>CM062805.1:60691021-63091021 GCA_031772625.1 Pinus tabuliformis | reverse complement strand
CTCCCATACTACTGCAGGTGAGACCTCAATCCACGCTCTATGGACTGTTGCCGAAAGGGCCAGTAGTACCAGGTTTTGCTTGGCTAAATCACTTCTGAACCTAGGTCAGGCCCCATTAAGCCAACAAATGTTTTTTTTGACGAGACCGGGATCTGCATAAGGGATTTATAATGTCATGCCACTCAAACCCAACAAAGAAGGAAATTGAAGAGTGGTTGGACAAGAAGATTCACGAGTTCACGACATAGGAAAATATAACTCTACAAGTATCTAAGGAAAAGTGGCTGCATCGCTACGTGTATACAGAAATCCATGAGATTTTCTTTGCACCCTTTCCATCTGAGTTGTATGAGTGGATCGCGAGGTTAGCTGACAGCTAGGGAAGGTGTAAGCTCGACCAACCGATAGTGTGGACTCTGGAGCTAGTGCGCAGTCTAGAAGCCTCAGAAGATAATATAACGTGGGCTATGGGCCACTCGCTCGATCGAATAATAGGAGGATTTATTACTGAGTTTGCGGTGGACACGACCGTCAGTTACAGTGAGGTAGAGTGACATTTTATCAAGGGACCGTGAGGTAATTATATTAAATCTTTGAACACCTGGATTAAGATGTTGTTATGTGAAGAGTGGGTTATGCAACTAAATTAATGTTTGGGACTACGTGTTGTGGAAAGATCTATAGAAGCGGAAGTAGTAAAGAATTAGAAAATAGTCCCTTAATTTCACCCTCACAAGAGAGCGAGGACAAGCTTGCGAAGGTTTCTTCGAGAAGCACGGTTAGTTTGATAAGGCAGCGGATTCCGTGGTTATCACCTCCACCCACACTGCCACCCGCTTCACCTCCCTCACCTCCATCTCCACCCACTCCACCTCCACCACTTCCACAGTTCAGTATGGAAAGCATGATCAAACTACCAGTGTTCAGAGGAGTAGGGAATGAGGATCCGGACCAATTCTGGTTGATGGTAAGAGCAGTATGGGAAGCACAGGGCATCACAGACGATAATATTAAGAAGGCTACATTGGTGAGTATGCTGCAGGATTGGGCACTGACATGGTATATCAAGCACTATAACGACCACCCAAATGCAGGGATAGTAGAGATCCAGAACGCGCTGAACAGGGAATTTAGTAGACCAAAGTCAAAAACCAACCAATCATCGGGTTTAAAGAGATTGCGATGCTCCTAGGTGAGACTCCCTGGGATCTGGATCAACGGCTGAAGAGTACAATCGATGAAGCCAATATGATGTTGATAGATGTACAACATCACACATGGTTTGTAGCATCTCTGGCACTACACTTGAGGACAACGTTGTCACAATAGAAACTTTCTACCCAGGCCGAAGCGTTGGAAATGGTGATGAGATTACATGAGACCCCGATACAAGACCCTGGGTTGGGAGTTCAAAAAATCCATGCGCAACTACAAAATCTATGTTTGGAAATGCAAAGCTTGAAGGAGGATAGAGCATCGCGGCCAAAGGTGTGCGAGGAAGTATGGTGCATAAAGTGCAAAGGATAGGGCCATGACAAGGATCACTACCCAGTATTCGTGAACTACTTGGCAGGAAGAGGGCCAATGCCACTGAGACCGGAGGTGCAGGCAGGGCCAAGTGCACCACCCACTTTATGTTGCATGATCTGTCAGATAGGAGGGAAACACATGATGGACAATTTTCATTTGCTACAGAAACATACACAGTCACCCCAACAATTGTTTTGTAATTTTTGCAGGTCGGTCGGCCACGATGAACACACTTGCCGCAGTTATGAGCTAATGATGGATTGAACCCTAGCTTATAAGATGTAGACTAAAACGTGAGCCCTCGACCTAGATGCGAGGATGGCGCGTGCTGGATTTTAGGGGCGATGTGGGGGACAAGGTGGAATGGGACCAAGAAGGGGCCACAGACAGTTAATTTGTTACAATTGAGGAGGACCAGGGCACTAGGTCTACGATTGTACCAACCCGACGAGGATATCATGTTCGTATTGTGCTTAGTTTGATCATGAAACAATAGACTATCCTATGTTGATCACAAAGATGCACGAAAAAGGAGTATTCTAGCCTTCCCCAACCTAGAATATACAAATGAGGAGGTCTAAGCCTCATGAAAAGGACCTGAATGTAAACATGATCCTTAGAAGTGGTGTGACCATGGGAGAGGATAAGGGAAAGCAGCCAGAGGAAAGTACATGGGTTCACAAGGCTCCTGCAAAGGAACCCGAGTTTGACTTAGAATGCACAAAGGAGACATTCATGGAAGCTAAGAAGAGCTTCGCGGAGGCCTCCACTTCAGGTAGTAAGGATCAACCAGAGCTAGGAATGGATCCTTCTATGCTCACTACCTTTCTGGAGACACCCATGAAACTGCTACATGACAACAAGACAATTAAAGGACTACAGGAACTGATCACCAAGTGCACGGGGTTAGGAGAACTGTGCATAGTCCAGAAATTAGGGAAGCATGCATTGCGCACTAGAAAGGAAATGAGGTTGACTGCACAGATTGGTGAGTATGAAATGAATGAGGTAATCCTAGATCTGGGTTCATATGCAAATGCATTGCCGAAGGAAACATGGGAACGTATGGGTAGACTCGCATTACAGTGGTCACCTATTTAATTACGAATGGATAACCAATAGAATATTTTGCCCATGGGAAGGTTGTAAGGGGTAACAGTTGATATTGAAGGCACAAGCACGCAGGCCGATTTTGAAGTAATAGAGATTGTCAATGATAGCAATCCTTATCGCACATTGTTAGGAATAGACTGGGCCACTGATATGAATGAGGTCATCAATCTGAGGAAGTGTAAAATGATCTTTGAGAAAAAGTCACTACACATAGTAGTTCCACATGACCCAGCAGAAGGAGCGTGCTACACTGAACCAGTGCGTGATTATGATAGCAATGATGATCATGATTTTATTTACAAGATAACTAGACATGAGACCAGGATTGGGTGAATCCAACTGTAGATGGGAGGATCTTGAGTGAGCACGAAAGTTCCTACACTTCAGATTCAGAAGAAGAAGTAGAGCGATGGCAGAATCGGTTGCACGAAGTGACAATGCTGAATTGAAACATGATGGTTAGATCATTGCGTTGTGTGACAACAGAGGCAAGAGAACTTTTGACATATGATGGATTGAGAGCAGTGGATGAACTCCTGAGCAACTTTGAAACTGTAGTACCAGAATAGCAGCGGTTCGATGCGTTAAAGTGGGCACTACATGTAACACCCGCACGATGGTGGGGTACACATCAAGGAAATTTGGAGGACTGGCGCGGATGTAGAAGGATGATGCGCCTACGATTTGGAAGCCCCCAGCTTTGAAAAAAGTCATTCAGCGAGGATGGAACAACTTGCGCACCCACCTATGTCAATGAGTAGAGACGTGTGCTGTGCAGGCCACTCAAGCACACCCCCAACTAAGGATAGAAAATAGGAACAGGATGCAGCAGCGAAAAGGCGATGCGCACCACAAATATTCCATGTGGAATCATTTAATAAGGTATGTAGAGTCCTGAACAGGGTTCACCTGGTGAGATAAACGGATTGGGACGTGCGTGTGCTAGTGGTCCGATGGGCCTAGAGGGCCATGTGAAAAAACCTGAGCGCGAAGATGATTCTGAAGTTGAGGAGTAGGGTCAAGACCATAATTTTGGACAAAAGGCATCCTCACACAATAGCTCCCACAGTTGGGACAGTACGCGAGGACTAGAAAAAAGGAATTATGTAGCTACGCGAGGGAAAACATATGCAGATTCAGGAAGCCATGCGGCTAGGGAACCTTAAGCTTCGCGAACTCAAAGAAGATCAGGTATGACTGAGGAAGAAAAGCATGTTAATGGACGCATAGATCAACAAACTAGAAAATTAAATTGCGCAAGCATGTCCCATCGATAAACTAAGAATGATAGGACAAGATATCGGTAGCCATACTACTGCATTAGAAGATTTCCACCGAGAATTTGTGGCTCTACTACCATGGCTACGACCGCACCTTACCAGACAAAGTAACGAGGGGAGCACACCGCATAAGGAAGAACACGCGACGCTGACTATTGCGAGGGTAATTGAGGAGTGCCTGCAGACTAGGTTGGAAGGTGAATTGAAGCCTTACATGGGTGGTGTGATGACTTGACTATCTAAAGGGAGCATAGTCTCAGTGCTCCAAGCAGTTGAAAGAGAGTGTGGGACTATAAAAGAGTTTGTATGGGAGTTGCGCAATAAGGAGGTTGCTCATAGGATCAGTATGTCACAAGGGTCTCAACCACACATAGGGGGCTACGTTGCTGCATGGGTAGGTTGGGAAGTGACCATTGGTATCACTGTTCATGACAAGATATCCAATTTAAGACAAAGAGGAGCGGGCAGCAGGAAATTAAGACATGAAGTCAGAAATAGATTTGGGATGATCTGCCACAAATATAGCATTAATGGACTGAATATGGGGGGAACAGTTGAATTAGAATTCAAAAAGGCCTATGAATCACAGGTGACTGAGACCATTTTGGCAATAAGGAAGGTCCTTTCCAAGAGGAACCTTATGCTCAATTTAGAAGAAAAATGCCACAATATGCAAGTAGTCATTGATAGGTTCATGGCTATATTCCAGATTTTGAGAGGGAAAGGTCTGCCCAGTCCTATGGTTATCAACGACCAACTCATGACACAATTGGACTATAGTGATAGACTCAGGAAGTTGGCCAAGGAACAAGCCAGCTCTTCAGCTATTAAAGCTTTGCCAATAGGAAAGGTGTTATATGATACATTTTGGAAATTTGTTTTTCCTGGGAGCATGAGGTCAAACATTTGTTCCTCACCAAACCAAATTTTTCTAAATACACATAGGGAGATGAAATCTATAGAATGATGATGAAGATAAAATTACCAAAATCAAAATGGTGGGAGAATGTAACTAATTTACTATGATAAATTTACAATAGATAGTTATTGCTGAGTAAAAATGAAGGCAACTAGGTGAAAAAGGTAAAAGTAGAACAATAGGGTCAAAGAGTATCAGTTGAAAGATGAAATTAAAGAAGATCCCAACATAGAAGTGCTACAAATATCAACTAGCTTAATGGGCACCAACTCAATTGAAACAGCTAGCAACACCACAATAAAAGGGACAACATGAAGCACTTCAACATCTGTCTCTATCTTCATGTAAGAAGATATTTTTATTCCCCAGATTAAGTCTCAAGCTCTTTTGATATATTTTGTAAATATTTTTGTATAAATACTTCACATTTCAAAGTATGTAGGGTGAATTCCAAGACATTTCTATAGACATTTTCTCTCAA
The DNA here is from genome assembly GCA_031772625.1 of Pinus tabuliformis. Taxonomy (NCBI): domain Eukaryota; kingdom Viridiplantae; phylum Streptophyta; class Pinopsida; order Pinales; family Pinaceae; genus Pinus; species Pinus tabuliformis. The sequence goes on along the minus strand of CM062805.1, from coordinate 63,085,698 downwards.
GTCAAGGTTCTATTGTATCAATGACTGGATTCGCTTGCTAGATTAAGGAATAAAGATCAGATATTTTATAGGATTCTTGTGTAAAGCGAAAGACAGATAAGTATTCTCCTATGTTCAATGTTGTTTTTCCTTATGTTTTTTCCACAATATTTTGTGTAAATTTCTAAAATATAAATGTATAGCAAGGAATGATATTTCAAAAATTGCTTGAATGCACTCTGTCTTGACTGCTTTACATTCTTAATGTTTTCTCCTAAACTATTTTAGTAAGGGAATTATTAACTGCTCCCTAGCTTCTGTAGTTCCTCCTCTGGTCTATAACAAAGGATTCTTAATTGCCCTTTGTTCATGATCACCCTCTATTCTTCATTCTGATCCCAGTCTAAGGATTCTTAAGTGCCCTTTAGACATAAAGATTTGCATGTTGCTTTGCTAGCTTGCCTTGTGAACATTCCCTTTAATGATCTGATCCAGTTATTGCTATCCATCTATTGACTCCATAGCCCAATAACTTGAAGACCTAGCTCTATCCATCTCCTCCAAGAATTCCACCACCCAACCTTAAATTCAAAACCAAATTCCCATGAACACTAAGAACTAGCCTGAAGTCTCATTAAAACAAAGCTAAATTATATAGAGATAGCCCTCTCTGGACTTAGGTTGGCTAGAGCCTAAGCCTAAAAGATTGGTTTGTGGTTACCTCGGACGCTTCCTTCTTATGATAACTTTTAAGGATAATTCTTAGTGATAACATAGTGGCGACCATACTGCGGACCTCAAATCCTCAGTCTTAATAAACCTTTGAGAAAATTTCAAATCTTTTTTTCAAACCTCTTGAAGGGTTTATTAGAAGTTATTTACAAAATTTCACAAAAAAGAAAGTAATTAGAAAATATTGAAATTATGGCTTCAAGGAGAACTCACTATTCTAGGGCTAATACAGATCCAAACCCTACTCTAGTAGTGGATAATCCCAACTTGACTTCGAGAAGACCCAAAAGACAAGAAAGTTCAGTCAGTCCAACACCTTCAATCGAAGCAGATTCTTGCCCTGATGAGTGGTTGTTTTTAGAAGACCTTCCCTTTGATGTGTCATTTGACCTTTCCTTATTTAGAACCAGGTCCCAATGTGCACTTTATGACATAGTTCTAGACCTAGAGTTTATTTCAAACCTCAAAGTCCAAAAGGAAAAACATTCAATTGATGATTATATTCTAAATTCCCCTCAGTCATCCCTTACTATTGCTAAGATCCTCGAGCATTTTGAACTAGTGTCCACTATTCTTAGTTCACCATTATTCCCTTCAACCTCTCAAGTTCATTCCCCACCTCCATTTACGCCTTCACTTCCCTACCAACCTACCATTACCCATAAATCACCTATTACTCCTAGTTCTCCATTAACTACTGTATCATCTCGAAGTACCTCAACCCCACATCTTAGCCCTGCCCAACTTAGAACCATGGAAAATAAATATGCTCCTCTTGTGTTACCTGCCCCACTTGTTGTCGTGCAACAAGACTACCAAAACAAAATTATCCAATTTGATGGCATAGGACCTTATACAACACAAAATCATGTAAACAAAATGATTGATTACTTTGAATTGCATGAAATTGATATTGGAGATGTTCAAATGAGACTTTTTGCTCAGACTCTAGCTAATGATGTTAGGAAATGGTTTAGAGCATTACCTGCTAATAGCATAGATAGTTTTGATATATTTTATCAGCAATATTTAAATAGATGGGAAAAGAAAAATAACCATTTGCATATCCTTTCAGAGTACGAAAATATTAAAAGAGGACCAAATGAAACAGTCCAGGATTATTGCACCAGATTTAACAATATATACAATGCAATACCAGTTAATCTTAGATGCCAAACTGACTGAGCATTAATAAAATTTCCTGATGGGTTTGATACTGATATGGCATTCCAACTCAGATAGAGAAATCCCCCAACTTTAGAAGACATGCAGAGTGTAGTCGTTATTGTAGAAGCCAATTTGCTAGCAAAAAGAGCTAGGGTTAGGAATGAAATGATAGGATCTGTGAAAGATGAAGCCTCACCCTTTGACATTAAAATAGATGTCTTGGCCAAGAGTATGGAAAAATTGATTGATAGGATAGGGAATATTGAGAGGAAGAATCAATGGGATAATCAACAGGCACCTCCAGTTAGAAACCCAAACTTTAGAAAGAATCCGAATCAAAATACCGGAAAGAATCGACCTGATCAGAATAGTAGGCCTCCCTTTCAAGAAAACTATGCTCAAACATCTCATTCAGAAGATCATGAACAAGACACACACATTAACTTGATGGGATTGGATGATGAGGAAACTATCTTCTTGACCCGAGATGAGCTGGAACTGCATATGCTACAGCAATTGCAGGCCCAATCCGGAGAATCATTTGATTATAAACAAGGATATGATTATGCCATCTTTGAATTACACAAACAATATAACTTTAGGAGCAAAAAGAATATTGATACTCCTAGCCAAACCAAGAAAAAAATGCCAAATCAACCCAAGAAACTCAAAGTAGCTCCAGTGACTAAAACTCTCCAAATCCTCCCTATACCAAACCAGAACACTCCTGGTCCCACCGTTTTATATATAACCCCTAATCAACCCCCTAATGTTCAACCATCCACTTCAATCTCCTCCAAGGAAATAGTGGAAAAATCTCCAAACACCATATTAGAAAATCCACATAAAAAGTCCACAAATACAGAAAGAGAAGAGCAACCTACTTCAATTCCTGCTATGAAAATTCGAAGCCCTCAAATAGAAAAAGTCCCTTTGCCTTTCAATTTGGGAGTAGAGAGAGGTAGCTAAATTAAAAATTTCAGTTCCCTTAACAGAACTGATTAAAAGTGAAACCTATAAGTCTCAAATAAACCAAACCTTAAACATTGTTGGGAATGAAGATTCTGTCAACTTGTTTGGTGATCAAATAGAACTTATATTTGGTCCTGATGTTAATTAAAAACCTCTATAAGGATGGATACCACCCTTTTATATTAGCCTTAGCATTCGTGATAAAATCTTACACAATGCAATGTTAGATTCTGGGGCCTCATACAATTTAATGCCCAAATCAGTTATGGAAAAATTAAACTGACATTACAATACCTTACAAGGACTTATTTTCATTTGACTCAAGTCAAGTAAAGTTTCTAGGGTTAATCAAAGACCTGTGTGTTACATTAGTACAATATCCTGCTAAAAATCTTTCTCATGGATATAGTAGTCGCTGACATCCCACCCAAATATGGCATGCTATTATCTAGATCATGGGGGACTAAACTCCAAGGATCTTTACAACTTCACATGTCATATGCCACAATCTCGATTTTTGGACAACCTAAAAAGCTGTACAAAGAGACCCTAATGAAATATGTGGTTGGTGGCCAGGATAGGCCTCAAAACTTTCCCATCTACTCCATGGATTCTGACATTGATTCTTTTATTTTGTATAATGTTGAACAAACATAACGATCTACTTCAAAAAATATTGTTTCAGAACCAAAAGAAATTACAGTTACAACTAAAAATGAAACTATCCAAACCCAAGAGCTTTCCACTAAACAAGATAGTCAAAATACCTAAAACAATGAAAATGTTTCTCCCCCAGACAGTGATAATTATGAACATGAGATATTATGGCACCTTGAATTTGATGGATCAGTGAATAATTTAGGATCAAGAGCAGGAGTGTGGATATACAATCTGGAGAATGATCACTCAAAGGGCCATGCTTATAGACTGAATTTTGAATGCACCAACAACATGGCTGAGTATGAAGCCCTAATTTTAGGTCTCAAACTAGTTAGGAATTTAGGAGCCAAAAGAGTTTCTATCATGGGAGACTCTGAGTTAGTTATAAAACAAATTAATGCTATATATATGACCAAATATCTTAGATTAAGTTTTTATAAAGGGGCAATTGTAGAAATAATGAACAGTTTCCTAGAAACTAAACTTGCAGTCATCCCAAGGAAACATAATATGCAGACTCATAGCTTAGCAATGTTTGCTAGCACTTGTAAGTTACCTTTTCAACCTAACCATCAATAGACTGCTGAGGTTAGGCGTAGACCTACTATCCCAGATAACATCAAAAACTGGCAAGTATTTGCTAATGATAAACAGATAAAAAAAAAATTAACCTTAGAAGAAGAATTTGTAAATAGTGCTATAGATATTGATATAACATTAGATCTTGATTTTAAAGATGACATAGAAATTAATGAAATAGAAACTGAAACGATAGATAGATTTTATCCCACTAAATTTACAAAATCAGATGTAGAAAACCTAAAGCAAGTTGAGATTGAGGAAACAATTGACGAAGACTCTGAAGTCATTAATCTCAAAGAGAACCTCTTTCCCAAAGGATTAACCCCTTTGGAAGACTTGTTTGACTCAAATGATGTCCCTAGAAAACAAAACATGGAACTCTTAAAATCTAATATTGAGGAGTGCAATATAGGCACTAAAGAAAATCCAAAATTAATCAAACTTTCAAAGTGATTACCTCCTACCAAAAAAGCGAAATACCTTGAATTATTAAAAAATTCCAAGATGTCTTTGCTTGGAGTTATGAGGACGTCAAGTCCTATAACACCAACATCATACAACACACCATCCCCATAAAAGAAAACTAGAAACCTTTCAGACAAAATCTTAGGAGGATTAATCCCATCCTATTGCCTTCTATTGAAAAGGAAATCTGATGGATGTATGAGGCCAAGATAATAGCACCAATCAGATTCTCTAATTGGGTTTCAAATTTAGTGCCAACAAGGAAGAAAACTAGTGAGATCAAACTTTGTGTTGATCTTAGGAATCTTAATAAAGTTTCACTCAAAGACAATTACCCTCTCCCTAAAATGGATCATATCTTACAAAAAGAAGTTGGATTAACCAAAATCTAATTATTGGATGGGTTTTCTGGTTACAATAAGATTTTAGTTCACCTAGATGATCAGGCCAAAACTGCATTTACTACTCCTTAGGGCACATTCATGTATGTGAAAATGCCTTTTGGATTAATGAATGCAGGGGCCACTTTCCAAAGAGCCATGGACATAGCTTTCGCCAAGGAAATTCATGATTTCCTATGAATATATTTAGATGACATCATTGTATTCTCAAAATATGATAATCAACACTTAGATCATCTAAGGCAGGTTTTCATCAAATGCAGGAAGTATGGAATTTCTTTAAATCCCAAGAAATATTTATTTGGGTTAGAAGAGGGAAAGTTATTAGGGCATATAATCTCAAAATATGGTATCCGAATAGATCCTGTAAGAATAGAAGCCATATTGCAGATACAACATCCTAGGAGCATTAGGGAATTACAAGCCCTTTTAGGGAAAATTAACTTTCTTAGGAGATTTATTTCTAACCTAGCAGAATTAATTAGATCATTGAACAATATGTTGAAAAAATATTCGACCATAAAATGGACCGTTGAGGCTAAGAAATCCTTTGAAGACATTAAGCTAGCCTTAACTAAAACAATAGTTTCGATCAGTCCAAAATTTGACTGAGATTTCATTTTATTTTCCTTTTCAATAGAACATACAATTGTTGCAGTTCTACTGCAGAAAAATGATCAAGGTTATGAACAACCTATTGCCTTTTTTAGCAAAGCCCTGAGGGATGCCCCCTTAAAATACAACATAATGGAAAAACAAGCCTTTGCTTTGGTCAAAGCTATCAAATATTTCAGAGTTTACATTTTATATTCTCATATAGTACCATATGTCCCTAATGCAATAGTCAAGGACATCCTAACTTAGGAAGGTCCAGATGGAAAGAGAGGGAAATGGATTGCTACTACATTGGAATATGATCTAGAGATCAAACCAATAAAGTTAATCAAAGGCCAAGGTTTAGCCAACCTCATGGATGAATCGAACTTTTGGGCTTTAGATATAAATTTTATTGCAAAAATGGATAAAGGAGAGGAGATGGCGACTCCACCAATCAGCCATGCCTTTATTGAATCACCATGGTATGCTGATATCATATATGTTTTACTAAATCTACAAGCTCGTCGTAAATTATCCAGGACCAAAAGCAGGTTTTTGAAAATGAAATCTTTAAATTTTGCATGGTAGATAATGCTTTGTATTGGAGGAATCATAAGGGTATTCTTCTCAACTGTTTATTGAAAGAAGAATTTGACAAAGTGTTACAAGAGTTTCATGCAGGTGACTATGGAGGACATCTTTAATGGAAAACCATTGCTGACAAAATTCTTAGAGCTGGTTTCTATTGGCCTACTTTATTTTCTGATGTAAAGAAATATGTAACATCTTGTCATAAATGTAAAAATTTTGAAGGAAAGAAAAGGCTTCTACCCCTGCCCCTAAAACCAATCTTTGTTGAAGCACCTTTTCAACAATGGGGTCTAGACTTCATTGGTGAAATCCACCCACCTTCCTCTACCCAACACAGATGGATCCTCACTGCTACAGACTATTTCATGAAGTGTATAGGAGCCATACCATCAAGACAAGCCATTGACATTGTTATAATAACCTTCCTTAAGGCTAACATTGCATCTAGATTTCGGTGCCCAACGAAAATCATCATTGATAATGCAACAACTTTCAAATCCAGAAAAATGATATATTTCTGTATTAAGTATCATATAACCCTGGACCATTCCATAGCTTATTACCCTCAAGGAAATGGACTAGAAGAATCCTCAAACAAAACTCTGGTAAATATCATCAAAAAATTGTTAGAGGATAACAAGAAAACATGGAACAAAAAGCTAGTAAATGCCTTGTGGGCAGACAGACTAACCACAAAGAAATAAATTGGTACTTCTCATTATAAATTAGTTTATGGAATGCAAGTTGTTTTCCCATCTTCCTTGGGAACACCAGTAATGAATTTAATCCAAGAGCTGTAGGTTGAAAAAAATGACATTCAAAGAAGAATCAATCAAACAATTCACTTGCAGCGAACCAGGGAAGAAGTGTACATCAGATCTCAGGTTGTGTAGGAAATGATCAAGAAGAATTTTGATAAAAGGACCAAGGCTGAAGATTTTTACCTATGGGACAAAGTTCTAAAATGGAATTCAAGAAGAGAAGATAAAGGAAAACATGGGAAATTTGATTTCCTGTGGAAAGACCCATATATCATTTATGCTTTCAGAGGTAATAATGCTTTCTTCCTTAGAGAAATGGATGGCATGGAAGCAGAAGGAGGACCAGTGAATGGTCGAATGCTCAAACACTATATTGAACCTAGTTATTGATTTCACTGATCATTTATACATACTTTACTTTCAAAAGTCTGGAGTTGATTGAATGTTGATTTTTGAAGTTGAAGCCCAAAGAGAAGGCCCTAAGCTTTAAAAGTTTTACTTTCATAAATAGTAATAATGCAGAAGCACAAAAGGGAAATGTTGCAGTGTAATATCACAAAAATTTAGAAGGCCATTGATCTACAAATTTCTTGACATTTCACCAAGAAATGCCATCCCCAAGTGGAGCCTCTATTAGTTTCCTATACCAATAGGAATCATAATTTTTGAATGACTGAGATTAAAACTTGTAATATGTACATAATTTTGCTTTTGAAAATGTTTTCCATATTCAGAAATTAAAAAATGTAAAGAGGGTATGTCCTAAATGAAAATCAAAGGACAAAAAGAATAAAGAAGGTCAAAAAATATGAAAAATATGAACCCCAAGAAAAGGAAAAAGACCATGAAAATGAGCAAGCCAAAATGCCACTACTATTTATTTTTTATGCATAATAAATGATTGTGTGCAACTTGTTATTTATGCCACAATCCATGATAGTCAGAACATTTAAACTTGACTATTTCATGTTTTCAATATCATGTCTATAGATAGAGAATAAAAATCTGGCCAAACAGTGTAACCTTGGCAGAAAATTATATAGGTAGAGTAAATAAAAGGAGCTTAACTATTTAATCTGAGCCCTTGGATGTAATAAGGTTAGATTTAGTTAGTTTACTATTATAAAGAGAAAGAATAATATTTGATAAGGGTTTGCTAGCTCAAATGCACCCTAATCAAGAGAAGTAAAAATGGTAGGATGAATAGATGGGTAAGTAGAAGAAAGGTTGTGGAAGTATGATGATTGGTTAGACAAAGAGCATATTTATCATTCTCAACATAAAGGTTCCAGATATGAATGAACAATCAAGCATGCAAATGATTTAAAAAGTAAATTAATTAACTTCCCCCCATTCATTTTACTCCTTTAATTTATTAATTTCCCATAAATAAAGTTTAAAGTACTGAAAAACTTTAAGTCAAAGAGGCTCAGATCATTTCTCTGACTTTTGGAGGGACCAGACCCTCAGCTCAATGATTTATGGATATCAAGTACTAAATTCCCCTCATAAAAAATTCATTCCCCCTCATTTCCCTAATAAAACCACTTTTCCTAAGGTTAAAACACTATTTGCCTAGGGAAAGTAATCACCCCCATGGAAAACCCCCTTTTCCCAAAATCCCACAAAAATACATTACCCTAAGTACTAATGTTAAATATGTGAAAACATCAAATTCACAAAAAAATCATTTACTTATTGATTTTTCCCTTTCAGCTAATCTTTTCCTGTTAATTATTAAATTTATTATATTAATTCTCGATGAAAAACCCATTTCCATATATATATATATATATATATATATATATATATATATATATATAGCTCCTACATATTAATTAACCCTACCCCTTAGTTTAAATATAAACTATAAAATATAATCACCCCGACCAAAATCTCTAATTGATGGATCTGCGATCAAAATAAATAAAGCGTCATTTAAAACCCTCCATTAATCACCTCAATTTCCTAATCACTCTTTAAGCCATCATTAACCCTGATATCACTGCACTTAAGCACCCACCGGGCCCCCCACTAGCCTCTGTGCAGTTTCTCCACCCAATCACCATGTGATCACTTCCCTCCACATCTGATGGCCCTTATTCATATCGGGCCACACAATCATATCGGGCCACCCAATCCACCGAATGATACCCGCCTGATAAAGTGGTTTTTCCACCAGCCCCTGATGCTAAGTGTTAGCTGATGAGTGGAATCGGGCGGCCCCTCCCGAATACCACGAAGCTCCCAAAAGCAGTGCAATATAAACCGTTTACTACCTGCCTGCTACACAACAAATTGACCACTGTTGATCCCATACATGCAAAAATTGACTTTTTTGTATAAAGCCCAAAAAGCCCCAAATCATTTGTTTTCATTGGAATTTCAACTGTAAACCACTAAAACACATGCATGCACTTGCGAATGTCGAAACCATCAACCCACGCCCAATTGCACTCAAAAGGTGCCACAGAGCACCCAGTTAGCTTTCTAGCCTACACATAACCCTTTTGACCATTTACAGTTTCTAGCCTCCCTATTTAGAACCAATTTACCTAAATTGCAGGTATTTAAGACACAATTGACTGAAAAACCCTATCAATTTCAAAACTAGTTACTAAGTATTCTTAGTTAATATAAAAATTAATTGAAGAAACTCAAAGAACTCAAGCCTACTCTATGCTGAACCATCATTGCCCTAAAAAAACTACAAATTACCTCCAGCATTCTCAAATCCACAAGAACTGAGAATGGTTGTCCCAATTTCCATGGATGTAAGACCTAATACCACTACCCATCTAGACCTAGACCATCTTTCCTTAGCTGATAAGGAATTCCAGATAAAGCACACCTTTGTCGTAGAATCCCCACTTAAAGTACATTGTCGAAGTAGGGATAGATACTTAAACCATGCTAATGAAATTGGTCTTTGGAAGTCCAATTTGTCTAAGTACCAGTTCCCAGAAGTCCAGATTTTCTTAGAAATTGTCCACTACTCTCATGCCAACTATTTTCCAAGTCAAAGAGCAGTCATGTCCCTAAGCCAAACCATATTTTTCACCATCACTGCTGAATCTATAAATGAAATGCTACAACTCCAAACAGGGAAAAACCTAACTACTCTTTCAATTGGAAGCTTATTAGACCAGTTCCCCAAAGTTACCACTGTAAAATTGGCTGAGATGTTCCAAACCTTCATAAGAGAAGAAAGACATATCCCAAAGGATCCTCCTCCATATGTAACTGCCATTTTTTCCCCATTGGGTCAGGACACTGTAGCCATGATATCTAGTGTCCTAGGTTATACCACCAGTGAATATATTGATGAAATTATCCTAGCTTTCATGTCCATCTACACTCCAAGGCGGCCTCCTACTGTCATCTATGACTATGCCAAATTTATAACTGATATGATGCATGACCAGTTTCTTAGAATGAGCAACGAGAGAGTCTTCAAATATTCCTCTGTTTTGTACCTTCTTTTCCTATATTACCAGTTAGATAAGTTCCCATGCACTCTTCAGAAGCTTGACACAAAGGGACAGCCCAGATTAGTCATTTTTTGGACCCCATTGATCCACAAATATTACTCCCCATATTCATATGTTGACTTCATTGACCTATTGGTGCATCTAATTGTGATAATGCTGATAGGAAGCCCTCCTCCAAGAATTAGTTCAGATATAAAAAGGATCTTGCAATTATCAAAACAGTCCAAGGTAGGTGATTGGTACTTGTACAAAAACCATACCGAAATCAGAATTTATGGTTGCATGCTGGCACCATACAAGCTCCCAAAATGCCTCCCAATGAGGTTATTTTCTTTAGAGTACTATAGGCAAATTATCAGTGCAGATGAAACAAACTTTGTCTATGCCAATAAGAAGGCCAACTTCAAAATAAAAGACCAACTAGGCCCCTTCATATGTAACTCTAGGGAAGCAGGCCATGAAGCAGATTTAATATTGCAGAGAATGAAATTCCAGAGAAGTTTTGCTTGGAGATATGACCCTTTGGAATTCATTACAAAGAAGATACAAAAGTTCAAGCTAGGGCCTTTCATCCACCATCCCATACCTGAGATTGAAGCTTATGCCAACCAATTAGAATGGGTGGAAGGGACATTAGTTGATTAGGACAAGAGTAGGGCAGATATAGAGAATGCTCTAATAGGTCTAGAAAAACAACTTGATGAGGGTTCTTTCCTGCAAGTGCCAGAGGAATCAGAGGTGCCAGGGAAATCAAAGGTGCTAGACCAATCAAACAAACTAGAGACAACCATGAGTACCCCTCTAGTTGTATGGACTCCTCTAAATGAGGAGAAAAACCTAAAGAGAAATAGGGAAGGGGCCACTACTTCAGCAAGGGAAACTTCACAAGCTTATGCAGAAACAAGCCAAACCAAAAGACAGAGAGTGAATCCTACCTCTGAACAGGAATACACAGAGGAGACAGTAGAGGTCACTAAGGGGACAATAGAGGTCACTACTACAGAAGTAAATAGGAGTAGGCTTGCCACTCCATCTAGAGGCATGCCACAACCTTCCACATCACAAACCAAAATTTTGGAAAGGCAGCTAAGCATTGAGGTATCTTCCTTCAGAATACCTGCAGATATGGACCAAGAGATTAAGGAAAGATACAAGGAAATCAAAGCCAAAAATGAAAGGCTTAAGGCCCTAACATATGCCCAATATTTGAAAATGACCCCTACAAATCATACTAGCCTAAGGTTAAACTTTGATATCAAAGAGGGAAAATGCAGATGACTTTCATCAAGCCCACCACTCAACAACCAAGAACATCATCAGATTTCAAAAAGGTGAATTTTGAAGTACTGGAAAGGGATATAAATCCCATTAACTAGATTGAACTACACAAGCAAATCGGTGAGATGATATACTCCGCATCAACAAGCAAGGCCATTGCTGCCCACAAATTACAGAACTCCCTAAACAATTGATCTAAATTGGATCCTTAAACACTCTTAAAGTTTCTTGAACTCTTTAAAACTCATACCGAAGTTTCAAAGTATTATGGATGTCGAAGCTTATCAGAGATAACCTCTAAATAGTGGCAATTTGTGGTTAGCATGGAACAACAAGGACCCTCAGTCGAAGCACGAAGATCGTTGGCCCATGGTGACCACGCACTAGGACAAATTGACAAACGAGAGGTAAAATCCAAAAACAGAGGCATTTTTTGATATGCGATTAGCGTTAAAGGCATCCCTCGTAGTGAAGGAAAGCCCCCAAGCACTCGGTCACGAGAAACAGCATAAAACCGTACGGGAAATCGCCGATTCCGTTAGAAGGTGAGCCCCGCAGTAAAATCGGTAGGATATTGGAAGGGCTTCAAGTGGTAAGTGAGTTCGACCGAGTCCCACCCGATGCCATACACTAGGTGACATGCGTCCAATAGATGAGAGAGAAAACCGCTCACAACACCCAGGTAAAGGTCGTGCTACTTAACCGCGTGATATTGATGGAGACTATAGGATCTAGAGGCTCCAGAATAATGGTGGAGAAATGATCCGATGGATGATCGGATTCGACGTGGAAATAGGTTGAGTCATATAAGATTTGAGGTCCGGCATGACCGATGAGTTGGCATAGGAATCAGTTTCAAGGGAAATCTTGGAGCAATGGAAATAACGATTGTTCAAAGAGAACTGACACTCAGTTTGTGAGGAAACAAGTGGCCACCTCTCTCTGAAGTGTTACACAGTGATGATGACATAGAGTAGGGGAATTCGAGTGGACAGAGGCAGGAGATCTCGAGAGCTAGGAAGCAGAAACAAACAGTAAGAGAGTAGATTGGTTTTAAGCCATGAATAGACAAAGAGTAGAAAAATAGGTAGAGAAAGAGAATTAGAAAGTCAAAAGGCAAGAAAGAAGTGAATTGTAGAGAACAGAGAAGCTGAGCTGACCCACAGAGCAAAGGCAACATCGAGCAGATAAAGACAAAGAGAGTCTGAGATTTTGTGAACTCCAGAGAAGGCTTGAAAGGTTCAAGCAACTCTTCTATGTATACCTGTCAGTTATTGAGTACCAAATTGGACTCATACAACTGAGACCAGTTGAGGTCGAGATTCAGTAATGGGATTCTTTGTACTCTAGAGACTTGGGGAATCCAAGTACAATCCTGCTAATCATCATCTGTTAAAGTGAGACTCAAATTGAGCTCCTTATTGTTAAAACTTTGCATTAAGACACAATACAAAGGCCACCACTGAAGGCTAGACTAGGAGACGTAGCCCAAGAGGATTGGGTGAACTACTTATTAAGCTTGTTGTGTTTTATGTGTTTCCTTACTGTGTTTCTCTTGCTACTCCAGTGTCTATGTGTTTCACAATATTATCGATCCGTTGCATAAAATAACATAGGAACACCCCAGCACATGAATTTGTAATACCTTCATTAACTCACTGAGGTCATTTACGGGTGATTTCAGATCAAGTGGTATCAGAGCTTGTGGTTGTCAAGGTTAGAAAAACTTGTGCTGGATTTTATTGTTGAATGCTAACTAGATCAAAGCTTAAATTAGCAGAAGGAGAGTTAGTCGAAACTAACCCAGAAATTGGAAGAGCCTATCCCCAGAAGAAAATGTCAGAAGAAAGTCCCTTGGGACTAGACCCCCAATTTATAGATAGTTTCCTGGCCATGAGGTCCATGGTAGAGTAAATGTATAGGGACTTTAGGAAACATAAGGATGAAGATTCATCAGGCTCCAAACAAGATAAAGGAGAAGAAGAGCCTCTCCTCCATGACCACTCAAAAGGCAAAGGGAAAGAAGAAAACTTCCTCACACCTCCTGATCACCTTGAACATAAAAAGAAGACATCTTTGATTAAATTAGATGTTAAATTTGATTTACCAATATATGATGGAGAGTTGAATCCAGAGAAGCTGGATAATTGGATCAAATAGATTGATGTTTATTGCAGAGTGCAGAGTATCGACTCAGACAAGAGTAAGATTCAGCTGGCTAGCCTATGCCTCGGAGGCACTGCCTTAGTATGGTGGAAGGCAGGACACAAGCTGACATGAAGAAACATGGTAAGATTCTTTCCATATAAAGTGAATTTGTTTCTGCAATCAAAAAGCAGTTCTATCCACTAGCTTACATGCAGCAAGCCATTATGAGCTGGAAAACTCTTCGCTAATTGAAAGGGAAAAGTGTACAAGGTTACACCCAAGAATTTAGCTTTGATTCTATGAATTTCATTAGACTCGCCTGAGACTCTATTGAAGTACATAGGTGGTCTACAAAGCTACATGAGGCACACTATCCTCATGTTTAATCCCACTATTATAGATGAGGTATGTGTTCAAGCTACGCATCTAGAAGCTAGAGGAAAGAATGGGAACCCAGAGGTTGGGGGATCATCCAAGCCCATTGCAATCAAAAATAAGGAGAAAAGAAAACAAAAATGGAAAGAGAGGAAGGCCAACACTACACAGAAAAGCAAGTCTTCATGCACTCACTATAAGAAGGATGGGCATGATGATGAGCACTGTTGGATTCTGCATCCGGAGCTGAGACCTAGGAAGTTTGAGGGCAAGAAGAAGAAGATTGCTACAGCTATTCAAAAAGATTTGGGGTTGGAATCAGGAGATGAAAGAACCATTGCAGCCACAGGTATAAAAGGTTGTCCGCTTTAGAGAATGTAGAAATCAAGAAGTAGGTGCAGGAGTTGCTTGAGAAGGGGTTCATCAGACCTAGCACATCACCATGTGGGTCTCCAATCGTTTTGGTGAAAAAGAAAGATGGCTCATAGAGAATGTGCATTGATTACCGAGCACTGAATAAGATAACAAAAAAAAAATCATTATCCCCTTCCTCGCATAGATGATATATTAGATCAGTTAAATAAAGCTATTTATTTTTCAAAGTTAGACTTGCATAGTGGATATCATCAGGTCAAAGTTGCAAAACAAGATGCACGGAAGAATGCTTTCAAAACGAAGTAGGGATTGTATGAGTGGCTAGTTATGGCTTTTGGCTTAACAAATGCTCATGCTACTTTCATGAGAATAATGAATGATGTACTCAGACATTTTCTTGATGATTTTGTTATTGTATATCTGGATGACATTCTTATATTTAGCAAAACATGGGAAGAACATTTAAAGCATGTTAAGAAGACACTAGATGTTTTGAAAACAAAAAAAAAATCATGTTAAACTCTCAAAATGCGAATTTGTCAAAACATATTTGAATTATTTGGGACATATAGTAGCGGGTGGTGAATTGAAGATAGATCCCTCTAAGGTGGCAGCCATTTTAAACTGGCCTAAACCCAAATATGGTATAGAAGTTAGAATCTTCTTAGGAGGAGCACAATATAGGAGAAAGTTCATTTCTAACTTTTCCTTAATTGCAGCTCCCTTACATGCTTTAACAGGATTGAACAAGGTGTTTCAGTGGGGAGGAAAATAGCAGAAAGCCTTCAACACCTTGAAAGAAAAGATTAGTACAACACCAGTACTAGCACTGCCCGATCTTCAAAAGACCATTTGAGATCCAAACAAATGCCAGTGACTATGCCATGGGAGCAGTGTTGATACACCATGGTAAAGCCATATGTTATCATTCTGATAAATTTAATTCTGCAGTAGTTAACTATCCCACATATGATAAAAAATTGTATGCATTTGTACAGAGTGTGAAAAAGTGGAAACATTACTTAATGGGTGTTAGCCTCCTATTGCAATAGGTTTCATATTTCATGATTGACTGTTTTACATGCCAAATATGTCATCTTTTCATGCTGCAAGGTTCCATATTTCCAAGAAGTTCCATTTTTTAAAGAATCATACCATTTTTGAAGAGTTTTACAGTTAAGGGAAAGCCAAACAGCTTAATCTTGGCTTCCCTAGGTTTAAATTTCTTGTTTTAGAAAATAGAGAATGAATATCTATCCAAACAGCTTAAGCTTGGCAGATGACTAGCTAGGTAGAGAAATTAAGGAGCCCAACTGCTTAATCCGGGCCCCTGAAAGAGATAAGGGTTGATTTAGGTAGGAGGGCAGTCAAAAGAAAAGAAGATAATCAGGGTCTGCAAGTCTAAGTGCACCCACCCAAAAGGAAGAAAAACTGTTAGGTGTATTAGGCTGGGTAGGTAGTTTGCAGTTGCAGAAGCAAGGTTTTGATCAGTTTTGTATTATCAAAGGATATCTCATCTCATCAATGAAAGAAATGCCAAAGCAGCTGTTTGATGGCAGAAGTATGGAAGCATGTCTAAATCCCTTTCACTCCCCCCCTCAAAGTTTCTTACTAACACCGCTGAAGGACCTTGGGATCTGCCCAACCAGTCCTGTTATCACTTCATTTTTGTAAAATACTAAGTCAAGCTTTGACTTTGTTCAATGACAAGAAGCCACATTTCTTGTGTAAAGATCATTTCTCCATATTCCATTCAATACTATGCCTAAGTTCCATTTCGTAAACTTAGCTTCATGCCCCTACACTTCACCTCACAAATTCATATTAACTCCTAATTCTATTGTATAGCTCCCTAGCTACTTTCCCACCCCCATTTTTTATAAAAAACTACATAAAATTCCAAAAAATATTAAATATCCTACGCCTTGGTACTATAGCCATAAAAACAAAGTTAAGGAAATGCTAGGTCCATTTGGGGCCTTAGCATTAGCCTTCTGTGTCCTAACCCTGCGATCAACTTAGCATTTGGTTAAGTTAATAACCTCTTTCCTCACCCCTTTACCTATAACATTTCATCATTTTTACCCTCTCGCGCTCATTGTTTAAATTTTAGTGTTAAAATGTTTGAATAAACACTAAACACCACCAGCGCATAACCCACAAACCCAAAGGTTTGAACCCCCACCATATAAGCAAATGATATAATATTCGGTCGGGACCCCCAAGTCGCAGTGAGCCTGTATGTTAACAGCCCCGCAGCTCACAGTTTCGTCCACCATCGGATCGGGCCCTCCCCATCCGAGGGCTCTCACTGATTTCGGAGCCGCCCCGACGTCCGATAGTTAGCGTCTGATGGCACAGCGGTTTTGTCGTCGTACAGAAGACAGGTGTCCCGTTTTGATTATATCAGGCAGGCTCTGACAAATACCTCCCTCGTACAGAAGGAAGTCTGATAAAACCACAAACCGCCTTCTGTCTCTCCGCCCCTGACGTCAGCGCCACGTCACCGCTCATGTCACCTCCACGTCAACCCGCCGCTGCTCTGTGTCACTGCCAGCTCATCTTTCAGTGTCCCTACCCCACCTTTTGTCCTATGCCATGTCGTCTCACTGCTGTACTGCCATGTCATCCGCCAAATGTCCTCCACTAACGTCACTTCCACGTCACCCTGTCATACCCAGGACCCACCAATGACGTCATGCTGACGTCATCACAGAAAAGGCGCAAAGGGCGAGAATCGCATCAAAGGATGCCTGAAACGAGAAACAGAGGCAGTTTTTGATGCACGATTAGTGCTAATCACGCATCGCTAATAAAAATTGCTCAAAATGGAGAGCTTCCTATTGCTCGGCTACCAGCAGGCCCAAAAAACGCAAATTAAAAGCAGAACCTCAGCCCAGCACAGTTATCAGGTTGCATTCCTCTGCCATTATTTGATAGGATTTCTTCATGTATGTTCATATTCAATTGGCCAGCGCCGATAGCATTCTAGAGGCTACGAAAAGCATTTGCAGCAGTTATTTTTCCCTTGAAAGGGCAGAGAAGGGGCGATTTGATAGTTCAAGCATATAAAGGGAGAGAAAGTGGCCCGATTCAAGTGTTAAAGAGTATCAGAGGAAAGATAAAGCCCAAATTCAATTAAAGAGTATCAGTAAAGCGGCAAAGAGTATCAGATCAGCAATATCAAAGCAGGTGAACATTAAAAGGCCTCCATCCAAGTCAAAGAAGTAGTAAAGGCCATTCAAAGCTCATCATATTGAGATTAGTGCACATTAAAACCACCTAAAAGCAGCAGAACCGCCTAAGAGGTGTGGATAAGAGATTAAAGGCACCGTTATTGCAGAAACACTGCACCGAGCCACCAAGGACACCATATTAACTCATTTTTGATGCAGATGCCTCCACCGCAGCTCAAATAAATATCTTCTTGCATTAATTTCAGGACATGATTAGATTAAAGAACTCATTTCCCTCAGATCTGTTTAAGATCTGCTGTAATAGATATTTTTGGATATTTTCTCTATATAAACCACCCTGATTCATTGTTTAAAGGGTTGGTTGGTTGATAATCCTCATTCTAGATTTGCGTTGTATACTTTGAGAGCTCTATAATCAAAGAATGTTGGAATTCTTTAGATGAAGAACTATCTGTTGTGTTATTTAATGGCCAAAGAGTGACTGTGGAATTCCTGTGCCACTACATAGTTCAATAAGTGTTTTCTTACCTCTGTTTACAGTTTATATATGTTCACACTACCATTGTGTTACCATCTAAATAGCAAGAAAGAAGAATAGCTTAGGCTTTGCTTGACTGCACTCTATGCTCAATTCTTGTTATTTCTATATGTTTTCTTCAGAAATGGTTATGAATATGCATACTTAAATGATCACGTTTACCCTGTTTCTTTCACATATGACTGTTATTTAGGAATTCTTGACTGCTCCTAGACAAACTTTCATTCACCTTCCCTCTCTGTTAGCTAATAAAAGATTCTTAGTTTCCTTTCATCTCTGACCTTCATTCCATCTTTATTCTAGCTTGATATTGTACTATGTGTAGCTATCCTGCTCTGTATTCCTCTTGTGACCAAGAAACGCAACAGCAAGGCCTAATCCATGACTCCATGCCCAATGGTTTTGAACTTCTCACTTTATGCATCCCAACTCCGCTTGAAAACATCATCCTTCCCACCAAAATCAAAACAAAACCCATGTACACCATAAGTAGCCTAAAAATCAACCCAAAACAAAGAAAATTTTTAAAGAAAGAGCCCTCTCTGACTGCAGGTAGGCTAGGACCTGCAGCGCAAAGATTGGTTTATGGTTACCTCGGCTATATCCCTTAAGGAGCCAAGGGACAACCTGAGTGATAACATCATCGGCGACTCTAATGGGACTTATTTAGAAAATTCCAAAAAACAAGTTAGAAGCTGGCTCCCAAGGAGAAAACACGTAATACTAGGTCAAATCCAAACCCAAATCCACCAGCTGTTTTTGAAAATCCCAATCTAATCTCTAGAAACCTTAGCAAACAAAAACAAGAAGAGTTTGCTAATTCTAGTCCTGAAACAGTTCAGCCAAGCTGTTTTCCAACCCCTCTTAAAGTTTTGTTTCATTCAACCCCTACTTCGCCTTGTTCGTCATCCACCTCTCCAAGCACCTTTTCCACACCTCCATTCACTGCGCATACTACCACTACCACCACTATTATTACAGCTGTTCCAGTCGTTCCACCTATCCCTGTAAATATGGCTAACAGATATGCACCTTTACAGTTACCTGCAAATCCAGGGGCTATGCCTCAGGATTATCAAACCAAAATCACATATTTTGATGGTACTGGTTCTGGCACAGCCCTGCAACATACGAAGAAAATGCAGGACTATTTTGAGAGTTATGAAATAGATGATGATAGTGTAAGAATGAAGATTTTTGTCCAAAGTTTAACAAGAGATGTAAGGCCCTGGTTTAAAGCTCTTCCTGCAAATTCCTTAGCTCACTAAGAGGCCCTTTACCAAACATTTCTTAACAGATGGGGGAAGAAGAAGGACCCTCTGCACATATTATCCAAGTATGAAACTATCAAAAGAGGCCCTCAAGAAGCTGTCTTAGACTATTGTGCCAGGTTTAACAATGTTTACAACGCTATTCCACAAAACCTTAGACCTCCACATGATCTTGCTTTATACAAATTCCCTGATGGATTTGATTCAGACATGGCTTATCAATTAAGGGAAAGAGCCCCTCAAACCTTAGCAAACATGCAGAATGTAGCTATTAGTGTGGCGGCAAATTTAATTGCCAAGCGAAATAGAGCAAGAGCTGAGAGAAGAACCACTTTTAAAGATGAACCTTCAGCCTTTGAGCAAAAATTGGACACAATCATCAAAGGTATGGACAGCTTTGAAAATAGAATGGGAACTATTGAAATATAAGCCTCATGGGAAGGATAGGAAAACAATCCTATCAGAAATCCAAACTTTAGAAAAAATCAGAACCCAAACGTTGGAAGGGCAAGTCCTGACCGTGATATAAGACCTCCTTTTCATGAAAACTATGCCGAAGCATCCACATCTAGTGAGAAAATAGAGGACACTCACATAAACTTGATGGGTTTGAAGAGTGAAAAACAAGTATTTCTAACCCAAGAAGACCAAGATGACCATGATATAAATCAATTTCAGACCAAGTCTGGAGAGTCATTTGAATTCAAACAAGGCTATGATTTAGCTGTCTACGAAGTCCATAAACAATACAAATTGAGAACAAGAAACATTGATGTGTCTGATCCCATCAAGCCAAAGGATGCCAAGTAGCCTAAGAAAGTAAAAGACAAGGCCGCTATCACAGAATCTGCTGATAAAACAGACCCAAAATTAAAAGAAGTTACCATAGAGGATGTATCTGACATGCATCCCTCTAATAACCAGCCTTTTGTATCCTTTCCCTCAAAAGACAATGTAAATAGCACTCCTCAAAGCCTTCCCAAAACAGAACAATCTCAAGAAATCACTGATAACCAAAAGAAGATCACTGAAGATACAATTGAAAAGGGAAAATCTGCCAATCACAATACTAAAACATAGTCTGAAAAACGTTTTGATTTAGAAGCAGAAATTGGTAAATTAAAGATATCTATTCCTCTCTCTGAGCTTGCCAAACATGATGTGTACAAACAGAAAATCAAAAGATCACTGCAAATGCCAGAGAACAGGGATGATGTTAATGTATTAGATAATAAACCTGAATTACTTTTTGGTCGTGAAGTCAATGGTAAATCAGGACATGGAGTTGTTCTACCCTTTTATGTCAGTTTGCACATTCATGATAAAGTGTTGCACAATGCTATGTTTGATTCAGGTGCTTCACACAATCTAATGCCCAAAGCTGTAATGGAGAAGCTAAACCTTGATGTCACTAGACCCTGCAAAGACTTATTCTCATTTGATTCTAGTCAGGTCAAGTGTTTAGGCTTAATCAAAGAACTTTGTGTTTCTTTAGTCCAATTTCCCAAAAAAACGATCCTAATGGACATGGTGGTTGCTAACATTCTACCAAAGTATGGCATGCTCTTATCAAGATCTTGGGGAGCAAAACTCCAAGGATCTCTCCAACTAGACCTCTCCTATGCCACTATTTTAGTCTTTGGGAAACCAAAGAGACTGTATAGAGAAACAATGATGAAGTATGTGGTAAGTAGTGAGGAAAAACCCCAAAACTTTCCCATTTACTCAATCCATTCTGATATGGATTCCTTTATATTGTTCAATGATGATAGCCACCCTCCCACTGATGAGAAGCCTTTGCCTTTAGAACAAGAAACATGCATCAATCAAGAGTCGGTTGGCTATACCCGTGAAATTGTTAAAACAATTAGTGCAACCAGCATACAAGAAGAACCACATGAAGCACAAAATCTAGGTCCGCCCAATCCTAAAATGACTGAAACTCTTAATACTAACCACAAGCAAGAAATCACATCGTATTTAGAGTTTGATGGTTCTGTTAATAAGCTAGGAGTAGGGGCAGGAAAATGGATTCACAATACACATAACAACCATGTAGAGGGTCATGCTTACAGACTAAAATTCAAATGCACCAACAACATGGCAGAGTATGAGGCTCTCCTTTTAGGCCTTAACATGCTCAAAGTTCTAAGATCTGCAAAAGTGTCCATTCTAGGTGACTCCGGTTTGATCATTCAACATATGAAAGGTAACTTTGTTACTAATGACAATAGGCTAAGAGCTTATAGGTCTACTGCCACAGAAATACTCAATTCCTTCACCGAATCCAAGCTTGCTAAGATTTCTAGAAGCCATAACATGCATGCTCATAGTCTAGCTACTTTTGCTAGCACTTGCAAGCTGCCCTTTGAGCCCAATCACCACTTTACTGCTGAGATAAACCACAAGCCTTCTGTCCCTAACAATATCAAAGATTGGCAAGTGTTTGGGGATGATGCTCAAATCAACAATTTTCTTACCTTACAGCAAGAATTCTCAAGCTTAAACATTGATGAAGATGCCATGGCTGACCCACAATAGCAAATGAGCCAAAATGAGCAAACTATAACAGCTGAAGCAGCAAATCAAATACTACACCCAACCATTTTTAATGAGAAAAAGATGCAAGAGCTGAAGCAAATGCATTTAGATGAAATAGCTGAAGCAGAGGCCGAAGTGATTGATTTAAAAGACAATTTTCTACATGCTGGCCTCACTCCATTAGAAGACATATTTGATTCAAACGATGTCCCCAAAAAGCCAAAGATGCAGCCCTTAAACGCTGCTATGGAAGACTGTAATATTGGGAGAGCAGAGAAGCCCAAAATGATTAAACTGTCCCAGTCTTTGCCTCCCGATCAAAAACCAAAATATGTTGATTTATTTAAAGAGTTTCAAGATTTATTTTCCTAGAGTTATGAGGACCTTAAGTCTTATGACACCTCTGTTATTTAACATACCATTCCCTTAAAGCCAAATCAAAAGCCCTTCAAACAGAAACTAAGGAGAATCAATCATGTGCTTCTCCCTTTGATTGAGAAAGAAGTGAAAAGAATTTTTGAGGCTAGTATCATAGCACCCATTAGATTTTCAGAATGGGTATCCAATCTTGTTCCCACAAGGAAGAAAATAGGCGAGATTAGACTATGTGTGGACTTGAGAAATCTGAACCAAGTCTCCCTTAAATATCACTACCCACTGCCAAAAATTGACCACATTCTACAAAGAGTAGTGGGGTCTTCAAGAATTTCTTTTCTAGATGGTTTTTCAGGTTTTAATCAAATACTTTTTCACCCGGATGACCAAGACAAGATAGCCTTTACAACACCGTGGGGAACCTTTAAATATGTAAAAATGCCTTTTGGACTAAAGAATGCAGGTGCTACCTTTCAAAGGGCCATGGACATTGTATTTTCGAAGGAAATCCATGATTTCCTAGTGGTTTACCTTGATGACCTTACTCCTTTCTCAAAATCTGATCAAGAGCACCTTAAACACCTAAGGCAAGTGTTCCTAACCTGTAGGAAATATGGCATTTCCTTAAATCCTAAGAAGTCTCTCTTTGGCCTAGAAGGAAAATTGCTAGGCCATATCATTTCAAAATATGGGATTAGAATTGATCCTGAAAGAATTCAAGCCATCCTTCAAATCCCTTATCCAAGAAACATCAAAGAGTTGCAAGCATTCCTAGGAAAGATAAATTTCCTAAGGAGATTTATCCCAAATCTAGCCGAGCTGATAAGACTGTTAAGCAACATGTTAAAGGACGCCAAGGTAAAATGGTCTCTTGAAACCAAGAAAGCTTTTGAGAGTATCAAAGCTGCCTTAACCCAAGCCCCTGTCCTCACAAGTCCACAATTTGACAAGGATTTCATCATTTTCTCATTTGCATCTGAACACACCATTGCTTCTGTCCTTTTGCAGAAAGATTATCAGGGAATTGAAAATCCAATTGCATTTTTCAGCCAAGCCCTTAGAGATACACCCTTGAAGTACCAAATCATGGAGAAGCAAGCATATGCCCTTGTTAAAGCAATCAAAGATTTCAGAATTTACATTTTATATTCACATGTGATTGCTTATGTTCCAAATGCTGTTGTAAAAGACATATTAACTCAAGAGGGCATAGAAGGAAAAAGAGGCAAATGGATTACCAATATCATTGAGTATGACATTGAGATAAAACCCACCAAACTGATAAAGGGACAAGGTTTAGCCAAACTGATGTCCGAAACCAATTTTCAAGCCTTAGACATTAATCAACTAGACAATGAACAGGAGCTGGAAACTCCACAGATCAGTGAAGCTTTTTTGCAATCCCCATGGTATGCTGATATATGTTTTATATTGTTAAAATTGCATGCTCCTCCAGGGTTGTCCAGAACCAAAAAGAGATTTTTAAAAATGAAAGCATCAAAGTTTTGTGTCTTAGATAGTGCCCTGTTTTGGAAAAATCATGAAGGAATATTGTTGAATTGTCTAACTATGAATGAAATTGATAGTGTCATGAAAGAATTTCATGCAGGGGACTATGGAGGGAACTTATATTGGAATTCCACTGCTAATAAGATACTAAGGGCTGGTTTCTATTGGCCCTCTTCGTTTCATGATGTGAGAAAGTTTGTTGTTTCATGCCACAAATGCCAAATCTTTGAAGGCAAAAGAAAACTTCTGCCCTTGCCCCTTAAACCCATTTCAACCGAGAAGCCTTTTCAACAATGGGGTCTTGACTTCATTGGAGAAATCCATCCATCTTCTTCTGGCTAGCATAAGTGGATTCTAACAGCCATAGATTACTTTACCAAGTGGATTGAAGCCATCCCATGTAGGCAGGCCAATGACTCCACCATCATCCAGTTCCTTGAAACCAACATTTTGTCCAGATTTGGCTGTCCTGAGAATATCATTATAGATAACACTGCTGCCTTCAAATCCAAGAAAATGATCAGTTTTTGCCATAAATTCCACATTACCTTAGGTCACTCCACAGCCTATTACCCTCAAGGTAATGGCTTGGCCGAATCATCCAACAAGAGTCTGATTAACATCATTAAGAAAGTCTTGGAGGAGAACAAGAAGAATTGGCAGAAAAAGCTTGTAAATGCCCTATGGGCCGACAGATTGTCAACCAAGAGATCCATTGGGATGAGCCCATATGAGTTAGTCTATGGGATGGAGGCCAAGTTCCCCTCTTCTTTGGGAATCCCTGTTATCAAATTGCTGCAAGGCATTCAGGCAGAACCAAATGATATCCGATGAAGAATAAACCAAACCATCCATTTGCAGCAAACAAGAGAGCAAGTGTATGACAGAGCTCAAATTTTACAAGAGAAGCTCAAGAAAATGTTTGACAAAAGAACCAAGGCTGAAGATTTCTACATAGGCAACAAAGTCTTGAGATGGGATTCAAGAAGAGAGGACAAAGGAAAGCATGGAAAGTTTGATTTCCTGTGGAAAGGCCCCTTTACTATTTCTGTTTTTCAAGGCAACAACACATATTTTCTGAAGAGTTTGGATGGAAGCACAGCTGAAGAAGGCCCTGTCAATGGCCGAATGCTAAAGCACTATCATGATCCCTTTTGTTGAATGCAAAACAGCTCTGTATAATATCTGTACATTAATATTTGTATTTTCAACACTTTTTCTTATAGCAGGCCAATAAGAGGGAACAACGCAGAAAATTTTGAAGGAAAGATCAAAGAAATCTCTATTTCAGATCTCTGTTTTTTGAAATAATTCCAAAGAAGTGCTCAAGAAGATTTCAATATGTTTACATGCACCCAAAAGGCAAGAAGCAGAGCTGTAATATTTCTGCAATTCAGCTCAAAAGGATATTGCATAGCAGCTTATAATAATTCAGTCAAAGGCATTGAGAAGAAGGAAAATTTCAGTTTACAGCAACAATTGAAGATCAAGGCATTCTTACATGTTGTTCTTGGCTTTTCATCTTGAAAAACCATCCACAAGTGGAGCCACTATTAGCCTCCTATTGCAATAGGTTTCATATTTCATGATTGACTATTTTACATGCCAAATATGTCATCTTTTCATGCTGCAAGGTTCCATATTTCCAAGAAGTTCCATTTTTTGAAGAATCATACCATTTTTGAAGAGTTTGACAGTTAAGGGAAAGCCAAACAGCTTAATCTTGGCTTCCCTAGGTTTAAATTGCTTGCTTTAGAAAATAGAGAATGAATATCTGTCCAAACAGCTTAAGCTTGGCAGATGACTAGCTAGGTAGAGAAATTAAGGAGCCCAACTGCTTAATCTGGGCCCCTAAAAGAGATAAGGGTTGATTTAGGTAGGAGGGCAGTCAAAAGAAAAGAAGATAATCAGGGTCTGCAAGTCTAAGTGTACCCACCCAAAAGGAAGAAAAAATGTTAGGTGTATTAGGCTAGGTAGGTAGTTTGAAGTTGCACAAACAAGGTTTTGATCAGTTTTGTCTTATCAAAGGATAGCTCATCTCATCAATGAAAGAAATGCGAAAGCAGCTGTTTGATGGCAGAAGTATGGAAGCATGTCTAACTCCCTTTCACTCCCCCCCTCAAAGCTTCTTGCTAACACCCCTGAAGGACCTTGGGATCTGCCCAACCAGTCCTGTTATTACTTCATTTTTGTAAAATACTATGTCAAGCTTTGACTTTGTTCAATGACAAGAAGCCACATTTCTTGTGTAAAGATCATTTCTCCATATTCCATTCAGTACTATGCCTAAGTTCCATTTTGTAAACTTAGCTTCATGCCACTACACTTCACCTCACAAATTCATATTAACTCCTAATTCTATTATATATCTCCCTAGCTACTTTCCCACCCCCATTTTTAATAAAAAACCTATATAAAATTCCAAAAAATATTAAATATCCTACGCCTTGGTACTATAGCCATAAAAACAAAGTCAAGGAAATGCTAGGTCCATTTGGGGCCTTAGCATTAGCCTTCTGCGTCCTAACCGTGGGATCAACTTAACATTTGGTTAAGTTAATAACCCCTTTCCTCACCCCTTTACCCATAACATTTCATCATTTTTACCCTCTCGCGCTCATTGTTTAAAGTTTAGTGTTATAATGTTTGAATAAACATTAAACACCACCAGCGCATAACCCACAAACCCAAAGGTTTGAACCCCTGCCATATAAACAAATGATATAATATTCGGCGGGCCCCCCAAGTCGCAACGAGCCCGTATGTTAACAGCCTCGCAGCTCACAATTCCATCCATCGTCAAATCGGGCCCTCCCCATCCGATGGCTCTCACCGATTTCAGAGCCGCCCCGACGTCTAACAGTTAGCGTTTGATGGCACGATGGTTTTGCCGTCGTACAAAGGATAGGTGTCTCGTTTTGATTGTATCAGGTGGGCTCTGACAAATACCGCCCCCGTACAGAAGGCGGTCCAATAAAACCACAAACCGCCTTCTGTCTCTCCGCCCCTGACGTCAGCGCCACGTCGCCGCTCATGTCACCTCCACATCAACCCACCACTGCTCCTTGTCACTACCAGCTCATCTATCAGCGTCCCTACCGCGCCTTCTGTCCTATGCCATGTCGTCTCACTACCGTACTGCCATGTCATCCGCCACATGTCCTCCGCTGACATCACTACCACGTCACCCTGCCGTACCCGGGACCCGCCAATGATGTCTGCTGACGTCATCACAGAAAAGGTGCAAAGGGCAAGAATCGCATCAAAGGATGCCTGAAACGAGAAACAGAGGAAGTTTTCGATGCACGATTAGCGCTAATCGTGCATCGCTAAGAAAAATTGCTCAAAATGGAGAGCTTCCTATTGCTCGGCTACCAGCAGGCTCAAAAAACGCAAATTAAAAGCACAACCTCATCCCAACACAGTTATCAGGTTGCATTCCACTGCCATTATTTGACAAGATTTCTTCATGTATGTTCATATTCAATCGGCCAGCGCCGATAGCATTCTAGAAGCCACGAAAAGCATTTGCAGCAGTTATTTTTGCCTTGAAAGGGCAGAAAAGGGGCGATTTGACAGTTAAAGCATATCAAGGGAGAGAAAGTGGCCCGATTCAAGTGTTAAAGAGTATCAGAGGAAAGATAAAGCCCAGATTCAATTAAAGAGTATCAGTAAAGTGGCAAAGAGTATCAGATCAGCAATATCAAAGCAGGTGAACATTAAAAGGCCTCCATCCAATTCAAAGAAGCAGTAAAGGCCATTCAAGGCTCATCATATCGATATTAGTGCACATTAAAACCACCTAAAAGCAACAGAACTGCCTAAGAGGTGCAGATAAGAGATTAAAGGCACCGTTATTGCAGAAACACTGCACCGAGCCACCAAGGACACCATATTAACTCATTTTGATGCAGTTGCCTCCACCGCAGCTCAAATAAATATCTTCTTGCATTAATTTCAGGACACAATTAGATTAAATAAGTCATTTCCCTCAGATCTGTTTAAGATCTGCTATAATAGATATTTTTGGATATTTTATCTATATAAACCACCCTGATTCATTGTTTAAAGGGTTGGTTAGTTGATAATCCTCATTCTAGACTTGCATTGTATACTTTGAGAGCTCTATAATCAAAGACTGCTGGAATGCTTTGGATGAAGAACTATCTGTTGTGTTATTTAATGGCCAAAGAGTGACTGTGGAATTCCTGTGCTACTACATGGCTCAATAAGTGTTTTCTTACCTCTGTTTACAGTTTATATATGTTCACACCATCATTGTGTTACCATCTAAATAGCAAGAAAGAAGAATAGCTTAGGCTTTGCTTGACTGCACTCTATGCTCAGTTCTTTTTATTTATATATGTTTTCTTCAGAAATGGTTATGAATATACATACTTAAATGATCACGTTTACCCTGTTTCTTTCACATATGACTGTTATTTAGGAATTCTTGACTGCTACTAGACAAACTTTCATTCACCTTCCCTCTCTGTTAGCTAATGAAAGATTCTTACATGCCTTTCATCTCTATCCTTCATTCCATCTTTATTCCAGCTTGATATTGTACTATGTGTAGCTATCCTGCTCTGTATTCCTCTTGTGACCAAGAAAACGCAACAGCAAGCCCTAATCCATGACTCCATGCCCAATTGTTTTGAACTTCTCACTTTATGCATCCCAACTCCGCTTGAAAACATCATCCTTCCCACCAAAATCAAAACAAAACCCATGTACACCATAAATAGCCTAAAAATCAACCCAAAACAAAGCTAAATTTTAAAGAGAGAGCCCTCTCTGACTGCAGGTAGGCTAGGACCTGCAGCCCAAAGATTGGTTTGTGGTTACCTTGGCCATATCCCTTAAGGAGCCAAGGGACAACCTGAGTGATAACTATGGGCCAAGAGACAGTTATACATACTGATCATCAACCACTTCAATATCTAAGCTCCCAAACTAAGTTGTAGCAATCAAGACACTATAGATGGATTGGTTTTCTACAATAGTTTCATTTAGTCATCAGATATAAAAAGGGCATACACAATAAAGTTGCAGATATGTTATCTAGACCAATTATAAATGCATCTACTATACTTAAGCATAACCCAGTATTGCATGAGAGCTACATTGAAAAATATGCTCAAGATATGGATTTTAAAGATGGATATGCAACTTTAAGTCAACGCAAATGAGTAGAAGAATTGGATTATCACGTTAAGGACCAACTCTTGTATCATTGTGGGAAGCTATGCGTTCCACAAACTAAAAGAGTAAAGATAATTCGGGAAGCACACACTTCTCTAATATCAGGTCACTTTGCAATAAGTAAAACGGTTGCACAGCTGCAAAGATTTTGTTATTGTCCAAAAATGAATGAGACAGTTTCTAGATATGTAAGAGGGTGTACCATGTGTGATAAAAGTAAGCCCAACAATAGAAAACTAGGCTTGTACACTCCACTACCAATTCCTTCTCATCCTTGGGAAATTATTTCCATGGACGTTGTTGGAGGACTGCCTAAATCCAGGAAAGGTCATGACTATTTATATGTTGTTGTGGATAGGTTCAACAAAACGTGTATTTTGATACTTTGTAATAAATAGATTACAGCTAAACAAATTGAAAAGTTGTTCTTTTAGCATGTATAGGTTCATTTTGGATTACCCACTTCCATTGTATCTGATCGAGATTCCCGATTTGTTAGGAATTTTTGGTCGAGTCTGTGGGAACTGATGGACACCAAACTGAAGAATAGCACAACCTTTCATCCACAGACAGATGGCCAGACAAAAGTGGTCAATAGGACAGTGGTCTAGTTGCTCAGATGCTATTGTAGCAAGCATCCCAAACTTTGGGATGAACATTTGTTTTATGTGCAGCATGCTTACAACCGAGCAAAACATTCTTCTACACAAAGATCTCGTTTTGAGACCTATTTTGGTTTCACACCAAGGTCTCCCTTAGATTTTGTCTTTGATAAAGACAAATCAGTTGATGGACACAGTGATGTGGACAAGGCAATCAAGTTCATTGATCAAATTCAAGAGATTCACCAGGCAGTACAGGAACAGCTCGAAAAGAGCCAAGCCAAATACAAGGCAAGGCTTGACAAGCATCGGATGGAGCATAGTTTCCAAGTTGGTGATCAAGTCTGGCTATATATCAGCAAGGATAGAATGCAAGGTGAAGGTGAAAAGCTAAAGCCAATAAGGTATGGACCTTTCAAGATACTTGAGAAAATTGGTGAGAATGCTTTTCACCTTGATTTACCAGCTTACATGCACATCTACTCATTCGTTAATGCAGAAAGCTTGAGACTATTTGAACCTTCATTAATTGAATATCCTGAAGAGCAGAGTCTATAGCCTTCTATTGATAATCCATTACCTGAATATCTCAATGAAATGTAGGAAGACACAGTTTTGGACAGGAAGGTGAGGACGATGCGCAGGGGAGATATTGAGTACCTGAGGATTGGACTCAAGGGTTCAAAGCCAAGCAGTGAAAAATGGATAGATATTGGACAAGTGAGACAACTATACCCTCACTTAGTCGATGCTTGAAAACCAACCTTTGGTGGTCCAAAAGATTTTTTAGTGGGAAGGCTATGATCCGAATTGGATCCTTAAACACTTAAAGTTCCCTGAACTTTGTAAAACTCATACCGAAGTTTCAAAGTATTATGGATGTCGAAGCTTATCAAAGATAACCTTTGAACAATGGCAATTTGTCGTCAGCACGGAACAACGAGGACCCTTGGTCGAAGCGCATAGACCATTGGCCCATGGTGACTGTGCACTGGCAAAAATTGACAAATGGTAGGTCAAATCCAAAAAAAAAGGTAGTTTCTGATATGCGATTAGTGCTAAAGCACTAATCGCATATCTCAAGGTGTCGCTCGTAGTGAAGGAAAGCCCCTAAGCACTCGGTCATGAGGAAAAACATAAACCCATATGGCAAATTGTTGATTCCATCAGAGGGCAGGTATCGCACTAAAACCGACAGGATATCGGAAGGGATTCAAGCAGTAACCGGGTTCGACTAAGTCCCGCCTGATGCCATAAATTGGGTGACACACGTCCTGTGAATGAGAGAGAAAACCACTCACATTGCGCCGGTAAAGGTCATGCTACTTAACTGCGCAATATGGACAAAGACCATAGGATCTGGAGGCTCCATATCAATAGCGGAGAAATGATCCAATGGATGACTAGATTTGAAAGGGAAATAGCCTGAGTCATATAAGATTTGAGGTCTGGCATGACTGATGAGTTGGCAGAGGAATCAATTTCACGAGCAATCTTGGAGCAACAGAAATAACAATTGTTCAAAGAGAACTGACACTCAATTCGTGAGGAAACAAGTGGCCACCTCTGTCTGAAGTGTTACACAGTGATGAGATGCAAAGTAGGGGAATTCCAGCAGATAGAGGTAGGAGATCGAGAGAGCTGGGAAGTGGAAACGAACATTCAGGGAGCAGATTGGCTTTAAGCCACGAATAGACAGACAGCAGAAAAAGAGGTAGAGAAAGAGAATCATAAAGCTGAAAAGAAAGAAAGAAGTGAATTGTAGAGAACAGAGAAGCCAAGTTGACCTGCAGAGCAAAGGCAACATCGAGCAGACAGAGACAAAGAGAGTCTGAGAGTTTGTGAACTCGAGAGAAGGTTTGAGAGGTTCAAGCAACTCTTCTGTGTTTACTTGTTAGGTATTGAGTACCAAATTGGACTCATACCACTGAGACCAGTTGAGGTCGAGATTCAATAAGGGGAGTCTGTGTACTCTAGAGACTTGGGGAATCCAACTACAATCCTACTGATCATCATCTATTAAAGTGAGAGTCAAATTGGGCTCCTTAAGTAAAAACTTTGCTTTAAGACACAATAGAAAGGCCACCACTGAAGGCTGGACCAGGAGATGTATCCCAGGAGGATTGAGTGAACTCCTTATTAAGCTTGTTGTGTTTTATGTGTTTTCTTACTGTGTTTCTCTTGCTGCTTCAGTGTCTGTGTAGTTCGCAATATTATCGATCCGTTGCATAAAATAACATAGGCACACCTCAACACATGAGTCTGTAATACCTACATTAATTAACTGAGGTCATTTATGGGTGATTTCAGATCAACAATATATCAGCACAATTTCAGTTGGAGAAGGACTCCTCACAGGTCAAGGATACAAGGATCAAGTCCTTAGAGGACTTAGTTATTGAACTGGGACACGATCCCAGGGATATGAAAGATATAGAATAGCTCATTAAGAAGAAAAATAATGATATTACTGCACTTAAGAGGCAATTGAAAATACCCCAGCTACATCATCCTCAAAATCTAGAAGTCTTAGAGAATCAAACCAGACATGAGGAATTGATGCACTTGGTCCTGAAGCTAAATGATCAACTTAAGGAGACAGAGAAGGAGTTTGACACTTCAATTCAGTCGAGGCAAAGTGACTTGGCCACAACTTCTAGAACTATCATCCCCACAGTGTCTACAGCAGTTCCTTCCACACTGGCAACATCATTGGCACCCATAACTCTACCTGCCACATCGTCGCCAGTAATATAAGAGTCTACAACAACAACAGGTACACCAGTTGATAAAGAAACATAACTAGTCAAAGCCATGGAAGAGATATCTATGTAGGCTACAAAGATGAAGAGACTAAAGGAAAAGGTCGCAAGTCTAGAAACTGAATGCAAGCTTTCCCAACTCCAGCAAAAAGAAGAAACACAGAAAACCTAGAGAATGGGAGAGAGAATCAAAATCCTAGAGAAGTATTTAACCTTATAGGAACCACCGGGACAAACTAAAGAAATGCTCCGGGCCAATATCATTGACAGAGTCAATGCTATTTGGCCATCAATCCAAGTTATATTTGAGTAGACATAATTAGTAAAGATAGCTACAGAAGCTATCCAAAAGGTAAAGGAAGAACTAGGGGATAAGACAGAGGATGCCATTTGGCTCATCCATTTCCTCAATAGCAAAAATAAATATGAGCTTCATGAGCTAAACATCAAAGATAGAACTGAGACCATTTTGGCAATATGGAAGGTGCTTTCCAAGAGGAACCTTATGCTCAATTTAGAAGAAAAATGCCACAATATGCAAGTAGCCATTGATAGGTTCATGGCTAAATTCCAGATTTTGAGAGGGAAAGGTCTGCCCAGTCCTATGGTTATCAACGACCAACTCATGACACAGTTGGACTATAGTGATAGACTCAGGAAGTTGGCCAAGGAACAAGCTAGCTCTTCAGCTATTAAAGCTTTGCCAATAGGAAAAGTGTTATATGATACATTTGAAAATTTGTTTTTCCTGGAGCATGAGGTCAAACATTTGTTCCTCACCAAACCAAATTTTGCTAAATACACAGAGGCAGATGAAATCTATAGAAGGATGATGAAGATAAAATTACCAAAAGCAAAATGGTGGGAGAATGTAACTGATTTACTATGATAAATTTACAACAGACAGTTACTGCCCAGTAAAAATGAAGGCAACTAGGTGAAAAAGGTAAAAGTAGAACAACAGGGTCAAAGAGTATCAGTTGAAAGATGAAATTAAAGAAGATCCCAACATAGAAGGGCTACAAATATCAACCAGCTTAATGGGCACCAACTCAACTGAAACAACGAGCAACACCACAATAAAAGGGACAACATGAAGCAGTTCAACATCTGTCTCTATCTTAATGGAAGAAGATATTTTTATTCCCTAGATTAAGTCTCAAGTTCTTTTGATATATTTTGTAAATATTTTTGTATAAATACTTCACATTTCAAAGTATGTAGGGTGGATTCCAAGAAATTTCTATAGACATTTTCTCTCAATTCAAGGTTCTATTGTATCAATGACTGGATTCGCTTGCTGGATCAAGGAATAAAGATCAGATATTTTACAGGATTCTTGTGTAAAGCGAAATACAAATAAGTATTCTCCTATGTTCAATGTTGTTTTTCCTTATGTTTTTTCCATAATATTTTGTGTAAATTTCTAAAATCTAAACGTATAGCAAGGAATGATATTTCAAAAATTGCTTGAATGCACTCTGTCTTGACTGATTTACATTCTTAATGTTTTCTCCTAAACTATCTTAGTTAGGGAATTATTAACTGCTCCCTAGCTTCTATAGTTCCTCCTCTGGTCTATAACAAAGGAATCTTAATTGCCCTTTGTTCATGATCACCCTCTATTCTTCATTCTGATCCCAGTCTAAGGATTCTTAAGTGCCCTTTCACCCTAGTTAGACTTACTTCACCGATTAGGCCTAAAGATTTGTATGTTGCTTTCCTAGCTTGCCCTGTGAACATTCCCTTTGATGATCTAATCCAGTTATGTTATCCATCTATTGACTCCATAGCCCAATGGCTTGAAGACCTAGCTCTATCCATCTACTCCAAGAATTCCACCACCCAACCTTAAATTCAAAACCAAAACCCCATGAACACTAAGAACTAGCCTGAAATCTCATAAAAACCATGCTAAATTATATAGAGAGAGCCCTCTCTAGACTTAGTTTGGCTAGAGCCTAAGCCTAAAATATTGGTTTGTCATTACCTTGGATGCTTCCTTCTTCTGATAACTCCTAAGGATAATTCTGAGTGATAAAAACTTCCACATGGGACACCTACAACTATTCCTCACGGATCACCACGTAGTCTCGCGCCCTTGAGTATAAAAGTGAATATATATAAGGTTCATGAAGAAAACACCTATAAAAAGATAAACACATACAAAAATAAGTTTATATATATACACCTCAGGTACCATATGCTCCTGACACGTGAGAAAATATATACATACACACACACACAAATATATATATATATATATATATATATATATATATATATATATATAGATATAGATATATATATATATATATATATATATATATATATATATAGATAGATAGATAGATAGATAGATAGATATATATATATATATATATATATATATATATATAGAGAGAGAGAGAGAGAGAGAGAGAGAGAGATAATTACTCTCGATTTATCTATAATTTTCCATCAAGGAGGATATCCCAAAGTTAACACAGTAGTGGGGCCCTCTACATGCAAGCTTAAAAACAGACACACACACACACACACATATAACCCTATCTCATCAATGGCTAAAATTTGATGAGAAAATCAATGACTTGATTTGAATAGAGGATCACCCCATTGCTAACTTCACAAGGGTGGGTGGGGGGTATCCGCTATCTGTAGGTTTTAACCCCATACAGAAATTACATGCATACGAATTTTAAACACAGAAAATAAACAATGCAAGAGCATAACACATAAAACACATATACACAGAGATTTACCCCTGGATCCCAAAACTAGGACTTCCAGCTTGATTTTTCATTACGTTACTTTAAATTTTACAACACATATTTATACATGCCGAAGCATCTAATCCCATGGACCGAAAAACATCGTGTCCAAAACCATGGACCAAAAACCATCTCATCCAAAACCATGTGCGACAACCATGCACAAAACCATAGGAAGGTCCGCCCAACCTAATATAGGGTACAAAAAAAATTTCCCCACTTTTCTTGTATCTCTACTTTCAATAGACCTTCAGTTTACCTTTTCCTTCTTCTTCACCTTAGCCATGATACCATGTTAGAAAATCAGAAAGGAAGAAATATTTTCTTATGTTGATACTTACTTGCGATATATTTGTGTTCTTATTAAATTTTTCATGTTCTTATTTTATCTTTCTTTCATAAAGAAATTATGAAAATAAAAACACAAAGATCAAGACACCAAACATAGGCAATCTACAAGGGAAAAATCCCCTCTATAGCGGAAAACCCAGTCAAACTCTTCCACTAGAAAATTCATGTTGAGATAGACCAAGACCCTAGACCAAAAAACCTTCCTCCTCCACCAAGTCATCCTTCCAATACGATTCAACAAATTTCAGTAGTCTCTTCTTGTTTAGCAACTTCAACCAAGCAACAACCCAGAATTTCAGCCCCTAGCAAATCCAAAATTTTGACCCAACTATATTACTGCAACTTTGGTCATTCGAATAGCCCAGGAGCTTCACATGTGTGAGAGATAGAGAATTTTGACTTCTTGTTCTTGATAGAGACCTCTTTTCCTTCGCTAGCCCTTTCCACATTCTTCCTTGAATTGCACACTTTTTAATACCCCCAACAACTGCATATCGAACATGGTGAGTGAGTTCTCCAACTGAGGTCAAGTTGCTACCTTTATATAGGATATTTTTCCCCTCAGTTAGGCCAACTTATCTAGTTTGAGGCCCACTTGGTGGAGGAGGCCTAATTGACATATTTTACATTAAAGTGAATTTATTTCTTGATTGACAATGCTGAAGAACTATCTATTACATTATGACATGGACAAGGACACTTGACATAAACCCTAGAATCCTACAATGATGGTTTTGACCTAAAAACCATTGACCCAAACATGAAACACATGCTTTAATAAGTCAATTTCTTTAATAATTATTTTTTCTCTTTCTTTTCACAAATACACTACATCATTACTCAAATACAATTATGAAGACCAGCACTAGTTACATCCTTCAACATTGTGCATGGTTTCAATCCTTTCCATTCACAATCGACCTTTAAACCTTTGATTCGATGATGTACATAAATAGTGAGAGAGGTTACTCTGTGATGCTAGAAAATGAGGGGGGTTCCACTATCAAGGTTCCAACCACCCTCGGAACCCTTCTACCTTTGCTCCTTATTCCACTCACTGATAATGTTCTTCCCCTTCTATTAACACTCCACCACCTCGTCGCCCAACTTTGCGACTCATCCCCTAAACGGCATGGATTTCAACTTTGTACCCTGGCATCAATCCACCAACATTTGTGGCCTGACCCATCTAGCAAAGAAACCATGTTCATGTCCTATAACCATATTTGGTGGTTCAATGTTAGGTTTAGTTCGAAATTCACATGGAACCACTCCTAACTTGAAACTAATCCTTGGAACATAAATGAGTTCCTCCTCAAATGACCTTGGAGAATTATATAATGACACTTAGCATGGCACACAACATTACACCCTTAGAACCCCACCCCATCATGGTAAATTTTAGGGGTGAAAATTAGCGCAAGGGTAAAATTTAAGGGATTTTTCATTTTAGAGGGGCTAAAGTTTTATAAACACCCATTTCATATATTTATCTGAGCTTTTATTTAAGAAATAATTATTCTTTTCATTTCAGCCCAAATAAAAAGTGGTGGATAAACTATAAAAAGACTCATTTGACCCAGTTCGCCTCGTTTGGACGTGGTTTGGGAGGTTGTGTTTGGTCCCAACAAATAAAAATATAAATAAAGTGGACGTATGGTAAATAAATAAAACCTCTTTTTATATATAGTCGATAACCTTCTTTCTATTTAAGAGGGCTAAAAAAAATGTTTTATTTAAGTGAATCCTATGGGCCAAATACCATATTTATAAAAGAGGTATGGTAAATTAATAAAAAAATAAATAAACGAGAGGTATGGTAAATAAATAAATCATTTTTTTATAATTACTCCACAAGTCACCTTATATTTAGGAACAGGCAAGGGTGTAAATAAATAAAAATATAAATAAACTAGAGGTATGATAAATAAGTCACCTTATATTTAGGACCAGGCAAGGGTGTAAATAAATAAAAATATAAATAAAGTGGAGGTATAGTAAATAAATAAAACCTCTTTTTATACTTACTCCAAAGGTATAGTAAATAAATAAAAATATAAATAAACTAGAGGTATGGTAAATAAATAAAACCTTTTTTTATATTTAGTCCATAACACTCTTTGTATTTAAGAAGGCTCAAAAAGAGGTTTTATTTAAGTGAATCCTATGGGCCAAATACCATATTTATAAAAGAGGTATGATAAATAAATAAAACCATTTTTTTATATTTACTCCATAAGTCACCTTATATTTACGAACACTCAAAAAATGCGTTATATTTAGGTCAAGCCTATGGGTCTAATACCATGGGCCAAATTACTATTAATACCATGAAAAAAACATTATTAACCCTCATATTAGTATTAATAAAAATAAAGATGGCACATGGTAGTGACCCATGGTATTCGGCCAAATATCATGGGACAAATTATTATTAATACCATGCAAAAAAACATTATTAACCATAATATTAGTATTAATAAAAATAAATATGGCACATGATATTGACCCACGGTATTCACGTGGAATGTAGCGTATTTAAATGGGGAATTAAACCAGCATAGATCTATCTTTCTACTAAGCCCCGAGAGGGATCAAATATCTATCGTGATATGCAAACTAACATAGAGTGAAAAATATTTGATCCCTATGGGGTTCACTTGAACATTTTAACTTACTTAAAAAAATAAAAAAAGATCAATTATTAATTTTATTAATTTTTATAAATTACTAATATTAGTTTCTAAGCTCAAGGTTTATGATAACCCATGGTATTGACCCATGGTAACACCATGATATTCATGTGAGTGTAGACTATTTAAAGGGGAAATTCTATTAGCTTAGATCTATCTTAATCCCAGGTCTACCAAGTGCTTAGAGGGATAAATAGATTTCATCCCTTTAAGAGTGGTATATGTGGAGTTAAGATGGATATAGGTTGGTTTTTATGATAATGAAGATATTAAACAAACTTAGGAAATTATATTCTGAAAAACATCTTAAGGTGAATGGTTAAAGCTACATTTAGTCACTTCACAAAATTTAGGAAAAAATACCAATATCTCCATTAATATTGGTTTTTTGATTTAACCTAAAAAAATCAAAACAATGAAATCTTATCACTCTTTCAGCATCACCCTTGCATAAGAGAGATAGTAGCTCCCCAGATTTCCCACCATTTTTCAAATGTTAAAAAATATGATATCTTCATGAAAAAGTTAACGTACTAATGTTGGATTACTTGTTTGAAAATTATGTTGGTTTGTACAACCTTTCATTTCTTAGTTTGTCGTAATAATCTATAGAGGGTGGGCCACCACACCATATTTTCCTAAAATGCGAAGACTGTGCACCAAAAAGGAAATTAATCCACACGTTACAAAGGGATTTTAAAAGATGCAAGACATTTGAAGGTAGTGAATTATGCTAATAAGCAATTTAGATTGGGAGAGACTTAATTAAATTTTATTATTTAATTGAAGATTTCCAATTAAAATCATAATAAATCTACATTTATATATTTTCCATTAAATCTCCTTCAGGCCTTTGGGATACCTACTACTTTCTTATATTATATAGTTTGGGCTTGCTACTTGTTGGCATGTTGGGGTAAACAAACTTGATGTGTTTTTTTTATCTCGCATTTGGAGTCTATGGAATAAGAAAGAAATTTGATAACTTGATAAAAGTGGTAGAGAAAAGATTAATCTGTCCTACCTCACAAAACTTGTGGTGAAGATCAACACCTACAAGAACTTTGTTGTGGAATATTATCAAAACTAATAGAAGGATATGAAAGAGTGTACAGTATGAACCTTGACAAACACGACCACTGAAACTTGCAACATTGTTTGTAGGAAGATAAAATTATGTTTCTTTTTTCCAAACATGTATGTTAGTATATTACAGTTTAATAAATATGTTTTCCTATTATCATATATGGTTTCATATTTTAACAAAACATTCGCCAAGACTTCACAATGTTTTATTATGCATTGAAAGATTTTCCAAGATCTTACAATATTTTATAATTCAGTAAAAGATTCACCATGAATTTTCAAGATAATATGCCAAAAAAATTATATATACATATTATATTATTATAAAATTGCCTCCCATTTTTCCTATGTATCATAGGGATTCACCCATTTATTATACATATAAATTTAGGGTTGTTCTTAAAAAATTTTGTGCACCCTAGTTTTAATATATTTTTACTATATAAAAAAAATACGCAGCCATATATATAATAAATACCCAAAAAAAAAATAGAGATACACACATACTGTACTACACATAGTTTCACCCCTTTGAGGCTAAAATTAACCATTTTTCTTTGAAACGTTTACTTTGTTCACAATAATTTCATCTTTTGAGTCATGCTAGAACACCTACATTCTTTACTGAGTAAAATTTAACCACTTTTACCACTTCAATTGTTAAAATAATTGATGAACAACTTGGGATATTCACATTTTTCCTCCGTATCAAGCACAATCAAGACACGTGTTGTAAATTTTTCTTTCATACCACTTTGTAATGTCCCCAACCCTTTGTTGGTCAATAGTACCATAACCACGCCACTTAGAAATACATGATTTATTTGTGGAAGTGAAAAATTGTAACCCTACCATGATTATTTCTATGCATGGTTTTATCGGGTTACAACACGTATGAATCATAATTTGAACTTTCCGTAATGGAAATGATAATTAATTAACCACACTTGTATGCATAAAATAACATAGGAAGCCATTTAACATCATCTTAACGAAAAATTAAAAATATATGTACATTGAATAAACATGCACAATGGAATACAAGAGAATTATAAACAGTATAACACAAAACCTTGAAACTAGGGTTTCCACAATAAATCCATAAACCAACACAACATTAAACGTGAACACTTATTCAAATAAAAAGAGAAAATAGTTGCAGTCTCTCCATATTATACCCAACCATAGACTATGTGGTTAGTAAATCTCAACCACGGGTCAAACTCGAGCTGGGACTACAACTCCACAAGTAACAGTGTAAAACAAAATAATATATACATAATAATGGACAAGGTACCCTTCCAATAAGCATTTCCCAAGCCACATGCTCCTACTCTCCCTGAACATGCACTAGTGGCACACCCTTTCTCTGCACCCTCCCAGTCCCTTAGTGGTGCCCACCTCTAAAGGCGCCTCACAACAAACCAAAAAAAATCTTAGTCTAAGTTTACAGGAGCTAGTGCTTACCTTTAGGCATAGCTCAAACCATGAATTGAAATAACTCCTAGTCGATAGAGAACCCAAACATAGGGGTTTCATAAACTGAAGTAACCAAAATAAGATAAGTCAATAAATAGGTGAATTCATGATGTCCGCCTTATTACGAAAATATACACCTTTTAATATGCTTGGCCTTCCTGTGCAATGTGCCACCCGGTAAAGCCACATGGTCCTCAAGTGCTCTTTTCCATTAACATGTAACAAAACACCCAATTGTTTTTCATTCTTTGTCATTCTAGAATTGCGCGGCCCCATACTCCAGTGGAGTGGAATTCGCAAAAAACCCATTTTATTAATGTAACATATATCTATATCCAGACATGTTAAACCCAAAACCTATAAACATAACTACATAAACACTCACACAAATCAAAATAATTGTAATTCAAATCTAAATAATCATATACATCCAACTCACTAACCTAAATATCATTACACATATATTTACATAATAAATAAAAATATTAAAAAAAATTACACCCCAAACATATAACATGAAAATAAAATAAGGTTTCTAAGCATATCACTTGAATACCATTCCCATATTTACAACAAAGTATTTGAGTATGTGGATATATTCATTTGTTACACATTCTCGTAGGATTGTATCTTTCATGCATACTCAACTCTTTTTCCCCGTTGTATAGCCTTAAATTAAAAATAATAATATTTTAATATAGAGATGTAAAATATATATATATATATATATATATATATATATATATATATATATATATAAATAATATTATTAGAATTTTTTTTTTAAGGGTAATATTTTTTAGTAATTCAAAAAGAACAATTATATTTTGAAAGATTGGATTCCTTTAAATAATTAGTGGTTGGGAAATTTTATACTACAATAATACCTTAGAAGTCTTATTTCAAAATAAATACTTCCATATATATTATTTTTTAATTAATTGTACATTAAATTAATTAAACTAATAATTTTTAACTAAATAGTATGTTATATGCCAAATTAATTAATTAATGAAAAAAAAATTAATAAATATTAAATTAGAAAATAATAGAAACTCACTTGACAAGATTGAGAAAATATAAAGTAAATGTGAGTATAAAATTTTCAAATTTCCAAAATGTATAGCATCATGACCTTGTGATGGGTAGGGAAAATTAGAGTGGTAGTAATTAAATCAAAACTATGTTAAACAAAAATAAAAATATATTATTTATCAAATTCCTTAAAATAAAATTTTATTAAAAAATAAAAAATATATCAAATATCAAATATTTGTTATTATTATTATTATTATTATATAATTTTATTCTCTAAATTTCTATTTCAATTTTTTTATTAAAAAATAAAAAATATATCAAATATCAAATAATAATAATAATTATTATTATTATAATATAATTTTATTTTCCTAATTTCTACTCTATTTTGAATAATTTAAGATATTAAT
Source organism: Pinus tabuliformis (assembly GCA_031772625.1). Taxonomy (NCBI): domain Eukaryota; kingdom Viridiplantae; phylum Streptophyta; class Pinopsida; order Pinales; family Pinaceae; genus Pinus; species Pinus tabuliformis. The sequence continues at coordinate 63,043,296 of CM062805.1, read as the reverse complement.
AATTTTTATTCTTTTGTTATTATATAATCTCATTTTCCAAATTCCCATAATTCTTTTTAAAGATTTAAATGTATATAACTATTCCTCAATAATAAACCTATGCCCATAATTGGCCCTTTATACATACTTATATATTACTTTTAATGAAAACATTGATAAAAATACTTAAACAACCCATATGATTCATATTTGAATATACTTAAAATACTATGATTTATGATTTAGATTTGGTAATAATTTTATACATTTGGGAAGATTGGGAGTGGAAGTCGGGACCTTTCATGTGAATGACAAATGATACAACTCATGTTTAGAGCCATCTTAAAATAAATGAATTGAGTAGACAATACAACCCACAATATAAATACAGAGCGCGAATCGATGAAATGCGTTAGTTTTAGTATAAAAAAAATAAATATTCTGCAGATTCAATGAGAAAAAAATAATTTGATTGAAAGACAATTTTGACAGGAGGCAATAAATTTGTACAAACTGGTATTAAAATTTGAATACAAATTAAATATTTGTATCCCAAAGAAGTCACATTTTAAAGAAGTCACAAATAAGTGAAGACATAATCACAAAGAAGAATCCTGTAATTCTTTATCTCCAAAACATAAAACGCTAATGCATGAAGAATCTGAATCTTCATCGGAACGAAAACACGAAACACTAAAACACTAATGCAGGATGCTAATCCTTCTGTCAAATGGAAGATTTTTTCATAAAATTCAATCCAAGAGAGAGTGTGAGAGAGGGTGAATGCTCATCTTTGCTTTCTTCTTCTGTCACTGGTTCAGGAAGATTCAAATCAATAAATCGGCTGTCTTTGTTTTCTTCTTCTCCTGTCACTGGTTCAGGAAGATTCAAATCAATAAATCCGCCGGCCCTGAAAGGTACGTAATCTTGCCCCAGATTAAATCGTGGGACTTGTGGAAGCCTAAAAGAGAGTTGGGTATCTACCACCCCTGAAAAGGAAGACAATTCGCAAACACTAGTCTGCATGGCTGCAGAAAGTACATTATTTACTACCCCTACTTCCAGGCACTCATAGCCTTTCTGTGTCTTCATCATATCAGACCTCACATTCTCTCTAGATAACGGTACCTCCATTGGCTGCGGCAGGGGCAACGGCGGTCGCGGCTGCTGCAGTATATGCTGCAGATGCGTAGCCTGCAGGCTACGCTGCAGCTGCAGGAGAGTATTGTAGTCAAGAAGATTGCTTGGAATGTGACTGGGAGTTTCAGTAGCAACAATATTGCTAGTCAGATTCATGCTACGATGGCCCACTCCGTGCATTGTCACTCCGTGCATGGTACTGGGCTTGGAACTGCGCCTCTGGTTCTGGACGCCGACAGCGGTGGTGGTGTGGCCCTTGTTCTGGACGCTGTCGGGGATGGGGAAGTTGGTCTTGGCTCTACCCCCTTTTATACGCCTTGCAGCCTTATCATACGCCTTCGCCGCTTCCTCGCTCGTATTGAAGGTGCCAAGCCACCTTCGCTTCTTGATGGTTGGATCTCTGATCTCCGCTGCATATTTACCCCATGGCCTTTTTCTCACTCCTCTGTAATGCACTTCTTCACTCGTTGGATTGACATTCGCGTCGTTGACACTCTCGCCATTGTGATCTCCATTCGTATCAGTGGGAGCCATTAAGGAGCTTTCCCCTGAAGAGGAAGCAGCAGAGACTCTGGCGGACAGAGCAGCAAAGAGAGAATGATCCATTCTATTGATAATGACAGTGCAGAGTATTATTAAATAAAGACACTGCGGGAGTCTGAAAGGCCGCTAATGAGGGTTGTCGGGTTGATTCTGACAGCTGGGCCTTAGGAAACTGCATGGTCTACGTATCTCGTAGCCGTGTTTGACCATCTCTCATTCAATTCATTCGCTTTCTCAGGAAGCCTTGTCGGCGGGGCAGACTGTTTGACGAGCGGTAGCTGTTCCCGTCCGAGTTTCTCGGTGGTGGAAATTGCTTTCCGTTGATGCAATATATACAGAAAGGTTCTTTCGATGACGGCCATCGGGTGCTGGACCATTGGTCAGATGGAATTTGACCGGCAAATTGCCCTGTTAGGGTGATGTGCCCTGTTTAAAAACATAACTCTCAAGTTTTTTCTTTGAAACTGTGATGACCGATTTATTAGGTTTAAAAATCTAAAATATTTATTAGGTTTTCTCGGTATGCTTTTAATCAATTTTATTCGAAATCTGGATTCCTTTGAAAACAATAAAAATCTAAAATATTTATTAAGTTGTATTTTAAAATTTTAATGTGAATGTAATTAATACTTAATTATATTTAGAGTTCCTTTTATTAGGGAATTGTGCTCATAAACATTAAACTTTCATTTATAAATTCATTCGGATGGAAATAATAAAAACGTGAATTGTAAATTATATTATTTGAATTGTTTAGAATTTTAAATATAAGCGAAATAAAAGTATAAAATCGAAAGTATATTTAGAATTTGGTTTATGATGGATTTGTGGTCCTAAGTAATTAATATGCGTCCGTAGGTTGAGGTGAAAAAGCTAAAATGGTAAAACATTAAAAAGTAAAATAATTAAATAACGTTTTAAAATTGAGAAAAGTTTTTCAGCGTAAATCACATGATAGAATAATTGTCTACGAACCAATAAGTGTGGTTCATGACAAGTTGAAGAACCAGATCATGGTTGCATATTAAATAGGGAGAGCATATCATCTAACGGATAGGTTTGAATAAAAAGGAAAAACGGCTATAATATGTGATAAAATGCTAAGAATGACCAATAATGGTTAGATTTGACTATTCAACATGTTTGATAATATTATTATGTTAAAATATTATTTTAGTATTTAACATGAGTTATTTAGGTGAAAAGATAATCATATTTAATAATAATATTAGAGAATATCTTAGAAGGCATAATGTTCCCTCGACATTTAGACCCCTTAACACCATTCGTAAGTCCCTTCGTTCAGTGAAGGTTCCTTGTTCCGGTGGGACCCCTTATATTGTTGAGACTCAATGCTATATTTATCAAAGGGTTAGTGAGCACATAGTGGATCTTAAGGGTAGGAGAACTAAGAGGAGAGCATGCAGAGAAGATCAAGCATCATGTCTGTGTTAAGGAGGCCAATGCTATTGCTAGAGTTCCGCAGTTCCACCACTGAAAATGTAGGGAAGCCATTGAGATTGAAGGAAGGCCAAGCAATCTCAATAGAGATGACGGTTGGAAGATCAGTAGTTGTTGGGTCCTGACCATCGCCTCCTAGTCATTTCCTCCCCTCCCTCTTTTAATTTCTTGTTCCCGGGATATCCCTATGATATCCTTTAACCTTCCTTATTTAGCCATAGTTCTTTAAGGAGTTGTCTATAATGCGACTTTTTGGAGATTCCGGTGATGGAATCCGGCGGAAGAAATTGAGGTTAAATCTTGATTTCTTGCAGTTAAAATGGTTTTTTAACTGCATATTTGGATTCAACACCCTCGAAAACCCCTGGGACGCTTTCATTGTGCAAAAACTAGCTATCAAACTTGTGATTCCAATAAATTCCTGCCGGATTTCGACCAGAAAAACTCGCCGGAAAAGCTTACAACTGCGTTCTTTAATCCTCTTTGGAAAATCTTCCTTGATTTCTTTTCATCTTTCTTATGGCATTAAATTATATAGCATAAGATATTTAAATTATAAATTTATGTAGACGGCTTTTCTAATAATTCTATGTTGGTTAGTTACCCATCCCTTAATAGAATACTATTATTATAACACTATTACATTATTAATAACAAATCAATATATCCTTACTATTACTAAATTCCCTCGTATGAGAATATTAATATATTGATACCCTAACCAGTAATAGTAAGAATGATCCCATTATTATAAGGAATATTACTTTTAATTCCAATATTAATAATAATAATATAATAATAACAATGATAATAATACTAATCTGAATGATCTAGTATATTTAATATAGCATTTAATAATATACATAGATCTATTATTACTTATTCCTTTTTAGTTACAGTAGACATTAATAATAAGTTGAATACTATGAAATTCTTATAATAATAGTATAATATTTATTTTTAATTATTATTAAATCCTTCTGATTACTAACAATGAGTATCCCTAGATATATTTTTTCTAGCATTTTTAATATAATATTCCCTAATATTATTATTAAATATGATTATTTTTTCATCTAAATAACTCATGATAAATATTAAAATAATATTTTAACATAATAATATTATTAAACATGTTGAATAGTCAAATCTAACAGTCATTCTTAGCGGTTTATCAGGTCTGTCCTAATATAGCCATTTTTTCAATATAGTCGTTTTTAGTCAAACCTATCCCTTGGATGATCTGCTCTCCCTATTTAATATGTAGCCATGATGTGGTTCTTCAACTTGTCCTGACAATGAACCACACTTGTTGGGATGATCTGCTCTCCCTATTTAATATGTAGCCATGATGTGGTTCTTCAACTTGTCCTGACAATGAACCACACTTGTTGGTTCGAAACTCATCGACAATTATTCTATCATGTGATTTACGTCACCGAAAAAACTTTTCTCAATCTTGATATGGATCACAAAAGCCTCAACTCAACAACTTTTTAAAATTTTAATGTGAATAAAGGTTAATTATGAATTATATTTTAGCCATGTGTAGTTTAATAAATATATAAAATGGTTTTTTTAATTTTTTCGGTTAAATGTTTTTAAAATTTTGTAGATTTTTTTAAAAATTATTAGTTTGTTTAAATTGTTTAATTTATAATAGTGTTTTAGAATTTTGTAGGGTGTTAAATCTATTCATACATTTAAATAACAGGAAATCACAATTTTACTGCAAATTGTGAATTTTAATAAAAAAATTCATTTCATATACGCTTTTTAGTTATACTTAGAATTCTATTTATGATGAAATTGTGTTCTCAAACAATCAATGATTTAATACACATCTCTTCCTTTTAAGATGGAAATGTTGTTCCATGCAATTAATGATTCAATATTCATCCATAAGAGGCTGAGATATATAGATTTGCATTTAAATATTTTTAAATTTAATGGTGTATATTTCATCTATAAAGCCTTTGCTACTTTGATTCTTTACCATTGTATGGAAGGTTTGATTGTATTTATTTTGGCAAAAACTAAATTATAATTAAAAACAAAATGGTCAAATATGTTAAAACTTTCATCATAGTATTTTGCATTGTTTTATGGTTTCTATTATTCTTTTATGATAATATAATGAGGTGGGTAATAAATATTTATATTCAATTCTCAATATGTTTAGGTGTATATGGAAATATCTAAAGTACATCTTTATATTGTTTGGGTGTGCATGGAAATATCTAAACTACATCTTAAAATATAAAGCATAAAATGATTTATAGTTGGGTGTTAGTACTCATCTTCTTTCTGGTGGTTCATGAACACCTGCGGTCATTGGGTGGCCGCTAAGTCCATAGAAATATCTGAGCATGATCAAGGGTATCAAGCCCCGTGGCCAATACCTAGGCCTAACCCCAAAAGCTTTGGGGAGAATTGATTGTGTAACCTCCCGAACGGTGAGGAACTTGTTTGACTAGTTGAGCTAACCCTTGGGGCTAGGTGTTAGTACTCATCATTTAATAGTGTGTTTATTATATTTTAATATTTTCTTAAAGAGAAATACAATTTGGTTTTTCTTATAAAAATAGAGGTTAATTACATTGCAATATTCAAAATGGTTTAATTGGAGATGGCTCTAGTAGACGTCTTAATCTTCGAGGCCAACTCTCTTTGGGTTTCATCATCATGTAGTGGGAGGACATTAGATGGTGATCATTCAAAGTGAAGAGGCCCTTTCGTTAGGGTTGAGAATGTGAGCAAGACACTTCTGGGGAATTGTGTAGTTAATGTTTATATGGTGCATTTTCGGCTGACTCACTTAGCATTTGATGATACTTCTTTGGTTCAAGGAAACACCTATATGTCAATGTATCTCATGGTGATGTTAAGGAGTCTAATGGTTGTATTTGTGTCTCTAATATCAAAAGTGGTAGATTGATGGTTCTATGTACAACTTTGCATGTAACTTTGATAGCGATATTCACATCTAGAATCTTCATTATCATCTTGTTCATGACCTTGCTTCTATAGTGGTCTTGTTCTATGAAACCTTGGTCATGGAATTATTTTACATATCTTATCATGGTGGAAATGGAACACCATTTTCTCACTGCCTTTGGTTGTATTCCATGTATATCTACTCTTTGTTTTCATCTATCATACTAGATATACTTATCTATCTTGATGGATTGTCTCTTCCTGATGGCTTTAATTGTTAGTGTAGTTGTTGAACTTAAGAGTCTGTATAAAAAGAAAGAATTCACTACTTATTAAGCTTTGGTTATCCTAAAAATATTGAGAAAACCTAGATGCTTAAATACCTTTGCACAATGGTAATGGTTCAAGAGAATCTGAAATAAATCATGATGGCTAGTTGAACTAGCCTTATCCTAAATTTAAACCATGGAATTTATCTCAATTAATATCAATATCCCTAAGTAGTAAGACAACTAGACTTAGTCATCCATTGTTTGTTGTCTACTTGTTGTATCTTTATAATTGTGCCCTCCTCAAACACTTTATAAATCCTCTTTTGAAGATTAAGTTCAAAATTGTCTAATATCTTGTAAATTAGGGTATCACAACCATGCTTAACCTTGGACTTTGATTTGCACTAATGCTTCTAACACTACATACACAACCCACATTTACACATATCAATAATCATTTTTCCCCTTTTAAAATTCAAATAACCACATAGATGCAATATTCAATATGGTTTAATAAAGGTGTTTTGATTAATAGCTTAATTAAAGTGATGAAATTATGTGAAGAAAAAAATAAGGAATGAGAGTTGTGGAGACGTACTTTGTCAAATATCAAGCAGACAAACTTCCACCAACGTACTCCATGTGCTATCCTCCTTTTAGAATTTTAATCACAAAGGTTTCAATGTCCTTACATGTTAGCATGGCTAAATTTCTACATGGTTATGTGGAATTCCATGGTAGAAAACATTGATGGATTTTTGTCACTTTTAGCTATACCATATCCTTTCATTCATTGCATGCCCAACTATTCTGTTAAACTTCAATACACAATATTTAATCTTACACAAATTTCATATTGTAAAAGTGTTATATAAGTAACCCAAAAATTGAGTTGTCATGGGGTATTTCTCATATATTGTTACACAAAACACCTGCCAATGATAAACGTTGGTGCTCAAATTTTTAATGAATATGTACAATTTGGTAACCAATATATGGTTGGGTTAGTGTGGTTCCCATGTGGAGAAACTTATATAAGTGTGTAAAGAGACGTCTTTGGGAGAGGGAGGGTGTCTAGAACATTCTTTAAGTGAGAGAAGGGTGTAGTATCTTTGAGTTGTCCCTACAAATCTCACAAGCGTTGTAATGAAGGATGTATCTAGGGTTTCTTCATGTAAATATCTTATTTTTGTGAGGAATTATGAAGGATCTATCAAGTTCTAGATTTTATGGGTCTTTTGCATTATAATGAATTTGTTTCTTAAATGTTTAGTATAATTTTAATGGTTTTTTACTTAATCTTCATGTGAATGTTAGACATGTTACCATCTTACTAATATGTTTAATTTATTCATATTTGAATAAGATCTAAAGCTAAAGGTTTTATAATTCCCATAAGAATATTAGATGAGACATTCTCCATCCTTTGGATATTCAAAAGGTCTATACCTAAAAGGCATGTGTTGGCCAAGGAGCTTGAACCATGGGTCTGAACCACAAGCTAGCAAATAGTTCCATTGCCAAGACCTAAATATTTGTGATATTCATTAAGGATGAGGTGATGAGGTGGAAACTATTGGGCATGAGGAGATACAAGACTAGGTTTTAGGGAAGGAAGATGCATTCGTGATGCATTCATGTTAGAAGAAACTATAAATTTAAGAGTTGACAATAAAAGGTGGAAACAAATATATATGTATTTTGGCCTTCATGAATTTTTCTTTACTGAGTCTTCCAATTTTCTCAACGAGTGGTTACAATGGTAGGTGGTCATTAAATTTTTACGATGAATTCAAGAACCAATGGCTTAGAACCAAGAAATAGTCAAATATAAATGAACCTTGATAACAAGTTGTAGCACACCCTCCTACCCCCTTGTACCAGTACAGGTTGTAGAAGTTGTTATTGATGCTTTAACCCCTTCACATACTCATCCAAATTCTTCTTCTTATCTGTTTTTGGACCAAACTTGTCACTTAATTCATTTTAAATTTAAGAAAAAGAGTAGTAATTGAGGTAAAGGTAGCCTTTTCTTACTCCACTATGCACAAAACAAGAATCATGAATTTCATAATACTAATCAACCTTCTAATTTCTAAAATAAAAACTAATAATAATGATGTTGGGTCTTTTTACCATGTCATTAGGTAAAAAACTTGTAAGATTTCTTATTCTTTATGATTCACTTAGTTATAAAATTTGCAATAAGTGTAAACTGATTTTGTGTCTCACAACAATGGTTGGTGAAAATTACCTCACACACATCCCATTTCCCAACATCAACATCAAAATTGACCTCCACCTCATTGATGTACACTGTATAGATGACAATTTTTATCCTCAAATTTCTGTTAGACACATGCGTCTTGTTGTTGCTAAACCATCATAATCAATGGAATTCACGATGTAACCTTTATGGCCAAGGTTCACATTGACATTTTTTACATAGGAGAATAAAATGCGATACATGATAATCATCTCTATATGTCATATAATGCAATGGTTGAATTATCCATGTATGGTAATTAGACTTCAAGATATGCATTAAATACATGTGCTTCCCATCACTTCAAGGCACCAATTATTGATGGAAAAGAATTCATTATACTTATGTCAACTAACTCCTCAAATCTCATAGGGAAGGCAAGATAATGGGTCAAGTTTCCCATCATTTTATGCCCTAAGGATTGGTGATGGATTGAAATAGAATTTATAAGTGTTTATAACACACGCATATTTATTTACAGTGGATATGAAACATAAGTTAAAACTAAAGGAAACATGTAAAGAACTCTAATAGAAAATTTGTAAAAAATATACAAATAACCATGGTACACAACAATAGCATTAAATAAAATTGAAAATTATACTTAAAAGTAGTATACAATTGATCAATATTTTGAAGTCTTATGACCCAAAAAATTGTAGAGACTCAACTGTAATTTAATTTTATATAAATTGGGAGAATAAACTGTAGATAAATATGAAAAATTATGTGAGAAAAATGCACGTAAATCGGCAAAAATTGCCTAATTTTATTAAGAAATATGTCTATGAGTACAATAGATCACAATGGTAGGTTACTATGAAGAACATTTGGGGAAACTAAACTCTAGAGTATCTGCAATGTAACATAGATCATATACAAATATCTTGGAAAGTCATAAATTATAAGACAACTTTCAAACACACTCAAGCAATCTAATGTGACTTCATATAACCTAGTTTCTTTGCAATATTGATGATTGTTAGCATTGGTTAATGAAACACTAGACCTTATATCAACAAATAAATTGCAGGAAATTAAGGCTATCTAAAAAAAGTACTCAAAGGTTGAGTGGATTTGCCTTCAAATTATGTATCCCCTTTGAATGTAGTCTACCACCACCTTTGGGTCAACTTCTTAAAACTCACAGAAAAATTAAATTACAAGGAATGGATGACAATTGGAAATTATTTAATGCATACCTCTCCTCAAAGTCTTCTCTTTCTCCTTCATAGGCTCCATCCTCTTTTAAAGGTCTTCAAAGTAATTTGGGAATTTAAACTACTTAAGAAATTTGTTAGGATCTATTTCCAAACAAGTGTTGATTAGAATGTGGGGAGGAGTTTTTTTTGAAGGAATAAGTGAATATAAATTTAAATTTTCATTGCTATGTTTTATATTTTTATTTTGGTAGGTGCATCCCTCCTAATCCTAAATACTTTATTTCTTTAATTGACTTCTCGATCAATGTTGTTTTTAAATAAATAGATAGCATGAAGGTAGTCATAAACTATATACATGTGCATATGATGAAAACATGCTAAACTAAAATTCATGCCGTGAAACGAATGAAGATAAATCATTAAAACCCTTACTACTTGTACCTCATGATATTGTGATAAACCCCTGATATGTCCCTTTCACAAAGGAAAAATAAAAAAATAAAACATATTAGCAGTGACCATGTATTAATATCCTCAAAAAATGGATGCCACATATCATAAAAGTTGAAACAAGATGTTGTCCCAAAATATGTGTTGTCTTAAAAATATATAAATGTAGTACTATATCAAAATTGAAGGAAAAGTACTGACTATACATGATGCATACTAAAAATGTACTTATATAAATGTAAGTCAATCCACATAAACATTAGATCCAAAAATAAAAAGTGACCGAAATGAAGAACAATGCTTTCTACCATAGGCAACCTTCCCTTTTACCATACTTTTACCCCATTTTTGCTGCTTATTATGGTGGGCATGAGATGTCAAGTCACCACATTGTATTTGCAATTATTTTGACTACTATATGTCTACGTTAAAATATTATGTTGGCATCACATAAGAAATAATGTTGAAGTGTAGCATTCTGCATCATCAAAGGGAATAAAGAAAGCCGATATGATATACATTGAATAAAATTACCTTAACACCTCATTCAAATATCCACTTGCACTATTTTAGTAACAAGTTATGCTTCATATTAATCATTATTTTAGATTAACACATGTGCATATTACTTCTTCACATGAATCAAATGAGCTAATAATTTCCTTTCCTTCCCATTGATATTTTCTAACAAAATGTAGAGTAACCTATGATGACAACTTTATATGAGACTCGCAGTTTATAAACATGTATTTTTATTGATCATGATATTCTTTTAGGTAGGGCCCTACGTACTACCATTTTTTTCTTCATTTTCTTGTCTTTATCTTGTTGCAGAATGTAACTAGGTTTGATCTTCATATTTATATTTGAGTTAAAGAATCAAAAAGATATTTTTTATTAAAGCATGGGTTTCATGCTTCGGTCATCGTGTTTTTGGTGAAAGTCCCTTTGAGGACTTCTAGGATTTCTTCTGAGTCATTAGAGTCATTGTCTCTTTAAAGAGACCCTTCTTGGGTTTTTGAATCATGAAAAAAGGTTTATTATTGAGTCAAGTTAGGTATTTGACACCTCCACACCAAGTCGGACTCAAGAAGATCAAGTCAGCCTTAATCTCAGCAATTTGACATCACCTAAAGCCTATATATACAAGAAATTTGATTTCATTTGGAGACATCATCTCAAGTATTTCGATCTATCTCAAGGAACTGCAGAAAAGTCAGAAGTTCAAGGTGAAGACCAACAAAATGAAAGTCAAAGTTTTGGGTTTTCTCTTTCTCCCTCTTATTTGAAGTTACTAGGCTAGTTGATGGATCAGAGCTATACTGTTGGAGGGGTTGAAGTTCTAAAAGCATTGGGTCAAAGATTATGGTTCTAGAAGGTTGAAATTTTGGATTTCGCTGGGGCAAAGTGTTGTTGTTGCAAGGTTGAAGATCCAGGTCAAAGTTACTCGAAGTAGAGGCTCATTTGGTGGTTGTAGGAGGTATTGGTCTAGGTCGAAGAGTCTTAGATTATCTCATCTTAAATACTGAAGAATAAGTTTGACTAGATTTTCCCCTAAATAGGTGTTTTTCCCTAGGAGAGTGCCTACATATTTTGTCTCTTGTTCTTGTGATCTTCATAGACATATAATTTGATAAGTTTTTGATGAAAGATAATATAATAAATATATAAAAGAATCCAATATAATTCACAAGTAATTATCAAGAAAAATAAATTGAACCCTAACTCTACTAGCATTGATTTCTCAACATGGTATTAGAGCTAAGGTGAGGGAATATTGGAGATCACTTTATTGGCTTGAAAGGAAGGACTAATAACTCTATGACAAGATACTTTAAAATGGTATGCAACATTGTAGGAAGCTGGATAAAAAGGGTCTTCTGCAATGTATTCAACAAAGTTAAAGAGAAAAATTTTTCGTTTCACTCACAGGTTCACTAAATGATGAAAATTCTTGGATTATTGATAGTGAAGCATCAAGGAACATGACCAGAGATAAAAAACAACTTCATACTCTATCAAAAGAACAATATTCTCATGTAGTGGAATTGGGAGAAAACAAAAGATATGTTGTTAAAGGGATCAAATCAACTTCTTTAAAGCTAGACAATGGAGAAAAGCTACATCTCAACAATATACTATATGTACAGGTTTGAAAAAGAATTCACTTTCAATTTCTTGCTTAGAAGATAAAGGTGATAGAGTTTCTCTTGTATATGGAAAGGTTTTGACTTGGGGTAAATATCCAAGCATCGTTAAAGATAGAATCATTGGGATTCATGAAATAAGTCTATATAAAGTATTGACACCATCACCTCAAGCCCTAGTTCACATGGAAATAAATCCCATTGAACTATTAAAGAAGAAAAGCACCAAGATAATCCTACTACAAATCAAGAAGATGAAGAAGAAAAAGGACCAAGTCATTCTATTCAACTTGTGATCATACCTGACAAAAGGAAAATGAAAAATTGACTAAAAGCTACTCTTGAAGATTTTGAAGGACATGGAGATGCAAAAGGAAACTTTAGAGAAAGTAAAAGACCAAAAATATATTATGGATATGCTGCATACATGAAAAAGATAATAGAATTTGAACCAAGTATATTTGATGAAGATACTCATCAAGAAGTATGAAGAAATCTATGTGGGAAGAATATCAATCCATTGTGAAGAATGGGGTTTAGGAAATTCTTCCTAGACCTAGTGATAAATTGGTTGTCACTTCCAAATGGATCTACAAGATCAAACATGTTGTTTATGGAAGCATAGATAAGTACAAAGCCAGATTCATTGCTAGGGATTTCTCTCGAAAGGAAGCCATAGACTATGAAGAAACCTTTTCACCTACCGCAAGATATAATACTATAAGATCTTTGGTTTCGTTGGATGCAACAATGGGATGGAACATCCATCAAATGGATGTGAAAAAAACATATATGAATGGGATCATAGATAAGGAAGCATATATTGAACAACCTGAAGGATTTGAAATAAAGGAAAATATACTCATGTGTGTAGAACCAAGAAGGTCCTATATGGTTTGAAGCAAGCTCCTAGGGTTTGTAAAAAGATATTTTAATCCAAATATCTATATCAAGGTTGTGGACAATGATCAAGTCATTATTCTACTATATGTGGATGATTTATTTATTATAGGTGTGGAACGAAGGATACAAGAATGTAAGAAGAAGATAGCAACCAAATTTGATATGAACCATCTCGATCTAATGCATTATTACCTAGGGTTGGAAGTATTGCAAAAACCTAGGGAAATATATTTGGGGCAAGGAAAATGTATAATCAAGTTGTTGCAGAAATTTGTTATGATGGATTCCAAGCCCCTGACTACTACCACGATCACTAATCTCAAGAAGTGAAGAAGCTCTAACATAGGTCTCGTAGATCCAACCTCCTATCGAAAGTTGGTGGGTTCTCTGATGTATCTCGTAAACACTAGACCACATATATGTTTTGCTGTGAACATTCTTAGTCAATTTCAGTTGGATCCTCATCATGATCATTGGATATCTTGTACCTTGGGAGATAATCTCTAGCTACAGAGAGATCATTACCCAAGACATTTGTTCAGAGTTGTAAAAGAATTAATTAATTATCCCATCATTTTTTAAAACCCCATAATTTGATTAAAACCTTTTAACTTTCCATATGTAAACAATATTTCCAAAGCGGCCTTCTAATGTTGAATACAAATGAAGAAAGAGCAAAAAGAAGTGATGATGGAAAATTTTAGATAATAGGTTGCCTTGCACAAAATATTTTATCTTCAACGTTAGAAGAAATATGATAAATGTGTAATGAAATTTAGGAAAGAGGAGCACTTGATTAAAGGTTTTTAACTTTAATTCACAGAAACTCAAACTCACAACCCTGTAGAATCAAAGCCCAACAACTTCATTACTCTTTTCTAAGAAGGAAAATTAACAGAAGATAAAACAGGAAAAACTTATGAGACCCAACAAATTTCGGAATCACTGTGAAAACTTCATTCGTCAACACATGAAAAGAGAAAGTACAATATTGTATTTGCCTCTAAGGTCTGAAATTCCATAACCCCCTTAATGTCTCACTTATAGTCCTTTATTTCCATCGCCAATCTTAATTTTCTAACTCTCATGATCAATTTCAAAACTGGTTCTCAGAACAATTAAGAAAATTGTTTCTTCTTTTAAAAGGTTTCGAAATAAATAAACATATTGTCTTAATATTATATATATATATATAATATTAAATGAAGTGCCATTTTTAAAATAAAACTTGAGCCTCTTTAGCTTCGCAATTAAAAATGTTGGGCTATTTAAATAAAGAGAAGATGGGTGTGGGCCCCATGGAAAACCACACGGTATTTGGAAGCCATAAAACAACCTATGGAAGCACCCTTAGTTGTTTTTGGAATGGAGGGAAGGTTATTCCGTAATAAACCCTAGCCATCTATTTCTTCCTTGGTAGTTTTTGACAAAATACGCTTATGGTAGCACTTTCCTTTTTAATTGTGGTGCATTTTGTCCTCTCATAATCTCATGGATCATAGGTCCATTTCCATACATTGGAACCATTTTGGTCACAGGTATGTTTATCCTTTCAAATTTAATCACATATGTCTTGAGGATGACCATTTCAACAAATTCATTCACGAATCATGGCTTCCCCCCTCATTCTCGGATCATCAGGATCTCCCCCAATCTTTCTTGGATCGCTTGTTTGTCCTTCAGAAGGGGGTCAAAAGGTGGCAATGCAAAAAATCGATCTCCAATAGGCTGGCTCTGTAGGATATTAGCAAGAAATTGGAAAAATTATCTATGCTCTTTAAAGCTCCCTGTATGCCTCTGGCAATTCGTTCTCAAATATGGGAATTGGAGAAAAGAAAAAAAAAAATTATCAATTGAAGAAGCTTCCTGGCGACTAAAAAGCCGAGCTTTATGGCTCAAGGAGGGTGACAAAAATACGAAATTTTTCCATAGATTTGCTAATAAGAGGCGGGAAGCAAATTCTATTTGGGAAATTAAGAATGAGGAAGGCATATCATTCATGTCACAGGAAAAGATCTCTGAAGAAGCTGTTAAATATTTCCGACAGGCTTACAGCAGGAATGGAGGCTGCGATATTGATGACATATTTTGGGGTATTGATTCGTATCCTTCCATGTTTGATGCAAATCAGAACAAACATATTTATTTTGTGGTTTCTGAGGGGGAGATATTGGCTACTATGAAATCATTTCAAAAAGATAAGTGTCATGGTCTGAATGGGTGGACTATAGATTTTTTCTTACATTTCTTCGATATATTCAAGATCAATCTTCTGAAAATGGTTGAGGACTCCAGAATTCATGGATATATAAGTCGAAATATTTTCTCCACATTTATAGCTTTAATTCCTAAAAATAAGGACTCTCTCTCATTTACGGACTACAGGTCCATTTCCCCGTGTAACATTCTTTATAAGATCATCTCTAAAATTATTTTTGTTCGGTTGAGAAATATCTTATGTATTCACTTGACCCCTGAACAACATGGTTTCCTTAAGGATTGAAACATATTGGAGGTTGTGGATCTCACAAAAGAATGTCTCCATTCCATGCATTCCAAGAAGATTGATGCTGCATTATTAAAAATAGATCTAAAAAAAGCATACAATTGTATAGACTAGGGATTTATTAGATGCCTCCTTGCTAAGATTGGCCTAGATGGAAAATGTTCCAGCTAGATTATGGCATGTGTTGTTGATGTTAATTACGCTGTTCTTATAAATGGTATTCCAACCCCATTTTTCATGGTTGCCAGAGGTTTGTGGTAGGGCTATTCCTTGTCGCCACATCTTTTAATGCTCATCGTGGAATCTTTAAGTCTTCACATTAAAAGGGCAGTCCATGAAAAGAGATGTCGTCCACTCCCTATTAGCTAGGGCATTTCCATATCTCATAGTTTATTTGTCGATGAAATCCTTCTATCGGTGATGCTTTCTAAAGCATCATGGATATGTTTACATGAAATTTTTGGCAAGTTTCAAAAGGCTACTGGGATGTGTGTTAATGAGGGAAAATCGTCCTTTCATCTTGAGAACATTCGAGGGGATATTATTTCCTTCCTCTCTCAACTTTTCAATATTAAAGCTATTCCTATCAAGGATGGGCTGAAATACCTTGGTTATCAATTAAAACCTGTTGGCTACTCCACTGCTGATTGGTCATGGATTCCCGATCGATTTTACAAGAAAATTGACTGATGGGAATACAAATGTTTGTTTATTGCTGGTCGAGCGATATTGACACATGCTGTGCTGGTTCAAATTATGGTCTACTGGGCTCATCTCTTCTTCATTCCTGCATCCATTCTAAATAGCCTTAACCGAATGACTGCTAACTTCATTTGGGGTGGTCACAAAGAGCAGAAAAAATATCATTTAACAAAGCTCTCGATGCTGTCTCATCCAAAAAATATGGGGGGCTGGGGCATCATGGACTTAAATCTATTCTGAAAAGCACTCCTTTGTAAATCCATGTGGAAGGCTATTTTGGGAGATTCTCTTTGGAGCAAGGCCATCATGTCTAAGTATATGGATAACAAAGATATCACTTTCTAGTTTAGGTGGGGCACCATTGGAACCTATCAGGGTTTTTCTATTTGGAGATTTTTTCGGAAAATAGAGCACTTCTTCCTTTAAAACCTAATATGGAAATTTCGGTCTGAGAAAAAAATCATTATTGGTCTGGACGCCATCGCAGAGGAGGATGGGACAATTCCCATTTCTCATCAGTTACTTGGGGCATTGCACAATAGAGGGATTTTTTACTAGGACAAGGCCTTTCGCAAATGGGAGGGTACCATTCCTATATGGAAGTCGGCAAGTGAGTTGGGCCTTAAAGATGCACTCGTACTCTAATGGAACCTAGCCACATCGGCTATGAGGGACGGAGGTATATTTCGTACTGAAGACGAGGACATCCTTATATGGAAGGGGCTTGGTGGTAGATATTTTGTATTTGTTAGGCACATCTATCAATTTCTCCTTGAATTGGAGTGGGCCCGCCATTTGTCCCCTATGTAAATCAAATATTGAGAACAACCTGCATATTTTTCTTCTCTGTCCCCAATCATAGATGATATGGCAGAAATTGGCTTCCCACTTCGGCCTCAACAGAATCACTTCCCCCTCCATTCTGGAAGCGTTTGTATGGTGGGGCGACATGAACATTGTCTGGAGGCCCATTCCTTTGTTGTCCATATCGGCCATATGGAAATGGTAGAATGCGGCTATATTTAACTCAAAAATGGAAAATCATTTTACAGTTTTTGAATCAATTCTCTATCTGTACAACACTCTAAATCTTTCCAAACATATTTGGGATAGAAGTGGGAGGAAGGCTCTATTAATGGAACCCACAGGTATCCCGCGAGACTATTTTGATGGGGCGGCTCAACATGGATACTTTGCATGTGGTGTTTATATCATTCCTATGGAGGGTCAGTGGATTGAAATATATTGGAATGGTGGTGTTGGATCCAATAACAAAGGTGAGGTTATGGCACTGGCTGGCCTTCTATCCTTCTGTGATTTTCTCAACATTCAAGAGCTGCAAATTTTTGGCGATTCAAAGGTGATTATTGATCATGTTCGGTCTAATCACATCATAAAAACATCAACTTATCAGGATGGATAAACAAGATTGAGGCAATATGGAATTACTGAAAGGATTACTCTAGAGGCCATATTGATAGAGAAAAAAACAAGGTGGCAGATGCTCTATTGAAGAATGGACTTTCATCTCAACATGAAGTCTTGATGATAAGTATTACAGTGGGCAACAAATCTCACCAGATTCAAGAATTTATCATGCCAGGTACATAACTCTCTTTTCTCCTCGCCCTCAATCTGGTATGCATCTGGTTCCCACATATTAGAATTTCTCTTTTTCGGTTGTTTTTTATCTATATTCAGCAATGTTTATCTACTGATGCCCCATATTTCATCTTAATCTGAATCTGAACACACTATACATTCTGATGAAGGTTATTAGAACACCCTCTAGTTTTAAGAGCAGAAAGGATGCATATCTATTGTAGACCATTGTATCATCCACATATGATTTATTTATAAGCTCCCACCTAGGTTCCCACTTTTAATGAGCATGAAGAAATATTGTACCGATGTTGCAAGTAATCTCCAATCAATCAAAATGTCATTAAAATTTTAGGTAGAAATCTCATTTGAAGGTATCTAAAATAGCTTGGAAATTGGGCATAAGCTTATAATCCTCTCCACTCAAGTAAAGTATCATCAGAGGCTACCGTGTCAATGTCTTATTTAGTTAATTATATAAACAAATGGCAACAGTTTGTGTTATCTTTCCTTCATCACATTCCCCAAAAGTGATGTAATCTCTTCTAGCTTTCACCATTGAAAGTTTCCCTTCCAACCACAGAAACAAGAAGATCCCTAACGCCGCAAGGATGAACATCCCCTGAGTTCTGAGATTTTCTTCCAAATTAGGAATATATTCGGTTGTGCACATGTCATCAACCCAAACTGGAAGTGTGATATCCTCAATGTCAAAAAATCCTTCAATGTTAATGATGCAACTAACTTTAGTTGATCTTATGCATGTTGTGATAGTTCATTGGCACTTATAATGAGATGGAAGATTACAAAATTCCATTCCTCGAATCTGGCTATATATATATATATATATATATATATATATATATATATACTTTATAAAAGTTTCCATAATAGGCACATTACAACCCCACCCTCCATCACTTAATAGAATTCAACAATGCATGTCTCCATTGAAAAACCAGATGCCATTGCAGATACACCAATTCAAAACATGATAATACAAATAATGAGGTTCATTATTGGAATTTCTTAGGTATGCTAGATTGAGCTACAACAATATAGATACCAAGCATATATTGATATATCTATGAGGCACTATTCGTCATAGACTAAAGTATGATAGCATGGAAGTCAAGCTAATAGGTTTTACAGATTATGGTTGGGGTGTGAGTGACACCCAAGGAAGAAGCACTATTGGTGGATGTTTTAGTTTGGGGTCTGCGATGATTTCATGGATGAGTAGGAAACAATATCCTATTGCTTTAAGTAGTGTTGAAGTTGAGTCTGTGGTTGCATGTGAAATGGGAAAGGGCATTGTATGCTTAAGGAAACTTATGTCAAATTTGTCTGAAAAACCTCCAAGTACTACACTAATAAATTGTGATAATCAAAGAAACATTAAGGTGTCTAAAGGTCATGTGTTTCATGCAAGAACTAAAAATATCAACATTAAGTCCCACTATATTAGAATTTTGGTACAAGATGGGATCATGAAGCTACAGTATGTTCCAACTAATGAACATGTAGCTGATGTGTTGACAAAGTCTCTTCCTAATAATAAGTTTGAATATTTCATAAGCATGCTTGGTTTGGTTGATATTATTGATTTCGTTAATGAAATATTTGTGGAAGAGACTTGAGAAGGCATTTTGTGTGATGCAAACTGACTAGGATGACATCTGGTTGGCATATGTATTCATGTCTAGATCCCAAAGTGGGATGGTAGCATTGGTCATGGAGTTTTAGATACACACTTAGATCCCTGGGTTGGTGGTTAGCAAGTAAGCCTCATGGTAGCTAGCCTAGCTAAAATCTTTAGTCCATCTTAGTCCCACACCAAAAAGATTGCTCTAGTGAGGAATCTAGTCTATGGCACCTTGTGTGTTGAATTTTTTCATATTTCTTATGTTTTGAGATCTTCCTTTTACATGTATGTACATGTATGATTTATGAATACCTCCCTAGTTAAGAGGGAGTGTTGAAGAATGTAACTATGTTTGGTCTTCATATTTATATTTGAGTCAAAGAATGAAAAATATATTTTTATTGAAGAATGGGTAATATGCTTAGGTCAAAATCCCCATTTAGGACTTCTAGAATTTATTCTAATTCATTAGAGTCATTGTCTATTTAAAGACACCCTACTTGGGCTTTTGAAAAATGTAAAAAGGTCTATTATTGAGTCAAACTAGGTATTTGACACCTTCACAACAAGTTGGCCTCAAGAAGATCAAGTCAAACACAATATGGGCAATTCAGCCTCACCTAAAGCCTATATATGCAAGAAGTTTGATTTCATTTCGAGACATTATTTCAAGTAGTTAGATCTATCTCAAGGCAGTGTAGAAAAGTGAGAATTTCAAGGTGAAGAAGGACAAAATACAAGTCGAAGTTTTGGGATATATCTTTCTCTCTCTTATGCAAATTTATTGGGCTAGTTACTGGATCAAAGTTATACTCCTAAAGGGGTCGAAGTTTTCGAAGTGTTGGGTTGAAGATTCTGCAGTGTTAGAATGTCGAAATTCTAGATTTGTTGGGTTGGAGTGTAATTGTTCCAAGGTCGAAGATCTAGGTCGAAGTTGTTGCAAGGAGAGGCTGACTTGGTGGTTTGAGGAGGTCTGTGTCTAGGTTGAAGAGCCTTGGACTATCTCATCTCCACTATTGAAGTAAGACGTTTGATTGGGTTTTCCCCTAGATATGGGTTTTTCCCTCGCACAATGCCTACATCTTGCGTCTCTTGTTCTTGTGATCTTATTACACATATATTTTGGTAATTTCTAGATAAAAGATAATATAACAAAGATTAAAAAGAAGTGGATATAATAGCAATTAATTATCAAGAAAGATAAATCTAATCCTAACTCTACTAACATTGATTTCTCAACATATCTAAGATTTTTTCTTTGTTAGAGCGAGGATTTTAATTAGGGGGGACATCACAATGGCTTGCAAAATCACCAAGTGACGTGTGTCAACATTGGAAACTCCACAGGGTGGTTTTCATGAGGCAAACTAGAACTCATAATTTATAGTGATTAAAAAAAAAAAAAAAACCTTTGATAGTGAGTTGTCATTGGGGGATAGGAAGCATGGAATGTAAGAGATGGGATAAATAATAAAAAAACTAAGGTGATTTGGTGCAGGAAATGATAAGGTTCAAAAGAGAATCCTTTCAACCCATCTTTGCAAACAAATAGGTTTCTTTCTTCCTATATGCAAATCTTGTTGATTACATGTTAAGAATATTGGCACAAAATTATTTTTTCACACAAATATAACTTGAAACAAATTTTATTAGAGAGGGGATTCTACTATATTGTTCGAGATATTTTAGATTGTACTCAAAGAATGTATATCATCTCTACCATCATATAATGAAATTAAAAAACAAAATTCAGACATAAAGTAAAAGACAAAAACAAAAGTGAAGAAAAGAAATTATCGTGTAGATGATTAGAATGATTAAAAACATGAGAAAATTTAATAAAATGACCAAAAAAAAAATTAAATTAAGGAATGTAAAGTAAAGGTGATAAAAGAAAATATTGAAATTAAAAAAAAAACAAAAACAGAACATATTTACAAACAGGATGGGTTATTTTTGACCATTTATCCTTAACCTACCTCTACATATGGCTTAATATGAAAGTCATTTGTAGTATAGGAAAGAAATGACCTTTTTGTCTTTCAACAGATAAGAAGTAGGTCGAACAATAATAGCAATTAAAAAGTGTCTAATCCACAATTTATGGAATTTATAGTGCTTCCCTTTCTTTGCATGTGCAGAGCTCTAAAGGAGTACCTTTTGATTAATAGAGAAATTAACATTTTTGGATCTTTCATCAAACTATTTTTTTAATTATTCACTTGAGGTTATCAATAGAATGATTATGTTATTCCTTAAGTGCTAACAATTCCAAGACCATTTGTGGAATGCTATTTGAATGAAGTTCTTCTGCTTGCATAGGGAGGTTCAGAGAAGTCAATTCTAGTTCAACAGGCATACCTGCCTCTTGGCCATAAACTTGATGAAAAGGAGAAATATTAATGTTGGATTTTACAATGTTGGATCAACCTAAAGAGAATACTTTTGTTTGTAGATTTTTCTTATCCATTACCCCGGGTGGAAGAACTAAAATGTGTAACTCTATATTTGTCATAAAATTAAGTGAACATTGTAGAAATAAAAGTTAGGTCATTGTCAGTGATTAGATTTAAGGGCAAACAGAAATGAGAAAAGATATTATTTTCTATAAAGTGGATGAATTGTTCATCTCAAGAATTCTTTCGTGGAACAACCTCTTCCCACTTCGTTATGTAGTAAGTGGTAGTAAGGATAAAGATATGTTCTACAGATCAGGGTCGATTAATCAAGCCAATTAAGTCAAGGCCCCAATTATAAAATGGAATGTCAACAATGACGAGATGTAAAGGCATTGAATGAAAATTTTCCTTACCAGTCACCCTTTGGCATTCCTTATAGCTCTGCACATATTTTTAAGAATCAACAAAAATTGTTGGCAAGTTGAAGCCATACCTCAAGATTTTGTGGAGTGGACTTGGTAGAAAAATGGCCACCAATATGCATTCCACCATAAGTAGAATTGTGAGATATTGCTAAAATTTTGGAAACAAATTCATCATCAACACAACGAAATAATAAAAAGTCAAATGATCCTCGAAAAAACATTCTATTAAGGATCAAATATTTTGAAGATTCTAAATGTAACCTTTTGCATTGGATTTTATCAAGATACTCATGATACCTTTGATTTTGCAAATATTAAAATGGTTCCTTATACTAAGGATTATATGCAATACTAATTTGTTGTTGTTTAATTAAAATTAAAGAAGAGAAGGACTCATCATTATTATTTGGTTCACTTAGTTTAGGATATTGAGCCAAGTGAAGCACTAAGTCA
Source organism: Pinus tabuliformis (assembly GCA_031772625.1). NCBI lineage: Eukaryota > Viridiplantae > Streptophyta > Pinopsida > Pinales > Pinaceae > Pinus > Pinus tabuliformis. Next base: position 63,020,303 of record CM062805.1, on the reverse strand, counting down.
GGTTTTTAAATCGTCTTTGTAGTAATGATTGACAAATCATACTCCTAAATCTTGGCAAGCTAGGGATCTAATTTTCCCGAAATTAAAGTATGTGAGAACGGGAATTTGAAAACAACTATGGGGACTCTTACCTTCATGTGCTTTCCTAGTATGTAGTGCCTGAATTTCTCAATTTTTTAACAAGAGAAAAACATGTTTTTAAATGAAAAATACTTAAATTCCTGAACTAAAATACTTTGTCTCATGAAATCAATTAGATGTTCAATTCCATGATCATCCTTTTGCATGAGGATGCCAAAAATGTTTCTCAGTAGCGTCAGTGTAAATTATAAATTCGTTAGCAAAGTCTAGCTTTACCAGCGTTGGTGCGGAAGTGATAGCTTCTTTTATAGCAAGGAAAGCTCACTTTGTAGTACAATACCATTTAAAAGTTTGATCATGTTTCGACAGATTATGAATTAGCTTAAAGATTTTAGCAAAATCATTAATAAAGATGCCAAGAAGATTTACTTTCCCCTTAAAGTATTGGATTTTTTTTCGAATTAGGGGTGTGGGATATTTGCAATTGCTTTGAATCTATATGGATCAATTCTAATATTAGGTTCAGATACAATATGTCCTAATAGCTTATCGATAGTAACTCAAAACACATATTGCTTTGGATTGAGTGAGATACCAAATCTTCTACAACTAATAAAAACTTTGCCACATATTTTTAAGATTATCACCATGGTAATTTTTAAATACAATCATATCATCAAGGAAAATCTGAACATAACCCTATGAAAAGTGGCAAGTGCATTAATTAAACCAAAAGGAATTCATTCATAAGAGAAAGTTCCCGTAAATGTAGGTTTATACTTGTCCACTTTATCATGTGAATCTGCATGTAACAAGAAAAGCCATCCAAAAGGAGCATCATTTGAGATGTTTCCAATTGTTGTAAAATATTATCCATATTAGGCAAAGGGAAATTGTACTTCACGTTATCCATATTATTTAATGAGCGATAATAAATGCACAAGCATATATCCCCATTTTTATTTCTTACCAGTACAATGTTAACCACCGACTCAAAATATTTGACTAGAAAAATAATGTGAGCTTGATGGAAATTATCCAGATATTTTCTAATAACGGCTTCAAGAGTAGGGTTGACTGGTCGCTAGCTTTGCTTAGCTATCTTAGAAACTTATTTTATAGGAATGGCATGTTGCATGATGATACGATCAAAACCATAAAGGTATTTATAGGACCAATCAAAGGCGCTTATTAGCATTTCCTTCTCTTCTTTTGTACATTGGCCCCTTACTTGTAGTATCTTGGGATCATTAAGGGTCCCAATGTTCACTAAGATTATTTCTAAGATTTTGCGTTTAGACTCCTCTTTGTGTTGCCCTTTTGAATTGGGCACATCACTTCATGAAAATTAATTTCCAAGGGGGGAGAGCTAGTACAGTACTTTTTTGCCTTTAGTGATATTATCTCATTCTCCTTTAAAGGTTTATTATATATGAAAATGAAAATATTCTCATCATTCAAAAATACTTGCTTGTCGTCTTCGTTGTTAGGGACATGAGGCATGTAAATATATTATAAGATACAATTAACCCTCTCTGTAATATTTGATGGGAGTGACTAGCAACTTAATAGTAGTAGATTTGTAAAAGAGTTGAGCTCTCTCTAAACATGAGTGATGCTAAAAGCCATAAGTTGAGAGATATTTTTCCAAGAATTTTGAGTGTTTTTTTTATCAGCTTGTTATTATGAGAATAGTTTTATTGATTAAATTGACAACAAGTTCAGAGTCCAAATGCAGTTATACACTTACATCCCAAGGTTAAAGTGTGTTATATCCCTAAGACAAGTGCCTCAAATTCTGTGATATTATTAGTGCAATGAAATTCCAACCTAAATGCATATTGTTGAATTTTACCATGATGAGAATATAAAACAAAACTAGCACCATGTCCCTCAATGGAGGAGGCCCCATCAAAATGCAAATGCAAAATTTGGTCTTCTTGATGGGTTTGAGTGGGAGGAGGCATGTCTCCTTCTGTAAAAAGAGAGCATACACCAATATATTATTCTATGTAGTTGACATTTGGCTTATGCAAACCTTCAATGTATGACGTAATACGATATTCCCTAGAGACAATGATGTTTTCAACATTTTTGGGTAAGGTCATATGTGTACCATCGAATGAGATATATCCCCTAGTTCAGACTTTCCAATCCCTGCCCAATATTATTGAATAATTATAAATCGACATGTCCATAACCTCTATGTTGCAAGTATTTATAATCTCAGGTTGAGCACATACAAAAAGTGTTGTATCCTTGCCTTGGCCTATCGTTTCATGTAACAAGTTGTTAAATGAAAGGACCTTTCATGGTGTACCTTTTGAACATTGTAAGGCCAATTCTTCCATTATCACTTTGAACATTACTTTTGGAAAAAATGTGTTATATTATCATGTACATTCATAGAGACATGGAAAGGAAGGGTTCTAAGAGAACCTGATGGATTATGTACATCAAGGACCTTCTCTTGGTAGGCTTCCTTGACTGAATTTCTATGGCATTAACTACTGCAAGTATTTTACCCTCAAGGAAACCCTTCAATTTCCTTTGTTTCTTAAGAAGTGTTTCCATATCAAGCAAAGAGGCATAAACTTTGATTTTGATTATTTTCTTAAGAATATTGAATTTAGGCAGCATGGAAGAGGAAGGGGGAATAAAAGAATATACATTTTGAGATGCGAAAGTAGTATCTATAGATGAACATGAAATCAAGAGAACATGCTACTTATAATATTAATTTTTTCATTGTGATCTGTAAAGGCATTCCTCGTTTCAACAGCTAAAACTTCTTCATTTTCGACCCAATCAAGAGCTTCCACAATCAGATCAGGATTTTTCCAAAAATTCTTTCACTAGCACTTGTTTTAATTTGGAAATTTTTTCATCATGGTACTCTTCACAAAATTGCACCATCAATGGCAAAAGAGAGAATTTTGTTGATCGGTTTGTTGGGAATCATGAACATGCACTGAGGAAAAGACCTCGGATTGATATTGCGTATTAATATTTCTCACATAAGGTATTAATCTATTTCTCATGTCTTGCATGAGATGAAAGGAAGATCCCATATCATATTGATTTACTTAACCTTCTAAATGAACACCTATTCTATAGTGTTTTTTTCATATTGTAAGAAAATTTGGAATACAAATTTGAGACTAGTGACCCTTTTCTCTTCTAGTCGTTGATGATAAGGATGAGAAAATCCACTTTAATAGTACATCATTGCTACTTGATTTTGGGGGCGTATTATTATAGGAAAATGATTATATAATTTAATGAAAGTAATATTAAACAATTTAATAGTTTCTCCTTTGGAATAGGAGACATTATTATAATCAGATAAAAGATATAGGATTCTTGGGTTGTGTGTATGTATTTTTAAACCAATAATAGAGTTATTCCCAAGCCAAAAAGTGTTTGGGAGGATGCTTGAAAAAATTAGTAACAACTTTACCTTGGAGGGAATTCATAAATAATCACAATAATTTAACAAAAATTATTGTGATAGAAACTCTATAGCTTTCTCCTTAATTTCTAGGAATTGTATGTCTCCAAATCCCATTTCTAACATGTCAACTATGTTACGCTCAAACTTCCCTTTCTTTAGACTACTCACAAGCCAAATTTTGACCTATGAGTGCAAAGGTATGCCCTTGAGAAGCTTAGTCTCTCTCAATCTTCTCTCTTGATTTTTTACAAAGTTGAAAAACTAAATTAAACTCCCAAATTAAATTTAATACAGAATACCATGCTTGCTTCACCCATATTTGGCAATAGCTCAAAAATTCTTAAACTTGACCAACATGCACTGGCTGGTTCCATGTCCACAATGTGGCTCTTTCCCTTCTCAAATTCTGTTATCACTCAGAATTATCCTTAGAAGTTATCAGAAGAAGGAAGCACCCAAGGTAACCACAACTCCACCTGCCACAACATTGCCAGTAATAGCAGAGTCTACAACAACACTAGGTACACCAACAGATAAAGCAACAAAACTAGTCAAAGCCATGGAAGAGATGTCTATCCAATCTACAGAGGTAAAGAGACGAAAGGAAAAGGTGGCAAGTCTGGAAACTGACTACAAACTTGCCCAACTCCAGCACAAAGAAGAAACACAAAAGACCCAGAGAATGGGAGAGAGAATCAAAATCCAAGAGAAGGATTTAACCCTTGAGGAACCATTGGGACAAACTAAAGAAATTCTCTGGGCCAATATCTTTGAATCTGTCAATGATATTTGGCCATCAATCTAAGTTATATTTGAGCAGACATAATTAGTAAAGATAGCTACAGAAGCTATCCAAAAGGTAAAGGAAGAATTGGGGGATAAGCCAGAGGATGCTAATCGACTCATCCACTTCCTCAACAACAAAAATAAATATGAGCTTCATGAGCTAAACATCAAAGATAGAACTGTTGGGCATGGGATCCCCTATGACAAGTTTTGGGGGGCTTAAATCCCAACTTTTGGTCAAAGATGGTGTAGAACACCGTGAAGTATGGGCGCAGAGCACGAAATGTATAATTGAGTCATAGGGTTGTCTACCCTAAGAATTGTAATTTATTATAAAGTTGTTTCAGGATACCCATGGTCTGGGGACCATGGGATTATATAAATAGAGCGAGGCTCTAAGTGTAAAGATAGTTTTGGGAAACTAAAAAGAAGATAGATGGAATAGGGAAGGCATCCAGTTAAAGCATAGAGTGAAAGTTGAAGTGTATTGGGTCGTAGTAGTAGGAAGAGGCTCTGCAGCTGAGTGTGCAGAGGCCTAGTAGAGTCTGTAGCTGAGTGCGCAGGGTGGAGTTGGGTCTGTACTTGGAATTGAAAGATAATAAAGAGAAGTTACTTTGTGCATCTATTCCTGAATCTGTGTGTTGATGTTATACATTTCTTTTACTCTATTTATTTACTATGCGCACTTGATAAATGCTCGTATGAATGCTTATATGTGAATTTAATCTAGGTAATCAGCTAACAAAGACTAAGTAAGGAGGACTTGGGTAAATGACACAGGTCATGCTACGGCTAGAACTATGTGAAAACAGTGTCACAGGGCGTGGGGTACCCACAGGTGCACGTAGCATAGTAAGTACGAAGGTTAGACCGCGTACCAATCACCTCATCTCAGACATATCTAGGGTGTGGAAACCTGGTTCTAGCATCCTCGCATACTACCTCAGGTGATACCTCAATCCACGCTCCCTGGACTGTTGCCGAAAGGGCCAGTAATACCGGGTTTTGGTTGGTTAAATCACCTTCGAACTTGGGTTAGGCCCCACTAAGCCAACAAATGGTTTCGTTGACAAGACTGGGATCTGCATAAGGGATTTCTAATGTCATGCCACTCGAACCCAACAAAGAAGGAAATTGAAGAGTGGTTGGACAAGAAGATTCACGAGTTCACGACATAGGAAAATAGAACTCTGCAAGTATCTAAGGAAAAGTGGCTAGATCGGTACGTGTATACAGAAATCCATGAGATTTCCTTTGCACCCTTTCCATCTAAGTTGTATGAGTGGATCGCAAGGTTAGCTGACAGCCAGGGAAGGTGTAGGCTCGACCAACCGATAGTGTGGACTCCGGAGCTAGTGGGCAGACTAGAAGCCTCATAAGATAACATAATGTGGGCTATGGACCACTCGCTCGACCGAATAGTAGGAGGATTTATTACTGAGTTCGCGGTGGACATGACCATTAGTTATAGCGAGGCAGAGCAACATTTTATCAAGGGACCACGAGGTAAGTATATTAAATATTTGAACACCTGGATTAAGATGTTGTTATGTGAAAAGTGGGTTATGCAACTAAATTAAAGTTTGGGACTACGCGGAGTGGAAAGATCTATAGAAGCGGAAGTAGTGAAGAATTGGAAAATAGTCCCTTAATTTCACCCTCACGGGAGAGCGAGGACAAGCTCGTGAAGGTTTCTTCGAGAAGCGCGATCAGTTTGATAAGGCAACGGATTCCGTGGTTATCACCTCCACCCACACTGCCACCAACTTCACCTCCCTCACCTCCATCTCCACCCACTCCACCTCCACCACCTCCACAGTTCACTATGGCAAACGCGATCAAACTACCAGTGTTCAGAGGAGTAGGGAATGAGGATCCGGACCAATTCTGGTTCATGGTAAGACCAGTATGGGAAGCACAGGGCATCACATATGATAATATTAAGAAGGCTACATTGGTGAGCATGCTGCAGGATCGGGCATTGACATGGTATATCAAGCACTATAACGACCACCGAAATGCAGGGATAGTAGAGATCCAGAACGCTCTGAACAGGTAATTCAGTAGACCAAAGGAAAAAACACAACCAATCATCGGGTTTAAAGAGATCGCGATGATCCCAGGTGAGACTCCTTGGGATCTAGATCAATGGCTAAAGAGTATGATCGATGAAGCCAATATGATTTTGATAGATGTACAGCATCGCACATTGTTTGTATTATCTCTGGCACTGCACTTGAGGACAATGTTGTCACAATAGAAACTTTCTACCCAGTCTGAAGAATTGGAAATGGAAATGAGATTACATGAGACCCCGATATAAGACCTTGGGTTGGGAGTTCAAAAAATCCATGCGCAACTACAGAATCTATGTTTGGAAATGCAAAGCTTGAAGCAAGATAGGGCATCGCGACCAGAGGCATGCGAGAAAGTATGGTGCATAAAGTACAAAGGATAGGGCCATGACAAGGATCACTACCCAGTATTTGTGAACTACTTGGCAGGAAGAGGGCCAATGCTACTGAGACTGGAGGTGCAGGCAGGGCCAAGCGCGGCACCCACTTTATGGTGCGTGATCTGTCAGATAGGAGGGAAATACATGATGGACAATTGTAATTTGCTGCAAAAATATACACAGACACCACATCAATTGTTTTGTAATTTCCGCAGGTCGGTAGGCCACAATGAGCACACTTGCCATAGTTACAAGCTAATGATGGATCGAACCCTAGCATATAAGATGCAGACTGAAATGTGAGCCCTTGACCCAGATGCGAGGATGGAACATGCTAGATTTCAGGGGCGAGGTCAGGGATGAGGTGGAATGGGACCAGGAAGGGGCCGCAGATAGTTAATTTCTTACAATTGAGGAGGACCAAGGCACTATGCTTGCAATTGTACCAAACCGGCGAGGATATCATGTTCGTATTGTGCTTAGTTTGATCATGAAACAATAGACTATCCTACGTTGATCACAAAGATGCACGAAAAAGGGGTATTCTAGCCTCCCCCAACCCAGAATATACAAATGAGGAGGTCTGAGCCTCGCGAAGAGGACCCAAATGTAAACATGATGCTTAGAAGTGGTGTGACCATGGGAGAGGATAAGGGAAAGTAGCCAGAGGAAAGTAAATGGGTTCATAAGGTTCCTGCAAAGGAACCCAAGTTTGACTTAGAATGCGCAAAGGAGACATTCATGGAAGCTAAGAAGAGCTTCGTTGAGGCCTCCACTTCAGGTAGTAAGGATCAACTAGAGCCAGGAATCGATCCTTCTATGCTCACTACCTTTCTGGAGACATCTATGAAACTGCTGCATGACAACAAGGCAGTTAAAGGACTATAGGAACTGATTACCAAGAACATGGGGTCAGGAGAACCGTGCATAGTCCAGAAATTGGGGAAGCATGCGTTGAGCACTAGAAAGGAAATGAGGTTGACTGTGCAGATTGCTGAGTATGAAATGAATGAGGTAATCCTAGATTTGGGTTCAGACACAAATGTATTGCCGAAGAAAACATGGGAATGTATGGGTAGACCCGCGTTAGAGTGATCCCCTATTTAATTACGAATGGAAAACCAATAGAATATTTTTCCCATGGGAAGGTTGCAAGGGGTAACAGTTGATATTGAAGGTGCGAGCGCGGAGGTGGATTTTGAAGTAATAGAGATTGTCGATGATAGCAATCATTATCTCGCGTTGTTAGGAATAGACTGGGCCATTGATATGAATGGAATCATCAATCTAATGAAGTGCAAAATGATCTTTAAGAAAAAGTCACTACACGTAGTAGTTCCACTTGACCCAACAGAAGGAGCGCACTATACTGAACCAGTGCGTGATGATGATAGCAATGATGATCTTGATTGTATTTACAAGATAACTACGTGAGACCAGGATTGGGTGAATCCAACTGCAGATGGGAGGATATTTTGGGAGCACAAAAGCTCTTGCACTTCGGATTCAGACGAAGAAGTAGAGTGACAACAGAATCAGTTGCACGAAGTGACAATGCTGAATTGAAACATGATGGTTAGATCACTACGTTGCATGACAACAGAGGCAAGAGAGCTATCAACATATGATGGATTGAGAGCAGTGGATGAATTCCTTAGCAACTTTGAAACTGTAGTACCAGAATAGCAGTAGTTTGATGCGTTAAAGTGGGCACTGCGTGTAAGACGCGCACGATGGTGGGGTACACATCAAGGAAATTTTGAGGACTGGCGCGGATGTACAAGGATGATGTGCCTATGATTTGGAAGCCCCCAGCTTCGATCAAAAGTCGGTCAGTGAGGATGGAACAACTTGTGCACCCACCTATGTCAATGGATAGAGACATGTGCTGTGCAAGCCACTCAAGCACACCCCCAGCTAAGGATCGAAAATCGGAACAGGACGCAATAGCAGAAAGGAAATGCGCACCAAAAACATTCCATGTGGAAGAATTTAATAAGGTATGCAGAGTCCTGAACAAGGTTCACCTGGCGAGACAATCGGATTGAGACATGCGTGTGCTAGTGGTCTGATGGGCCTATAGGGCCATGTGAAAAAACCTGAGCACAAAGATGATTTTGAAGTTGAGGAGTAGGGTCGAGACCATAATTTTGGAGAAAAGGAATCCTCACAAAATAGCCCCCATAGTTGGGACAATACACGAGGACTAGAACGAAGGAATTATGCAGCTACACGAGGGCAAACATATGCAAATTTAGGAAGCCATTCGGTGAGGGAACCTTAAGCTTTACAAACTCAAAGAAGATTAGGTACGACTGAGGAAAAAAAGCATGTTAATGGATGCAGAGATCAACAAACTAGAAAACGAAATCGCGCAAGCATGTCGCATCGATAAACTAAGAATGACAGGACAAGATATGGGCAGCCATACTACTACATTAGAAGATTGCCGCTGAGAATTTGTGGCTCTGCTACCATGGCTACGACCACACCTTACCAGAAAAAGTAACTAGGGGAGTGCACCGCATAAGGAAGAACGTGCGGCGCTGACTATTGCGAGGGTAATTGAGGAGTGCCCGCGGACTAGGCTGGAAGGTGAATTGAAGCCTCACACAGGTGGTGTGACCACTTGACTATCTATAGGGAGCATAGTCTCAGTGCTCCAAGCAGTTGAAAAGGAGCGCGGGACTATAAAAGAGTTTGTATGGGAGTTGCGCAATAAGGAGGTTTCTCATAGGATTGGTATGTCACAAGGGTCTCACCTGCACATAGGGGGTTGCGTTGTTGCACGGGTAGGATAGGAAGTGACCATTGGTGTCACTGTTCATGACAAGATATCCAATTTAAGAAAAAGAGGAGTGGGCGGCGAGCAATTAAGACACGAAGTCAGAACTAGATTTGGGATGATCTACCACAAATATAGCATTAATGGGCTGAATATGGGGGCAACGATTGAATTCGAATTAAAAAAGGCCTATAAATCACAGGTGACTATCCAGCGAACAACCCTTGGCATTTTGAGAATTCAGTTGTTGTGCTATCAAGTGGAAATGGAGCTTACGAATTTCGAGGCTTTGAGAGCAAGTTCAGATTTTGAGACATTTTTGAAGGAGACACAGGACCTCCTGAATAGAATGATATCGACAACCATGGAAGTTGCGCAAAGCCCTATGCTACCAGTGGGGCATGCATCGAAAATTCCAACATCGCCCTGGATGCCGAGGCCTAAAAAGGATCCATAGGCAGCAGGACCAGTTTGCATTTCTCCGCAAAATCCGCGGTTTGGTAAACTTTCTATGGAAGACAAGGGAAATACTATTAATCTTGAGACGGATGATGAGGAGGAGGACCTCTAGGCTTTCTTACAAGATATCGAGGCAGATGAATAAATGGAGGAAGACATTCAGCCAGTGCGCGCTGTAGCAAAATTGCTGATCCAGATCTTGGAGGGAGAACCCCAAGATCTAAAAAATTGAAATGGATCTTGGGGTAGAGAGACCCCCAAGATCTGAAAACTTGAATTGCGAGAAGAGAAATAAGGAGAATGCCCAATAAACAAAACCACAAAGAAACTTTTATTTAAAATAGTAATGGAAATAAACCAGCTAGGGCGATGGTAGCTTATCTCTGAGAAGAGATGTGGTGGCTACATGCCTCTGAACTGTAAAGGCTACATTGTGGCGGACAACCTCCTTTTACAAAATGTGACTTGTTACTTATAGTATTTTTCAGTTACAATACCACGGGTCATTTCCATGGGTGAATGAATACCATGGGTGGATTTTAGAATACCACGGGCAGATGCCATTTACAATACCATGGGTAAATTCCATGGGTCGATGAATAATATGGGTGGTTGAGTACCATGGGTTGATGCCATTTTCCATTTGGATCATTCCTCCCTCCTTAAGAAGCAATGGTCCCCATTGCATAAAGTTCCCTCCTGCAAAGCCTTTGTTGAATATGAAGAGCCACTGAAGATAATGGTTTTATGTGGTTAACCCAAAACCCTGATAAACAAAAATCCGAGGATAGAGATACCCTGTAATGCTTGTGATCAACTGTGATTCTGATAGTGTGCGGCCTAGAAAATGGACTTCGATGACAAGGATTTTATGCGGTTGACCCATAACCATGATGGTGGTTGCTGATGAAGTAGCAGGTGCCTACATAGCCTAGGGTGGGAGGGCACGTCTCCAAATAACCCAAGCTGAATGTTGCTATGTTGAAACTCATGAATGTGAAGCAGGTGCCTACTAAAGTGGGGTGGGAGGGCACGTCTCCAATGGAAACCCACTTCGAATGCTGCTCCAAAGTTAAAATGGACATAACTCGGCCAATATAACTCGAAATATTTATTATAACCTGTTTTTAGAAGCAGAAGGACCATTTTGCATCTTCCCATGTGATGGAAATCCTTATTTCAGCACTCTGAGATCTCAGATTCCCACTACAACAGTTCCGCCGTCATAAAAATTCTGATAAAATAGTTGATTTTAAATCAACGATATCTCCCACATCTGAACTCTGATTCGACCTCTTTTTTTTTAAATTGGGTGAGTTTTTGAGAGGAATCCAGATCTGGTATTTGTTTTTGTAAATTTTGTACCAAATGTTTCATATCTGATCTGAAAAGTCACCGCCCAAAAAAAAAATTCCTGCAAAAAAAATGAGACTGAAATATGCATGAAACCCTCGTTCCAATGGAATCGTAACCTGCTCCGATACCACTAATCCAGATGTTGGAGGGAGGCCCCCAAGATCTAAAAAATTGAAATGGATCTTGGGGTAGAGAGACCCCCAAGATCTGAAAACTTGAATTGCGAGAAGAAAAATAAGGAGAATGCTCAATAAACAAAACCACAAAGAAACTTTTATTTAAAATAGTAATGGAAATAAACTAGCTAGGGCAATGGTAGCTTATCTCTGAGAAGAGATGTGGTGGCTACATGCCTATGAACTGTAAAGGCTACATTGTGGCAGACAACCTCCTTTTACAAAATGTGACTTGTTACTTATAGTATTTTTCAGTTACAATACCACGGGTCAATTCCATGGGTGAATGAATACCATGGGTGGATTTTACAATACCACGGGCGGATGCCATTTACAATACCATGGGTAAATTCCATGGGTCGATGAATAATATGGGTGGTTGAGTACCATGGGTTGATGCCATTTTCCATTTGGATCAACTGCCCAACTATGTCCCTCTGCGGAAAGGGAAAGAAAAAGTACCGAAGGATTTGGATGTCATTAAGAGCTCACTCCAAACCCCACTCCTCCTAGATGGAATTCTATTTGAAGGTTCAGTTTTGGGCTACGTATCCACGATCAAATTTGAAGATTGGGGCCTCGCGGACAGTGAAAATTTCCCACATTTGGAGACTAGCAAACTAATGAAACAAATCAAGGAGGGGTAAGTTACAACACTAGAGCCATGGAAATGGCTGCGTGGTGCAGAGGAGGCTGGGTTACTCCACCTACTATGGATTCCACACTTTCACTGGGCACCAGTCATGATCTTTGTCATCAGGCAACTGCTTTGCCTAGTGCAAGATGGGTACTTGTGGCTGGAGGAGCCAAATCCCATCATGGTGGAGCTTATTCACAATATTTCTCGGCTTCCTTGTACAGGAAGGAACCCCACAGAAATAGCTGGAAAAAGCGAAGATTTGGTGCTCGCAGAGGCCATGAAGAAGAAATACAAGTTGGAAAAGAAGAAGAGAGCCTACGTAATTAGTAGCATTCAAGACAAAGGGGTGCACGTAGCCACCCAATTGCTGGCCAGGAAGGTGTTGCAAAAATGACGTGGCAATGAGGTATCGATTATGGTCATCGCGCTAGCTGAACAATGCATGGAGGAGGTCCAATTAAACTGGGCTGAATTCCTCAGTGAGGAATTCCTAACCAACTGCAAAGAATCTTAGGAGTAGGGAAAAACCTTCCAGTACGCATGGTTTCTCTTGTCTATTTTATTGGTGATAGGGCAACTGCCTGAGGATAGTTAGTTCCCTCCACTTGAATAGGACTTGGTAGAGGCGGCATAATACGCGTTGCTTTGGGCAACAAAACACGCCATGCGAATCCATGAAACCAAGATATTTTGGGTGCTCATGGAAGCGAGCGTCCGGATGTGGATCAACAAAAGGCCGTGCCTATCCCCCACAGTGCACGACAGTTTGTGGAGCTTTACAGACTTCAAGGCAGATATGCACAATGTGTATATCAAGGCGCGTAAGGATCCGATGCAGAATTGGACCAAACTTTCTTTCATCGAGATTTGTGATGCCGTTTTCACTATGCTCGACTCATGGCCACCCAAGTGGCATGCCCCAGATCTGGTGATGTGTGATAAGAAAGTGATACAGAAATAGAAGGATGCCACCAAGCTATTGGCACAACAAAAGCGTAACAAGTAGTTGGCTGAGGAGGTAAGGGCTTCCTGTGAAGCAGCGAAGGCCACCGAAAAGCAGACCAAGGCCGCCGAAAAAGCAGCAGCAACACTGGCAACTGGGGCCACCACAACGCAGGAGGAAGGAGGCCTAGACCTGACCACAAGACAGGGGACAGAGGACATAGCAGAAGGTACAAACCCAAGCACGACATCTACACAAATAAAATGGCCACGTGGTACGGAATGAACAGGCCCACGAAAGAAGACCAAGGCTTCCAAACTGGATGGTGAACCCATTACACTGATAGAGGGTGACCTATATGACATCGGCAACATAGTTCACGAGGTCACCAGGGAAGTGCTCCAGGAAGCCATGACAGAGCAACAGAATGTGTTGGGGGCCCTCAGGGCACAGTTGTAGCAACTTTAAGTGCGGCCCCCACAGGAGGGTATGACAGCCATCTATGGTTCCACAGGTACATCGGCAACGGAGCAGTTGCTGCGGGCCAAAATGGTTAACATCGTCGCATTACCGGAAGGAGCACCGACAGTGGACAGCACGAAGGACAAAGCCATGATGAGCCAGATCAAGAGACTTGGCCTAAACTTGGCTAACCTTCCGCGGGAGATATTATACCAGCTACAAGGTGAAGCGACGATAGAACTCCACGCTAGGGAAGGATGCGCCATACAAATGCTCAGTGAACAATGAATCAACATCAAGTAGCTTAGTCTACAATGCGATGAAGCATTAGCGTAGAATTAACAACTAGAACATATAGTAAAGGAAGCATGTCTCTATGCCCCAGAGCTAGAAATTGTGACAGACATACCAGTAGGAGTGTGAAAGATTGGCTAGTGGATTCCATGAGGTAAAGGAGGAAGCAACGAGGATACAACTGGACCTCAACCTTTAGATTTCTGAACTTTGATTAAAGGTACAGTCATCCATCCCCCTGAAATTTAGGGAACACCACTCTGACGTTATCCAAAAGGGGCTAGGGGAAATAGGACAGGTAGTGTAGGACACTACTATAATGTTGGAAGAATCCCTCGCTGTCCTCACTTCCTTACAAGAGGAACCCACCATATAGACCCTGCAAATAGAAGCGTGGGAGCTCCAAGTGCAGTATGATAGTGTGCGTAGAATAGCTAGAGAGTTGTCCTGACCCAATGGTTGGTGAAGCTACAACAAGCGAAGGCATTGAAGGAACATGTGGATGTCGTGCAACAGAATGAGGCAATACTTAAAGCGTACATCGAGCCATGGATTGATAAATCCTTTTGCATCACTGCTGATTGTTATAGACATTTTTGGGCCCTACAACCCCAAGCATGAAATCTCCATAAACCAAGGGCTCCTAAGTCCCTAAAAGTGTTGTTCTAACCCCTAAAGGAACAAGGTCAACAGATTACAGCTTCTCCCGGAAGTTCTCCATGAGAAACTGCTCAGAATTGGTCAAAACAGGATCATTGCAGCTGCTCCACTGGCTAAGTGTGTTGCATCTCACCTAAATACACTGTGAGGGTGTGTTGCATTTCAAAATTCCCTTCTGTGGGGTGCGATGGGCGAGAAATGACAAATGGCAGTGTCATTCCGCGAGGTGGAGAGGCAATGGAAGCTTCCAGAATCTTCTCCTGTGACACTTGCCTCACTGAATTTGACCAAGGATGAGTAAGAGGCCATCAGTCTCCAAGTGGAAGCAAGAACTATCAGAGAGAAGACACTAATCAAATCACAAGCTGACTCATCCCCCTTACAGATATCTATCTATGGATCCCTCATCCCAGAGATCCAAAGGCTAGAATTTTGCATATTGTAAGGAATTGCTATTGGTTTCTAGAGACAAACATCAGATTGTTGGGTGATCTAAGCTTTGTTTGAGGTGAAGAGGGGATTCTTTGCTGGGAGGTTGATGCTGGGTTGGAACAACTGGTTGTAACTCCTCCTGGCTCTTTTCTTGTTTATCAATAAAAGCTATTTGAGTTTTCCTCCATGCTTTTGTATCATTGATGCTTGTTACATTTGTATGGTCAATTTACATCTGATCCTAGATTGTTTATGATTATAGATCCATGTCTTTGTATAGTGCTATGCTTTTGTGATCTTACAGGTACTTTGTGAAGCTGGGCATGGAAGGGAGTAGGTAGCTGAGGACTATCAAAGAAGAGAGGGATCGAATCGAAGGATTAGCGCAAGACAGAGGTTGGTCTTTCTGTTCCTCTCTATCTATAATTCATAAAGGAAAAACAAAATTAGTTTTTCTCTGTTTGTTTCTAAAGCAGCTGTCACACCTTAGTGGGATAGAGCAGTTCTAAATTGACACATTTCCCTGTAACAAAATGGCGACTTCGCTGGGGAGCTAATTAGTTTGTTTGTTTATCATTCTCTGTGTTCTATTTCATAAACTTACAAGTAGCATTCGAACTACATTTTCCATAACAAATGCAAAGTAGACAACTGCTACTTCAATCCATCTACTAGATCTGTTTATGATTTAAACAACTGATTCACAAACTATCTGATTGCCCTTGGGATAGCTCTTAGATCCTCCTTAGATCTACCCCTGATTGTTGCATTACTGATTGTTTTTTGCTCAGCCAAAACCCAAGAATTGAACTGCAAACTGTGACCCATAACCCGAACAGAGTCTTGTTTCTAGCCCAGCGCAGGTACTGTTCAGAGATTTTGAATTTCAGCACACTTCCCGAGTGGACAACCTGTTCTGCATTTCAGATTCTCTGTGTTACAGGTGCGCTGATTAGACTAGCTCTGTGCAGTTGTGGCTCCTGTGGTTCATTTCTTTCTAGTTCTATTCTTGAATTTTGCTGCCTGTGATCAGTATATGTCTGCTTGAAATCCCTTTTCCTTACTGTTATTCCGCCTCCTTTTTACAAAAGAATTGTAGATGTTTTTATGTGTTTGTTGAGTCATTTACAGTTCTCCTTTGCAAAAGTAGCGTAATCGTACTTTCGCCCTTTGATTTGAAACTGTCGTAAGTGTCGATTTCAATCGTAGGAAAGAGTTTGATTGCTGTTGATGGTCAATTATCCTGTTACTGTTGCTTTTGGTCTGAATTTGTAATTTTCTAGTGTCAAGAACAAGTATTCATTTCAAAATCGTAAGGTGTTGTAATCATCTCCATTTTTTGATTTCGAAAAGGAACTTGTTGATATTTGTCGCTTGAAAAGAAATTCAGATTTGTGCATCAACTTTCTTTTTAGCATTCATATACTAAGAAAGTCAAAAAGAAAATACATGCATGTGCATTTGCATATAGACAGTCTAATTGGTTTGATTTAGGAAAGTGCATTTAGAGTGTGCTCTTTGCTCTTTGTGAAAAGATTCTGTCTTTCTTTTCCCTAGTAGCTAGGATTTTCATTGCATAAAGGAGATAAAAAGTTTATTTATCATCTTAGATTGCATTTTAGGAATTACATCTACATCTCGTGGTGAACCCGAAAGGAAAACTTCATAAACAAGATCAACTTAAAATAAATTCAATGAATCTAACAATGCTTTGGAACTTAACGCGCAACATTTAGAAGTCTAGGCTAGAGACGTATTCCGGCGTCGTAAAGCCTGGTAACTGTTGTTCTCACTGATGGTTGGGTGATTCCTCCACTTTGAGACGATAAGTGACAGTACGGACTTGTGCTCCCACATACCGTCGAGTATATTTTGGGAGACCCCAATGGGCTTAATCCTTTATCCATAGGAAGCCGTTTCTGCCGCCCTATCGATCGCAATGAACTGAACACAGCATTCGGGAATATTGACTGCCATACCGTAAAAAGTATTCTACAGTTTTGCGATTGGTTTGGTAGTCCCTCTACCTAGATTTCCATAGCAGTCCCTTTCGTTCCTTTTCAGACTCCTTAACGGAAAAGGTCCATCTGAGCACTTGTCACTTTAGGCTCATTAAAAATTGAAGGCGACTAGAGTCATCTTCTGTTTTTTCTCGACTCTTAAAAACTGAAAAAACAAGTTGTGTCAAAGCGTCTAAAATTTATTTTAAATGGAATATTCATTACCCCTTTCCTACGATGATCTTGGGTTGAGAAAATGGAATCCACCAACCAAGGAATTCCCCTTGGAGGAAATCCTAGTCCCTTCTACTCTTGGGGAGATGTTGGTGCACCCCATATGGCCACATTCTCGCTTCCAGGACTGACAATTGGTTTGCCTGTATGGCTCTTCTCAACCTCTATCGTTCAGAACACCACAATTCCTGAATAATCGAATCAGCAATTAGACGAGTCCAAAGTTACCCACCAACCTTCTACTTCCTCTAATTCTTCCTCTCCTCCTTCCTCTTCGCTTGATGGGGCCGGTAAAGCCAAAAGTCAAGTGCCCAAGGAGAAGAAGGAAAAGAAGAAGAAAGAGAAGAAGAAGAAGGAGCTAAAAGCGAATGGGGGCAAATGAGTGTCGTCTAGCGAAAATCCACACACTACACCGACCAGGCCTAAATCGCCATGTATCATTTGCAAGGGAGACCACTATCACAGAGATTGTCCTTGTATCCCTTGGATCTTAAGGGACTCGTCTCCTCATTTGCACAACCCGGTGTCGTCAAACTCTGATGATCATGTTGAAAACACACCGTCAACTAGTGAGAGTGAAGCCCCGGGACAAAAAGGAAAATATAGATTTCCTTGTAAACTGTGCGAAGGCGATCATGCCGTCCACCGTTGTCCCTTCTTAGACGAAGCTAAAAGAGTTTTGGACGATCGCCCGGTTTCACCGTTACGACTTTCTCCTGGATATAAAAAACTCTTGCCGAGTCTGTCACTAGTTGAAAATCCGGCTGGCCCGCTCAGGTGGTCGGCCGAAGCATCTATCATTGAAGATAAACCATCTGAATCCATACCAGACGAAAGTCAAAAGCTCGAGGTGGCAGTTGACCCGGTCTTGCCTTCAGAGGTTCCATCTTCTGATGATACAGTCACTGAAGAGAACAAGGATGACACCGTCCAAATTGTTTTCATAAGCATAGACTCCAACGAACATGGGGGAAATTTACCCGTTCCTTTACCACAGGAAGGAAGTTCGTCAGAGTCGTACCCGGTCGTCTATTCGGTCCCACCTCCAAGCAACCTAGTTGTCTCCTTCGACTGGAATCAACTAGGTAGACCCCATTTACCAGCTAGTATACCATTCCGAATTATTTTTCAAATATATAGAATGGTTATGGCTAGTACCATCATAGATGAAGGGGCTTCTGTGAGTATCCTTTCCTCAACTGCTTGGAAAGCACTTGGTTCGCCATCGCTTTTGCTTGAGATGAGAAATCTAATAGGCTTTGATAAAGGAACCAGTCGACCGTTAGGGATCCTTCCCAATGTGCCCATAACATTGAGAGGGAAAACCATTCACATGAACGTGATGGTAATTCAAGGACCCCTGGATTACAATCTACTCCTTGGACGAGACTATATTTATTGCACGAGAGCCATTGTCTCATCACCCTTTAGAGGGATGTGTTTTCCGCACGAAGGAAGAATGGTCAAGCTCGTAGACCAGCTTTCATTTCCCAGATCACGCATAGCAAGTAGTCATATACCATCCTTAAATGGTCTTTTCACGCAAGAAATGTCTCAATTTCCAGCCCGTCCACCCGATGAGCGCGATTGATTCGAGGGGACATGACTGAAACCCAGGGGGCATGCACCCTAGTATGCTTCGGCAGGAAAACTTCAGGTATAGGGTAGGTTTCCGCGACAGAATATGACCTCCATACTCCCATCCGTGATTGGAAGAGGGAGTTGGACTGGAATAATATCCTCTTGTCAAAGTTATGTGGGTTGGCGGGCATCACCGCTCACCTTTGTTTATTTCGGTAGACATCGCCGGAGAAGTGTTTTGTTTACGTGCTAAATAGAACAATCTTTGGGTAGCCTGAAGGAGGTATACCTTTCCTGATAACACAAATGTTTTGTCAGCTCGAATAGAAGGTGACCTTGAAACTCTGTTTTATACCTGGGGGCATGCAAGCCTTTTGGCGTGCAAGCGAAGAGCGACTATTTATTTTTTTTAAATTTGTAGGACCTCTAACCCTTTAAACTCGTAGGATTGGTCGTTTCATAACTTGCATAAAGAAAGGATGTGGGGAAAAACTCTAAAAGCTGCAGTTTTATATGAGACATTCTTATCACACGACTGGATTAATCGAGCAGTTTTAGCACATAGTTCAAGCTCGTTAAAAAATAAACATAAGACATGAGCAAATGGTTCCACCCACGTTTAAGCTCGTTAAAAAATGAACTATTCCCCGGTAAATAACCATCGTGAATGTAGTACTTCAGCCATTAAAGCCTTGGTCATGTTTGCACCGTCACCTCCACTTTTTCATTGGCCAATCATTCACCTCCATTTGATTGTTTACCCATTTTGAGGAACAGCTGCGAAGAGTGATTTCACTAGCCATCCTTGTGACACTGCCGTGATTGGAAAATTCCAAACCTTACCTGGAATCAGCTGCTACTCGTTTTATCACTCGTTCCTCAAAAGACGAGTCTCCTTTAAGCTCTTTTCAACTGACTCCTAAAATATGAAAAGATTGCCGAGCCATTGGCCTCTCCAGCTCGTTAAATGGACAAGAAGTGCTATCCCTCCTCTAGATTTTAATGTTTTTGGACCTAAGGGATTATTACACAAAACGATCGAGCGCTTGTTTTGTTCGGCTCGTTAAAAGTATCGAAAATTCATCCCTTCTGTATTGTTTTATACTTTTTCGAACTTAAGGGATTAGATGACGAAAAAGGAATTTTGGAGTTACCTTTACGTTCCTTTTCAGACTCTCTAAAATTGAAAAGCACCGATTTATCTTTGTCGTAAAACTCATTAAAAAGATTAATAGCGACAAACTTGTCTATAGACAGGAACGAGTTTCACTATCGCTAGGCTCATTAAAACATAGCGATGGGTTTGAAGGGAAAATTACAGAAAAAGCACATTTATCCTCCTCAAGCTTGACAAAGATAAAGAGGTACTGGTCAGCAATGACTGGGGAAAAATTGGGAAGAAAACTTAAAGAAACTTTGTTGGTAGCAAGTCGCTCTTGAACATGACACTTCCACTCCGTGTCCGAGTCGGGTTGGGTTGTTTCATTCACCGGTCACATCACCATGGTCACGCCATACCAGCCACATTTTGGTTTAATGCTACCAATCCATCACATCAGTGTCACCGATATGTTCAAGAGAAGTCATTCAATGAATTCACCTGTGTCTCACCCACTACCATACATTATACTCCATTCTTTCATGACCGCCACCCTGAACCTTATATCGCCAGATCATTTTCACCTCCATTAAAATCATTTGCTCCGTAACTCTGTCATTGATGTGGGATTCATTAAGGCCCTCCTGTGACGGATCACTTCTTGTCGACATCAACTCATTATCCAAGAAGTTGATCTAGGAACACCCCATTCAGTACTTTGAAGCTTGCATGCCTCGATGGCAAGTTTCTCACTTCCAGCGACAGGTTTACATCAATGGCCTTTGACCGAAAGATTTTGCGTGGTGTTTGATGCCAAGTCCTTTATTCACACCACGTGAATTGTACTGCAGTAACTTGAGGGTCATTATCATTATTGGTGATTCCTCTCGCGCTTGTTAACAATTTACATCATTGACTGGTAATCAAGCGATGTCTTTCCATGTTCGACTTCAGAACATTTCTCACATGGATTGACTTGTACTTCGAGT
The DNA here is from genome assembly GCA_031772625.1 of Pinus tabuliformis. Taxonomy (NCBI): domain Eukaryota; kingdom Viridiplantae; phylum Streptophyta; class Pinopsida; order Pinales; family Pinaceae; genus Pinus; species Pinus tabuliformis. The sequence goes on along the minus strand of CM062805.1, from coordinate 62,999,417 downwards.
GAAGATCGGATGAGATTGAAGACCCTGGATCTAGTTTCATCCATTCGGGCTGCAATATATTCATGGAAATAAAGACATTAAATGTACATCATTGCTGCACAGATAATCATCCACTCAAAAGGATGATGGCTCTATCAGAATCGTCAGTCTACACTCAGACGATTGTCTGTCCTATGTACATTAAAATGAATTGATAAAGTTGAGCATGGGAATGCCCGCCTCAGCTAGATCATGAAAATAGTATGAAGATAATGTATTTTATTGTATCTTATTACAGGTCTCCTCCCAGAATTGAAAGAACTTCGGATCCTCATAATAAAGCATTTCACCTGACACCAAAAGATTAACGGCCTCATACTTTAGGGGGCAACTATTATAGACATTTTTGGGTGCTACAACCCCAAGCATGAAATCCCCATAAACCAATGGCTCCTAAGTCCCTAAAAGTGTTGTTCTAACCCCTAAAGGAACAAGGTCAATAGATTACAGCTTCTCCCGGAAGTTCTCCATGAGAAACTGCTCAGAATTGGTCAAAACAGGATCATTGCAGCTCCTCCACTGGCTAAGTGCGTTGCATCTCACCTAAATACACTGTAAGAGTGCGTTGCATTTCAAAATTCCCTTCTGTGGGGTGCGATGGGCGAGAAATGACAAATGGCAGTGTCATTCCGCGAGGTGGAGAGGCAATGGAATCTTCTAGAATCTTCTCCTGTGACACTTGCCTCACTGAATTCGACCAAGGATGAGTAAGAGGTCATCAGTCTCCAAGTGGAAGCAAGAACTATCAGAGAGAAGACACTAATCAAATCACAAGCTGACTCATCCCCCTTACAGATATCTATATATGGATCCCTCATCCCAGAGATCCAAAGGCTAGAATTTTGCATATTGTAAGGAATTGTTGTTGGTTTCTAGAGACAAACATCAGATTGTTGGGTGATCTAAGCTTTGTTTGAGGTGAAGAGGGGCTTCTTTGCTGGGAAGTTGATGCTGGGTTGGAACAACTGGTTGTAACTCCTCCTGGCTCTTTTCTTGTTTATCAATAAAATCTATTTTAGTTTTCCTCCATGCTTTTGTATCATTGATGTTTGTTACATTTGTATGGTCAATTTACATCTGATCCTAGATTGTTTATGATTATAGATCCATGTCTTTGTATAGTGCTATGCTTATGTGATCTTACAGGTACTTTGTGAAGCTAGGCATGCAAGGGAGCAGGTAGCTGAGGACTATCAAAGAAGAGAGGGATCGAATCGAAGGATTAGCGCAAGACAGAGGTTGGTCTTTCTGATCCTCTCTATCTATAATTCATAAAGGAAAAACAAAATTAGTTTTTCTCTGTTTGTTTCTAAGGCAGCTGTCACACCTTAGTGGGATAGAGCAGTTCTACATAGAAACATTTCCCTGTAACACTGATATTGAAGGAAAGTTCGCACAAATGAAGGTGATGCATGCCTTAAGATAGGGATCCGACCTTGGCAACGAGCATTTGGTAGAACGAGTAGAGTAGATCCAGCAAACAACAGAACAGTGTGCTGCAGAACTTTGCACAGCACAGGCACAATTGGAGGGGCTCCATGTAATGATCGCCACACCAGTAGAGTGACTCAGGACGAGTCACGATGATTGTGTTGGGGGCCTGTTGGGCATGGGATCCCCCGCAACAGACTTTGGGGCTTAAAGCCCAAGTTTTGTTCAAAGATGGTGTAGAACTCTGCGAAGTATGGGTGCAAAGCATGAAATGTATAATCAACTCATAGGGTTGTTTTCCCTAATAATTGTAATTTAATGTAACATTGTGTCGGCCTACCCATTGTTCGTGGACCATGGGATTGTATAAATAGAGTGAGGCTCTATGTGTAAAGATAGTTTTTGGAAACTAAGAAGAAGATAGATGGAATAGGGAAGCCATGGTTAGAGCATAGAGTGAAAGTTGAAGTGTACAGGGTCGTAGTAGTAGGAATAGGCTCTGTAGTTGAGTGCGCAAAGGCCTAGTAGAGTCCGCAGTTGAGTGCGCGGACCCCTACAACTGAGCATGTAGGGTGGAGTCAGTTATGTACTTGGAATTGAAAGATAATAAAGAGAAGTTACTTTGTGCATCTGTTCTTGAATCTGTGTGTTGATGTTATACATTTCTTTTACTGTTTTTATTTACTATGCGCACTTGATGAATACTCATATGAATTCTTATATGTGAATTTAATCTAAGCAATCAGCGAATAGAGAATAAGTAAGGAGGACTTGGGTAAATAACATAGGTTGCGCTGCAGCAAGAACTGCGTGAAGACAGTATCACAGGGTGCAGGGTACCTGTAGGTGTGCGTAGTGTAGTAAGTGTGAAGGTTGGACCGCGTACCAATCACCTCATCTCAGAAATCCCTAGGGTGTGGAAACCTAGTTCTAACACCCTCCCATACTACTTCGGGTGAGACCTCAGTCAGCGCTCTGCAGACTGTTGCCGAAAGGGCCAGTAGTACTGAGATTTTCTTGGCTAAATCACTTCTAAAAATGGGTTAGGCCCCACTAAGGCAACAAGAACTTAGACCATTTTGGAGATATGGAAGGTCCTTTCCAAGAGGAAGCTTATGCTCAATTGAGAAGAAAAATGCCACAATATGCAAGTAGCCATTGATAGGTTCATGACTAAATTCCAGATTTTGAGAGGGAAAGGTCTGCCTAGTCCTATGCTTATCAATGACCAACTCATGACACAGTTGGACTATAGTGATAGACTCAGGAAGTTGGCCAAGGAATAAGTCAACTCTTTAGCTATTAAATCTTTTCCAACAGGCAAAGTGTTATATGATACAATTTTAAAATTTGGTTCTCCTGGAGCATGAAGTCAAACATTTGTTCCTCACCAAACCAAATTTTGCTAAATACACATAGGCAGATGAAATCTATAGAAGGATGATGAAGATAAAAATACCAAAAGCAAAATGGTGGTATAATGTAGCTTATTTACTATGATAAATTTACAGCAGATAGTTACTGCCTAGTAAAAATGAAGGTAGAGAGGTGAAAAGGGTAAAAGCAAAACAGCAGGGTCAAAGAGTAGCGATTGAAAGATGAAAGTAAAGAAGATTCCATCGTATAACTGCTACAAATATCAACCAGCTTAAAGGGCTCCAACTCAACTGAAATAGCCAGCAACACCACAATAAAAGGGACGGCATGAAGCAGTTCAACATATGTCTCTATCTTCATGCAAGAAGATATTTTTATTCCCTAGATTAAGTCTCAAGTTGTTTTGTGATATTTTGTAAATATTTTTGTATAAATACTTCACATTTAGAAGCATGCAGGGTGGATTCCAAGACATTTCTATAGACATTTTCTCTCAAATCGAGGTTCTATTGTATCAATGACTAGATTGGCTTGCTGGATCAAGGAATAAAGATCAGATATTTTACAGGATTCTTGTGTAAAGCAAAATACAAATAAGTATTCTCCTATCTTCAGTGTTTTTTTTCCTTATGTTTTTTCCATAATATTTTGTGTAAATTTATAAAATCTAAATGTATAACAAGGAATGATATTTCAGAAATTGCTTCAATGCACTCTGTCTTGACTACTTTACATTCTTAATGTTTTCTCCTAAACTATCTTAGTTATGGAATTCTTAACTGCTCCTTAGCTTCCGTAGTTTCTCCTCTGGTCTATAGCAAAGGATTCTTAATTGTTCTTTGTTCATTATCACCCTATGTTCTTCATTCTGATCCCGATCCAAGCATTCTTAAGTGCCCTTTCACCCTGGTTAGAATTACTTCACCCATTAGGCCTAAAGATTTGCATGTTGCTTTGCTAGCCTGCCCTGTGAACATTCCCTTTAATGATCTCATCTAGTTATGTTATCCATCTGTTGACTCCGTAACCCAATAACTTGAAGACCTACCTCTATCCATATCCTCCAAGAATTCCACCACCCAACCTTAAATTCAAAACCAAAACCCCATGAACACTAAGAACTAGCCTGAAGTCTCATAAAACCAAAGCTAAATTATATAGAGAGAGCCCTCTCTAGACTTAGGTTGGCTAGAGCCTAAGCCTAAAAGATTGGTTTGTGGTTACCTTGAACGCTTCCTTATTTTGATAACTTTTAAGGATAATTCTGAGCGATAACATAGTGGCGACCATACTGGGGACCCCAAATCCTCAATCTTAATAAACCTTTGAGAAAATTTCAAATCTTTGTTTCAGGCCTCTTGAAGGGTTTATTAGAAGTTATTTATGAAATTTCACAAAAAAGAAAGTAATTAGAAAATATTGAAATTATGGCTTCAAGGAGAACTCACTATTCTAGGGCTAATACAAATCCAAACCCTACTCCAGTAGTGGATAATCCCAACCTGATTTCGAGAAGACCCAAAAGACAAGAAAGTTCAGTCAGTCCAACACCTTCAATCAAAGAAGATTCTTGCCCTGATGAGTGGTTGTTTTTAGAAGACCTTCCCTTTGATGTGTCATTTGACTTTTCCTTATTTAGAACGAGGTCTCAATGTGCACTTTATGACATAGTTCTAGACCTAGAGTTTATTTGAAACCTCGAAGTCCAAAAGGCAAACCAGTCAATTGATGAGTGTATTCTAAATTCCCCTCAGTCATCCCTTACTACTGCTAAGATCCTTGAGCTTTCTGAACTAGTGTCCACTACTCTTAGTTCACCATTATTCCCTTCAACCTCTGACGTTCATTCCCCACCTCCATTTATGCCTTCACTTCCCTACCAACCTACCATTACCCATCAATCACCTATTACTCCTAGTTCTCCATTAACCACTGTATCATCTCCAAGTACCTCAACCCCACGTCTTAGCCCCGCCCAACTTAGAACCATGGAAAATAAATATGCTCATCTTGTGTTACCTACCCTACTTGGTGCCATGCCACAAGACTACCAAAACAAAATTATCCAATTTGATGGCATAGGACCTTATACAACACAACCTCATGTAAACAAAATGACTAATTACTTTGAATTGCATGAAATTGATATTACATGTTCAAATGAGACTTTTTGCTCAGACTCTAGCTGATGATGTTAGGAAATGGTTTAGAGCATTACCTGCTAATAGCATAGATAGTCTTGATATATTGTATCAACAATTTTTAAATAGATGGGAAAAGAAAAATAACCATTTGCAGATCCTTTCAGAGTACGAAAATATTAAAAGAGGACCAAATGAAACAGTCCAGGATTATTGCACCAGATTTAACAATATATACAATGTAATACCAGTTAATCTTAGACACCAACCTGACTTAGCATTAATAAAATTTCCTGATGTGTTCAATACTGATATGGCATTCCAACTCAGATAGAGAAATCCCCCAACTTTAGGAGACATGGAGAGTGTAGCAATTAGTGTAGAAGCCAATTTGCTAGCAAAAAGAGCTAGGGTTAGGAATTAAATTATAGGATCTGCGAAAGATGAAGCCTCACCATTTGACATTAAAATATATTTCTTTGCCAAAAGTATGCAAAAACGGATGGATAGGATAGGGAATATTGAGAGGAAGACTCAATGGGATAATCAATAGGTACCTACAGTTAGAAACCCAAACTTTAGAAAGAATCAAAATCAAAATACTAGAGAGAATCGACTTGATTAGAATAGTAGGCCTCCCCTTCAAGAAAACTATGCTGAAACATCTCATTCAGAAGATTGTGAACAAGACACACACATTAACTTGATGGGATTGGATGATGAGGAAACTGTCTTCTTGACCCGAGATGATCTGGAACTACATATGCTACAGCAATTGCAGACCCAATTCAGATAATCATTTGATTATAAACAAGGATATGATTATGCCATCTTTGAAGTACACAAACAATATAACTTGAGGAGAAAAAAGAATATTGATACTCTTGGCCAAACCAAGAAAACAATGTCAAATCAACCCAAGAAAATCAAAGCAGCTCCAGTGACTAAAACTCTCCAAATCCTCCCTAGACCAAACCAGAACACTCCTAGTGCCACCATTGGATATATAACCCCTAATGTTCAACCATCCACTTCAATCCTCTCCAAGGAAACAGTGGAAAAATCTCCAAACACCATATTAGAAAATCCACATAAAAGTCCCCAAATACAGAAAGAGAAAAGAAACCTACTTCAATTCCTGCTATGAAAATTCAAAGCCCTCAAATAGAAAAAGCCCCTTTGCCTTTCAATTTGGGAGCAGAGAGAGGTAGCTAAATTAAAAATTTCAGTTCCTTTAACAGAGCTGATTAAAAGTGAAACCTATAAGTCTCAAATAAACCAAACCTTAAACATTGTTGGGAATGAAGATTCTGTCAACTTGTTTGATGATCAGCCAAAACTTATATTTTGTCCTAATGTTAATGAAAAACCTCTAGAAGGATGGATACCACCCTTTTATATTAGCCTTAGCATTCATGATAAAATCTTACACAATGCAATGTTAGATTCGGGGGCCTTGTTACAATACCTTACAAGGAATTATTTTCATTTGACTCAAGTCAAGTAAAGTGTCTAGGGTTAATCAAAGACCTGTGTGTTACATTAGTACAATATCCTGCTAAAATCATTCTCATGGATATATTAGTCACTGACATCCCACCCAAATATGGCATTCTATTGTCTAGATCATGGGGGACTAAACTCCAAGGATCTTTACAACTTCACATGTCATATGCCATAATCTCGATTTTTGGACAACCTAAAAAGTTGTACAGAGAGACCCTAATGAAATATGTGGTGAGTAGCCAGGATAGGCCTCAAACTTTCCTATCTACTTCATGCATTCTGACATTGATTCTTTTATTTTGTATAATGTTGAACAAACATAACAATCTACTTCAAAAACATTGTTTCAGAACCAAAAGAAATTACAGTTATAGCTAAAAATGAAACTGTCCAAACTCAAGAGCTTTCCAATAAACAAGCTAATCAAAATACCTAAAACAATGAAAACTTTGCTCCCCCAGACAGTGATAATTATGAACATGAGATAGTATGGCACCTTGAATTTGATGGATCAGTGAATAAGTTAGGAGCAGGAGTAGGAGTGTGGATATACAATCTGGAAAATGATCACTCAGAGGGCCATGCTTATAGACTGAATTTCAAATGCACCAACAACATGGCTGAGTATGAAGCCCTAATTTTAGGTCTCAAACTAGTTAGGAATTTAGGAGCCAAAAGAGTTTCTATCATGGGAGACTTTGAGTTAGTTATAAAACAAATTAATGTTGTATATATGACCAAAGATCTTAGATTAAGTTTTTATAAAGGAGCAATTGTAGAAATAATGAACACTTTCCTAGAAACTAAACTTGTAGTCATCCCAAGGAAACATAATATGCAGACTCATAGTTTAGCAATGTTTGCTAGCACTTGTAAGTTACCTTTTCAACCTAACCATCAATAGGCTACTGAGTTCAGGCACAGACCTATTATCCCAGATAACTTGAAAAACTGGAAAATATTTGCTAATGACAAACAGATAAAAAAAAAATTAACCTTAGAAGAAGAATTTGTAAATAGTGATATAGATATTGATATAACATTAGATCCTGATTTTAAAGATGAAATAGAAATTAATGAAATAGAAAATGAAAATATAGATAGATTTTATCCCACTAAATTTACAAAATCAGATGTAGAAAACCTAAAGCAAGTTGAGATTGAGGAAACAATTGACGAAGACTCTGAAGTCATTAATCTCAAAGACAACGTTTTTCCCAAAGGATTAACCCCTTTGGAAGACTTGTTTGACTCAAATGATGTCCCTAGAAAACAAAACATGGAACGCTTAAAATATGATATTGAGGAGTGAAATATAGGCACTAAAGAAAATCCAAAATTAATCAAACTTTTGAAGTCATTACCTCCTACGAAAAAAGCGAAATACCTTGAATTATTAAAAGAATTCCAAGATGTCTTTGCTTGGAGTTATGAGGACCTCAAGTCCTATGACACCAACACCATACAACACACCATCCCCATAAAATAAAACCAGAAACCTTTCAGAAAAAAGCTTAGGAGGATTAATCCCATCCTATTGCCTTCCATTGAAAAGGAAATATGATGGATGTATGAGGCCAAGATAATAGCACCAATCAGATTCTCTAATGGGGTTTCAAATTTGGTGCCAACAAGGAAGAAAATTGGTGAGTTCAGACTTTTTGTTGATCTTAGGAATCTTAATAAAGTTTCACTCAAATACAATTACCCTTTCCCTAAAATGGATCATATCTTACAAAGGGTACTTGGATCAACCAAAATCTCATTATTGGATGGGTTTTCTGGTTACAATAAGATTTTAGTTCACCCAGAGGATTAGGCCAAAACTGCATTTACTACTCCTTGGGGCACATTCATGTATGTGAAAATGCCTTTTGGATTAATGAATGTAGGGGCCACTTTCCAAAGAGCCATGGACATAGCTTTCACCAAGGAAATTCATGATTTCCTTGTAATATATTTAGACTACATCACTGTATTCTCAAAATCTGATAATCAACACTTAGATCATCTAAGGCAAGTTTTCATCAAATGCAGGAAGTATGGAATTTATTTAAATCCCAAGAAATATTTATTTGGATTAGAAGAGGGAAAGTAATTAGGGCATATAATCTCAAAAGATGGTATCCGAATAGATCCTGCAAGAATAGAAGCCATCTTGCAAATACAATGTCCTAGGAGCATTAGGGAATTACAAGCCTTTTTAGGGAAAATTAACTTTCTTAGGAGATTTATTTCTAACCTAGCATAATTAATTAGATCATTGAACAATATGTTGAAAAAAGGTTCGACCATAAAATGGACCGTTGAGGATAAGAAATCCTTTGAAGACATTAGGCTAGCCTTAACTAAAACAACAGTTTTGATCAGTCCAAAATTTGACAGAGATTTCATTTTATTTTCCTTTTCTTCAAAACATACAATTGTTGTAGTACTACTGCAGAAAAATGATCAAGGTTATGAACAACCTATTTCCTTTTTTAGCAAAGCCCTAAGGGATGCCCCCTTAAAATACAACATAATGGAAGAACAAGCCTTTGCTTTGGTCAAAGCTATCAAAGATTTGAGACTTTACATTTTATATTCTCATATAGTACCATATGTCCCTAATGCAATAGTCAAGGATATCCTAACTCAGGAAGGTCCAGATGGAAAAAGAGGGAAATGGATTGCTACTATATTGGAATATGATCTAGAGATCAAACCAATAAAGTTAATCAAAGGCCAAGGTTTAGCCAACCTCATGGCTGAATCAAACTACCAAGCTTTAGATATAAATTTTATTGCAAAAATGGAGAAATGAGAGGAGATGGCGATTCCACCAATCAGCCAGGCCTTTATTGAATCACCATGGTATGCTGATATCATATATGTTTTACCAAATCTTCAAGCTCCTCCTAAATTATCCAAGACCAAAAGCAGGTTTTTGAAAATGAAATATTTAAAATTTTGCATAGTAGATAATGCTTTGTTTTGGAGGAATCATGAGGGTATTCTTCTCAACTATTTATTAAAAGAAGAATTTGACAAAGTCTTACAAGAGTTTCATGCAGGTGACTATGGAGGAAATCTTTAATGGAAAACCACTGCTGACAAAATTCTTAGAGCCGGTTTCTATTGGCCTACTTTGTTTTCTGATGTAAATAAATATGAAACCTTTTGTCATAAATGTCAAATTTTTGAAGTAAATAAAATGCTTCTACCCATGCCCCTAAAACCAATCTTTGATTAAGCACCTTTTCAACAATGGGGTCTAGACTTCATTGGTGAAATCCACCCACCTTACTCTACCCAACACAGATGGATCCTCACTGCTACAAACTATTTCATGAAGTGGATAGATGCCATACCATCAAGACAAGCCATTGACAGTGTTATAATAACCTTCCTTGAGGCCAACATCGTATCTAGATTTGGGTGCCCAACAAAAATCATCACTGATAATGCAATAACTTTCAAATCCAGAAAAATGATATATTTTTGTAATAAGTATCATATAACCCTGGGCCATTCCATAGCTTATTACCCTCAAGGAAATGGACTAGCAGAATCATCAAACAAAACTCTGGTAAATATCATCAAAAAAATTTTAGAGGATAACAAGAAAACATGGAACAAAAAGCTAGTAAATGCCTTATGGGCAGACATGCTAACCACAAAGATATCAATTGGTACTTCTCCCTATAAATTATTTTATGGAATGCAAGTTGTTTTCCCATCTTCCTTGGGAACACCAGTAATGAAGTTAATCCAAGAGTTGCAAGTTGAACAAAATGACATTCAAAGAAGAATCAATCAAACAATTCACTTGCAGCAAACCAGGGAAGAAGTGTACATCAGATCTCAGGTTGTGCAGGAAAGGATCAAGAATAATTTTGATAAAAGGACCAAGGCTGAAGATTTTTACCTATGGGACAAAGTTCTAAAATGGGATTCAAGAAGAGAAGATAAAGGCAAACAAGGGAAATTTGATTTCCTGTGGAAAGACCCATATATCATTTATGCTTTCAGAGGTAATCATGCTTTCTTCCTTAGAGAAATGGATGGCATGGAAGCAGAAGGAGGACCAGTGAATGGTTGAATGCTCAAACACTATATTGAACCTAGTTATTGATTTCACTAATCATTTTTACATACTTTACTTTCAAAAGTCTAGAGTTGATTGAATGGTGATTTTTGAAGTTGAAGCTCGAAGAAAAGGCCCTAAGCTTTAAAAGTTTTACTGTCATAAATAGTAACAATGTAGAAGCACAAAAGGGAAATATTTCAGGGTAATATCACAACAATTCAGAAGGCCATTGATCTACAAAGTTCTTGACATTTCACCAGGAAATGTCATCCCCAAGAGGAGCCTTTGTTAGGTCCCTATAACAATAGGAATCATAATTTTTGAATGACTTAGATTAAAACTTGTAACATGTACATAATTTTGCTTTTGCAAATGTTTTCCATACTTAGAAATTAAAAAATGTAAATAGGGTATGTCATAAATGAAAATTAAAGGACAAAAAGAATAGAAAAGGTCAAAAAAGATGAAAAATATGAACCCCGAGAAAAGGAAAAAGACCATGAAAATGAGCAAGCCAAAATGCCACTACTATTTATTTTTTATGCATAATAAATGATTGTGTGAAACTTGTTATTTATGCCACAATCCATGATAGTCAAAACATTTAAACTTGACTATTTCATGTTTTCAATATCATGTCTATAGATAGAGAATAAAAATCTGGCCAAACAGTGTAACCTTGGCAGAAAATTAGATAGGTAGAGTAAATAAAAGGAGATCAACTATTTAATCTGAGCCCTTGAATGTAATAAGGTTAGATTTAGTTAGTTTACTATTGTAAAGAGAAAGAAAAATATTTGATAAGGGTTTGCTATCTCAAATGCACCGTACTAAAGAGAAGTAAAAATGGTAGGATTAGTAGATGGGTAAGTAGAAGAAAGGTTGTGGAAGTATGATGATTGGTTAGAAAAAGAGCATATTTATCATTCTCATCATAAAGGTTCCAGATATGAATGAACAATCAAGCATGCAAATGATTTACAAAGTCAATTAATTAACTTCCCCCATTCATTTTACTCCTTTACTTTACTAATTTCCCATAAATAAAGTTCAAAGTACTCAAAACCTTTAAGTCAAAGAGGCTCAGAGAATTTCAATGACTTTTGGAGGGACCGGACCCTCGGCTTAATGATTTATGGATATCAAGTACTAAATTCCCCTCATAAAAAATTCATTCCCCCTCATTTCCCTAATAAAACCCGTTTTCCTAAGGTTAAAACACTATTTTCCTAGGGAAATTAATCACCCCCATGGAAAACCCCTTTTTCCCAAAAACCCACAAAAACACATTACCATAAGTATTATTGTTAAATATGTGAAAACATCAAATTCACAAAAAAAAAGAATTTACTTATTGATTTTTCCCTTTTAGCTAATCTTTTCATATTAATTATTAGTTTTATTATATTAATTCTCGATGAAAAACCCATTTCCCTGTATATTAGTTTAAATATAAACTATAAAATCTAATCACCCCGACCAAAATCTCTAATTGATCGATCTGCGATCAAAATAGATAAAGTGTCATTTAAAACAATCCATTAATCACCCCGATTGCCTAATCACTCTTTAAGCCATCATTAACCCTGATATCACTGCACTTAAGCACCCACCGGGCCCCCCACTAGCCTCTGTGCAGTTTCCCCACCCTATCACCATGTGATTGCTTCCCTCCACATCTGATGGCCCTTATTCATATCGGGCCACCCCATCCACCGAATGGTACCTGCTCGATAAAGTGGTTTTTCCACCAGCCCCTGATGCTAAGTGTCAGCTGATGAGTGGAATTGGGCGGCCCCTCCTGAATACCACCAAGCTCCCAAAAGAGGTGCAATATAAACCGTTTACTGCCCGCCTGCTACACAACAAATTGACCACTGTTCATCTCATACACGCCAAAATTGACTTTTGCGCATAAAGAAAAAAAAGCCCCAAATCATTTGTTTTCATTGGAATTTCAACTGTAAACCTCTGCAATGCAAGCATTCACCTACGAACATCGAAGCCGTCAACCCACGCCCACTTGCACTCAAAAGGTGCCACAGAGCACCCAATTTTCTTTCCAACCTACATATAGCCCTTTCGACCATTTGCAATTGCTAGCCACCCTATTTAGATCCATTTCACCTCAATTCCAGGTATTTAAGACACAATTCACCGAAAAACCCTATCAATTTCAAAACTAGTTATTGAGTATTCTTAGTTAAGATAAAAATTAATTAAAGAAACTCAAAGAACTCAAACCTACTCTGTGATGAACCACCATTGCCCTAAAAAAACTGCAAATTACCTCTAGCATTCTCAAATCCACAAGAACTGGGAATGGTTGCCCCAATTGCCATGGATGTAAGACCTGTCACCACTCCCCATCTAGACCTGGACCATCTTTCCTTAGCTGATAAGGATTTCCAGGTAAAGCACACATATGTCCTAGAATCACAGCTCAAAGTATATTGTCAAAGTAGGGATAGATACTTAAACCATGCTAATGAAATTGGTCTTTAGGAGTCCAATTTGTCCAAGTACCAGTTCCTAGAAGTCCACATTTTCCTAGAAATTATCCACTACTATCATTCCAACTATATTCCAAGTCAAAGATTAGTCATGTCCCCAAGCCAAACCATACTTTTCACCATCACTGCTGAATCTATAAATGAAATGCTACAACTCCAACCAGGGAAAAACCTAACTCCTCTTTCAATTGGAAGCTTATTAGACCAGTTCCCCAAACTTACTACTGCAAAATTGGCTGAGATGTTCCAAACCTTCATCAGAGAAGAAAGACATATCCCAAAGGATCCTCCTCCATATGTAACTGCCATTTTTTCCCCATTGGGTCAGGACATTGTAGCCATGATATCTAGTGTCCTAGGTTATACCACCAGTGAATATATTGATGAAATTATCCTAGCTTTCATGTCCATCTACACTCCAGGGCAGCCTCCTATTGTCATCTATGACTATGCCAAATTTATAGCTGATAGGATGCATGACCAGTTTCTTAGAATGAGCAATGAGAGAGTCTTCAAATATTCCTCTATTTTGTACCATCTTTTCCTATATTATCAGTTAGATAAGTTCCCATTTAATCTTTAGAAGCTTGACACAAAGGGACAACCCAGATCAGTCATTTTTTGGACCCCATTGATCCACAAATATTACTCCCCATATTCATATGCTGACTTCATTGACCTATTTGTGCATCTAATTGTGAAAATGCTGATAGGAATCCCTCCTCCAAGAATCAGTTCAGATATAAAAAGGATCTTGCAATTATCAAAACAGTGCAAGGTAGGTGATTGGTACTTGTACCAGAACCATACCGAAATCAAAATTTATGGTTGCATGTTGGCACCATACAAGCTCCCAAAATACCTCTCAATGAGGTTATTTGCTTTAGAGTACTCTATGCAAATTATCAGTGTAGATGAAACAAACTTTGTCATTGCCAATAAGAAGGCCAACTTCAAAATAAAAGACCAACTAGGCCCCTTCATATGTAACTCTAGGGAAGCAGGCCGTGAAGAAAATTTAATATTACAGAGCATGAAATTCCAAAGAAGTTTTGTTTGGAGATATGACCCTTTAGAATTCATTACCAAGAAGATACAAAAGGTCAAGCTAGGGCCTTTCATCCACCATCCCATACCTAAGATTGAAGCTTATGCCAACCAATCAGAATGGGTGGAAGGGACATTAGTTTATCAAGACAACAATAGGGTAGATATAGAGAATGCTCTAATAGATCTGGAAAAGCAACTTGATGAGGGTTCTTTCCTGCAAGTGCTAGAGGAATCAGAGGTGCTAAGGAAATCAAAGGTGCTAGAACAATCAGAAAAACCAGAGACAACCATGAGTACCCCTCCAGTTGTACAGACTCTAAATGAGGAGAAAAACCTAAAGAGAAATAGGGATGGGGCCACTAATTCAGCAAGGGAAACTTCACAAGCTTATGCAGAAACAAGCCAAACCAAAAGAAAGAGAGTGAATCCTGTCTTTGAACAGGAATACACAGAGGAGACAACAGAGGTCACTACTACAGAAGTAAATAGGAGTAGGCCTGCCACTCCATCTAGAGGCATGCCACGTCCTTCCACATCACAAACCCAAATTTTGGAAAGGCAGCAAAGTATTGAGGTATCTTCCTTCAGAATACCTGCAGATAAGGACCAAGAGATTAAGGAAAGATACGAAGAAATCAAAGCCAAAAATGAAAGGCTTAAGGCCCTAACATATGCCCAATACTTGAAAATGACCCCTACAAATCAGACTAGGCTAAGGTAAACCTTTGATACCAAAGAGGGAAAATGCAGATGACTTTCATCAAGCCAACCACTCAGCAACCAAGAACATCATCAAATTTCGGAAAGGTGAATTTTGAAGTACTGGCAAGGGATATAAATCCCATTAACCAGATTGAACTACACAAGCAAATCGGGGAGATGATATACTCCACATCAACAAGGAAGGCCATTGCTGTCCACCAATTACAAAACTCCCTAAACAATTGATCTGAATTGGATCCTTAAACACTCTTAAAGTTCCTTGAACTCTGTAAAACTCATACCAAAGTTTCAAAGTATTATGGATGTCGAAGCTTATCAAGGATAACCTCTAAAGAATGGCAATTTGTGGTCAACATGGAACAACGAGGACCCTCAGTCAAAGTGCGCATATTGTTGGCCCATGGTGACCGCACACTGGCACAAATTGACAAACGAGAGGTCAAATCCAAAAATAGAGGCATTTTCTGATACGCGATTAGCGTTAAGGGCATCCCTCATAGTGAAGGAAAGCCCCCAAGCACTCGGTCACGAGGAAAAGCAAAAAACCGTACGAGAAATCACCAATTTCGTAAGAAGGCGGGTCCCACAGTAAAATCTGTAGGATATCAAAAGGGCTTCAAGTGGTAAGTGGGTTCGACCGAGTCCCGCCCGATGCCATACACTAGGTGACATGCATCCAACGGATGAGAGAGAAAAGCGCTCACATCGCCCAGGTAAAGGTCATGCTACTTAACCACGTGATATGGGTGGAGACTGTAGGATCTAGAGGCTCCAGATCAACGGTGGAGAAATGATCCAATGGATGATCAGATTCGATAGGGAAATAGGTTGAGTCATATAAGATTTGAGGTCCGGCATGATCGATGAGTTGGCAGAGGAATTAGTTTCATGGGAAATCTTGGAGCAATGGAAATAACAATTGTTCAAAGAGAACTGACACTCAGTTTGTGAGGAAACAAGTGGCCACCTCTCTCTGAAGCATTACACAGTGATGACGATGCAAAGCAGGGGAATTTCAATGAACAGAGGCAGGAGATCCGGAGAGTTGGGAAGTGGAAATGAATAGTCAGAGAGCAGATTGGCTTTAAGCCATGAATCGATAGAGAGTAGAAAAAGAGGCAGAGAAAGAGAAGTAGAAAGTCGAAAGGCAGGAAATAAGTGAACTATAGAGAACAAAGAAGCCAAGCTGACTTGCAGAGCAAAGGCAACATCGAGCAGACAAAGACAGAGAGAGTCCAAGAGTCTGTGAACTCCAGAGAAGGCTTGAGAGGTTCGAGCAGCTCTTATGTGTATACCTATTAGGTATTGAGTACCAAATTGGACTCATACCACTGAGACGAGTTGAGGTCGAGATTCAGTAAGGGGATTCTGTGTACTCTAGAGACTTGGGGAATCCAAGTACAATCCTACTGATCATCATCTGTTAAAGTGAGACTCAAATTGAGCTCCTTATTGTAAAAACTCTACTTTAAGACATAATAGAAAGGCCACCATTGGAGGCTGGACCAGGAGACGTAGCCCAGGAGGATTGGGTGAACTCCTTATTAAACTTGTTGTGTTTTATGTGTTTGCTTACTATGTTTCTCTTGCTACTTCAGTGTCTGTGTGTTTCACAATCTTATCGATCCGTTGCATAAAATAACATAGGCACACCCCAACATATGAGTCTGTAATACCTTCATTAACTCACTGAGGTCATTTACGGGTGATTTCAGATCAAGTGGTATCAGAGCTCATGGTTGTTAAGGTTATACAAGCTTGTGCTGGATTTTGTTGTTGAATGCTAACGAGATCAAAGCTTAATTAGTACAAGGAGAGTTGGTCGAAACTAACCCGAAAATTGGAAGATCCTATCCCCAGAAGAAAATGTCAGAAGAAAGTCCATTGGGACTAGACCCCCAATTTATAGATAGTTTCCTGGCAAGGAGGTCCATGGTAGAGGAAATGTATAGGGACTCTAGGAAACATAAGGATGAAGATTCATCAGGCTCCAAACAAGATAAAGGAGAAGAAGATCCTCTCCTCCATGACCACTCAAAAGGCAAAGGGAAAGAAGAAAACTTTCTCACACCTCCTAATAGTCTTGAACATAAAAAGAAGACATCTTTGATTAAATTAGATGTTAAATTTGATTTACCAATATATGATGGAGAGTTGAGTGCAGAGAAGTTGGATAATTGGATCAAATAGATTGATGTTTATTGCAGAGTGCGGAGTATCGACTCAGACAGGAGTAAGATTTAGTTGGCCAGCCTAAGTCTCGGAGGCACTATGTTGGTATGGTGGGAAGGCAGGACACAAGCTGACATGAAGAAACATGGTAAGATTCTTTCTGTCTAGAGTGAATTTGTTTATGCAATCAAAAAGTAGTTCCATCCACTAGCTTACATGCAGCAAGCCATTCTGAGTTGGCAAACTCTTCGCCAATTGAAAGGGAAAAGTGTACAAGGTTACACCCAAGAATTTAGGAAAATAGCTTTGATTCTAGGAATTTCGTTAGACTCGCCTGAGACTTTGTTGAAGTACATAGGTGGTCTACACAGCTACATGAGGCACACTATCCTCATGTTTAATCCCACTAGTATAGATGAGGTATCTATTCAAGCTACGCATCTAGAAGCTAGAGGAAAGAATGGGAACCGAGAAGTTGGGGGATCATCCAAGCCCATTGCAAGCAAGAATAAGGAGAAAAGAAAATAGAAATGGAAAGAGAGGAAGGCCAACACTACACAGAAAAGAAAGTCTTCATGAACTCACTATAAGAAGGATGGGCATGATGATGAGCACTATTGGATTCTGCATCTGGAGCTGAGATCTAAGAAGTTCGAGGGCAAGAAGAAGAAGACTGCTGCAACTATTCAGAAAGATTTGGGGTCGGACTCTGGAGACGAAACAACCATTGCAGCCACAGGTATAAAAGGTTGTCTGCTTTAGAGAATGCAGAAATCAAGAATCAAGTATAGGAGTTGCTCAACAAGGGGTTCATCAGACTTACCACATCACCATGTGGGTCTCCAATCGTTTTGGTGAAAAAGAAAGATGGCTCATGGAGAATGTGAATTGATTATCGAGCACTGAATAAGATAAAAATAAAAAATCATTATCCCCTTCTTCGCATAGATGATCTATTAGATCAGTTAAAGGAAGTTGTTTATTTTTCGAAGTTAGACTTGCATAGTGGATATCATCAGGTCAGAGTTACAGAACAAGATGCATAGAAGAATGCTTTAAAAACGAAGTAGGGATTGTATGAGTGGTTGGTTATGCCTTTTGGCTTAACTAATGCTCCTACTACTTTCTTGAGAATAATGAATGATGTACTCAGACATTTTCTTGATGACATTGTTATTTTATATCTAGATGACATTCTTATATTTAGCAAAACGTGGGAAGGACATTTAAAGCATGTTAAGCAAACACTAGATGTTTTGAAAACAGAAACAAATTATGTTAAACTCTCAAAATGCGAATTTGGAAAAACATCTTTGAATTATCTGGGACATATAGTAGTGGGTGGTGAATTGAATATAGATCGCTCTAGGGTGGTAGTCCTTGTAAACTAGCCTAAACCCAAATCTGGTACAGAAGTTAGAAGCTTCTTAGGAGGAGCATAATATAGGAGAAAATTCATTTCTAATTTTTCCTTAATTGCAACTCCATTACATGCTTTAACAGGATTGAGCAAGGTGTTTTAGTAGGGAGGCAAATAGTAGAAAGCCTTCAACACCTTGAAAGAAAAGATTAGTACAGCACCAGTACTAGCACTACCCCATTTTCAAGACCATTTGAGATCCAAACGGATGCCAGTGACTATGCCATGGGAGTAGTGTTGATACAGCAAGGTAAACCCCTATGTTATCATTCTTAGAAATTTAATTCTACAATATTTAACTATCCCACATATGATAAAGAATTGTATGCATTAGTACAGAGTGTGAAAAAGTGGAAACATTACTTAATGGGCCAAGAGACAGTTATACATACTGATCATGAACCACTTCAATATCTACACTCCCAAACTAAGTTGCAACAATCAAGACACTATAGATAGATGGGTTTTCTACAACAGTTTCATTTAGTCATCACATATAAAAATGGCATACGCAATAAAGTTGCAGATATGTTATCTAGACCACTTATAAATGCATCTACTATACTTAAGCATAACTCAGTATTGCATGAGAGCTACATTAAAAAATATGCTTAAGATATAGATTTTAAAGATGGATATGCAACTTTAAGTCAAGGCAAATGAGTAGAAGAATTGGATTATCACATTAGGGACCAACTCTTGTATCATTGTGGGAAGCTATGCATTCCACAAACTGAAAGAGTAAAGATAATTCGAGAAGCACACACTTCTCTAATATCAGGTCATTTTGCGATAAGTAAAATGGTTGCACAGCTGCAAAGATTTTATTATTGGCCAGAAATGAATGAGACAGTTTCTAGATATGTAAGAGGGTGTACCATGTGTGCTAAAAGTAAGCCCAACAATAGAAAACTATGCATGTACACTCCACTACCAGTTCCTTCTCATCCTTGGGAAATTATTTCCATGGACTTTGTTGGAGGACTGCCTAAATCTAGGAAAGGTCATGACTATTTATATGTTGTTGTGGATAGGTTTAGCAAAATGTGTATTTTGATACTTTGTAATAAATAGATTGCAGCTGAAAAAACTACAAAGTTGTTCTTTTAGCATGTATGGGTTCATTTTGGATTACCCACTTCCATTGTATCTCATCGAGATTCCCGATATGTTGGGAAGTTTTGGTCAAGTCTGTGGGAACTGATGGACACCAAACTGAAGTAGAGCACAACCTTTCATCCACAGACAGATGGCCATAGAAAAGTGGTCAACTGGACAGTGGTCTAGTTGCTCAGACGCTATTGCAACAAGCATCCCAAACTTTGGATGAACATTTGTGTTATGTGCAGCATGCTTACAACCGAGCAAAACATTCTTCTACACAAAGATCTCCTTTTGAGACCTGTTTTGGTTTCACACCAAGGTCTCCCTTGGATTTTGTCTTTGGTAAAGACATATCAGTTGATGGACATAGTGATGTGGACAAGGCAACAAAGTTCATTGAACAAATTCAAGAGATTCACTAGGCAGTACAGGAAGAGCTCGAAAAGAGCCAAGCCAAATACAAGGCAAGGCATGAAAAGCATCAGATGGAGCATAGTTTCCAAGTTGCTGATCAAGTCTGGCTATATATCAGCAAAGACAGAATGCAAGGTAAAGGTGAAAAGCTAAAGCCAATAAGGTATGGACCTTTCAAGATACTTGAGAAAATTGGTGAGAATGCTTTTCACCTTGATTTACCAGCTTACATGCACATCTACTCAGTTGTTAATGCAGATAGCCTGAGGCTATTTCAACCTTCATTAATTGAAGATCCCAAAGAGTAGAGTTTGTTGCCTTCTATTGATGATCTGTTACCTAAATATCTCAATGAATTGTGGGAAGACACAGTTCTGGAAAGGAAGGTGAGGACGACACACAGGGGAGATGTTGAGTACCTCAGGATTGGACTCAAGGGTTCAAAGCCAAGCAGTTCAAAATGGATAGAGATTTGACAAGTGAGATAGCTATACCCTCACTTAGTTGATGCTTGAAAACCAACTTTTGGAGGTCCAAAAGCGTTTTTAGTGGGAATGCTATGATCTGAATTAGATCCCTAAACACTTAAAGTTCCCTGAACTCTATAAAAGTCATACTGAAGTTTCAAAGTATTATGGATGTCGAATCTTATCAGAGATAACCTTTGAACAATGGGAATTTGTGGTTAGCACGGAACAACGAGGACCCTTGGTCGAAGAGCGCAGACTGTTGGCCCATGGTGACCGTGCACTGGCAGAAATTGACAAATGGGAGGTCAAATCCAAAAACAAAGGAAATTTCTGATATGTGATTAGTGCTAAAGCACTAATCGCATATCACAGGGTGTCCCTCGCAGTGAAGGAAAGCCCCCAAGCACTTGGTCATGAGGAAAAGCAGAAAACCGTATGGGAAATCGTCGATTCCGTTAGAGGGCGGGTCCCACGCTAAAACCGGAATGATATCGGAAGGGCTTCAAGTGGTAAGCGGGTTCAACTGAGTCCCGCCTGATTCCATACATTGGGTGACACACAGCCAGTGAATGAGAGAGAAAACCACTCACATCACCCAGGTAAAGGTCATGCTACTTAACCGCGTGATATGGACAAAGACCGTAGGATCTGGAGGCTCCAGATCAATAGTGGAGAAATGATCCAATGGATGACTGGATTCAATAGGGAAATAGGCTGATTCATATAAGATTTGAGGTCTGGCATGACCGATGAGTTAGCAGAGGAATTAATTTCATGGGAAATCTTGTAGCAACAAAAATAATGACTGTTCAAAGAGAACTAACACTCAATTCATGAGGAAACAAGTGGCCACCTCTCTCTAAAGCGTTACACAGTGATGATGACACAGAGCAGGGGAATTCCAACAAACAGAGGTAAGAGATCGAGAGAGCCGGGAAGAGGAAACGAACAGTCAGGGAGCAGATTGGCTTTAATCCACAAATAGAGAGAAAGCAGAAAAAGAGGTAGAGAAAGAGAATCATAAAGCCAAAAGGAAAGAAAGAAGTGAACTGCAGAGAACAATGAAGTTGAGATGACTTGCAGAGCAAAAGCAGCATCGAGCAGATAGAGATAGAGAGAGTCCAAGAGTCTATGAACTCCAGAGAAAGCTTGAGAGGTTCAAGCAACTCTTTTGTGTTTACCTGTCAGGTATTAAGTACCAAATTGGACTCATATCACTGAGACCAGTTGAGGTTGAGATTCAATAGGGGAAGTCTGTGTACTATAGAGACTTAGGGAATCCAATTACAATCCTGATGATCATCATCTGTTAAAGTGAGACTCAAATTGAGCTCCTTATTGTAAAAACTCTGCTTTAAGACATAATAGAAAGGCCACCACTGGAGGCTGGACTAGGAGATGTAGCCTAGGAGGATTGAGTGAACTCCTTATTAAGCTTGTTGTGTTTTATGTGTTTGCTTACTGTGTTTCTCTCGCTGCTTTAGTGTCTATGTATTTCATAATCTTATCCAACCGTTGCATAAAATAACATAGGCACACCCCAACACATGAGTCTTTAATACCTTCATTAATTAACTGAGGTCATTTACGGGTGATTTCAGATCAACAATATATCATCACAATTTCAGTTGGAGAAGGCCTCCTCACAAGTCAAGGATACAAGGATCAAGTCCTTAGAGGACTTAGTTATTGAATTGGGACACGAACCCATGGATATGAAAGATATAGAATAGCTAATTAAGAAGAAAAATAATGATATTGCTGCACTTAAGAGGCAATTGAAAATACCCCAGCTACATCGTCCTCAAAGTCTAGAAGTCTTAGAGAATCAAACCAGACATGAGGAATTGATGTGCTTGTTCCTGAAGCTAAATGATCAACTTAAGGAGACAGGGAAGGAGTTCGACACTTTAATTCAGTCGAGGCAAAGTGACCTGGCCACAACTTCTAGAACTGTCATCCCCATAGTATCGATAGTAGTTCCTTCCACACTGGAAGCATCATTGGCACCCACAACTCCACCTGCCATAGCATCGCCAGTAATAGTAGAGTCTACAACAGCGGGTACACCAGTAGATAAAGAAACATAACTAATCAAAGCCATGGAAGAGATGTCTATCTAGGCTACAGAGATGAAGAAACTAAAGGAAAAGGTGGCAAGTCTAGAAACTGAATGAAAACTTGCCCAACTCCAGCAAAAAGAAGAAACAGAGAAAACCCAGAGAATGGGAGAGAGAATCAAAATCCTGGAGAAGTATTTAACCCTACAGGAACCACTGGGACAAACTAAAGAAATGCTCTGGGCCAATATCATTGACTCTGTCAATGATATTTGGCCATCAATCCAAGTTATATTTGAGAAGACATAATTAGTAAAGATAGCTACAAAAGCTATCCAAAAGGTAAAGGAAGAACTAGGGGATAAGCCAGAGGAGGCCAATTGAAACATCCATTTCCTCAACAACAAAAATAAATATGAGCTTCGTGAGCTAAACATCAAAGATAGAACTGAGACCATTTTGGAGATAAGGAAGGTCCTTTCCAAGAGGAACCTTATGCTCAATTTAGAAGAAAAATGCCACAATATGCAAGTAGCCATTGATAGGTTCATGGCTATATTCTAGATTTTGAGAGGGAAAGGTCTGACTAGCCCTATGGTTATCAATGACCAACTCATGACACAATTGAACTATAGTGATAGACTCAGGAAGTTGGCCAAGGAACAAGCCAACTCTTCAGCTATTAAAGCTTTTCCAATAGGCAAAATGTTATATGATACATTTTGAAAATTTGTTTTTCCTGGAGCATGAGGTCAAACATTTGTTCCTCACCAAACCAAATTTTGCTAAATACACATAGGCAGATGAAATCTATAGAAGGATGATGAGGATAAAATTACCAAAAGCAAAATGGTGGGAGAACGTAACTAATTTACTTTGATAAATTTACAATAGATAGTTACTGCCTAGTAAAAATGAAGGCAACTAGGTGAAAAAGGTAAAAGCAGAACAACAGGAGTATCAGTTGAAAGATGAAATTAAGGAAGATTCCAACGTAGAAGTGCTACAAATATCAGCCGGCTTAATGGGCTCCAACTCAACTGAAACAACTAGAAACACCACAATAAAAGGGACATCATGAAGCAGTTCAACATTTGTCTCTATCTTCATGGAAGAAGATATTTTTATTCCATAGATTAAGTCTCAAGTTGTTTTGATATATTTTGTAAATAATTTTGTATAAATACTTCACATTTCAAAGTCTGTAGGGTGGATTCCAAGACATTTCTATAGACATTTTCTCTCAAGTCAAGGTTCTGTTGTATCAATGACTGGATTCTCTTACTAGATCAAGGAATAAAGATTAGATATTTTACAGGATTCTTGTGTAAAGAGAAATACAAATAAGTATTCTCCTATGTTCAATGTTGTTTTTCGTTATGTTTTTTCCACAATATTTTGTGTAAACTTCTAAAATCTAAATGTATAGCAAGGAATGATATTTTCAAAAATTGCTTGAATGCACTCTGTCTTGATTGCTTTACATTCTTAATGTTTTCTCCTAAACTACCTTAGTTTGGGAATTCTTAACTGCTCCTTAGCTTTTGTAGTTCCTCCTCTTGTCTATAACCAAGGATTCTTAATTTCCCTTTGTTCTTCATTCTGATCCGAGTCTAAGGATTCTTAAGTGTCTTTTCACCCTAGTTAGAATTACTTCACCGATTAGGCCTAAAGATTTGCATGTTGCTTTGCTATCTTTCCCTGTGAAAATTCCATTTGATGATCTGATCCAGTTATGCTATCCATCTGTTGACTCCATAGCCCAATGGCTTGAATACCTAGCTCTATCCATTTGCTCCAAGAATTCCACTACCCAACCTTAAATTCAAAACCAAAACCCCATGAACACTAAGAACTAGCCTGAAATCTCATAAAAACAAAGCTAAATTATATATAGAGAGCCCTCTCTAGACTTATTTTGGCTAGAGCCTAAGCCTAAAATATTGGTTTGTTGTTACCTCGAATGCTTCCTTCTTCTGATAACTTCTAAGGATAATTCCTAGTGTAACAACTTCCACATGGGACACCTACAACTATTCCTCGCGGATCACTACGTAGTCTCGTGCCCTTGAGTATAAAAGTGAATATATATAAGGTTCATGAAGAAAACACATCTAAAAAGATAAATACATATAAAAATAAGTTTATATATCTACACCTCAGGTCCACCATATGCTCCTGACATGTGAGAAAATATATACATACATACACACACACAGATATATATATATATATATATATATATATATATATAATTAGTCTCAATTTATCTATAATTTTACATCAAGGAGGAGATCCCAAAGCTAACACAGTAGTGGGGCCCTCTACACGCAAGCTTCAACACACACACACACACACATAACCCTATCTCATCAATGGTTGAAATTTGATGAGAAAATCAACGACTTGATTTGAATAGAGGATCACCCCCATTATTGACTTCACAAGGGTGGGTGGGGGGTATCTGCTATCTGTATGTTTTAACCTCGTACAGAAATTACATGCATACGAATTTTAAACACAAAAAGAAACAATGCAAAGGCATAACACATAAAACACATATACACAAAGATTTACCCCTGGATCCCAAAACCAGGACTTCTAGCTTGATTTTTCATTATGTTCCTTTAAATGTTACAATACATATTTATAGATGCCGGAGCATCTAATCCCATGGACCGAAAAACATCGCATCCAAAACCATGGACCAAAAACCATCTCATCCAAAACCATGTGCGAAAACCATGCACAAAACCATAGGAAGGTCCACCCAACCTAATATAGGGTACAAAAAAAATTTCCCCACTCTTCTTGTATCTCTACATTCAATAGACCTTCAATTTTATCTTTTCCTTCTTCTTCACTTTAGCCATGATACCATGTTAGAAAATCAGAAAGGAAGAAATATCTTCTTATGTTGATACTTACTTGCGATATACTTGTGTTCTTGTTAAATTTATTATGTTCTTATTTTATCTTTCTTTGATAAAGAAATTATCAAAATAAAAACACAAAGATCAAGACACCAAATGTAGGCAATCTACAAGGGCGAAAACCCCTCTATAGGGGAAAACCCAGTCAAACTCTTCCACTAGAAAATTCATGTTGATATAGACGAAGACCCTAGCCCAAAAAATCTTCCTCCTCCACCAAGCCATCCTTCCAATACTATTCAAAAAATTTCAGTAGTCTCTTCTTGTTTAGCAGCTTCAACCAAGCAACAACCCAGAATTTCAACCCCCAACAAATCCAAAATTTTGACCCAACTATATTACTGCAAATTTGGTCATTCAAACAGCCCAGGAGCTTCACATGTGTGAGAGATAGAGAATTTTGAATTCTTGTTCTTGATAGAGACCTCTTTTCCTTCGCTAGCCCTTTCCACCTTCTTCCTTGAATTTCACACTTTTTAATACCCCCAACAACTGCATATCAAACATGGTCAGTGAGTTCTCCAACTGAGGCCGAGTTGCTACCTTTATATAGGATATTTTTCCCCTCAGTTAGGCCAACTTGTTTAGTTTGAGGCCCACTTGGTGGAGGAAGCCTAATTGACATATTTTACATTAAAGTGAATTTCTTTCTTTATTGACAATGCTGAAGAACTATCTATTACATTATGACATGGACAAGGACACTTGACATAAACCTTAGAATCCTACAATGGTGGTTTTGACCTAGAAACCATTGACCCAAACATGAAACGCATGCTTTAATAAGTCAATTTCTTTAATAAATATTTTTTGTTTCTTTTCACAAATACATTACATCATGACTCAAATACAATTATGAAGACCAACACTAGTAACATTCTTCAACACTGTGCGTGGTTCCAATCCTTTCCATTCACAATTGACCTTTAAACCTTTGATGCAATGATGTACATAAATAGTGAGGGAGGTTAACCTGCGATGCTCGAGAATCAAGGGGGTTTCACTATCGAGGTTCCAACCCCCCTCGGAACCCTTCTACCTTTGCTCCTTATTCCAATCACTGATAATGTTCTTCCCCTTATGTTAACACTCCACCACCTCGTCGCCCAACTTTGTGACTCATCCCCTCAACGTCGTGGCTTTCAACTTCGTACCCTGGCATCAATCCACCAACATTTGTGGCCTGACCCATCTAGCAAAGAAACCATGTTCATGTCATATAACCATATTTGGTGGTTCAATGTTAGGTTTAGTTCGAAATTCACGTGGAACCACTCCTAACTTGAAACTAATCCTTGGACCATAAATGAGTTCCTCCTCAAATGACCTTGCAGAATTATATAATGACACTTAGCACGACACACAACGATTACACCCTTGGAACCCCACCCCCATAATGGTAAATTTTAGGGGCGAAATTTAAGGGCTTTTTCATTTTAGAGGGGCTAAAGTTTTATAAAACACCCATTTCATATATTTAGCTGTACTTTTATTTAAAAAATAATTATTCTTTTCATTTTAGCCCAAATAAAAAGCGGTGGATAAACTATAAAAAGACTCATTTGACCCAATTCGCCTCGTTTGGACATGGTTTGGGAGGTCGTGTTTGGTCCCAACAAATAAAAATATAAATAAAGTGGAGGTATGGTAAATAAATAAAACCTCTTTTTATATTTATTCCATAACCTTATTTCTATTTAAGAAGGCTAAAAAAAATGTTTTATTTAAGTGAATCCTATGGGCCAAATACCATATTTATAAAAGAGGTATTGTAAATTTATAAAAATATAAATAAACGAGAGGTATGGTAAATAAATAAAAATATAAATAAAGTGGAGAAATAAAACCTCCTTTTATACTTACTCCAAAGCTATAATAAATAAATAAAAATATAAATAAACTAGAGGTATGATAAATAAATTATAAAACCTTTTTTTTTTATATTTAGTCCATAACACTCTTTGTATTTAAGAAGGCTCAAAAAGAGGTTTTATTTAAGTGAATCCTATGTGCCAAATACCATATTTATAAAAGAGGTATGGTAAATTAATAAAAATATAAATAAACAAGAGGTACGGTAAATAAATAAAACCATTTTTTTATATTTACTTCATAAGTCACCTTATATTTAAGGACACTCAAAAAATGCGTTATATTTAGGTGAAGCATATGGGCCAAATACCATGGGCCAAACTACTATTAATACCATGAAAAAAACATTATTAACCCTAATATTAGTAATAATAAAAATAAAGATGGCACATGGTATTGACCCATGGTATTCGGCCAAATATCATGGACCAAATTATTATTAATACCATGCAAAAAAATATTATTAACCCTAATATTAGTATTGATAAAAATAAAGATGGCACTTGATATTGACCCATGGTATTCACGTGGAATGTAGCCTATTTAAATGGGGAATTAAACCAGCATAGATCCATCTTTCTACTAAGCCCCAAGAGGGATCAAATATCTATCATGATATGCAAACTAACATAGAGTGAAAAATATTTGATCCCTCTCGGGGTCACTTGAACATTTTAACTTGCTTAAAAAAAATAAAAATAAAAAAAGATCAATTATTAATTTTATTAATTTTTATAAATTACTAATAGTAGTTTTTAAGCTCGAGGTTTATGATAATCCATGGTAACACCATGATACTCATGTGAGTGTAGACTATTTAAAGGGGAAATTCTATTAGCTTAGATCTATCTTAATCCCAGGTCTACCAAGTGCTCAGAGGGATAAATAGATTTCATCCCTTTAAGAGTGGTATATGTGGAGTTAAGATGGATATAGGTTGGTTTTTCTGATAATGAAGATATTAAACAGACTTAAGAAATTATATTGTAAAAAACATCTTAGGGTGAATGGTTAAAGCTACATTTAGTCGCTTCACAAAATTTAGGAAAAAAATACCAATATCTCCATTAATATTGGTTTTTTTTATTTAACAAAAAAAAATCAAAACAGTGAAATCTTATCACTCTTTCAGCATCACCCTTGCATAAGAGAGATAGTCGCTCCCCAAATTTCCCACCATTTTTCAAATGTTAAAAAATATGATATCTTCATGAAAAAGTTAGCGTACTAATGTTGGATTACTTGTTTGAAAAATATGTTGGTTTGTACAACCTTTCATTTCTTAGTTTGTCGTAATAATCTGTAGAGGTTGGGCCACTGCACCATATTTTCCTAAAATGTGAAGATTGTGCACCAAAAAGGAAATTTATCCACATGTTACAAAGGGATTTTAAAAGATGCAAGACATATGAAGTTAGTGAATTATGCTAATAGGAAATTTAGATTGGGAGAGACGTAATTAAATTTTATTATTTGATTGAAGATTTCCAATTAAAATAGTAATAAATCTACATTTATATATTTTCCATTAGATCTCCTTCAGGCGTTTGGGATACCTACTACTTTCTTATATTATATAGTTGGGGCTTGCTACCTGTTGGCATGTTGGGGTAAGAAAACTTGATGTGTTTTTTATCTCGCATTTGGAGTCTATGGAATAAGAAAGAAATTTGATAGCTTGACAAAAGTGGTAGAGAAAAGATTAATCTCTCCTACCTCACAAAACTCGTGGTGAATATCAACACCTACAAGAACTTTGTTGTGGAATATTATCAAAACTAATAGAAGGATATGAAAGAGCATACAATATGCACCTTGACAAACACGACCACTGAAACTTGCAACATTGTTTGCAGGAAGATAAAATTATGTTTCTTTTTTCCAAATATGTATGTTAGTATATTACAGTTTAATGAATATGTTTTCCTATTACCATATATGGTTTCACACTTTAACAAAACATTCGCCAAGACTTCATAATGTTTTATTATTCATTGAAAGATTTTCCAAGATCTTACAATATTCTATAATTCAGTAAAAGATTCACCATGACGTTTCAAGATAATATGCCAAAAAATTATATATATATATATATATATATATATATATATATATATATATATATATATATATATATATATATATATACATATCTATATATATATATATATATATATATATATATCTATATGTATATATATATATGTATATATATATATGTATATATATGTATGTATATATATGTATGTATATATATATATATATATGTATATATATATGTATGTATATATGTATATATATATATATATATATATATTATAAAATTGCCTCCCATTTTCCCTATGTATCATGGGGATTCACCCATTTATTATACATATAAATTTAGGGTGGTTCTTAAAAAATTCTGTGCACCATAGTTTTAATATATTTTTACTATATAAAAAAAATACACACCCATATATACAATAAAAACCCAAAAAAAAAAAAAAAAATAGAGATACACACATATTGTACTGCACACAGTTTTGCACACAGTTTCACCCCTCTGAGGCTAAAATTACCCCTCTAAGGCTAAAATTAACCATTTTCCTTTGAAACGTTTACTTTGTTCACAATAATTTCATCTTTTGAGTCATGCTAGAACACCTACATTCTTTGCTGAGTAAAATTTAACCACTTTTACCACTTCAATGGTTAAAATAATTGGTGAACAACTTGTGATTTTCACATTTTTCCTCCATGTCAAGCCCAATCAAGACATGTGTTGTAAATTGTTCTTTAATATGACTTTGTAATGTCCCCAACCCTTTGATGGTCAATATTACCATAACCATGCCACTTAGAAATACATGATTTATTTGTGGAAGTGAAAAATTGTAACCCTACCATGATTATTTCTATGCATGGTTTTATCCAGTTACAACACGTATGAATCATAATTTGAACTTTCCATAATGGAAATGACAATTAATTAACCACACTTGTATGCATAAAATAACATATGAAGCCATTTAACATCATCTTAACGAACAATTACAAATATATTTACATTGAATAAACATGCACAATGGGATACAAGAGAATTATAAACATTATAACACAAAACCTTGAAACTAGGGTTTTCACAATAAATATATAAACCAACACAACATTAAATGTGAATACTTATTTAAATAAAAAGAGAAACTAGTTGCATTCTCTCCATATTATACCCAACCATAGACTACGTGGTTAGTAAATCTCAACCACGGGTCAAACTCGAGTTGGGGCTACAACTCCACAAGTAATAGTGTAAAACTGAATAATATATACATAATAATGGACAAGGTACCCTTCCAATAAGCATTTCCCAAGCCACATGCTCCTACTCTCCCTGAACATGCACTAGTGGCACACCCTTTCTCTGCACCCTCCTAGTCCCTTAGTGGCACCCACCTCTCAAGGCGCCTCACAACAAACTAGAAAAAATCTTAGCCTAAGTTTGCAGAAGCTAGTGCTTGCCTTTAGGCACAGCTCAAACCATGAATTGAAATAACTTCTAGTCGATAGAGAACCCAAACATAGGGGTTTCAAAATAAGATAAGTCAATAAATAAGTGAATTCATGATGTCCACCTTATTAGGAAAATATACACCTTTTAAATATGCTCAGCCTTCCTGTGCAATGTGCCACCCAGTAAAGCCACATGGTCCTCAAGTGCCCTTTTCCATTAACATGTTACAAAACACCCAATTGTTTGTCATTCTTTGTCATTCTAGAATTGTGCGGCCCCATACTCCGGTGGAATGGAATTCGCAAACAACCCATTTTATTAATATAACATATATCTATATCCAAACATGTTAAACCCAAAACCTATAAACATAACTACATAGACACTCACTCAAATCAAAATAATTGTAATTCACAATCTAAATAATCATATACATCAAACTCACTAACCTACATATCATTACACATATATTTACATAATAAATAAAAATATGAAAAAAAATTACATCCCAAACATATAACATGAAAATAAAATAAGGTTTCTAAGCATATCACTTGAATACCATCTTCATATTTACAACAAAGTATTTTAGTATGTGGATATATTCATTTGTTACACATCTTCATATTTACAACAAAGTATTTTAGTATGTGGATATATTCATTTGTTACACATTCTCTTAGGATTGTATCTTTCATGCATACTCAACTCTTTTTCCCAGTTGTATAGCTTTAAATTAAAAATAATAATATTTTAATATAGAGATATAAAATTTATATATATAAATAAAATTATTAAAAAATAAAATTAAAGGGTAATATTTTTTAGTAATTCAAAAAGAACAATTATATTTTGAAATGGATTCCTTTAAATAATTAGTGGTTGGGGAATTTTATACTAATTGATAATTATAATAAAATTTTAGAAATTTTATTTTAAAATAAATACCTCCATATATATTATTTTTTAATTAATTGTACATCAAATTAATTAAACTAGTAATTTTTAACTAAATGGTATGTTATATACCAAATTAATTAATTAAAAAAATAAATTTTAATAAATATTAAACTAGAAAATAATAGAAACTCACTTGACTAGATTGAGAAAATATAAAGTAAATGTGAGTATAAAATTTTCAAATTTCCAAAATGTGTAGCCTCGTGACATTGTGATGGGTAAAGAAAATTAGAGTGGTAGTAATGAAATGAAAACTATGTTAAAGAAAAACAAAAATATATTTATCAAACTCCTTAAAATAAAATTTTATTAAAAAATAAAAAATATATCAAATATCAAATATTTACTATTATTATTATAATAATATAATTTTATTCTCTAAACTTCTACTTCAATTTTTTATTAAAAAATAAAAAATATATCATATATCAAATTATTATTATTATTATTATAATATAATTTTATTCTCCTAATTTCTACTTTATTTTGAATAATTTAAGAGATTAATATTTTTTATTTTATTATTATTATTATATATTCTTATTCTCCAAATTCACATTTTTTTATTTTTTTATTATTATATAATCTCATTTTCAAAATTCTCATTTTATTTTGAATTCTTTTAAAGATTTAAATGTATATAACTATTCGTCAATAATAAACCTATGCCCATAATTGGCTCTTTATACATACTTATATATTACTTTTAATGAAAACATTGATAAAAATACTTAAACAACCCATATGATTTATATGGGGAAGATTGGGAGTGGGAGACGGGAACTTTCAAGTCAATGACAAATGATACAACTCATGTTTAGAGCCATATAAAACCCACAATATAAATACA
This sequence comes from Pinus tabuliformis, assembly GCA_031772625.1. Classification (NCBI taxonomy): domain Eukaryota; kingdom Viridiplantae; phylum Streptophyta; class Pinopsida; order Pinales; family Pinaceae; genus Pinus; species Pinus tabuliformis. The sequence goes on along the minus strand of CM062805.1, from coordinate 62,966,820 downwards.
GAGCGCGAGTCGATGAAATATGCTAGTTTTAGTTTAAAAAAAAAAAATATTCCGCAGATTCAATGAGAAAAAAATAATTTGATTGAAAGAAAATTCTGACAGGAATAAATTTGTACAAACTGGTATTAAAATTTGAATACAAATTAAATATTTGTATCCCAAAGAAGTCAAGTCACATTTTGAATGTAAATTAAATATATGTATTGCAAAGAAGTCACAAATAAGTGAAGACTTTTTTTTTTTCAGAAGAAAAAGTGAAATATATTCATATAAGAAGATTACATAGTGCAAATGCAATAAGCATATGTAGAAACATTCATATAGGGAGATTACATAAGCAAATGCATGAAAGCATATGTAGAAATGTGGACCGAGTCACAAGCAAATCTGCTAAAACAGATCCCAAATAAAGTCGGGAAAAGCCAATATTGCCCCCCAGAAGAGGCAATCCAACTATAATGTGCAGAAGAGCACCAAAAAACCAAGCAGATAAGCATATGAAAAAAGAGCAGCAAGATCTGACTGTCCAAAATGGAGAGAAAGGAAATGAGTACGAGAGCAGCAAAAAAAGCCACGACATAATCACAAAAAAGAATCTGTAATTCTTTATCTCCAAAACATAAAACACTAATGCATGAAGAATCTGAATCTTCATCAAAATAAACACACGAAACACTAAAACACTAATGCAGGATGCTAATCCTTCTGTCAAATGGAAGAATTTTTCATAAAATTCAATCCAAGAGAGAGTGTGAGAGAGGGTGAATGCTCATCTTTGCTTTCTTCTTCTGTCACTGGTTCAGGAAGATTCAAATCAATAAATCGGCTGTCTTTGTTTTCTTCTTCTCCTGTCACTGGTTCAGGAAGATTCAAATCAATAAATCCGCCGGCCCTGAAAGGTACGTAATCTTGCCCCAGATTAAATCGTGGGACTTGTGGAAGCCTAAAAGAGAGTTGGGTATCTACCACCCCTGAAAAGGAAGACGATTCGCAAACACTAGTCTGCATCGCTGCAGAAAGTACATTATTTACTACCCCTACTTCCAGGCGCTCATAGCCTTTCTGTGTCTTCATCATATCAGATCTCACATTCTCTCTAAATAACGGTACCTCCATTGGCTGCTGCAGGGGCAACGGCGTTCGCGGCTGCTGCAGAATATGCTGCAGATGCGTAGCCTGCAGGCTACGCTGCAGCTGCAGGAGAGTATTGTAGTCAAGAAGATTGCTTGGAATGTGACTGGGAGTTTCAGTAGCAACAATATTGCTACTCAGATTCATGCTACGATGGCCCACTCTGTGCATTGTCACCCCCTTATTCACGTAAGACCAGGGCTTCACTTCTTTACAGAATGCTGATCTCACAGACATCATGTTATCGTTAAACGAAGGGGCAGGAAGTATGGTACTGGGCTTGGAACTGCGCCTCTGGTTCTGCACGCCGACAGCGGTGGTGGTGTGGCCCTTGTTCTGGACGTTGTCGGGTATGGGGAAGTTGGTCTTGGCTCTACCCCCTTTTAAATGCCTTGCGGCCTTATCATACGCCTTCGCCGCTTCCTCGCTCGTATTGAAGGTGCCAAGCCACCTTCGCTTCTTGATGGTTGGATCTCTGATCTCCGCTGCATATCTACCCCATGGCATTTTTCTCACTCCTCTGTAATGCACTTCTTCACTCGTTGCATTGACATTCGCTTCGTTGACACTCTCGCCATTGTGATCTCCATTCGTATCAGTGGGAGCCATTAAGGAGCTTTCCGCTGAAGAGGAAGCAGCAGAGACTCTGGCGGACAGAGCAGCAAAGAGAGAATGATCCATTCTATTGATAATGACAGTGCAGAGTACTATTAAATAAAGACAGTGCGGGAGTCTGAAAGGCCGCTAATGAGGGTTGGCGGGTTGATTCTGACAGCTGAGCCTTAGGAAACTGCATGGTCTACGTATCTCGTAGCCGTGTTTGACCATCTCTCATTCAATTCATTCGCTTTCTCAGGAAGCCTGATCGGCGGGGCAGACTGTTTGACGAGCGGTAGCTGTTCCCGTCCGAGTTTCTCGGTGGTGGAAATTGCTTTCCGTTGATGCAATATATACAGAAAGGTTCTTTCGATGACCGCCATCGGGTGCTGGACCATTGGTCAGGATGGAATTTGATCGGCAAAGCAGTTGTTTATAACGCGATTTTTTGAAAGTTTTTTTGGCGGGTTTTTTTGGTCGAAATCTGGCAGAAATTTATTGGAATCGCAAGTTTGATAGCTAGTTTCTGCACAATGAAAGTGTGCCAGGGGTTTTTCAGGGTGCTGAATCCAAATATGCAGTTAAAAAACCATTTTAACTGCAACAAATCAAAATTCAACCTCAATTTCTTCCGCCGATTCCGTCACCTAAATCTCCAAAAAATCGCATTATAAACAACTCCTATCAACAAATTGCACTGTTAGGGTGACGTGCCCTGTTTAAAAACATAACTCTCAAGTTTTTTCTTTGAAACTGCGAAGACCGATTTACTAGGTTTAAAAATCTAAAATATTTATTAGGTTTTCTCGGTTTGCTTTTAATCAATTTTATTCGAAATCTGGATTCCTTTGAAAACAATAAAAATCTAAAATATTTATTAAGTTGTATTTTAAAATTTCAATGTGAATGTAATTAATACTTAATTATATTTAGAGTTCCTTTTATTATGGAATTGTACTCATAAACATAAACTTTCATTTATAAATTCATTCGGATGGAAATAATAAAAACGTAAATTGTAAATTATATTATTTGAATTATTTAGAATTTTAAATATAAGCAAAATAAAAGTATAAAATCGAAATTATATTTAGAATTTGGTTTATGATAGATTTGTGGTACTAAGTAATTAATATGCATCCATAGGCTGATGTGAAAAAGTTAAAATGGTAAAACATTAAAAATTAAAATAATTAAATAACGTTTTAAAATTGAGAAAAGTCTTTTGGCGTCAATAAGTGTGGTTGATCTTAAGGACAAGTTGAAGAACCACATCATGGCTGTATATTAAATAGGGAGAGCAGATCATCCAAGGGATAGGTTTGACTAAAAAGAAAAAATGCCTATATTAGGACAGACGTGATAAACGGGTAAGAATGACCAATATCGGTTAGATTTGACTATTCAACATGTTTAATAATATTATTATGTTAAAATATTATTTTAATATTTATCATGAGTTATTTAGGTGAAAATATAATCATATTTAATAATAATATTAGGGAATATCTTAGAAGGCATAATGTTCCCTCCACATTTAGACCCCTTAACACCATTCGTAAGTCCCTTCGTTCAGTGAAGGATCCTATCGACCCCAAGGACATGAAGGGGGCCTATATTATTCTTTGTTCCTGTGGGACCCTCTATATTCTTGAGACTCGACACTATATTAATCAAAGGATTAGTGAGCACATAGTGGATCTTAAGCATAGGAGAACGACATGAAGGGGGTCTATATTATTCCTTGTTCATGTGGGACCCTCTATATTCTTGAGACTCGACGCTATATTAATCAAAGGATTAGTGAGCACATAGTAGATCTTAAGCATAGGAGAACTAAGAGCAGAGCATGCAGAGAAGACCAAACATCACGTCTGTGTTGAGGAGGCCAATGTTATTGCTAGAGTTCCACAGTTCCACCACTGAAAATTTAGGGAAGCCATTGAGATTGAAAGAAGGCCAAGCAATCTCAATAGAGATGACGGTTGGAAGATCAGTAGTTGTTGGGTCCCGGCCATCGCCTCCTAGTCATTTCCTCCCCTTCCTCCCCTCCCTCTTTTAATTTCTTGTTCCTTGGGATATCCCCTTGATATCCTTTAACCTTCTTTCTTTAGCCATAGTTCTTTGATCCTCTTTGAAAATTTTCCTTGATTTCTTTTCATTCCTTTCTTATAGGATTAAATTATATAGCATAAGATATTTAAATTACAAATTTATGTAGACGGCTTTTCTAATAAATCTATGTTGGTTAGTTACCCATCCCTTAATAGAATACTATTATTATAACACTATTACATTATTAATAACAATACAATAAATCCTTACTATTACTAAATTCCCTAGAATTAGAATACTAATATATTGATACCCTAACCAGTAATAGTAAGAATGATACCATTATTATAATGAATATTACTTTTAATTCCAATATTAATAATAACAATGATAATAATACTAATATGAATGATCTAGTATATTTAATATAACATTTAATAATATACATAGATCTATTATTACTTATTCCTTTTTATTAGATTTATATTAATTAGTTACACTAGACATTAATAATAAGTTGAATACTATGACATTATTATAATAATAGTATAATATTTATTTTTAATTATTATTAAATCTTTCCGATTACTAACAATGAGTATCCCTAGATATATTATTTCTAGCATTTTAAATATAATATTCCCTAATATTATTATTAAATATGATTATCTTTTCACCTAAATAACTCATGACAAATATTAAAATACTATTTTAACATAATAATATTATTAAACATGTTGAATAGTCAAATCTAACCGTTCTTAGTCATTCTTAGCCATTCTTAGCCGTTTATCACGTCTGTCCTAATATAGTCGTTTTTTCAATATAGATGTTTTTAGTCAAACCTATCCGTTGGATGATCTACTCTCCCTGTAGCCATGATCTGGTTCTTCAACTTGTCCTCACAATGAACCACACTTGTTGGTTCGAAACTCGTGGACAATTATTCTATCATCTGATTTAGGTCGCCAATAAACTTTTCTCAATCTTGATATGGATCACAAAAGCCTTAACTCAACAACGTTTTAAAATTTTAATGTGAATAAAGGTTAATTATGAATTATATTTTAGCCCTGTGTAGTTTAATAAATATATAAAATGGTTTTTTTAAATTTTTTTTGGTTAAATGTTTTTAAAATTTCTTAGATATTTTTAAGAATTATTAGTTTGTTTAAATTGTTTAATTTATAATAGTGTTTTAGAATTTTGTAGGGTGTTAAATCTATTCATACATTTAAATGACAGGAAATCACAATTTTACTGGAAATTGTGAATTTTAATAAAAAAAATCATTTCATAGACGCTTTTTAGTTATACTTAGAATTCTATTTATGATGAAATTGTGTTCTCAAACAATCAATGATTTAATACACATCTCTTCCTTTTAAGATGGAAATGTGGTTCCAAGCAATTAATGATTGAATATTCATCCATAAGAAGCTGAGATATATAGATTTGCATTTAAATATTTTTAAATTTAATGGTGTATATTTCATCTATAAATCCTTTGCTACTTTGATTCTTTAGCATGGTATGGAAGGTTTGATTATATTTATTTTGGTAAAAACTAAATTATAATTAAAAACAAAATGGTCAAATCTCTTAAAATTTTCATCATAGTATTTTGCATTGTTTTATGGTTTCTATTATTATTTTATGATAATATAATGAGGTGGGTAATAAACATTTATATTCAATGCTCAATATGTTTGGGTGTATATGACAATATCTAAAGTACATCTTTATATTGTTTGGGTGTGTATGGAAATATCTAAACTACATCTTAAAATATAAAGCATAAAATTATTTGTAGTTGGGTGTTAGTACTCATCTTCTTGCTGGTGGTTCACGAACACCTGTGGTCACTGGGTGGCCGCTAAGTCCCCAGAAATATCTGAGCATGATCAAGGGTATCAAGCCCCGCGGCCAATACCTAGGCCTAACCCCAAGGGTTTTGGGGAGAATTGTCCATGTAACCTCTCGAACGGTGAGGCACTTATTTGACTAGTTGAGCTAACCCTTGGGGCTAGGTGGTAGTACTCATCATTTAATAGTGTGTTTATTATATTTTAATATTTTCTTAAAGAGCAATACAATTTGGTTTTTGTTATAAAAATATAGGTTAATTACATTGCAATATTCAAAATGGTTTAATTGGAGATGGCTCTAGTAGACGTCTTAATCTTCGAGGCCAACTCTCTTTGGGTTTCATCATCATGTAGTGGGAGGACAATAGATGGTGATCATTCAAAGTGAAGAGGCCCTTTCGTTAGGGTTGAGAAAGTGAGCAAGACACTTTTGGGGAATTGCGTGGTTAATGTTTATATGGTTCATTTTTGGCTGACTCACTTAGCATTTGACGATACTTCTTTGGTTCAAGGAAACACCTATATGTCAACGTATCTCATGGTGATGTTAAGGAGTCTAATGTTGTATTTGTGTCTCTAATATAAAAAGTGGTAGATTGATGTTTCTATGTACAAATTTGCATGTAGCTTTGATAGCGATATTCACATCTAGAATCTTCATTATCATCTTGTTCATGACCTTGCTTCTATAGTGGGTCTTGTTCTATGAAAACTTGATCATGGAATTATTTTACATATCTTATCGTGGTGGAAATGGAACACCATTTTCTCACTGCCTTTGGTTGTATTCCATGTATATTTGCTCTTTGTTTTCATTTATCATACTAGATACACTTATATATCTTCATGGATTGTCTCTTCCTGATGGCTTTAATTGTTGGTGTAGTTGTTGAACTTAAGAGTCCGTATAAAAGAATGAATTCACTACTTATTAAGTTTTGGTTATCCTAAAAAGATTGAGAAAACCTAGATGCTTAAATACCTTTGCACAATGGTAATGGTTCAAGAGAATATGAAATAAATCATGATGGTTAGTTCAACTAGCCTTATCCTAAATTTAAACCATGGAATTTATCTCAATTAATATCAGTATCCCTAAGTAGTAAGACAACTAGGCTTGGTCATCCATTGTTTGTTGTCTACTTCTTGTATCTTTATAATTGTGCCCTCCTCAAACACTTAATAAATCCTCTTTTGAAGATTAAGTTCAAATTTGTCTAATATCTTGTAAATTAGGGTATCACAACCATGCTTAACCTTTGACTTTTATTTGCACTAATGCTTCAAACACTACATACACAACCCAGATTTTTACATATCAATAATCTTTTTCCCCCTTTTAAAATTCAAATAACCACATAGATGCAATATTCAATATGGTTTAATAAAGGTGTTTCGATTGATAACTTAACTAAAGTGATGAAATTATGTGAAAAAAAAATTAAGGAATGAGAGTTGTGGAGACGTACTTTGTCAGACATCAAGCAGACAAACTTCCATCGATGTACTCCATGTGCTATCCTCCTTTTAGAATTTTAATCACAAAGGTTGCAATGTCCTTACATGTTAGCATGACTAAATTTCTACATGGTTATGTGGAATTCCATGGTAGAAAACATTGATGGTTTTTTGTCACTTTTAGCTATACCATATCCTTTCATTCATTGCATTCCCAACTATTCCGTTACACTTCAATACACAATATTTAATCTTACACAAATTTCATATTGTAAAAGTGTTATATAAGTAACGCAAAAATTGAGTTGTCATGGGGTATTTCTCGTATTTTGTTACACAAAACACCTGCCAATGATAAATGTTGGTGCTCAAATTTTATAATGAATATGTACAATTTTGTAACCAATATATGGTTGGGTTAGTGTGGTTCCCATGTGGAGAAACTTATATAAGTGTGTAAAGAGACGTCTTTGGGAGAGGGAGGGTGTCTAGAACATTCTCTAAGTGAGAGAAGGGTGTAGTATCTTTGACTTGTCTCTACAAATCTCACAAGTGTTGTAATGGAGGATGTATCTAGGGTTTCTTCATGTAAATATCTTATTTTTGTGATGAATTATGAAGGATCTAACAAGTTCTAGATTTTATGGGTCTTTTTCATTATAATGAATTTGTTTCTTAAATGTTTAGTATAATTTTAATGGATATTTAATTAATCTTCATGTGAATGTTAGACATGTTACCATCTTACTATTATGTTTAATTTATTCATATTGGAATAAGATCTCAAGCTAAAGGTTCTATAATTCCCATAAGAATCTTAGATGAGACATTCCCCATCCTTTGGATATTCAAAAGGTCTATACCTGAAAGGCATGTGTTGGCCAAGGAGCTTGAACCATGGGTTTGAACCACAAGCTAGGAAATAATTCCATTGCCAAGACCTAAACATTTGTGATATTCATTAAGGATGAGGTGATGAGGTGGAAACTATTGCGCATGAGGAGATACAAGACTAGGTTTTAGGGAAGGAAGATGCATTCATGATGCATTCACATTAGAAGAAACTATAAATTTAATTGTTGATGATAAAAGGTGGAAGCAAATATATATGTATTTTGGCCTTCATGAATTTTTCTTTACTGAGTCTACCAATTTTCTCAACGAGTGGTTACAATGATAGGTGGTCATTAAATTTTTAGGATGAATTCAGGAACCAATGGCTTAGAAACAAGAAATAGTAAAATATAAATGAACCTTGATAACAAGTTGTAGCACACCCTCCTACCCCCTTGTACCAGTACAGGTTGTAGAAGTTGTTATTGATGCTTTAACCCCTTCACATACTCATCCAATTTCTTCTTCTTATCAGTTTTTGGACCAAACTTGTCATTTAATTAATTTTAAATTTAAGAAAAAGAGTAGTAATTGAGGTAAAGGTAGCCTTTTCTTACTCCACTATGCACAAAACAAGAATCATGAATTTCATAATACTAATCAACCTTCTAATTTCTAAAATAAAAACTAATAATAATGATGTTGGGTCTTTTTACCATGTCATTAGGTAAAAAACTTGTAACATTTCTTATTCTTTACGATTTGTAACATTTCTTATTCTTTACGATTCACTTAGTTATAAAATTTGCAATAAGTGTAAATTGATTTTGTGTCTCACAATAATGGTTGGTGAAAATTACCTCACACACATCCCATTTCCCAACATCAACATCAACATTGATCCACCTCATTGATGTACAATGTATAGATGACAATTTTTATCCTCAAATTTTTGTTAGACACATGGGTCTTGTTCTTGCTAAACCAGCATAATCAATGGAATTCATGACGTAACCTTTATGGCCAAGGTTCACATTGACATTTTCCACATAGGAGAATAAAATGAAATACATGATAATCATCTCTATTTGTCATATAATGCAATGGTTGAATTATCCATGTATGGTAATTGGAATTCAAGATATGCATTAAATACATGTGCTTCCCATCACTTCGAGGCACCAATTATTGATGGAAGAGAATTCATTATATTTATGTCAACTAACTCCTCAAATCTCATAGGGAAGGTAAGATAATGGGTCACTTTTCCCATCATTTTATGCCCTAAGGATTGGTGATGGATTGAAATAGAATTTGTAAGTGTTTATAACACAAGCATATTTATTTACATTGGATATGAAACATAAATTAAAACTAAAGGAAACATGCAAAGAACTCTGATAAAAAATTTGTAAAATATATACAAATAAACATGGTACACAATAATAGCATTAAATAAAATTAAAAATTATACTTAAAAGTAGTATACAATTGATCAATATTTTGAAGTCTTACGACCCAAAAATTTGTAGAGCCTCAACTGTAATTTAATTTTATATAAATTGGGAGAATAAACTATAGATAAATATGAAAATTATGTGAGAAAAATGCACGATAAATGGGAAAAAAAGGCCTAATTTTATTAAGAAATATGTCTATGAGTACAATAGATCACAATGGTAGGCTACTATGAAGAACATTTGGGGAAACTAAACTCTGGAGTATCTGCGATGTAACATAGATCATATACAAATATCTTGGAAAGTCATAAATTATAAGACAACTTTCAAACACCCTCAAGCAATCTGATGTGACTTCATATAACCTAGTTTCTTTGCAATATTGATGATTGTTAGCATCGTTTAGTGAAACACTAGACCTTATATCAACAAATAAATTGCAGGAAATTAAGGCTACCAAAAAAAAGTACTCAAAGGTTGAGTGGATTTGCCTTCAAATTATGTATCCCCTTTGAATGTAGTCTACCACCACCTTTGGTTCAACTTCTTAAAACTTACAGAAAAATTAAATTATAAGGAATTAATGACAATTGGAAATTATTTTAAGAGACTCTAACTGGTAGTATTGAGAAACAATGCGAAGACTGTGCATCTGCGCGCAAGAAGAACAAAAGACTGTGATTGAGGGTTTCGGTGGGTGTTTTTTCTCCATGGGTGGTGGCCGAGGAGGGAGCTCCACTCCCTCCTACGGAGAGGTAGTGGTTAACAAGGGCATGACTCCCCCAGAACCAGGCAGAGGTAGCAAGAAGGAAGGAGGAAAAATTAGGGAAGAGGAAACATAAATTAGCAAGAAGAAGGAGAATGATGGCACAAAAGACAAGGAGGAAAATGACAAAAAATAGGGATCACAAGACAGGAAACAAAAGGGACTGTGCAAACCCAAATCTGAAATCACTCTTAGAGTAATCTTAAATAATCCAGAGCTATAGGCCCACAGGGAGCACATGCATACTTATGCAATCATATGCAAATTCATGGGACTATGGCCCACTGAAAAGGCTTTACAAGCTTGGATCAGATACCACTGGAATCCTAAAGGAAGCATCGATCTTCATCTAGGATCCAAGGGTTTTTTCACTGTGTTGTTTCCAAACATTGAGGACAAAGATAGAGTGTTTGAAGGTGGGCCCTACTTCTATGCAGCAGCAGGGCTCTACATGCGGTCGTGGATGATTAACTTCATGTCGGAGCGGGAAACCATTACCTCAGTACTGGTTTGGGTAAGACTCTATTCACTACCTCTGGATTATTGGCAAATAGAATCATTAACAGCCATAGGCAATAAACTAGGGAGGTTTGTCAAAACTTCTGAAGCCACAAAAGGGGTAAATATACCTCCTTTGCCAGGATTTGTGTAGAGATGGACCTATCTGGAGCACTTTCGGACGAGGTCATATTGGAAGTTCATGATGAGGAATGGGTGCAGACTGTTGACTACGAGCATATTCCATTCAGTTGCCGAAAATGTCATGAACACGAACACCTTCTTAGAGACTGCCCTCTTAGCAAAGTAGAGAACAAAAGCAAATCTAACACAATGAAAGAAACATATGGATTTCACAAGGTAGCTCACAAAGGAAAAAAATGGCAAAAAAGGGCCAAATCAACACCCAAAAGAAGCCCAAAAAGAGAGGCCAAATTAGTTCCATGTTCTTGAAGAGGAGGAAGACACAACAGTTGAAAATCAAGTAATGATGGAGGGATACGATAAGCAGGAAAAGGAAGAAGAACAGGATCAGGAACAGGTAAAGGAAAAACAAAAATGGATCATGATGAGTGAATTAGAGATGGATATGGATTAGGAAATGACCCAGAGTGAGATGAAAATGGAAGGAAATGAGCTACAAGTGATTTTTGACAGAGAAAACCTAGATCTAGAAGGGTTCTTGAGTAAGGGAACAAAGGGTGGGGTAGAGTCTCTACCACAAGAAGAATGCAATCGAATTAAGCAGTTATTATTATGGAAAACATAGGCAAAGATCTTGGTAGAAGATAATAACATTGAAAGACCGAGCAATCATGGAATGAAAGTAGTAAAATCAACTCTAGTACTAGCTCCAAGAAACTCGTGGAAAGAAAGGGGCAGAAAAAAGAAGAATGAGCTTTTAATGGAATGTGGAAAGCTCATGATAGACTCAGGTAAGATGAAAGATATAACCAGTTACTCTTTTACCAACATGTAACTATGAAATTTACAACTTGGAACGTAAGAGGTCTAGGCAGCAAAAGAAAATAGAGAATGTTGAATAATAGAATAAAACAGGTAGTTCCGTATATAATTTTTGTTCAAGAAACAAAATGCTCTATTCAAAAGATAAGACAAATCCACAGTAGGTGGCTCAGAAGATATGAATTTATAGAAGTCAAAGCAGAAAATACAGCAGGGGGTATCCTAATCCTCTGGAATCCCTAAAAAATAGGTATTATTGATGCGCAGGCATCAAGGAATTATTTATCAGTTGTAATACAGCTTGTAGGAGACAGGGACACATATCTTGTAACAAATGGTTATGGCCCTCAAAGGTTAGAGGACAAAATCAAGTTTATTGACTCCTTAGTGGACCTTCGCAACAGATTCACAGGGGTACCATGGGCTATAGGAGGAGATTTCAATATGATCAAATCTCTCTCGGAGAAAAAAGGGGGTACAAGAGAACTAAACAAAGATTCCCCAGCTTTCCAATGTTTTTCAGAAAACATGAAGCTAGTAGACATTGAGACAAACAATGGTATTTGCACTTGGAACAACAAAAGAGGAGCAGATTCCCAAGTAGCTTCCAAGCTAGATAGATTCATGATCTCTGAAGAGCTCCTCCTTCTAGACAAGGAAATAATAGCAGATATTCTTCCTTTTGGAGGCTCAGATCACTAGCCGATTCAAATGGAGATCAAGGGCATTAGCGCCCCAAGAAACAAACTGTTCAGGTTTGAAAATATGTGTCTTTCACACCCGAATTTCATCAGCAACATTGGAAAACAGTGGGCTGAAGACCTACTGATTTAGGGATCATCTATGTTCCTACTACATAAAAGATTAAAACACATCAAGTAGAAGCTAAAGGAATGGAACCAGAAGGAATTTGACAATATTTCACAAGTAAGAAAATTGTGGAAATAAAAATCCTAAAACTCAATCAAGCCTTGATCAAGAATGGCTTTGTCAAAGAAAAAAATGATCAAGCAGAGAAATATCACCAAGAGTGGGACAGGTTGTGAAAAAAAGATGAATTTTTTTGGAAACAAAAATCTAGAGTTCTATGGCTAAAAGAAGGAGAACGCAATACTAAATTTTTCCATAGGTCAACCATTGCGAACAGGACCCACAATAGAATCTCCTTGATTAAGGACAAGAATGGCCAAATTCATCAAGCCCATGAGGAGATATAAGTAGTGTTAGTAAAGAATTTTCGGGACATTGCTAAGGAAAACTTTTCAGGTAGAGAATCTTTCATGAAGAATTTAATTAAACATATACCTAAATTGGTATCCAGAGAGGATAATTGTAATCTTAACAGACCTGTAACTGGAAAGGAGATCAGTGAGGTCCTCAAGGAAATGCAAAATGGCAAGGCACCAGGTTCGAATGGATTTAATGTGCATTTCTTCAAAGCCTGCTGGAACATTGTTAAAAGGGATATTGTAGAGATTATAGAAGACTCCAGGCAAAAAAAGACCATTTTGAAAGCTCTCAATACTTCCTTTATTTCCCTCATTCCAAAATAGGATAATGCTCAAACACCAGAGAGATATAGGCCCATCGCCTTACGCAATGTTGTCTACAAAATAATCTCCAAGGTGGTGGCCAATAGACTCAAACCTTTGCTACCCATGCTTATCTCCAGGGAACAAACAGGGTATGTAGAAGGAAGACAAATTCTGGACAACATAATTCAAGCTCATGAGGTGGTTCACTCATTAACTTGCAATAAGAGAGCGGGAATGATCATGCAACTGTACATAGCTAAAGCATATGACAAACTGAATTGGATATACATCAAAAAAGTGCTCACAACATTTGCTTTTGATCATAATTGGGTTAGATGGGTCATGGCCCTTGTAACTTCTTCCAGCTTTTCAATTTTAGTTAATGGCTCTCCCTCGGAGCTTTTTCTCCCTTCAAGGGGTCTAAAACAGGGAGATCCGCTCTCTCCTTTTCTCTTCATCCTCATTATGGAAGGGTTGGGATGGTCCATTAAGCAAGCAAGAGTAAGGGGAAGAATTCAAGGACTCCAACTTACGGAGAATGGGCAAGTCCTGACTCATCAACAGTTTGTAGATGATACCATGTTACAAGGCATTCCTATAGTCAAAGAAGCACTTCCTTACAAACATATTTTGGATGACTTCGTGATGGACACAGGTATGGAAGTTAACCTTACCAAATCAAAATTCTTTTTCTTTAACACTCATATTGCCATCCATAGAAATGTCTCCAGAATTTTAGGCTTTCAAAGAGAATCTCTTCCCTATAAGTATTTGGGAGTTCCTCTTACAGCTAAACCCTGACACAAGAGTATATGGGATCCATTAATAATTAAAATGCAAGAAAAGGTCAGGAAATGAACAAACAGATCTCTAAATTTAGCTGGTAGACTAGTTCTAACTAAAGTAGTTCTCCAAGCTATCCCAATCTTCATGCTATCAACCCTCTGAGCTCCAATATGAGTCTTGCAACCATTTTAGAATATCCAATGAGATTTTCTATGGGGCAAAGAGGAAACAAGGAAAACATGGGCTTTAGTCTCATGGGAAAATATTTGCAATCCCAAGAACCAAGGAGGCCTGGGTTTGGACAACCTAGAGATTCTCAAAAAGGCTCTTGGAGCTAAACTTTGGTGGAGGTGGGTTAAGGATCCCAAAGCTCAATTGGCAAGCATCTGGAAGGAAAAATATGAAAATGCCTAGCCAGATTCTGATATCATACGTATGATAGGAACAGTGAAAGGCTCTCCCATATGGAACAAGGCTTGGGAAAACAAAGAAGTGGTTCAAAAACATAGTTTCTGGGAAATCAGAGAGGGAGATCTGGCTCTTTTCTCGGAGGACAAATGGCAACAGGAACCAAATCTACTGAAGGAAGAATTTTTAGGCCTCAAGCAAGAGACTGACAATCAAGGATTAGTAAAATTGAAAGACTTTTGGGAGAACCCACATAATGTAGGAAAGTGAAGAATCTGGAAAAAAATTCAGGGTAGAGAGGATAAAACCCTCAATAGTAAAGCAGAATCCCTTAAGAGACTGTTGGATCAGAGAATAATTTTAGTAACGGAAGGGTAGGATCAACTGAGATGGGGTAACAATAAAGAGGGCAACTTTAATATCAAGGAGGCTGAAGGTTTTCTCCTTAATCTGGAACACCAAGTTCCTAATAAAACTTGGCAGAAGCTTTCAAAGCACAAAGGCTAGATGAGAATCAAACTTTTCATGTGGTTAGTTCACCACAGGAAAATTTTAACCTGGGACAACCTTAGAAAAATGGGCATGCTGGGACCCTCCAAATGTCATCTTTGTGAGACCGAAGAGGAGACTATAGAGCATCTTCTCAACAGCTGTATTTTCACCGGCAAGATATGGGAATTTTTTACCAACATCTTCAAATACTCTGATAGAGACAAAGAAAGTATTGCCAACACTCTAAACAACTGGAGGAATAATTTTTCAGATAATGAAATTCTCAACTCTATCTAAGATCTCTTGTCGAGTTTCATTATTTGGAGTGTGTGGAAGGAAAGGAACAAAAGAATATTCAAAGAGGTAAAGTCTGCCTCACTTAGCCTGGTGGAGATGATTGTAAAACAACTAAAGGAGACAATGGGCGCCACTGTCAGGAATCTCCCCAAAAATTCTTTGTCAGTAGAAGAGTTAAGAATCCTACAGCTGTTAGGCATGCAGGGGCTTATTCCTCAAGGTCTAGAAAGGGAAGCAAGCATGAGAGGTAAGGTGGAGGAAGTCTGACATCCTCCCCCTGAAAGTTTTTAAAGTACAACATTGATGGAGTTTCCAAAGGCAATCCGGGGGATGCTGGCTTTGGAGGAATTCTAAGGGATGATACAGGTAGCATAATCTCCCTCTTCCATGGTCACTTAGGAAAATCCACTAACAACATAGCAGAACTAATGGCTTTGGAACAATGATTAGAATTTTTGATACAGAGCAATTACCAAAATGTCATAATAGAATCGGATTCAGAGTTAGTCATAAACGCTGCCAAGAGAATCAGTAATGTAACAGGGCCTCAAAAGGTCACAAAACAATGGAGGTTAACTAGAGTTCTTCAGAGTATTCAAGTGCATCTACAGGAACTTCGTACTCTCAGATTTACTCATGTGCAGAGAAAAGCCAACAAATTGGCTGACATTCTAGCCAACCAAGGTGTCAACTACAAGGACAACACAATCTTAAGGAGATGGAACACAATGGCGCAGAGCAACCTGAAAAAACTCTGCCATAACCAGGTGGAGGAGGACAAAGAAGAGTACAAAAGCAAAAGGATAGAACCCAATCAGTATTGGTCAGCGATCAGAGGACTACACCAAGCGGGTCAAAAAAATACACAATAAAAGGTAAGCCAAGGATAGAGGTTAAGTGGACCACCAGTAGGACTAGTCTCAGTGTCAGGCATCAGAGCTTCCCGCACCGAAGAAAGTAGCAACAAAAACATCCGCTTTATCCTATTTTTCAGTGTCGGAAGTCAAAATCACCTCTGGGTGGTTCCGTAGAGATCGCACAGCTTTCAGGTTAAAAGCGGTTTTAGGTTTTTGGCAGTGATACCATAGAAATCATGACACGTGGTGGAGGGCCCAATTCAAAAACCAATCTCCCCGCACCCTAAATGGCGATGACTTATGGTGTGCGATTACCTTCTCAGTCGTTCGATGGCGCAAGGTTAATCAACACTCAAGAGTCATCGAGCAGTTTTGTGGGGCTTGAGGGTTTGGTGGGATCCGAGGATTCATTTGAAAATATTGGGCCCAACAGAAAGAAGTTGTATGATTACTTCCAATACAGTTAGGTCATAGTTCTCGGGGAGACAAGGGAGAAAGGACAAGTTCACAGTTGTCTGGTTTTTTCCTGGTGGAACATGGCCAAACCCTTCCTCATCAGATTGCTCAGCAGGTTCTTCTCTTGGTCCATGGTGGTCGTCGTTGCTGGTTCCGTCATGGGAGTGTCCAAGTTCTAGTGGCTCTTATTTCCTGACGAAGTGGTTTCCCCTTCATTCCTCTTCCTGTTCGAAAAACTAGGTTATAGTGGTTTACCAGTGATCGCACAGAATTGGGGTGGTAAGTGGTTTAGTTTCTTTGGAAGTGATTCCATTAGTCTTTTGCCACATGGCCAGGGCGGGGTTGGGATACCGCCCTCCATCACGAGTTAAGTTACCCCATGTTAGGTGGTGTGATTTTTTGGGAGGCTGTTTGATCTTTTGGTGATGTCTCTTCCGTCAGATCTGCTAGTGCCTTTGCAGTGGGGCCATGATTCTTGTCAGGCCTTTCGCCTAAATGAGGGGGATGTTTTTAGCCTCAGTTTAGGCTTTTGTATGCTTTGTGTCATTCGATAGTAGAGGAGGATTGATGTAGCTGTCGGTTGTTTTTGGGGTGATGCTGTACTTTGGCATCATGCCCTTGGTGTCCCTGTTTCCCCCTAGAGTACAGGACTTTGTATATTATGTAATTTTTTTCCACGATATAATCGAACAAAAGGAACTACTCTTGCTCAAGAAAAAAAGACAAATGGAAATTATTTAATGCATACCTCTCCTCACAGTTTTCTCTCTCTCCTTCATAGGCTCCATCCTCTATTAAAGGTCTTCAAAGTAATTTGGGAATTTAAACTACTTAATAAATTTGTTAGGATCTATTTCCAAACAAGTGTTGATTAGAATGTGGGGAGGAGTTTTTTTTGAAGGAATAAGTGAATATAAATTTAAATTTTCATTGCTATGTTTTATATTTTTATTTTGGTAGGTGCGTCCCTCCTAATCCTAAATGCTTTATTTCTTTAGTTGACTTCTCTATCAATGTTGTTTTTAAATAAATAAATAGCATGAAGGTAGTCATAAACCATATACATGTGAATATGATGAAAACATGCCAAACTAAAATTCATGCCATGAAACAAACGAAGATAAATAATTAAAACCCTTACTACTTGTACCTCATGATATTGTGATAAACTCCTGATATGTCCCTTTCACAAAGGAAAAATAAAAAAATAAAACATATTAGCAGTGACCATGTATTAATATCCTCAAAAAATGGATGCCACATATCATAAAAGTTGAAACAAGATGTTGTCCCAAAATCTATGTTGTCTTAAAAATCTATAAATGTAGTACTATATCAAAATTGAATGCCAAGTACTGACTATACATGATGCATACTAAAAATTTACTTCTAAAAACGTAAGTCAATCCACATAAACATTAGATCCAAAAATAACAAGTGACCGAAATGAAGAACAATGCTTTCTACCATAGGCAACCTTCCCTTTTATCATACTTTTATCCCATTTTTCCTGCTTATTATGGTGGGCATGAGATGTCAAGTCACCATGTTGTATTTGCAATTATTGTGACTACTATATGTCTACGTTAAAATATTATGTTGGCACCACATACAAAATAATGTTGAAGTGTAGCATTCTGCATCATCAAAGGGAATAAAGAAAACTAATATGATATACATTGAATAAAATTACCTTAACACCTCATTCAAATATCCACTTGCACTATTTTAGTAACAAGTTATACTTCATATTAATAATTCTTTTAGATTGCAATTGTCTATAACGCGACTTTTTGAAAGCCTTTCCGGCGGGTTTTTCCGGTCGAAATCTGGCAAGAATTTATTGGAATTGCAAGTTTGATAGCTAGTTTCTGCACAATGAAAGCGTCCCAGGGGTTTTTCAGGGTGCTGAATCCAAATATGCAGTTAAAAAACCATTTTAACTGCAACAAATCAAGATTTAACCTCAATTTCTTCCGCTGGATTCCGTCACTAGAATCTCCAAAAAGTCGCATTATAGACAACTCCATTTTAGATTAACACGTGCATATCACTTTTTCACATGAACCAAATGAGCTAATAATTTCCATTCCTTCCCATTGATATTTTCTAACAAAATGTAGAGTAACCTATGATGACAACTTTATATGAGACTCCCAGTTTATAAACATGTATTTTGATTGATCATGATATTCTTTTAGGTAGGGCCCTATGTACTACCATTTTTGTCTTCATTTTCTTGTCTTTATCTTGTTGAAGAATGTAACTAGGTTTGATCTTCATATTTATATTTGAGTCAAAGAATGAAAAAGATAATTTTTATTAAAGCATGGGTTTCATGCTTCGGTCATCGTGTTTTTGGTCAAAGTCCCATTGAGGACTTCTAGGATTTATTTTGAGTCATTAGAGTCATTGTCTCTTTAAAGAGACCCTTCTTGGGTTTTTGAATCATGAGAAAAGGTTTATTATTGAGTCGAGTTAGGTATTTTACACCTCCACACCAAGTCGGACTCAAGAAGATCAAGTCGGCCTTAATCTCAGCAATTTGACATCACCTAAAGCCTATATATACAAGAACATTGATTTCATTTGGATACATCATCTCAAGTATTTCGATCTATCTCAAGGAAGTGCAAAAAAGTTAGAAGTTCAAGGTGAAGACAAACAAAATGAAAGTCAAAGTTTTGGCCTATATCTTTCTCTCTCTTATGTGAAGTTACTAGGCTACTTGATGGATCAAATTTATATTGTTGGAGGGGTTGAAGCTATAAAAGCATTGGGTCAAAGATTATGGTTCTAGAAGGTTGAAATTTTGGATTTTGCTGGGTCAAAGTGTTGTTGTTGGAAGGTTGAAGATCCAGGTCAAAGTTACTTGAAGTAGAGGCTGACTTGGTGGTTGTAGGAGGTATGGGTCTAGGTCAAAGAGTCTTAGATTATCTCATCTTAACAACTGAAGAATAAGTTTGATTAGATTTTCCCCTAAATAGGGGATTTTCCCTGGGAGAGTGCCTACATATTTTGTCTCTTGTTCTTGTGATCTTCATAGACATATAATTTGGTAATTTTTTGATGAAAGATAATATAATAAACATATAAAAGAATCCAATATAATTCACAAGTAATTATCAAGAAAAATAAATCGAACCCTAACTCTACTAGCATTGATTTCTCAACATGGTATTAGAGCTAAGGTGAGGGAATATTGGAGATCACTTTATTGGCTTGAAATAAACGACTAATAAATATATGATAAGATACTTTAAAATGGGATGCAACATTGTAGGAAGCTGGATAAAAAGGGTCTTCTGCAATGTATTCAACAAAGTTAAAGACAAAAACTTTTTCGCTGCACTCGCAGGTTCACTAAATGATGAAAATGCTTGGATTATTGATAGTGAAGCATCAAGGAACATGACTGGAGATAAAAAACAACTTCGCACTCTATCAAAAGAACAATATTCTAATGTAGTGGAATTGGGAGAAAACAAAAGCTATGTTGTTAAAGGCCTCAGATCAACTTCTTTAAAGATAGACAATGGAGAAAAACTACATCTCAACAATATATTATATGTACAAGTTTGAAAAAGAATTCACTTTCAATTTCTTGCTTAGAAGATAAAGGTGATAGAGTTGCTTTTGTAGATGGAAAGGTTTTGACTTGTGGTAAATATCCAAGCATCGTAAAAGATAGAATCATTGGGATTCATGAAGTAAGTTTATAAAGTATTGACACCATCACCTCAAGCCCTAGTTCACATGGAAATAAATCCCATTGAACTATGGCATAGAAGATATGGTCATCTATATTACAAGGTTATTTCCTCTCTCAAAAAATTGGTAGACGGCATTAACAATATTAAAGAAGATCATGAAGGAACATGTAAGGGATGTGCCTTAGGAAAGAATACAACAAAATCATTTACAAGCAGTGAAACAAGGTCTAAAGAAATATTGAGCCTTATCCATTTAGATGTATGTGGGCCTATGTCTCACAAATCACTTGGAGGTCATCTCTATTATGTAACCTTCATTGATGAACACTCTAGAAATACCTGGCTATATCTACTAAAAATAAGGAATGAAGTATTTGAAAAGTTCAAGGAATTCAGGTTTGAATTAGATACCTTAACCGAAAGAAGAATAAATACTTGAAGATCCAATACTGGTGGAGAAAACAACTCAAAAGAAATAATTTCATATTGCAAAAAAGCAGGAATTAAGAGGGAGCTTATTGTTCCCTACATTCCCGAAAAAAATGGACTTGTAGAAAGGAAGAATATAACACTTGAAGAATGTATTCGAACAATGATCTTTGATCAAGACATTCCAAAATTTGTACAGGAAGAATCTGCAATGGTTGTCATATATATTCAAAAGTACTCATAAAATCCTCAATAATATGACACTCGAAGAAGCATTCATAGGAAGGAATCCTTGTGTGTACCATCTCTGAATCTTTGGATGTCCCGCCTATATCCATGTTCCAAAGGCTAAATGAAATAAGTTGGATTCTACAAGCATTAAAGGGATCTTTGTTGGCTACAATATTTCTTTAAAGGAATATAGAATCTACATAAAAGAAGGAAGAAACATTGAAGAGAAGGGACATTATATTTGATGAAAATCATGCCTACAAAAGATTCAAAGATATTCCTATTGATTCTGATGAAGAAGGCATACCACTATTCGAAGAAGAAAAACACCAAGATAATCCTACTACAAATCAAGAAGATGAAGAAGAAAAAGGACCAAGTCATCCTATTCAACCTATGATCATACCCGACAAAAGGAAAATGAAAAATTGGCTAAAAGCTACTCTTGAAGATTTTGAAGGACATGGAGATGCAAAAGGAAACTTTGGAGAAAGTAAAAGACCAAAAAAATATTATGGATATGCTACATACATGAAAAATATAATAGAAGTTGAACCAACTATATTTGAGGAGGATACTCATAAAGAAGTATGGAAGAAATCTATGTGGGAAGAATATTAATCCATTGTGAAGAATGGGGTTTGGGAAATTGTTCCTAGACCTAGTGATAAATTGGTTGTCACTTCCAAATGGATCTACAAGATCAAACATGTTGTTGATGGAAGCATAGATAAGTACAAAGCCAGATTCATTTCTAGGGACTTCTCTCGAAAGGAAGCCATAGACTATGAAAAAACCTTTTCACCTACTGCAAGATATAATACTATAAGATCTTTGGTTTTGTTGGATGCAACAATGGGATAGAACATCCATCAAATGGATGTGAAAAAAACATTTATGAATGGGATCATAGATAAGGAAGCATATATTGAACAACCTGAAGGATTTGAAATAAAGGAAAATATACTCATGTGTGTAGACCCAAGAAGGTCCTATATGGTTTGAAGCAAGATCCTAGGGTTCATAAAAAAATATTTTGATCCAAATATCTATATCAAGGTTGTGGACAATGATCGAGTCATTGTTCTACTATATGTGGATGATTTATTTATTATAGGTGTGGAACGAAGGATACAAGAATGCAAGAAGAAGCTAGCAACCAAATTTGATATGAAGCATCTCGGTGTTATAGACATTTTTGTGCCTTACAGCATTGAGCATGAAATGTCCATAATCCAAGGGATCCAAAGTCCCTAAAAGAGTTGTTCCTGCCCCTAAAGGAACAAGGTCAACCAATGACAGCTTCTCCCAGAATTTCTCCACCAAAAACTACTCAGAAACAGTCAATTCAGGATCAATTCAGATGCTCTACTAGCTGCCTGCGTTGCAATGCACCCCAGTACACTAGCTAGGTGTGTTGCAACGCACCTAAATGCACTACCAGGGTGCGCTGAGCGAGAAATGCCAAATGGCAGTATCATTCCGCGAGGTGTACAGACACTGGAAGCTTCCAGAATCTTCCTCAATGGCACTTGCCTCAATGAATTCGACCAGTGATGAGTAAGAGGCTCTCAGACTCCAAGTGGAAGCAAGAATTGACAGAGAGAAGCCACAAGTCAAAACATAAGCTGACTCATCCTCTCCGCTTACATCTATATATGGATCCCTTATCCCAGAGATCCAGAGGCTGGAATTTTGTACTTTGCAGAGAATTGCTGTTGGTTTGAGATTGAGATTAGTACATTGGGTGATTTATACTTTGTTGGAGGAGAGGAAGGGATTCCTTTGCTGGGAGGTAGATGCTGGATCGGGACTCACTTGGTTGTATCTCCTCTTGGACTTTCTTATCATATCAATAAAATTATTTGAGTTTCTCCTACATGCTGTGTATCAATGATGTTTTGTTATATTTGCATGTTTAGCTTAATCTGATCCTGAGCTTTTTATGAATGTATATCTATATCTTCGTGTAGTTTCTCTCTCTTGTGATCTTGCAGGAATTCGGTGAAACTGGGCCGATAAGGGAGCAGGGAGCTGGGAGCTATTGAAGAGAGGAGCGATTGGATCAACAAACTAGCGAAAGACACAGGTTAGTTACATCCTTCCTCTTCATTTACATTTCATAAAGAAGAATACTCAAGTAGTTTTCCTTGTTTGTTGCTAAGGCACTATCACCCCTTAGAGTGGGATAGGGGCGTTCTGAATGGATACTTTTCCCAACAACAAATTGGCGACTCCGCTGGGGATCGTATCTAGTTAGTTTATTTGTGTTTCTATTGTTGTTCTTCTCCTAAACTTAGGAGTGGCGAATCGAACTGCATTTTCCATTTAAAAATGAAAAGTAGAGATCTGCTGCCCTAGTCCATTAGTTGGGCCTGTTTATGATCTGAACAGCTGATCCGCAAATTCTCTAACAGCCCTTTGTGATAGCTCTTAGTCCTCCTTTAAATCATCCCTCTAATTGTACCTTATTGATAGCTTTTATCCAGCCAAAAACCGTAGATTAAACTGCAAACCGTGACCCAGAACCCAGAGACAATTCTCGTTTCTGCTTCAGTGCCGGCTCTGTGAAGAGGTTCTGCATTTCAATGCAGGTCCCGAGAGGGCTACCTGTGCTGTAATTCAGTTTCTCTGTGCAAGGGGTGCGTTGATCAGCCTTTTTCCTTGTGCAGTTGTGGTTCTCTGCTTCTTTTTGCTCAATTTTATCTCTGTTTTTTGCAGCCTGTTATCAGTGTGTGTACCTATCTGAAAACCCCTTTTCTTTGCCTTAATTCCGCCTCAGTTGTATAAAAGAAACTGTATTTGTTTTTGTGTATTTGTTACATCATTTGCAGTTTCCCATTACAAAAGTAAACTAGTCATACTGTCGCCCTTAGATCTAGACCTGTCGTAAGTGTCGTTTTGATCTTAGGAGTAAGTTTGTTTGCTGTTGACAGTTGATTGCGCTTTTACTTTTGTCTTTTGGTTTGAATTTATGAATTTCTAGTGTCGAAACAAGTATTTACTTCAAAATCATAAAGCGTCGTAATCGTCCTTTTGATTTCGAAAGAAGCTTGTTTGTGTTTTTCACTTGAAATCGAATTCAAATTTGTACAACAGCTTTCTTTTTAGGCATCAATATTAAGAAAGTGAAAATAAATACATGCATATGTGCATTTGCATTTTGACAGTTTGTATGTTGATTTAGGAAAAGTGCATTTTCAGTGTGCTCTATGCTCTTTGAGAAAAGATTGTGTCTTTCTTTTCCCTTTGTAGCTAGGATTTTCATTGTTGAAAAGAGATAAAAGCTTGCTTATCATCTTTAGACTGCATTTAGGAATTGTATCTACATCTCGTGGTGATCCAAAAAGGCAAACTTCTAAGAAAGATCAACCTAAAATAAATTGAATGAACTTAACAACGCTTTGTAACTTAACGCACAACATAGAGGTCTAGGCTAGAGACGTGTTCTGGCGTCGTAAAACCTGGTAACTGTTGCCTCACTGATGGTTGGGTGATTCCTCCTGAGAGACAACAAGTGCCAGTACGGATTGTGCTCCCACGTATCGTCGAGTATATATTGGGAGACCTCTATAGGCATAAAACCTTTATCCATAGGAAGCCGTGTCGGCCGCCCTACTGATCGCAATGCACTGAACACAGCATTCGGGAAGATTGACCGCCCGTACCTTAAAAAGTATTCTGCGGTTTTGCGAAATGTTTGGCACACCCTCTACCTAGATCTCCAGAGCAGTCCCTTTCGTTCCTTTTCAGACTCCTTAACGGAAAAGGTCCATCTGAGCACTTGTCACTCCAGGCTCATTAAAAATCGAAGGAGACTAGAGTCATCTTTTGCTTTTTCTTGACTCTTTAAAATTGAAAAAGCAAGTTGTGTCTAAAGCATCTAAAATCCATTTAATTCGGAAACATATTTCCCCTTTTGTATTTTAGTTGATCGACTAATCCGCAATCGTGGAAGAAAGTCAATTGAAACCCTGTCGTTCGCGGAGGCTTACGGGTCAACCGCCTTTGTCTCCGGAATCAGAAACAATACGGACAAAGCGAACTCGTTTAACCGGTTTGAAATCTCCTATTAAAGTTAGAACAAGTGTTCCAACAACATCCGAGATTCCGGTTACTCCAAACATTTCTGGAAACCCTGCCTCTACAGAAGAAGTTCAACAGCCACAGAGGGACAGTGATATTGATCCTAGTCTAAGAGCAAACACTTGTGTTACTGAACCAGTTCCATCTGCAACCGGTTCAGAGAGCCTTGCTCTTCAAACATCTGTCGCTGTCGATTCAACTCCTTCTTCGGCACCAGAAATATTTTACGGACCTGACGGTCTTCCCCTTCCACCTGGTTTGATTGCAATAGAGGAAATTGTAGAAGATCCACAAGCAAGTACTCCAACACATTTTGGAGTCGGGGTCACTCTATTTCCTTCGACATCAGAAGTTAGTCTACCACTAGTGGAAGTTCCTGTAGAATCGCTAGGTAATCTTTTGGATAGACTCAAAATGTCTGAACCACCGTCAACATCTAGGACTGTGTCGACTGACACAGCGACAGCAGAACTCCCTGCCGTCACTCCGACAATGTTTGTCGGCGTACCATCTGTCCCGACTAGCTCACAACCGCTAGAAGGAGTCCATCCAGGGGCTATTTCAATAGTATGGTCCGTTCCTGTTTGTTCCTCCGGAATAATATCCGGTAACTCTTATGTTGAGACTCAACAAATTGATCCATTTGGAGGTCAATTTGGGAAATCCAGTCCCCAAGGGCAGACAATTCCTTTGAGTTCCAGATTACCACCGTATGGGGGGCAGTATGCCCTTTCATTACCCCCTCCGGGAGGATATCCATACGGGAGTTCACAACAGTATTCAGGTTATACTGGAGTTACGTCAAGTGGTTGGGTACCTATGGTACCCCAACAACCAAGGGTTGTGTATTCTATGCAACAATGTGTACCTATGTCGAACATCCCGACAACACCAGCTATTGTAACAGTGTCACAAGTTCAAACATTGCCTGTTGTATGTCAACCTCAGATTTCTCAGGTTGTAATGCAACAGCCTCTTGACCCTGTGACTCAACCACAATCGCCAACTGGTGGGACGACACAGGTCCAAGCGGGCACAATTACCCCACACCTTGGTCCAACAGTTAGTATAGCGCAACAGAACATGGCTTCACAACTGTGGCTGGTGCAATACCAACAACCACAATTCCAACAAGTATACCAAGGTTCTGAGCAGCAGATCTTTGCGAACAGTGGACAACCGTACATTCAAAATGGTCAAAATCAACCACTTTACAATGGTCATGTCCACCAACCGTATCAGTCGTACCAACATCAACTACATTATGCTGGTATGCAAAGGCTAACTGCTCAGGCAATTCCATCATACCCTGGGTATGCTTCACCTAACCTGAATCAACATTTACCATTCGTGGCAACTTTAGAGTTACCCGATTTGCACCGGTTAACAAACGATCTAATTGCTTACGCCCCTTGGTGGCCAGCGATCCGTCATAAACTTCCATCAGATATTCCTAAATTTAATGGAAATCCAGGTGAAGACCCATCGAATCACGTGATGACATTTCATCTATGGTGTTCATCAAACACCCTAAACGATGATTCGATAAGGCTTCGCCTTTTTCAGAGGACGTTAACGGGTCCAACGGCAAAATGGTATATTGAATTGCTTAGAGCTTCGTTCGACAATTTTAGTACCTTAGCCACGACTTTCTTAACCCATTTTTAGTTACCGATAAGGTATGGAACGGGAACAGAAATCCTAACCAACTTCAAACAGACAACGACCACTCACATATCTGATCATATACATGAGTGGCGACTTCGTCGTAGGATGGTAAAAACGTACGTTCCCGATCAGCTATTAGCTGAATGGTTTATCAAGTCGTTACTTCCTGCCATAATGGAAGATGTGGCAAAGGGGGGAGTCGTAACGGAAGAGCAAGTTATCACTCGTGCACAATATCTAGACTTGGTCTATACTCAGTCTGGCACGCTCTACGACAAAATACCTGATGCCCCTAGATTGGAATTCTCAATTCCTCCTCCTCCTAAATCAAACAATGACTCTCATGCCGGCGATGGTGTGATTGGCACGACAAACACGAAATCGACAAAGGCTACGTCCAAGAAAGCCCGTAAGATTTCAGATCAAAATGCAAAAGACGAAATTCTTGCTTCGGAAGTAAATGCCATATCAACAGATAAAGGCAAAGAAACCAAACAACCAGGAAGCAAGAAGAAGCAAGGCAAAGGGAAGAAGAAGAAACAGGATGAATCATCTCCTGAAAAAACTTCTTCAAACCCTCCTGGAAATAGGAAACCACCACCTTCAGGGTGTCAGATATGTGATGAGGATCATTGGACGAAAGAATGTCCATACAAAGCTGAGCTTAAAAGATTCTTTAAAAGTTCGCAAACCTCAGCTGTGTTAACTGATCCGTTTCCAAATCCAGGAACAAATCTGGTTGAAAGTGGAAATGCTTCCCCGTCGCAAGTGCTAATGTTGTCAATTTTGAAGCAGCATAATGATGCTTTGATTTCGACAAGGAACAAATATTGCGGGAATCCGCAGCTATCGAACGACAAGGATAAAGATCAACCGAGTAGTTCGACAACAACTTCGACAGAAGTTGTACCACCCATCATTCCTGAATTAACAATAAAACCGCCAAAGGGAGTAGTACACAAGTCGACGTTTAATCCTCTCGCTAGAGAAGCGCAGCATTATAACATAGTGGAAGATTTGGCCCAATCGCCATCCGCTATGTCGACTCTTGAGGTGCTACAAAATTGCCCATCCCAAAGGCAGGCTTTGTTATCAGCCATTGGTGGGGTTGATCCTAAGGATTCCAATCTTGTATCCTTCGACCACAAAGGATACGATCCTCAGTTACCAGCCCAACTAGCTTTCCTTATTCAAGTGAAAGCCCTCAACAAAACTGTTCATCGGACAATTATTGATGAGGGGGCATCTACATGTATTATGTCGATGAGTTGCTGGAAAACTTTAGGATCTCCAACCTTGTCGCGATCTTCGACGACATTAAAAGCATTCGACGGAAGGACATATACCCCGTATGGTATCCTAAATAACTTGAAGGTTGAACTAGGGGAAAAACAGTAGAAATAGATGTTGAAGTCATCGATGGAAATCTTGATTACAACATCCTACTAGGAAGACCGTGGATATATGCCATGGCAGCTGTTGTGTCGACCTATTTTAGAAAGATTGCATTTCCCTTCCGAGGAGGGATTATAATCATCGATCAACAAAACTTCCTCCCTAATAGTTCTCAAGTTACAGGAAGCATTCCCATGATCCATGGAAGCCCCCATTCGCTTCAGAATATCGGAGTAGGCCTACTAAAAGATCCTATACTAATGGGAGCTTTCGCTCTTCCACCTCCAATCAATCTGGCGGAAGTAGCATCGATAGGAACCTGCAATATGATATCTTCCACAAAGATTTCAGAAAACGATATCGACATGGATCATGCAATGGTTTTTCCCCCAAGCCCAATAGAAGTATTATAGCAATCAATGTTTCTAGCATGGGAGGCAAACCCACATCAACGCTCATCAATCGTTTGGGTAGATAGGTCTAGAGAATATGGTACGCCTTCAGATCCTTGGTCGCGAGTGCATGGAACCGACGAGGGAATTGTACAATCGATGTTGATTGAAGGGGCACCGTGGAATGATTGCCACCATCGTTCCCTTCTTCCGGATTATGAAGAGGATACTCAAGATGACCTTTATCATCCTTCAGTTTTTGAATTCCTTTCAAATACTGTAAATACGGTGGATTCCGAGTGAAACTTATCCAACATTGAAGAGACTATAGCCATAAATATCTCGACTAAAACAGATGTTGTAGAGAATATTTATGTTGGAAAATGTTGTTCTCCTTCAGGAATAGAAATATACAACGCTCTTTTTTCGCGAATTCAGAGATGTCTTTGCTTGGTCATATGATGAAATGCCAGGCATTGACTCGAGTATCATTGAACACGAAATTAAGATGTATCCAGATGTCAAACCGGTACGACAACGGCTCAGGCAGGTGCACCCCAAGAAAGCCGCTGCCATTAAGGCCGAAGTTGAAAAACTTCTCCATGATGGTTTCATCTACCCGGTTCCTCTAACCGATTGGGTATCAAATATTGTCCCTGTTATGAAGAAACAAGGGACAATTAGAGTGTGTGTCGATTATAGGGATGTAAATCAAGCTTGTCCAAAAGACAACTACCCTACACCCTTCATCGACCAGATAATTGATGAATGCGCCGGATGCGAAATCTTTTCATTCATGGATGGATTTTCCGGGTATAATCAAATAAATATCCGCCCACAGGACCAGTCAAAGACTGCATTCATTTGTCCGTGGGGCACATTCGCATATCGAAAATTACCCTTTGGTTTAAAGAACGGAGGGGCGACCTTTCAAAGGGCAATGAATTATGCCTTCCATGACATCAAGAACATCGTTCAACCATACCTTGACGACCTTCCGGCTCATTCGCCAAAGCGGACTGATCATCCGCAACATTTAAGAGCGATATTTCTACGTTGCCGACACTACAAGATACGACTCAATCCACACAAATGTGTATTTTGCATCAGTTCTGGTCGTTTACTTGGCTTTGTAGTCTCCAAGGATGGGATTTGTCTCGACCCGTGCAAGGTACAGGCAATCATAAATTTGCCTCCACCTTCAAATTTGCTTCAGATTCAGAAACTCCAAGGGAAAGCAAACTTTCTGAGGAGGTTCATTCGAAATTACCCCAAACTTGCTAAAGGTTATACACGTCTTTTGAAAAAGGAGGTACCCTTCGTCTGGGATCAGGTTGCGCAAGCTTCCTTTGATGCTTTAAAAGATTCCTTAATAAGAGCATCATTAATGTACGCCCCCGATTATCAAAGAGATTTTAACCTATATCTGGCTGCAGCAGATACAACCATCGCAATGGTTTTAGTTCAAGAAGTCGATGGAATTGAACACCCTATATATTATTTAAGTAGAAACTTAAATGATACAAAAAGCAAATATTCTTATGTTGAAAAACTAGCGCTTGCAGCTGTTCAAGCGATACAAAGATTTCGGCACTATGTCCTCCTCTGGAAAACTACCATTCTATCTGATTGCAACCCCATGACTTATATATTGTCGCGACAGTTGCTCGGGGGCAAATATTCAAAATGGATAGCAACCCTTCGAGAGTTTGATCTGGAATTTGTAAAATCCAAATCAAAGAAAGCTCTAGTTTTTGTAGAATTATTATGCGATCTCCCATCGTCGTCCAACGATGAAACATACGAAGAATCAATCGTGGATGAGAATCTGTTTCTGATATCTACAAGCAATGAGTGGTATGGAGATATAATAATTTATCTCCAAACCCAAAAGTTTAGGCCTAACACCTCTCACTCGAAACAAAAACATATACGATACCAAGCAAAAGACTACATGATTGTCAGTGACACACTTTACCGTCGTGGTATCGATACAGTTCTGAGAAGGTGCCTCACCCATGAGGAGGCCAAGAAAGCCCTGAATGAGTGCCATTCAGGAGCTTGTGGGGGACATCAATCTGGATATGCTACAGCACAAAAAATCTTACGAGCAGGATACTTTTTGCCAACAATGTTCAAAGATTGCATAACCGCAGTCAGAAGTTGCCATGCTTGTCAAATTTTTGATAGCAAAACCAGAAGACCACCCGCACCGTTACAGCCAATAATTGCTGTTGGGCCTTTCACCAAATGGGGCATCGATTTCATGACATGTAACCCCACCTCGATCTGGGGGCATGGGTATATCATAGTCGCCGTTGACTATTTTACCAAATGGGCCGAGGCGATGCCTACATTAGATAACACTGGTGAAACAGCTGCCCTTTTCTTTTTCAATCATGTAGTCGCCAGATTCGGCGTACCACAGGCTATAGTCACAGATCATGGATCACATTTTCGCAATGACATGATGCTTGAATTAGCTGCCAAGCTAGGATTGTCTCACGACAGCTCTACTCCGTATTATCCGCAAGCCAACGGACAAGTTGAAGCGATCAACAAGGTCCTGAAGCGTATGTTGCAAAGGATGATCAGAGTTCACAAAAGAAGGTGGCACCTAATCCTGTACTCAGCCTTGTGGGCTTACCGAACATCGGTAAGGAATGCAACCGGGTTCACACCCTTCAACTGGTATATGGCCTGGAAGCAGTCTTACCAGTCCAGTGCGAAATCTCGTCTCTTAAACTCGCAATCGATCTCCTCCCTGGAACTTCAGAAGAAGAGGCCCGTTTCTTGGAATTAATCCAACTGGATGAAACCCGTCGTGATGCCGCTTTGGCTAACAAAGCCCGTAAGAAACAAGTCAAGGTGCAGTTCGACAAAAATGTCAAACCCTGTGTCTTCTCTGAAGGTGACTTGGTCTTGCTTTATGACCAAGAATCCGATAAATTGGGAGCAGGTAAATTTAATTCTTTATGGATGGGCCCCTATATTGTTAAACGAGTGTTAGCAAAAGGGGCCTACGAGTTAATGGATTATGACGGAATTCCACTGGCGCAACCTCGTAATGGGTTGTACCTCAAGCGTTACTATGCTTAAATAGTGACCAATATGCTTTTGTTGTATTTTGTTTTCGCTAAAGTGTTCGTTTTGGTCGAGTAATCCACCTTTTTACATTTATTGCAGATGTCAAACCTTTTGGAGACATGTGTTGGATATGCCGACAGAGCGAGTCGTAGTTCACGGAACCTGTCCTCTGTAGCCTGGGCCATTTTTTATCCAAGCGGCGAGTTAGTAAGTTTCAGAGGTGTATGTATTGGTCAATCAACGAATAACATCGCTGAGTATAGCGCGTTGATAGAACTTCTCTCTGATGCCATCACCCATGGTATACGCCGACTAATCGTCAGGCTAGACTCACAACTCATAATACTACAACTCAATGGTATATATTCCGTCCGAAACCCGGCCATTTATCGCATGTTCCTAAGGGTTAAAATTTTGGAAAGACAATTTGATTTGATTCAATACCAACATATTTCCAGAAACTTAAACACATTAACTGACTCATTAGCAAACTATGTGTTAGATAGACATTTGCAACATTTGTAAAAAGAAACACATCATCAATGTTTTACATATGGATCATATAGCTCAACCAGAATAAAACCCGAAAATAAAAATATATATATATATAGTTGTTTATGGTTTACACATAATGTTCTGTAACCAAGACAAAATCGGTCACATGACCCAAAAACTCAAAATGCTAGGGGGCACCCTAGTCTAATAATGCTCGTGATAGCAAGTCACAGCCTGTGCGATCATGCGTAAGAGACGAGTCCATCATCTAGGCACACCAGTAGTATGCCGCTGCAACTGCAAAGGTAGCCCGTCGATCCTCACATCGGGAATACCGAGAGTAAGGCTCTCAACCTGCTCTTGCACAACTGTGAGGGTCTCAGCCACATCAAGGTCACGGAGAATAACCCTCCCAGCAGCCTCTCCTACTGGGGCATCGGCTAGCACTCTCAAACGAACTACTGGACGAACAAGACCAACATCTGCATGTACACAAGAGTTTGGTTAAAAGTCTTGAAAGAATAAAGCACAAGGACATTACAAACAAAAACAGTAAACAATGATATGGTCAAAAATTTTACCAATAGCGTCCCACTGTTCGCCATCCGGCAGTACTAAATCCGGATCACCCCGAAAATCCATGCCAACATATGGATACTCGGAATAGACCATCTCCTCACGATCAAACCACCTGAAGAAGGTATCAGAAAAAGAAACCTGAGATTGACCAGCGTGCCTGGACATATGGTCAACCCATCTCTGCATGCGTGGTTCAGTGGGGGAAGGTAAGTCAAGAGCAATGTACTGCAGCTGCATCAGTGGTATCTTCTCCAAGGCAAAGGCGGTCAAAATAGAACCGAACCCAAAGTTCTTCAACCTCCCGTCCTTTATCTTGGTCAACTGACTTTTCATCACAAGAAGTACTGCATCACACCAGTTGAATATTTTCGGTTGAAGGCATTCTAAGGCAAGCTGCATATAGGATCTGTTGGCTACATGAAGAGACGCACTTCCGGCCATCCTACCAAAAGTATACAGGATAGACCTAACGGACATGTCAGTAACGTCACAGATGATGATCTTGCCGTCTTTTCTCGGCTGAGATCCTTCCCTGCAATACTGGTGGACATAATCTCTCACAGAGTCACTCCCTCGGGCCGAACCTGACAAAGAGATGGGGGCACCCCGCCTCGACAAGCCAGTCAAGAAGTAAATGTCTACTGCGGTCAAGGGGATAGATTTGCCCCTAATCTGGAAAACTTGATTGATAGGATCCCAAGCATCGAGCAAATACTGCAGTAGGTTGATATGATGTCTCATGCTAGAAATGCAGAAGAACTTCAGCAGACCATAGTTCTGCAGCGCGTTCACCGTAACCAGATCATGTAGGGAAATCATGTCCTCTTCTTCATGTTCTCGTTCTCGCCATGTAAGGGTCATTTTGCTCCAAGATCTCTGAAAAACAAACATGAGAGGAGTTAGATCCTGGTTTTGATGAGAAACACGCAAAAATTTTCATCAAAAACTGTGCAACAAAATCCTTTTCTGCGCCTAGCACACCTGCACAGTGTTCCACCTGCATTGAAGGTCAAACTGCCTTCATACTGCTTGGCATTCAGCGCAGGTTTCGAGTGCCCAAGGTGCGCTGATGGCAGAACGACCCCATCAAACCCCAGGGGCTCAGAAAAGAAGGGAAAGAAGCACAGAATGCAGAAAGGAAACCATGAAATGAAAGAGCTCAGGTTTAGCTCCTATTTGGTCCAGACGGTGCAGAGAATCGTCCACAGAATCTCTCGAAATCAACTGATGAAAATCGAGGGGGAAGAGGCACCTCCAAAGCTCCAACAAACCAAGTTCAAATGAAATGGTAAAATGAGAGGTAAAAACACTTTTTAATTGCTTTTTATGTAGTTCAAAGTGAAATATTAGCGTTTTAATCTCATTTTCAAGCAAATGTTGTTCATTTCTAACTAGTTTGATGCAGCAATTGAGCGTACAGTACTATATTTGAAAAGGCAAAGCTATTTATGGTAAAAAATAAAAAATAGACCAAGTTATCGAGCAGTTTTAGCACATAGTTCATGCTCGTTAAAAAATAAACATAAGATCGAGCAAGTGTTTCAACCCGCGTTTAAGCTCGTTAAAAAATGAACTATCCTCTGGTAAATAACCACCGTGAATGTAACATTATCAGCCATTAAAGCCTTGGTCGTGTTTGCACCGTCACCTCCACTTTTCCATTGGCCGATCATTCACCTCCATTTGATTGTTTACCCATTTTGAGGAACAGCTGTGAAGAGTGATTGCACTAGCCATCCTTGTGACACTGCCGTGATTGGAAAATTCCAACCCTTACCTGGAATCAGCAGCTACCTGTTTTATCACTCGTTCCTCAAAAGATGAGTCTTCTTTAAGCTCTTTTCATCTGACTCGTAAAATATGAAAAGATTGCCGAGTTTTGGCCTTCCAGCTCGTTAAAGCGACAGGAAGAGCTATCCCTTCTCTAGATTTTAATCTTTTTGGACCTGAGGAATTATTGCACAAAAAGATCGAGCGCTTGTTTTGTTCAGCTCGTTAAAACTATCGAAAATTCATCCCTTTTGTATTGTTTTATACTTTTTCGGACTTAAGGGACTAGATGACGAAAAAGGAATTTCGAAGTTAACTTTACGTACCTTTTCAGACTCTCTAAAAATGAAAAGGACCGAGTTATCTTTGTCGTTAGACTCGTTAAAAACATTAATAACGACAAACTTGTCTTTAGACGAGAATGAGTTTCACTATCGCTAGGCTCGTTAAAACATAGCGATGGGTTTGCCCAAAGGGAAAATTATAGAACAAGCATATTTTATCCTCCTCAAGCTTGACAAAAATAAAGAGGTACTGGTCAGCAATGACTGGGGAAAAATTGGGAAGAAACTCAAAGAAACTTTATTGGTAGCAAGTCGCTCTTGAACATGACACTTCCACTCCGTGCCTGAGTCGGGTTGGGTTGTTTCATTCACCGGTCACATCACCATGGTCTCGCCATACCATCCACCTTTGGGGCAAGTGCTACCGATCCATCACACAAGTGTCGCCGATATGTTCAGGAGAAGTCATCCAGAGAAGTCAACCGTGTCCCATCCACTACCATACATTATCCTTCATCCTTTCATGACCGCCACCCTGGACCATATATCATCAGATCGTTTTCACCTCCATCAAAATCATTTGCTCCGTTCCGTGTCACTGATGTGGGATAGATTAAGGCCCTCCTTTGACGAATCTCTTCTTGTCGACATCAGCTCATTATCCAAGAAGTTGATCTAGGAACACCCCCTTCAGTACTTTGAAGCTTGCATGCCTCAATGGCAAGTTTCTCACTTCCGGCGACAGGTATACATCAATGACCTTCGACCGAAAGATTTTGCGTGGTGTTTGATGCCAAGTCCTTTATTCACACCACGTGAATTGTACTACAATACCTTGAGGGTCATCATCATTATCGGTGATTCCTCTTGCGCTTGTTAACAGTTTACATCATTGACTAGTAATCAAGCGATGTCTTTCCATGTTCGACTTCAAAACATTTCTCACATGGATCGACTTGTACTTAGAGTGAAGATCGGACGATATTGAAGACCCCAGATCTAGTTTCATCCATCCGGGCTGCGATATATATTCAGGAAAAATAAAGACATTGACATGTACAACATTACAGCACAGACAATCATCCTACAAAAAGGGATGATGATTTTAGCAGGATCATCAGTCTACCATCAGACAATTGTCTGTCCTATGTACATAAAAATGAATTTATAAAGCTGAGCATGGGAATGCCCGCCTCAGCTAGATCATGAAAACAGTATGAAAAATAATGTATTGTATTGTATCTTATTACAGGTCTCCTCCCAGCATTGAATGAACTTCGGATCCTCCTAATAAAGCATTTCACCCGATAAATGACCTCATACTTTAGGGGGCAACTGTTATAGACATTTTTGTGCCTTACAGCATTGAGCATGAAATGTCCATAATCCAACGGATCCAAAGTCCCTAAAAGAGTTGTTCCTGCCCCTAAAGGAACAAGGTCAACCAATGACAGCTTCTCCCAGAAGTTCTCCACCAAAAACTACTCAGAAACAATCAATTCAGGATCAATTCAGATGCTCTACTAGCTGCCTGCGTTGCAATGCACCCCGGTACACTAGCTAGGTGCATTGCAACTCACCTAAATGCACTACTAGGGTGCGCTGAGCGAGAAATGCCAAATGGCAGTATCATTCCGCGAGGTGTACAGACACTGGAAGCTTCCAGAATCTTCCTCAATGACACTTGCCTCAATGAATTCGACCAGTGATGAGTAAGAGGCTCTCAGCCTCCAAGTGGAAGCAAGAATTGACAGAGAGAAGCCACAAGTCAAAACATAAGCTGACTCATCCTCTCTGCTTACATCTATATATGGATCCCTCATCCCAGAGATCCAGAGGTTGGAATTTTGTACTTTGCAGAGAATTGTTGTTGGTTTGAGATTGAGATTAGTACATTGGGTGATTTATGCTTTGTTGGAGGAGAGGAAGGGATTCCTTTGCTGGGAGGTAGATGCTGGATCGGGACTCACTTGGTTGTATCTCCTCTTGGACTTTCTTATCATATCAATAAAATTATTTGAGTTTCTCCTACATGCTGTGTATCAATGATGTTTTGTTATATTTGCATGTTTAGCTTAATCTGATCCTGAGCTTTTTATGAATGTATATCTATATCTTCGTGTAGTTTCTCTCTCTTGTGATCTTGTAGGAATTCGGTGAAGCTGGGCCGGTAAGGGAGCAGGGAGCTGGGAGCTATTGAAGAGAGGAGCGATTGGATCAACAAACTAGCGAAAGACACAGGTTAGTTACATCCTTCATCTTCATTTACATTTCATAAAGAAGAATACTCAAGTAGTTTTCCTTGTTTGTTGCTAAGGAACTATCACACCTTAGAGTGGGATAGGGGCGTTCTGAATGGATACTTTTCCCAACAACACTCGGTTTAATGCATTATTACCTAGGATTGGATGTATTGCAAAATCCTAGGGAAATATATTTGGGGCAAGGAAAATATATAATCAAGTTGTTGCAGAAATTTGTTATGATGGATTCCAAGCCCCTGACTACTATCATGATCACCAATCTCAAGAAGTTAAGAAGCTCTAACATAAGTCTCGTAGATCCAACCTCCTATCGAAAGTTGGCTGGTTCTCTGATGTATCTCGTAAACACTAGACCACATATATGTTTTGCTGTGAACATTCTTAGTCAATTTTAGTTGGACCCTCATCATGATCATTGGATATCTTGTACCTTGGGAGATAATCTCTAGCTACAGAGAGGTCATTACCCAAGACATTTGTTCAGAATTGTAAAAGAATTAATTGATTATCCCATCATTTTTTAAAACCCCATAAATTTGATTAAAACCCTTTAACTTTCCATATGTAAACAATATTTCCAAAGTGGCCTTCTAATGTTGAATAAAAATGAAGAAAGAGTAGAAAGAAGTGATCATGGAAAATTTTAGATAATAGGTTGCCTTGCACAAAATATTTTATCTTCAACGTTAGAATAAATATGATTAATGTGTAATGAAATTTAGGAAAGAGGAGCACTTCATTAAAGGTTTTTAACTTTAATTCACAGAAACTCAAACTCACAACCCTGTAGAATCAAAGCCCAACAACTTCATTACTCTTTTTTAAGAAAGAAAATTAACAGAAGATAAAACAAAAAAAACTTATGAGACCCAACAAATTCTAGAATCGTTGTGAAAACTTTATTCATCAACACATGAAAAGAGAAAGTACAATATTGTATTTGTATTTGCCTCTAAGGTCCGAAATTCCATAACCCCCTTAATGTCTCACTTCTAGTCCTTCATTTCCACCGTCAATCTTAATTTTCTAACTCTCATGATCAATTTTAAAACTGGTTCTCAGAACAATTAAGAAAATTGTTTCTTCTTTTAAAATGTTTCGAAATAAATAAACATATTGTCTTAATATTATATATATATATATATATATATATATATATATATATTATAATTATAATTATAATTATAACATTGAATGAAGTTCCATTTTTAAAATAAAACTTGAGCCTCTTTAGCTTCACAAATTAAAAACATTGGGCTATTTAATAAAGAGAAGATGGGTGTGGGCCCCATGGAAAACCACACGGTATTTGGAAGGCATAAAACAACTTACGGAAGCACCCTTAGTTGTTTTTGGAATGGAGGGAAGGTTATTTCATAATAAACCCTGGCCATCTATTTCTTCCTTGGTAGTTTTTGACAAAATACGCTTATGGGAGCACTTTCCTTTTTAATTATGGTGCATTTTTTCCTCCTGTAATTTCATGGATCATAGGCCCCTTTCCATACATTGGAACCATTTTGGTCACATGTATGTTTATCCTTTCAAATTTATTCGTATATGGCTTGAGGATGACCAATTCAACAAATTCATTCACGAATCATTGCTTTCCCCCTCATTCTCGGATCATCAGGATCTCCCCCAATCATTCTTGGATCGCTTGTCTGTCCTTCGGAAGGGGGTCAAAAGGTGGCAACGTGAAAAATCGATCTCCAATAGGCTGGATCTGCAGGATATTAGCAAGAAATTGGAAAAACTGTCTATGCTCTTTAAAGGTCTTTGTATGCCTCTGGCAATTCGTTCTCAAATATGGGAATTGGAGAAAAGAAAAAAAAAATATCAATAGAAGAAGCTTCCTGGCGAATAAAAAGTCGAGCTTTATTGCTCAAGGAAGGTGACAAAAAGCTCAAGGAAGGTGAAAAAAATAAGAAATTTTTCCATAGACTTGCTAATAACCAGGGGGAAGCAAATTCCATTTGGGAAATTAAGAATGAGGAAGGCATATCATTCATGTCACAGGAAAAGATCTTTGAGGAAGTTGTTAAATATTTCCAACAGGCTTACAGCAGGAATGGAGGCTACGATATTAATGACATATTTTGGGGTATTGATCTGTATCCTTCCATGTTTGATGCCAATTAGAACAAACTTCTTTATTCTGTGGTTTATTAGGGGAGCTATTTGCTACTATGAAATCGTTAAAAAAAAATAAGTGTCCTGGTCTGGATGTGTGGACTATAGATTTTTTCTTACATTTCTTCGATCTATTCAAGATCAATCTTCTTAAAATGGTTGAGGATTCTAGAATTCATGGATATATAAGTCGAAATATTTTCTCCACATTTATAGCTTTAATTCCTAAAAAGAAGGACTCTCTCTTATTTACGGACTACAGGCCCATTTCCCTGTGTAACATTCTTTATAAGATCATCTCTAAAATTATCGTTGTTCGGTTGAGAAATATCTTATCTATTCACTTGACCCCTGAACAACATGGTTTCCTTAAGGATCGGAACATATTGGAGGTTGTGGCTCTCACACAAGAATGTCTCCATTCCATGCATTCCAGGAAGATTGATGCTGCATTATTAAAAATAGATATAAAAAAATCATACGATTGTATATGTTAGCGTTCGAATTTGCCTCAGGCTGAGGAAGGCAAAACTCGAGGCAACATCATACCACGCTTAGCCTCGTAGCTAGCCCTACGAGGACAGGAGAGGGCTCTCTCCGGGTCTATCTCGGCAAAAGGTTTTCAAAGGGGCTGAGATGACCAATAAGGAATACTGATCTTAGGCTAGGTATTAAGTACAGAGGTTTAAGGGTGATTTTTTTGGGGTTTTTGTCGAATCAAAGGAAAAGGCAATTTTGGGTGCGGGGATGAGACGTAGTTTCTGCAGAGGTCTAATTGGAGCAAGGTAGGCAGTTGTTTTGATACTTTTAGAGTGATGAGGTGAATAGATCAGACAGGTGAGGAGATAAGGAGAGCAAGGATATCTCAAGGATTCTCCTTAAACTGAAGAAAACATGGAAAATTAAACAAATTTAAAGGCAGAGCATAGCAAATTTATGGATTCTACCTTAACACTTCATTTGTTCAATTGCAAAAGATGAGAGAGGGAAAATGATACACATAAAAAACTTACAAGTACTGAAAGAAGCACACCATCAAGACATAAAGCCACAAGAATTTCAAATAGTGGTGCAAATCCCTGGTCTTCCCTTTGCCAAAATGCTGAAGTAAAATGTACAATAAAGTCTCAAAGCCTCTTCCCAAAGAGTCCAACCATGAAAATGACTAAGAAAATACATAATATAGGCAAGCTAACACATTCCCTTGCCTCTAGGGGTCGAGCTCATCATCCTAGGAGCTGTTTCAACCAATTCTAAACAAAGCACTATAATCTAGGCAGTCAAAACAACTTGCCTCTATAAGCTAGGAAACCAATTCATTCATTAAATGTTTGTTATTTTATGAATGAATGATCTAGAATAGGTAAATAAGTGTTAAGTCAACATAAAATTACATCAATTACATCAAGGAGGGTGAAAAATCCCATCACAAGTAAAAACTGGTCAAAGCTGGGCGAATTCCTGAGCTGGAAGGTGCAAAATGTGCAAAAAATTTGATGCATAGTGCGCCTGAGCCCTATGCTTAGCGCGCCTTTCCACCTACTTTTGAGGCACTTCCTGGCATCCAAATTCAGCTCAGGTTGGCTTGTTGGAAAGCCCTGGATGTCTACTTTCCAACCCAAGTGGAATTTTACAATTTGATATCCATTTACCCCTCCAAAAGTGCATTCACCCAAGGCTGCTACCTGTGTGTCCAAAAAGGGGTAGTGAGGTCATTTTTTGCATGTGTTTTTGACCTTTTGGGGACCCAAATCTTGATGAAATGCCTTGGCAGTGGCTGAGCAGATGTATTTCATCATGACAAATCCAAAAATGCAAACCTTTCGTGATTTGGACCTCCCCATCTTCAGAGTAACGCGCGGCGCGCTACGCGTTGAGGCCAAAAACCTGTTTTTTATATAAAAATTTCAAAATTGACAAAATTTTCCCCAAACTTATTGAAATTTGGGCTGGGGGTCCCCAATCAAGTACTATGCTCAATCAAAGAGGCTTCGGCCAAAATCTGAAGACGATCAAGCTCCTTTTGCCATTTTTGCTTCTTGACCATTTTGCTCAATTTTGCCTTAAGACTCCTAATTCGTGCCTTGCAAACCAGGTTCCAGACCTTGTAATGCATAACCATGTGTTTCAATAATGCATGATCTCTATCGGCCCTTTTCAGTCGTTCCTCCAAGTAGATGTTGACCCTCTCGAGATTTGCCTCTCGATCCTCATTTACCTGTTGCTCTAGAGAGGTGAACTCAATTTGCCTATGTTGGGCAGCTTGGCGATTCTCACGAATGTTCTGTAGCTCTTTGATCAAGTGCTGGTTCTCAAGATGCTTATTCCGCTGCTCTAGATACCTGATATTTGACTTTTCCATCTCCAGCTGGATTTGCAAGGCTTGAATGTCCGTTTCTTGCACTTTGATAATCCTGATATATTGGGCCTCCTCTGATTTTGAAGTTGTCTCATCATCATGAATGATAACAAATCCCGATGGCTCACCTGAAAACCTCTCCTCATGCTTGGGCTTCTTGCCCTTATCCTGTACCTGTGGTGAAGAAGAAAGCGAGACCCTTTCCACATGATGTGGAGATAATACTCGCTTTGCTGCTGCGAACAAAGGTCTAGTGCCTCTCTGATATGTAATGAAAATAGGCATGGTCTCATGATGCTCAAAACACTGCATAGCAAGAGGACAAGCATGCAATTCTCTAAGGTTGATTGGTTCTTCCCTGACATGTTTGCCACTTTTCCGAGGCCTCCGTGATTCCTGTTCTCTCAAGGGAGAATCACTTTCGGTCTCTGCCTCATATTTATATGAGTGACCAGATGACATGACTGCTGATATACAAACTGCCTTGAATGAAACTGTGGTGTGCAATTGATGTGAACTGCTTTTTTGCTCTAACAATGCTACAATTTTGTGCGGAGAGGAGGCGTTTGAGTGTGTTTCAGGCAAAGTTCTGGGCATAAACTCCAATGCGTAGCACGCCTCACCCAACGCGTTGCGCGCTCTTGATGCGCCTCACCCGTGCAAAATAACACTGCAAATTATGGCCTGATGCGTAGTGCACCCCTGGTGCGTAGCACGCCCCTGGTGCGTAGCGCGCCCACCCTGATGCGTAGCGCGCACCCAGCTACATAGTGTATTTTGCAGGAGGCTTTTGGAGGCCTTCCTAGTGTCAAAATTGGGTGTAGGATAGCTCGCTAGAAAGGTCTTTGAGTCTAATTTCCAACATAACTGGAATTTTTCAATTTGGAGTTAATTTGCCATGTTAAAAATCAAATCTCCCAAGACTAGTCAAAATGTGCCAAATGAGGCTGCCTCAAGGCAGAGTGCTGTTGCAGTCAACTTTTGAATGCCTTCCTCAACTTCTAATTGAGCTCATGATAGCTCATTGGAAAGATATTTGTGTCTAGTTATCAGTTGACTCATCAAGAAAGTCATTTCGCCAACCATGCTAGGAGAAAACTTGATTTTACCAAGGTCACTTCAGAGGTGCATTCGATTCTCCTGAGGCAACGGTATTTTTGACATGTCTATAAACCCATGACACCTGTGTAAAAAGTGAAAGAGTTTTTTCTTCCTTGGCCTGTTGTGAACAAAAGCCTCTCTCCGTTTTCCAAAATTCATCTTTGATTTCTCTGAAACATCTTTTGAGTGAAACTTATCCCGATGTGTGAAACAAGGAATTTTGTGGAAATGAAGCGAAATGAAGGGGATGAGGGGCTTCTAAATACTTGGGGAAATTTTTGGAAGTAGGGAGGGATGCTAGGAAGCAGGGGAAAGTGGAATCGCGGAGATCGACTGAGGGGAGGGGGTCCAAAAGGGCAAAACATAGGCCCAACCTAGAAAATTGCCAAGTTGTAGCATGAAACTAGGGTTTGCGCGAAAATGAAGAATTTAGGGGATCTCAGTGATGGGAAGCATTTGATAAGGTACTTTAAGGGTAGGGGAAGGTGCATGAACATCAGAATACAAGTTTTGCCGATGATTTGACCGTCCAAGAGAAGTTGCCTTCAAAACCCTAGGAGAGGGAAATGACCTTACCTAGGCACAACTGAAGCATGAACAAGGTGTAAAATGACTCATTAGACACTGATATGATAATGAAAACCCTATGAATAATGATAGACTTAGCTGAATAGTGACATAGATTTGCATTTGGGAAATTCTGAAAAGAGTGAAAGCAAACCCTAGACTTAATGCCTAGTGACCAAATTTTGCTTGAAGACTCACTGAAATGACAAATTTGACCTTGACACTCTGAGACCACTTTGTAAGAGCATATTTGATCACTGGAGGAAGGCTGGAAAGACTGACACTAACAGTATAGACTAGGGATTTATTAGATGCCTCCTTGCTAAGATTTGCCTAGATGGCAAATGTTCCAGCTAGATTATCGCATGCATTGTTGATGTTAATTACGTTGTTCTTATAAATGGTATTCCAACCCCATTTTTCATGGCTGCGAGAGGTTTGCGGCAGGGCTGTTCCTTGTCGCCACTTCTTTTCATACTCATCATGGACTCTTTGAGTCTTGACATTAAAAGGGCGGTCCATGAAAAGAGATGACGTCCACTCCGTATTAGCTAGGGCATTTCCATATCTCATAGTTTATTTGTTGATGACATCCTTCTATCAGTGATTCTTTGTAAAGCATCATGGATATGTTTACATGAAATTTTGGGGAAGTTTCAAAAGGCTACTGGGATGTGTGTTAATGAGGGAAAATTGTCCTTTCAACTTGAGAACATTCAAGGGGACCTTATTTCCTTCCTCTCTCAACTTTTCAATATTAAAGCTATTCCTATCAAGGATGGGCTGAAATACCTTGGTTATCAATTAAAACCTGTTCGCTACTCCACTACTAATTGGTCATGGATTCCCAATCGATTTTACAAGAAAATTTCCAGATAGGAATACAAATGTTTATCTATTACTGGTCGAGCGATATTGACACAGGCTGTGCTGGTTCAAATTATGGTCTACTGGGCTCATCTCTTCTTCATTCCTGCATCCATTATCAATAGCCTTAAGCGAATGACTGCTAA
This sequence comes from Pinus tabuliformis, assembly GCA_031772625.1. Taxonomy (NCBI): domain Eukaryota; kingdom Viridiplantae; phylum Streptophyta; class Pinopsida; order Pinales; family Pinaceae; genus Pinus; species Pinus tabuliformis. The sequence goes on along the minus strand of CM062805.1, from coordinate 62,922,790 downwards.
CTTCATCTGGGGTGGTCACAAAGAGCAGAAAAAATATCATTTAACAAAGGTCTCAATGCTGGCTTGTCCAAAAAAGATGGGGGGCTAGGGCATCATGGACTTAAATCTGTTCCGAAAAGCACTCCTTTGTAAATCCATGTGGAAGGCTGTTTTGGGGGATTCTCTTTGGAGCAAGGCCATCATGTCTAAGTATATGGATAATAGAGACATCACTTTCTGGTTTATGCAAGCCACCATTGGAACCTATCAGGGTTTTGCTATTTGGAGAAGTTTTCGGAAAATAGAGCACTTCTTCCTTCAAAACCTGATATGGAAATTCCAGTCCGGGAAAAAAATCATTATTGGTATAGACGCCATCGTAGGGGGGGATGGCATAATTCCCATTTCTCATTAGTTACTTGGGGCATTGCATAATAGAGGGATTTTTTACTGGGACAAGGCCATTCACAAATGGGAGGGTTCCATTCCTATATGGAAGTCGGCAAGTGAGTTGGGCCTTAACGATGCACTGGTACTCTAATGGAACCTAGCAACATTGGCTATGAGGGACAAAGGTATATTTCGTACTGAGGACGAGGACATCCTTATATGGAAGGGGCTTGGTGGTAGATATTTTGTATTTGTTAGGCACATCTATCAATTTCTCCTTGAATTGGAGTGGGCTCGCCATTTGTCCCCTATGTAGATCAAATATTGAGAACAACCTACATATTTTTCTTCTCTGTCCCCAATCACAGATGATATGGCAGAAATTGGATGCCCACTTCAGTCTCAAGAGAATCACTTTCCCCTCCATTCTGGAAGCATTTGTATGGTGGGACGACATGAACATTGTCTAGAGGCCCATTCCTTTGCTGTCCATATGGGCCATATGGAAATGGCAGAATGCGGCTATATTTAACTCAAAAATGGAAAATCATTATACAATTTTTGAATCAATTCTCTATCTGTCAACGCTCTAAATATTTCCAAACATATTTGGGATAGAAGTGGGAGGAAGTCTCTATCAATGGAACTCATAGGTATCCCGTGAGCCTATTTTGATGGGGCGGCTCAACATGGATACTGTGCATGTGGTGTTTATATCATTCTTATGGAGGGGCAGCAGATTGAAATATATTGGAATGGTGGTGTTGGATCCAATAACAAAGCTGAGGTTATGGCAGTGGCTGGCCTTTTATCCTTTTGTGATTTTATCAATATTCAAGAGCTGCAAATTTTTGGCGATTCAAAGGTGATCATTGATCATGTTCGGTCTAATCACGTCATACAAAAACATCAACTTATCGGGATGGCTGAATAGGATTGAGGCAATATGGAACTACAAAAAGGATTACTCTATAGGCCATATTGACAGAGAAAAAAACAAGGTGGCAGATGCTCTATTGAAGAAAGGAATTTCATCTCAACATGAAGTCTGGATGATGAGTATTACAGTGGGCAACAAATCTCACTAGATTCAAGAATTTATCATGCCGGGTACATAACTCTCTTTTCTCCTGGCCGTCAATCTGGTATGCATCTCGTTCCCACATATTAGAATTTATCTTTTCCGGTTGTTTTTTATCTCTATTCAGCCATGTTTATCTGTTGATGCCCCATATTTTGTCTTAATCTGAATCTGAACATATTGTACATTCTGATGAAGGTCTGTAGTCTCGGGTTTATTAGAACACCTTCTAGTTTTGGTTTGATTTTCTTATTCAGCTTTATCATGTGATCACCATATAGTCTTATGATGTACTATTTTTCAGCATATGGAATTTAATAGAAATTTAGCTTTTTTCGTGCCCAAAAAAAAAAGCACAAATTCTATGAACTGTCCATTCGAAAACAAAGTATCCATCATTTAAATACCTCTTCCCTTTGCATTTATTCCTTTTTCTCCAGTATCAATTTGATTTCTCTTGCACAAAATAAGTTTCTCTTTGAACTGTGTAATCTCAGGGTTTAATTGAGGAAGTAGAGTCTTCTCTTCGGGGGTCAACTGATCAATGAGATCAGTACTCCTTTATGCTCGTTTCTTTCCCTTATTGTAATGTTTGAATTGCTTGTGTCCTTCATTATGACAAATTTTATCACATTTGCACACAGTGAATGTTCCAGAAAATCCAAAGTATCCTTCCACGATGAGAAAACTAGAATTTATGCTTTTTGATCAACACAGAATACGCCTTGTGACTGCTTCCATCTTTGTACCAAATTAATTCGTACATAAATCGTTAATTCATATCGATCACCATCGCAATATTGTGCTCGATTCCAGACTACATCACTTTAAATCCATGATCAATAGCACTCACTACTCATCTGGTTGATTTTAAAACGAAAATTGATTTGTTGCAAACGTTTCATAAATTTTGGGTATATGCCTTCCTGAGGAACAGGCTATATCTCTTAAACCCATCCAATTTTTTGGAAAATTCCTGGGTAGAAGTCAATTGGGGTATTATGCACAAAACCCAGATCACAAATTTTTAAAATTTAACATTATTTTCCCAACCCATGAGCTCACAATTCACTGCCTGGAAATGCCTGCGTTTTTTATCAATATAATAATGTTTCTTCATTATTGATGGGGAAAAATCGGTATGTCATCAGCCAAACCATGATGCAACGCTTTCCAGATTCACAATCATTTTACTGCTGATAACCAAGGGAAACAATAGAAACTTTATTTTCCATGTTGTTATTTTAAGAGCAGAAAGGATGCATATCTATTGTTGACCATTGTATCATCCACATATGATTTATTTATAAGCTCCCACCTAGGTTCCCACTTTTAATGAGCATGAAGAAATATTGTACTGATGTTGGAAGTAATCTCCAATCAATCAAAATGTCACCAAAATTTTAGGTGGAAATGTCATTTGAAGGTATCTAAAATAGCTTGGAAATTGGGCATAAGCTTATAATCCTCTCCATTAAAGTAATGTCTCATCGGAGGCTACCGTGTCAATGTCTTATTCAGTTAATTATATAAACAAATGGCAACAATTTGTGTTATCTGTCCTTCATCACATTCCCCAAAAGTGATGCAATCTCTTTTAGCTTTCACCATTGAAAGTTTCCCTTCCAACAACAGAAACAAGAAGATCCCTAAAGCTGCAAGGATGAACATCCCTTGAGTTCTGAGATTTTATTCCAAATTAGGAATATATTCGGCTGTGCACATGTCATCAACCCAAACTGGAAGTGTGATATCCTCAATGTCAAAAAATCCTTCAACGTTAATGATGCAACTAACTTTAGTTGATCTTATGCATGTTGTGATAGTTCATTGGCACTTCTAATGAGATGGAAGATCACAAAATTCCATTCCTCGAATCTGGCTATATATATATATATATATATATAAAAGTTTCCATAATAGGTGCATTACAACCTCACCCTCCATCACTTAATAGAATGCAACAATGCATGTCTCCACTGAAAAATTGGATGCCATTGCAAATACACCAATTCAAAACATGATAATACAAATAATGAGGTTCATTATTGCAATTTCTTAGGTATGCTAGATTGAGCTACAATAAGATAGATACCAAGCATATATTGATATATTTATGAGGCACTATTCATCATAAACTAAAGTATGATAGCATGGAAGTCAAGCTAATTGGTTTTATAGATTATGATTGGGGTGTGAGTGACACCCAGGGAAGAAGCACTATTGGTGGATGTTTTAGTTTGGGGTCTGCGGTGATTTCATGGATGAGTAGAAAACAATATCCTGTTGCTTTAAGTAGTGCTGAAGTTGAGTATGTGGCTGCATGTGAAATGGGAAAGGGCATTGTATGCTTAAGGAAACTTATGTCAAATTTGTCTGAAAAACCTCTAAGTACTACATTGATAAGTTATGATAATCAAAGAAACATTAAGGTGTCTAAAGGTCATGTGTTTCATGCAAGAACTAAAAATATCAACATTAAGTACCACTATATTAGAATTTTGGTACAAGATGGGATCATGAAGCTACAGTATGTTCCAACTAATGAACATGTAGCTGATGTGCTCACAAAGTATCTTCTTAATAATAAGTTTGAATATTTCATAAGCATGCTTGGTTTGGTTGATATTACTGATTTCATTAATGAAATTTGTGTGGAAGAGACTTGAGAAGGCATTTTGTGTGACAAAAAGTGATAGGGAGGACATCTGGTTGGCATCTGTGTTCATGTCTAGATCCCAAAGTGGGAGGATGGCATCGGTCATGGAGCTTTAGATACACAGTTAGATCCCTGGGTTGATGGTTAGCAAGTAAACCTCATGGTACCTAGCGTGGCTAAAATCTTTAGTCCATCTTAGTCCCACACCAAATAGATTGCCCTGGTGAGGAATCTAGTCTATGGCACCTTGTGTGTTGAATTTCTTCATAGTTCTTGTGTTTTGAGATCTTCCTTTTACATGTATGTACATGTATGATTTATGAATAACTCCCTAGTTAAGAGGGAGTGTTGAAGAATGTAACTATGTTTGGTCATCATATTTATATTTGAATCAAAGAATGAAAAATATATTTTTATTAAAGCATGGGTAATATGCTTAGGTTAAACTCCCCATTTAGGACTTCTAGGATTTATTCTAAGTCATTAGAGTCATTGTCTATTTAAAGACACCCTAGTTGGGCTTTTGAAAAATGTAAAATGGTTTATTATTGAGTCAAAGTAGGTATTTGACACCTTCACACAAAGTTGGCCTCAAGAAGATCAAGTCAAATTCAATATGGGCAATTCAACGTCACCTAAAGCCTATATATGCAAGAAGTTTGATTTCATTTTGAGACATTATCTCAAGTAGTTAGATCTATCTCAAGGCAGTGTAGAAAAGTGAGAATTTCAAGGTGAAGAAGGACAAAATACAAGTCAAAGTTTTGGGATATATCTTTCTCTCTCTTATGCAAATTTATTGGGTTAGTTACTGGATCGAAGTTATACTCCTGGAGGGGTCGAAGTTCTGAAAGTGTTGGGTTGAAGATTCTGCGATGTTAGAATGTCGAAATTCTAGATTTGTTGGGTTGGAGTGTAAATGTTCCAAGGTCAAAGATCTAGGTCGAAGTTGCTGCAAGGAGAGGCTGACTTGGTGGTTTGAGGAGGTTTGTGTCTAGGTCGAAGAGCCTTGGACTATCTCATCTCAACTACTGAAGGAAGAAGTTTGATTGGGCTTTCCCCTAGATATGGGTTTTTCCCTCGCATAATGCCTACATCTTATGTCTCTTGTTCTTGTGATCTTATTACACATATACTTTGGTAATTTCTAGATAAAAGATGATATAACAAAGATATAAAAGAAGCGAATATAATAACAATTAATTATCAAGAAAGATAAATCTAACCCTAACTCTACTAACATTGATTTCTCAACATATCTGAGATTTTTTTGTTTGTTAGGGAGAGGAGTTTTAATTAGGGGGACATCACAATGGCTTGCAAAATCACCAAGTGACATGTGTCAACATTGGAAACTCCACAGGGTTGTTTTCATGAGGCAAACTAGAATTCATAATTTATAATGATTAAAAAAAAAAAACTTTGATAGTGAGTTGTCATTGGGGGATAGGAAACATGGGATGTAAGAGATGGGATAAATAATAAAAAACCTAAGGTGTTTTGGTGCAAGAAATGATAAGGTTCAAAATAGAATCCTTTCAACCCATCTCTGCAAATAAATAGGTTTCTTTCTTCCTATATGCAAATCCTCTTGATTACATGTTAAGAATATTGGCACAAAACTATTTTTTCACACAAATATAACTTGAAACAAATTTTATTAGAGGGGGTTCTACTATATTGTTCAAGATATTTTAGATTGTACTCAAAGAATGTATATCATCTCTACCATCATATAATGAAATTAAAAAACAAAATTCAGACATAAATTAAAAGACAAAAACAAAAGTGAAGAAACAAAATTATTGTGTAGATGATTAGAATGATTAAAAACATGAGAAAATTTAATAAAATGACCAAAAAAATAAATAAATTAAGAAATGGAAAGTAAAGGTGATAAAAGAAAATACTAAAATTAAAACAAAACAAAAACATAACATATTTACTAACAGGATGGGTTTTTTTCACCATTTATCCTAGACCTACCTCTACATATGGCTTAATATGAAAGTCATTTGTAGTATAGGAAATAAATGACCATTTTCATCTTTCAACAGATAAGAAGTAGGTCCAACAATAATAGCAATTAAAAAGTGTCTAATCCACAATTTATGGAATTTATGGTGCTTCCCTTTCTTTGCATGTGCGGAGCTCCAAAGGAGTACCTTTTGATTAAAAGAGAAATTAAAATTTTTGGATCTTTCATCAAAATATTTTTTTCCTTTTTTAATTATTCACTTGAGGTTATCAATAGAATGATTATTTTATTCCTTAAGTGCTAACAACGCCAAGACCATTTGTGGAATGCTAGTTGAATGAAGTTCTTCTTCTTGCATAGGGAGGCTTAGAGAAGTCAATTCTAGTTCAATAGGCATACTTGCCTCTTGGCCATAAACTTGATGAAAAGGAGAAATATTAATGTTGGATTTTACAATGTTGGATCAACCTAAAGAGAATATTTTTGTTTGTAGATTTTGCTTACCCATTACCCCAAGTGGAAGAAATAAAATGTGTAACTCTATATTTGTCATAAAATTAAGTGAACATTGTAGAAATAAAAGTTGGGCCATTGTCAGTGATTAGATTTAAGGGCAAATGGAAATGAGGAAAGATATTAATTTCTAGAAAGTGGATGACTTGTTCATCTCAGGCATTCTTTCATGGAACCACCTCTTCCCACTTCGTTATGTAGTAAGTGGCAGTAAGGATAAATATATGTTCTACAGATCAGGGTCGATTAATCAAGCCAATTAAGCCAAGGTCCCAATTATAAAATAGAATGTCAAGAATGATGGGATGCAAAGGCATTGAATGAAAATTTTCCTTACCAGTAACCCTTTGGCATTCCTTATAGCTCTACACATATTTTTAAGAATCAACAAAAATCGTTGGCAAGTTGAAGCCATACCTCAAGATTTTGTGTAGTGGACTTGGCAGAAAAATGGCCACCAATATGCATTCCACCATAAGTAGAATTGTGAGATATTGCTAAAATTTTGGAAACAAATTCATTATCAACACAATGAAATAATAAAAAATCAAATGATCTTCGAAAAATAGAGTATTAAGGATCAAATATTTTGAACATTCTAAATGTAACCTTTTGCATTGGATTTTATCAAGATACTCAAGATATCTTTGATTTTGCAAATATTAAAATGGTTCCTTATACTAAGGATTATATGCAATACCAATTTGTTGTTGTTTAATTAAAATTAAAGCAGAGAAGGATTCATCATGATTATCTGGTTCACTTAGTTCAGGATATCGAGCCATGTGAAGCACTAAGTCATGTTTTTATATCGTCTTTGTAGTAATGATTGGCAAATCATACTCCTAAATCTTGGCAAGCTAGGGATCTAATTTTCCAGAAATTAAAGTCTGTGAGAATGGAAATCTGACAACAACTATGGGGACTCTTACCTTCATGTGCTTTCCTAGTATGTAGTGCCTGAATTTCTCAATTTCTTTAACAAGAGAGAAACATGTTTTTAAATGAAAGAATACTTAAATTCCTAATCTAAAATACTTTGTCTCATGAAATCAATTGGATGTTCAATTCCATGATCATCCTTTTGCATGAGGATGCCAAAAATGGCTTTCTCAGTAGCATCAGTGTAAATTATAAACTCTTTAGCAAAGTCTAGCTTTACCAGAGCTGGTGCAGAAGTGATAGCTTAAGGAAAGCTCACTTTGTAGTACTATCCCATTTAAAAGTTTGATCATGTTTTAACAAATTATGAATTAGCTTAAAGATTTTAACAAAATCATTAATAAAGATGACAAGAAAATTTACTTTCCCCATAAAGTATTGGAATTTTTTTTTGAATTAGGGGTGTGGGATATTTGCAATTGCTTTGAATCTATATGGATCAATTCTAATACTAAGTCCAGATACAATATGTCCTAATAGCTTATCGATAGTAACTCAAAACACATATTGCTTTGGATTGAGTGAGATACCAAATCTTCTGCACCTAATAAAAACTTGCCACATATTTTTAAGATTATCACCATGGAAATTTTTAAATACAATCATATCATCGAGGAAAATCTGAATTTTCTTCTCGGATGAGGTCATCGAAGGCTAGTTACATAACCCTATGAAAAGTGGCAAGTGCATTAATTAAACCAAAACGAATTCATTCATAAGAGAAGGTTCCCGTAAATGTAGGTTTATACTTGTCCACTTCATCACGTGAATCTGCATGTACAAGAAAAGCCATCCAAAAGGAGCATCATTTGAGATGTTGCCAATTGTTGTAAAATATTATCCATATTAGGCAAAGGGAAACTGTACTTCACATTATCCATATTATTTAATGAGCGATAATATATGCACAAGCATATATCCCCATTTTTATTTCTTACCAGTACAATGTTAACCACTGACTCAAATTATTTGAGTGGAAAAATAATGTGAGCTTGATGGAAATTATCCAGATATTTTCTAATAGCAGCTTCAAGAGTAGGGTTGACTGGTCGCTAGCTCTGCTTAGATATCTTAGAAACTTCTTTTATAGGAATGGCATGTTGCATGATGATACGATCAAAACCATAAAGGTATTTATAGGACCAATCAAAGGCATTTGAAAAATATTTTAAAAGGCTTATTAACATTTCCTTCTCTTCTTTTGTACATTAGCCCCTTACTTGTAGTATCTTGGGATTTTTAAGGGTCCCAATGTTCACTAAGATCACTTCTAAGATTATGCGTTTAGACTCCTCTTTGTGTTGCCCTTTTGAATTGGGCACATCACTTCGTGAAAATTAATTTTCAAGGGGGGAGAGCTAGTAGAGTACTTTTTTGCGTATAGTGATATTATCGCATTCTCCTTTAAAGGTTTATTAGATATGAAAATGAAAATATTCTCATTATTCAAAAATACTTGTTTATCGTCTTCATTGTTAGGGACATGAGGCATGTAAATATATTATAAGATACAATTAACCCTCTCTGTAATATTTGATGGGAGTGACTAGCAACTTCTACTAGCAGATTTTTAAAAGAGTTGAGCTCTCTAAACATGAGTGATGTTAAAAGCCATAAGTTGAGAGATATTTTCCCAAGAATTTTGAGTGTTTTTTTTATCAACTTGTTATTAGGAGAATAGATTTTATTGACTAAATTGACGACAAGTTCAGAGTCCAAATGTAGTTAGACACTTACATCCCAAGGTTAAAGTGTGTTATATCCCTAAGACAAGTGCCTCAAATTCCGTGATATTATTAGTGCAATGAAATTCCAACCTAAATGCATATTGATGAATTTTACCATGATGAGAATATAAAACAAAACTAGCACCATGTCCCTCAATGGAGGAGGCCCCATCAAAATGCAAATGCCAAATTTGGTCTTCTTGATGGGTTTGAGTGGGAGGAAGCATGTCGCCTTCTGTAAAAAGAGAGCATACACCAATATATTATTCTATGTAGTTGACATTTGGCTTAGGCAAACCTTCAATGTATGATGTAATACGATATTCCCTAGAAACAATGATGTTTTCAACATTTTGGGTAAGGTCATATGTGTACCATCGAATGAGATATATCCCCTAGTTCAGACTTTCCAATCCCTACCCAATATTATTGAATAATTAGAAATTGACATGTCCTAACCTCTATGTTTCAAGTATTTATAATCTCAGGGTGAGCAGATACAAAAAGTGTTGTAACCTTGCTTTGGCCTATCGTTTCATGTAACAAGTTTTTAAATGCAAGGACCTTTCATGGTGTACCTTTTGAACATTGTAAGGCCAATTTTTCCATTATCACTTTGAACATTACTTTTGGAAAAAATGTGTTATATTATCATGTACATTCATAGAGACATGGAAAGGAAGGGTTCTAAGAGAACCTGATGGATTATGTACATCAAGGACCTTCTCTTGGTAGGCTTCCTTGATTGAATTTCTATGGCATTAACTAGTGCAAGTATTTTACCCTCAAGGAAGCCATTCAATTTCCTTTGTTTCTTAAGAAGTGTTTCCATATCAAGCAACGAGGCATAAACTTTGATTTTGAATATTTTCTTAAGAATATCGAATTTAGGCAACATGGGAGAGGAAGGGGGAATAAAAGAATATACATGTTGAGAGGCAAAAGTAGTATTTATAGATGAGCATGAGATCGAGAGAACATGCTACTTATAATATTAATCTTTTCATTGTCATCCCTAAAGGCATTCCTCATTTCAATAGCTAAAACTTCTTCATTTTCGACCCGATCAAGAGCTTCCACAATCAGATCAGGATTTTTCCAAAAATTCTTTCACTGGCACTTGTTTTAATTTGGAAATTTTTTCATCATGGTACTCTTCACAAAATTGCACCATAGATGGCAAAAGAGAGAATTTTGTTGATAGGTTTGATGGGAATCATGAACATGCACTGAGGAAAATACCTTGGATTGAGATTGTGTATTAATATTTCTCTCATAAGGTATTAATCTATTTCTCATGTCTTGCATGAGATGAAAGGAAGATCCATATCATATTGATTTACTTAACCTTCTAAATGAACACCTATTCTATAGTTTTTTTTTTTCATATTGTAAGAAAATTTGGAATACAAATTCGAGAGTAGTGACATTCTTCTCTTCTAGTCGTTGATGATAAGGACGAGGAAATGAACTTTAATAGTGCATCATTGCTACTTGATTTTAGGGGCATATAATTATAGGAAAATGATTATATAATTTAGTGAAAGGAATATTAAATGATTTAATAGTTCCTCCTTTGCATTATTATAATCGGATAAAATATTTAAGATTCTTGGGTTGCTTGTATGTATTTTTAAACCAATAATAGAGTTATTCCCAAGTCAAAAAGTGTTTGGGAGGAAGCTTGAAAAAATAGTAACAACTTTACCTTGGAGGGAATTCATAAATAATCACATACAAGTTTCATTTTTGTTTGCCCCAATTTTGTGTCAAGTGTTAGAAAATGTATTTAGATGTTAATTTGTGGTAATAGGTCTATCAGAATACAATTTGGGTAAATGGTCTTTGAATTTAGGAAGCAGCGGGTGCTAAAGATTGAATGTGCTAAAGGGTGTTGTTGAGATATTTTTCAAATTGGAATAAGCCATACTTGAGAATGACTTTTGAAAGATTAGTAGTTGATGATGAGGAGTAAAATATGAATAGATTGATCCAATAGAAATTGTAGGGATGACAATAGAACCATAACTTGTTGAAGAAGACCTAGAGGTGGTGTACCCCTAGGTTCTAGATGATTGTAGCTAAGTTCTAGGCAGGATTCATTTAGCAAGATAGGTGGTTCTAGAAGATATATTTAAGCTTTCAAAGAACTATCGTTGATATTCAACTTCTAAGATAATCCTATACTCAAAAAAAATTCCTTTAATGTGTCTAGAAGATCAGAGTTCACTCTTCAAACTCTAATCACTCATGAGGAGAATCTATGTGTTGGTGTTCACGTTCATGACATTGATTATTTATAATTTCTTTCTCCCCGACAATTTCAATCTCTCGGGTGACTAAAGCCTAGTCTTGATTCAATTCATCAATAGTAGGAGCGTTATTTATCATGAAACAAAGTAAATAATTTTAAATATTCATTTGATCATCTAATTGAGGAATGATATTTAGTTTTTGATTTGATTGAATAGTCAGGAATTAATACAAATTCAAAGAAATGGAGAGTGTCAAAGAAAGTTGATGGGCCAATTATATACATGTTCATGCTCACATTTATGAAGTCATCTTTCAAAGGTATCTCTTCATTGTTGCAATTAAATATCTTGAGAAATTATAGCCCACTTTCATGCATACTATTCGTAGAGATGGTGTTTTGACGGATAAAATCAAGCAAGCAATGGGAAACTTTTCTTTGATCACAAAGTGAGTGTTAAGGGTTTGGTTGTTCAATAGATTGGATGGTCATAGATCAAACACAAATTCAAAGTAGCTAGGAAACTAAATGTTCCCCAGTATGGTCTCCAAAAGAATGTTGATGGAAGAGAAGCTATTATGCTTCTCTAAACTAACTCCTCGAATCTCACAGGACGAGTGAGATAATGGGAAAAGTTGCACATTGTTTTATGCCCTAAGGATTAGTGACTAATTGAAATAGATTCTACAAGTGTTTATAACACAAGAATATTTATTTACAGTGAACATAAAAAGGAATTAAAACTAAAGCAAGCGTGTATTGAAATATGATAAAAACATTATAAAAATTATTCATATAAACATTGTACAAAGTCATATCATTAAATAAAATTAGAAATTATACTTTAAAGTAGCATTAAACTAATCAACATTTTGAAGTCTTACTTCCACAAACATTGTAGAGCCTCACCTGAAATTAATTTTATATAAACAAAGAGAAAAAAATATATATAAATATGAATTTTTTTGAGAAATATGCATAATAAATGGGAAGAAAGTGGTTGATTTTATTAAGAAATTTGTCTGCGAGTAGAACAAATCACAATGGGAGGTTTCTGCAAAGAACCATTGGCCAAACTAAATTCTAAAATATTTGCAATGTAATAGAGATCATATACAAATTTTACGAAAAGTAATAAATTAAAAGACAACCTTCAAACACCCTCAAGCAATGTAATATAACTTTGGATAACCTATTTTATCTACAATATTGATGGATGTTAGCACTGGTTAATGACAAACCAGACCTTTATCAACTAATAAATTGTAGGAAATTCCAGTTACCTGAAAAAATTACTCAAAGGTTGAGTGGAGTTGCCTTCAATCCATGTCTTCGCTTCGGATATAATCTACTCCCACCTTTGGGTTTAATTCTGAAAACTCACAAAAAATGAAATTAGAATGAATGAATGAAAACTACAAGTTTTTTAATGAATATCTCTCCTCACAATATTCTCTCTCTCATTCATCGGTTGCATCCTCTTTTAAAGTAGTTTGAGAAGATAAATTGTAATAGCCCTCGTGAAAATTCCATGTAAAAATATAGAATACCATGGATGATGGGATGCATATTCCAGACTAAATGGTCAGAAAGATATCCTAGTGTGGGTGTTAATTTGGTTTTTTATGGCTAAGTAAATAGGAAAAATAAATGGCTAAGGATTTGGAAAGGAATTAGGCTTTTATTGGCATTTTATTTATTAGAATAATGGAAATTAGGAAAAAATGAAGGTGAAAGGTCACTCATTGCATGTGAGGAGGAAAATGAAGAAAAATAATGGAAAATGAAGAAAATAGAGGCCTCATTCATAAAAAGGCTTCTGAGGATCAGTTGGGAGGACTTGATCAGTTCAGTTTTGGAGCTCTCCCATTATTCTATCTCTCTCTCTCACTCTTGGACACTTGGAGTTTTCTTGGAGAACTTTGGCATTGGAGCAAGAAATGCAAAGAAGGTAAGAGGAAGCAAAGATCAAGAAGGGAAAGTAGGATCAAGCAACTACAATAGGCTTCATTGCAGGTATTGACTTGCATGTGTATTTTCCTTGCTAGATTTAGCATGCATGGGATTGCATGTGTTTCTTTTTTGTCATGGCATGGGTTTTTCTAGGTCTAACAATATTTTCAGCCTAGCCTTGCCATTTCCTGATAGCTTTGATGAGATGGGTTCTCTCATTCGATTTGTGTGGGATCACTGGATTGGATTCGAAGCTGAGTGGGGTGGATCTCTGAATTGACAAACACATGGTCTAGTGGTCATTGAACTGGAATTAGTATCATGAAGCATTTGGCCTAGTAACCCCTAAACCAGACTGTGGGTTGCGGTAAAGCCAGATTGTGTGCGTCGGTGGGCCTAGGAATCCTTATCGGTGGATGGCAGGATATACGATAAATCCAAGAGGTGGACTTTATCTCCGTTGGGCCTAGTGGTATTGGGACATGATGCATGGTAAATCCTAGAGAGTATGTCTCGGTTTAGGTCCTAGTTATCCCTGGGTCAAACTATGGATGCACGGTAAAGCCTGAGGTACTACGAGGCACTCAAACGCCTTATGGTGTAGGCGAAGAACTCTAGTGGAATCCATGCTTGTTGGTGTTTTTTGGTGTGTTATATGAATCCCGCATTCATGCTTGGAATATGGCACGAGAGTGATTGGATAAAGAGAGACTTGTCTCAACCAATCTATGGTAGGGTAGACTGTGGTAGTCCCATCTCCGGTTGGTTCATTGCATTCTTTCATGAGAAATTTATTCCCTTGATTTTCATGTGTAAATGAACTGATATATATGTGGATTTTGATGGTTGATATGTTTATGGTAGTTTTGCTCCCATTACACTGGTTATATGTGTATTTTATGAAAACAGATGTGTATGGCTCTCAACATCTTTTTACTTGTATATGAATGGATAATGTGTCTATAACCTAATAGAAGATAGTGCAACAAATGACATGAGGGAACATTAGTTCATAGAAATTCTTAGATAAGTATGAGATCCCTACACTTAATTCTGTTATTTAGACCTGTAGGTTACATGTTGACGATATGTTTGATGAAATGCCTCTCATGACTAGTAGGGGTCTAGTTATGGTCTTGTTCATCTCATTTCTTTTGCATCATTTTTTCCCTATAGTCTTACTGGTTCTAAGCTATCATTCCATTTTGGGTAGTGGCCTAGGCTTTGGGCTTGAAAAAGTGGCTTAAATCTTGGGGTCATTGGCACAAAACTAAAAATTTTGGTCCCTAGTCATTGGCAAGCAAGGTTGTGAGAGGGACTTTAGGTCGTCATCGCTCCCTTGCCTATAGTGTGAGAGCTACTATGGTCTAAGAGACCAAGAACAACAATGGGACCTAGGGACAAGTTGTCTTAGTGGCGGACTTGTCTCCCGAGGGTTATGTTGATGATGCTGGATGACTGTGTGTGATGATGTGTCGATTCCACTTCCCTAAAGGCACATAGGAGGTTTAATATGACCATAGTAGCCTCTCATCTCATGTTTACCCTGGTTGGCATGCTTACCTGGATGAATGTAGCAGGAGGGTGTTACAGAGGGGTACCAGAGCATGGTTCACCCCTTGAACTGGATTGGCCATGTGTTTGTCATGCATGGATCTGAGTTGCATGTGTGTATCTTACACTTTCATTCCACGTGCTTTTTGCATTGCATTTTGCTGATCATGGTTGTAGGAAAGGATTGTCATGAGGGACATGATGTTGATTTTGTGGAATGCATCGTCTTGAGAATGTGACTCATTACATATAGTTATATGTCTCTTACATGTTGATTTTATGTCACCTACTTACATCCTTGTATGTTAGGTTGCATTCTTGTATGTTTGATTACATGCATTAGCCTTGTAGGTTGGTTACAAGACTTTATCACTTATACTCGACTACATGCATTCATACATATGTGTAGTTGATTAGTATTTCTAATACATGTTGATATTTGCATGTGGCAATTTTTACAGTGGAGTAATGGTTGTTGTCGTGTATGAGGCCATGGTTTATGAAGTTGATATGGTCATGCATTGATGACTAGACTCTAGCTAAAATGATGTGTATATGGTTTGGCACTCATGTTACATGTCTATACGTAGTTGTTATGAATGTATGGTCTTGGTTATAGTTATGCATGAATGGTAGGTAAAACATGCCTTGTGATGTCATGGTATGAAATTTAGGTCATCATGATTCTATTGGCTGCTATGTGACCATAATCTAGATTAGGGGCAAAAATTTGCTCAAAAATCAAAGTGCTCAAAATCCCTCAAAAATTGAATGACCATGTCCATCTCGGTGATACGATCCAAATGCAACTCATTTCACTAAAAACAGAGATCGTATGAGAAAGATAGATCCTTTTGTCCATTTTTTCAAATAGGCAAATTTTCATTACAAACTCACTGGGATGCTAACTAGGCATCTATACAGCCCAACCAACAAAAATAATATTTTCAAAATATTCCCACATGTGGCTCAATCAGGATTTGACAAATGTTGGCATACTATTGGTCTAGAGAATTTTGGGTGGACCAATGAGAGGTTGACATGTGGCAAGCTCAGAGGTTGCCATGTGCCTTCTCAAGGGAGGCTGGAGTTGAAACTGTGACCTCGCCCACACAAGCCCCACATGGTACTGCTATGCCACAACATGTTTCTTAATAAAAATACGGCACACTTTTTATTTAAAGTGATTAAATGTGGCATTTAGGGAAAGAGAGTGTCAACCTATGGGCCAACCCTCTCCACACATGACCATAACCAATAACCGAAGGCCAGTGCTACATGCTAAGTGGAGTTTAGCATTAATTAACCCATGAGCAACCATTAATTAATTTTTTATTTAGTTGGCGACAATTTGGAAAATTTGACAAATCTGTTATTGCGCCAATATTGGTGGGGTTAACTGGAGTTTCTAAAGATTTGGTGGACTTTTCGTAGGGAAAACTGAAGAGGCCATAAATTTGGCATATTTTGACCAATTTTGGCTCAAAAAGAGTCACTCCTAGATTATTTGGATGCTCTGGACACAATGGAATAGCTTGCAGAGGGAGAAAGGCACTTATGTACGTGATTTTGCTACGTTGAATTTTAAGGAATCCTAGGACCTCCAGGAGAGGACATCAAGCCTAGATCAGTTGAAGTCCAATTGCAGAGCTCAGAGTGTCATTTTTGGGTTTTTTGCGTCTCCTAAATCCAATGGAGTAGGTTGCAAAGTCATTGGGGCACTCTAGCTGCATGTAATCATAGAACTCACCATTAATCCAAAGAGGGCCTAGCCATTGAAGCAGGTCCAAGGAGATGTAGCCCACGAGGGGTGAACTCCTTTATCAGCTTTATGTTATGAGCTACTGTGTTTTAGTTCTCTGAAATTCACTTGATGTATATGTGTTTTAAACAGATAATTAATCTCACAAATTTCTCATGAGATACACTCATCACTCGACACATAATTCCTCACATTTTGGTGAATTTGAGACAATCCTAAACACATTTATTTTTAATACTGATGAGGGAGCTTGCATAACATTAAATTTTTTTCCCAATATTCAGATCAAGTTGTTATTAGAGCATTGTTAGCTCATTTTAATCCTGAGATGGTTTGTCAAGGTTAGCTAGAAAATTACGTATTGGTTTTGCCTTTCTGTAAGAATAATTTAACTGTGTGCAAGTTTATGTGTGTAAGGTGAAGAAGGGAGATGGTCTGAGATGCTTCTTTGTTGCGAAAATTTTTGAAGCTTTGTGAATATTTTGCATGCATTACAAGTGTGATGGCAGCTTCAACAAGTGTTGTTTCTAATCCAACTTCCTTAGAAAGACTCTTTTATTTAGAGATGTGGCAATAAGTTATCATCATGAGAGATATGGTGGAATAGATGAATGAAGATAGGAAGGAGAACACTATACTTCAAGAGGAGTTGATGGCCATGAAGGAGGATAAGCAAGAGCTTCTTGAAAAGATGCATGAGATGGAGATTCAACTCCATGATGCCAAGGAAACCCTATCCAAGTATGTGCATGAAAATAAGGTATGCAATTCAAGTTTATCTTCAATTTCCTCCCAAAATGAATGTTTTGGTGCTTTTGAAAGACACACTAGAGGAATAAGATCCAAATTATTGATGAAGATGGGTTATGAAGGTAAAGGGTTAGGCAAACATGCAAAGGCATAGTTGAGTCAATTGTTGTTCAGGAAAGGCCTAGGTATTTGGGTCTTGGTTCTGGACAACATGATGGAGAATGCTCCAAAGCCAAGGAGGCACATCAAGGTGTTCCAAGGAGGACTTTCATTATATGTTCATTACCTCAACCTTGGGATGTTTGTGTGCATGAGGAATGCAAAATTTTTATACCCACTTTGCAAGAAGATGCTCATAAGCATGCAACTAGTGGAAGTGGAAAACGAGAGGATGGTGAAAGCTTTAAGGTCATTGAATCCATTGTTGGTATTTCGAAGAGAGCCACTACTTCATCAAACTCACCTATTCATTAAGGTGACAAACGTGAACGTGCAAGGTATAAATTTTCCTTTGATCAAGTTTCTTTTGATTATGATAAACATGGTAAATCTTCACATAACATTTGGAGAAAATTTACATGTTCCTTTTGTGGTTTGAATAACCATAATATTTCGAGGTGTTGCATGAGGATAGCCATACACAAGAAACTTTCAAAACAAAAGAGACAGAAAGCCAAAGTTCCATTGGATAATGGAAACCATGTTGAAAAGAAGATGCAATTATTTTTCACTCATTGCCATAAGCAGGCTCATCTTGTAGACAAGTGTTGGACTTTTCATCCAACAAGTCATCCATGACATTTGAAGAAGGTGGAGAGAGATTTTGGCAAGAATGGAAAAGAGGATTCCATAATTGATGTGGGTCAGGATGATACACATGATGAAGTGCAGTTGAAAGAAGCACCATTGAAATGGTTTGGAAAGAGATGGTTAGATTTCTTAACTACTTAAGGCCTTCCATTTCTTTTGATAATTGATGCAAATCTTTCCTTATTGATGCATTTAATTGTTATTTGGATGCATTTCTTTTCTCCTAAAAGTATTTTGCATATTGCATGAAGCAAGATGTTGGAAAAGTAGAGTTATGTTGACTCACTTAGATGTAACAAAGACGACAATTTGCAACTAAAAATTTGCATGCATCTTGCATTCTTGAACTTGGATGTTTACATCAGGAAGGTGTTTGAAAGTGGAGTATGTCGACTCACTTTATTGTAGAAAATTTGGTCATTTCAGCTCTTTAAGTATGCGTAGATACCAATGGGATTCTTGTACTTCTGATTGTACTTGTGAGACAGTTAAGGATTCTTATACATGCATGAGAGTTTGTGCATGTGAACATTGGAATTTTTAATAGTTTCATTGTGCTTGAACATGCATGAGTGATTGACTTGTGTTCGTTGATTGCTTTGTTAACATGTATGTTGTCAACTTGAGAATTTTGATCATTCGCACATGCATGAGTGTCGACTTGTGTGTCAATTGATTGTTACATGTATATTATATCGACTTGGAAGAGTTGATTTTGTCTCCAAAGATGAAAGGGAGATGTGACGAATTGTTTCATGAGAATGTGGAATTATTGTTGTAAATTGTCAAGTTGTTGTACATGCTTTTGCTTGACTTGAATGTCAGTTGTTTGAAGAAGCATTTTTTGTCAAATTGTGTTTAGTCAATGGTTTATACACCAAGATGTAAGAGTACATGGATATGTTCACATAATGTGACATTTTTTGCTTTGAAGAAACGAAAGGAAGAGGTCGTAAAGTTATATTCTTGCATGAGTGTTTTTCATGGTTCATGGTGTTTCTTGTGACAAGATGTCGTAGGATTTTGGAAGGTCCACGCTTGAGCAAGAGGCTCATGATTAGCCTTCATTCTCAAATCAAGACATGAGAAACATCTTAATAATGGAGGATGATGGAATCAAGAAGCAAAAGTGGACAAAAACTCCAAAGCAAATTGTAGCCATTATAGACCATTTGATGTGTTGACACTAAGAAGTGAAAGAGATGGCAAATGCATTCTTCCAGATGTGGAATTTGGAACCATGGAGGTAAAATAATGGTCATTTCTTTTTTTATTATTACTGATATTGGAACTCATTGTTATATTTCACTCACATGGGCTTATCTTGGAAAAGTGGTTTCCAAGGAGAAGCTTGCATTAAATGCATGTGTTGCAAAGGAGGAACATGATTCTCAGTGGGAAGGCCATCAGTCAGATTTCCAAGCACTGAGGGATTTATTTGGTACAACACAATGTTTAATTAGCAAGAAGCCAGTAAGTGTTCGATTGGGTCAGCAGCAAAAGGAGAACATTTGTTGAAGTGCCAAGCCATTTGCAAGGCAAGGCATGTAAGTGAACCCAAATGGTTCTCATAGAGATTTTCCTAAGTAGAATAAATTGATAAACATTGGGAGGGAGAAGGGTATTCAACTCTCATCAGATAACCAACTTTTGTCTGTCTAAAAGGCTATGAGTGGGAAGGACTGATTGAAATCTAGACTAGGGGCAAAAATTTGCTCAAAAATAAAAGTGCCTAGAATCTCTCAAAAAATAAACAACTACATCTGTCTTCATGATATGATCCAACTGCAAATCATTTCACTAAAAAAATAGCTCGTATGAGAAAGAGAGAGCCTTCTATCTGTTTTATCAAACAGGCAAATTTTGGGTACAGACTGATTGGGGTGCTGACTAGGCATCCGTACAACTGAGTCAGCAAAAGGAATATTCCAAGGAATATTCCTTGGAATATTGCCAGAATATTCCCACAGGTGGCTCAATCAGGATTCGAAAAATGTCAGCATATTATTTCTCTAGAGAATTTTTGGTGGACCAATGAGAGGGTGACAGGTGGCAAGCCCGGAGGCCACCACGTGCCCTCTCAAAGGTCATGTAAAATTATAGTGGGGAGGCCAGAGTTGAACCTGCGACCTTGCCCACACAATCCCACACATTAGCGCTATATCACAACATGTTTCTTAATAAACATAGGGTAAGATTTGTATTTAAAGTTATTAAATGTGGCATTTGGGGAAAGAAAGGGAAACCCCCATGGGCTAGACCTCTCCACATATGACCATAACCCATAACTGGAGGCCAGGACTATGCGCTAAGTGGAGTTTAGCATTAGTTAAACCATGATTAACCATTAATTAATTTTAAATTTAGTTGGCTATAGTTTGGTAGGTCCGACAAATCCGATATTACTCTAATTTTGGCGGGGTTAGCTAGAGTTTCTTTAGATTTGGTGGAGTTTTCGTAGGGAAAACTGAAGAGGCCATAACTTTGGCATATTTCGGCCAATTTTGGCTCCAAACGAGTAATTCCTAGATGCTATGGATGCTCTGAACACAATGGAATAGGTTGTAAAGGAAAAACGACACTTTTGTACATGATTTTGCTACGTTGAAGTTTAAGGAAGCCTAGGGCCACTAGGAGAGGAGGTCAAACCTAGATCACTTGAAGTCCAATTGCAGAGCTTGGATAGTAATTTTTGGGGTTTTTGGGTCCTTTAAATCTAGTGGAGCAGGCTGTAAAGCCATTGGAGCACTACGAGGGCATGTAATAATAGATTTGACCATTAATCCAAAGAGGGCCTAGCCATTGAAGCAGGTCCAAGGAGATGTAGCCCTGGAGGGGTGAACTCCTTTATGAGCTTTGTGTTATGACTTGTTGTATTTTACTTATCTGTAATTCACTTGTTGTATATGTGTTTTAAACAAATAATTAGCCTCATAAATTTCTCATGAAATGCACTCAACACTTGACACATAATCCCTCACATTTTGGTTAATTTGAGACGATCCTAAACACGTTTATTTTTAAAACGGATGAGGGAGCTCACATAAAATTAACAAGTTTGCCCAATATTCATATCACTATGATGCTAACGTGTTGGCTAAGAGAAAGCACTAGATGTAAATCATCATAATGCAGTTGTAGCATTGGACTTTGTGGTAAGACTAGAATGTCATACAGGTATTGTATGTCTAGCATGCAGGCGTGTAAGTCAAGGATTGTTATATGCATTAGGGTTATATACATTAGGTTTATGTACATGTATTTTGATTTTATGGTTACATTGATGATAGATGTTAGTTGATTAATGTAGTTATATGCACATGCATCAAATAGTCAAGAATGATGGTAAGTTGTTGTTGTATGCATTGCTATTGTTGTTTCATGTTAGAGAACTTGATGATTAGGGTTACTTCATTGATATCTTGATGTTTTAATTTGGATTGGTCACATATGTGATGGTTATGTTCATTGCATTGAAGATCTTGATGTTATATGTATTGTGTTAACCTAGTTTGACCTATGCATATGGTTATGGTTGCAATATTTAGGTATGAGCCGACATATTTCTGACATGGTTCCGTATTAATCTAGACTCATCGTACATATGTGATTGTTATACATGAATGACAATTGCTTATGAACTTATGATGTGAACATGTTAGTTAGTTATTGTTATGGATTTCATGATTTATGTTTGATTTGATATGTTGTGAAGTTGTAACATGCTAAGTTGGATTGAGTGTGTAGACAAGACTACCTCCCCTAAGATACATTAAGGTATGAGTTTTCTTATTACATATATTTGGTACTTGATTTTTTGATTACGTTTTTTAGTTGATTTGTTTAACATGGTATGGTTGCAAGATTGGCTGAATGTTTGATGAATTGCATAATATGAGTATGTGTTGAAAATGATCTTGTTTTAAGATGATTGTATTAATATAACTGTTGAGACAGTTGATATGTATGTGAGTGTAATAGGTGATAGTTGTAACATTATGTCTAATGATTATGTGTTAAGTATGGATTATGACGTAATGGTTAGACGTGCTAAATGTTGATTTCAAATTGATAGATATGATTATCTTGATATTTGGAACATGTGGTTGGCATGTGTGAGAAGTTGCAGGAAGCATGTTAGTATTAACCTGACAATATAATAAGTGATTTTGCTATATAGCTAACAGTTGGATGCCATGATATCGTGTAATAAGATTTGATTGCAGCAAGATAAATGGTAAAAGAAAGGGTTGGGCAAGAATTCCTTGAGATATGTTTGGAAACCCTAATTCCAAACGAATGAGTGCTTTGCATACAATAAGTCTTCTTAACCTTATTTTGTATGGAATTATGTGGATATGTTCTAGATTCATGAATATGTACATGATAGGTATATTATCTAGTTTCTAGTTACAGGTGAAGGGAATTGGAGTCCCTTGAGTGATAGCTTGGATGTGTTCAGTTGCAAGCAATGCGCTTGAGACAATAAGGTGTTAGTGCCTAAATTTACCTTAGGTTGAAAAGTTAGGATACAGGGCCAACATCAAACCACGCTCAGCCTGTTAGCTATCCCTACCAGGTTAGGAGAGGGCTCTCTCCGGGTCAATCTCAACAAATAATGATTAATGGGGGCTTGAGATGACTGAAATACCTTCTGATATTAGGCTAGGTATATGTGAAGGAGAGTTTGATTTGATAAAATGATGATTTTGTTGGCTCAGATGGAAAGATGGCTTTTGGGTGCGAGGATTGAGGCTCAGTCCTACAGAGATCTCAACGGGGCAAGGTAGGAAATTGTTTTTGGAACTTAAAATTGAATGATATGGAAGTAATAAACAGGTGAGGTGTTGAAGAGGGCAAGAGAAATCATGGATCCTCCCCAAATAGCTGAAAACATAGAATAACTAAAGCAAACTTCAAGTAGAGCACTGCAATTTCAATGGATTCTACTTACACTCTTGTTTGTTTAGTTCAGAAGAAACGAGATAGAGAATGGAATACATAACATATAAGAAAATTCAAAATTACAAAAGAAATCACTTTACCAAGACAAATTGCCACATGAATCCTAAAGAGTGCTGCAAATCCTGGTCTCAATTCCTTAGCCAAAATGCTGATATGAGTGTACAATGAAGCTCAAGGCTTTCTCAAGAGTCTAACCATGCTAATGACTAAAAAAACATAATATAGACAAACATAGCTCATCCTTGCCTCTAGGGGTCGAGCACACATGTTTAGGATCTGATCCAACTAATTCTAAACTGAGAACTAGAAACTAGGCAACATAACAACATGCCTCTAGAAATAAGGGAACTGATTCATTCAGTTTCAAACAACCTTTAAACTAATGAATCTATGTCTACAAGTGAAAATTTAACATATTTACATCATCATCCATCAATTTTCATCAAATTACATCACAAATTTTCCATTAGGAAAGTGAAAAAGTCAAACTAGGCAAAGCTGGGCAAAAAACTGGCAATTTTTCCTCTATGCGCCGCACCGAATTCTCTATGTGTCACGCCTGTTTGGACCCACTTTTGGAGTCCTTCTCAGTATCCAAATGACTTATAGGTGTGCTTGTTCGAAATTTTTTCCTGTCTACTTTCCAACCCAAGTGGAATTTTTCACTTTGGCCTCCATTTGCCCCTCCAAAAGTCCATTCTCCCAACACTACTTCCTGTGTGTCAAAATAGGGGTAGTGAGGTCATTGTTTTAGTGTTTTTGACCCTTTTGAGGGCTCAAAACCTGCCCAAATTTCTTGGCCATAGGTAGGAAAGCATAATTTTTCATGCCAAATCCAAAAATTTTAAGTTTTTGTGATTTGGATGCTCCTAGCAAAAGCGAGCGCCACGTGGCACTGTGCATAGGGCAGAAAATCCTGTTTTTGTGCCAAAAAATTTCCAAAATGCAAAAATTGCTCTAAATTTTTTGAAATTTGGGTTGAATCTTCTCTATCAAGAGCTATGTTGGGCCAAGGAAGCCTCGGCCAATATCTAAAGTCGATCATTCTCCTTTTGCCTCTTTGATGCCTTCTTCAATTTTGCCTTCAAACTCTTGATTCTCACCTTGCAAACTTTGTTCCTCGCCATGTAATGAACAGCCATGTGTCTCAACAAGTTTTTCTCCTTGTTGGCCTTTTCTAGCTTCCTCTCCAAGTGGATATTGGCTCTTTCAAGCCATGACTCCCTATTGGCATTAATCTCCTGCTCAAGTGAAGTGAACTCGACCCTCCTCCTTTGGGCAGCTTGGCGATTCTCCCGAATGTTTTGCAACTCCATAATCACCTCCTGGTCCTCAAGTTGCTTATTCCTTTGCTTTAGGTACTATATTTTCCATTGGGCTCTATCCAAGTTGGTAGACAAGGCATCAACGTCCGCCTACTACTCTTGAATGATTTCTCTAAGATTGGTGCTTTGCGGGCCCATATCAGTATCATCAACCTCAATGAGAATGAAATCAGTCTCCCGCTCACCTGATGGTCCTTCCTCCTGTAGTGGCCTCTTGCCTTGGTCCTGAACCTATTGTGCTGATGAAGGAAGCAAGGCCCCTTCCACCCCGGGTGGAGATAACACTTGCTTTGCTGCTGCGAACAACTGTCTAGTGCCCTTCTGATATGTAATAAACACCGGCATAGTAGTAGTCTGTGCCTTGTGACCCTCATGCTGATAAGAAGGTCCACCTGTCTCATGCAAAGCCTCTGAAGGTCCCTGAGAAGCTCTGAAAAACTCACGAGAGATGAAATCCTCCCAAGAGATGCCCTGTAAGCCAAGCTGATGAATGACCACAATTTTGATGAGAGAAAAATGGTAAATATTGTTGAACTGCTGCTGAGGAGTCTTGTGCTGCACTACGGTGGTCATCTTCTCTATGTTTCGACACATGAAGTAAGGGATGTTCATCATCTGTACCTAGGTAAAATACATCAACAACCTGATATGATAAGCATATAAACGGGAGAACTGGCCCTCACAGTTAAAGTACTTCATGATTAGTTTCATTAAAGGAGCATATTCATCTTTGAGGTACTGAAAAGGAAACACTCTCTTGAGTTGTCTCAAGAAGCCGAGCTTGATGTACGGTTCATAATGCTGCCGATCAATTTTCTGCCTCTTGTTCCATTGCTCTCTAATGTTGGGAATACTGGTTGCTAGTGAAATGGATTCTGGTGTTAATGTGAAAGTGACACCAGCTAGAGTGGCTTGATCACTGTGTAAATGCAGTACAAACAAACGAGCCAACTCATGATGAAACTGAATACTAGCAACCTTCTCACAAAATTCATAACACGACTGATGTTGGAAACAAGAGATGGCAAAAGGACAGGCCTGTAATTCAGCAAGAATGGTTGGTTCTTCTCTAATATGTTTTCCACCTCTATGAGGCATCCTGGGTGCATGTCCCTCTGGAGGTGAGTTACTATGGGTTTCCTCTTCATAATCATATGATGGATCAGATGCCATGTCTGCTGGTAGATAAACTGTCTTAGAGAAGTAGGTGTTGATGTGTTAAACTGTCTTGAACTGTCTTTGATGATGTGTTTAACCTCTGCCACCAAGGGAAAACAGTGAAATGAGGGACCGTGGAGGGCTAATTTAGGGAAATAGGGGGGTAGGGTTAGTTAAGGGAACAGGGAATTAGGGAATAGGGAATGAGACTAGGGTTTGGTGCATTTGGGATTTTGGGAGAGGGAATTGGGGTATGGGATTAGTGAATTTAGGGGTATGTGAATTTGGGGAATAGGGAAAGCAAGGAAAATATGAAATAAGGGAGTGATGAGGTGAGGGGATACTTGGTAGCAAAACAACCAATACAAAACCCTAGCAGCAATCTCCTTTGAAAATTTTGAAGAGATAGGGTTTGTTTTCCTTTAAACATTCACCATGCCACAAATACCATCAAACAACCATCAAATTTGGACAAAGAGCAATGAAAAAGGGTAAACCTACTTGGACAAGTGACAATACATGCGTTTTGGGCAATTGGAGCAAGTTCTGGTAGTTTTCATGCTCTTTGGCTATGTGTGCCGTGCTTAGTGTATGCGCCGCGCCCGTGTCTTTTTGCACTGAGAAATGCGGCCCAATGCGCCGCGCCTGGTAAGTGCGCCATGCCTCCTGCCGAGTGCGCCGCGCCGGTGACTTGGAGCGATTTTCACCAAATATCCTCACTTGCTCACCAAAATCACTTTGCCTTGCTTCTATTTTGCAAATGAACTCTTGAAATGAAGAAATGGCTTATAAAAAAGGATCTTTTAAATTTTTAGCTCATAAAACCCATTTTCATAATGTTTTTGAAAATGACTTTATTTTCAAACTCTGTTTTTTGGACTTTTTCACTTCATTTGAGTTTTGTGATGAACTAAATGACCTGAGCTTTGCTTTTTTTGCAGGTGTTGGAACTACTGGGGCTAAGGAAAGAAACCAGGGTTGCAGATGGAGTGATACACAATGAAGAAAACAAAATTTCATGATTTTTGTACAATAAAAGCAAAATACTCTATTTTTTCCTCAAAATAGAGTTTTGAGGAAAAACACATTTTCGAACACTTGGTGATGAAATTTATTGATGTTGAAACCTCGTCATGGCCTGCTGGTTGTTATTAGAAACTTTGAAACATTTTTTTTACGAAACCCTAATGAAACCCTAGACCTAATTGAAAATGAAGCCCTAAAAGACCTTTGCAATATTTAAGACAAAAGATCACTGTATATGCTTTTTAATGAACAAACATGAGCCAGCAGGTAAATGACATGAGGGAAACTATAGGAAGGCCACTACTGTCAGATGATCCATGCACCTAATGGAATGCAAATTACTGGGCAGGACACCTAATATGAAATGCAACAAGAGAATTTGATCTTTGACAGAGGGATGAAGATACCAACACTAACACAAGGTAAGATAAATGGTATATTGTTATATTTATTTATGCATTGACAATTATGTGTTTATGGTAGTATGATGCAGGAGATTCCAAGGCAAGAGACTGCCATGAAATCTTGAGGAAATCTCAGGTTGAGCTTTCCTTGGGAGCCATGGGGATTGAGTCATGGTGTCTGTTGTTAGTCTTGTGCTTTGGCCTTTTGCAATTATTGTGCTTGATTTTTTATTTTGTGTGTGTCTGGTGCATAGCTATGCCACTTTGTTTGAGGTGTTGTATTGATATTATTTTTCATGATTTTCTTCTAGTTTGTTTCTTGGATTGCCTTTATGTTTTGAGTCTTGGGAATTGTTTGGGAAAGAGTAAATTTGATGGAGCTCAAGAGAGATGTGTGTTACACGACAGGTAATGTAAGACATGGATGAATCTCTATGCATGAGTAAGCACAATGAAAGGTAAGACTATGATAGCAGATTCGATTGATTAGGTCCATTGTGGTAAATTGACAATGACAGGAGAGTCGTGAGAAAGGTAAGCAAGAAAAGAAAGTAAATGGATCTGAGGTGTTGGATGACTTGGCTATGTTGGGAACTTTTTTTCTCAATTTCGTGCATGTTGTGCATGAATAAAGGAATTTCTCTTAACCTTGACCTTGATATCTGGTAATTATTTTATGATCATGATTGTGTTGATGTTTATATATGTATACATGTATGTATGTATGTTGTTGTCTAACAAGAAGATGATTGTCTTATGCTAACGATTATGTATGTATGTATGTATGTATGTATGTATGTATCTATGTCGATGTCTGAAAGGGTTGTGAGGGATCATTCTTTTGTAGGAATGCTTGCTTATGCTAGTAAATGGCATGACGAGGTTCCTAGACTTATGTGAAATCATGTGGGAAGAGTAGTCATGACAAATATACAAGGTCAATATCATGTGGATATGAATTGATATTTTATACTTGCATTTCTCCTATGTTAATGTTATGACAAGTAATGTGGAAGGATATATCAGCGAAATGAAATCATTGCGGTCTGTCACTTGCTGGGACAAGCATGGATAAGACATTGGAAACAAGGTTGCTTGGTAAAGGTAGTGTGGTTTCGGATGTGATGTACTATTATTTTGCTTATGTTATTGTTGGCTTGATGGGCCCTGAACTAGTTTCAGTGTTAATCAGCTAAGAAAGTCACTACACTACTGGCCCTTTCGGCATCATTCTGCGGAGCGTGGACTGAAGTCTCACCTGAAGCAGTATGGGGGGATGCAGGAACCAACTTTCTGCACCCTGAGATGGTCATGATGTCGGTTTTATACCTTAAACCCTTCCTTTGTGTAGATTGATAAGCCTTTAGGGCTTAATCAGTGTACTTTCTCTTTCGTCTCTTAGAACCCTTGCGAAGGTATATGATCGTCCTTCGCATAACCATACCCAGTGGCTTATGTACTTACACACCTTTGTTACTATGTTAGTGTATAATTTCCTCAATTATCTGAAGCGTTTTCCAACTTTACCATGCAATTAAGATTATCTTCACATAAACATATATCCCTATTTGCATTCATACAACAAATAGAAACATATTCATTTGTGCATCAAATTAGCATTATAAAATAAACCCAGAACTTAACATAACATAATCACATGTGATCCACAGAGGAAAAATACACAGTACTTTCAGAATACTTCTCTTTATTAATGATTCAGATTTTCAATATAGACTCCATTTGCCCTGTGCACACAGCTGCATGTGTCCATGCACTCAACTGCAGACTTCTACCCTAGGCCTCTACGCACTTAGCTACAGAGCCTCTTCCTACACTAAGGCTCTCGCTCCTAGATCTTTACAGACTCCTCAATTGCTCCGACTTACTTCGCACTTTTTCTCCCGAAGAATCTTCTAACACTTATTTTTATATAATCCCATGATCTGCGGACCATGGGTAGATCCTCTACAGCTGACGTGAAATTTACAAAATAAGGGCGAAGAACCGTTAGTGACTCTTTACATCTTCGCACTCTGCTTTTAGCCCAAAAATGGCTCTTAGGGGAATCCATTCCCAACAAGTCCCCAACACAAACATGGTGACTCACCCTCGATTTACTCTACTGACATGGAGATCTTGTCATGAAAACCTCCAAGCTTGACTTAAACAACTGCTACCTTGGCGGTGCATTGCGTTGCCACCTGCTTCATCTCCTCGACCAACTTCTCTCTCGTTGGCCCTGTGCTCTCTGACTAAATTTTCTGTTGAGTCTCCTGTAGACAAGCCAACTTGCCTTCAATAGTGGTCGTGATCAAGTAGGCCTCATCCAACTAAGGCTTCAATCGAGGCTTCAACACAACTTCCTTGTACTGAGATGCATCTACCCGCTCTTTCAATGGTTTGGCCTCCTGCATCTTAGCTAACCTCTACGTGATGGCGAAAGTGCGAGCTGTCGCTTTGACTTCGTCGTAGTGCTGTTGTAGCTCCCACGCTTCTATTTCTAGCCGTTGTACAATAGGATCTTCTTGGAGGCAGGTGACTACCTTGAGTGACTACTTGGAGAGCATGGTACAATCCCTCATTGCACTCTCTACTGCTACTACCACATCCTTCACAGTGGTCTTACACTTCTCCCTAATCTCTGGCAAAGTCAAATTCTGAACCTTCAACTACAAGTCTGCAATTTTGAGGTTCAGCTCCAACTGAATCTTTGCCAATTCAGTTTGTGTGTCACGCACTTTAGTAGCAAGCTTTCGAACCGTCACATATATCGGCTTAGCCTCGGGAATGCCCAGCTCTGGGATAGTCCTGCACACCTCAGCCGCGACTGTGGAAATGTGCTCATTCTTGTTTGCAATTTCTTTTACAAGATCAAGGGCAGAGTATCTCTACATGGTTATCTAGGCGTTGTTGACCTTCTGTTCACTAATCACCTGTACTGCACACTGTTCACGAACCTGAAGTTCTACGATCATGCCGTCCAATAAAAGGTGAAGCACGTCATTGGGAAGCATAGTCAGGTTGAGTGAAACTCTCTTGAGGCCGCTGATACCGGGTCTATCAGCTTTAGTCTCTGTTGTTAGTGCTCCATTAGGTAGCACTATTTCTTGGGGATCCCTTGTGCGCAACATCCCTGTGGCTTCTGAGGTGCCAGGTGCCAACCTAATTGATGTTGCACTGGTTTGTATCTGTGATGTGTGTATTTTCAGCTCACGATGACCCATCTGTATGGCACCCAATTGCTATTGTTGTTGCTACTTGAACTGCTGCAGCAGTTCCGCAGTGGCATCCTGCACCATATCACCTATATCATTTAAGTCTCCTCTATTAGGGTGATCAAGACTAGATACATCTTGCTAACCTTAGAATTCTTCTACGGCCCTACTTTCTCTAGGTCTCTGCTGCACTTGATGCGGAACATAGTCATCTCCGGGTCCACTCCTCCATGCTTCATCTAATCATCTTCTTCCTCGGTCTCCGGAGAAGGCGACTTTTGACTCCAGTCAGAGTCAAACTCCTCTTCACCTGCCTGTCCACCCGACTATTGCGCGAAAGCGCACTCTACATTGGCCTTCTCGTCGACCTCCTTTCTCCTCTTCACGACCAGTTGTTCCATCTTTAACTTGTCTTCTTCCTTCTTCCGTTGTGCAGTAGTCTTGCTCGATCCTACTATCGAGTCCATGGCATTGTGCTAATCTGCTGGCCAGTAGTCGAGGACTCTTGTAATTGAATTATATATGGAAAAGTATGGAAGGTCATGCCACTTCTTCTTGGGGTCCTTCCATGCCTGTACTGAGACATGGCGGAAGTCAGCCTTGAATTCCACGTACTCTTGCAACTTCCCAAAATTTCTAGGTGTCAAGCATGGCTTGCAGCTGATGGCCATATGGATGCTCATCTCCATCAAGATCCAGAATATCTTGCTATCCTTTATCCACTGAGCATCCTTCGTCGCCCACAGAGAAGCAAACTTCACTGCCTCTAGTAGGTACAGTGTGGCTAGAGGAAGCTGGCTATATTCGTGTAGCTCCCACACAACCAGCATTATGAACAACAATAGCCATGCATAGTGGAAAGTCTTACTATGATATTGTGCCTCATGGCATTTGGCGAGGAACTCACCGCAAAGGTAGCATGCCTAGTTAAATTGAACTCCCTCCGCGCACTGGACCACCAAAGCTATCACTAGTGCCGGCACTTCATCTGCATGACACTTCCGCATGACCTTCCCTACCAAGATCTGCATTGCCACTTTGACCGTGGGGTCAGAAATACTCGAAATGGCATAGCCACGTGGCTTCTTTATGATCTCAAATTTTTCCTTCAGGACCTTAGCAAGTGCATGCTCGTCGGACTTTCACCAAACGCCATGGCCAGATTTTCTCCTATGTACAACAGCCGCGTGATCCTATGGATCAACATGTCAGTGATGGGTATCTGCTCCTCAAACCACAGAAAACCATCATGCAACAAGGAAATTAGCTTCTTGATTACTACCATCATGATAGGTGCGTGGTTGTAATGTGGCACCTATAGCAAGTTTAGCAGGCCTACCTTGTGAAGAGCCCTAGAAATGGGTAATTATATGGGCTCATTCTACCTCTTATTTCGACTTAATCCACCATTCTCATTAGTTTATTGCATGTTTTTTAATATATTTATGCTAACAGAGTGAATTGGGTTAGTCATTTTTTCCATGTAGTCTAATGTGTGCCTTATGCAATTTTTTTGGTCAATTTTGGACAAAGTAAAGGAATTTATGAGCAAATGGTAGCCAAAACTCGAGGAAAATAGGGAAGAGGACTTGTAGGGGGGGTTTCGCCTTCATTAATGAACCCTTTCCTTGAATCCTCCATCAAAAACACGGAGCACAAGGGTCAACATTGATGATTCCAAGGGGCAGTCGAGCAAGTAAAGTAGGACTGTTGTTTATCTCCATTTCTAGGAAGCCGAGTTCCTTGATTTTAGGACTATTGGAGGACTCCATTTGTATAAATAAGGGGGCTTAGAGCATCAATAGGTTAGCCAGTTATTAGTAGATTTTCGCACTTTTGTGCAGCATTGTGTTCAACTCATTTTCGAGTTCCTCTTTTAGAATAGTTTATGTAATGTAACTATTATTTTTGATAATGAATATGAAACAACTTTTGAGCCAGCACTGATCTCTTTTAGAGGGTTGAAGCTCTTGGGTTAGGGCCCAACCCAAGCTACACAGCACCTCCCATTGTGTACTTATATTTTTTTCTTCAGTTCATGAGTTAATTTCTGTTGCATACATTCATTTTACTTTGTTAGATTAGGTGGCTTTTGATGGTTAGTATAGTTGTTTTTGTTTCAGTTGCTCAAGTAGGTTACTATAGTGACCAAATAAGATTCAAAAAGGCAAACAGTAGGCCCTCATCTCCTTTCTCCCTTCCTAGGACTATGATTTGAGGTCAAGGCACTACTTCTGCCACCAAAAACACAGTTTTTTCTCTTCCATGCAACTGCTAGTGTGATAAATTGATTTGGAAAAGTTGATATTGGTTCAGATTCAATTGCTTAGATCATTTCCTGTTCTTTTACCATAGTTCTCTCTGCATGCTTTTCTGTTCATAGGTTACTATTCAACATTTTCTGTTTGTAGGTTAGAAATTAGGTCAAGCTAGAAAAAGTTTTGTTTTCATCGTATAGTTAGTTCTTTCTTTGGTCAGTTTTGATAAGTAAATGTGTAGATATCTTGTAGGGAATCTTAGCTCAACATACATCCATAGAATGTCTAGCACTAGCCCACTTCTCATAGATTTCCCAACTCATTCCCAACATTTTTCGAATCTGCCCTAATTTCTGCGTTTTTTCCATAAAGCTTCTTCCTTGATATTTGAACAAATCCAACCATCACGTTCGTCCCTGATCTTCCTTGAAAAGTTCTAGACACCTCAACACCTTCATCTAGCCTTCAGTTCCCCTTTTCCATCATTTTTCCACCTTCAAAACTCAAAAAATAACTCTCGGCCTCCTCTTGTAGATCCTCCTATAGATCCTCTTGTATATCCCCTACAGCCTCCGCTAGAACTTCCTGTGAGTGGTTTTTCGAAGTCCGATCGCTATGGAAGTCTTCAGAAGGGTACTAGGGGCTTCTTAGGACCTCTCCACACCTTCCTCACCCTTTACAAAAACCAACTCCATCTTCCTTTGCCACCAAACCTCTGCACAATAATAATCAGATAGATTACAAGCATAATAATTTCACATAAAAACACTCAAAAGCACAAAACGATGTTTTCTTCTCATTTCTTTTCAGAAGTAGTTTGAATAAATGAAATTTACCATTTCAGTATTCAATTGCACTCATTTCATCAGTTTCCATCTCTTTCCCTGCAAAGTAGGGTTAA
The DNA here is from genome assembly GCA_031772625.1 of Pinus tabuliformis. NCBI lineage: Eukaryota > Viridiplantae > Streptophyta > Pinopsida > Pinales > Pinaceae > Pinus > Pinus tabuliformis. Next base: position 62,889,186 of record CM062805.1, on the reverse strand, counting down.
TAGGTAAATTAGGGTTTGCTAGGGTTTGTGTTACATTTCAATTTCTTTCTCTCTGCAAATAGAATAGCCACTATAGAGTTAGTTTTGTTTCATCACAGTTAAAAGCTTCTTCTGAGAACTCATAGAAGTTGGCTTAAGCTCCTCGCGAACTTGCGCCAGCTGACCAAGTGACAACCTACAATGAGAGCTAGTACTTGTGCATACAACACCATCACTTCCAAGTTTGTTACGAACTACAGTGTTGATAAAAGTAACGAAGGAAGCCTGAGGAGTTACAACCTTATTGCTACAATATTGGTGCTCACCATTCTTTTTGGTGCCATTGTCAGGGAAGCGTCAGAGTATTTTGTGATTACTGCTTTTCTTCTATTTTCTACTGCAACATTCTGCTAAGTAGTTTATTTGAGAAAAAGTAGAATAGTTGTTTCATTTCAAATCTGCAATTTCAATTCCGCAAAAGTAGATTAGGCATTTCCTGCTTTCGTTTCAATTCTACAATTTCATTTCAGCAAGCGTAGATTAGGCATTTCCTGATTTCATTTCAATTCTGCAATTTCCATTTCAGCAAGAGAAGAATAGGCATTCCCTGCTTTCATTTCAATTCTACAATTTCCATTCCATCAAAGTAGATTAGTCATTTCCTTGCTTTCATTTCAATTTTGCAATTTCATTTCAGCAAGATTCATTTCAATTATTTTCAATTTGTTGTTCAATCCATTTCAGTTTTGTAGGTACAAACAAAAAAAAATAATAATAATAAAATTAAAAAAAGTAAAATAAAAAAATCACCCAAAAAGAGATTTCCTTTCATGACTTGTAGGAATAGAGACAAGTTAGGAAAATTCCTATCCAACACCCCCACCACATCACTAAGTCACCCTTCTCTCTTCTTTGGTGGCAGTGATCCAGAGGAACCTATAGTTGAACATCCAGAGATATACAAAGATCCTATAGCAAAAGAAGAGGACGAAACCATTCCTCCTGAGACCATGGCTGAAAACAGAAACGTTAGAGGAAATGGGGAAAGAATAGAGGGTATCTTTCCTATCCAAGAGACTAATGCTGACACTAAAATGAAAAACATAAGTCATTCAGCCTTACCTCACTTCCATGGATTTAATACCAAAGATCTTGATACCTTCTTGTTTGAATTTGTTGTCCTCTGTCATACCTATGACTATGCAGAAGATGAGCAGAAGTTGAAACTGTTTCCTTCTACCCTCAAGGATGCAGCATTGCTGTTATGAAACCAGCTCAAGAAAAGATAGAAAAGATAGATCAACGCCTTATAATTCAGCCTCTTCGAGGGGGCAACCTCCTTTACATTACATAAATGAACAATTCTTGGATGATTCAAATGACAAAACCTCCTTTCTATATATAGGAGTCTATGGAGTCACAATATAATCCAGCCGACCTAACAATAATAATATAAAGCCACAAAAATAACAATAGAGGAATTCTATGGGCACATTAATACTAGTGATTACCCCATTACTATTATAGTTATACCCCTTATTTATATTGTTGTGCCCCCATTACCCCCATATTGTTATTAATGTGCCCATAGAATCCCTCTATTGTTTTTTTTGTGGCTTTATATTATTATTGTTAGGTCGGTTGGATTATATTGTGACTCCATAGACTCCTATATATAGAAAGGAGGTTTTGTCATTTGTATCATCCAAGAATTGTTCATTTATGTAATGTAAAGGAGGTTGCCCCCTCGAAGAGGCTGAATTCTAAGGCGTGGATCTCTCTTTTCTATCTTTTTGTGAGCTGGTTTCATAACATTTGGTATCAGAGCTTTGGATTCTAGGGTTTCGCTGCTCCAAACAGGTCAACGTGGCATTTTCGCTATAACTTTTTTTCTGTGACGTTTCAGAAGTCACAAGAAAAACCATTTGAGAAGAAATCGCGTTGAACCTTGGGTCCTAATTTCAAAGCTTTTTGCGCGATATTTTCGGAGATATGATCTCAGGAAGTTGGTCTTTTTGCAGACTCCTGAATTACACTCAAAACAGCTGACCTGGGGAAAATCGTCATAACTTTCTTTCTGAGCATTGGATTGAAATGTTGTAAGAAGGTACAGAAAGAGGATGGACTGTAGTTTTCCTTTATATATTTTTCATATTCAAAGGTTGAAACAGTGACATGTGGCACTTCATACAAGTTTGCTCTACTGAACTAGTCTATAATCAGGTCACTGCGGGAGATTGGGCATAACTCTTTTCTGGAGAATCCAATTTGGTTCAGACTAGTGGCATTGGAAAGAGGACAGAGAAGGCTAATACAGGTCACAATTTCAGAACGGGATGATTTGAAATTACAGAGATACATCAGATTCAATATCATGCTTCTACAAAGTAAAAAAAGGTGTGTAGTTTTTATTTTTTATTTTTGCATAAGCTTGGTTTGAAGGAATTCAAAGGGCATAGTAAAGCATTATTATCAGTAACTGATGCCCCGAGGAAAGAAAATGCAAACACCTAGTAAGGAACCTGAAAGCTCTAGCATGACTCATGAAGAAGAGGAAAAAATGCTACATGATATATCAAAATTACAAGAACAAGTGCAACAAATGTCACGCTCACAAAAGCTAACAGATGCTAAGATAAATGGCGTGGAATCTAAGATAAAGAGCATGGAAGCTAAGATGGATGATCTGAAGACAGATTTGAGGACAGAATTGAAGACAGACATGGCAGATTTGAAGACAGATTTAACAAATTTTCTACAAGAAATACTTACTAATGGTGAAAAGGTTGTAAAGGAAACTCATGATGTGAACAAAAGAAATGTTAATCATGATTCCATAGATTCTAATGTTGGATCGAAGACCCACCATATTCCAAAAATCGATATGAGGAAGTTTGATGGCAAGGATCCCGCCACATGGATATTACAGATGGAGCAGTTCTTCGATCTCAATAATGTGCAAAACACACAAAAGGTACGTATGGCAACTTTGTATTTGGAACCAAATCAATTTGTATGGTATCAATGGCTTTGCTCTCGTAAACAATTTATCACTTGGGAAATTTTTACGGAAGAATTGATAGCACATTATGAGGATACAAAAAGCAACACTTTTTTTAGCCAATTGATAAGTCTCAAACAAAAGGGTTCAATAATGGAGCACATTGAGGAGTTCCAAAAATTGAACATAAGGGTAAAAGATATTCCAGAGCAGCATAGGATTGATGTGTTCATAGGGTCTTTAAAAGATAATATCCAACATGATGTTCGACTTTGGGAACCTGATTCATTAGAGAAGGCATTCAGGTTAGCAAGAAAAATGGAAAGCAAAATTATGGCAACCAGGAAGCATACCACTCACAACTATAAAGACAAAAGTGCAGTTGCCCCTAGTCTTCCACAACCTATAAGGTTGACACCACAACAATTGGAAGAAAAAAGAGCAAAAGGGCTGTGTTATAGTTGTGATAGAAAATACACTAAAGGTCATAGGTGTGCTGAGAAGAAATTATTCTACATAGATTGTGAAGATGAAGAAGAAAAGGAGCAAGAAAGGTCAAAAGAACAGGATATGTTCCAGGAACAAAGCCTAGATGAGGAACAAATAAATCCGACCATATGTTGTAATGCATTGGCGGGAATTACCACTCCTCAAACCATCAAGATAGAAGGACAAATCAAGAAGAAAAAGGTGATAGTGTTGATTGATTCAGGAAGCACCCACAATTTTATTCATTGTAGGGTAGCAAAAGAATTGAATTGCTTCCTATATCCAGCACCAAAGTGTCAAGTGATGATTGCAAATGGAGGAACAATAAATTGCTCTGGAAAGTGCCATAATATCAAGCTATCCATGGGAGAATATGTATTGACTAGCCCAATGCTTTCCATTCCAATGGGAGGTGCTGATGTTGTACTAGGAGTCCAATGGCTACAATCCTTGGGTACAATAGCTTTTAATTTTCAAGAACGTTTCATCAAATTTTCTGTGGAAGGAAAGGAAGTTGAATTAAGGGGTATTGCAGGGAAACAAGGAAAGATAATCAGCTCTAATGGTATGACAAAGCTTCTAAAAAAGGAGTAAAGGGGTGTAATTGCACAATTATGTTTGCTAGATGTTTCCACATTAGAATCATCTATTTCTCTAGATCTCCAAAAAGTCTTGGACAATCATTTCAAGGTATTTGAGACTCCCAAAGGTCTCCCACCTATGCATGATCATGATCATGCTATTCATCTGATTCCAGGAAGTGTTCCTCCAAACATCAGGCCGTACAGATATCCCTATGTCCAAAAAAGTGAAATTGAACGTATGGTTGCAGAAATGCTAGAGGCTGGTATAATTCAACCGAGTCAAAGTTCTTTCTCTGGTCCAGTAGTATTGGTGCACAAGAACGATGGATCATGGTGCATGTGTTGGTATCATCCTAAGACCCTTTTTCCTTCCCAGTTTCACATCATTTATCCATACACTTTCATCATTTATCCCTCAAAATCCTTGAATATTGATTATTAATTGTTCTATAGTTATTAGATTGCATAAGAATTAATTTAGGGGTTTTATGTTCCAGAATTAGAGGTTTTTGATGACTTGACTACAGGAAGTACCCACAACCTGTAATGAGTTTACCGTTTGACATGTGGCACAGTGGATGAGCGAGAACGGAAAGCATGGGCGAAAAGTGGAATGTCCAAGGATGGACAATCACCTATCTTCCATCCAAATCGGGCCTCCTAAGCATGTGGTCAACCTCAGTCAAAGCAGGGTACTCTGGCGCATAAAAGCAGCAACAGCATTGTTCTATTTTCATTTTGATTTTTCTTGTTCTTTTTGAAACTTATGGTATGGAAACATTTTGCAAAAGCTATGTAAAAACGCGACAACAGCATGTACATTCACTGCATCTATGACATGGCTGTATGTACGCGTATGTAAATACAGTGGTTGAATGTTTTTGATGGTTAATCAATAGTTGAAACATTTGCTTCGAACAGAGTTTAGTTAATACACAGAGAATCGTTTACAGCCCCAACGTGTGTTCACTCCTTTGCATTGGTTGATTGATTGAACGGTGGTAGTCGGTATACCCTTAGGCGCAGACGGGCCCTGCGTCCTTTGTTTGGTATAATGCTCTTCGTTTTTGTTATATTTCATTTCAGTTCATATATATATATGTGTTTGCACAACGCTGTATTAGTTTCAATCTCTGTGCTTACACAGCGTTGCATTGATTCCGATTTATGTATCACACAGATTGCATTATAATTTCGATTTATATAACTGTTGATTCACATAGCATACGGGTTGCAGTCATATGAGTTTTCGATTCTTTTATGATTTAAGTTTCATTACATGCATATGTATATGGTGTGCGCATCAGAAGGGTTTATTGTTATGTTGAATGGTCAGCATTAGGGCCTGGAATGAGAATCTTGTAAGGGATTTGGCCCTCGTGTGATTTACAGATACATGCTTATAAACTCTGCCTCCTTTTTCAGTCTATTCATGTTCCTTTTTATACAGCTTAATAGTGTACATATCTTGCATGTCGTGTGTGTGTCCTGAGCAAAGATTTTCTGAGTGATACCTCTGTAAGGAGGTTAGAATCATTGCCATAATCATACACAGTCTTTAGAGTCACAGTTTGTTTTAATAGATGCATGTCATAATCAGCATTGTAGTCAAATACATCAGTAGGGTAATCTAGGTGTGTGAAGGATAGGTTGCATATCACGGTCTTCTGTAAGGAAGCCTTGCAATTTCCCTCATAATCACCTGGGCGGTAATTCTTTATGTCTATATATCTTAGACCACGCCTCTAAGTTTACGCACCTCGGTCGATATTAAATATAGAGTCTAGTCTAGTACCCTAGCTAGAACCACTACATTTTGGCGCCGTTGCCGGGGAGGCGTAAGTAAAGAATTCAAACAAGCAAAACAAAAAAAAAAAAAAATTAATTCACAAAAACCAAAAACACAGTTAGAATCATGTTCATTTATGCCTAGACTTAGGGACAATCAAGGGAGATTTGTGAAAACCCCCCACCATCTTAACACTAACCCATCATCATCAGGAGCAGACTCAACACCAACTGAGGAGGATATTCAAACATTAGCTGAGAAATTTTATTCAGGACAGCATATTACTTTTGCTGAGAGGGAAATTCTGTTTGCACATAAATCACAGCAACCTTTTCCTAAAGCTTCTACACAAAGGAAAAGTAGCACCATTACCAAACAATCCTCCTTTCCCTCTTTTCCACCTAGAGACACTAAGAAACCAAGCAAAATGGCTGAGGAGGGATCTGGATCAGTCCCCCATCAAGAGGAAGAGGAATCCACTTTTAAATTCCCTATACAAGAACCACAGGAGGATGAGGAGATTAAAATGAAAAATATACCCCCATCCGTGCTACCCAATTTCTATGGTATGGCATCTGAGGATCCGGACTCATTCTTATTTGAGTTCGACATTGTGTGTCGCACTTATGGTTATACAGATGATGCTCACAGACTGAGATTATTTCCAGCCACATTAAAGGCAGCAGCCTTGAAATGGTTTATGGGGCTAGGGGAACATGCCATAGGAGATTGGGATGACATGAGGAGGGTATTCCTGAGGAAATATCAGCCTTATTGCAGATCCAAAGATTCTAAAGATGACATCTTTAGAATGAGTCAGCAGGAGGATGAGACCTTAGAAGAATATCTAGAACGGTTTGTTTATAACTTGCAAAAATCTAAACACCGAACAATGCCTCTTGATCTAGTCCACACCATATTTTTGAAAGGTATCCGGGAAGAGTACATGGATGATCTCAACCTAATGGGCAAAGGTGATATCTCCGCCTTACCCTTTGAAGAAATAGCTGGACTGTGTGAAAAATATTCCAGAAGTAAGGCCAAAATGGGAAAGAGAACCTTGCCCTCTAGGGTCACAAAAACTGCCTCTGCTAGTGTCACCCGGGCTGAAATTGGTAATCTCTTAGAAGAGTTCAAAACAGATTTGCTAAGTACTCTAGGAAACAAAATTGATACCTTAAAAGCCAAAAAGAAACAAGTGGAAGAAGACAATATCATGGCCATTTTCTGCCCCAAGTGTCACAAGAAGCATGCATTAAAAGACTGTCCTTTAGAAAATATACAAGTATGTGCTTTCTGTACTGAGCATCATGATATATTTAACTGCCCCAAAGTTAAAATTGTGCAGAATTGTAACATGGCAGCCAGCACAGAGATGGAGAATGTGTACTACATGGGTGCAAAGCGACCATGGCAACCAAGGCAAACACCCCAAGGTATGTTTCCTAATCAAAGCATGCAATTTCCTATGAATGATCAGATGTATGCACAAAACTTATGGAATATACCTATGCCATGGCAGCATGGAAACCAATCACAAAATCAATGGAGACCATCTCAACAATATCCCCAATCTTACCATCAGTATCCTCAATCATATCCACCTTACTCAAAACCATATCAGCAGTACCAGCAGCCATATCCATCACATTCACAGCCATATCAGCAGCACCATCAGCCAATTGTTTATCAGTCCCAGCCTTCTCAACAAACTCTGCCTGCTCCTCCACAAATAAATGTCCCACAACTTCAATTTCCAACTAATCCACAACCTCCCAGACCAACACAAATACTTGCTCAAACTGTCCCAAATCCAAACAATAGAGCGGAGAGGCCAGCTTATAACGTGGAAGAAGGAACTTCCTACTCCACATTGCCTTTACAAAACATTAATCTGAGGTCTGGTAGGGTGCTTCAGAAGGATTCTCCAATAACAGACCAGCAAGAAGAAAACTTAGAAAAAGAAAAAGAGATAACAACTCAAACACAACCAAGCAGTGAAACCAGAGATAAACAAATGCAGTCACTGCAACCACCTTTTCTGGACCGTTTGGTCCAAGTCAGACCACCATTGCCTCTGCCACAATTTGATGTTTTGGATGAACTTAAAAATGTCTACATAAAAATCCATTTGCTGCAAGCTATAAAGGACATTCCTATTTACACCAAAGCCATCAAAGAGATGTGTCTCAAGAAACCTGCTAGGAAGAGGATTGATCCGCAGACCATTCATGTTTTAGGAAATTTGGCAGGCCTTATGACCAATACCATCTCCATGGAGAAGTATGTTGATCCGGGCATTCCAAAAGTGACCACTATCATTAACAACATACGGATCCCAAACACTTTGATAGATCTTGGAGCTGCAATCAATGTCATGACCCTTGAAACTATGAGAACACTCCAGCTTGTGAATTTGCAACATACCACAATTGTTCTTGAGCTAGCTGATAGGTCCAAAGTCATTCCTGAGGGGATTTTGGAAGATATCATTGTTTCACTGGACTCTTGGGAGTATCCAGTGGATTTCCTAGTCCTGCAACCCAAATCCAATCTAGGAGGACATCCTATCATTCTAGGCAGACCATGGTTAGTGACTGCTGATGCATTTATTGGATGCCGATCAGGTAACATGATTATCTCTAGAGGGACCGAAAGGAAACAACTCACCCTCTACCCATCAGCACAATCACCTGCAGTCACACATAACTTGTGGCTTGATGACAAATTTAATGACAAAGAGGAGGTACAATCTGTTTTTAGCATTAACCAGATCTATGATTTCCATGAAGATAATACTGATTTGGTAGAATTATTTCTCTCATAGCCTGATATATCTGAAAACTTGAGAAATGAACAATATAATGCTGCAGATGTACTTCTCGCTCAGAACTTTCAAGAAACATGCACTATCCACTCCTTGCAATCTACATTTCATGACATCTTTCCTGTTCAATCCATCACCAATACTCAGAGTCAAGTCATAGAGATCAGTCCGGGCAAAACTTTGAACATAGGTAACCACCTAGACTCATCTCAACAAGAAAAATTGATTAGACTCTTGACAAAGTACCAAAAAGCCTTTGCATGGGATTACACTGACATGCATGGGATTCACCCCGACACATGCACTCACCACATCTACACAGATAGCACCATTAAACCGGTGAGGCAACCACAACGAAGAATGAACCCCATGCTCCAAGACATTGTCAGAGAGGAGTTGCAAAAACTCTTGAGAGTCAACTTTATATATCCTATTTCTGACAGTCAGTGGGTATCCCCATTGGTTATTGTGCCTAAGAAGAATGGCAAGTGGCGTATCTGTGTTGACTACAGACAGCTGAACAAAGCCACACTCAAAGACTACTTCCCACTGCCATTCATTGACCAAGTGTTAGACACCCTAGCCGACAAATCATCCTTTTCATTTCTTGACGGTTTCAGTGGCTACAACCACATCCGGATTGCCTCTGAAGACCAGGACAAAACCACCTTCACCTGTCCTTGGGGCACCTATGCCTACAATGTTTTTCCATTTGGACTTTGTAACGCTCCAGCTACATTTCAGCGAGCTGTGTTAGCTATATTTGCTGATTTGATTCATGATTGTGTTGAAGTGTATATGGATGATTTTTCAGTATATGGCAATTCTTTTGATCATGCATTAGAAAATCTAGAAAAAGTTTTGAAAAGGTGTATTGAAGCTAACCTGTCCCTCAGCAACGAAAAGTGCTTCATGATGCTAAATGAAGGGATCGTGTTGGGCCATTATATCTCTTTTCAAGGCATCCAGGTTGACCCAGCAAAGATACAGATTATTGCCGATTTGCCTATTCCACAGAACCAGAGGGAGGTAAGAAGTTTTCTCGGGTATGCTAGCTATTACCACAGATTCATTGAACATTTTAGCAAGATAGCCTTACCTTTGTTTAAACTTCTTGCCAAAGATGTACTTTTTACTTGGACTGAGAACTGCCAACATGCATTTGAACAACTTAAGAAGAAACTGTCTACTGCACCAGTCCTGAGAGGGCCTAATTGGAGTTTACCATTTCATATTTTTACCGATGCATCTGACACTGCCATAGGTGCATGCTTAGGCCAAAAAGAAGAATCTTGTACATATGCAATTTATTTCATTAGTAAAAATCTCACACCTGCCGAGCTAAACTATACAGTTACAGAGAAGGAAACACTTGCCGTCATTTATGCTGTGAACAAATTTCGCCATTACATAACTGGTTATGAAGTCTTTGTACATACTGATCACTCTGCCATTCGACATCTCATGAATAAACCAATAACTAGTGGCAGAGTTACCAGATGGTTACTATTGTTGCAGGAATTTAACATCACAGTGCTAGATAGACCAGGTAAAGAAAACCAGGTGGCAGATTTCCTCTCTAGACTACAAAATCTAGGTGAGATTGTTCCTGTTGAGGACTCTTTTCCGGATGAGCACTTATTCGCAATTTCCATAGTAACTCCTTGGTTTGCTGATTTAGCTAATTACTTGTCTACAGGTAGAACACCTCCACATTTCACTGCAAAGGAAAGGAAAAGACTAATCAAACAAAGTGTTAGATATTCTTGGCTTAATGGCGATCTCTTCTACACTGGTTTTGATATGATCATTAGGAGATGTGTCCGAAATGATGAGGTAATTGACATTTTAAAATCTTGCCATGATGAACCGTGTGGTGGGCATTTTGCAGCGAAGCGGACAGCCTTCAAAGTTCTTACTCTTGGATACTATTGGCCATCCATTTTCAAGGATGCCAAGAAGTATGTAAAGAGTTGTGACAGCTGCCAAAGGATGGGCAGACCCACAGCTACGGATCAGATGCCCCTTCAGCCCCAAGTTCACTTAGAACCATTTGATAAGTGGGCTCTGGACTTCATAGGACCGATCAACCCAGCCTCTAATGGTAAGAAGTACATCTTAGTGTGTACTGATTATGTCACAAAGTGGGCAGAAGCAAAAGCATTGGTAAGAGAAACCGAACACACAGTAGTCAATTTCCTCTTTGAGGAGATCTTTGTGAGGTATGGAGTGCCAAGAGAAATTGTCACTGATCAAGGAACCCAATTCACCTCCCAGCTCATGAAGGATATCACAGACAAGTACCAAATAAAGCATAGGAAAAGTACCCCCTACCATCCACAGGCCAATGGGCAGGTGGAATCAACCAACAAGACTCTGGAGGGGATCATTACCAAAACTGTTGCAATGAACCGCAAAAACTAGGAGGAGAAGCTCAAGGAGGCACTCTGGGCTTACCGAATTACTTGGAAAGATACCACTGGGATTACACCATACCAGTTGGTGTACGGTAAGGATGTCATGCTTCCTATTGAATTCCAAATTCACACTTTCAAATTAGCTGCAGATTTATTAATTGATTTGGATCAAGCACAGAAAGAGAGAATCCAGCAGTTAAATCAGCTGGATGAGATGAGGCAACAAGCAGAACAAACCACCACCCTCATGCAAAAGCACAGGAAGCAATGGCATGATTCACACATTAAAAAGAAGCACTTCAAAGAAGGTGACTGGGCTCTGCTTTTTGATTCAAAATTCAAGGATCATAAAGCTAAGTTCACCACCCATTGGATGGGCCCTTATGAAATTGTTCAGGCTTATGACAATGGTTCAGTTAAACTTCGAACTATTGATGGCAAAGGTCATTGTTTCACAGTCAATGGTCATCGCCTGAAGCTGTACAACAAACCCATCAGCAAGCAAGACTTTCTCAATACATTATCTCAACAAGAAGAGGTTGAGGTACTGCAGCCCTCAGCTGCAGTATCACTGCCTTAATTTCATTTTCTTTCAATTCCGAAATGAAAATAAATAAATAAATAAAACAAAAAAAAAAAAAAAAAAAAAAAAAAATAAATAAATAAATAAATAAATAAATAATAATAATAATGGGTTAGATGTGAAAACCAGTATCTGGCACAATCTAACCCTGAATTCCTACCTGAAAACCAATTTATTGGCGGGTATGAATTCTACTTCTGTTGTTCATTATTTCCTTTCTCAATTGCATCATGACTTGAGGACAAGTCAAACTTTCAGTCGGGGAGAGGAAGACATCTGTTCTGTTACTTTTATCTCTCCCTTGTATATTCTTCAGATTTCTATATTTCACTGTAAATTTCCAAAAGCAGCTTGTTACCAGTTTTCTAGACTTTAACAAATAAGCTGTTCTGTCATGATTTTCAGAGGGACCTGGTTGTAAATAGTTTGCAGGGGGACCTGTTTTGATCAGACACCTATGCTACCAACACCATCAGTGCAATGGGACCTGTTTAAGATATTCAGAAGGGACCTGTTTAAAGCAATTGACACCTGTTTGAGACATTCCAGCCAGCAGTAGGGACCTGTTTAAAACATTTAGTTGGGACCTGTTAAAAAAAAAAATCTTGATAACAAGGGCTACTTCAACCAAGCTCTTACAAGGATTTGGCATCAATACTTCAGCAAATTGCAAGCTCAGTGAACCTGTAATAATACAAAGAGCTGCATGCACATCTTCAGTTTTCTCAAGGGACCAACATCTTCAGTTTTCAAAGGGACCTATTACACTTTCAGTCTTCAAGAAGGGACCTGTACATTCAAACTTTTCAAAGGGACCTGTTACATCTTCAAAATTTTTCTCAAAGGACCTGTGTATTCAACCTCCTTCAGAGGACCTGTCAAAAAGAACAGTCACAAGGATTAGCAACTCAGCATGTCAAATGAGTAACAAAGGAGTAATGTATTTCTATTCTTGGGCATTTAATTTCCTAGATTAGTTTTTAATGTAATTTTGGTGACTATAAGCTGTTGTAATTAATTTCAAGGACACCCTCATACATCCACTCACTACCCTCATTCCACCAAGTTTCATCAATTCCCTACATCCACCTATCCCTTACACCCATCACCAACACATTCACTATGTCATATACCCCCAGGCATACCAATATTCTCTACATGACTGAACATAATTGAAGAGGGCACATGGTGAGTTGTATGTTTGTTTTTAAAAAAAAAAAGTAAAAGTATACAAAGGATGAGATGGAAGCGGCCTATATATATATATATATATTCTTTACACCATACAGTCGAATCATAACCGCGCCACCCAGCATTGTCACCCAACATTATAGCTCAGCACTTTGGGTACGCTCTCAGCGTTGTTATGCTAACATGCATACAAGCGTACAACCCTCTGTTTTAAAATTGTATGATTACATTGTAAGGCGAGTACAGGGTATTTCACATCTTCGGTTCCCATAACTTACGAAGTGAAAGTTTGAAGCAAGGAACGTGAGGAAATTGTCATCAGTTGGGTAGAGTTACAAAGTAAAGGAGTGAAGCAAGGAACGCCGAGGCGATTGTTACCATTTGAGTGGGGTTACAAAGTAAAAATTTGAACAAGAGCGCAGAGGAGAGTATCACTGTTTGGGGACGGTTTACACAGTGAAACCGGTGAGCGCCGAAAAGGGAAGCATCACCATCCCACGTCTAACACCCACAGCAGTCATATTGACCAGCTAGGCACCGTAATTGAAGATTGAAGGGAGCTGCATATACCAGGTAACCGACTTGACATCTTTGTGTTTAAATTCTAAAAGTGTAGACAGAGAAGGGTTAAAGGCATAACCCTCTGCCATCACCATGACTAATAGAGTTGAACCTAGTACATTCGATAGCTCACAGTACCATAAAGACTGTATTGAGATTCTTAGAGAAGCACAGTGGCTACCTTTTCTGGAGAAATTCCATGGTAGTAATGAAGAAGTCACAAAACAATTTGCCTTTACTTTTAATGGGGAAAAGGCCCTAATAGGCAACTTCTCCTTCAGAATCTCAGAGGATACTATAGCTCAGGCCATTGGAGTAAGTCCTGAAGGGGAGAAGTACTTCAAAACCAAGCAGTTCAAGGAGAAATCATGGGTACAATTCATGTCCAGATCTAGAGTTTCCTCAGTGAATTGGAAAAAGGGAGTTCCAAGGAGCTGGTTAGTTCATCCTTGGGATGAAATGGTTTACATTCTTCAGAAGTTTATAACATGTGAAGGTAGATACAGCATTGTTTATCTCTATCACATCAAGCTACTCCTCCATTTAAAGAAACAATGTGTAATCAGTGTGCCATATTTTCTGCTGCAAAGTTTAACAAAGATGGCCAAAACTATCCAGAAACAAAAAGGGAATGAGGACAAAAGTCTATACCATTTTGGCCTGATTAAAATCCTCATTGAACATGAGTTGCAGAAGCGAGGGAAGCCATGGAAAGAGTTCCTAGTTGTCAACCAGATTAGAGATGAGGAGGAAAAAGAAGAGCTGCAAGAAGATTCTGGGTTTATGAAGGATATAGATGAGGAAATTCCAGTGTCCAAGGCCAGCAGAGCACCTCAACCTGAGGGCAGCATAAGGACCAGAAACATGCAAAAAGAGGATGACAAGAGCGCTGAGAAAGACAAAATCTTCACCACCTACTCCCGAAGGTCAAGAAGGACACCAAAAACTCAGCTGCAAGAAGACCAACTTGAATCTCATGCCCCTGCCCATTTGGATGTTGAAAGTGGTGGTCATTCACCACCAGCACCAGAAGTTGACATAGAGGTGGAAAGCCATAACCAACAGGAGAAATCTTCACCACCTCCTACCAAAAGACAGAAGAGGTTAGAAAAGCAAATTGAGGAATTGAAAGAAGAACTCATGGAAGCTAACATGTTGGAAAAGGTTATCAAAAGAGAAAATGAACTGCTCAAAACACAAGGCAAAGAAATGCAGAAGACAAATGAAAAGCTAAAGGAAAGGATCAGTGAGTTAGAAACTGAGCAGTCTGAGATTTCCAACTGGGCCACTAAGTGGTACAACCAGAAGAAGGCTCTTAAGGAGAAATATAAAAAGCTGAAACAAGAACTCAAAGGACAGAAGGATCAACAGGTGAAGAAGAATGTAGATACCCTGCTCAAGGCAGCAGAGATCAATGCAGGCACAGAGTTCAAAGGGAGTACCTCTGGGGTAGCATGAGGACATGCTAAGTCCTTAAGTCGGGGAGAGATGTTGGTATCATCCTAAGACCCTTTTTCCTTCCCAGTTTCACATCATTTATCCATACACTTTCATCATTTATCCCTCAAAATCCTTGAATATTGATTATTAATTGTTCTATAGTTATTAGATTGCATAAGAATTAATTTAGGGGTTTTATGTTCCAAAATTAGAGGTTTTTGATGACTTGACTACAGGAAGTACCCACAACCTGTAATGAGTTTACCGTTTGACATGTGGCGCAGCAGATGAGCGAGAACGGAAAGCATGGGTGAAAAGTGGAATGTCCAAGGATGGACAATCACCTATCTTCCATCCAAATCGGGCCTCCTAAGCATGCGGTCAACCTCAGTCAAAGCAGGGTACTCTGGCGCATAAAAGCAGCAACAACATTGTTCTATTTTCATTTTGATTTTTCTTGTTCTTTTTGAAACTTATGGTATGGAAACATTTTGCAAAAGCTATGTAAAAACGCGGCAACAGCATGTACTTTCACTGCATCTATGACATGGCTGTATGTACGCGTATGTAAATACAGTGGTTGAATGTTTTTGATGGTTAATCAATAGTTGAAACATTTGCTTCGAACAGAGTTTAGTTAATACACACAGAATCGTTTACAGTCCCAACGTGTGTTCACTCCTTTGCATTGGTTGATTGATTGAACGGTGGTAGTCGGTATACCCTTAGGCACGGACGGGCCCTGCGTCCTTTGTTTGGTATACTGCTCTTCGTTTTTGTTATATTTCATTTCAGTTCATATATATATATGTGTTTGCACAGCGCTGTATTAGTTTCAATCTCTGTGCTTACACAACGTTGCATTGATTCTGATTTATGTATCACACAGATTGCATTATAATTTCGATTTATATAACTGTTGATTCACATAGCATACGGGTTGCAGTCATATGAGTTTTCGATTCTTTTATGATTTAAGTTTCATTACATGCATATGTATATGGTGTGCGCATCAGAAGGGTTTATTGTTATGTTGAATGGTCAGCATTAGGGCCTGGAACGAGAATCTTGTAAGGGATTTGGCCCTCGTGTGATTTACAGATACATGCTTATAAACTCTGCCTCCTTTTTCAGTCTATTCATGTTCCTTTTTATACAGCTTAATAGTGTACATATCTTGCATGTCGTGTGTGTGTCCTGAGCAAAGATTTTCTGAGTGATACCTCTGTAAGGAGGTTAGAATCATTGCCATAATCATACACAGTCTTTAGAGTCACAGTTTGCTTTAATAGATGCATGTCATAATCAGCATTGTAGTCAAATACATCAGTAGGGTAATCTAGGTGTGTGAAGGATAGGTTGCATATCACGGTCTTCTGTAAGGAAGCCTTGCAATTTCCCTCATAATCACCTGGGCGGTAATTCTTTATGTCTATATATCTTAGACCACGCCTCTAAGTTTACGCACCTCGGTCGATATTAAATATAGAGTCTAGTCTAGTACCCTAGCTAGAACCACTACAGCATGTGTCCGGATTATAGGGAGCTCAACAAGCTCACTATTAAAGATAAGTTCCCCATTCCTGTCATTGATGAATTACTGGATGAATTGCATGCATCAATTTACTTCACCAAGTTGGATCTTCGTTCAGGATATCATTAAATCAGAATGAAGATTGAAGACATTCCGAAAATGGCATTTAGAACTCATGAGGGTCATTATGAATTTTTGGTCATGCCTTTTGGCCTTACCAATGCACCTTCAACATTTCAAGGTTTGATGAATTCAATTTTCAAACCATTCCTTAGAAAATTTGTGTTAGTATTTTTTGATGATATACTTATCTACAGCAAGTCATGGAAGGATCATGTTGAACATGTTGATAGGGTGCTACAACTATTGGAAGAGAAACAATTATATGCCAAAAGATCCAAATGTTTCTTTGGAGTCCAAGAGGTGGAATATTTGGGTCATATTGTATCTCATGAAGGAGTTATGGTAGACCCTACCAAAATTAAAGCCATTAAGGAATGGAGTATCCCCACATCCATAAAGCATTTGCGCGGATTTCTTGCATTGACAGGGTATTATCGCAAGTTTGTTAAGAATTATGGGAGAATAGCAGCACCTCTAACGACATTATTGAAGAAAGATGCATTTTCATGGACTCCGGAAGCAACAAAGGCCTTTGAACATCTTAAAGAGGCAATGTGCCAAGCACCGGTCTTAGCTACACCAGACGTCACAGAAACCTTTATTGTGGAATGTGATGCTTCAGGAAATGGAATTGGTGCTATTCTAATGCAAGATGAAAGACCCATTGCTTTTGAAAGTCGTCCAATCAAGGGAAAGTTTCTAAGCAAAGCTATTTATGAGAAGGAAATGTTGGCAATACTCCATGCACTTAAGAAATGGCGACCCTACCTAATGGGAAGACACTTCAAGGTAAAAACGGATCATGATAGCCTTAAATACTTTTTAGAACAAAGATTATCCTCTGAAGAGCAACAAAAGTGGGTCACAAATATGTTGGGTTATGACTTTGAAATCATCTAAAAAAAGGGAAGCAAAATGTGGTGGCAGATGCACTCTCAAGGAAGGATGAGGATGTGGAAGCATTGTTGTGCGCTATTTCTATCATCCAACCAGATTGGATAAATGAAGCAAGGGAGGAATGGAACAATGACGAAGAAGTGTGGGCACTTATTTGAAAGCTACAACAAGATTCCAGTACGTCTGATACATTTAGTTGGAAAAATGATTCGTTATGGTACAAAGATCGCTTATACCTCCGTAAGAATTCCCAACTAAAACAAAAGATTCTTATGGAATTGCACACTTCTCCCTTAGGAGGGAACTCAAGATTTTTAAAAACTTACCATAGGGTTAAGAAGGAATTTTTTTGGGATGGCCTTAAATCAGATATTCAAAAGTTTGTGGCAGAATGTTTGGTTTGCCAACAAAATAAAGTTGAAACAATTAAGACACCAGGTCTATTACAACCTTTATCCATTCCAAGCCAACATTGGGAGGAGGTATCAATGGATTTTATCACAGGTTTACCCAAGTCTGAGGGAAAGAGTGTCATCATGGTGGTAGTTGATAGACTTACCAAGTATGCACACTTTTGTGCATTATCACATCCATTTAAAGCCAGTACAGTTTCTACTGCATTTATGGAAACAATTCGAAAGCTACATGGAAACCCAAAGATGATTGTAAGTGACAGAGATCCCATTTTCACTGGAAATTTTTGGACACAATTATTTTCTTGTCTTGGTACTCAGTTAGCTCATAGCTCATCTTATCATCCTCAATCTGATGAGCAAACTAAGATAGTAAACAAATGTTTGGAAGGATATCTTCGTTGCTTTGTATCTGATAAACAGACACAATGGGTCAAATGGTTGCCTCTGGCTGAATGGTGGTATAACACTTCCTTTCATACAGCAACAAAAATGACCCCATTTATGGCACTTTATGGGTATCAGCCACCATCCATCACATCATATTTAAGAGAAACTTCTAAGGTTCAGGCAGTGGAACATCACATCGAACATCAACAACAAGTCCTCCAACTCTTAAAGGATAACCTCGTGTTGGCACAGAATAGAATGAAACAACAGGCAGATCAACATCGCAATGAAAGAAGTTTTGATGTAGGTGATTGGGTATTCCTACGGCTACAACCATATAAGCAAATGTCCCTCAAGCAAGCTAAGAAGGATAATAAATTATCACCAAAGTATTATGGTCCGTACAAGGTGTTGCAAAAGATTGGTACTATGGCATACAAATTGGAGCTTCCTGCAGCTTCTCGATTGCACCCAGTTTTCCATGTTTCAAGCTTAAAGAAGGTTATAGGTGAAAATATCCCAGTTCAAACAATATTGCCAGAACTTGACGAGGAAGGGAAAATTATATTGGAACCGGAAGCAGTTATAGAAACAAGAACTCAACAGCTACGAAATCGATCAATTTCAGAGTACGTTATCAAGTGGAAGAACTTATCCGCTGAAGATTCCACATGGGAGGATGAGAATTTTATGCAGAAGTATCCGGAACTACTCAAGCGTTGAGGACAACACTTTTTTGAAGGAGAGGGGCATGTTGGGTCCCTATAATACTAGTGATTACCCCATTAATATTGTAGTTATAACCCTTATTTATATTGTTGTGCCCCCATTACCCCCATATTGTTATTAATGTGCCCATAGAATCCCTCTATTGTTATTTTTGTGGCTTTATATTATTATTGTTAGGTCGGCTGAATTATATTGTGACTCCATAGACTCCTATATATAGAAAGGAGGTTTTGTCGTTTGAATCATCCAAGAATTGTTCATTTGGTATCAGAGCTTTGGATTCTAGGGTTTCACTGCTCCAAACAGGTCATCGTGGAAATTTTGCTATAACTATTTTTCTGTGATGTTTCAGAAGTCAAAAAAAAAACCCATTTGAGAAGAGATCGCGCTTAACCTTGGGTCCGAATTTCATATCTTTTTGCGTGATATTTTCGGAGATATGATCTGAGGAAGTTGGTCTTTTTGCAGACTCCTGAATTACACTCAAAACAAGTGACCTAGGGAAAATCGTCATAACTTTCTTTCTGAGCATCGGATTGAAATTTCGTAAGAAGGTACAGAAAGAGGACGGACTTTAGTTTTAGTTTATATATTATTTAGAGTCAAAGGTTGAAACAGTGACACGTGGCACTTCATACAAGTTCGCTCTACGGAACTAGTCTATAATCAGGTCACTGCGGGAGATTGTGCATAACTCTTTCTTGGAGAATCCAATTTGGATCAGACTAGTGGCATTGGAAAGAGGACATAGAAGGCTACTACAGGTCACAATTTCAGAACTGGATGATTTGAAATTACAGAGATACATCAGATTCAATATAAGGCTTCTACAAAAGAAAAAACAAATGTGTAGTTTTTTTTTTAAATTTTTTCATAAGCTTGGTTTGAAGGAATTCAAAGGGCATAGTAAAGAATTATTATCGATAACTGATGCCCCGAGGAAAGAAAATTCAAACACCTAGTAAGGAACCTGAAAGTTCTAGCATGACTCATGAAGAAGAGGAAAAAATGCTACATGATATATCAAAATTACAAGAACAAGTGCAACAAATGTCACGCTCACAAAAGCTAATAGATGCTAAGATAAATGGCGTGGAATCTAAGATAAAGAGCATGGAAGCTAAGATGGATGATTTGAAGGCAGATTTGAGGACAAATTTGAAGACAGACATGGTAGATTTGAAGACAGATTTGACAAATTTTCTACAAGAAATACTTACTAATGGTGAAAAGGTTGTAAAGGAAACTCATGATGTGAACAAAAGAAATGTTAATCATGATTCCATAGACTCTAATGTTGGATCGAAGACCCGCCATATTCCAAAAATCGATATGAGGAAGTTTGATGGCAAGGATCCCGCCACATGTATATTACAGATGGAGCAGTTCTTCGATCTCAATAATGTGCAAAACACACAAAAGGTACGTATGGCAACTTTATATTTGGAACCAAATCAGTTTGTATGGTATCAATGGCTTTGCTCTCGTAAACAATTTATCACTTGGGCAATTTTTATGGAAGAATTGATAGCACATTATGAGGATACAAAAAGCAACACCCCAAAGTCGAACATCATTTTGGATATTATCCTTTAAAGACCCTATGAACACATCAATCCTATGCTGCTCTGGAATATCTTTTACCCTTATGTTCAATTTTTGGAACTCCTCAATGTGCTCCATTATTGAACCCTTTTGTTTGAGACTTATCAATTGGCTAAAAAAAGTGTTGATTTTTGTATCCTCATAATGTGCTATCAATTCTTCCGTAAAAATTGCCCAAGTGATAAATTGTTTACGAGAGCAAAGCCATTGATACCATACAAATTGATTTGGTTCCAAATATAAAGTTTCCATACGTACCTTTTGTGTGTTTTGCACATTATTGAGATCGAATAACTGCTCCATCTGTAGTATCCATGTGGCGGGATCCTTGCCATCAAACTTCCTCATATCAATTTTTGGAATATGGTGGGTCTTCGATCCAACATTAGAGTCTATGGAATCATGATTAACATTTCTTTTGTTCGCATCATGAGTTTCCTTTACAACCTTTTCACCATTAGTAAGTATTTCTTGTAGAAAATTTGTCAAATCTGTCTTCAAATCTGCCATGTCTGTCTTCAAATCTGTCCTCAAATCTGTCTTCAGATCATCCATCTTAGCTTCCATGCCCTTTATCTTAGATTCCACGCCATTTATCTTAGCATCTGTTAGCTTTTGTGAGCGTGACATTTTTGCACTTGTTCTTGTAATTTTGATATATCATGTAGCATTTCTTCCTCTTCTTCATGAGTCATGCTAGAGATTTCAGGTTCCTTACTAGGTGTTTGCATTTTCTTTCCTCGGGGCATCAATTACCAATAATAATGCTTTACTATGCCCTTTGAATTCTTTCAAACCAAGCTTATGCAAAAATAAAAAATAAAAACTACACACCTTTTTTTACTTTGTAGAAGCCTGATATTGAATCTGATGTATCTCTGTAATTTCGAATCATCCAGTTCTGAAATTATGACCTATAGTAGCCTTATATGTGCTCTTTCCAATTCCACTAGTCTGAACCAAATTGGATTCTCCAAGAAAGAGTTATGCACAATCTCCCGCAGTGACCTGATTATAGACTAGCTCAGTAGAGAGAACTTGTATGAAGTGCCACGTGTCACTGTTTCAACCTTTGACTCTGAAAAATATATAAAATAAAACTACAGTCCGTCCTCTTTCTATACATTCTTATGAAATTTCAATCTGATGCTCAGAAAGAAGTTATGACGATTTTCCCTAGGTCACCTGTTTTGAGTGTAATTCAGGAGTCTGCAAAAAGACCAACTTCCTGATATCATATCTCCGAAAATATCGTGCAAAAAGCTCTGAAATTCGGACTCAAGGTTCAACGCGATTTCATCTCAAATAGGTTTTTTTTGCGTCTTCTGAAACGTCACAGAAAAAAAGTTATAGTGAAAAGGCCACGATGGCCTGTTTGGAGCAGCAAAACCCTAGAATCCAAAGCTCTGATACCAAATGTTATGAAACCAGCTCAAGAAAAGATAGAAAAGATAGATCAACGCCTTAGAATTCAGCCTCTTCGAGGGGGAAACCTCTTTTACATTACATAAATGAACAATTCTTAGATGATTCAAATGACAAAACCTCCTTTCTATATATAGGAGTGTATGGAGTCACAATATAATCCAGCCGACCTAACAATAATAATATAAAGCCACAAAAATAACAATAGAGGAATTCTATGGGCACATTAATAACAATATTGGGGTAATGGGGGCACAAAAATATAAATAAGTGGTATAACTACAATAGTAATGGGGTAATCACTAGTATTATAGGGACCCAACAATTGCGCTGGTTCATGGGGTTACCTGGAAACAGCATCACAACTTGGGCTCAGATGTAGCAAGCCTTTAACAACAAATACCAGAACTATTGTAGATAAAAGGATACCAAGGGAGAAATCTTCCGAATGACCATGGGAAGTGATGAATCCTTAGAAGACTATGAAGAGAGGTTTCAACTCAGTTATAAAAGGGCCAGGTGCACACTTGACCCTGAATCTTTGAAGCTGGTCCTGCTTAGAGGAGTCCTTGAAGACCTTCTAGATACCCTCCATTTGCTGGATGGGGGAGACGTCTACCAACTACCTTATGATGACATAAAGACTGTGTTTAGAAACCATTCTAGGGCAGCCAGAAAGAGAGGTAGGGGATGTCAACCTTTAGCTAGCACATCCTCATCCAGTTCATCCCTTAGAAGTGAATTTGAGAATCGGCTAGAAGATTTCAAGAGCGAGATGAGGCAGACTCTCACCATGCCAACGGATACCTTGCACATCAAAAGGAAACAAGAGGAAGTCGAGAGAGCTTTGGCCATCTTTTTTCCTAGGTGCACTAGAAGGCATCCTAGGAACGAATGTCCATTGAACTCTATAGAAGTTTGTTCAGTCTATGAAGAATACCATTATATGAATCAGTGCCCTTCCTTGCCCGAACTTAAAGCTGCATATCAGGGGGCCAAAGGAGCCATTGAACCACTCTATTTCATGAACCAAAGGAGGCCACTTGGGCCCAGACCTTACCAGCAGGGAATGCAAGGGACATCCCAAACCTATTACAACCCCAATCAAGACACTTCCATGCCTTCTTGGGGTCCCCCTACTCATCCTTCCTAGTCCACACCCCCTCCTTGGTCATATCCATCTCCATACCATGCTCAACTAATTGTTCATTTGTTTCACTCTTATGCCCAGCCACAACCTCAGTGGAATGCACCTCATAAGGGGTGGAGGCCCCAATACAACTCTCCTCTTGCTCTTTTGCATCCACCACCTGCTCAACCACAACCATTGCCTCCTGCTCCACCAAGGCAACCCCAAATACCTACTCAACCAAACCCGAACCCCAATAATAGATAGGCCCAACAGGTATATAGTGGAGAAGCATCATGCCTGACCTATGCTCTGGAAATTCAGGAGATTAACCTATGATCTAGGAAGCTTCTCCCAGATAACCAACCTCCCCCTAAGGAGGATGAGGAAGAAAAACAGGAAAGTGAACTAAAAGCCATTCCACCCTTTCCTGAGAGAATAACTTGAACCACACAATCGACCCCAGAAGAAACTAAACTTCTAAGAGAATTGAAGCAGTTATGTGTAAATATACCACTTCTCCAAGCCATAAAGGATGTGCCTATATACATCAATATGATCAAGGAGAAGTGCTTCAGGCACCTAGGAAGGTGCAAGAGAGATGCTCCAACTAACAATGTCATAGGACAACTGTTCAACCTAATGTTGGGGTAGGTAATCTGTACGAAATATCTAGACCTTGGGAGTCTTGTATTCGATGTCCACATCAATGGCACGATAATCCCCCATACCCTGATTGAGCTAGGGGCTACCATTAATGTGATGACCAAGGACACTATGCTCAAGCTCAACCTTTAGGGCTCCCTGAGAAAGACCACAACAGTACTGCAGTTAACAGACCACTCCACCATGACCCCTGAGGGGATTGTGGAAGATGTAATGGTATCCATCGATTCTTGGGAGTACCCTGTTGATTTCTTGGTTCTCCATCCAAAGGCAAAGCTCACTAGGTATCCTCTCATCATGAGAAGACCTTGGTTGGCTACTGCAGATGCCTACATCAGATGTCGAGCTAGGAATATGACAATCAAGAATGGGAATATGTCCAAGAAGCTAGTCCTATATCCTCCTGCCCAACGTTTGTTAAAACATGATTTACCTCTCTAGTTGGAGGAGGAGGATGAGGATGAAGTATATTCCGCACCACTGTGTGCAGTAGAAGCTACCATGGGGTCCCATAAAATGAGGATGATCTTATTGAAAACTTTATTCAAAATCCACCCACCAGTGTGTTGCCATTAGAAGAGCTGGTGGAAGAAACCCAAGCCAATCATTTAGTTGATCTCTGTGTGGCTGATCCGACATCTCTCTGAGTCAAGAATGTGGAATTTAGCCCAGAAATAACCTTGAAGATCAACTCATCCCTATCCACCTCTCAGGAGAAAGAACTATGTAGCTTATTGAAAAACCACTTGGATGCTTTTGCTTGGAGCTATAAGGAGATGAAGGGAGTCCACCCTTCAGTCTATACTCATCAAATTTACATTAAGGAGGATTGAAAACCAGTCAGGCAGCCTCAAAGGAGGATGAATCTAGCCCTTAAAGACATTGTCAAAGAAGAACTGCAAAAGTTACTGGATGCAGGATTCATCTACCCCATCTCTGACAGTGAATCGGTCTCTCTTTTGGTGCTAGTGCCAAAGAAAAACAGGAATTGGAGAATCTATGTAGATTATCAAGAACTAAACAAGGCCACCAAGAAGGACCATTTTCTTTTGCCTTTCATAGATCAAGTGTTAGATGGCCTGGCGGGGAAAAAGTTCTTCTCCTTCCTAGATGGGTTTAGCGAGTACAACCAGATGCAAATCAGCCCAGAAGACCAAGATAAGACCACTTTCACTTGTCCTTGGGGTACTTTTGCATACTGTGTCCTTCCTTTTCAGTTGTGCAATCCTCTCATCACTTTCCAGAGAGTAGTACTGAGTATATTTGCTGAACTGGTTCATGATTCAGTGGAAATCTATATGGATGACTTTACCCCTTATGGTTTTAACTTCCAAGAATATTTGACTAACTTGGGAAAAGTTTTAGACAAGTGCATTGAAATAAACTTGTTCCTTAGTCCTGAAAAATGCAAATTCCTGATGACTGAAGGGATTGTGCTAGGTCATACAATTTCTTAGCAAGGATTACAGGTGGATCCCAACACAATTGCCATCATCCAAAGGGTCCCACCTCCTCAAAAGGTAAGAGATGTTTAGAGTTTCATAGGCTTAACAGGGTATTATACAAAATTCATTAAGGATTTCAGTAAGCTAGCCTCTCCATTGTTTGGTATTTTAGGGAAATATGCTGAGTTCATATGGACTGACAACTCTCAAGAGGCTCTGGACACCTCGAAAAGTAAACTAGTGACTACCCCAATTTTGAGAGGCCCAAATTGGGCCCTACCTATCCACATTCATACAGATGCATCGAACAAAGTGATAGGAACAACCTCAAGGCAAATTGATGAGAAGCTGCCTTATGCCATCTATTTTGTAAGTAAACACTTGTCCAAGGCAGAATTAAACTACACTGTAACCGAAAAGGAGATCCTAGTTGTAGTCCATTCCCTAAATAAGTTCAGACACTACATCACCGACTATCAAACATTCGTACACATTGGTCATGCTGCAATTAGGTATTTAATGAACAAACCAGATGTAAATGCTCGTATTATTAGATGGTTACTTTTATTGCAGCAATTTGATTTAACCATTGTTGATAAGCCGGGGAAGGAAAAATGTTGTTGCTGATTTTCTGTCTAGATTAGATCTGCTTGCAGGTGAAGAAGGAATGGTGGATGATCTAATGCCATATGAACACCTATTTGCTATCTCAGTACTCTCTCCATGGTTTTCTAATATAGCAAGTTACTTGGTTTCAACACAGTTTCCGCCACACCTGTCCTCAAAACATAAGAGCAATATTGTTAGCAAAAGTGCCCCATTCACATGGATTGGGGGAAATCTCTTCAAACATGGCCCAGATCAGATTTTGAGACGATGTGTCAGGGAGGAGGAGGTTTTTGACATTCTCCTAACCTGTCATGATGGGCCCTGTGGGGGCCATTTTGCAACAATGAGGACTGCCTTCAAAATTCTGTAAGTAGGTTACTATTGGCCCACTCTTCATAAAGATGTCAAGAGATATATCAGCCAATGTGACCAATGTCAAAGGATGGGGAAACCTACTCCAAGGGATGAGATGTCCCTGCAACCTCAAGTGACTTTCGAGCCATTTGAGAAGTGGGGCATGGAACTTTGTGGGTCCTGTCAACCCTCCTTCAAAACAGGAATCTTACATCATTGTGTGCACTGATTATCTAACAAAATGGGCCGAAACAAATGTGTTTAAGGAAGCAACAGAAGAAAGATTAGTTGAATTTTTTAGACAGAATATCTTATACAAGTTCGGCTATCCAAGAGAATTAGTCACAGATCAAGGGAGTCAGTTTACCTCCAATCTGATTGAAGACCTACTCGCACATCACAAAATTAAGCACAGAACTTCCACCCCTTATCATCCGCAAGAAAATGGACAGGTGGAAGTCACTAAGAGAGCTTTGGAAGGGATTTTGACCAAGGTAGTGAGTAGCAGCAGGAAAGATTGGGCAGATCGATTAGTTGAGCCCACCTGGGCCTATAACACCACCTAGAAAACCACCATAGTGTTCACACCCTATGAGCTGCTCTATGGGAATAAGGCTTTACTCTCAATAGAATTTGAATCTAACACACTAAGGATGGCAGCTCAGCTGGACCTAGATCTCAGCCATGCACAAAAGGAAAGGTTACTTCAGCTAAATGGATTGGATGAATAGATATTACAGGCCCTTCTCCACTCAGAGGTAGTCCAACTTCAAAGGAAAATATGGCGTGACAGACACGTCAAAAAGAAAAAAATTCAGGAAGGAGATTGGGCACTATTGTATGATTCAAGATATAACTATTTCAAGGACAAACTAAGGACAAGATGGTTGGGACCATACATAGTATAAAAGTGCAATGACAATGGTTCAGTTCTGATCCGGACCATCGATTGAGAAGCCATCCCCATGCTCGTCAATGGGCATAGGTTGAAGATCTACAGGAAGCCCCTCTCCAAGCAAGAATTCATTGAGAATTTGAGTAAAACAGTGTTGGTAGTGGAGTAGGTCTCTGCCTGCACTCCACCAACACCCTAAACACAAAAAAAGGAAGAAAAAATTAGAAAAAGAAAAAAACAGAAAAAGGAATAAAAGATCCCTAGGTGAAAACCTCCTAGAGGTGCCCAGGGTAGGTAGTGAGGGTGAAAACCTCTTGTAGGCGCCCCAACTGCCTCATAAAAAAAAAAGAGAGAAAAAAACAGAGAAAAAAGAAAAAAAAACAGAAAAAACTAACTTCTTTTGAATGCATTGCATATTGCAGAAGGGTCATAGAAGAAACAAGGACATGGCCAAGCTGAATACACCCCTGATAGATCATTTCTCCATCACCATTGTCTTTTCCTAGGCCCTGATCTCACTTGTTCTAGAAATTATGCATCTTAGAGGAAGCTTTGTGCATTCTATAGGAGGCTCCTGTAGAAACCACAGAGAGCTCAAAATCAAGTTCAGAAAAGAATAAGAGGGCTAGAAATTTGTCAAAAAGACTTGTGGACCTCCCTACCAACATTCATCCTCCTAACTCTCCATTCCATCACTGCACCACTGCATTTCAACTCACTTCTTTCTTCCCTGCACAGAAAACACAAAAATTATGTTTCTTTTGTTAAAAAAAATAAAATTGATAAAGCAACAACATCCTTAACTTGTTTCTTACCTAGTGCATACCAGATGCTTTTCCTTTTCCTTCAAAACCTTCCTCAGCTATTTCTTCATTCCATATTCAAACCTCAACCAGAAATTTTAGAGGGAGAAGCAGTTACAGGAAATCCTGCAGGATTCCTGTAACAGCTGATCCCCTTAAAAAACAATCTCCAGAGGCAGGGTTAGTACAGCCACAGGTGTATACAATGCACAAGGAGCCATTCCTGATTAGAATATCCCCAACATGAGGTATCCAAGTCGCCAGTTCAGAACCCACGAGTGCCAACAACTATAGCAATCCATGAACAGAGTGCCAAAGTCTGAGCAAGCAAAATATGGTAGCAACTAAGAGGTAAGTGACGAAACCCATTCCTCTGTTGCATGAATATGATTCAGAAACTACATGAACCATTGAGATGTTCATGATTAAACAAAATATGTGGCCAGATAACTAGCCATCCTCATCCAGTTCAAACAAGCCTCGTCCAATTCAAACAACGTTCAGTATGTGTAATCGACACCTGTGGTTAATCAACTTGGGAAGAAAAACTCAAAATAGGTAGTGGTGGCAGCTTATAATGGGAATGATGGAAGTGATGATGGGCAGGTGACATGAAGTATCATAATGGCACTAGAGGAGGGA
This sequence comes from Pinus tabuliformis, assembly GCA_031772625.1. NCBI lineage: Eukaryota > Viridiplantae > Streptophyta > Pinopsida > Pinales > Pinaceae > Pinus > Pinus tabuliformis. The sequence goes on along the minus strand of CM062805.1, from coordinate 62,860,666 downwards.
CCAATAGTCCGGATGAAGAAAACGTACCTTTCCTGCCACCTCACCTCGTCACCGCAGAACACGCCATAATCTTAGGTATGCTGCAGTCGAAGCCTCCACCACCTTTGTTTTCATTTCCATCGACGGGTTCTCAGTTGCAACAACTTACCTACCACCTTCAGAACCTTGAAATAGTTGCTCTCTGCTATTTTTGAAACTCTTCTGCTTATCGGTCTCTACAGGAGCATTATCGCACTTTACAGGAGTGGAAACACAATCTACAGGAGCCTTTCAACAGGAAGGCCAGTGAGAAGGTCTACAAAGGGAAAATTCAAGATTTCATGCCAAATTCAAGCTTGAAAAAGGTAGGCTCAAAAAACGCACTCTGCATGTTATATATCCACAAAAGGTGGTGGGGTGTGAAGCGAAGTATTGAGTTGAAAAAGAACAAATGAGAACAGAAGTATGCCTGTGTTTTTTTGAAATATATACAGTCTCTCCATTTTACTCTCTGCACTGAAAGTCTGCCTGTTTCTCCTTTGTGGTATTTTCCTGTAAGGAGAAGTGATGCAACCGTAGGAAATTAATCCTGTAAAGTAGTGAATTTGCATTGGGTGGTCTGCTTACGTTGTGAAAAGAAAAACACTGCCTCACTCTTTGTTTTTTTTAAAACATATTGATTTCCTCAAACATCTTGAGAAGTAAATTAAGGTTGAGAATAGAGTTTTAAGGGTAGGAAAATTAAAATTTGTTTTTGTTAAAAAGAAGAAACATGCAAAACTCTATCTAGTTACAGAAAAAAACCTCAGTTGTTCCTCTGTTTTCGGGTTTGAGAATTTGCTACCCTCCTCCTCACTTGAGAATTTCTAGCAGTCATTGAACATCATGATAGGGGGTTTTATGAGAAAGGAGCCTCTAAATTCCACCAAATTGCATGCTCACCTGGAAGTGGTAGCCCTTTTTACATGGCAAACTAGATGCCTTTCTTTGAGAAATTTCATGGGTATGATGAGGAAGTTCTAGAGGAATTTTTGTTGTCTTTAAAACCCCACTCAAAAACCCATGCTATAGTTAGTTTCAGGGGTCTAACCATAGAACTTACACCAGATTCAATCAGTAGAATTGCAAGTATTCCACTTGGGCTCCCTTGGAGCAAAGAAGAAAAACCACTAGGACAAGTTGCTAAAAAGACCTTTTTTAAGCCTGATGAACATCTTGTGGAGGATACAAATGGGATCAGAACTTATCCATGAGGTGAGGTCAGTTATCAGATCATGAATTATATCTCCTATGAAGGAAGATACCGTATAGTCTATGGTTATCATTTGAGACTATTACATGAACTAAGATATGGAATGGACCTACGTTCATCTAGAAAACTCAGTGTTCCATATTTTCTCCTCCAATCCTTGATAGAGTCTAGCACCAAATTGAATGCAGGAGTTCCAGATAAACTCGCTCACCATGGGCTCATTAAATTGTTGGTGGTGGATGCCCTCCACACTTACACAATCCCTATAGCCTAGGACATTTTCAGGAACATGACTAAAGAAGATGACATAAAAACTCTCACTGATGACCTTAGTCCATTTGGTAGTGAAGAGGAGGAACAGATAGAGGAACCTGAGATGGAAATCCATGAAGAAGCACAGAGTATTCAATTGGAAGAAGAAAAAGAAGAAAAATATAGAGGAGGGGAGAAACATGACACCACCATAGTTGAACCTAAAGCAGAGAGGAAAATAGCATCAAAAGCAAAAAAAGGGAAAACCACAACAGAGAAAAGGAAGAGGACAAGAACTGAAAAGAAGAAGCCCAAGATAGCTCAGAAAAAGGTTGCCACAGGAAAGGTAGAAACTCAGCAAGTAGAGGAGAAAACAACACCAGAGACAGTAGAAACAAAATCAGAGACAGTAGACATAGGAAAAACAGCAGATGAAGAAGAAGAAAAACAACAAGAAGAAGTGTCTCCTAAGACACTAGCAAGAGAAGCAGCAGCTATTCTTGCTGCACTTAGTACTCCAGCCAAGCAAAAAGGGAAAAGAAAAAGATAGCCATCTATGTACTTCAAAGCTCGAAAGAGCACCAGAATCAAGATGGGCAAGCCTTAGCCACCTTCAAAGGAACACATCATCATTGAGGATGCACCTACTGTAACAAAGGAGGAATCTCCCTCCAAAATCTCCATCACTTACGAGAGAGGAAGTCCTAGGACCTCTACCTAGAAAGAAAGGATCAAATTAATGGACTCTAAAGTAGTCCTACAGGAGGCACAAGCTTCTCTACAAGAGACATTGGCAAAGCTCAAAGAAACTGAAAAACTTGAAAAGAGGGTAGAAGAATAGACCCAGGAGAAATATAAGGTAAAAGAGATACCAGAGCCTGGACCTCAACCTAACTTAGGCTCCTACTACAACCTTCTGGAAGGTGGGAAGATCATCCCACAAAAGTTTGCAGTGCCTCTTTTCTTCGAGCTGGAAAACGAAAGAGTGAGGACCCCTACATGGATGTAGATTGCAAAATCAAAAGGGGTAGAAGACATTAGGCACATGGAAAACAAGTTGAGAGAGATGGGCAAAGAATTGAGCATGGTCAGGTATACAGAAAGCATCAGAAGAGCTAAATGGTAGGAAGAAAATGAAATGTTGAAAAAGCAGCTACAAGAAAGGGAACCTCAAAGAGGAAATGAGTTGTCAATATTAAGAGGAAAACAATAGAAAGAGGAACCCCAGGAAGACAGTGAGGTAGCAAATAGAGAGCAACAGGAAGAGGAACCCCAGATAGATAGTAAGACATTGATGAAACAACAACAGGAAAAAGAATTCCAAGAAGAAAAAGAAGTATTGATTTTGAAAAGGTAGCTACAAGAAAAGGAAGCCCAGTTAGCCTGCATGGCCAGCTGGGCAATAGAGGCATTACAGTGTAGGCAGCCAGCCAAATCATATGCACTATACCTCAAAGATCAGTGGCTCCAATTCTAGATTAAGACACTAGCCCAGAGGGGCACAATACCTTTTCAGGATTATGGCCAATATATGCATTTATGTGATCACAGTTCAGCTAAGGATAAAGTGAGGCTAGCAAACTTTTACCTGCATAACATGGCAATTACTGACATGAACTTATGGGATCCAAATGCTGCATTGGGAGACTTGCAGCTAATGGATATGGCATCTTGGATGAGCCATGAAGAGAAAAGGGTAGATGGCAAAAGAGCTAAGTGAGCCCCTGATTATTAGAGCAGAATCAGTGGAACCCTTAGCTCTCATCTATGCCCACCAACACGTTGCAACTAATCCTCAAGTTGTCCCTGACTTTGTTGACAAGCAAGCCTAGGCTATTGCTCATTTTGAGGATATGGAGAGATTTCTTGGTGATGACTGCATTCATGCCTGCATGAGAAGGTGGAATACATTGCCACATAGCCTAAGGATCAGGGAGTATCAATCCCCAAACAAGATGAGGGAAGCTATGAGGAGAGTTCCCCTGTATAAGCACTCAATGCAAAATTTGAAAGCCAACTGGATTGGCCTTAAATTCAGTCCTCCACTGCTGCTAGGACTGCTGGAAGGAGTAAAGGAGCAGGAAGAACAGAAAAAATGGGAAGAAGTGGATAGGAAAGAAGGTTTCCATGATAAAGAGGAAGACATCACATCAAAGGCTTGGGATGTTAGGGAATCTATCAAAGCCATTAAGGATGAAGAGTTAGATTAGTTTCTCAGAGGATGAGCAACCCATTCAGCAGGCGGGTGATGATGAGCCCTAGAAATGGGTAATTATATGGGTTCATTATGCCTCTTATTTCGACTTAATCCACCATTCTCATTAGTTTATTGCATGTTTTTGAATATATTTATGCTAATAGAGTGAATTGGGTTAGTCATTTTGCTATGTAGTCTAATGTGTGCCTTATGCAAATTTTTTGGTCAATTTTGGACAAAGTCAAGGAATTTATGAGCAAATGGCATCGAAAAATTGAGGAAAACAGGGAAGAGGACTTTTAGGGGGGGTGTCTCCTTCATTAATGACCCCTTTCCTCAAATGCTCCGTCAGCAACTCAGAGCACAAAGTTCCACATTGATGATTCCAAGGGGCAGCCGAGCAAGTAAAGTAGGATTGTTGTTTATCTCAAGTTCTAGGAAGCCGAGTTCCTTGATTTGAGGAGGACTATTGGAATACTCCATCTGTATAAATAAGGGGGCTTATAGCCTCAGTAGGTTAGCCAGTTATTAGTACATTTTCACACTTTTGTGCAGCATTGTGTTCAGCTCATTTTCGAGATCCTTTTTTAGAACAATTTATGTAATGTAATTGTTATTTTTGATAATGAAGATGAAACAGTTTTTAAGCTAGCACTGATCTCTTTTAGAGGGCTGAAGCTCTTGAGTTAGGGCCCAACCCAAGCTTCCCATCACCTCCTACTATGTACTTATATGTTTTTGCTTCAGTTTATTAGTTAATTTCTGTTGCATAGATTCATTTTACTTTGTTAGATTAGGTTGCATTTGATGTTTAGTATAGTTGTTTTTGTTTCAATTGCTCAAGTAGGTTACTACAATGAAAGAATAAGATTCAAAAATGCCAACAACAGCCCTTGATCTCCTTTCTCCTTTCCTAGGACTATGATCTGAGGTCAAGGCACTACTGCTGCCACCAAAAACACAGTTTTTTCTCTTCCATCAACTGCTAGTGTGATAACTTGATTTGGAAAAGTTGATATTGGTTTAGATTCAATTGCTTAGATAATTTCCTATTATTTTACCATATTTCTCTCTACATTCTTTTCTATTCATAGGTTATTGTTCAACATTTTCTATTTGTAGGTCAGAAATTAGGTCAAGCTAGAAATTGTTCTATTTTCATGGTATAGTTAGTTCTTTCTTTGGTCAGTTTTGATAAGTAAATGTGCAAATCTCTTGAAGGAAATCTCAGCTAACCATACATACATAGAATAGCTAGCATCATCCCACTTCTCATATATTTCCCAACTCATTCGCAACATTTCACCAATCTGCCCTAATTTCTGCTTTTTTCCATAAAGTTGCTTCCTTGATATTTGAACAAATCCAACCATCACGTTCGTCCCTAATCTTCCTTGACAAGTTTTGGACACCTAAACACCTTCATCTAGCCTTCAGTTCCTCTTTCCCATCATTTTTCCACCTTCAAAAGTCCAAAAGTAACTCCCGGCCTCGTCCTGTAGATCCTCTTGTAGATCCCTTGCAACCTCCTGTAGAACTTCCTGTCAGTGGTTTTTCAAAGTCCAATCACTATGGAAGTCTCCAGAAGGGTATTAGGGGTTTCTTAGGACCTCTCCACACCTTCCTCACCCTCTAAAAAAACCAACTCCATCTTCCTTTGCCACCAAACCTTTGCACAATCATAACCAGATAGATTACAATCATAATAATTTCACATAAAAACACTCAAAAGCACAAAAAGATGTTTTCTTGTCATTTCTTTTCAGAAGTAGCTTGAATAAATGAAATTTACCTTTTTAGTAGTCAATGGCACTCATTTCATCAGTTTCTATCTCTTTTCTTGCAAAAGTAGGGTTAATAGGTAAATTAGGGTTTGCGTTACATTTCAGTTTTTATTCTCTCTTTGCGAATAGAATATCCCGTGTAGAGTTAGTTTTCTTTCATCACAGTTAAAAGCTTCTTCTGATAACTCATAGAAGTTGGCTTAAGCTCCTCGCGAACTTGTGCCAGCTAACCAAGTGACAACCTGCAATAAGAGCTAGTACTTGTGCATACAACACTGTCACTTCCAAGTTTGTTATGAACTACCAGGTTGATAAAAGTAAAAAAGGAAACCCCAGGAGTTGCAACATTATTTTTGCAATACTGGTGCTCACCACTTTGTCCATGCCTTTCCGCCACCTCCTCAGCTCCAAAGCTGTCGCTCCAATATTTTTGTGGAAGACACGGTGCATATGTTGGTTTGTCACTAAATGAAGGAAGTGCTCTATGTCAGCTAAGTCCCAGTCCTCCAACTTGAAAAGGGGGACATGCCCCAAGTGCGGCTGCTCAAAGACAATTTGGTTCAACAGAAGGGGTGTGTGTAGGGTGACCTTACTCTCATCAATATCTTTTGGCATGTTTGTCTTGCCTCTGTGCAGAGGAATGTATTCAAGCAGCTTAGAAATGGGGTCCAACCCCTCAATTTTAACATCCTCTATTTTCACTACAATACCCTCATCGTCCATGGGGATTTCTTCAGCCTCTTGTTCCACCTCTATGTCAATCATTTTTTCCTTTTCTTGCGTGATGGTTTTTCCCAGCTGTGGGTGCTTCCTAGGTGATTCACAGACCGATGGTTGGATTTTCTGCTTGTCCTTCTTTGGTTTTGGGCCCTCTTGGGTCGGCATAGGCCTTGGCTTGGGTATCTTGGGTGATTTAGGTACTTCTACTAGTACTTCCATAGGTGCAACATCCGTGGAAGCTCCCTCTACTGCCATAGCTACCTTTGGAACATCTCCCTCAGCTGTCACTACTTCAGTCCTCATAGATTTTGCGGGTGTCGACATGATGCTATACAACAACTCCTCTATCTCCTTTGGAAATGTATCAAATACTGAACTTGCTATCAAAAATTCACGGTTTATGTGCACTTGAGAGCTTGTTGGCTAGATAAATCGATCTTGCAAACAAGGCCGATCTCCCTAGTATTAGAAGATAGTGTAGCAACAAACAGACAAACAAACCTATCTTTCTCTATACATATGCAATTTATAAGTAAATACTGTACAAAGGTGTTAAGATCCTACCTTAGATCCAATGCTTGTTCGTAGTAGTCATCCTTCAATCGTTCGAAAGAGTTACCCTCCAATCGTTCGAAATAGTTACCTTTAAAGACCTACAATCACAAATAAGCAAACATTAAATAGCACCTGCATAGAAAATGTTATAAATCATGCCTATTATGGTGATCAAGGAATCCATAAAATAAACCATGTATCAACAACTTATTGAGAAAAACAAACTTATTTGTATTAACTTTGAAGTAGAAGAACCTTACAACCTTTTCAGCCTTGATGTTGAACAAGCTCTTCCCATGTCTGAAACAAGAATTTCCTTTATTTTGAAAAGCCTTGCACTCCTCCAAATGAGATCTTAGAGGTATGTAATATCTCCTCATAAAAACTCAACTAAAGAAGACTAAGTTTCAACAGCATTTCACCTCAAAAATATTCAGCTTCTCACCTCCTGTTAACCAGCCCAATGCTTATTTTTATAGTGCAAAGGAGGAGGTTACAGTTCCACCTATGAAGGGATAGAATCCTCCTTCAAAGGGATAAGCTCCTCACATCAAGGGGTTAGCTCCTTAAGATATGGGATACATGAACCTTAAATGAGAAAACTTGCAACCTTAAGATTCCTTCCAGAAGCTTGACTGAAAGTGAGGTTTTTAGAATATATTCACGCCTTTTTTAACTTTTACAGGGGTCCACACGTTTAACAAAGAGACAGTGTGGTTAGGTGTGCAGGAGACTTGACCATTAGGTGTGGGACCGCAGGTAATACAAAGAGAAAGTGTGAAACCAGAGTTTTAAAGACTTTGAGGGACTTTCTCTTACTTTCAAGGCTTGATATGAGGAATGGATGCTTCAGACTTGCAAAGGGGGGAAGTATGAGTGGTAATGAACTCACACAAATAGCAGAATGTCAAGGTGACAATTTTTAGTGCACTAGAGCTCAACAACTCAATTCTCAAAATGCCAAGTGTTTTTCACTGGGTAGCCACCTGTAGTTTATAGGCACTTTGGAATTCAAATCCGACCATTCCCCCCAAAATCGATTCATTAATGCGATATTGGCAGCATTTTTTCAAAGATATTGCCCATAAATTCCAACTTAAATGTCAGCCCCCCGCTCCATTTAGCTGTTTTTTCATCATCAAATCATGAACAATGACTTTAACGGTCACCTTTTGGTTGTTATAAGCAAGTTTCCCTTTGGTAGTGCAACTCCCTGTGCGATTCTGAGGGATTTGTGACACTTATTCATTCTGCACAGTTCCCCGATCATGCAGCTCTCTGACATGGGCAGTGTAGTTTATAGTCACGCACTTCCTTCCATCTAAGACAATGTTACCCTCATATAGTCACTTAGCTGGATCACGGATGTATGCCTTCAATCGATTTCCATTCACCTCCCTAGGAAGGGTTCTCCATTCAGTTTGACCAGCTGAAGTGCTCCACCATCGATAATCTTCCTGATGACATACAGCCCTGTTATAGACATTTTTGTGCCTTACAGCATTGAGCATGAAATGTCCATAATCCAAGGGATCCAAAGTCCCTAAAAGAGTTGTTCCTGCCCCTAAAGGAACAAGGTCAACCAATGACAGCTTCTCCCAGAAGTTCTCCACCAAAAACAACTCAAAAACAGTCAATTCAGGATCAATTCAGAAGCTCTTCTAGCTACCTGCGTTGCAGTGCACCCCAGTACACTAGCTGGGTGCGTTGCAACGCACCTAAAAGAACTACCAGGGTGCGCTGAGCTGGAAATGATAAATGGAAAACTCATTCAACGAGGTGGAAAGACCCTGGAAGCTTCCAGAATGTTCTCCAATGACACTTGCCTCAATGAATTCGACTAGTGATGAGTAAGAGGCTCTCAACCTCCAAGTGGAAGCAAGAACTAACAGAGAGAAGCCACAAGTCAAAACATAAGTTGACTCATCCTCTCTGCTTACATCTATATATGGATCTCTCACCGAGAGGTTCAAAAGGCTGGAATTTTGTACTTTGCAGAGAATTGCTGTTGGTTTGAGATTAAGAGTAGTACATTGGGTGATTTATGCTTTGTTGGAGGAGAAGAAGGGATTCCTTTGCTAGGAGGTAGATGTTGGATCGGAACTCACTTGGTTGTATCTCCTCTTGGACTTTCTTATTCTATCAATAAACTATTTGAGTTTCTCCTACATGCTGTGTACCAATGATGTTTTGTTATGCTTACATGTTTAGCTTAATCTGATCTTGAGCTTTTTATGAATGTATATCTATATCTTCGTGTAGTTTCTCTCTCTTGTGATCTTGCAGGAATTCGGTGAAGCTGGGCCGGTGAAGGAGCAAGGAGCTGAGAGTCACTGAAGAGAGGAGTGATCAGATCCATGAACTAGCGGAAGACACAGGTTAGTTACATCCTTTCTCCTCATTTACATTTCATAAAGAAGAAATACTCAATTAGTTTTCCTTGTTTGTTGCTAAGGCACTATCACACCTTAGAGTGGGATAGGGGCATTCCGAATGGATACTTTTCCCAACAACAAATTGGCGTCTCCGCTGGGGAACATATCTTGTTAGTTTATTTGTGTTTCTATTGTTGTTCTTCTCATAAACTCAGGAGTGCCGAATCGAAATGCATTTGCCATTTACAAATGCAAAGTAGAGATTTGCCACTCTAGTCCACTCACTGGGCCTGTTTTTATGATCTGAACAGCTGATCCACAAGTGCTCTAACAGCCCTTTGTGATAGATCTTAGTCCTCCTTTAAATCATCCTCCTAATTGTACCTAATTGATAGCTTTTATCCGGCCAAAAACTGTAGATTAAACTGCAAACCGTGACCCAGAACCCAGAGACAATTCTCGTTTCTGCTTCAGCGCAGACTCTGTGAAGAGGTTCTGCATTTCAACGCAGGTCCCATGAAGGATACTTGCACTGAAGTTCAGTTTCTCTGTGCTGAGGGTGCACTGATCAGCCTTTGCCTTGTGCAGCTGTGGTTCCCTGCTTCCTTTTGCTCAGTTTTATCTCTGTTTTTGCAGCCTGTTATCAGTCAGTGTACCTATCTGAAACCCCTTTTCTTTGCCTCAATTCCGCCTCAGTTGTATAAAGAAACTATTTTTTTTCTTTGTGTATTTGTTACATCATTTGCAGTTTCCCATTACAAAAGTAAACTAGTCATACTGTCACCCTTAGATCTAGACTTGTCGTAAGTGTCGTTTTGATCTTAGGAGTGAGTTTGTTTGATGTTCACAGTTGATTAAGCTTTTAATTTTGTCGTTTGGTTTGAATTTATGCATTTCTAGTGTCGAAACAAGTAAATCATAAAGTGTCGTAATCGTCTTTTTAATTTTGAAAAAGGAGCTTGTTTATGTTTTTCACTTGAAATCGAATTCAAATTTGTACAACAACTTTCTTTTTAGGCATCAATATTAAGAAAGTGAAAACAAATACATGCATATGTGCATTTGCATTTTGACAGTTTGTATGTTGATTTAGGGAAAAGTGCATTACTGTGTGCTCTATGCTCTTTGAGAAAAGATGGTGTCTTTCTTTTCCCCTTGTAGCTAGGATTTTCATTGTTGAAAAGATATAAAAGCTTGCTTATCATCTTTAGACTGCATTTAGGAATTGTATCATACATCTCGTGGTGATCCAAAAAGGCAAACTTCTAAGAAAGATCAACCTAAAATAAATTGAATGAACTTAACAACGCTTTGTAACTTAACGCACAACATAGAGGTCTAGGCTAGAGACGTGTTCTGGCGTCATAAAACCTGGTCACTGGTCGCCTCACTAATGGTTGGGTGATTCCTCTTGAGAGACGATAAGTGCCAGTACGGATTGTTCTCCCACGTACTGTCGAGTATATATTGGGAGACCCCTATAGGCATAAAACCTTTAACCTTAGGAAGCCGTGTCGGCCGCCCTACTGATCGCAATGCACTGAACACAGCATTTGGGAAGATTGACCGCCCGTACCTTAAAAAGTATTCTACGGTTTTGCGAAAAGTTTGGCACACCCTCTACCTAAGACTCCAGAGCAGTTCCTTTTGGCCTTTTTCAGACTCTATAACGGAAAAAGTCCATCTGAGCATTTGTCACTTCGGGCTCGTTAAAACATCGAAGGAGACTAGAGTCATATTTTTCTTTTTCTCGACTCTTTAAAATTGAAAAAGCAAGTTGTGTCCAAGCATCGTTAAAATTTATTTTAAACGGAATATTCATACCCTTTTTCCTGCGTTGATCTTTAGGTTGAGAAAATGGAGCCTACCAACCAAGGAATTTCCCTTGGTGGAAATCCTAGTCCCTTCTCCTCTTGGGGAGATGTTGGTGCGCCCCATATGGTCACATTGTCGCTTCCAGGACTGACAATTGGCTTGCCGGTCTGGCTCTTCTCAACCAATGTTGTTCAGAACACCACTATTCCTGAACAGGTGAATCAACAGTTAGACCAGTCCAGAGTTACCAACCAGCCTTCTACTTCCTGTAATTCTTCCTCTCCTTCTTCCTCTTCGCTTGACGGAACTGGTAAAACAAAAAAACAAGTTCCTAAGGAGAAGAAGGAAAAGAAGAAGAAAGAGAAGAAGAAGAAGGAGCCAAAAGCGACTAGGGGCAAACAAGTGTCGTCTGACAAAAATCCACACACAGCACTGACTAGGCCTAAATCACCATGTGTCATATGCAAGGGAGACCATTTCCACAGAGATTGTCCCTGCATCCCTCGGATACTAAGGGACTGGTCTCCCCGTTTGCACAATCCGGTGGCATCAACCTCTGATAGCCAGGTTGAATGCACACCGTCAACTAGCGAAAGTGAAGTCCTTGGACAAAAAGGGAGAGCTAGATCTCCCTGTAGACTGTGCGAAGGCAATCATGCTATCCACCGTTGTCCCTTCTTAGACGAAGCAAAAAGAGTTTTGGATGATCGTCTGGTTTCACCGTTACGACTTCCTCCTGGATATAAAAAACTCTTGCCGAGTCCTTCGTTAGTTGAAAATCCAGCCGGCCTGCTCAAGTGGTCAACTGAAGCGCCGGTCATTGAAGATGAACCAGCTGAATCCATACCCGACGAAAGTCAAAAGTTCGAGGTGGCAGTTGACCCGGTCTTGCCTTCAGAGGTTTTGTTTTCGAATGATACAGTCACTGAAGAGGATAAAGATGACACCATCCAAATTCTCTTCATCAACACAGACTCTGACGAGCACGGGGGCAATCCCCCCATTCCTTTATCGGAGGAAGGAAGTTCGTCAGAGCGATACCCGACCGTCTACTCGGTCCCACCACCAAGAAACCTAGTTGTCTCCTTTGACTGGAAGCAACTAGGCAGACCCCGTTTGCCAGCAAGCATACCATTCAGAATTATTGTCCAAATATAAGGAATGGTCATGGCTGGCACCATCATTGATGAGGGGGAATCTGTGAGTATCCTTTCCTCTACTGCTTGGAAAGCGCTTGGTTCGCCAGTGCTTTTTCCTGAAATGAGAAATCTGACAGGCTTTGATAAAGGAACCAGTCGACCTTTAGGGATCCTCCCCAATGTGCCTATCACATTGAAAGGGAAGACCGTTCAAATGAACGTGATGGTCGTTCAAGGACCCTTGGATTATAACCTACTCCTTGGACGAGACTATATATATTGCATGGGAGCCATCGTCTCCTCACTCTTTAGAGTAATGTGTTTTCCGCACGAAGGAAGAGTGGTCAAGCTCGTGGACCAGCTTTCATTTCCCGGATCACGCATCGCAAATAGTCATATACCGTCCCTAAATGGTCTCTTCACGCAAGAAATGTCTCAACCTACGGTCCGTCCTCCCGATGAGCGCGAGTGATTCAGAAGGATATGACTGGAACCCAGGGGGCATGCGTCCTGGTCTGCTTCGGCAGGAAAACTTTGGGTATAGGGTAGGTTTCCGCGGGAGAATATGACTAGTCTGTACGTCGTCCGTCTTGGAAGTGGGGTTATTCTAGAATACGATTCTCTTGTCAAAGTTATGTGAGTTGACAGAACTGAGTCAATCACCTTTGTCTATCTCGGTAGACATTGCCGAAGAAGTGTTTTGTTTGAAATATTAATAGAACAATCTTTGGGTGACCTATAAGAGGTAGGCCTCTCTCGCTGAAACAAATGTTTTATCAGACTAAAGTAGGGGTAACCTTGAAACTCTGTTTTATACCTGGGGGCATGCAACCCTTTTGGAGTGCAAGCAAGGGGCGGCTATTTATTTTTTTAAATTTTTAGGTCCTCCCTTTAAACCTGTAGGTCTAACCCTTTAAACTCGTAGGATTAGTTGTTTCCGAACTTGCATAACGAAAGGATGCGGGGCATAGCTTTGTAAGGCACAAGATCCATAAAAAATGGGATCTTACATGAGACATTCTTATCATATGACTGGATAATCGAGCAGTTTTAGCGCATAGTTCATGCTCGTTAAAAAATAAACATAAGATCGAGCAGTTTTAGCACATAGTTCATGCTCGTTAAAAAATAAACATAAGATCGAGCAAGTGTTTCAACCCGCGTTTAAGCCCGTTAAAAAATGAACTATCCTCCAGTAAATAACCACCGTGAATGTAACATTATCAGCCATTAAAGCCTTGGTCGTGTTTGCACCGTCACCTCCAATTTTCCATTGGCCGATCATTCACCTCCATATGATTGTTTACCCATTTTGAGGAATAGCTGCGAAGAGTGATTTCACTAGCCATCCTTGTGACACTGCCGTGATTGGAAAATTCCAACCCTTACCTGGAATCAACTGCTAACCCGTTTTATCACTCGTTCCTCAAAAGACGAGTCTTCTTTAAGCTCTTTTCATCTGACTCGTAAAATATGAAAAGATTGCCGAGTTTTGGCCTTCCAGCTCGTTAAAGTGACCGGAAGTGCTATCCCTCCTCTAGATTTTAATCTTTTTGGACTTGAGGGATTATTGCACAAAAAGATCGAGCGCTTGTTTTGTTCGGCTCGTTAAAACTATCGAAAATTCATCCCTTCTGTATTGTTTTATACTTTTTCGGACTTAAGGGATTAGATGACGAAAAAGGACTTTTGGAGTTAACTTTACGTACCTTTTCAGACTCTCTAAAAATGAAAAGGACCGAGTTATCTTTGTCGTTAGACTCATTAAAAAACATTAATAGCGACAAACTTGTCTTTAGGTGAGAACGAGTTTCACTATCGCTAGGCTCGTTAAAACATAGCGATGGGTTTGCCCGAAGGGCAAATTATAGAACAAGCATATGTTATCCTCCTCAAGCTTGACAAAAATAAAGAGGTACTGGTCAGTAATGACTGGGGAAAAATTGGGAAGAAACTCAAAGAACTTTATTGGTAGCAAGTCGCTCTTGAACATGACACTTCCGCTCCGTGCCTGAGTCGGGTTGGGTTGTTTCATTCACCGGTCACATCACCATGGTCTCGCCATACCATCCACCTTTGGGGTAAATGCTACCAATCCATCACATAAGTGTTGCCGATATGTTCAAGAGATGTCATCCAGAGAAGTCAACCGTGTCCCGTCCACTACCATACATTATCCTTCATTCTTTCATGACCACCACCCTGAACCATATATCATCAGATCGTTTTCACCTCCATCAAAATCATTTGCTCCGTTCCATGTCACTGATGTGGGATACATTAAGGCCCTCCTTTGATGGATCGCTTCTTGTCGACATCAGCTCATTATCCAAGAAGTTGATCTAGGAACACCCCCTTCAGTACTTTGAAGCTTGCATGCCTCAATGGCAAGTTTCTCACTTCCGGCGATAGGTATACATCAATGACCTTCGACCGAAAGATTTTGCGTGGTGTTCGACATCAAGTCCTTTATTCACACCACGTGAATTGTACTGCAGTACCTTGAGGGTCATTTTCATTATCGGTGATTCCTCTCGCGCCTGTTAACAGTTTACATCATTGACTGGTAATCAAGCGATGTCTTTCCATGTTCGACTTAAAAAAATTTATCACATGGATTGACTTGTACTTAGAGTGAAGATTGGATGAGATTGAAGACCCCGGATCTAGTTTCATCCATCCGGGCTGCGATAAATATTCAGGAAAAATAAAGACATTGACATGTACAGCATTGCAGCACAGATAATCATCCTACCAAAAGGATGATGATTTCATCAAAATCATCAGTCTACCATCAGACGATTGTTTGTCCTATGTACAGAAAAATGAATTTATAAAGCTGAGCATGGGAATGCCCGCCTCAGCTAGTTCATGAAAACAGTATTAAAAATAATGTATTGTATTGTATCTTATTACAGGTCTCCTCCCAGCATTGAATGAACTTCGGATCCTCCTAATAAAGCATTTCACCCGATAAATGGCCTCATACTTTAGGGGGCAACTGTTATAGACATTTTTGTGCCTTACAGCATTGAGCATGAAATGTCCATAATCCAAGGGATCCAAAGTCCCTAAAAGAGTTGTTCCTACCCCTAAAGGAACAAGGTCAACCAATGACAGCTTCTCCCAGAAGTTCTCCACCAAAAACAACTCAAAAACAGTCAATTCAGGATCAATTCAGAAGCTCTTCTAGCTACCTGCGTTGCAGTGCACCCCAGTACACTAGCTGGGTGCATTGCAACGCACCTAAAAGCACTAACAGGGTGCACTGAGCGGGAAATGACAAATGGAAAACTCATTCAACGAGGTGGAAAGACCCTGGAAGCTTCCAGAATCTTCTCCAATGACACTTGCCTCAATGAATTCGACTAGTGATGAGTAAGAGGCTCTCAACCTCCAAGTGGAAGCAAGAACTGACAGAGAGAAGCCACAAGTCAAAACATAAGCTGACTCATCCTCTCTGCTTACATCTATATATGGATCTCTCACCCAGAGGTTTAGAAGGCTGGAATTTTGTACTTTGCAGAGAATTGCTGTTGGTTTGAGATTGAGATTAGTACATTGGGTGATTTATGCTTTGTTGGAGGAGAAGAAGGGATTCCTTTGCTAGGAGATAGATGCTGGATCGGAACTCACTTGGTTGTATCTCCTCTTGGACTTTATTATTCTATCAATAAACTATTTGAGTTTCTCCTACATGCTGTGTACCAATGATGTTTTGTTATGCTTACATGTTTAGCTTAATCTGATCTTGAGCTTTTTATGAATATATATCTATATCTTCGTGTAGTTTCTCTCTCTTGTGATCTTGCAGGAATTCGGTGAAGCTGGGCCGGTGAAGGAGCAAGGAGATGAGAGCCACTGAAGAGAGGAGTGATTAGATCCATGAACTAGCGGAAGACACGGGTTAGTTACATCCTTTCTCCTCATTTACATTTCATAAAGAAGAAATACTCAATTAGTTTTCCTTGTTTGTTGCTAAGGCACTATCACACCTTAGAGTGGGATAGGGGCATTCCGAATGGATACTTTTCCCAACAACAAGCCCTAGCTAGTGCATCTTAAATTTCCCTGGAAATTTATCAAATTTACTGTCATATAACAAGACCAGATCATTTACCTTGAAGATGCGCAGTTTGATGTGCTAGTTTGCCATGTGTTTTTGTGCTCCTTTTGAACTTGTTGAAGAAATCCAGCTAGAAATTGGTCCTCCTCAAGCTCCTCTAGCTACACGAGCCTCTCTTCCAAGGCTCTGCGATCCTCCATTCCTGTGAGTGTCGCTATGCATAGACTAGGTACAATATATTCCATTGGCATCATAGCTTCTATGCCATACACAAGTCTGAAAGGTGTTTATCGAGATAGCTTCTTGCAAGTCATTATGTAGGCCCATAACACCACGGGTATGCTCACATCCCAATCATTTGTCTAAGAATTTCATACCAATTAGAGTCAGTCTGTTCAACCCTCCACCAGATATCAAAACCTCTTTTGTTGCATTTCATTTTAGGTGTCTCATTCAGCTCGATCATCTGCATTCCATTAGGAGCATCAATCTTCTGACGGAAGGGTCTTGTCTCCATACTTCCCTCATGTCATGTACCTGCTGGTTCGTGTTTGATCATCAAAGTTCATCAAAGTCAATTTTACAATCATTATGGATGGTCTTTTGGTCAGCCAAGAGTCATTTCAGTCATTAGGTCTAGGGTTTTGCAAATTTTGTTTTCAAAGTGTCCAATAATGCCAGCAAGCACATGAGGATGTTCCTAATAAGTTTTCATTCCAAAATTTTCATTATCAATAATGCTTAAGAATGATTCTTCTTCAAAACTCTGTTTTGAAGAAGAAATCGTCAAATTTATTGTTTGTAATAAATATGTAATTTTTAATGTTTTTCAGATGTGGAGTATTTCAGGCGTTTCCCTGGTCATCGTTTGCTGAAATCCAATGCCAACCATCCCTGCAAAAAATTGACAAATTTTCATCATTCAAGTCAAAAATTCAAAATGGAACAAAAAAAAAAACTGAGTTTGTATTAAAAGTGAAAATTGCCAAATTCAAAACATAAGAAAGTGGCTTATTGCAAAATGAAAAATCAGAATGCATTGATATATGAGATATTTTCCACATTCAAGTTTCATTTGCATGCATAAATTATCAAAGAGCCAAGTTAAGTTGTGAAAGGGTGAAGCCAGAAGTTTGAAGCCGAAACTATGGGTAAAGTTCACTGCGTCGCGAGTTGGGAGGTGGTCACGGTGCACACAGTAGTCGCGATGCATAAAGATGTTTTCCACCATGTAAATTACAATGGTCACGGTGCACATAGATAGCGCAGTGCACTAGGTTGTTCACGTGGTGCACAGGGCCAACAAGCCAATTTTTGTCATTGCCTTCAATCAAATTCCAAATTTCTTGACCCCTCTTCTCCAAGTAAGTCAAATCATCTTGCAATCTGCCATTGGTTGGTGTTGGGTGTGGTTTGAAAGGTTGGTCTTTAGAATTTGAATCAGGGAAAATTTTAAGAACCCCCCCTAAATTTATAAATATAATAAATGGGCGAATCTCCATGGTATATAGGAAAAATGGAAGGCAATTTTATCAATAATATAATATGTATATATAATTTTTTGGCGAATCTCTCACCAAGCATGGCGAATATTTTACTCAATTATAAAATCTTGTAAGATCTTAGCGAGTCTTTCACTAAATAATAAAACTTTGTATGGATCTAAGACGATAGAATTTCACCTTTAAATAGTCTATGCTCACATGAATACCATGGTATTACCATGGGTCAATACCATGGGTTATCATAAACCTGGAGCTTAAAAATTACTATTAGTAATTTATAAAATTTAATAAAATTAATAGTTGATTTTTATTTTATTTTTTATTTTAACCAAGCTAAAATGTTTAACCTACATTAAATTACAACATCCATTTTTACTCTTGACCAAGCCCCAAGAGGATCAAATATTTTTTCACTCTATGCTAGTTTGCATATCATGATATTTGATACCTCTCGGGGGTTAGTAGATCCAGAGTAAAGATGGATCTATGCTGGTTTAATTCCCTCATTTAAATAGGCTACATTCCAGGTGAATACCATGGGTCAATACCCTGTGTCATTTTGGTGAATACCATGGGTCAATACCATGTGCCATTTTTATTTTTATTAATTCCAATATTAGGGTTAATAATGGTTTTTTGCATGGTATTAATAACAATCTAGTCCATGGTATTTGTCCCATAGTATTTTTCCCATAGGTTTCACCTAAATATAACCCATTTTTTGAGTGTTGGTAAATATAAGGTGACTTATGGAGTAAATATAAAAAAATGTTTTATTTGTTTACCATACCTCTCGTTTATTTATATTTTTATTAATTTACCATACCTCTATTACAAATATGGTATTTGGCCCATAGGATTCACTTAAATAAAACCGCTTTCTTGAGCCTTCATAAATAGAACGAGGGTTATGGACTAAATATAAAAAGAGGTTTTATTTATTTACCATACTTCTAGTTTATTTATATTTTTATTTATTTACCATACCTTTTGAGTAAGTATAAAAATACGTTTTATTTATTTACCATACCTTCACTTTACTTATATTTTTATTTGTTTACACCAGGTGACTTATGGAGTAAATATAAAAAATGTTTTATTTATTTACCATACCTCTCATTTATTTATATTTTTATTAATTTACCATACCTCTTTTATAAATATGGTATTTGGCCCATAGGATTCACTTAAATAAAACCTATTCTTGAAAATGGGCGAATGGATTCACTTAAATAAAACCTATTCTTAAAAATGGGCGAATGGAAGGTTGTAACTCCTAATTTCAAGGGCTAAATTTACCTTTTTTACCCTCTCCCTCAAAATAAGGTGGGCTATTTGAGGTGATTTGTAAAAATGTACTATGATACAAAATATTCGCCCACTAAAAATTTAAAACCCCTTAATTTCGCCAAAGGGCGAACATTCGCCCCTAAAATTATCCATGATTTGAATGCCAAACATAAACCCTCTCATTTTGGTCAAAACTGCTCCTTAGGGTTTTTGAAATGGTGTTTTAAAGTCATTTCTATGCTAAATACTCACTGTCATACTATAATTTCCCACTTGTGATTCCTTTCCCCTTACTGTCACATCATCATATAGTTCCTCTCCTATTTCCCTATATCCCAAAACCAATCATATCACTTGTTATTATTTTTCCTTATCCCTAAACCCTATCATTCCCTACCAATCTGCCTCTTTCATTTCACTTTTAAAATCCCCAAATCCCAATTTCCAAACACAGTCAAGTGACTGTCCTCACCTTCACTTGATTGAACCATATTTTTCCCATAGTCCACTATACCCACTATCCCTATTTATCACAGTCCCTTCCTACTTGGCACATATTTGGCATTGAAATAAAAGGTACCAAATTCTCTTTTTCAACAAGCTGTTAAACATACACCTTGCATGTACATTATGGAGACAAACACTGAGTCATCATATGAACAAGACAATGATTCTACCACAGAACTTCATGTACCAGGGAGGCCTCGTAAGGGTGGCAGACATGTCAGAGAAGAGCCCACCTCATTGACTGAATTGCAAGCCTGCCCACTTGCCATGGCTTGTTTCCAACAGTAGTCATGCTTTCAGTATTGTGAAATGATTGCTTAGATTCAACATCATTATGAGTTGGCTCGGTTGTTTGTTTTATATCTTCATAATGGTCAGGTAACTCTTGCTAGTGTAAATTTCACCTTGACACCAGAGACCATTTATCAAGCAACCGGAATACCGAATGTAGGTGAGGAGTGGAACAAAAGATAGCAGGTAGAAAAAGTACATTATGAACCATACATCAGGCCCAACTATGTGAAACATCTTAACAGGGTGCTCCCATACCGGTTTTTGAAAGAATCCTATGCACTGTTGATGAGACTCATTATTAGATACTTCAGTTGCGAGGGCCGCTTCTCACACCTCTATGCATTCCATATCAGATTATTGATGCATTTCACGAGAGTGAAGATGATGAACATTACATATTTCATGTGCCGAAACATCGAGAGGATGACTACTCTGGTGTAGAAGAAGACTCCTGAAAAGCAGTACAATAGCATTTACCATTATGTGCTCATCAAGATCATTGTTGTACATAAGCTTGGCTTGCACGGTATCACATGGGAAGACATCATTTCCTGTGAGTTCTTCACAGCTTCAGCAGCTCATTAGGAGGATGTCCATGATGCGGGTGAACCTTCACACTAACATGGAGGTCGACAGGCAGAGACTACTATTGTGCGGACATATGTCACCTATTAGAGAGGCATGAGAGGATTCTTTGCAGTAGCTCGATGAGTACTATCTCCACCTGGGGTGGAAGCGGTCTCGTTGCCGTCATCAGCATCACAGGTACAAGACAAAGGCAAGAAGCCTATGCAGGATGAGGGCCCTTCAAGAGGCCTAGACACTGATTTCATACTCATTGATGATGATGTGAGCTCTCCCAGCTCAAAGCCGAGGGAGATTATTCAGGAGAAGAAGGCTGAGATAGATGCATTTACCAAAAAGTTACAAAGAGCTCAATGGGTCATAAAATATTTGGAGCAGTGAAACAAACAATTGGAGGATCAGCATACAGTCATGGAGTTACAAAACATTCGACAAAACTGCCAAGCTGCCAAAAGGAGGAGGATAGAGTTCACTTCATTGGAGTAGGAGATAGAGACTGATCGAGATATTTGGCTTGAGAGGGTCAATATTCATCTTGAGAAGCTGTTGGTGAAGGCAAACAAAGACAAGGACATCCTCAGGCATATGAAAAATCATTATTGGGCACGCATTCATGTTTACAAAACAAGGATCAAAATCCTGAAGGCAAGACTAAGTAAGGCACTAAAACGATGCAAAATGCATGATAGGCTCCAAATCTTGGCTGAAGCTTCTTTGGCTAAGCATGATACTTGATGATGGACCTTCAGTCCAAATTTCAACAAATTTGGAGAAACGTTTGTCAATTTTGAATATTTTGGCTTCAAAACAGATTTTCCTGCCCAACGCGTAGCGCCACTTGGTGCGTGCTTATAATTGGGAGGTCCTCTGGAATAAAACTTTGTATTTCTAGATTTTTTATGGAAATTTATGCATTCTCATGAATTACCTAAGGATTTCATCAAGTTCTAGGTTGCCTAAAGGGTCAAAAACAGGGAAAAAATGACCTCTCTGCCACCTTTTGCACCCACAGGAAGCAGTGTTGGTAGATTGGATTTTTGGAGGGGAAAATGGACACCAAATCAAGAAATTCCACTTGGGTTGGAAAGTAGACGGGTAGGGCTTTCCAACGAGCTATCGTGAACTCAAATTGGACTTTAGGAGGAGCCTCAAAATCAGCCTCAAAGTTGTGTTGTGCATACGGGACTCAGGCACGGTGCATAGGGAAATTTGGAATATTTTTCACTCAGCAGCTCAGAATTTCGCCCAGTTTTTACTAGTTTCAATTTTTCATGTAACTTTTGACTTATCTTGATGTAAATTCATGACTTTGATGTAATTTTGGGCACATTGTTACTCATCCATGTAGATTCATTTACTAAAAGGTGGAAAGATAGTGAAAGAATCAGTTTCCTTTTATTTAGAGGCAAGTTGTTTCATTACCTATTTTTCAGTTCCTTATTTAGATATGGTTGAAACAGCTCCTAGAATGATGAGATTGACCCCTAGAGGCATTGGAAGGAGTTAAACTTGTCTATATCATGTAATTTCTCAGTCATTTTTAGGGTTGGACACTTGGGATTGCTTGGCACTCTATTGTACATCTGTTTTCTGCATTTTTGGCAAAGAAAAGACCTGGGTTTGCAGCACTTTTTGGGATCCCCATGGCTCTGTGTTTTGACGGTGTTCTTATCTATGTAATCTGTAAGTTCACTGACATTTGTGTATACCACTTGCTTTCTCTTTTGCTTCTAAATTAAACAAATGAGTGAACAAAGGTAGAATTGATTAGATTATTGTGCTCTGCCTTTTAGTTTTGTTTAATTTTCAATGTTTTCTTCAGTTTGAAGAGGATTCTTGATGCCCTCTTGCCCTCTTTAGCTTCTCACCAGTCTGAAAGTCTCCACCTTTGCAAATCAAAGCATCTAAATGATTTCCTTTCTTTACCCAATCAGAAATCTGCAAAACTGGCCTTCATCCTCGGACCCAAATTTACCTTTCCCTTGATTCCAACAAAACTCCCAAAAAATCAAATCAAATTCTTGCACTTCATACCTAGCCTAACATTAGAAGAAATTTCAGTCATCTCAAGCCCCATAGATCATCATTTGCTAAGATTGGCGCGGAGAGAGCCCTCTCCTGTCCTCATAGGGATAGCTACGAGGTTGAGCGTGGTTTGATGTTGGTCCTAGATCCTGCCTTTTCAGCCTGAGGTAAATCTAGGCACTAACATAGTGGCGACCATACTAGGGACTTAAATTATGTGTTTGTTGGCATTCTTCATTGTATAAACTACAGACAGAGCCTGAAGATTAGTCAGGTAGCCTTCAGAATGCTTTTGCTTTGCATTAGCGCAAGTAGATAAATGCTACTTTAGTCAATCTCTGGTCTAGTCTTATATAAACGGAGTATCTAACTTGTAGATCACCCCAGTACATCTGAGAATTCTAAGCTTTTGGATGATAAGTTTAGGATTTGACAGGCTGAACAAGTTGTCAATGTCCTTTTGATTTCTTGAAATAATAGCACACTGGCTTCCAGAAGACATACCAGAGAAAATTTGGATCCTAATCCTCCTCCTATCTACAAAAATCCCAATCTTATTCCAAGAATTGTTCGCCAAGGAAGTTCTATCATTCCTGTGTTCAAAGCTCAATCATGTCCTGTTGGTTTTGAGTATCTTGAGTATCTTGAATTTGATGAGCAATTTGAGTTGTCTTTGTTCGAAACCAAATCTAAAAGTGTCGTTGCTTCAACTGCCTTAAATCCTGAATTTATTAGAAATCTTGAAACTGAAAGGGCCAATAAATCCATTGATGATTATATTTTGAATTAGCTCTAGACTACAATTGTGGCTTCTAATATTGTTGATTTCCTAGAGACTGCTTCTGCAACCCTTGGGTCATCCGCAATTGCGTCTAGTTCAAGAATTCTCACCGAACCACCTTTCATTCCTACCATTCCTGTGTAGCCTATTGTTTCTTATCAAAAGTCTGCAATAGTATCACCTCCATCTACTCCTTCTACTCCTAAAATAGCCAAGATTGCTTCACCTCCGCATACACCTCCTCATACCACCCAATACATCAGATCCACCTACTCCCCCAGCATCACCAAGACCAATTGCAAATCCACCAAGAGCAATGGCTACTCGTTTTTCACCTCTTGTATTGCCTCAAAATCTGGATGATATGCCGGCCGACTATCAAAGTAAAATTCCTTTGTTTGATGGCATTCCTCATGGTGTCACAGGTCAACAACATGTGGACAGAATGACAGATTTCTTCAATCTTCATGAGATTGATGCAGAAAATGTAACCATGAGACTTTTTGTACAAAAATTTGGTTGTGAAGTAAGGAAATGGTTCAGGGCCTTGCCGGATTCAAGTGTCACTACATTGGCTAATCTACAGAGGCAATTCTTAAACCGCTGGGAAGTGAAGAAAAATCCCCTTCAGATTCTTTCCGAGTATGAGCACATCAAACGAAGTGCTAGTGAGTCTGTTCAAGATTATTGCATTAGATTCAATTCAATTTACAATGCAATCCCCAATCACATAAAGTCACCCATGGGGCTAGCCTTGATAAAGTTTATGGATGGTTTTGACACTAATATGGCTTACCAATTAAGAGAAAGAGATCCAGCTACTTTAGAAGACATGCAAAAGATTACAGTCAGCGTTGAAGCAAATCTGCTGGCCAAGAGAGCTAGAGCAAGAGATGAAAAGAAAGTCACAATAAAAGAAGAATCTTTCTCATCAGATCAAGTGCTTCGAATGGTGGAACAAATGCTGGATAGACTGAAACTTGACAAGCCTGAACCATAGATTAGAAATCCTAACTTCCGTGCCCAGCAGTAGCCCCAATAGAGAATCAAACAAAGGGAGCAGCAACCTCAAGATCAAACAGTGCAGCAGCAAGTGGAGACACCTCTAAAACAGAATGTTGTACTTGGTCCAGAATCAGAAGAGGAGGAGAATGTGATTGGAGAAGAAAATCATTTCTTTACGCCCGATGACATGCCAATTTACATCACTGAAGATGAGGAGTACTCCGAGAATCCAGTTGAACGAGGGGATGAAAAATTTATTTTGGCAAATGAGATGGTGCTTGAGGAAGAGTCAGATGATTACCAAAGAGGATATATGAATGCTTTGTTGGCTCAGCAGTAGAAATATTCACTACGAAATAGAGATGTGCTTGTAAATCCAATTCAGAAAATGAAGGAGGCAACAGTGTCAAAGAATGATCCTCCCATTGTGCAGAAAAAGGTAAAAGAGACAGCTGATCCTAGTAGCAGCAAAATGACATCAGCAAGTGAAAGACCAAATCAGCCAAATGTGTCAAAGGAGAAAATGGAGAAGAAAGATGTTCCAGCAAAAGAGGTAGACAAATTTTCAGTTTTTAACTTAGAAAATGAAATTACTAAGTTGAAGATATCCATTTCTTTGACTGAGTTGATGAAGAACACCAATTATAAAAGTCAGGTGTCTAAAATTTTGAGCTTAGATCCATCATCAGACATGGTAAATGTGGAGGATGATAGTCCCAAGTTGATCTTTGGGCCAGCATTGGAAGGTCAGTCCCAAGATAGTGATGTTGCTCCTTTCTATATCAGTCTCAGGGTGCATGACTTTGTTTTACATAATGCTATGTTTGATTCCGGAGCTTCTCATAATCTTATGCCGAAAGCCATCATGGAGAAATTGGGATTGGACATAACTAGAAAATACCATGACCTTTACTCTTTCGATTCTGGTAGAGTAAGGTGCATCAGGCTTATCAAATATTTGGTGGTCAGTTTGGATCAGACTCTGGCTAAAAATGTTTTGATGGATGCAGTGGTGGCAGATATACCTCCTAGATTTGGCATGCTTCTTTCCAGATCTTGGGGAGAAAAGATTAAAGGGACAATGCAACATGATTTCCCCTATGCTACAATTCTCATGTTCGGCCAGATGAGGAAATTATACCAGGAGCAGAAAATGAAAGACATGATTACTAGCAAGGAGAAACCGGTAAATCATCCGATCAACTATGTACACACTGATCTAGAGTCATTTGTTTTGTATTCAGATAGTTTTAATGATGTAAATAGCCAATTAGTGGAAGTAGAAGACATTCCTGAGATTACTGAAAATTTTAGAGAAGCCTTGAGACAAGAGCGCCAAAGACTTGATGGCACCAATGAAAAATTAGCAGTCCAACAACAGCAACATAATGATGGACAACAAGGTAAAGAAAAAGAGTTTCAACATTTGGAAGAGGATGAAACAGGCCTATGGAGTATGGATTTTGATGGCACTGTAGGAAGGGAAGGTGCTGGAATTGGTATTTGGATACGCAGCCCGGTTTTCGCCCCAAACAAAGTGCCAAGTAATGTAAGGGTTTGCTCTTATAAATTAGCTTTTGACTGTTCAAACAATGAGGCTGAATATGAAGCTTTGATTGCTGGTTTGAAAGTGCTTAGAAAATTAAATGCTAAGAGGATTTCAGTGTATAGTGACTCTGAGTTAGTCATCAAGCAGGTGAAAGGCGAGTATCAAGCAAAGCATCCTCAAATTCGGGCCTACCGATATGCAGTGTTGAACATCTTGAAGGTATTTTCTGATTACACTATAACTTGTGTGCCTCGTGCTCAGAATGTCATTGCAGATTCACTTGCAACAGAAAAAAGCAATTCGAAGATTCCTATGAACTCAAACAACAAGTTTGAGATTCATGTGAAGCATCACCCGGCTGTGCCCGACAATCAAAGGTGTTGGCAAGTATTCCAAGATGATGATGAGATCGATGAATTTCTGTAAAATAGAGGTAAATTCAAGGACATTTCTATTGATATGGAGTACGATGATGGTGATGAGAATATAGAAGTCAATCAGATGGAATTTTTGCAGCTCAAGGACAACATCGTTCACAAAGGTCTAATACTTTTAGAGGAGTTATTTGACTAGGACGATGTGGCTAAAAAACCGACCTTGCTGCCAACCGAAAAGGGAGTCGAAGATGTGAACATTGGATCAGCTGAACATCCAAAGATGGTAAAATTATCGAAGGCGTTGCTCCCACAGGTGAGAGCGAAATATATCAGTTTGTTATCCTCTTTTACTGATGTATTTGCCTGGGATTATTCATATTTGAAGGCATATGACACAATCATAATTCAACATGTGATCCCGATCAAGACAAATCAAAAGCCTTTTCGCCAAAAGCTAAGAAGAATCAATCCAAAGCTGCTACCCTCAATCGAAAAGGAAGTGAACAAGTTGTATAAAGATGGTATCATAGTCCCTATCTAATTTTCAGATTGGATATCAAACTTGGTTCCCATTCGTAAGAAGAAAGGTGAGATATGCTTATGCATTGATTTTAGAAATTTGAACCATAGATGCCACTACTCGATGGTTATTTGGGTTATAACCAAATTTTGGTCCATGAGGATGATCGTGAGAAGACAACGTTCATCACTCTGTGGGGAACTTTTCATTATGCAAAGATGCTGTTTGGATTGAAAAATGATGGTGGAACCTTTCAGTGGGTGATGGATATAGCGTTTTCCAATGAAAAAGATATTTTTCTTGTTGTTTATCCTGATGACTTAACCATTTTCTCCAATACAGATGCAGATCACCTCTATCATTTGAAGATTGTCTTTCAGCAGTGTAGAAAGTATGGCATCTCGCTCAATCCAAATAAAAGCTTGTTTGACATGGATGAAGGCAAGCTTCTCGGGCATATAATATCAAAGGGGGGCATCCGAATCGATCCAGATCGGGTGGAGGCCATTCAAAAGATTGATCTCCCACGAGGTAAGGAAGAAATCCAATCCTTCAATGGTAAGATAAATTTCCTACACCACTTTGTTCCCAATCTTGGAGAACACTTAAGAGAGATCACAAATATGTTGAAAAAGGATAGTGTAGTAAGGTGGACAGAGGAAGCGGTTAAGTCTTTTAATTTGGTGAAATTAGCTCTTTCTTCAGCTCCGGTTTTGATCAGCCCAGACTATACTCGGGATTTTATTTTGTTTTCCTTCGCCTCGGATCATACTATGGCAACAGTCTTGATGCAGAAGAGAGACCAGCTCAAAAAACCAATTGCATTCTTCAGCAGAACCATAAGGGATGCAGCATTGAAGTATAATATTATTGAAAAATAGGCCCGTGCATTGGTAAAAGCATTGAAAGATTTTCAGGTTTATATTCTGCATTCACACATCCTAGCCTATGTTCCTAATGTTGTTGTCAAAGATGTCCTAGTGCAAAAAGATCCAGACGGAAGGAGAGGGAAATGGATTGTTGCCTTGCTTGAAAATGATGTAGAAATCAAACCAACAAAGCTCATTAAAGGCCAGGGGCTGGAAAAACTTATGGCTGAGTCAAATCTGCATGCCTTGGACATTAATCTAATTGTTGCTATGTCCAAGGAGGATGAAGAAATTTTGCCCACTTAGGTATCAGAAATTTTCCTCCTTTCTCCTTGGTATTCGGACATTGTTTTTGTGCTTCAAAATTTTTCATCACCTCTTGGAATGGCCAAGAACAAAAGTAGAACTCTGAAATTGAAGGCTACTAATTTTTGTATTTTGAATTTTGCACTTTATTGGAAAGATCCCGCTGGTGTTTTGTTGAATTTTTTGGTGGAAGAAGAAGCAAAGCAGGTCATGGAGGATTTCCGTAAAGGAGATTGCGGGGGTCACCCTTTTTGGAAAACAACGACCAACAATATTTTGAGAGTTGGATATTATGTGCCGACAATTTTTGCTGATGTGTATAAGACTTTCAAAAGCTGTCATAAATGTCAGCTTTTTGAAGGAAGACAAAAATTACAGCCTTTGCCACTTAAGTCTATTGAGGTAAGCGCCCCTTTTCAGCAGTGGGGTTTGGATTTCATTGGTGAGATCCATCCTCCTTCCTCAGCTTAGCAAAAGTGGATCCTCAAGGCAACTGATTATTTCATGAAATGGATCGAAGAAATTCCCGCCAAGCAAGCTACGGACGTGGTGATAAATTCATTCCTTGAGAATAACATTTTGTCTCGTTTTGGTTGCCTGAATAAGTTAATCACTGATAACATAGCAGCTTTCAAATCAAAAAGGATGGTTGAGTTTTGTCATAAGTATCACATCACTTTGGGACACTCAACTGCTTATCATCCATAAGGCAATGGATTGGCGGAGTCTTTCAACAAATCTTTGGTTAACATCATTAAAAAGTTGCTGGAAATAAATAAGAAAGGTTGGCATAAGAAATTAGTTAATGCACTCTGGGCAGACCGAGTGAGTAAGAAGAAATCCATTGGTATGTCCCCCTTTGAGTTAGCATATGGAGTTGACACAGTGTTCCCTACCTCTCTCACAAATCTGGTAGTCAAACTTCATCAGGAAGCTGGCAATGAAGAAGATCATATGCAGAGAAGACTAAATCAAATGATTCATCTTCAGCAAATGAGAGAAGAGGTTTTGCAAAACACATTCAAGCTGCAGGAGAGAATTAAGAAAATCTACGACAGAAAAGAAGAGGTGGACAAGTTCCAATTGGAGGATGTGGTGCTGAAATGGGATGCAAGGAATGAGGAAAGCTGTAAGCATGGTAAGTTCGAGAATCTCTGGAAAGGTCCCTTCAAAATTGCTGCATATTGGGGTTAGAATTCTTTTCTTTTGAAGGAGATGAATGGTGAAGATTTTCCAAGAGGGTCGGTCAATGGTCGGCTGCTCAAGCGGTACAATTTCTAAGGTGTTTTCTGCTATTTACATGGTCACTGTATATACC
Source organism: Pinus tabuliformis (assembly GCA_031772625.1). Classification (NCBI taxonomy): domain Eukaryota; kingdom Viridiplantae; phylum Streptophyta; class Pinopsida; order Pinales; family Pinaceae; genus Pinus; species Pinus tabuliformis. The sequence continues at coordinate 62,831,601 of CM062805.1, read as the reverse complement.
ATTTTATTTCAGTTTCATTGCAAGAGTGTGCTGTGATATTTTCCTTAGTTTGGGGCCCGAAGTGAAGGCTGTAATTCTGAAGAATGATTTCAGCCTTGGTTTGAGTGTGTCGAGTCATGTTTTTAAGTCATTATGTTTTCGAAGGTCAGTTTGAGTCAAATTTCAGTCAATAAATGAGTCAAAAGTCTTGTGTCAGTTTGTCAAGTTATCGAATCCATACCATAATGGACAAAAGCACTATCTATCTCTCCTAGAGATCTATAGTTCTTGGCACCTCCAAGGAGCTAGCATCCCCATTGGAGCCAATGTTAGAGTCGGTCTGTTCAACCCTCCATCAGAGATGAAAACCTTTTTCTTTGCATTTCATTTTAGGTGTCTCATTCAACTCGAGGGTCTTGTCTCCATACTTCCCTCATTTCATGTACCTGCTGGTTCGTGTCTGATCATCAAAGTTCATCAAAGTCAATTTTACAGTCATTATGGATGGTCTTTTGGTCAGCCAAGAGTCATTTCAGTCATTAGGTCTAGGGTTTCGCAAATTTTGTTTTCAAAGTGTCGAATAATGCTAGCAAGCACATGAGGATGTTCCTAATAAGTTTTCATTCCAAAATTTTTATTATCAATAATGCTTAAGAATGATTCTTCTTCAAAACTCTGTTTTGAAGAAGAAATCGTCAAATTTATTGTTTGTAATAAATATGTAATTTTTAAAGTTTTTTAGTCATGGAGTATTTCAGGCACAACCCTGGTCATCCTTTGCTGAAATCCAATGCCAACCATCCCTGCAAAAAATTGACAGAGTTTCATCATTCAAGTCAGAAAGTCAAAATGGAAAAAAAAAAACAGAGTTTGTATTAAAAGTGAAAAGTGCCAAATTCAAAACATAAGAAAGTGGCTTATTTCAAAATGAAAAATCAGAATGCATTGATATATGAGATATTTTCCACATTCAAGCTTCATTTGCATGCATAAATTATCAAAGAGCCAAGTTAAGTTGTGAAAGGGCGAAGTCAGCAGTTTGCAGCCGAAACTGTGGGTCAAGTTTGTTGTGCGGCGCATTGGGAGGTGGTCGCGGCACACACAGCAGTCATGACACATACATATGTTTTTCATCATGTAAATTGCAACGGTCACGGTGCACATAGATAGCACAGGGCACTGGGTTGCGCATGTGGTGCACGGGGCCAACAAGCCAATTTTTGTCATTGCCTTCAATCAAATTCCAAATTTCTTGACCCCTCTTCTCCAAGTAAGTCAAATCATCTTGCAATCTGCCATTGATCAGTGTTGGGTGTGGTTTGAATGGTTGGTCTTTATAATTTTAATGCCAAACATAAACCCTCTCATTTTGGTCAAAGCTGCTCCTTAGGGTTTTTGAAATGGTGTTTCAAAGTCATTTCTATGCTAAATACTCACTGTCATACTATCATTTCCCACCCGTGATTCCTTTCCCCTTACTGTCACATCATCATATAGTTCCTCTCCTATTTCCCTATATCCCAAAACCACTCATATCACTTGTTCTTATTTTTCCTTATCCCTAAACCCTATCATTCCCTATCAATCTCCCTCTTTCATTTCACTTTTAAAATCCCCAAATCCCAATTTCCAAACACAGTCAAGTGACTGTCCTCACCTTCACTTGATTGAACCATATTTTTCCCATAGTCCACTATACCCACTGTCCCTATTTATCACAGTCCCTTCCTACTTGGCACATATTTGGCATTGAAATAAAAGGTACCAAATTCTCCTTTTCAACAATCTGTTAAACATACACCTTGCATGGACATTATGGAGATAGACATTGAGTCACCATATGATCAAGACAGTGATTCTACCACAAAACTTCATGCACTGAGGAGGCCTCGTAAGGGTGCAGACGTGTGAGAGAAGAGCCCACCTCATTGACTGAATTGCAGGCCTGCCCACTTGCCATGGCTTGTTTCGAACAACAGTCATGCTTTAAGTACTGTGAAATTATTGCTCAGATTCAGCATCATTATGAGTTGGCTCGGTTGTTTGTTCTACATTTGCATAATGGTCTGGTAACTCTTGCTGGTGTAAATTTCACCTTGACAGCAGAGACCATTTCTCAAGCAACCGGAATAGTGAACGTAGGTGAGGAGTGGAACAAAAGATAGCAGGTAGAAAAAGGACATTATGAACCATACATCAGGCCCAGCTATGTGAAACATCTCACCAGGGTGTTCCCATTCCGATTTTTGAAAGAATCCTGTGCGCTGTTGATGAGACCCATTATCAGATACTTGAGTTGTGAGGGTTTCTTCTCACGCCTCTATGCATTTCATGAGAGTGAGGATGATGAACATTCCATATTTCATGTGCTGAAACATCGAGAGGATGACTACTCTGGTGTAGAAGAAGACTCCTGAAAAGAAGTACAATAGCATTTACCATTATGCGCTCATCAAGATCATTGTTGTACATCAGCTTGGCTTGCAGGGTATCACATGGGAAGACTTCATTTCCCATGAGTTCATCACAACTTCAGCAGCTCATCAGGAGGTTGTCCATGATGCAAGTGAACCTTCACACCAGCATGGAGGTCGGGAGGCAGAGACTACTAGTGTGCCGACATATGTCACCTATCAGAGAGGCATGAGAGGATTGTTTGCAGCAGCTTGATGAGTACTATCTCCACCTGGGGTGGAAGGGGTCTCGTTATCGTCATCAGAAACACAGGTACAGGACAGAGGCAAGAAGCCTATGTAGGATGAGGGCCCTTCAAGAGGCCTAGACACTGATTTCATACTCATTGATGATGATGTGAGCTCTCCTAGCTCAAAGCTGAGGGAGATTATTCAGGAGCAGAAGGCCGAGATAGATGCATTGAAAAATAAGTTACAGAGAGCTCAATGGGTCGTAAAATATTTGGAGCAACGAAACAAACAACTGGAGGATTAGCATAAAGTCATGGAGTTACAAAACATTCGGCAAAACCACCAAGCTGTTAAAAGGAGGAGGATAGAGTTCACTCAGTGGAGTAGGAGATAGAGGCTGATCGAGAGATTTGGCTTGAGAGGGTCAATACTCATCTTTATAAGCTGTTGATGAAGGAAAACAAAGACAAGGATATGCTCAGGCACATGAAAAATCATTATTGGGCATGAACTCATGTTTGCAAAACAAGGATCAAAATCCTGAAGGCAAGACTAAGGAAGGCACTAAAACGATGAAAAAGGCATCATAGGCTCCAAATCTTGGCTGAAGCTTCTTTGGCTGAGCATGATACTTGATGATGGACCTTTAGTCCAAATTTCAACAAATTTGGAGAAAATTTTCTCAATTTTGAATTTTTTGGCTTCAAAACAAATTTTCCTGCCCAACGCATAGCGCCACTTGACGCGTGCTTATAATTGGGAGGTCGTCTGGAACAAAAATTTGTATTTCTAGATTTTTTATGGAAACATATGCATTCTCATGAATTACCTAAGGATTTCATCAATTTCTGGGTTGCCTAAAGGGTAAAAAACACACAAAAAATGACCTCTCTACCACCTTTTGCACCCACAGGAAGCAGTGTTGGGTGATTGGATTTTTGGAGGGGAAAATGGACAAAAAATCTAGAAATTCGACTTGGGTTTGAAAGTAGATGGGCAGGGATTTCCAACGCGCTATCTTGAGATCAATTTGGACTTCGGGAAGACCCTCAAAATCAACCTCAAACTTGTGCTACGCATACAGGTTTCAGGCGCGACGCATAGGGAAATTTGGCCTATTTTGCACTCAGCAGCTCAGAATTTCACCTAGTTTTGACTAGTTTCACTTTTTCATGTAACTTTTGACTTATCTTGATGTAAATTCATGACTTTGATGTAATTTTGGGCACATTGTTACTCATCCATGTAGATTCATTTACTAAAAGGTTAAAAGATAGTGAATGAATCAATTTCCTTTTATTTAGAGGCATGTTGTTTCATTGCCTATTTTTCAGTTCCTTGTTTAGATATGGTTAAAATAGCTCCTAGAATGATGAGCTCGACCCCTAGAGGCATGGGAAGGTGTTAAGCTTGTATATATCATGTAATTTCTCAGTCATTTTCAGGGTTGGACACTTTGGATTGCTTGGCACTCCATTGTACATCTCTTTTCTGTATTTTTGGCAAAGGAAAGACTTGGGTTTGTAGCACTTTTTGGGATCCCTGTGGCTTTGTGTTTTGATGGTGTTCTTCTGTATGTAATTTGTAAGTTCACTGAATTGTGTTCAAAGCTCAATCGTGTCCTGTTGGTTTTGAGTATATTGAGGATCTTGAATTTGATGAGCAGTTAGAGTTGCCTTTGTTCAAAACCAAATCTGAAAGTGCGATAGCTTCAACTGCCTTAAATCCTGAATTTATTAGAAATATTGAAACTGAAAGCGCCAATAAATCCATTGATGATTATATTTTGAATCAGCTCTAGACTACAATTGTGGCTTCTAATATTGTTGATTTCCTAGAGACTCCTTCTGTAACCCTTGGGTCATCTCCAATTGCGTCTAGTTCAAGAATTCCCACCAAACCACCTTTCATTCCTACCATTCCTATGTAGCCTACTGTTACTGATCAAAAGTATGCAATAGTATCACCTCCATCTACTCCTTCTACTCCTAAAATATCCAAGATTGCTTCACCTTCGCATACACCTCCTCATACCCCCCATACATCAGCTCCACCTACTCCCCCAGCATCACCAAGACCGATTGCGAATACACCAAGAGCAATGGCTTCTTGTTTTGCACCTCTTGTATTGCCTCAAAATCTGGATGATATGCCGGCCGACTATCAAAGTAAAATTCCTTTGTTTGATGGCACTCCTCATGGTGTCATAGCTCAATAACATGTGGACAGAATGACAGATTCCTTGATCTTCATGAGATTGATGTAGAAAATGTAACCATGAGACTTTTTGTACAAACATTTGGTGGTGAAGTAAGGAAATGGTTAAGGGCCTTGCTGGCTGCAAGTGTCACTACATTGGCTGATCTACAGAGACAATTCTTAAACCACTAGGAAGTGAAGAAAAATCCCCTTCAAATTCTTTCCGATTATGAGCACATCAAACGAAAAGCTGGTGAGTCTGTTCAAGATTACTGCATTAGATTCAATTCAGTTTACAATGCAATCGCTGATCACATAAAGCCACCCATGGGGCTAGCCTTGATAAAGTTTCCGGATGGTTTTGACACTGATATGGCTTACCAATTAAGAGAAAGAGATCTAACTACTTTAGAAGACATGCAGAAGATTGCGGTCAGCGTTGAAGCAAATTTTCTGGCCAAGAGAGCTAGAGCAAGAGCTGAAAAGAAAGTCACAATAAAAGAAGAATCTTCCTCATCAGATCAAGTGCTTAAAAAGGTGGAACAGATGCTAGATAGACTGAAACTTGAGAAGCCTGAACCATAGATTAGAAATCCTAACTTCCGTGCCTAGCAGCAGCCCCAATACAGAATCAAACAAAGGGAGAAGTGACATCAAGATCAAATAGCGCAGCAGCAAGTGCAGACACCTCTACAACAGAATGTTGTACTTGGTCCAGAATCAAAAGAGGAGGAGAATGTGATTGGAGAAGAAAACAATTTCTTTACGCCCGATGACATGCCAATTTACATCACTGAAGATGAGGAGTACTCCGAGAATCTAGCTGAACGGGAGGGATGAAAATTTTATTTTGTCAAATGAGACAGTGCTTTAGGAAGATTCAGATGATTACCAAAGAGGATATATGAATGATTTGTCAGCTCAGCAGCGGCAATATTCACTACGAAATAGAGATGTGCCTGTAAATCCAATTCAGAAAAGGAAGGAGGCAACAACATCAAAGAATGATGCTCCCAATGTGTAGAAAAATGGAAAAGAGACAGTTGATCCTAGCAGCAGCCAAATGACATCAGCAAGTGAAAGACCAAATAAGCCAAATGTGTCAAACGAGAAAATGGAGAAGAAAGATGTTCCAGCAAAAACGGTAGACAAAGTTTCAGTTTTTAATTTAGAAAATGAAATTTCTAAGTTGAAAATATCCATTCCTTTGACCGAGTTGATGAAGAACAACAATTATAAAAGTCAGGTGTCTAAAATTTTGAGCATAGATCCATCATCAGACATGGTAAATGTGGAGGATGATAGTCCCGAGTTGATCTTTGGGCCAACGTTGGAAGGTCAGTCCCAAGATAGTGATGTTGTCCTTTCTATATCAGTCTCAGGGTGCATGACTTTGTTTTACAAAATGCTATGTTTGATTCTGGAGCTTCTCACAATCTTATTCCGAAAGCCATCATGGAGAAATTGGGATTGGACATCACTAGAAAATACCTTGACCTTTACTCTTTCGATTCTAGTAGAGTAAGGTGCATTGGGCTTATCAAAGATTTGGTGGTAAGTTTGGATCAGATTCCGGATAAAAATGTTTTGATGGATGTGGTGGTGGTAGATATACCTCCTAGATTTGGCATGCTTCTTTCCAGATCTTTGGGAGCAAAGATTAAAGGGAAAATGCAACTTCATTTCTCCTATGCTACAATTCTCGTGTTTGGCTAGATGAGGAAATAATACCAGGAGCAGAAAATCAAGTACATGATTACTAGCAAGGAGAAACCTGTAAATCATCCGATCAACTATGTACATACTGATCTAGAGTCATTTATTTTGTATTTAGATAGTTTTAATGATGTAAATAGCCAATTAGTGGAAGTAGAAGACATTCCCGAGATTACTGAAAATTTTAGAGAAGTCTTGAGACAAGAGCAGCAAAGACTTGATGGCACCACTGAAAAATCAGCAGTTCGACAACAGCAACATAATGATGGACAAAAAGGTAAAGAAAAAGAGTTTCAACATTTGGAAGAGGATGAAACAGGGCTATGGAGTATGGATTTTGATGGTGTTGTAGGAAGGGAAGGTGCTGGAATTGGTATTTGGATATGTAGCCCGGTTTTCTCCCCAAACAAAGTGCCAAGTAATGTAAGGGTCTGCTCTTATAAATTAGCTTTTGACTGTTCAAACAATGAGGCTGAATATGAAGCTTTGATTGCTGGTTTGAAATTGCTTAGAATATTAAATGCTAAGAGGATTTCAGTGTATGGCGACTCTGAGTTAGTCATCAAGCAGGTGAAAGGTGAGTATCAAGCAAAGCATCCTCGAATGCGGGCCTACCGATATGCGGTGTTGGACATCTTGAAGGTATTTTCTGATTACATTATAACTTGTGTGCCCCATGCTCAGAATGTCATTGCAGATTCACTTGCAACAGCAGCAAGCAATTTGAAGATTCCTATGAACTCAAACAACAAGTTTGAGATTCATGTGAAGCATCACCCTGCTGTGCCCGACAATCAAAGTTATTGGCAAGTGTTCCAAGATGATGATGAGATCGATGAATTTCTACAAAATAAAGGTAAATTCAAGGACATTTCTATTGATATGGAGTATGATGATGGTGATGAGAATATAGTAGTAAATCAGATGGAGGTTTTGCACCTCAAGGACAACATCATTCCCAAAGGTCTAATACCTTTAGAGGAGCTCTTTGATCAAGACGATGTGGCTAAAAAACCAACCTTGCTGCCAACCAAAAAGGGAGTCGAAGATGTGAACATTGTATCAGCTGAACATCCCAAGATGGTAAAATTATCGAAGGCGCTGCCCCCATAGGTGAGAGCAAAATATATCAGTTTATTATCCTATTTACTGATGTATTTGCTTGGGATTATTCATATTTGAAGGCATATGACACAAGCATAATTCAGCATGTGATCCCGATCAAGGCAAATCAAAAGCCTTTTGGCCAAAAGCTAAGAAGAATCAATCCAAAGCTGCTGCCCTCAATCGAAAAGGAAGTGAACAGGTTGTATAAAGCTGGTATCATAGTCCCTATTCGATTTTTAGATTGGATATCAAACTTGGTTCCCGTTTGCAAGAAGATAGGTGAGATTTGGATATGCGTTGATTTTAGAAATCTGAACCATAGATTTCACTACTCGATGGTTATTCGGGTTATAACCAAATTTTGGTCCATGAGGATGATCGTGATAAGACAGCGTTCACCACTCCATGGGGACATTTTCATTATGCAAAGATGTCGTTTGGATTGAAAAATGCTGGTGCAACCTTTCAAGGGGTGATGGATATAGCGTTTGCCAATGAAAAAGATGTTTTTCTTGTTGTTTATCTTGATGAATTAACAATTTTCTCCAATACAGATGAAGAGCACCTCTATCATTTGAAGATTGTCTTTCAACTGTGTAGAAAGTATGGCATCTCGATCAATCCAAAGAAAAGCTTGTTTGCCATGGATGAAGGCAAGCTTCTCGGGCATATAATCTCAAAGGAGGGCATCCGAATTGATCCAGCTTAGGTGTAGGCCATTCAAAAGATTGATCTCCCATGAAGTAAGAAAGAAATCCATTCCTTCAATGGCAAGATAAATTTGCTATGCCACTTTGTTCCCAATCTTGCATAACACTTAAGAGAGATCACAAATATGTTGAAAAAGGATAGTGCAATAAGGTGGACAGAGGAGGCGGTTAAGTCTTTTAATTTGGTGAAATTATCTCTTTCTTCAGCTCTAGTTTTGATCAACCTGGACTATACTCAGAATTTTATTTTGTTTTCCTTTGCCTTGAATCATACTATGGCAGCGGTCTTGATGCAGAAGAGAGACCAGCTTTAAAAACCAATTGCATTCTTTAGCAGAACCATAAGGGATGCGGCATTGAAGTATAATATTATTGAAAAATAGGCCCTTGCATTGGTAAAAGCATTGAAAGATTTTTGGGTTTATATTCTGCATTCACCCATCCTAACCTATGTTCCTAATGCTGTTGTCAAATATGTCCTAGTGAAAATAGATCTAGAGGGAAGGAGAGGGAAATGGATTGTTGCCTTGCTGGAATATGATGTAGAAATCAAATCGACAAAGATCATTAAAGGACAGGGGCTGGCAAAACTTTTGGCTAAGTCAAATCTTCACGCCTTGGACATTAATCTAATTGCTACTATGTCTGAGGAGGATGAAGAAAATCTGCCCACTCAGGTATCAGAAATTTTCCTCCTTTATCCTTGGTATTCAGTCATTGTTTTTGTGCTTCAAAATTTGTCATCACCTCCTGAAATGGCCAAGAACAAAATTAGAACTTTGAAATTGAAGGCTGCTAAGTTTTGTATTTTGAATTCTGCATTTTATTGGAAATATCTCGTTAGTGTTTTGTTGAATTGTTTGGTGGAAGAAGAAGCAAAACAGGTCATGGAGGATTTCCATAAAGGATATTGCGGGGGTCACCTTTTTTGGAAAACAATGGCCAACAAGATTTTGAGAGCCGGATATTATTGGCCAACACTTTTTGCTGATGTGTATAAGACTGTCAAAAGCTATCATAAATGTCAGATTTTTGAAGGAAGACAGAAATTACAACCTTTGCCACTTAAGCCTATTGAGGTAAGCGCCCCTTTTCAGCAGTGGGTTTGGATTTCATTGCTGAAATTCATCCTCCTTCCTCATCACAGTACAGGTGGATCCTCACGACAATTGATTATTTCATGAAATGGATCGAGGCAATTCCCACAAAGCAAGCTACGAATGTGGCAATAATTTCATTCCTTGAGAATAACATTTTGTCTCGTTTTGGTTTCCCGAATAAGTTAATCACTGATAACGCAACAACTTTCAAATCAAAAAGGATGGTTGAGTTTTGTCATAAGTATCACATCACTTTGGGACACTCAACCCCTTATCATTCATAAGGCAATGGATTGGCGGAGTCTTCCAACAAATCTTTGGTTAACATCATTAAAAAGTTGTTGGAAATAAATAAGAAAGGTTGGCATAATAAATTAGCTAATGCACTCATGGCAGACCGAGTGAGTCAGAAGAAATCCATTGGTATGTCCCCTTTTGAGTTAGTATATGGAGTTGACACAGTGTTCCCTACCTCTCTAGTGGCTCTGGTAGTCAAACTTCTTCAGGAAGCTGGCAATGAAGAAGATCATATGCAGAGAAGACTAGATCAAATGATTCATTTGCAGCAAACGAGAGAAGAGGTTTTCCAAAACACATTCAAGCTGCAGGAGAGAATTAAGAAAATCTATGACAAAAAAGCAAAGGTGGACAAGTTCCAATTGGAGCACGTGGTGTTTAAATGGGATGCAAGGAATGAGGAAAGGGGTAAGCACGGTAAGTTCGAGAATCTTTGGAAAGGTCCATTCAAAATTGTTGCATATCGGGGTCAGAATGATTTTATTTTGAAGGAGATGAATGGGGAAGACTGTCCAGGAGGGTTGGTCAATGGTCAACTGCTCAAGTGGTACAATTTCTGAGGTGTTTTTTGCTGTTTACATTGTCATTGTATATACCATTTTATTTCAGTTTCATTGCAAGAGTGTTTTGTGATCTTTTCTTTAGTTTCAGGCTCGAAGTGAAGGCTATAATTCTAAAGATTGATTTCAGCCTTGGTTTGAGTGTGTCGAGTCATGCTTTTAAGTCATTTTGGATTCAAAGGCCAGTTTGAGTCAAATTTCAGTCAATAAATGAGTCAAAAGTCTTGTCAGTTTGTCAAGTTATCGACTCCATAGCCTAATGGACGAAGGCACTGTCTATCTCTCCTAGAGATCTACAGTTCTTGGCACCTCCAAGGAGCTACCATACCCATTGGAGCAAATGTTAGAGTCGGTTTGTTCAGCCCTCCATCGGAGATCAAAACCTCTTTTGTTGCATTTCATTTTAGGTGTCTCATTCAGCTCAATCATCTGCATTCCATTAGGAGCAGCAATCTTCTGACGAAAGGGTCTTGTCTCCATACTTCCCTCATGACATGTAACTGTTCGTTCGTGTATGATCATCAAAGTTCATGAAAGTCAATTTTATAGTCATTATGGATGGTCTTTTGGTCAGCCAAAAGTCATTTCAGTCATTAGTTCTAGGGTTTCACAAATTTTGTTTTCAAAGTGTCCAATAATGCCAACAAGCACATGAGGATGTTCCTAATAAGTTTCCATTCCAAAATTTTCATTATCAATAATTCTTAAGAATGATTCTTCTTCAAAACTTTGTTTTGAAGAAGAAATCGTCAAATTTATTGTTTGAAATAAATATGTAATTTTTAAAGTTTTTTCAGTCATGGTCCATGGAGTATTTTAAGCACAACCCTGGTCATGTTTGCTGAAATCCAATGCCAACCATCCCTGCAAAAAATTGACAAAGTTTCATCATTCAAGTCAAAAAATCAAAATGGAAAAAAAAAAACAATGTTTGTATTAAAAGTGAAAAGTGCCAAATTCAAAACATAAGAAAGTGGCTTATTTCAAAATGAAAAATTAGAATGCATTGATATATGAGATATTTTCCACATTCAAACTTCATTTGCATGCATAAATCATCAAAGAGCCAAGTTTAGCAGTTTGAAGCCGAAACTGTGGGTAAAGTTTGCTATGCGGTGCATTGAGAGGTGGTCGCGGCGCACACAATAGTCATGACGCATACAGATGTTTTTCACCGTGTAATTTACAACGGTCACGGCGCACATAGACAGCACTGCGCATTGGGTTGTGCACGCGGTGCACAGGACCAACAAGCCAATTTTCGTCATTGCCTTCAATCAAATTCCAAATTTCTTGACCCCTCTTCTCCAAGTAAGTCAAATCATCTTGCAATCTACCATTGATCAGTATTGGGTGTGGTTTGAAAGGTTGGTCTTTAGAATTTCAATGCCAAACATAAGCCCTCTCATTTTGGTCAAAACTACTCCTTAGGGTTTTTGAAATGGTGTTTTAAAGTCATTTCTATGCTAAATACTCACTGTCATACTATCATTTCCCACATGTAATTCCTTTCCCCTTACTGTCACATCATCATATAGTTCCTCCCTTATTTCCCTATATCCAAAACGACTCATATCACTTGTTCTTATTTTTCCTTATCCCTAAACCCTATCATTCCCTATCAATCTCCCTCTTTCATTTCACATTTAAAATCCCCAAATCCCAATTTCCAAACATAGTCAAGTGACTGTCCTCACCTTCACTTGATTGAACCATATTTTCCCCACAGTCCACTATACCCGCTGTCCCTATTTATCACAGTCCCTTCCTACTTGGCACATATTTGGCATTGAAATAAAAGGTACCAAATTCTCCTTTTCAACAAGCTGTTAAACATACACCTTGCATGGACATTATGGAGATAGACACTGATTCATCATATGAACAATACAGTGATTCTACCACATAACTTAATGCACCAAGGAGGCCTCGTAAGGGTGGCAAACATGTTAGAGAAGAGCCCACCTCATTAACTGAATTGCAGGCCTGCCCACTTGCCATGGCTTGTTTCCAACAACAGTCACGCTTTCAGTATTGTGAAATGATTTCTCAGATTCAGCATCATTATGAGTTGGCTCAATTGTTTGTTTTACATTTTCATAATGGTCAGGTAACTCTTGCTAGTGTAAATTTCACCTTGACACCAAAGATCATTTCTCAAGCAACCGAAATACCGAATGTAGGTGAGGAGTGGAACAAAAGAGAGTAGGTAGAAAAAGTACATTATGAACCATACATCAGGCCCAGCTATGTGAAACAGCTCAGCAGGGTGTTCCCATTTTGGTTTTCTAAAGAATCCTATGTGCCGTTGATGAGACTCATTATTAGATACTTCAGTTGTGAGGGCCGCTTCTCACGCCTCTATGCATACCATATTAGATTATTGATGCATTTCATGAGAGTGAAGATGATGAACATTCCATATTTCATGTGCCAAAACATTGAGAGGATGACTACTCTGGTGCAGAAGAAGACTCCTGAAAAGTAGTACAATAGCATTTACCATTATGTGCTCATCAAGATCATTGTTGTACATCAGCTTGGCTTGCAGGGTATCACATGGGAAGACTTCATTTCCCGTGAGTTCTTCATAGCTCCAGAAGCTCATCAGGAGGTTGTCCATGATGCGGGTGAACCTTCACACCAGCATGGAGGTCGAGAGGCAGAGACTTCTAGTGTGCCAACATATGTCACCTATCAGAGAGGCATGAGAGGATTGTTTGTAGCAGCTCAACGAGTACTATCTCCACTTGGTGTGGAAGTGATCTTGTTGCCGTCATCAACAGCATAGGTACAGGACAAAGGAAAGAAGCCTATGCATGATGAGGGCCCTTCGGGAGGCCTAGAAACTGATTTCATACTCATTGATGATGATGTGAGCTCTCCTAGCTCAAAGCTGAGGGAGATTATTCAGGAGCAGAAGGTCGAGATAAATGCATTGAGCAACAAGTTATAGAGAGCTCAATGGGTCATAAACTATTTGGAGCAGTGAAACAAACAACTAGAGGATCAACATACAGTCATGGAGTTACAAAACATTCGGCAAAACCGCCAAGCTACCAAAAGGAGGAGGATAGAGTTCACTTCATTGGAGCAGGAGATAGAGGCTGATTGAGAGATTTGGCTTGAGAGGGTCAATATTCATCTTGAGAAGCTATTGGCAAAGGAAAACAAAGACAAGCACATGCTCAGGCACATGAAAAATCATTATTGGGCACGAACTCATGTTTGCAAAACAAGGATCAAAATCCTGAAGGCAAGACTAAGGAAGGCATTGAAACGACACAAAAGGCATGATAGGCTCCAAATATTGGGCTAAGATTCTTTGGATGAGCATGATACTTGATGGTGGACCTTCAGTCCAAATTTCAACAAATTTGGAGAAACTTTTGTCAATTTTGAATTTTTTGGCTTTAAAACAGATTTTCCTGCCCAACGCGTAGCGCCACTTGGTGCGCACTTATAATTGGGAGGTCCTCTGGAAGAAAAATTTGTATTTCTAAATTTTTTATGGAAATTTTTGCATGCTCATGAATTACCTAAGGATTTCATCAAGTTCTAGGTTGCCTAAAGTGTCAAAAACAAGCAAAAAATGACCTTTGTCACCTTTTGCACCCATAGGAAGTAGTGTTAGGAGATTGGACTTTTGGAGGGGAAAATGGACACCAAATCCAGAAATTCGACTTGTGTTGGAAAGTAGACGGGCAAGGATTTCCAGCGAGCTATCGTGAACTCAATTTGGACTTCAGGAAGACCCTCAAAATCAGCCTCAAAATTGTGCTACGCATATAGGTTTCAGGGGCGGCGCATAGGGAAATTTGGCCTATTTTTCAATCAGCAGCTCAGAATTTTGCCCAGTTTTGACTAGTTTCACTTTTTCATGTAACTTTTGACTTATCTTGATGTAAGTTCATGACTTTGATGTAATTTTGGGCACATTGTTACTCATACATGTAGTTTCATTTACCAAAAGGTGAAAAGATAGTGAATCGATTAGTTTCCTTTTATTTAGAGGCAAGTTGTTTCATTGCCTATTTTTTAGTTCCTTGTTTAGATATGGTTGAAACAACTCCTAGAATGATGAGCTCGACCCCTAGAGGCATCGGAAGGAGTTAAGCTTTTCTATATCATGTAATTTCTCAGCCATTTTCAGGGTTGGACACTTGGGATTGCTTGGCACTCCATTGTACATTTGTCTTCTGCATTTTTCGCAAAGGAATGACCTGGGTTTGCAGCACTTTTTGGGATCCCTGTGGCTCTGTGTTTTGATGGTGTTCTTATCTATGTAGTTTGTAAGTTCACTGATATTTGTGTATACCACTTCCTTTCACTTTTGCTTCTAAATTAAACAAATGGGTGAACAAAGGTAGAATTCATTAGGTTACTATGCTATGCCCTTCAGTTTTGTTTAATTTTCAATGTTTTCTTTATTTTCAAGAGGATTCTTGATGCCCTCTTGCCCTCTTCAGCTTCTCACTAGTCTGAAACTCTCCACCTTTTCAAATCAAAGCATCAAAACGATTGCCTTTCTTGCCCCAATCAAAACTCTGCAAAACTGGCCTTCATCCCCGGACCCAAATTTGCCTTTCCCTTGATTCCAATAAAACTCCAAAAAAATCAAATAAAATTCTTGCACTTCATATCTAGCCTAACATTAGAAGAAATTTCAATCATCTTAAGCCCCATAGATCATCATTTGCCGAGATTTACTTGGAGAGAGCCCTCCCCTGTCCTTGTAGGGCTAGCTACAAGGCTGAGCATGGTTTGATGTTGGTCCTAGATCCTGCCTTTTCAGCCTGAGGTAAATCTAGGCACTAACAATACCTTCGTTATAATGCCCTCCAGTATCTTATTGAACGCTTCCACTGTCCCATTAGCATGTGGATGATAAGGTGTACTTTTCTGATGATACACCTGAAATTGTTTTGTCAAGGCGCTGATTGTTTCGTTAAGAAAGTGTGTAGCGCGATCACTCATCAAGATCTTTGGACGCTGGAATATCGTCAAGACATACTCAAAAATAAATTTGCTACTATCATGCCTATGCCATCCTTGACAGGTTGTGCCTCCACCCGTCTGGTCAAATACTCAGTCGCGGTGATGATGTACTATGCACCAATCTTCTTTCCTGGTGGCTAAATTGGTCCCAAAAAGTCAATTTCCCAGTTTTCGAATGGTTGTAATGTCACCTATGGAATCAAAGGTAGTTCATCCCTCCGCGATGGCCTACTAGTCCTTTGACATGCGTCACCTGACCTACAATATGATTTTGGATCCTTATGCATGGTTGGCCACCACAACCCGGGGTGTAAAATCTTGTGCATTCTTGCTTTCTGAGAATAATGTCCTCTTGCAGCTCCTTTGTGAGCCTCAACGGGGATGCTGCTTTGTTCAAAGTTAGGTACATAACATTACAATATTTTGTCTAACCCCATTATGTACAAGTTCCCTACAATGATAGAAATGTTTCACGTGCGCACTACTAGTTCCTTCTTATGTTGACTTGTATAACATTCCGGAGTTGATCCTATCATCAAGAAGTGGATAATATCCTCAAAGTGACTATCCACATCACACAATGCAAAGAGCTTCACATCAGGAAGTGCTTCCTCCAAATTAGTAGGTTCCTCTCTAGTTTCAATGCATGACAGATGATCAGGTCGCACATTTATTCGTCCTCGCTTTACAATAACTTTGAAGTCATACTCCTGGAACAACAACAACCACCGACATATTTTCCCCCCAACATAGGCTTTTTGACTAGGTACTTCAACACAAAATGATCCATATACATCTTAAAGTGTCCGCCCAACAAATATTTCCTAAACTTCTGGAATGCATACATAATAGCTAATCCTTCGCACTCTGTTGTGGAATATTTTTTCTCCACTTTAGATAAATTCCTACTTACAAATGCTATAGATCCAGTTCTCCTTCATCTACCCGTGTCAGCACGAGCCCTAGCACAAAAATACATGATGCATCCACGTGCACATGAAATTCTTTCTTCCAATCTGGGAAGACTAGGATCAACACAATGACCATTTTCTCTTTCATCACATCCAAGCTCTTCTGACATTCATGATTCCAACATAACATAGCATCCTTTTTCAATAATTTCTCCGTAGGCACGGTGATCAGGGCATAGCTCTTGATGAACTTCGTATAGTATCTGCTATTCCCTAGAGTTGTGCACAACTATTTCACACTCCTTGGTGCCTCGAAGTTGATTATCAACGCTATCTTCGCGGGGCATACCATTAATCCTTATTTGCATACCACATGACCTGAAAACATCCCAAAAGGTACACAAAACATACACTTCTTCAGATTGAGCACGATTTGGTATCTCCTACATGTATCTAGCATCAAGCGCAGACTTCCCACATGGCGCTTGACCAATCCAAACACTGTCCAATCGTCAAAAGTATACCTCCACAAATTTATGAATGAAGTCTTTGAATGCTGCAATGACTACATGCGAAAATATTGTTGATTCATTTTTCCACCCAAAAGGCGTTACTGTGGATTGAAAACATCATCGTTTAGTTGTAAAGGTTGTGTTTCTTCTATCCTTAGGCGCAATTTTGATCTGATGGTACCGAGAGTACCCATCAGTGAAAGAGTATGCTTCTTGGCTGCCTACATTATCTAGGAACTCATCGGTGAATGGTGTTGGGAAGGGATCATGTATGCAGGAATCATTTAACTTCATAAGATCTACACATATCCTTATTTCTTCCTTTTGCTTCTTTTCCTAAACCACTATTGGGCTCACCCAATCAGATTCTTCCACTGGTTCAATAGTACCTACCGCAAGCATCTTATCTAACTCAATGCAGACTATTTCCTTATACTTTAGATTAAGGTGGTAAGGTCTTTGTTTCAAAGTTTTTGTGTCTAGTTTCAAGGTGATCTTCATGACACCTAGATCTCCTATTATTCCCTTCAGATAAGAAAACTTCACGGGGAACAAATCCTGCTATTCGCGGAGGCACTCCGTGACCTTATCTATTATCACGTCATTCCAATAGTCCCCACTCTTCACAAATTTCGGTTCCACCTCTCTACCAATGTTGACTTGTCTACTTTTTAGTGGTGCGGTTATGTCTGGATTCTCTATCTGCGGTCCTTTAACCTTGCGGTGACCCTCTATTTCTGGAGTATTAATATTTCTGGGATCCTTATATTCTTCTTTAGTGGTCACGTTATAGCATTACAGTGCGTGGCTCAGCTGGGTAGTCTAATCAGGTTGAATCAAGTCCAAAGAGTCCTGTGGTATCCTAAAGATCACTGCTTTAACCTCTTGTAGCACTGTGTCAATACAGTCAAACCCATCCTCAAAGTTGAATGTCATTATGAACCCCTGGCACAAGATGTCCCATTCTTCAGTGCCATGGTGGAGGTCTATTTCTTTGTACCAATTCATTGGTATGACATCTAGGGTATGACAAAATAGATGCACCTGTTTAGGCCGGGGCTCCACTCCATAAGCCTTAGTCCATTTGGCGAGGTGATCACGTGAATCATCCCTCCCATCATACTTGTCTCTCATCCGTACTTTTGGCTGTGGAAAATGTATTCTTATCATCCTCCTATATTCACGTCAATCACCAAAATTATCCTTGTGCGTACCCCACCATCTTGCGGGCATAGCGCGCAATGCCCAATCCAAGGCCAAGAAGCGATGCTTCTTTGTCAGTTCTCTTTCAAATGCATCCAAAAATATATCCACATCACTCAATCCATCATAAGAAGCCAGATTCCTTACTTCTGATGACACACAACATAATGAATTGGTCATCATATTACATCACAACGTAGATACTTCATGCAGCCAGTTCTGCCAGTGCTCTAGCTCTTCGTCTAAATCTGATGTGAAGGAGCTCCTGCAGCCCCACGCAATACATCTGTCTGATGTGGGATTTACCCAATCCTAGTCTCGCGCCGTTATCTTGTAAATCTGGTTCAAATCATCATCACTTTCATAGTCGCGGACCGGTTCTGTATAGTGCGGTCCTTTTGCAAGATCTAGTGGCACCACTACGCGTAGCGATTTATTTTCAAATATCATCTTTCGCTTATTCAGATTGATTACCCCACTCATGTCAACTACTTAATCGATCCCAAGGAGCGTAGGGTAGGGATTTCTATCATCCATAATCTCTATTACATCAAAATCTGCGAGTGTGCTCGTGCCTTTGATGTCAACTGTTACCCCTGCAGCCTCCCCATTGGGATAATTTTCTATTGATTCACCATCCTTAACTAGATCAGAGACCACTGGAGCACAGTTCTCCCCATTCTTTCCCATGTTTGTTTGGAAAAACATTCACGTCAGACCCCAGATCCAATAGAACTTGATCTATTTCGTATTCCCCTATTTGTGCGGTGAGTCTCATCTCACGTCTCGTCCTTACATTATTCTTACCAAGCTTTCTGACTATGTGCGATTCACCAGTAGTGGCATCCTTGTGAGTGCACCAATTGATCAGTTCCTGCAGTCCCTTGACATCCTTACTATTGTGGAGTAGTTTCATGCAGGTCTCCAAGAATGTTGTAAGCATGGATGGGCCCATTTCTTCAACAGGTTTCTCCTGACTTCCTGAGGTAGAGGCCTCAGCGAAGCTTTTCTTTTCTTCCATAAATGTTTCTTTTGCATGCTCTAGATCACATCAACTCTCCTTTTATGGTCCTTTATGGACCCACTCACCTTCTACAGGTTGCTTCACTTTATCCTCGCCAGTCATTGTTCCACACTTTATCATAATGTTTAACTTAGGGTCTTCCTCGCGAGGCTTAGCCCTCATCATCTAGAGGTTCTGCATCGGCTACAGAGGTTGTGCCCCATTTTCACGAATATTATAGAACAATATAGGGGAATTCTCAGTCACATGGTCAAACTAAGTACAATAGCGGCATGACAGTCGCATTGGATTTGGACAGTCTCTCGCGTAGTATCCTGGTCCTCCACAGTTATAACAAATAAGCTACCCTTGGCCTCTACCAGGCCCCCCTCCACCTTAGCCATGGTTGCGTTCCTAATAATCACCTCGCGTTCCCCCACTGCCTTGGTCCGTAGGCCATGTTTCTGCCTGCACCCTCTATGCAGGTTTTTTGTCCATCATTAATTTGTAACCATGGAAATTGCGCTCATCATGACCTATTTATTGACAAAAATTGCAGCAGTGATGTTTTGGTGTCCGTACAAATTTTTACAACAAATGGCAATTGTCGATCGCATGTCTTCCAGCTACCTAGCATATAGCGTGCCATAGTACGGGCCCTGCACTTCGCCCTGCCTCAGTCTCTGGCCTTAGAGGAATTGGCCCCCCTGCTACAACATAGTTTGCAAAGACTGGAAAGTGCTCCTTGTTATACCCCTGACCTTTGCATTTCAGGCACCAACCTTCTTCGCGCACCTCCGACCAAGTTGTTCTATCTTTCTTCAAGCTCTGCATTTCAAGGAAAAGGTACTGCAACTGCACATGAATCTGCTGGACCCCTAGATTAGCATCCTGCATTAGTGTCTCATGCAGTCTCATTGCAATTTCTAGAGCTTTTGCCTTGGTCCCAATATTATGTTGTGATAGCGCAACCCTTAGGTGGGGTAGGAGTGATGTGATGAACCATTCATGGTGTTGCACATTAGTTAGGTTCATGTTGGCTTCACAGATCATACACTTCAATCTTTGATCCAAATCCCAGGGCATCTCCCTAGGCTTCATCATGATCTCCTTGAATCCCACAATTGATTGTGCTTGAGACTTAGGTCTATTGAATTCCCTATTTAACATAGTCTGGATATCTTCCAAGGTGGACATTGGGTTACCAGTACTATACTTAACGTACAATGTTAGTGTGTGGTCCTACAAAGCACTAACCAATGTTTATTTCTTTATTTGATAATCCGTGATACCTTGATATTCCCATACAGGCTTTGCAACGAACCAAAACTAGTCTGGATCTTCATTTCCTATGCCGTTTAATACATGTAGCTTTACAGAGTTCACCATATTCAATAGTGGTGGAGGTGGCGGTGGTGTGGTCAATGGGGTGAGTGGTGGAGGTGAGGATGAAGGCAGTGTGAGTGGATGGAATGAGGATGGAGGCAGTGTAGGTATTCGCGAGAACCCTTTTTTTATCAACTAACTAGTGGTAAGTGGAGAAGCCTATGCTACTCCTTCATCGTCACTCAAAGGAGGCTCAACCAGTGGGCTATACTCAAAACCTTTTTATTCTCCATCCCTGAAAGACCTTCAACTTCATGTAGCTCCAAATATCAAGGTAACTACATGACCCAATTTTCACACAAGATCATTTTAATCCAAGTATTTAGTTATTTCAAATACTTACCTTGCGGTCCTTTGAGGAAGCGGCACTCTTCTTCGTTGTAGTTGACTGAAGTATCAACTACGAATTATGTCACAAACCCTCCTATGATACAATCAAACCAATGATCGACACCATGCATGATCTTATGTTCAGAGGCTTCCAATCTCTGCACTAACTCTGCACTCCAGACAATCAGATTGTCAAGCCTCCACCTTCCCTGACCATCTACCAACTTCGTGATCCGCTCATATAATTCAACCGAGAAGGAATATAAAAAGATTTCATGAATCTCTCTATACAAAAATCTGTCTAACCACTATTCCTTTGTTCATTGTGGATTCATGTTTTCTTGCGCTACGAATTCGTGGATCTTCCTATCCAACCAGTCTTCAATCTCATTCTTAGTTCGGTTCCAATGAAGCGACATCACACATCTCGTTATGTAGATCCTTGTCCTAGCAACAAAACCATTTGTTCGCTTGATGGGTTGTGACCCAGATTCAACGTTAGTCAGCCAAGCAAATCCCTACACTACTGGCCCTTTCGACAGCAGTCCAAGGAGTGCCGACTAAAGTCTCACCCGAAGAAGTAGGGGGGGATGTAGGAACCAAGTTTCCACACCATGATATGGTTGTGATGTCAGTTTTATACCTTAAACCCTTCCTTTACGTAGATCAATAAATATTTAGGGCTTATCGATGTACTTTCTCTTCCATATCTTAGAACCCTCGCAAGGTATACGATCATCCTTCGCGCAATCCTACCGAGTGGCTCAAGTACTTATGCACCTTCGTTATTGTGTTAGTGTATAATTTTATAAATTATCTTAAGTGTTCGCCAACTTTACCATCTAATTAAGATGATCTTTGTGTAAACATATATCACTATTTTCTTTTATACAATAGATATAAACATATTGATTCAAGCATTAAATTAGCATTATAACATAAAACTAGAACTTAACATAACATAATCACATGCGATCCATAGAGGAAAAATACACAGTAATTTAAGAAAGCTTCTCTTTATTGATGATTTAGATTTTCAATACGGACTCTATCTACCCTACACACACAATTGCAGGGGTCTGCACACTCAGCTGTGGACTTCTACCCTAGGCCTCTACACACTCAGTTGCCGAGCCTCTTCCTAAGCTAAGACGCTCACTCTTAGCTCTTTACAGACTCCTCAATGACTCTAACTTACTTCGCACTTTTTCTCCCAAAGACTCTCCTAACACTTCTTTTTATACAATCCCATGGTCCACGGACCATGGGTAGATCCTCTATAGCCGACATGACTTTTACAAAAGAAGGGTAAAAAATCCTTATTGAATCTTTACATCTTCGCGCTCCATGAGCACAAAATGTGGAGATTTTACATTCTTTATACAAAATTTGGGCTTTCTGCCCCGAAACTTAGGCTTTTAGCCCAAAAATGGCTCTTAGGGGAAACCATTCCCAACAGTTATATATGTTATTCATGTTGCATCTATGAGGTTGTGTGCATGCAGTGTTGTATGTATATAGTGTGTGTACATGTTGTTATGCAATGTTATGTACACGGTGTTAGTACAAGTAGTGTTGTATGAATGTTGCTTATTCAGTGTTTGGTATAGATGGTGTTATCATTAGGGGAATTTTCAGGTGTAAAATGGGCCTCCTATGAAAAATGTACAACCAAAATAAACTTTATAAGAACCAATAAGATTCTTGATGATGTTGTCAACCATGGGGGATGATTCACCATTTTTGGAGTAAAAAAGTAAAAAGATTAAAGAATAAAGAAATAATAAAACTACTTTTTCAACTAATATTTTCAATGTTTCTCCCTAAGGTTGTACTCAAATTTTGAGTGGGAGTACTCATTGGATGAAAAATTTAATTCCTCATCCAAGGAGTACCCATGTTGCATACTTTCGATGGACCCTTCTATAATAAAAATGAGAAATACATGAAAAAACGTGATTGCAATCACATTTTTCTTGTATTTCTAATTATTCATGTAGTAGGGTTCATCAAAAGTATGCAACATGGGTACTCCATGGATAAGGAATCAAATTATGTATCGAACGAGTGTTTCTTCTCAAAATTTGAGTAAACCCATAGGGAGATAAGTTCAAAATATGAGTTGAAAAAATAGTCTTTTCTTTTTTCGTTCTAAAATTTGATGATGTAATGAAATATGATTTTATTATTTCCATTATTATTTTATAATTAACTTAGGATGCCCATTTTAAACCTTAAAACTCCCCTAGTGGTACATGTTGTATATATGGTGCTATGTACATATGTATTGTGTGCATGAGGGATATGTGGTGTTGTGTGCATATGGTGTTCTATGCATGTTGGATATGTGGTGTTGTGTACAGATGTCTTATGTACATGTTGGATATGCAATTATATGTACATGTGGTGTTGCATGCATGTTTTACATGTGGTCCTATGTACATATGGTGTTGTGTGCATGATTGTATAAGTGGTGTTGTTTGAATGTGGTGTTTTGTAAATGTTGTACAGGTGGCGTTATGTGTAGGTGGTGTTATGTACATGTCGTGCATGTGGCGTTGTGTACATATCGTGTTGCGTACATGTCACGTGTGTTGTACTGTGTACATGTGGTATTGTGTACACATTGCATAGGTGGTTGAGTGTACATATGGCATTGTATACATGTTGTGCATGTAATTTCATGTACATGTGATGTTGTGCACATGTTGTGCAAGAGGTTGTAGTGTAAAGATGGTACTCTGTACATGTGGTGCATATTGTACTGGTACATGTGCAAGATTGAGTACATGTCATGTTGCGGACATGGAGTACTATGTATGTGCATAGTATAGTCATGGTATCAAGACATATGCATTCATTGTGTTGTACTCTATGTGAGTACATGTATTGTGTGGCATTGTATAATGAGTATAGATGTATGCGTTGTGTTGTATATTGGGTTTATGTGTATGCATTTTGAAGTGATGCACATCATGTGCGGATGTATGTCTTGTGATGTACATTGTGTATGTATATGTGTTGTGTTGTGTCATACACTAGACATAGGAGTGTATTGTATTGTATTGTACACCAGGTGTGGGTGTATGTATGCATTGGGTTTTGTCATACACGAGGTGTAGGCACATGTATTGTGTTGTGTTGTGCAATGGGTGTAGGTGTATGCATTGTAAGTTAGATGTGAATGCATGTATTCCATGGTGTGGTATGTTGTTTATCCGAACTTAAAAAAGAACACAACAACTTACATATATAATCATAAATATTGAGATGCAGTAGAAAAGCACTTGATTTCATTAATAGAAAACTACTCAACTATGCTTACAAATATAATGCAAATAACATAGCTCAGGTGATGGTAACTTATCTCTGAGATGTGGTCACAACATGCCTCTGAATTGCGTTACAATGAGGCTCAAAGGCTTATTTATTATTGAAAAACAATGGAAAACCCTTAACATCCAAAAACCTAACCCTAGGAGATGAACCGCCAAAACTATGGGCATTGTTTGGGTAAATTTGTACATCAACTTCCCTGGGTCATAACTTTGGCATACAATCTTCATTTGGCTATCATAATACTTCGTTTTGAAGGTCTTGAGAGAAAGGCCAAAGAAGAATTGGAAATCCATTATGGGATGTTTTCGATCTCTCCATTTTCCCTAAAAACGTTGGTTAGGGCCTCAAAAGGGCTCTAGAAATTCAGGACCCGAAATTATTCCAAAAATAGTAAATTGTGATACAATTAAGGAAATCAAAAAACTAAAAGAGGCAATGTTGTGGGTCCAAGTGGAATAGGTGGGTAGTCACCAATATCCCTGGATCATTCCTCCCCCCTTAGGAAGCAATGGTCCACATTGAGTTAAGTGCCTCCATGAGATGGGGAAACTTCTATTGAACTTGGTCCCTAGGGAGCCACTAGCCTTGGTGAAGGAGTTTTCTACCTTTGGCAACCTGATATAGTTGGATATTTTTCCGGTGAGTGTTCTTGATCTACGTGTCCATGATTTGATCAGTGGTGGCCTGCTCCATGTTGTCTCGGTTTAGCTCTGTTGGTGTGAGTTGTTCTAAAATGTCAGATGTATCCAACAATGGTGGAAAGTATGCCAAAGGTGATCTACATTGAATAATGGGTGCGGACCAAGGAACGATGGAATGCTAAGCTCGAAGTCATTATCCCCTATAGCCTTGCTGATGGTGTATGACACATATCAGAGTGGGTGAAGCTTGCACTGGGGTCCAAAAAGGCGCTCCTTCTACAAATGTAGTCAAACTTTGTTGCCCACTTGGAACTTGTGCGACACCAGATGTTGATCATGGGGCTGCTTGCACTTAGCATTTGCTATGTCTAATATATCATGGAATTACTGGTGGATGTATTGAATGTGCTCAATGAAGTTGTTAGCCCTGTCAGTTTTGGACTGGACATGAGCCAAATCTACGTGAGTAGGTGCAGTTGGTATGGCCACATAAATGAGACATAATGGCTGAAATCGTAGCACTACATGAAAGGGGTTCTGGCCCATTGAGTTGTGGAGAGCTTTGTTGTAGCTGTGTTGGACATAGGGGAGGATTTCATCCCATGTGCATGGATGCTTTGAGTTTTACACGCGTAGAATTTGTATGATCATCCTGTTGACAACCTCTGTTTGGCCATCAATTTGTGGATGGAAATTCATGGACATAGTAAATTTTGTATCCAACATTGACCAAAGAGATGACCAAAATTCACTTAGGAATTTGTTGTCCCGATCTGAGAAAATGGAATACGGGATCCTAAAGTGTACCTATACTCGCTCAAAGAAGAACTTAGCAGTGGCCTTTGCTGTGATACTCTTCTTGCAGGTTGCCATGATGGCCATCTTAGAGAATCTGTCGACAACCACGAAAATGCAATCGTTGTCGTGCTTAGTAGAAGGGAGGCCCGACATGTAATCCATGCAGACAGATTCACAAGGGTGACTAGGATTAGGTACATGAGTATATAGGCCTTCCTTCTTGATGGTTGGTTTGGCAATGGTATAAGCGGTGTAGGATCTAGTGTACATCCCAACATCTTGATGAAGTTTTGGCCAATAAAAATACTTCTGCAATACCTCCACTATTTTCTCTACTCTGAAATGTCCAGCAACCCAGCTTTAATGTGCCTCCCAAATCATCTTGGCACACTTTCTTCAAGGAACACAAATGTGTCCCAAGTGGCATAACAGTGCATCTTGAAGGTGAAAATTTTGAACTTTCCTTCCTTGTAAGAGTGTTTGGTATGTGTTGCCGAATTTTGGATCACTCTTGTAAATATGTGGCCACATTGATGTATAGTGCCCACTGGAGTCAAGCACAGTGATCAATGCCATGACAGGTGGGCGGCTGAGGTAATCAGTGACATTATTGGTGCTACCCTTCATATACTTAATGTTAAATGGAACTGTTGCATGTAGGTGGACTATTTCTAATGGCAATCATTTTGTAACTTTCCTTGTGTCTATATGAACTGTAGAGGTTGGTGGTATGTGTGGATGACCATTTCCTTCCCCATAATGTAATGCTTCCATTGATGGTAGGCCTGCACAATGGAATAAATTTCTTTGTCATAAGTGGGGTACTTTCAGACTGTGTCTAAAAGTGTCTCACTATGGTAAGCCACTGGATGCCCATGTTGAGGAAGAACCACACCAATAACATAGTCAAAGGAATCTATCTCAATCTCAAATGGTTGTTGCAAGTTTGGTAATGTGAACCATGGTGTAGAATAGAAGCGATTCTTCATCTCAGAGAATGCTTGTTGTTTGGTTTTAGACCAAAAAAACTTGTATTTTTCTCCCCCCTTGGTGACTTGACTTAAAGGGAAAGTGATATGAGGGAACCCCAACATGAACCTATAGTAGAATTTGGCAAGACCCAAAAGGTTGCGGAGCTCTGTTAGAGTGGTTGGGGCTAGCCAATCCTGAATGACTTGTATCTTGGATGGGTGCACATGTACACCCTTCTCATCAATTATTTACCGAAGATATTGAACCCGGGTGAGGCCAAAGGAGCATTTCTCCAAGTTAGTACACAACTAGTGTTGTCTCACGCATTGAAGGACCTGTCAATTACAGTGGAAGTACTCGTCCCAAGTCTAGCTGAAGATCAAGATGTCATCTAAATACACCACAATGAATGCATTGGTGAAGGGTCACAAGATGTTTTCCATTAGTCTCATGAAGGTTGGAGGGGCGTTTTTCAATCTGAATAGCATGACCAACCATTTGAAAAGGCCCTCCTTGGATTTGAAGGTAGACGTCCACACATCAAATGGTTCAATAAGCACCTGGTGATAACTTGACTTCAAGTCAATTTTGCTGAAATATTTGGCCCCCTTGAGCTGGTCAAGAAGGTCATCAATCTATGGGATTGGGTACCTATTCGAGACAATGATCTTTTTCAACGCCTAGTAGTCAATACAAAGCCTCTAGGTCCTATCCTTCTTCTATACCAATACAATCGGGCTCCCACAAGGTGAGGATCTTGGCTTGATGTGCCCTTTCTATAATAGTTCCTAAATCTACCTCCTGATCTCATCATTCTCCAAAATATAACTCTGATAGATCGATCCACTGGGTAGTGGCGCACTCGGGGTCAGATCGATGGAGTGCTTGAACTGACTATGCAGAGGTACCCTTATAGGTGTGGCGAAAAAATCCTTTTACTCCTCCATAACCTTTTCCATTGGTTTCTACTTGTTATAGAGATTTTTGTGCCCTACAACTCCAAGCATGAAATGTCCATAAACCAAGGGCTCCTAAGTCCTTAAAAGTGTTGTTCTAACCCCTAAAGGAACAAGGTCAATAGATTACAGCTTCTCCCAGAAGTTCTCCACCAGAAACTACTCAGAATTGGTCAAAACAGGACCATTGCAGCTGCTCCACTGGCTAGGTGCGTTGCATCTCACCCAAATGCACTGTGAGGGTGCGTTGCATTTCAAAACTCCCTTCTATGGGGTGCGATGGGCGAGAAATGACAAATGGCAGTGTCATTCCGCAAGGTGGAGAGGCAATGGAAGCTTCCATAATCTTCTCCTGTGACACTTGCCTCACTGAATTCAACCAAGGATGAGTAAGAGGCCCTCAGTCTCCAAGTGGAAGAAAGAACTGTCAGAGAGAAGACACTAATCAAATCACAAGCTGACTCATCCCCCTTACAGATATCTATATATGGATCCCTCATCCCAGAGATCCAGAGGCTGGAATTTTGCATATTGTAAGGAATTGCTGTTGGTTTCTAGAGACAAACATCAGATTGTTGGGTGATCTATGCTTTGTTTGAGGTGAAGATGGGGCTTCTTTGCTGGGAGGTTGATGCTGGGTCAGAACCACCGGTTGTAACTCCTCCTGGATCTTTTCTTGTTTATCAATAAAAGCTATTTGAGTTCTCCTCCATGCTTTTGTATCATTGATGCTTGTTACATTTGTATGGTCAATTTAAATCTGATCCTAAGTTGCTTATGAATATAGATCCATGTATTTGTATAGTGCTATGCTTCTGTGATCTTGCAGGTACTTTGTGAAGCTGGGCGTGCTAGGAAGCAGGTAGCTGGATACTATCAAAGAAGAGAGGGATCGGATCAAAGGATTAGCGCAAGACACAGGTTGGTTCTTTCTATTCCTATCTATCTATAATTCATAAAGGAAATACCAAAGTAGCTTTTCTCTGTTTGTTTCTAAGGTAACTGTCACACCTTAGTGGGATAGAGCAGTTCTAAATAGACACTTTTCCCTGTAACAAAATGGGGACTCCGCTGGGGAGATAATTAGTTTTTTTGTTTATCATTCTTTGTTGTTTGTTTCATAAACTTATAAGTAGCATTCGAACTGCATTTGCCATAACAAATACAAAGTAGATAACTGTTGCTTCAATCCATTCACTGGATCTGTTTATGATTTAAAGAGATGATTCACAAACTATCTGATTGCCCTTGTGATAGCTCTTAGACCCTCCTTAGATCTACCCCTGATTGTTGCATTACTGATTGCTTTTTACTCGGCCAAAAACCAAGGACTGAACTGCAAACTGTGACCCGGAACCCGGACAGAGTCTCGTTTCTAGCCCAGTGCAGGTATTGTTCAGAGGTTCTAAATTTCAGCGCACTTCCCGAAGGGACAACCTGCGCTGCATTTCAGATTCTCTGTGTTACAGGTGCGCTGATCAGACTAGCTTTGTGCAGTTGTGGTTCCTGTGCTTCATTCTTTCCAGTTCTATGCCTGAATTTTGCTGCCTGTGATCAGTATATGTCTGTTTGAAACGCCTTTTCCTTGCTATTATTCTGCCTCCTTTGTACAAAAGAACTGTAGATGTTTTTGTGTGTTTGTTGACTCGTTTACAGTTTTCCTTTGCAAAAGTAGCATAGTCGTACTGTCGTCCTTTGATTTGAATCTGTCGCAAGTGTCGATTTCGATCATAGGAGAAAGTTTGATTGCTGTTGATGGTCGATTATCCTGTTACTATTTCCTTTGGTCTGAATTTGTAATTTTCTAGTGTCAAGAACGAGTGTTCATTTCAAAATCATAAGGTGTCGTAATCATCTCTATTTTTGATTTCGAAAAGAAGCTTGTTTATGTTTGTCACTTGAAAAGAAATTCAGATTTGTACATCAACTTTCTTTTTAGCATCAATACTAAGAAAGTCGAAAACAAATACATGCATGTGCATTTGCATATAGACAGTCTATTTGACTTGATTTAGGAAAGTGCATTTACAGTGTGCTCGTTGCTCTTTGTGAAAAGATTCTGTCTTTCTTTTCCCTAGTAGCTAGGATTTTTATTGCACTAAAGAGATAAAAAGTTTGTTTATCATCTTTAGATTGCATTTTAGGAATTACATCTACATCTTGTGGTGAACCCAAAAGGCAAACTTCATAAGCAAGATCAACTTAAAATAAATTCAATGAATCTAACAACGCTTTGGAACTTAACGCACAACATTTAGAGGTCTAGGCTAGAGACGTATTCCGGTGTCGTAAAGCCTGGTAACTGTTTTTCTCACTGTTGGTTGGGTGATTCCTCCACTTTGAAACGATAAGTGCCAGTACGGACTTGTGCTCCCACGTACCGTCGAGTATATTTTGGGAGACCCCTATAGGCTTAAATCCTTTATCCATAGGAAGCCGTGTCTACCACCCTATTGATCGCAATGCACTGAACACAACATTCAGGAAGATTGACTGTCGTACCGTAAAAAGTATTCTGCAGTTTTGCGATTGGTTTGGTACTCCCTCTATTTAGACCTCCAGAGTAGTCCCTTTCGTTCCTTTTTAGACTCCTTAACGGAAAAGGTCCATCTGAGCACTTGTCACTTCAGGCTCATTAAAAATCGAAGGCGACTAGAGTCATCTTTTGTTTTTTCTCGACTCTTAAAAACTGAAAAAACAAGTTGTGTGAAAGCATCTAAAAATTTATTTTAAACGGAATATTCATTACCCCTTTCCTACGTTGATCTTGGGTTGATAAAATGGAGTCCACCAACCAAGGAATTCCCCTTGGAGGAA
The DNA here is from genome assembly GCA_031772625.1 of Pinus tabuliformis. Taxonomy (NCBI): domain Eukaryota; kingdom Viridiplantae; phylum Streptophyta; class Pinopsida; order Pinales; family Pinaceae; genus Pinus; species Pinus tabuliformis. The sequence goes on along the minus strand of CM062805.1, from coordinate 62,801,422 downwards.
ATCCTAGTCCCTTCTCCTCTTGGGGAGATGTTAGTGCACCCCATATGGCCACATTGTCGCTTCCAGGACTGACAATTGGTTTACCTGTATGGCTCTTCTCAACCTCTGTCGTTCAGAACACCACTATTCTTGAACAATCGAATCAGCAATTAGACGAGTCCAGAGTTACCCACCAACCTTCTACTTCCTGTAATTCTTCCTCTCCTCCTTCCTCTTCGCTTGATGGGGCTGGTAAAGCCAAAATTCAAGTTCCTAAGGAGAAGAAGGAAAAGAAGAAGAAAGAGAAGAAGAAGAAAGAGCTGAAAGCGAATGGGGGCAAATGAGTGTCGTCTAATGAAAATCCACACACTGCACCGACCAGGTCTAAATCACCATGTGTCATTTGCAAAGGAGACCACTTTCACAGAGATTGTCCTTGCATCCCTCGGATCTTAAGGGACTGGTCTCCTCGTTTGCACAACCCAGTGTCGTCAACCTCTGATGATCATGTTGAAAACACACCGTCAACTAGTGAAAGTGAAGCCCCAGGACAAAAAGGAAAATATAGATTTCCTTGTAAACTGTGCGAAGGGGATCATGCCGTCCACCGTTATCCCTTCTTAGAGGAAGCTAAAAGAGTTTTGGATGATCGTCTAGTTTCACTGTTACGACTTCCTCCTGGATATAAAAAACTCTTGCCGAGTCTGTCACTAGTTGAAAATCTGGCTGACCCGCTCAGGTGGTCGGCCGAAGCATCTGTCATTGAAGATGAACCATCTGAATCCATACCAGACGAAATTCAAAAGGTTGAGGTGGCAGTTGACCCGGTCTTGCCTTCAGAGGTTCCATCTTCAGAAGATACAATCACTAAAGAGAACAAGGATGACATCATCCAAATTCTTTTCATAAGCACAGACTCCAACGAACATGGGGGCAATTCACTCGTTCCTTTACCGAAGGAAGGAAGTTCATCAAAGTCATACCCGGCCGTCTATGCGGTCCCACCTCCAAGCAACCTAGTTGTCTCCTTCGACTGGAATCAACTAGGCAGACCCTTTTTACCAGCTAGTGTACCATTCCGAATTATTTTTCAAATATATAGAATGGTTATGGCTGGTACCATCATAGATGAGGGGGCTTATGTGAGTATCCTTTCCTCAACTGCTTGGAAAGCGCTTGGTTCGCCATCGCTTTTGCCTGGGATGAGAAATCTGACAGGCTTTGATAAAGGAACCAGTCGACCATTAGGGATCCTTCCCAATGTTCCCATAACATTGGGAGGGAAAACCGTTCACATGAACGTGATGGTAGTTCAAGGACCCCTAGATTACAATCTACTCCTTGGACGAGACTATATTTATTGCATGAGAGCCATTGTCTCATCACTCTTTAGAGTGATGTGTTTTCCGCACGAAGGAAGAGTGGTCAAGCTCGTGGACCAGCTTTCATTTCCCAGATCACACATAGCAAATAGTCATATACCATCCCTAAATGGTCTTTTCACGCAAGAAATGTCTCAATCTCCAGTCTGTCCACCCAATGAGCGCGAGTGATTCGGGGGGACATGACTGAAACCCAGGGGGCATGCACCCTGGTCTGCTTCGGCAGGAAAACTTCGGGTATAAGGTAGGTTTCCGCGAGAGAATATGACTAGTCTGTACCCCCATCCGTGATTGGAAGAGGGGGTTATTCTAGAACAAGATTCTCTTGTCAAAGTTATGTGAGTTGGCGGGCATCGCCGCTCACCTTTGTTTGTTTCGATAGACATCGCCGAAGAAGTGTTTTGTTTGCGCTGTGAATAGAGCAATATTTGGGTAACCTGTAAGAGGTAGGCCTCTTTCGGTAAAAAAAATGTTTTAACGGACTAAAGAAGGGGTAACCTTGAAACTATGTTTTATACCTGGGGGCATGCAAACCTTTTGGAGTGCAAGCAAAGAGCGATCATTTATCTGTTTTTTGGATTGGTCGTTTCCTAACTTGCATAAAGAAAGGATGTGGGGCAAAAATCAAAAATTGCCGTTTTATATGAGACATTCTTATCACACAACTGGATTAATCGAGTAGTGTTATCGCAAGGTTCAAGCTTGTTAAAAAATAAACCCACATCAAGCAGTTTTAGCACATAGTTCAAGCTCGTTAAAAAATAAACATAAGACATGAGCAAATGTTTCCACCCGCGTTTAAGCTCATTAAAAAATGAACTATTCCCCGGTAAATAACCATCGTGAATGTAGTACTTCAGCCATTAAAGCCTTGGTCGTGTTTGCACCGTCACCTCCACTTTTTCATTGGCCGATCATTCACCTCCATTTGATTGTTTACCCATTTTGAGGAACATCCGCGAAGAGCGATTTCACTATCCATCCTTGTGACACTGCCGTGATTGGAGAATTCCAAACCTTACCTGCGATTAGTTGCTACCTGTTTTATCACTCGTTCCTCAAAAGACGAGTCTCCTTTAAGCTCTTTTCAACTGACTCGTAAAATATGAAAAGATTGCCGAGCCATTGGCCTCTCCAGCTCGTTAAAGGGACAGGAAGTGCTATCCCTCTTCTAGATTTTAATCTTTTTGGACCTGAGGGATTATTACACAAAACGATCGAGCGCTTGTTTTGTTCGGCTCGTTAAAACTATCGAAAATTCATCCCTTCTGTATTGTTTTATACCTTTTCGGACTTAAGGGATTAGATGACAAAAAAGGAATTTTGGAGTTACCTTTATGTTCCTTTCAAACTCTCTAAAATTGAAAAGGACCGAGTTATCTTTGTCGTTAAACTCGTTAAAAAGATTAATAGTGACAAACTTGTCTTTAGACGAGAACGAGTTTCACTATCGCTAGGCTCGTTAAAACATAGCGATGGGTTTGCCCGAAGGGAAAATTAGAGAACAAGCATATGTTATCCTCCTCAAGCTTGACAAAAATAAAGAGGTACTGGTCAGCAATGACTGGGGAAAACTTGGGAAGAAAACTCAAAGAAACTTTGTTGGTAGCAAGTCGCTCTTGAACATGACACTTCCACTCCGTGTCCGAGTCAGGTAGGGTTGTTTCATTCACCGGTCACATCACCATGGTCACGCCATACCATCCACATTTGGGGTTAATGCTACCAATCCATCACATCAGTGTCGCTGATATGTTCAAGAGAAGTCATCCAAAGAAGTCACCTGTGTCTCACCCACTACCATACATTATACTCCATTCTTTCATGACCGCCACCCTGAACCTTATATCACCAGATCGTTTTCACCTCCATCAAAATCATTTGCTCCGTTCCGTGTCATTGATATGGGATTCATTAAGAGCCTCCTATGATGGATCAATTCTTGTCGACATCAGCTCATTATCCAAGAAGTTGATCTAGGAACACCCCATTCAGTACTTTGAAGCTTGCAAGCCTCAATGGCAAGTTTCTCGCTTCCGGCGATAGGTTTACATCAATGGCCTTTGACCGAAAGATTTTGCGTGGTGTTCGACGCCAAGTCCTTTATTCACACCACGTGAATTGTATTGCAATACCTTTAGGGTCATTATCATTATCGGTGATTCCTCTCGTGCTTGTTAACGGTTTACATCATTGACTGGTAATCAAACGATGTCTTTCCATGTTCGACTTCAGAACATTTCTCACATGGATCGACTTGTACTTCGAGTGAAGATCGGACGAGATTGAAGACCCCGGATCTAGTTTCATCCATCCGGGCTGCGATATATATTCAGGGAAATAAAGACATTAAATGTACAACATTGCAGCACAGATAATCAACCTACCAAAAGGATGATGGCTCTATCAGAATCATCAGTCTACACTCAGACGGTTGTCTTTCCTATGTACATAAAAATGAATTTATAAAGCTGAGCATGGGAATGCCTGCCTCAGCTAGATCATGAAAAAATTATGAAGATAATGTATTGTATTGTATCTTATTACAGGTCTCCTCCCAGCATTGAAAGAACTTCGGATCCTCATAATAAAGCATTTCACCCGACACCAAAAGGTTAACGGCCTCATACTTTAGGGGGCAACTGTTATAGACATTTTTGTGCCCTACAAATCCAAGCATGAAATGTACATAAACCAAGGGATCCTAAGTCCCTAAAAGTGTTTTTCTAACCCCTAAAGGAACAAGGTCAACAGATTATAGCTTCTCCCAGAAGTTCTCCACCAGAAACTGCTCAGAATTGGTCAAAACAGGATCATTGTAGCTGCTCCACTGGCTAGGTGCGTTGCATCTAACCCAAATGCACTGTGAGGGTGCGTTGCATTTCAAAACTCCCTTCTGTGGGGTGCAATGGGCGAGAAATGACAAATGGCAGGGTCATTCCGCGAGGTGGAGAGGCAATGGAAGCTTCTAGAATCTTCTCTGTGACACTTGCCTCACTGAATTCGACCAAGGATGAGTAAGAGGCCCTCAGTCTCCAAGTGGAAGAAAGAACTGACATAGAGAAGACACTAATCAAATCACAAGCTGACTCATCCCCCTTACAAATATCTATATATGGATCCCTCATCCCAGAGATCCAAAGGCTGGAATTTTGCATATTGTAAGGAATTGTTGTTGGTTTCTAGAGACAAACATCAGATTGTTGGGTGATCTATGCTTTGTTTGAGGTGAAGAGGGGCTCTTTGCTGGGAGGTTGATGCTGGGTCGGAACCACTGGTTGTAACTCCTCCTGGATCTTTTCTTGTTTATCAATAAAAGCTATTTGAGTTCTCCTCTATGCTTTTTTATCATTGATGCTTGTTACATTTGTATGGTCAATTTAAATCTGATCCTAAGTTGTTTATGAATATAGATCCATGTCTTTGTATAGTGCTATGCTTTTGTGTTCTTGCAGGTACTTTGTGAAGCTGGGCATGCTAGGAAGCAGGTAGCTGGAGACTATCAAAGAAGAGAGGGATCAGATCAAAGGATTAGCGCAAGACACAGGTTGGTTCTTTCTATTCCTCTCTCTCTATAATTCATAAAGGAAATACAAAAGTAGCTTTTCTCTGTTTGTTTCTAAGGTAACTGTCACACCTTAGTGGGATAGAGCAGTTCTAAATAGACACTTTTCCCTGTAACACTACTGTGTAGAGGAGCCCTGCATGGAAGCTGTGGCCACAACCTTCTTCGTTCCCTAAGGGTGAATCATGAGGAAAAGAAATTTCCTAGTCTGGGAAATGATCTTACTGCATTGCTTTGTAGTGATCAAAGAGATGGAGGTAGGCAGGGCTACCTCCAATATCCTGCGCATCTTGTTGGCCAAGGTAATAATCATAGAGAGAGGTCTAGACTCATATACATCATGTCGCTTCCACAAGTATGGTTGTCTTAACAATACATCACAAACTTCAAGAGGAGAAACATCACATAGTACCTTATCCATGAAGGGCTTGATGCTACAGGGAAGGCAACACTGTTGGTTGACATGAAGATCTATTCTTTGGTGAAGCCATCCAATGGTGTACGACTGTGGATGTGTTGTAGTATTTAGGCCCAACCGCTTCATGACTCATGCTAAAATGAGGTTCTTTTGGCTACCTCTGTCGACAATGAACTCTAATAGAGAACCCTTCACCCAAATCTCTGAGTGGAAGAGGGGTTCCCCATTCTCTAGATCTTCAAGCTCGATCTTCTAGATCTTGGTTGTGGCCACAATGGCACTCAGCTCCACATCAATCATCTGCTTACCTTTGTTAGTTCCCTTATTGAGTTTCGATTCAGAGTCAGAACATGCGTTTGATTTAGAAGCCTTCAGCTTGGCCACCAGTGACTACTTGGCCTGACACTCAATTTTATTGTGAGTGGAGCTCTTATATAACTCACACCATTTTCCCATATCCTTCTTTGTCTTCATCGTGTTTTTCTTTCCTTGTGGCTTTGGTGGGCTGTCTTGGGTAGCCCTGCCTTAGCTTGGTCCTTTATTCTGTGGTTTGCGGGTGCCTTTATCTTGCTTTGCATTCATAGATCCAAAGTCCCACCTCTTCTGTTTAAACTTCTTGTCAATCTTGACAGTGTACGAGTACGCCGTGCCAAGTGAGGAAATGTTGAGAAACTCCATCTTGTCCTGGATGTAATTGTGTAGACCACCACAGTACTTGAGCACCAAATGTCGCTCAGTATCCTTGATACCAAGTTTCATGCAAAGGGTATGGAAAATATTTGTGAACTTCGACACATCTTGGTCCCTTCCCTGTCGTAGTGTGGTCCACTTTATGTATTTATCTTCATAGCTTCTGAAAGAATCCCAAGTGGGTGTGGTTGAAAACAGCGAGGGTTCACTCTCATCCTTTTGTTCACATTATCTTTCCCACCAATCCTTGACATATGGTATAGCTTTGAGAAGTGAAAAAGTAATCTTTTGCCGATTGGAAAAGTCATGAACTGAAAAATATCCTTCCAACATATTTAACCATTTATCTACGACGTATGCATCTATCAGGGCTTCAAATATGGGAATATCGAAGTTAACTTGTACCTTAAAAGGAGTGGCACCTCCAGAGTGGTTGTTGGATGAAGATGCATCCCCTGTGGGTAGTCACCGAAGCATCTGGGAAAAGTTATCCATCATTGTGTCCCTTTGTCGCTCAAGGGCTTCCCCAAGCAACATTTTGAAAGGATCTCCTACCCCCATGTATTTCTTTTCTTCTGCCATGGGAGGTCATCAAGTTTTGCGAGGTTGATCTTGCAATGGTTCAACTAAATGGAGCCCTAACTTCTTATCTCGTGACCTTGTTGGGGACAAGCAAAGAAAAACAGAGAAAAATCACACCCCTCTAATACCACTGATCCAAACTTAAACAAGAAGCAACAACTTATAGATATAATCATAAGTACAGAGACGTAGTAGAAAATCACTTCATTTCATTAATAGAAAAATACTGAACTATGCTTACAAACTAAATGGAAATAAGATAGCTCGAGTGATGGTAGCTTATCTGAGAATTGATGTCGTGGTTTCATGCCTCTGAACTGTGTTACAATGAGGCTAAAAGGCATATTTATTATTGAGAAACAATGAAAATCCATAAACATCCAAAAACCTAACCCTAGGAGACGAAGCACCAGAACTGTGGGCCTCGTTTGGGTAAACTGGTACATTAACTTCCCGGGGTCGTAACTTTGGCATATGATCTTCGTTTGGCTATCATAATACCTCGTTTCAAAGGTTTCAAAGATAAGGTTGACAAAAAAATCATGATCTAGTTTGGGACGTTTTTGGTCTCTCTGTTTTCCCTAAAAGCGTCATTTAGGGCCTCAAAACAGCTCTGGAAGTTTGAGACCGAGAAAATGCCAAAAATAGTAAATTGTGCTACAATTAAGGAAACCAAACAACTGAAAGAGACCATGTTGGGGGTCCAAGTGGAATAGGTGGGTGGCCACCAATATCCACCTGGATTAGCCATGTGTGGTTGTATGTGTGGGATGTACGCTATGTGTATGTGTGTGCACGGTTGAGGAGAAGGCACTTGGTGTTTGTTAGGTGTGGCAACCGTTCTAGTGTGCATACAGAATAAAGACAAAGGTAGAAGCTAAGGATTGACTATAGGATAACTATGTTGTTTTATTTTAGTTTTATTATGCATGTAATTTATGATTCCGGTTTATGATGATTACATGTGATTTATGATTATGTTTTATGATGGTTACATGCGATTTATGATTTTGACCTTTGATGGTTGTGTTTTGAGCTGACCTGATGTGATATGTTTATACATGATGATTTGATCAAAATTGCTAGTTTGACTTGTTGTGATAGGAAGTAAACAGGACTGCAAGTGTACCTTGTTGACAAGCCAGCAATGAGGTACGATTTTAAGTGATTTCAAGTTATTTGAATCTAATGGAAATTATGTGCTTGGAACAAGAATGCATGAACATGTCTAGTTGGGTGGTTCAAATTGACTGCAAGAACTAGAAGCAGCATCAAAAGAAATCAGAACATGTAGCAGTATGGTGGTAGAGTACTTCAGGAGTAGGGCCATTATGGGACACTCGTACCCAGTAGTGTCAATTGATTTCCATGAGCATGCCATGATTGGTATGGTGGTTTGAGGAAGGTATATGCCTTGGCTGTTTGAATTTCCGATGTAAGGAAGACTTTCCAAGGGATGAACATCGCAGGATGGGGGTGCCAGCGGAACTTGGAGGGTGAGTGACTGCATAGATAGGGTGACCAGATTTCCCAAGGGACTATGTAGAAGAGAAGAGAAGACTGGGGATGCATTTGTTTTGGTCATTAACATTACCAGATGGGATCAGATGCATGATTATTTACATATTTTACAAGAGAAAAAATTTTCTTTTAAGATTTTTCTTTTTTGAGAATATATCCATTAACGGGAAGAGTATTTTTCTTCCCTTGTAAATCTTGTAAGATAATACTTGATGGACCTACCTTCACAAAAATTTCAAATGGACCAATCCATAGTTTTTAAAATTTAACGTGTTTTCCCTTATCCTCTTGAGCTTTATCCCATTTCAGGTCTAAATCTCCAATTTCAAATTTTTTATCTTTTCCCTAGTTTATATCAAACAAAGTTTCGACCAACTGTTGATGGTGAGCATGGACTTGTTTAGCTTTATTCCTTCTTCCAATTTAAGGATTTGGGACATCCTCAATTGCAAAGCAAAATATGGTTTTTCTTCAATGAATTGTACTAGGGCCAAAGAGTGTTGTAGACATTTTTGGGCACTACAACCCCAATCATAAATGTCCATCAACCAAGGGCTCCTAAGTCCCTAAAGGTGTTGTTCCAACCCCTAAAAGAACAAGGTCAACTAATTACAGCATCTCCCAGAAGTTCTCCATGAAAAACTACTCAGAACTTGTCAAAACTGGACCATTTCAACAGCTCCATGGTCAAAGTGCATTGCATCCCACCTGCCTACACACAGTAGGTGCGATGCATGTTGAAAAGCCCTTCTATGGGGTGTGATGGGCGAGAGTGGAAAATGGCAGGGTCAATCCGCAAGGTGGGGGATCATGGAATCTTCCAGAAACTTCTCCTGTGACACTTGCCTCTCTGCATTCGCCCAGGGATGAGTAAGAGATCATCAATCTCCAAGTGGAATCAAGAACTATCAAAGAGAGGACACTAATCAAATCTCAAAAGCTGACTCACCCCTTTGCAAGCATCTATATATGGATCCCTCATCCCAGAGATCCAGAGGCTGGAATTTTGTATCTTGTAAGGAAGTGCTGTTGGTTTCTTGGTGAAATTTCATAGTGTTGGGTGATATAAGCTTTTCATGAGGTGAAGAAAGGATTTATTGCTGAGAGGATGATGTTGGGTCAGAACAATTGTTTGTAATCCTCTTTGCTCTTTCTTGATTATCAATAAAGCTATTCACGTTTTCCTCCACATTCTTGTATGATTGATGTTATATGCATTTGTGTGGTCAATATATAGCTGGTCCTATATTGTTTATGATAATAGATCTATGTTCTTGAATAGTGTTATGCTGCTTTGATTCTACAGGTGCTCTTTGAAGCTGGGTAGGCGAGGAAGCAAGTGGCGAAGACCTACCAAAAGGGAGAGGAATCGAGCAAGGAACCAAGCGCAAGATAGAGGTTGGTCTCCTTATTCCCCTCTTATCTATTTCTCATAAAGGAAAACTAAAGTAGTTTTAGTTTGTTTGTTTCTAAGTTAGCTACCAGCCTTAGTCGGACTAGAAGCTCTGCATAGACACTAGTTTTCCCGATAACAAAATGGCGACTCCACTGGGGAACGAATAGGTTGTTTGTTTATCTACATTGGTTTACTTTATAAACTTACAGATGGAGCCTGAAGTCAAGCTATCTAGCCTTCGAACTGCATTTGCTATGCAAGTGCAAAGTAGATCAATGCTGCTTCAGTCTATCTCTGGGTTTTGTTTATAAATTAAACAATTGATTTACAAGCTCTCTAATTGCCCTTGTGGTGGCTCTAGTAACCTCCTTAGATCTACCCTTGTGATTCATTTACTGATTACCACTTTCTCGGCCTAAATCCCTGAACTGAGCTGCAAACTATGACCCAGAATCCAGTTAAAGTCTCGTCCCTGGTCCATCGCATTGTCTCCTCTTTGAAACCTGAATGCATCGCACTTCCTGAGTGTAGTAGGTGCGTTGCATTTCAGTTTCCCTGTGCTACAGGTGTGCTAATCAGACCTCTTCTGCTCTTAGATTTTGGTTTATGTGTTCACTCTTTTCAGCTCTATTCAGGAGTTTTGCTGTCTATAGTCAGTACACCTCTGTTGGAAACCCCCTTCCTTGCCATTATTCCCCCTCCATTGTGCAAAGAACTGTAAATTTTTTTATGTATTTTGAGCCATTTTTAGTTCTCTTTTACAAAGAAATAGCGTAATTGTACTGTCATTTCTTGATTTGAATGTGTCGCAAGTGTCGTTTTCAGTCATAGAAGAGAATCCGATTGTTCTTGATAGCCGATTACACTATTACTCTTGTATTTGATTTGAATTAATAGTTTTTCAAGTGTCGAAAGCAAGTTTTCATTTCCAAGTCGCAAGTGTCATCATTGTCCTCATTTTGTCTTGAAAAGAAACTTGTTAGTAATGTCGGTTTGAAAAATAATTCAGATTTGCGCTTAGCTTTCTTTTTATCATTCACACATTAAGAAGGCTGAAAACAAATACATGCACGTGCATTTGCATTTGCATTTAGACTGTTTTTTGGTTTGGTTTAGGACAGTGCATATAGTGTGTGATCTTTGCTTTATGTTGAAAGAACACCATCTCTCTTTCCTTAGTAGCTAGGATTTTCATTGCAAAAAGAAGACTAAATGACTGTTTATCATCTTAGATTGCATTTTAGGAATTGTAAATCTACATCACGCAGTGAACTTGAAAGGAAAATTTATTAAGCAAGATCAACTATAAAATAAATTTAATGAATCTAAAAACACTTTGGAACCTAACGCACAACATCTAGAAGTCTAGGGTAGAGACGTATTTCAGTGTCGTAAAGCCTAGTAACTGTTGTTATCACTGTTGGTTGGGTGATTCCTCCACTTTGACACGACAAGTGCCAGTACGGACTTGTGCTCCCATGTACCGTCGAGTATATTTTGGGAGACCACAATAGGCTATATCCTTTATCCATAGGAGGCCGCGTCTGCCGCCCTATCGATCGCAATGCACTGAACCCAACATTCGGGAAAATTGACTGCCGTACCGTAAATAGTATTCTGTAGTTTTGCAATTGGCTTGGTAATCCCTCTATCTAGATTTCCAGAGTAGTCTCTTTCATTCCTTTTCAGACTCCTTAAAGGAAAAGGTCCATCTGAGCACTTGTCACTTCAAGCTCATTAAAAATCGAAGGCAACTAGAGTCATCTTTTGTTTTTTCTCGACTCTTAAAAATTGAAAAAACAAGTCGTGTCAAAGCATCTAAATTTTTTTTTAATTGGAATAAACATCACCTTTTCTACATTGGTCTTAGGTTGAGAAAAATGGAGTCTACCAACCAAGGGGTTCCCCTTGGAGGAAATCCTAGTCCCTTCTCCTCTTGGGGAGATGTTGGTGCACCCCATATGGCCACATTGTCTCTTCCAGGATTGACAATTGGCTCGCCCGTATGGCTCTTATCAACTTCTGTCATTTAGAACACCGTGATTCCTGAACATTTAAGTCAGCAACTAAACAATACCAGAGTTACCCCCCAACCCTCTACTTCATCCAATTCTTCCTCTCCTCCTTCCTCTTCGCTTGATGAAGCTGGTAAAGCCAAAAATCAAGTAACTCAGAAGAAGGAGAAGAGAGAAGAAGAAGAAGGAGCCAAAGGCGAAAAGGGCGACCAGACATCGTCTAGCGAAAATCCACACACTGCACCATCCAGGCCTAAATCGCCATGTGTCATTTGCAAAGGAGACCACTATCATCGAGATTGTCCTTGCATCCCCCAGATCTTAAGGGACTGGTCTCCTCGTTTGCACAATCCGGTGTCATCAACCTCTGACGATCATGTTGAGCATACACCATCAACTAGTGAAAGTGAAGCCCCTGGACAAAAAGGAAAATATAAATTTCCTTGTAAATTGTGTGAAGGCGATCATGCCGTCCACTATTGTCCCTTCTTAGACAAAGCTAAAAGAGTTTTGGATGACCGTCCGGTTTCACTGTTACAGCTTCCTCCTGGATATAAGAAACTGTTGCCGATTCCGTCACTAGTTGAAAATCCTGTTGACACGCCCTTGTGGTCGGCCGAAGCGTCTATCATTGAAGCTAAACCATATGAATCCACACCAGACAAAAGTCAAAAGGTCGAGGCGGCAGTTGACCCGGTCTTGGCTTCAAAGAATCCATCTTTAGATGATACAGTCACCGAAGAGAACAAGAACGACACCATTCAAATTCTCTTTGTAAGCACAGACTTCGATGAACATGGGGGCAGTCTACCCATTCCTTTATCGCAGGAAGGAAGTTCATCAGAGTCATATCCGGTCGTCTATTCGGTCTCACCTCCAAGCAACCTGGTTGTTTCCTTCGACTGGAATCTACTAGGCAGACCCCGTTTACTGGCCAGTGTACCATTTCGAATCATTGCTCAAATATATAGAATGGTCAATGCTGGTACCATCATAGATGAAGGGGCTTCTGTGAGTATCCTTTAATCAACTGCTTGGAAAGTGCTTGGTTCGCCACTGCTTTTGCCTAAGATGAGAAATCTAACAGGCTTTGACAAAGGAACCAGTCGACCGTTAGGGATCCTTCCCAATGTGTCGATAACATTGAGAGGGAAAACCATTCACATGAATGTAATGGTAGTCCAAGGACCCTTGGATTATAATCTACTCCTTGGACGAGACTATATTTATTGCATGGGAGCCATTGTCTCCTCACTCTTTAGAGTAATGTGTTTTCCGCATGAAGGAAGGGTGGTCAAGCTCGTAGACCAGGTTTCATTCCCCGGTTCACACATAACAAATAGTCATATACCAACCCTGAATGGTCTTTTCATGCAAGGAATGTCTCATCAATCCCTAGTCCGTCCTCCTGATGAGCATGAGTGATTCAGAGGATATGACCGAAACCCAGCGGGCATGCACCCTGGCCTGTTTCGACACGAAAACCTTGGGTATAGGGTAGGTTTCGCAGAGGATATATGACTGGTTGACACACCCGTCCATTTTGGAAAATGGGATTAGACCAGAATAAGATACCTCTATTAAGGTAGGCCTTTCCCGATAGAACAAATGTTGAATTGAGGCTTCTGTGATCCATAATAGTTGAAATAATAACTTCGGTGTAAATCACATGTAGATAGACATTTGTCGATGTGTTTCGAACCAACAAGTGTGGTTCATCGTCAGGACAAGTTGAAGAAACAGATCCAGCTTAGCATGTTAAATAGTCTGAGCAGAGACTCCAACGGCTAAATTGAACAAATGTCTTGTCAGCAAATTGAGGGGTAACCTGGAAAAGGTAGGCCTTTCCCGATAAAAGAAATGTTTTGTCTGCAAATTGAGGGGTAACTTGGAAACTCTACTTCGCTATACCTGGGGGCATGCAAACCTTTTGGCGTGCAAGCGAAGAGCAACCATTTATTTTTTAAATTTATAGGTCCTCTAACCCTTTTAAACTCGTAGGATTGGTCATTTCCTAACTTGCATAAAGAAAGGATGCGGGGAAAAGCATTGAAAAGATGCCATTTATATATGAGACATCCTTATTATATGACTGAATTATCGAGTAGTTTTAACTTGGAATTCAAGCTCGTTAAAAATAAACATAAGCAATGAGAAAATGTTCCTCCAGAGTTTAAGCTCATTAAAAAATGAAACAATTTCTGGTAAATAACCATTTTGAATGTATTACCATCAGCCTTTGAAGCCTTGGTCGTGTTTTCATCATCACCTCCACTCTGTATTGGCCGATCATTCACCCCCATTTGATTGTTTACCCTTTTTGAGGAATATTTGCGAAGAGTGATCCTGTTAGCCATCCTTGTGACACTGTCGTGATTGAAAAATTCCAAACCTTACTTGGAATTCGCTGCTACCCGAATCTATCACTCGTTCCTCAAAAAAGAGTCTCCTTTAAGCTCTTTTCAACTGACTCGTAAAATATGAAAAGATTGTTGAGCCATTGGCCTCTCCAGCTCGTTAAAGTGACCGGAAGTGCTATCCCTCCTTTAGATTTTAATCTTTTTTGGACTTGAGGGATTATTACACAAAACGATCGAGCGCTTGTTTTGTTCGGCTCGTTAAAAGTACTGAAAATTCATTCATTTTGTATTGTTTTATACTTTTTCGGATGCAAGGGATCATGTGACGAAAAAAGATTTTTAGAATTTTCTTTACGTCCCTTTTCAAACTCTCTAAAATTGAAAAGGACCGAGTTATCTTTGTCGTTAAACTCATTAAAACTGAATAGCGACAAACTTGTCTGTAACAGACAAGAACAAGTTTCACTATCGCTAGGCTCATTAAAACATAGCGATGGGTTTGCCCGAAGGGAAAATTATAGAAAGAGCATATGTTATCCTCCTCAAGCTTGACAAAAATAAAGAGGTACTGGTCAGCAATGACTGGGGAAAAATTGGGAAGAAAACTTGAAGAAACTTTGTTGGTAGCAAGTCGCTCTTGAACATGACAGTTTCACTCGGCATCTGAGTCGGGTTGAGTTGTTCCATTCACTGGTCAAAACCATGGTTCCATCACACCATCCATATTTGGGGTTAATGCTACCGATCCATCATGTCAGTGTCGCCGATATGTTCAAGAGAAGTCACTCAGAGAATTCACCTGTGTCACACCCACTGCAATACATTTACGCTCCATTCATTCATGACTACCACCCTGAACGTTATATCACCAGATCGTTTTCACCTCCATTAAAATCATTTGATCCGTTCCATTTCATTGATGTGGGATTCACTAAGGCCCTCCTATGATGGATTGCTTCTTGTCGACATCAGCTCATTATCCAAGAAGTCGATCTAGGAACAACCCTTTCAGTACTTTGAAGCTTGCATGCCTCAATGGCAAGTTTCTCACTTCCGGCAACAGGTTTACATCAATGGCCTTCGACCGAAAGATTTTGCGTGGTGTTCGACGCCAAGTCTCTTATTCACACCACGTGAATTGTACTGTAGTACCTTGAGGGTCATCATCATTATCGGTGATTCCTCTTGTGCCTGTTAACAGCTTACATCACTGGCTGGTAATCAGGCGATGTCTTTCCGTGTTCGACACCAAAACATCTCTCACATGGATCGACCTGTACTTTGAGTGAAGATCGAACGAGATTGAAGACCCCAGATCTAGTTTCATCCATCTGGGCTGCGATATATATTCAGGAAAATAAAGACTTCAAATGTACATCATTGCTACACAGATAATCATCCAATCTAAGGGATGATGGCTCTACCAGAATCATCAGTCTACACTCAGATGATTGTCTGTCTCATGTACATGAAAATGAATTTATAAAGCTGAGCATGGGAATGCCTGACTCAGCTAGATCATGAAAATATTATGAAGATAATGTATTTTATTGTATCTTATTACAAGTCACCTTCCAGCTCGAAAAATACTTCGGATCCTCATGATAAAGCATTTCACCCAACATCAAAAGATTAACGACCTCATGCTTTAGGGGGCAACTGTTATAGACATTTTTTGGCACTGCAACCCCAATCATAAATGTCCATAAACCTATTAGCGCTTGGAATTCACCTAGGCTGAGATAGACAAACTCTCAAGGCTACATCAAACCATTTCACCTCGTAGCTAGCCCTACGAGGTATGAGAAGGCTCTCTCGGGTCAGATTTGATAGATCTTTCAATATGATTAGGCTGACCAATTAAGAATAAAGATTTTAGGCTAGTAAATTGATAGGGGGGTTGGATTTAATGATTTTTGGGGTTTTTGGTGGCAATTGGAGGGAGTGCAATTCAAGGTGCGGGGATTGGGCTCAGTTTTTGCAGGGGGTTCTTTGGGGCAAGGTAGGAACTTGTGCTGATGCCTTTGGCTTGGATGAGTGATCAGGGAAGAAAGAGAGGAGGTTAAAGAGGGCAAACAAGGACTTTGAATCCTGTTTAAACAGTGGAAAACATAGATATTGAACAGAATTAAAAGCTGAGCATGGCATGCATGAATTCAAACTTTATCACTTCATCTTGTTCAAATAGCAGCAAAGAAAGAGATATGTAACACATAAAAAAACTTACATTAACAATTAGAAGACACACCATCAACACAATGATCCACAAGAATCCACAATGATGTCTGCAAAATCTTGGCCTTCCTTTCCTTAAATTGCAGAAATAGATGTACAATACACAATAAAAACTTTCTCCCACAAGAGTCCAACCATCAAAATGAGAAAGAGAAGGCATAATATAGAAGGTAAAACCTCTTCCCCCACCTCTAGGGGTCAAGCTCAGCTTCCTAGGAGCTGTTACAACTAATTCTAAATCAGTCACTAGATAATAGGCCAGCACAACAACTTGCCTCTAAAAGTTAGGAAGCCTATCCATGCATTAAATATTAACTTTTTACATCAAAAAAGCTTCTAGAAGAGGTAAAGAAGAGTAAAAGTATCTAATGCCATGAAATTTACACAATAATCCATCAATTACATGCCTAAATAATCAACCCAAGTGAAAACTGTGCTTAGCTGGCCGAACTGGTAAAAAACTGGCAAATTTTGCTTGACTGGTCGCACCTCTGGCTTGACTAGTCGCACCTTTTGGAAGCGCTGTTTGAGGGCCTTCCTGGAGTCCAAATCAAGTGCAGGATAGCTCGTTGGAAAGGTATAGAAGTCTACTTTCCAACCCAACTAGAATTTCTGAATTTGGAGTTGATTTGACCCCTCAAAAATCAAATCTCCCAAGACTGCTTTCTGCAACTCAAAAAAGGGGCAGAAAGTCAAAATTTGGTTGTATTTTGAGCTTTTGGCTGCCCAAATCTTCACAAAATTTGAAACCCTTCCATAGGCAAGTGTACTTTTACAAGAAAAATCCAACCATGTAGAGTTTTCCCCGTTTTTAAGCTGTATCGACGACTCGTCTCGTACGGGGTGAGACGAGTCGAGTGGCCAAAACCTATAAAATTCCAAAAAATGCCAAAAATGCCTCAAAATCCTCAAAATTTCTTGGTTTTGCTGCTAGAAGAAGGCTAGTCAGTATCATGGTGAGTAAGAGAGGCCTCAGCCAAGATGCGGAGTGGATTTTTCCTTTTCTTCTTCTTCCGGGCCTCTGACAGCTTTCGTTGGAGAATTTTCATTCTAGCCTTGCAAACATGCATCCTTCCTCTCTTTTATGATGACCACCTTTGCCTCCCTTACGAGGCTTCTGCTGTGTCTCAACCTCCGTGGATGAAGATCGGTCATCACCTTGCTCATTAGTCTCAGTGGTTGACATGATGTTATTGAGCAAGGTGGAACAAATAGGCAAAGATGACTGCTGCCCTGCCTGCAAAATGCTGAGAAGTATGTTGTTTTCAAGGGGAAAAATCATAAGGGAACTGTTAGGGGAGGGATTTTTAATAAGGAATGGGAAATAAAAACAGGGATTTTGGGAAAATTCACAAAATGTAACACATATCATCTTATCATTTTTAAGAAATCATTTGCAACGAAACCATGTATGATAGGGACCAAGGGAAAGAACATATGTTATGACAGGGGTATGGGACAACATTGTCCATTTGATTTTTGTCCTTTAAATGAAGCAAACTCTGTTATCTGAAAGGGATTTATATACATTTGGTGACAAAGGAAAGAGGGCTTCATTTGTATTTTTATCAAAAGGAGATTTGACAGCTTCAAAGGGAAAAAAGGGAAAACAGAGTTTATTTTCGGGAAGCACAGCAACATAATTTTATAGACCAAAACTACAGCAATATGTCCATTATGAATATATACACAGCTGCAATCTTTGATTTTTCTTTTTATAAATTTCATAACAGCAGCCTGCCTTTTTTTATATATACCCAACCATATCTTTTTTTATTTATTTTTGGGTCATTTTGGCAATTTTATTTTTAGTTTTATTTTCACATCAATTTTTTATATATATTCTTTTGTTTTATTTCCTTGTTGTAGGTCCATTTAATTTGCTTGCTGTGGGAAGGAGAAGGGCATTTTAGGGTTTGTTTGGAATATGAAGGGTATTAGGGTTTAGTGAAAGAATTTGGGAAGGTAGGAATATGGGATGGGAACTTTGTATTTCTTGCAAACGAAATAAATGAAATAATAAGATAAACATGCAGCAACATTTGTGAATTTAATTGCCAAGGGAACAAGGATGGGATAAGAGGGATTTTTACCTTGAAAAACAAACAAAACCCTAGCAGATTTGCCTACATTAACAACAGCTACATTTCACCCTTTCTCTTGCAAATTTTGAAGAAGAAAACCATTAGACACATCATCATTGAATCATCACTTGCCATCATGGGTGAATTTAGAGCCTACCTGGTCGATTTAGCAGTTTAGGAGGGCGATTTGGGTGATTTGGCACGTTTTTTGGCAAACCCAGCTCGACTAGTCGCACCTCCCACTCAACTAGTCGCACCCCTCTGACTCGTCGCTCCAGTTCAAAAATTACACTGTGAGAGCAGCTCTGACTCGTCGCACCTTCCCAACTAGTCGCACCTCAAACTCGACTAGTCGCTCCTCCAGAAATGACCAAAATCGCTGCAAAATCGCCTTTCTTTGCTTCTTTCTTGTGTCATGCAAGTTTGCAAATGCATAATGAGGCCATGAAGAGGGCTTTTTTAATCTTTATAGGTCCACATTAGAAAAAATTAAATCATCAAACCCACTTTATAATGTTGTATGTTTTGACATTCATTTTAACACTGTTTTTTAAGTTTCACTTTGCCTGAAATTGATCTTTTGAGTGTTTTCACTTGGTTCTTTTTGCAGGCTGATTCTCTGATGGATTCTGAGGAAGAAACCAGGGTTGTTGCCGGCATTCTGAAGATTTTTGAAAATTTCCTTTATTGTTGCCATTTTCACATGACCTTGGGTTTAAAAACAGAGTTTTTAAAACCAAGGTAAAAATAAGCTGTAGCAGATGAAAACTATCAATAAAACATAATTACAAACCTCCTTCTGGCTTGCTGAAGACCATCAGACTTTTGACTCATGACCTGGCAATGATTTTGATCGAAACCCTATACCTAGACTTGGAATTTCAAGACAAAAATGAAACAAGTGTGACACAAGGTTTTTTCAAATGGTATGACCTGATTCCAGCAAAGCCAAGAAGGGAACAAGACCAGCTCCTCCATCAGTGTTATGGCATGCCTAACGGGATGCAAGACTGATGCTGATGAGACACCTACCTATGCATATCAAAAGAGCTATTGATCACCGATGGAGGGCTCAAGACTGACACTAACATTGGCTCCAATGGGGATGGTAGCTCCTTGGAGGTGCCAAGAACCTTAGACCTCTGGGAGAGCAGACCAGTGCCTTACAATCATTGGGCAATGGAGTCATAAACTCAAGCTGAAATGCATGACTGAAAACAGAGGACTTAACAACACAAATTGACTTTCACTCAACTAAAAACTGACTCGATACTTAAACACAACCGACAAACTGAAAATGATGCTCAAAGTGGAGCTTATTCATCACAACCTACTCTAACAGTTTCATTCATCACCTGATCAAGTGAAATGAAACAACCAATGCAACCAAGTAAGTATCCCGTCTGCTGTTCGAATTCTCCACAAGTGTTCGTTAATGAACAACAAGAGAGAACTACTGAAAGGCAACTCTGATGGCAACTTAGAAACAGATCCGTTGAATGATACGAACTCTCTATCCGCCTCCAAAAACACTACATAAGGATCTTGAAATTCAAGCATATTGGAACTTAGCTCATACAATGGAGTACTTCTCTTTTCCTCATTACATGAATGCAAACTTTGATCTGAACCTTGTGATGAGACATCTGTTTAAGTATGGGGGATTACGCAGTGCATTATATTAGATATCATTTTTTGGGATTCAACTGCGTTAAGTAAGTCATTCAAACGTATGACCATTTCCATGAGAGGTAGTCGTAACTGAGTAATTTCTCATGATTTTTGAATAGTTCACTTAGCACTCATTGCATCGGGTGATGCTCACAGGGGTGAAGAAGTGGGATTGAAACTAGTGAAATGTGGAGAACGAATCACATAGCATCAATCATCACTTCCGGGGCTTGCACCCGGTAACCAGGACTTCCCAGGAGGTCACCCATCCCAGAACTCCTCTGGCTCAAGCGCACTTAACTGTGGAGTTTTTCCCCACAATCAAGCCCACTTAGCTTGCTACCCCATTTGCAAAACCTTAGCAAGTATTGTGCCTCATGAACCATTCAAGTAGAGATCCCTTGACTCTTTTTGAATTTAAGTATGGGGGATTACGCAGTGCATTATATTAGATATCATTTTTTGGGATTCAACTGCGTTAAGTAAGTCATTCAAACGTATGACCATTTCCATGAGAGGTAGTCGTAACTGAGTAATTTCTCATGATTTTTGAATAGTTCACTTAGCACTCATTGCATCGGGTGATGCTCACAGGGGTGAAGAAGTGGGATTGAAACTAGTGAAATGCAGAGAACGAATCACATAGCATCAATCATCACTTCCAGGGCTTGCACCCGGTAACCAGGACTTCCCAGGAGGTCACCCATCCCAGAACTCCTCTGGCTCAAGCGCGCTTAACTGTGGAGTTTTTCCCCACAATCAAGCCCACTTAGCTTGCTACCCCATTTGCAAAACCTTAGCAAGTATTGTGCCTCATGAACCATTCAAGTAGAGATCCCTTGACTCTTTTTGAATTTAAGTATGGGGGATTACGCAGTGCATTATATTAGATATCATTTTTTGGGATTCAACTGCGTTAAGTAAGTCATTCAAACGTATGACCATTTCCATGAGAGGTAGTCGTAACTGAGTAATTTCTCATGATTTTTGAATAGTTCACTTAGCACTCATTGCATCGGGTGATGCTCACAGGGGTGAAGAAGTGGGATTGAAACTAGTGAAATGTGGAGAACGAATCACATAGCATCAATCATCACTTCCGGGGCTTGCACCCGGTAACCAGGACTTCCCAGTAGGTCACCCATCCCAGAAAATGACAAAGAAACCGGCTGCCGGATCAAATTCATATCAGCACATATTTCAAGCTCACATGTGGTTAATGGAGAAAGACTTTGACTGCAAACCTCATCCAAAACATCAGCTATTGGATCATGAAAAACTTGAAAAGACTGCTGCAATGTATCCATTGAAGATGTATGACATCCTTCTAGCTGTTCATCTTTTTCTTGAGAGATTTTACGAAGATTCTGCCTTATAAACTGAAATGATTCGAAACAAAAAGGTAATGAATCTTCTTGGATCATCAAATCATGTATTTCGACTGCTATACCTTCATCTGTAATCTGCCCTTCAATTTCATTTGGTGGCTGCAAATCTAATGCTACAGGCTGCTCAAGCATTTTGTTATCTGTCTCATCCTCAACATTAAATGATTTACTATGCAATCTATCCTTCAAAAACTGAATTGATTCAAAACAAAATGGTACAGAGTCACCCTGAATCATTAAATCATGTGTGTCCACTTCCAAGCCTTCAGCTGCAACTGGAAAATCAATGGCTTTCAGAGGTTGCAAATCTGAATATGAGAAGTCTTGAACAAAATTTTCATTGCCCTCAAGATGATCTAAATCAAGACTTGTTGACATTGGATTTCTGATTGCATGGTAGTTATCTCTGATGAACTGACATGAATCAAAACAAAAAGGCAAAGATCCTTCACTTACTTCAAAATTTGCTGCACTTTCCTTGTCACTGTCATAGCTGATATATGATGGCTGATCATTGTTTTCGAGCTGCTGAAAATGAACTTCTTCCTCCCACAAACGAGCTGCTGATTTGTCTGCAAGATTAGCTTCTGTTTGGAGAACATAATCATCATCATACTGATCATAATGAGGCAAATCATCATGAAACATACACATCATATCAACAGCTCTCTCTTCTTCACAATGATCTATAAAACAATCACTACGACTACTAGGGTAAGAAACAAAATGTTTTGGATCAGCAACTTGTTCTTTTTCAAACAGCGAACCATGATCTTGAACATCATAAGCGTTTCTTGTGTTGATCTTGTCCATCATCCTTTCCACTGCGCTTACCAAAGAATCAAGTTTCACCTCTGGAGATGTTGATTCGGCCAGATCTATGTTTTTCATCTCTTCTTCTTTCAACCTTGCTCGTCGAATCAGCAGATGCGCCTCTACATTTACTGCATTGTTTTGCATCTCGTGAAGTGTTGCAATATCCCTTTCTCTCAACTCAAACTCCATCTCTGGATCAAAGGCACCTGGATAGTGCAAGAGAGCTGATCTAGGAGTAGGCCTGATATCAACTGGCAGCGAATAATAAACTTGGTTAAATCTGGCCGAAAACTGTTGCACTGTCTCCCCTGGCAATCTTTTCAGATGGTTATACTCTTCTACAATCAAGAAAAGGTTTTGCCCGATCATCCACCTATCGAGAAAAACTTTGACAAACTGTTGGAAATCTGAGATGCTTGCATCAGGCAGGGTTTTGAACCAACTCTTCACTTTGGCTTGCAAAGAAAGAGCAAAAAGCCTTATACTAACATCTTCTTCATCAACTTCAAAAAGATCTAGAAATTTCTCAAAATTCTGGACATGTTGCTCAGCGTTGACATTCTTACATTCACCATCAAACATCGGCAAGTATAGATCATAATTTTTGGGGAAAGCATGAAGAACAGAAGGTAAGACAAGAGGTTTATACCGATCTGGAATTTTACAAGGTGTATGGGTATGTACAGCAGGTATATAATCGGACTTGGTCGCTTGGGGTTCATCAACTTGAAAATGGCCATCACAAAATTCGGAAAAAGGATCTTGATCAAACTCAAAGGTATGCAAATCTTCGGTATTCACAATCTTCGAAGGAAAAGAATCAACTGCAGGCCGAGGATCTCTTCTCAAATACAATATACTTTGAAAAGCCTTCTTGACATTCATGGGAAAAGAGAAGAAATAATTTATGACAAAGAACAAAATGTCTTGGATGAAATTCCAACTTGAATACCTGATTTTGCCATATTCTCCTTTCATGTTTCTGCTGGTCGGGATCATCCTCCAGTGGAGTCTTTGGATCTGATCTCGAAACTGATTTGGAGTCGCCAAGTGAATGATTTCAGCCTATCAAGTGCCTGATCATTGTTCACCATCAACAACTAGATCTGACCTTGATACATGTACTGGGGTAAAGTGTCAATGAAGCGCTATTTCACAAATCCCACGGAGATAGACTGAAGCAGCGTTTATCTACTAACGCTGATGTAAAACAAGAGCGTTTTCGAAGGCTACCTGGCGTAACTTCAGGCTCCGTCTAAGACTTATGAAATAACACATTCAATGAGCAAAGGTTGATGTTCTCCCCAGTATGGTCGCCAATATGTTAGCGCTTGGAATTCACCTAGGCTGAGATAGACAAACTCTCAAGGCTACATCAAACCATTTCACCTCGTAGCTAGCCCTACGAGGTATGAGAAGGCTCTCTCGGGTCAGATTTGATAGATCTTTCAATATGATTAGGCTGACCAATTAAGAATAAAGATTTTAGGCTAGTAAATTGATAGGGGGGTTGGATTTAATGATTTTTGGGGTTTTTGGTGGCAATTGGAGGGAGTGCAATTCAGGGTGCGGGGATTGGGCTCAGTTTTTGCAGGGGGTTCTTTGGGGCAAGGTAGGAACTTGTGCTGATGCCTTTGGCTTGGATGAGTGATCAGGGAAGAAAGAGAGGAGGTTAAAGAGGTCAAACAAGGACTTTGAATCCTCTTTAAACAGTGGAAAACATAGATATTGAACATAATTAAAAGCTGAGCATGGCATGCATGAATTCAAACTTTATCACTTCATCTTGTTCAAATAGCAGCAAAGAAAGAGATATGTAACACATAAACAAACTTACAGTAACAATTAGAAGACACACCATCAACACAATGATCCACAAGAATCCACAATGATGTCTGCAAAATCCTGGCCTTCCTTTCCTTAAATTGCAGAAATAGATGTACAATACACAATAAAAACTTTCTCCCACAAGAGTCCAACCATCAAAATGAGAAAGAGAAGGCATAATATAGAAGGTAAAACCTCTTCCCCCACCTCTAGGGGTCGAGCTCAGCTTCCTAGGAGCTGTTACAACTAATTCTAAATCAGTCACTAGATAATAGGCCAGCGCAACAACTTGCCTCTAAAAGTTAGGAAGCCTATCCATGCATTAAATATTAACTTTTTACATCAAAAAAGCTTCTAGAAGAGGTAAAGAAGAGTAAAAGTATCTAATGCCATGAAATTTACACAAGAATCCATCAATTACATGCCTAAATAATCAACCCAAGTGAAAACTGTGCTTAGCTGGCCGAACTGGTCAAAAACTGGCAAATTTTGCTTGATTGGTCGCACCTCTGGCTTGACTAGTTGCACCTTTTGGCAGCGCTGTTTGAGGGCCTTCCCGGAGTCCAAATCAAGTGCAGGATAGCTCGTTGGAAAGGTATAGAAGTCTACTTTCCAACCCAACCGGAATTTCTGAATTTGGAGTTGATTTGGCCCCTAAAATATCAAATCTCCCAAGACTGCGTTCTGCAACTCAAAAAAGGGGCAGAAAGTCAAAATTTGGGAGATTTGATTTTTGAGGGGTCAAATCAACTCCAAATTCAGAAATTACGGTTTGGTTGGAAAGTAGACTTCTAGTCCTTTCCAACGAGCTATCCGTCACTTGATTTGGACTCCGGGAAGGCCCTCAAACAGCGCTGCCAAAAGGTGCGACTAGTCAAGCCAGAGGTGCGACCAGTCAAGCAAAATTTGCCAGTTTTTTACCAGTTCGGCCAGCTAAGCACAGTTTTCACTTGGGTTGATTATTTAGGCATGTAATTGATGGATTCTTGTGTAAATTTCATGGCATTATATACTTTTAATCTTCTTTACCTCTTCTAGAAGCTTTTTTGATGTAAAAAGTTAATATTTAATGCATGGATAGGCTTCCTAACTTTTAGAGGCAAGTTGTTGTGCTGGCCTATTATCTAGTGACTGATTTAGAATTAGTTGTAACAGCTCCTAGGAAGCTGAGCTCGACCCCTAGAGGTGGGGGAAGAGGTTTTACCTTCTATATCATGCCTTCTCTTTCTCATTTTGATGGTTGGACTCTTGTGGGAGAAAGTTTTTATTGTGTATTGTACATCTATTTCTGCAATTTAAGGAAAGGAAGGCCAGGATTTTGCAGACATCATTGTGGATTCTTGTGGATCATTGTGTTGATGGTGTGTCTTCTAATTGTTACTGTAAGTTTTTTTATGTGTTACATATCTCTTTCTTTGCTGCTATTTGAACAAGATGAAGTGATAAAGTTTGAATTCATGCATGCCATGCTCAGCTTTTAATTCTGTTCAATATCTATGTTTTCCACTGTTTAAACAGGATTCAAAGTCCTTGTTTGCCCTCTTTAACCTCCTCTCTTTCTTCCCTGATCACTCATCCAAGCCAAAGGAATCAGCATAAGTTCCTACCTTGCCCCAAAGAACCCCCTGCAAAAACTGAGCCCAATCCCCGCACCCTGAATTGCAATCCCTCCAATTGCCACCAAAAACCCCAAAAATCATTAAATCCAACCCCCTATCAATTTACTAGCCTAAAATCTTTATTCTTAATTGGTCAGCCTAATCATATTGAAAGATCTATCAAATCTGACCCGAGAGAGCCTTCTCATACCTCGTAGGGCTAGCTACGAGGTGAAATGGTTTGATGTAGCCTTGAGAGTTTGTCTATCTCAGCCTAGGTGAATTCCAAGCGCTAACATATTGGCGACCATACTAGGGAGAACATCAACCTTTGCTCATTGAATGTGTTATTTCATAAGTCTTAGACGGAGCCTGAAGTTACGCCAGGTAGCCTTCGAAAACGCTCTTGTTTTACATCAGCGTTAGTAGATAAACACTGCTTCAGTCTATCTCCGTGGGATTTGTGAAATAGCGCTTCATTGACACTTTACCCCAGTACATGTATCAAGTTCAGATCTGGTTGTTGATGGTGAACAACGATCAGGCACTTGATAGGCTGAAATCATTCACTTGGCGACTCCAAAACCAAGGGCTCCTAAGTCCCTAGAGGTGTTGTTCCAATCCATAAAAGAACAAGGTCAACTAATTATAGCATCTCCCAGAAGTTCTCCATGAAGAACTACTCAGAACTGGTCAGAACTGGACTATTTCAACTACTCCATGTTCAAAGTGTGTTCCATCCCACCTGCCTACACACAGTAGGTGCGATGGATGCTGAAAATCCCTTCTATGGGGTGCGATGGGAGAGAGTGGACAAATGGCAGGGTCAATCCGCAAGGTGGAGGATCATGGAATCTTCCAGAAACTTCTCCGGTGACACTTGCCTCTCTGCATTCGCCCAGGGATGAGTAAGAGATCATAAATCTCCAAGTGGAATCAAGAACTATCAGAGAGAGGACACTAATCAAATCTCAAAAGATGACTCACCCCCTTGCAAACATCTATATATGGATCCCTCATCCTAGAGATCTAGAGGCTGGAATTTTGTATCTTGTAAGGAAGTGTTGTTGGTTTCTTGGTGCAATATCATAGTGTTGGGTGATCTAAGCTTTTCATGAGGTGAAGAAGGGCTTTCTTGCTGAGAGGATGATGCTGGGTTAGAACAATTGGTTGTAATCCTCTTTTCTCTTTCTTGATTATCAATAAAGCTATTCAAGTTTTCCTCCACATTCTTGTTTGATTGATGTTATATGCGTTTGTGTGGTCAATATATATCGGGTCCTATATTGTTTATGATAATAGATCTATGTTCTTGGATAGAGTTATGCTGCTTCGATTCTACAGGTGCTCTTTGAAGCTGGGTAGACGAGGAAGTAAGTGGCGAAGAGCTATCAGAAGGGAGAGGAATTGAGCAAGGAACCAAGCGCAAGATAGAGGTAGGTCTCCTTATTCCCCTCTTATCTATTTGTCATAAAGGAAAACGAAAGTAGTTTTAGTTTGTTTATTTCTAAGGTAGCTACCAGCCTTAGTGGGACTAGCAGCTCTGCATAGACACTAGTTTTCCCGATAACAAAGAGGGAACTGCAAGGTTAAGTGGTAAGATAACTTATTTCCCATATACTAGATGAAAAGGAGAAGTACCTATAGAGGTATTCTGAGTTATTCTATCATCCCATAAAGCATATATTAAAACCTATTCCAGTTCTTTTGATTTTGGTTAATGGTTCGTTTGATATTTCTTATAATATTTTTGTTAGTGGATTATGTTAGACCATTTCCCTGGGGTACTAATTTGCAGAATACTTAATCTCGAATCCTCTTTTTAGAGAAAATTTAGTCATTGCATTTCAAGAAAAGTAAGAATCATTGTAAAAAATAAGAGCATGAGGGATACTGAACCTGGTAATGATAAATTGATCAATGAATTCAGTAATGCTCCCAGAATTGGTTAGATTCAGAGGTATCGCCTCTACCGATTCGTAAAAAATCCATTGCAGTCAAAATGTATTTACCATGTTTGGAAGAATGAGGAACGATCTCACCTATTATGTCCAGTCCCTATTGCTCAAGGGGTTGCTCAATTTTAACTTGCTACAAAGACATGGATGGTTTCTTCTATCTTCCTGAAGAAATTTGACAAATTTTTGATTTTCTAACATACACGTGAGTGTCTTGGAACAAAGTTGACCCGCAATATCTAGCATGTAGGATCTTATGAGCAGTTGTATCTCCGCTGTAGTTTCCACCAGCTTGTCCATCATGAAGTTCCTATAAAACTTTTTCTAATTTAGCTTTTTGAAAACATCTTTACAAACGAGAATCGTAATTATTTCTAACCAAACATAATTGATGAGTTGATATTGATTAGCTTTCAATCTCAAGGCTCTTATTCTTTTAAATAAAGCTCATATGGAGTATAACCATTTTTAAAATAAAATATTAAGTCAACATATTGATATTCGGTATCAGTAGTAAATACCTCTGTGATTTGAACATGATTACCTTTACCTTCATCAATTGATGCATCATTCATTCGTGTAATCAATCTGCAAAAACCTTCACCTTTCATAATTTTAGGAGGATTTATTTCTAGGTCATATTCTTGTAATACAATAACCCAATTAGGCCTTTTCTCTCCTAATTCTTTTTGAATAAGTAATTTCCTAACCGCTGAGAAAGGGACAATGACCTTAGTATGAATTTTCAAGAGAAAAGGTCTGAAATAATTGATTTCTTTGTAAACTGCAAAGGCTTTCTTTTTTACTCAAGAATAATTTAATTTAGCTCTTGAAAATTTGAACTCTAGAAAGAAATAGGAGCTTCAATTTTATGTTCATTTGGTTGTGTTAAGAGTATCGCATATGATAATTCAAAGGCAAAAGTATATAAAATGAATTGATAAAAAAATTAGCAATTGATAGAGAGGGAGCATCAATAATGGCTTGTTTGATTACTTTAAATGAATCTCTTTCATTGTCTCCCCATTTAAAAAGTGATTTTTTCCTGATCATGGCTTGTAATGCTAAAATGATTTGAGAAAATTCATGGGCAAATCGCTTTACAAAATTAATTTGGCCAAGAAAAGATTGCACTGATTTTTTGGTATGTGATGAAGGAATTTTAGAGATTGCCTTAATTCTTTCTGGATCAGTATAAATTCCAATTTGGGATATAATAAAGCCAAGGAGTTTTCCTTCACTAAGAGGAAACAATTATTTTTTAGGTTTTAGAGAAATTCCATATATTTTTCATTTTTTAAAGATATGTTTTAAATCCTAAAGATGATTACTTGTCTTTTTGGAATATATGGTAACATCATCTAGATATATCACACCAAATTTATTTATCAAACCCCTGAATGCGATGTCAATTTCTCTTTGGAATGTGGCTCCTGCATTCATTAATCTGAAATGAATTTTTTGATATGTGTATGTTCCTCATTTTGTTCTGAACGTGGTATTTAATTTATACTTTAGATGAGCAAGTATTTGATTATAACCTAAGAATCCATCTAGAAAGTACATTAGTTCATAACTAGCAACTGATTGTAGGACATGTTCCATTGGTGGGAGGGGAAAATTATCTTTTTCACATGCCTTATTTAAATTCCTAAAATCAATACAGATGCGAATATGACCATTCTTTTTCCTAACTAGTACAAGATTAGAAACTCATTTGGAATGTCTTACTGGAAAGATAATTTTAGCCTTTAGAAGCTTATTTAACTCACTTTTGATCTGACTTTCCAAATTTGGATGAATCTTTCTAAGTTTTTGCTGAATGGGTTTCACATTCGGTATCATTGGAATAATGTGTTGGATGATAGAAGTATCATAAGTTTTGAGATCTTCATAATTCCAAGAAAAAATGTTCTTATATTTCTTTAATAGATGAATAAATGCATTTCTTTCTTCTGATGAGAGCCCAAGACCTAAGTTAATATTTTGAGGCTTGATATCAAATCCAAGGTTAACCAATTCAAATCTCAAAGTTGAACTTTGAAGTTTGCAGTTGGATACCTTTTTAAATATGTCTTTTAAATCATAAAGATCATCAAGTTTAACTACAGGCTTTGGCAAAGTGTTTTGTTCATTTGATTTATTCAATTGTCTATCGTGTTCATCTTCATCAATTACTTGGTCAAAATAAGATTGTTTGGATGTCAAAAAATCCAGGATACCTTCATCATCATTAAAGACTCACCAATTTGTGATATTATTAGGAATGGAAGGGTGAAAAATCAATTTTATAGAAAACCTATCCGGAAAAAAATCTTCTGGAGGGATCAGTTTAGATGCAACACTGGCCAAGATATCGACACTAGCATTATGTAACCTGTGTATTGGGGAAATATTAAATGCAATGAAATGTGAAGATTTTGAATCAAGGACTAATAATGTCTAAGATGATTAGAAACATAAATAATGATTTTTCTAACTTGTTTTATAACAATTTCTAAATCATCGAAGACTTGAAGGTAATCAACATCAAAACTTATAAATTTATGCAATCCTTATACTAATGCTTCATATTTTGTTATGTTATTAGTACGTTCAAACTCTAATGTACATGCTAGAATATTTTTTTCACCATTAGGGCTTATCAATATGAATCTAGCCCTCACACCATCATTAGATTTAGAACCATCAAAATAAACTGTCCAAAATAAAGAATAATGCATAACTCCATGTGTATCTACAACATTTATATATTTAGTAAAATCTATTTGTGAATAATTTCAACTTGATATGAAACAAAATTTTCTAAGAAAGGGGATCTCTGAGATGAAAAACTTCCAAAGAAAGATTTAGAAGAATAATTCCCAAGGATGTTGATTGTGAAAACTACAGGCTCATTTTCTTCATCAAGATCAGTAACTGAGTATTTCATATGCTTTTCTCTATCCACCCAAATCTGATTTGGTTTTCCATTGTAAGGAAGTCATATGTGTGACCAATTCGTGGCAAAACAACCATGCAATTTCTCAGACCGATCTCTGCTTAAAATAAGGCCATAAAATTTAGGAATATCACCAATCAAAATATCAATAATTTGACATAGCTTTGAATTTGAGGATAACTGTATTAAAACAAAGTTTAATTCTCCCAACACTTTAACCTTTGTTCTATATAATTGAAAATTTTGGAGAGCAAACTTCTAAGGTGTTATGTTCAGCTTGAGACAAACTCAATATGGCATAATATTTGATGATGAAACTGATTCTATCAAACAACTGTGATTCTTTTTATTAAAAATCTTAAAGTTTAAAAGGAAAGGAGGAGTGTGGGAATTGGACTTGTCTCCAATTAGAATTGCATCGGAAGCATTGATTTTATCTTGGGAACCACTTGGAGGATTTCCTTTCCCAAGTGAGCGTTTTGCAGTCAGTAAAAGAGATGTAGGAACATCATTTAATTCTTCAAGAAATAATTTGTGTTGTTTCTTTACCTTGATCACCTCATACATGGAAATGTTAGCCTTGAATTTCTTCATATCTTCCACAATGTTATATTCTTTATATTTATCAGAAACAACAAGAGTTTTAGATGAAGAGGGAGAATTTGAGGAAGATGGAATTTATTCAAAATGTTTAGGAGGATATGTTTTTTTATCATGCCTTTACCTTTATTAATAGGAGTAGTTGATATCTATTTTTGATTCGATAACAATGGATCAACAGATCTTTTACTCCTAGTTTCTACTGGTAGGGTTTCTCCTTCTTCGTTTTCTGATGTAGTATGAATAAAATCTCATAATATATGTGCTTCAACGAACTCTTCTTCTTGTGATTCTTCTGAAGATAGGGATTACTCATCATCCTCATCTTGATCTGATTCAGCATTGGATATAATATTGGGCGGTTGAGATGATGACGGTTGAGACTTTTTGAAAGGTCTAAAAGGTATTTTTGAAGATTTTGATACTTGTTTCTTAATCTCTACCATTTTGTTTGACATTGTTTTGAGGAATTTTTGTAATCATTCTAAATTGAAAGGGTCCTTAGAAGGCTTCTATTTGGTTTCTTATTTAAAAGTTACTTTCTTTGACTTCCTTTCTTTAAGAATACTTTTCTTCTCTAAACCTAAAATTCTCTTTTTGACAGACAAAGCTTCTTTCATGTTGTCACTTAATGTAATTTTACTAGATTCATCTATGAATATTGCAATATTAGAGGGAAGCACAGATTTATACCATTCTATTTGTACATCTTCACCATGTTTTGAAGTATCAGGAATGTTATTAATAAATTTATTGAACCTAGAATTAAAATATTTAATTCTTTAATTATGATTTTCTTTAATATTGGATAGATCATTGATTAATGTGGTTGTTGTATGATCATCATCAAAATTGGTCAGAAATTTCTCTTCAAATGTATTCCAATTAGTGATTGAACCTGTAGATAAAGAAAAGGACCAGGATCCTGTTGATCCTACAAAAGTATACGCTAAAAGTCTACATACATAATCTTCTTCTTGAACTCCATTAAGGTTAATGGCCAACATATAATTATGCAAATGTTCTTCAGCTGGAATTCCTTCATCAATATTAAACTTGGGTAACCATCTTTCTGGATGTTTAGGTAAATGATGGAAGGTTGCTAACATATGGACTGCACCAGGGTTGGTCCAAGGTCTGTTACCCATTCTAGTAGCTTGAGTAGAAGAAGTTGTAGAAGTAGATGTAGAAGAGGCAGAGGATGACTGTGTAGAAGAAAAAAATGGCCATGTGATAGTGTTGGGTAAACTAGCATCATTTGATTAAAAATGAAAGTTATGAGTTGAAGGATTGATCGGATGAGAGGAAGTTGATGAGAAAGGGTGAAATAAAGGTATTTGTGTAGGAGAATAAGACAAAATCTCACTAGTAGATGATTGTGATTTGTATTTTTTAGTCTTTCTTCAGTGATAAAGTTATGAGTTGAAGGATTGATCGGATGAGAGGAAGTTGATGAGAAAGGGTGAAATAAAGGTATTTGTGTAGGAGAATAAGACAAAATCTCACTAGTAGATGATTGTGATTTGTATTTTTTAGTCTTTCTTCAGTGATAAGGTAAGGGAAACTCAAACGGAGTAACCCCAAGTTTCTCACTTTGGGATCGAGTCAAAATACGAAAAGTTTGGAAATATGATGATATAATACCTTCAGATAACTTAGATTGTTGTGGCCTTTCTTTTGAAATAGAAATTCCTTCTAATTTGTTATTTAATGAGTGAACATCAGGTAGCTCCTGAGAAGGAGGTTGATGAGATGACTTAGGGTGTGTGTTAGGAGATCTTGTAGTTGTTTTTACAACTTCTGGTCTATGAGTAGGAGATTTTGAATGAGATATAGAAGTTGGTGGAGATTATGAGGGAGAATTATTCTTTTGATGAACATTTGATTTATGATTAAACATTGTTTCCATTCATACTTGGTGGCCCTCCTTCTAGTTCCAAAAATGTTGAAGGGTGGAAAGTCTTTGCCTCAACATTGGGAACACCACCCGGTCGAGAACTTAGGACAACTCCATTTCTGTTGGAGTTGTTGGTTCTGACTGGGGATAATGGGACCAATTTAACATGAAAGAAATATAAATGGGTTATGGAAATAGAATGAGAATAAAGGAATGATTTAAAGATAAAAATGATATTAACAAATAAACTTATTCTATGAATCTCCTAAGATATTATTTCCTTAAATGTGATTCATAAAAAGATTTCACAAATCATGCAACAATATAGATCATTAAACACTTTATGAAAAGAAAAAAAATAAGATAAACTAAATTAATTAAATAGTTAATTAATTTAGTTGGTTAAAACTAATAACATAAAATATCTTCTTATTTCATATACGATCACAAATGATATAATCCTACACATCAATAGTGACAATGTCTGACTATTTGCAAGGCAGACATATAATGAAACAACTTATATAAAATTTACTATCTATCTGCACGAAACATAGTAACAATGTAAAGCTAATAGTACGTGATACATCAAGACTCTGCTCATGAAAAAAATAGCTTCCAATTCAGCTATTCTATTAGATAACTTTGGAATAAATAATAGCGCAACTTCAAAGTTGTCTGTCAAAATTCAGAACCCCTTTCTATAGACACGAGAGGGGTTTAAATAGTATACTAATATTACAAAAATAGTAAAATAAAAACAAAATAAAGGTCTTCAAAATAGTTCCAACAAACTAAGCTAAGATAAAGAGAATATAAAAATAACATTCTGTTGTAACAAGAAATTCATGACTGTGTTGCAGGTTGATTCTCCATTCATTCTCTGAGTCCACATATGTTTGTCATTGGGTTTAGTTAGGGTGGCGGGGAGGGGGGTGAATCAGTTGCGTGCACATATACCTCGTAAATACTACATCAATGAGTGCTGAAAGAAGTTGAGTTGTTGCATTAGAAAGAAACCTCATCACAAGCTAT
The DNA here is from genome assembly GCA_031772625.1 of Pinus tabuliformis. Taxonomy (NCBI): domain Eukaryota; kingdom Viridiplantae; phylum Streptophyta; class Pinopsida; order Pinales; family Pinaceae; genus Pinus; species Pinus tabuliformis. The sequence continues at coordinate 62,767,464 of CM062805.1, read as the reverse complement.
TGACTATGTGGCTTTACCAAGAAATGCCAATAACTTTCGAGGTTTAATTTTGATAAATGTTTGATGTCTTCAACCTTTTTCTTTGATGTTTCCTACCATGACTTCTTCAAAGATTTTACATCTGTTAAAGTGTCCCTTGGGCATTCTTGTATTAGATTGGATTAAAATAGGTTATTACTGATATATTCATTGAGATTCAAAGCAAGATTTCTAGCTCAGATGATAGTTATTTCTTCTTGCTTCATATTTATGTCCCAGTCACCAAAAAAAATATCTTTGTGAGGTTCTTTAATTTTGAGGAAGATCAATTGATCTTCCTTTAGCTCTATCCTGCCAATCTATATGCCCATAGCTTTTTTCATCAACTTCTTCATGGAATGTCCTCAGATTAGAAAACTGGTTAACCAAGGAATCACTAGTCTTACGCAAATCATGAATTAGAGTTAATTTATGACAAAAGATGACCCGTTGTTTAGTAGGGAGTGTATCTAGTTCTCCTTCTTCCTTTCAAACTTCATTAATTTATAGATTTTCTTTCAACTTGTTAATCTTTTGTTGTAGCTGTTGTACCTGTGCATCTTTATCTTTTATTTCAAATTCATATTGTAGTTTCAAATGATTGAAACGTTTCTGTAATTCAACAAGATTTTCTTTCCATTTCTGTTCTATCAATTGACTTTCATTATGGAGACTTTGTTCTAATTGAACAATCCTTTCTTCCTTTTCCTTCATAAGTAGTTGAACTTCTTCTGCTTTATCAATAGTCACATTGGCATAAGCTCCTGCAGACTGTGAGAGTTTGTTTAATTCTTCATCGGGGGCTGATTGGGCTCCTTTCCAAAGAACTTGAAAAGGAGTCTCATTTAAAACTAATTCCTATGCATGTTCCAACTTTCTTTTCTTTCTTTTCATGCTCATAATTTCTTTGTATTTTAGACTATAAAACACATCTAAAGAAGAGATTTCTTCAATTTTTAGAACTATCTCCGATGTGTAAAATGTTGGGATAATTTCCATATCTTTAGCAACAATATTTTTATCGAGAGGCTTAGAACAGAATGAGGTCATCCCTTTAGTTTCTAGAATATACATTCTTTCTTTGTTGATTGCAGTGTTTACATACTGAGTTTCTTCAGTCGATAAGACACGATTAAATTCCTCCAAAACTTCATCCGAATTATTTTCTTCTTGAACTGTCTTTGTTTGTTCAACAACTGAAGTAGCTATCTTTGAGACTTGAGAAATTATCGGATCCTTTGATTAGGAGGAAGATGTATTTGGAAATTCAAGGTTTTGTTGAGAATATCTCAACAAATCTTCTGGAAAATGGGTTACTCTCCGACTACGATATTGATTGCGCTCAATCAATTCTTCACGATTTAGTTGATTTGCTACTAAATTTTCAAGCATGGAATACTCTCGAACCATCTCAAACAAATCGTTAAATTTATCAGGCCTGCTTGGGAATTTTTTGATTCTAGCCTGTGTTGTGACATCTTTTGCAACCCCATTAGGATCATACTATATGTTTGGGATGGTTGGGAAATTTAAAGCTTTAATTTGGTCAATTTAAAAAATAACATTTTTGAAATTTTCTAATGTATAGATACCACAAGAAATAAGAAAAGAAGGCCAAATGGTTTTCTTGGCATCCTTGAGTACATTGATCAAACAATTCCGAATTGTTTGGTATGAAATTTCTTTGGCCAATAATTTATGAGGGACAAAAAGAGGCAAAACATGAGGACTCGCAAGACTACCAAAAACTCGAATATAAATAAATGGCTCCTCCCCAAACCACCTTCTGTTAGGTCCCTATAATACTAGTGTAACCCCTTATTGTTATTATTCAACCCTCTTATTATAATGTTGCATCCATGTAGTCTCCATATTGTTATTATTGTGCCCAATAAAAGCTCACTATTGTTATTGTTTTGCTCAGACATTATTATTGTTATGTAGGCTCTAATTATATTATGACCCCTTAGACTCCTATGTATAGAAAGGATGTCTTGTCATTTGCATCATCCAAGAATTATTCATTTTTGTAATGTAAAGGATGTTTACCCCTCGAAGAGGCTTATTTTTAAGTCATTGATCAATCTTTTCTATCTTTCTGTGAGTTGGTTTCATAACATTTGGTATTAGAGCTCTGGGTTCTAGGGTTTTTCTACTCCAAACAAGTCATCATCGAATTTTTGCTATAAATTCTTCTCTACAAAGTTTCAGAAGCTAAAAAAATGCCATTTGAGCCGAAATTATTCTGCACCTCGGGTCCGAATTTTAGATCTTGTTTCTCTATATTTACCGAGATATGACCTAAGGAAGTTAGGATTTTTACAAGATCCAGAATGCCATCGCAAACCGATCATCATGTTATTTTCTCTATAATTTTGTTATTATGAAGGTTCAGACTCAAAAATTAAAATCTGTTTGAGCTGAAATCTTGATGAAGCTCAGGACCGAATTTTAGATCTTGTTTCACTATATTTTCAGATATACGGTCCAAGACATTTAGGGTTTCTGTAGATTCCCGAATTACATCCCAAACAGGTGACCTTGGGAAAATAGTCATAACTTTCTCTCTGAGAATTAGATTGAAATTTCGTAAACAGTGAAAGAAAGAGGACAGACTGTAATTTTCTTTATATTTTTGCAGGTCTGAAGGTTGAAAAAGTGACACATGGAACTTCGTACAAGTTTTCTCTATTGAAAAATTATATAATCAAGTCATTGTGGGAGATTGGGCAAAACTCTTTCTTGAAGAATCCAATTTCGATCAGGCTGAAGGTATTGGAAAGAGGACACATAGAGCTACTGTAGGTTGCAAGTTCATATCTTGGAGATCTGAAATATCAAATATATAATAGATTCAATATCGAGTTTCTAAAAGCAAGAAAAAGAATGACTCGAATCAAGAAAATAGAAACACCTAGTAAGAAAAATTGGATGGACGATTTGAAGAATGTGATCAAAGCTAAGATAAATGGTTTTATATGTGCCATGGAAGCTAATATCGATGATAGGGTGATGCAGGCTGAACCTGCAACCCCAGAATCACACTTCAATTGATGCATATAAAATGCATCTCTGAAATTAGCTCTTAAAATCTCAAATCCTGGCAATATCACAAACACTTTTCTTACCAGTTCAGTCAGATTCTCCTTAAAACAATGGCGGCCTCCATAAGATCGACTCATCAAGTTGAGGTTATAACACTGATTCGAATCGAACTTTTGATTCTATCCTTTCTTTTTTTAAGGATCGATACATATACAGACTTCACAAATTGACATTAACTGAAGTCAATTGCAAAACCTATATTGCTAATTAGAACTGCACCTTCCAACCCAGAATTATATCACAATAAAAAATGGTTTCACCTCAATTAAGAAATTGCCAGCGCTTATAATTTTTATATGAACATCACTACAAATTCCTAATTCACCTTTCACCTATTCAGGTCTGACGAATGCTTTCACACGTCGATTTCACTAAGGCAATCCTTGAATTTCTCATTTCATTCATCATTATAATAGATATGGCTATAGTAAATACAAATATGCTTACCCATGAATGCATATGAAAACTCAAGTGTGCCTTTTCCAAACTTTAATTTGCACCGATATAATATCACTTGGTGATCACAATCACTAAGATTGAATGCCACTTAACTATCACTGATTCCACCATTCCAATTTAATACATCTCTGTACTTTGATGCGATTTCAATTGACAATCGCATGCACTCTCCATCCATCTATGATTCGATACAATCTCCACTGTGACATCTCCAATCCGATACAAACTCCGTTGTTCCGATCCGATTCAATCGGAGATCGGAATCACAACTGCCATGTACTTTGATACAATCCAATCGCAATCAGAGATCAAAGATTTCTGATCCGATTCGATACCAATCGACGATCGGATGTCAGAATAATTGAAGACTACAACTGTTAATTACTATGTAGCTCCGATGCGATTCAATCGCAATTGGAGATCGCTATAATTCAATTCCAAAATCCTTATGATATCTTCAAACCCAATTTATTTCAAAACGGAGAGGTAGTTTAACTTAAGTCTGCTTACTGATTCCAACTGCAATTTAAATCAATTCTCTGTGTTAACCGCCTGTATACTCACAGGTTTAAACAACGCCAGATTTGACTTCAACACGGAAATCTTACAATTGAAATTTGTTAGCCTCTCTCATAAAACAATAATAAATCCAAAAATAAATAAATAAATTAAATATTCCAACATCGGCATTCTACCTCAACAAACAAATTCACTCAATACAATCAAGTTCATGAATCTGCAAACTCCAGCATTTCAAAGCAAAGTCTACATCACTACAATCAAGTTAATGAATATGTAAACTTCAACGTTTCAGAGCATAGTCTACATCAACATTGTTGAACTTGTAATCAAACTCAAATCACATTGAATTGTAAGGGTGCATTCTCGGTTGAAACCGACACCCAAGTCTTGAATTGAGTCAAAGTGAATTCCTTGTTTTATGTGAGTCATTAAAATCATTAAGCATTTTTTGGGTGCATTTTCGACAGTGTTCGACACCCTTCCTTTAAGCAGAATCACGTGAATGCACGAATGTTAACTCTAAAGCAAACAAGCAACAAGTTCACATCTCCTGCAAGCGAGCGTGAGTATTCATTCAAGCAATTTGCGTCAAAATAGTACAAAGTTCATACCTTCAAGTGAGCCAGAGTGAAGTTCATTGCAACAACCATCAAAGCAACCAAACAAGATCAGCTCTAACACCAATCAAGCCAGTTGAGATCGAAATCAAGCGAGCGTGGCTATTCCTTCAAGTGAGCGTAAAGTCACCAAGTAAGGCAAGTGAGCATTCATGCAAATACGATCATCATCAAGTGAGAAAGTTCTACAACTCTAGCAAGTGTTCCTAGCAAGTGCAATAAGCAACAAATCAAGCAAGCATACCATTCAAGTCCCATAGGAAGCGAGCCTGTCATTCAAGTAACAAAATCAAGTGAAACAGTTCAAAGCACGACATCTACGACACGAGAGCCTGACTTCAAGTGAGCAAGTTCAGATGGCGCAACATATTCAGTGGTTAAACATTCTTCACAGTTTGATCATCTCCAGTGATGAAGACATGGTGCACATTAGCAAAGAAACTCTTGCTGATCTTTCATGGCATTTACGACAAACACATGAAACAATTGATTTCCTTCAACTAGAATCACAACTACAAAGAGATGAGCTGCAACAAAAGAATGCTTCTTCCAAGTCATTCAACCATACAACTGAAGATAAAGATGTTGAATCCAAATCACTCATCCAAACAACTTCAAGTGTTGAAGTTGTTCATGATCAAATTCAAATTTCTTCCAAACCCATCATCAAGCCCTGGGAAGAGATTCAAAACAACAAAAATTGACGAGGCTTAGGATATGTCACTGATGACACCAACTCACATATCCCAGATTATTCCAAGCCAATTAAGTTTGTGAGTGCAGGATTTCTTGAACAACTCACCTCAGTAGGTTCTGAGAAAGTAGCAGACAAACAGAATTGCATGCAACCTGAAGTTAATGTCCAACCGAAATGTTCTCAATGTCAAAGAACCGGTCATATGCAAGATCAGTGTTTTGATCTCCATCCTTGTTGCCATTGTGGCAAGCCCAATCATTCCTCATAAAAATGTCGCAACCAAAAAAAATCAGCCAGGTTGAAGATACATTATGAATGGATCAATCCTTGGGAATGGTCATCCACAGTCAAAAGATTGTCTCAGTTCTACAATCGACTACAATCACACATAGTGCAGCCAACAGTGAACCGATGATGGTACTCTCATGCAATTGAATGAGGGAGTACAATAGTGAAACTCTCCTACACCTAAAGGGGGGGAGTTCAGATATATTTTGGAGAAGATTGTCTCTCCTTTCAGCTAACAAAGGGGGGAAATGTCAATGAAATTGACAAGTGGTTGTCAGGCTGAAAGTCTAGACAACATTAGCGAAGCAGCCAGTGGGCATTTGTCATCAGCAGTGAGCATCAACAAATTTTCCAATGGGCAATCGACAACCAAAGCAGCAGTGAGCAGCTTTCATCATAGCAAAAGAAACATTGAGTTGTTTTTTGACATCTTTAGCCAGTGGGCGGTCATCGTCAGCAAATATGCCAGTGGGCGTTCATCAAACTGTGTCAGTGGACACCGGATGCTGTTTTCAAGCAAAGGATAGTTGGATCCTTTTGCAGCTTCGCACATGATGGAGTTGTCAAGCGTCCTTCCAAGATGAATCAGTCATGCAACTGACTCAATCTCTTTATATTGTAGTTTCTTCAGCATCCAGATTTGGCGGTTTTTTCAGGCAATGTTTTTGAGGATCAATATGAGAACTTGGAAGATGGTTCCTCGTTCTTATTTTGGATTTATCATTGGGGGGGGAATGTTAGCCTCTCTCATAAAACAATAATAAATCCAAAAATAAATAAATAAATTCAATATTCCAAGTTAGGAATTTGTGCCTAACTCTTGGGTTGTTCCTCTAAGATAGGAGTTATTTTAGGTAACTCCTATATTGGTGTGTGTCTGGTGAGAAATTATCTCAACCAAAGGAGAAATTATCTCAACCAAAAGTGTCTAAGATAGCATGCACTATCTTGAGAACACTATCTCTCATCTATTTATTTGTAACACTATATTCAATTATTTTAATAATGAGAATGAGAGAAAATACCTGAGGTAGCCATGAGGCTGAAGCCTTTTTCCGCCATATTTTGTGTCTGGTTTATTATGTGTGCTTTATCTATTTGTCTGAGTTAATTTCATTTTCAATAAAATTAAAATAACATAGTCCACAATCCTTTAAATCGAATACACAACAAAACAAAGCTCTGACTTCCATGATCATCATAAATCAAATGCACAGCAAAATAGTGCTCTGAAAAGGGTTTCTTTCATAGTTTTTCTGGGTAATGAAATTTCACACACACAAGCTCACTACTTCAGATTTTCTCCACATGGATATTTAAAACTAAATTAAACACTGATCACCACCACTTCTATCATAAAAAAGAGAAATCGACATATAGTCTTCCCGAATTCTCATACATTGACTCACACAATATGAAATTTATTCATAAAACAAAATCTCTGATTTCGACCAATTACATAAAAGAAATGACTTCCATTACACATAACATGCAATCTACCAATTTTCTGAGCTCTCACTCCATAAAAAAAAACCCACACACACATCCAACCTCTCGCTCCTTCAATTTCACTATTAATTCTCCTAATAATAGAACATAGAAACCTCCTATTTCTTCAAAATATCTTTAAGAAGAAAATCTCCTAATCTTATCACTCTCGATTACACCAATATTAATAATTCTTATCTCTAATTCTGAATAAAATAATCACATTTATTTCCATAACGAACTATTCATGAAGTCTACTCCTCTCGGTAACCTGAATTGAACCAAACAGTTAATGAATTTTATTGTGACTAGCCACAACATGTGGACAATTCTCCACATTGCTGGCTAATGCCGATGCTCCTACACCAGACTCCCAAAGTTTAAATTAACCATGATCTCCTGATCATGCAATTCTGTTCTGTGTCCTCCTGGATCCCATATTTGGTTTGATAGTCTGTCCTTAGTTACTGCTGTTGTTGTTTGTCCTTCAAGTCTCCACCCTTTATGCTGTAATGCCTCACTATCTGCTGCTGTCCTTTTCACATATTTCGCTGCTGCTTTGCTCACTCTAATTTGCAATTTTCCATTCCCTTCACCTGTACCATTTCTTCCAGCCAATCTTCCTTTCTTCTTTTGTCCTATATTTGTTTTACTGGAATGTTGTAGTATGAGTTTCCACAACTCATCCAATTCTTTGTCCATTTCACTTTCCATGTGTTGAATATTATTCTCTTGTAACTGATTGTGTCCTTGAATTAGAACATCATAATCTCTGTGCCAATATCCTTCCATATACATTTCTGAAATGTACAAATGCCTTTTCCTAGGTTCTTCTTCTGGTTTCTCATTCATGACTTCATCATTTCTTGCTTCAAATTCCAACATACCTTCCATTAATCTGATCTGTTCTTCTCGGTTCAGATTCACTTCACATTGCCCTTTTCCTGCATGTAAATCTTCATCAAAATTAATCAACTCAATAAACACAAATGCTTTACCTGGCTTCCTTATCAAAAGATTCGACTTATACCACAAATCTGCCATCTCATCTGGAAGTTCTCTCGAAAGTTCCGAACAATCTGGTGAGCTCCAGTATTGTAGCAATAATGCTACAACTCCTGGGGCTTCCTGTCTCTCATTTTATCAACCCGGTAGTTCGTACAAACTTGGAAGCGACGGTGCTGTATGCACAAGTACTAGCTCTTGTCGCACCTGTCACTTGGTCAGCTGGCACAAGTCCGCTAGGGCTCAAGCCAACTTCTATAGGCTCACAGAAGAAGCTTTATCAATGATGGACGAAAGCTAGCTCAAAGGAGACTAATCTACTTGACAAAAATGAACTGAAAGCAAATCAAAGCATGTAAACCTAGGAAACCCTAATTTAACTAGTCTAACCTCTATAATGCAAAGAATGTGAAGGAAACTTCTACCAATGCTGTTGTTACCTCTAATAAGTGAAAATGCATGGATCTAAGCTGCTTGCATCATAAAAGACATGTTTTTGTATTTTTCCTTTAAGTGTGTGGAATGATTGTGATTGTGTGCTAATTAGGGTTTGGTTGTGCAGATGGAATGGAGAAGGAAGGAGAACGTGGGATAGGTTGGGAAGGCTAGGAGAGGTCCCTAGGGATCCTTAGCATCCATCCACAGAGGTTCCTCACATTCAGAAGCTCCGCAACCGAGTGAGTGGCCTCCTACAGGATGTCTGCAGGGGATCCTACAGGATACTCTGGTTTCTACAGGATGTCTACAAACGGCTACAGGATGACCTACCGTGAGTGTTTGGCATGATGGAGGAGTGATGGAATGGTAGGGGGAGATGTGTAAGGTAGGAATGATGCTGGTGATGGCTGTAGAAGTGGAGGAATAGGATAGGGAGTGAATGTAGGGAGTAGGTTGGAAGATAGAGGGCTAGGTCAATGAAAGGGCTAGAGAATGGAAGTACGTGAGGAGTGGAAGACTTTGGGAGATAACAGAGCGGGGTAAAGGTCGAGGAGATCTGTTGCATGCGTGATCGAGATGGAGAATGAAGTAATGGACGAGAGAGGGCAGTGCAAGTGAAACAAATGCTTGTGACTGTTACCAAACCGAAAATGCATTAACCTAAACTACCGGTGCTTGTAGATTCAATGAACAGCAATCCAAAACGCGAAGGAGAATGTGCATGAAGCTGTGGTAAAGGAGTGTGGTGCAGGTGTGAATGACAAGGAAGCATCTAACATAACGTGACTGTGTTTGCAGCAATCATGAAATAAAGAAATGCGTGTTTTTGGTGGTTAGTCATGGACTGCACCCCAATCCCAAATGAGATGGCAGTGAGCCTTAACAACCCTTTTTGTTGGAGCTCCAATGGACTATATCTATCCTCTGCTACACTAAACAACTGTAAACAAACTCACCATAAGCAAATCCTATCTAACTCATGAAAAAGACCAACTTAACAACCTGTAATTCGAATTGCATGTGCAAATGAAAAGCTCAAAGTGCTGAAATGAAATGGAAACAACACTACAGCGGAGGGGATCTATGGCTCTCAGGTTCGGCCCTAACCTGAGAGCTATAGTCTCCTTAAGAAACTCAGAACTAGATCACAAACTGCCTTCTTTATTCATAACCTGATATCATGCCAAATTGGCTTACAAAAAGGAACGAAAACTGAACTGTGCTCCAAAATTACAATAGCAATACGAGAGTTTCAAAAACCTATCCAAGGCTAAGGCCTCTATACTTATACAAAAACGATGATCCAACAAGTATCCTTGATTTTAGGAGCTCGGTTGTCCAACTAGAGTTTAACTGCTGATCCTGTAGGACGATCATAACTGCTGTTCCTGTAGAGCAGTTTATAACTGCTGTTCCTGTAGAACAGCTGGCTGCTTCTAAGCTCAGAGGGGAGATGGATTGGAGCTCGGAGTTCTTGGTGGGAATCACGAGGAATGTCCCCAAGACCGTGGACATCCTCTCCTAAAAGTCAGCAGTGCCACCTCATTGTCTCCTTGTCTCCTTTTTGTTGTCTTTTGCTCCCTTTTAATGCCAAAACCTGGAATCACAATTCATTAGTCACGTAGATAGAGTACCTACCCTTCTTCCTACAAACACCATGAATAAACTAAGAAATGCATGCATAAGCAATAAAAAATGAATGGTTTGAGCAAGTAGAATAGGCCAAAATGAGCCCAAATTGTACCAAAATTGGGGCTCATCATCACCCCCCACCTGAACCATTTGCTCATCCTTGAGCAACCTTGTTCCTGCTCCTTGTCCTTGGCCGAGGACTCGGGACCGGAACAGGGTCTTTCTTTTCTTCTTTTGATGGCCCTGCCTTCTCTGCCCCTTGTGGTGACGAGGGTGATGCTTCCTTCCCTTTTCCTATTTCCTTGAGTCGGGCTTCGGAAGGCGACTGGCCTATCTTTCGTGTCCAGGAAGTGACTTTTGGGCTTCCCTTCTCAGGGGTGGCCTGTGTTTTAGAGGGAGTTCTTGTACTGGGTGAAGTAGGGATGTCTCCTGAAGTGGGTTGGCTACTGGGTGGAGGCTGCGACTTGTCTGTTTTCATTCTCTGACTCCTCCTTGCTTCGGAAGGTAGAGGGATCTCCCTCTCTCTCTTTTCTTTGGGTTTTGCCGGTGTGCTGAGGGCAGCCAGTGCCGCTGCTGCCTCCTTTTCGAGAATGCCAGCCTTCTCTTTCCTGCGTTTTGCTCTCTCGGAGCTCCTTGTAGAGGGCCCCTCCTCCTTTGGTTTCGGGCTTCCTGCAGAAGACCCTTCCTTGACCGGTTTTGGGCTCCTTGTAGGAGCATCTTCCTTAGCTCTTGGGCTTCCTGTAGGAGCCTTTTCTTTTTCTTTCAGGCTTCCTGTAGAGGCTTTTTCCTTTAGCAGTTTTGGGCTTCCTGTAGAAGCCTTTTCTTGAATTTTTGGGCTTCCTGTAGAAGCCTTTGTCCTTGTTTCCAGACTTCCTGTAGAAGTCTGTTCCTTAGTGATTTTCGGGCTTCCTGTAGAAGACCCTACTTTGTCCACTTTTGGCCCTCCTGTAGAAGACTCTTTCTTTACGCTCTGTGGGTCTCTTGTAGAATATCCCTTCTCTGTTTTTGAGCCTCCTGTAGAAGCCTTCGTCTGCTTTCCTGTAGGCGTTGTTCTGGGGATTCCTGTAGAAGCCTGCGTTTGTTTCCCTATAGATGCAACTGTCACCACCTTTTCTTGCTTGGCTGCATGGATTTTTCTTTTGGCTTTGACTGCAGGAGCTGACGAGGTTCTTGGGCTGACAGGGACCACCTCCGCTTTGTCCATTCTGCTCTTCATCCTCTGTTCTCTTGCTGTCAAAACAGGTGTGTCACCCTCCTCTTCGTCTTCCTTTTCTTCTTGCTTCCTCTTTTGTTCCTTCCTCTGCACCGTGGCAGGGGTCTTCTGACCTGGTTCCCTCTTTTCTTTGACCACTGCCTCTTTGTCTTCACTGCTGGAGGAGCCACTATCTTCGACCAGCATTTTGGTGTCCCCATCTCGTGTTAGATTTCTAAATGACTCCCAGGAGAGGGGAACTTTATAGGAGTGCAGTGCATCTTCTACAAGAAACTTGATCAGCCCATGGTGTGCCACCTGATCTGGGACGCCACCCTTCAGCTTCGTAGCACATTCCATTAAAGATTGCAACAGGAAATAAGGAATGCTTAATTTCTTTTCTACAGGAAGCTCACTTCGGTGCCTTAACTCGTTCAGCAATCGGAAATGGTACCCGTAGACGATGCTATAGCGCCCCTCACATGTAATATATTTCATAATCTGCAAGCTGACCTCGTTCCAAGGTGGTGTCAAAATATTCCTTCGTACTCCATTCTTATCTTCAGAGAATTCTTCCTCAGGTGGAAAGAATTCCTTCTTCGCTTGCTGGCTCTGTTTTCATTCTTCTTTATCCCACGGGAGACCCATAGGAAGCTCAGTGATTCTACTGATGGACTGCGGGGTTATATTGAGGCTTAGGCCTCTGAAATTGACTGTGGCCAGCACCTTGGATTTTGGCCTCAGGGCCTGCAAGAATTCCTCGGCCACTTCCTCATTGTACCCCTGCAACTTATCACAAAAAGGCATCCATTGTGCTTGTGTAAAGAGCTCCACCACTGCCTGATTTCTCCTCAATGTGGTTGAATCAGTGGGCTCTCGTCTGATAAACCCACCAGGCATGATGAACACAGTGGTTTTGACCAAAGGCGGTAGATACAAAGGAAATTCGGTCTTATAGACAGAGCATGCAATGAATTCACAGACCACAGTCTAATTATACTGCTATCCTGTAGAAGCGATAGTATAGGCACGACAATCCAATATTTTTTATGACCAAAATGTGAATAATGACCTTGCCACCTTTGAAAACCAATTGCGGAAGGAGTTTCAGGGTTACCTCTTTTCCGCCACCTTTTTTACGTGAAGACTTCAGCTTCCTGTAGAGACCGCTTTCCTGTAGATACTGCTTCCTGTAGGACTGCGTTCCTGTAGAAACTGTTCCTGTAGGAGTAGTGCGCAGACTTCGGGGGGAGCTATAGTTGGACAGCAGTCGAGAGGTGCCTTACCAGCGTTCAGGTAGCCGAGAGCTTGGCGTATCAACATGCAGAGGTAATCAGAGGAGCTACGAGTTTTGAAGTGAGGTTGATGGATATACACGCTTAATCGAGCCGATTAGATTTTGAATCGGCGCAGCTCATGGCGTGGGGGGTGAGATGTCCCCGCCGGACCGTTGGGTGACGTCACCCATCATCCGCCTGCACATTCGCTTGCTGCCGCATTCATTCCCACAGATCTGCCGCCGCCCTTTTCGGTTAAACTCGTTTCACGGTTGACGGGACTAATCTTCACGTGCGTGCTACGTGTGTCTTTTGTCGTGGCTGCCAGCTCATCATCTGACTATCCTTTCACTAGCCGATGTGGCCAGTCAACTAGCCTTACGGCCGCTCAACCATTCACCTTTATGCCATGCAAAACAAATCAAAGTAATATCCATGCGATTTGATGGAGAGAAGGATTAGAACACTTACCTGCGCGCGGCTGCACATGATTTCCAGTTTGTGGACGATGGATTTACCTGCTGCACGCGGCTTACACAGACCCGGAGGCACATGGCTACCGGTTGCTGACGCTGGAGTGGATGGTCTCACGTTCATGCGCCCGTGTTTTATCTCGGATGGCGGTGCCGTGGACGGTATTCACTCGAGCAGGTTGAACTGTTACAGGATCCCCGCGAGGGGTCTTATCACAGTCCTTTCTCCTTGGGTACATGCTGCATGCTGGCGATTCTGGCTTCTCGGTCACAATCCCAGTGCTTCTGATGCATAACGTGGATGTGGTATGGCTCTCGGTGCTTGGTTTTTCTTTGACAGATGTTTTTTCACGAGAACTCATTGCTTTGTTGTGCTGCTGCAGGGATCTTGGTTGCATGGCGACGAGGATGGTGGAGCAAGATAATAGCAATGTTCAGGGGTGCCATCAATGGCATGCATGCGTTCAATCCACTCCTCAGTCGCTAGATCTTCACTTGAAACACATTTCGGCCGTCGCAACCTTCTACAGGAAGTTTCCTGTAGAACACAGAGCTTCCTGTAGAAATTTTGCACTTTCCTGTAGAAGATCCGCGTCTTCCTGTAGGAAGACTGTCTGTTCCTGTAGAAAACTGTATCTTCCTGTAGAAGATCCAAATCATGATAAAAATTGCACATACCTTGAAAAGCATTGTTATTCTTGGAGGAGGTGTTGATGACATCCTTTGGTAGCGTGATGAAGGCCCCTGGCTTGGAGTGGAGAGGCTTCTTCTCCTCCATAGAACATCTACATGCAAAACTTTTATTGTGCTTATTGTTTTTTTTCTCTCTTTTTTTTTTTTGAAAAGATAGCAGGGGCGCCCCAAAGAGGTTTTCACCCTTGCTACCTGCCCTGAGCGCCTCAAAGAGGTTTTCACTCAAGGATCTTTTTTTTTTTTTTTTTTTTAACTTTTTTTTTTTTTTTTTTTTTGAAAGACAATAGGAGCGCCTCAATGAGGTTTTCACCCCTACTGCCTGCCTTGGGTGCCTCAGAGAGGTTTTCACCCAAGGATCTTTATTTTTTCTCTCTTTTTTTCTCTTTTTTTTTTTTTCTTTTTTCTCTTCAGGGTATGCCCAAAGTGGAGGCAGAACCCTTCTCTATGACCAAAACAGATTTCTCCATAGTGCTGATAAACTCTTGTCTTGAGAGAGGTCTTCTATAGATCTTCAATCGGTGCCCATTGACAAGCATGGGAATGGCTTCCTCATCAATGGTTCGAATGAGGACAGATCCATTGTCATGGCACTGTTCCACTACATATGGTCCTAGCCATCTGGTTCTCAACTTCCCCTTGAAATCTTTGAATCTGGAGTCATACAACAAAGCCCAATCTCCCGGCTGGAACTGCTTGTCATGGAGATGTTGATCATGCCACACCTTTCTCTGAAGTTGAACCACTTCTGAGTGAAGGAGGGCCTACATGCGGTGCTCATCCAGTCCATTCAGCTGCAATAACCTTTCTTGTTGTGCATGGCTGAGATCTAGGTCCAGCTGAGCTGCCATCCTCAAAGTGTTATACTCAAACTCAATGGACAGCAAAGCTTTCTTCCCATAGACCAGCTCATAAGGTGTGAAGCCGGTGGTGGTCTTCCAGGTGGTGTTGTAAGCCCATGTGGCCTCAACCAGGCGATCTGCCCAGTCCTTTCTGTTGCTTCTCACCACTTTGGTCAAGATCCCTTCTAATGCTCTATTGGTGACTTCCACCTGCCCATTTGCTTGAGGGTGATAGGGGGTGGAAGTCCTGTGCTTGATCTTGTGATGAGCTAGCAGATCTTCAACCAAGTTGGATGTGAACTGGCTCCCTTGATCGGTCACCAGCTCTCTTGGGTAGCCAAACTTGTAGAAGATGTTCTCTCTTAAGAACTTGACCACCTTCTCTTCTGTTGCTGCTTTGATTGCTTTAGTCTCTACCCACTTTGTCAAGTAGTCAGTACACACAATGATGTAGGATCTCTGCCTCAAAGAGGGATTGATTGGACCCACAAAGTCCATGCCCCACTTCTCAAATGGCTCAAGAGTCACTTGAGGTTGGAGAGGCATCTCATCCCTTTGGGTTGGTTTTCCCATCCTTTGGCATTGGTCACACTGGCTGACATATCTTCTGACATCTTGATGAAGTGTGGGCCAATAGTAGCCTGCTTGCAGGATCTTGAAGGTAGTTCTCTTTGTTGCAAAATGTCCTCCACAAGGCCCGTCATGACAGGTGAGGAGGATGTCGAAGACTTCCTCCTCCCTTACACAACGCCTTAATATCTGATCGGGGCCAAGCTTGAACAGGTTTCCCCCGATCCAAGTAAATGAGGCACTCTTTCTGATGATTTTGCTCTTCTCTTTTGAAGAGAGGTGCGGAGGGAACTGAGCTGAAACAAGGTAGTTTGCTATATCAGCAAACCATGGAGAGAGTACTGAGATAGCAAACAGATTCTCATCAGGCATCTGGTCATCCACCGTCCCATCTTCATCTGCAGACAAATCCAATCTAGACAAGAAGTCAGCAACAACATTTTCTCTTCCTGGTTTATCAACAATGGTTAGATCAAACTGCTGCAATAAAAGTAACCATCTAATAATACGAGCATTCACATCGGGTTTATTCATCAAATATCTAATAGCAGCATGGTCAGTATGTACAAATGTTTGATACCCGGTAATGTAATGACGGAACTTGTTTAATGCATGGACTACAACTAAGAACTCTTTCTCGGTTACAGTGTAATTCAGCTCTGCTTTGGACAAGTTTTTGCTGACAAAGTAAATGGCATATGGAAGTTTTTCCTCAACTTGTCCTAAAGCTACACCTATGGCTTTGTTCGAGGCATCAATGTGGATGTGGAAAGGTAGGGCCCAGTTTGGACCTCTCAAGATTGGTGCTGACACCAACTTGTCCTTTAACTCATTCAAACTCCTCTGACAATCGTCAGTCCACTTAAACTCCACATCTTTTGCCAACAGACCAAACAATGGTGAGGCTAACTTGCTGAAGTCCTTAATGAATCTCCGGTAGTATCCTGCTAATCCCAAGAAACTCCAGACATCCCTTACTTTTTGAGGAGGTGGAACCCTCTTGATGAGAGCAATTTTGTTAGGATCCACCTGCAATCCTTGGGAAGAAATGGAATGGCCTAGCACGGTCCCTTCAGTCATTAGGAATTCACATTTTTCAGGGCTGAGGGACAAGTTCATCTCGGTGCATTTGGTTAGGACTTTCCCCAGGTTGGACAATGCTTCCTGGAAGTTGGCCCCATAAGGAGTAAAGTCATCCATGTATATTTCCACTGCATCATGGACCAACTCCGAGAAGATGATCAAGACAGCTCTCTGAAAAGTAGCAGGAGCATTGCACAGCCCAAAGGGAAGGACTCGGTAGGAAAAGGTACCCCAAGGAAAAGTGAAGGTGGTCTTATCTTGGTCTTCCGGGCTGATTTGGATTTGATTGTACCCGCTAAACCCATCCAGGAAAGAGAAGAACTTCTTTCCTGCCAGTCCATCCAACACTTGATCTATGAAAGGTAGAGGGAAATGGTCTTTTTTGGTAGCTTTGTTCAGCTCACGGTAATCTACACAGATCCTCCACTTCCCATTCTTCTTGGGAACCAACACTAGAGGGGACACCCATTCACTATCTGAGATGGGGTAGATGAATCCGGCATCCAAAAGTTTCTGCAATTCTTCCTTGACAATGTCCTTAAGGGCTGGATTCATTCTCCTCTGGGGTTGCCTAACTGGTTTACAGTCCTCTTTGATGTATATATGATGAGTACAGACCGAGGGATGGACTCCTTTCATCTCCTTATAGCTCCAAGCAAAAGCATCTAGGTGGCTGGCCAAGAGGTTGCACAACTCCTTTTCCTGAGAAGGAGATAGGGAGGAGCTGATTTTCAATGCTCTCTCAGGGCCGAACTCCACACTCTTAACTCTGGGAGTGACAGGGTTGGTTGTACAAAGATCCACTAAGGTGCTAGCTTGGGCATCCTCCACCAACTTCTCTAAAGGTAGTGCACTGGTAGGTGGGTTTTGGATCAAGTTCTCGATCAAATCATCCTCGGTTGGGGGATTTCTTCTATTGGTTTCTATGGTACACAGAGGTGCTGAATACACCTCGTCTTCTTCTCCTTCTTCCAACCAGAGTGGTAAGTCATGCTCCAAAGAGGGTTGGGCAGGAGGGTATAGGACAAGTTTCTTGGACATAGGACCATTTTTGATGGTCATATTTCCGGCACGACAACTGATATAGGCATCTGCAGTGGCTAACCAAGGCCTTCCCAAAATGAGGGGATATCCAGTAAGCTTTGCCTTTGGTTGCAGAACCAGGAAGTCTGCAGGATACTCCCAAGAGTCAATAGAGACCAAGACATCCTCCACAATCCCTTCGGGAGTCACAGTGGAGCGATCTGCTAACTGCAGTACTGTCGAGGTCTTCCTCAAGGAACCTTGAAGATTGAGCTTGAGCATGGTATCCCTGGTCATTACATTAATGGCAGCCCCCAGATCAATCAGGGTGTGGGGTATGATGGTGCCATTGATGTGGACATCTACTACAGGACTTCCAGGATCTAAGTACTTTGGGCAGATGACTTGTCCTAGCATAAGGTCAGACAGTTGTCCTATGACATTGATAGTTGAAGCATCTTTCTTCCGTCTGCCTGGATGTTTGAAACACTTCTCCTTAACCAGCTTGTTATAGATTGGCACATCCTTGATGGCCTGGAGAAGGGGTATCTTCACACACAATTGCTTGAGCTCTCCCAGAAGCTCATCTTCTTCCGGGTTGGGTTGTGTGGTGGCTGTAAGTCTCTCAGGAAAGGGTGGAATAGGCTTTGGTTCACTTTCCTGATGGTCTTCCTCATCCTCTGGGGGAGGAGGTTGGCGATCTGGAAGAGTCTTTCCAGATCTAAGATTGATCTCCTGGATCTCCACAACATAGGTAGGGCATGAGGTCTCCCCAGTATATACCTGTTGAGCCTGTCTATTGTTGGGGTTCGGGTTCGGTTGAGCAGGCATTTGAGGTTGCCTTGGAGGAGCAGGAGGTAATGGTTGTGGCTGAACTGGAGGTGGAGGCAGAATGGCGGGAGGAGTGTTGTACTGGGGCCTCCACCCCAACTGAGATGCACTCCACTGAGGCTGTGACTGGGCATGCGAGTGATATTAGTGAGTAGTGGGTTGAGTAGGATACTGAGGTGGATAAGACCATGGAGGAGGCATGGACCAAGAAGGATGAGCAGGGGGACCCCAGGAAGGCATAGGAGTCGATTGGTTGGGGTTGTAATAGGCTTGTGGTGCCCCTTGCATTCCCTGCTGATAGGGTCTAGATCCTTGTGGTCTCCTTTGGTTGATGAAGTAGAGAGGTTCAGTGGGGGCTTCAGTCCCTTGGTACATGGCTTTAAACCCAGGTAAGGTGGGACACTGATTGGTAGGATGGTCCTCCTCACAAACAAAACACACTTCAATCGAATGCAATGGGCATTCGTTCTTAGGATGTCTTCTTGTGCACCTAGGGCAGAAGACAGCCAGGGCTCTCTCAGCTTCTTCTTTCTTCTGCTGGATCCTGAATGTGTCCAGCTGCATGGCAATGGTCTGTCTCACCTCACTCTTAAGATCTTCTAATTGGTTTGTAAACTCATGTTTGGAGAAAGGGACACCAGTGGAGAGGAGATTTCCTCTACCTCGTTTCCTAGCTGCCCTAGAATGATTTCTAAACACAGTTTTGATGTCCTAATAAGGCAGTTGGTAAATGTCCCCCCCAGCAAACATGTGAAGGGTATCTAAGAGTTCTTCAGGTACTCCTCGGAGCAGAACCAACTTAAGGGATTCAGGGTCAAGTGTGCACCTGGCCCGCTTGTAACTAAGTTGGAACCTTTCCTCATAATCCTCTAAAGACTCATCGTTTCCCATGGTCATCCGAAAGATTTCCCCTTTCGTTTCCTTGGACCTACAATAATCCCGGTACTTGGTGTTGAAGGCTTGCTGCATCTGAGCCCATGTGGTGATACTATTCCCAGGCAAACCCATGAACCAGCGTAATGATGCATCCTTGAGAGTGGAAGGGAAAAGTTTTAGCTTTTGTTAATCTTCAGTATAGTCATAGGTTCTACAGAGGACAGCAAACTCAAATAGGAAGGTATCAGGATCCTCAGTGGTCAGTCCATGGAAGTGAGGCAAAGCAGAGGGGCTAATGTTTTTCATTTTCATCTCTCCGTTGGTCTCTCAGATGGGGAAAGCTCCTTCTATTCTCTCATCTTCTCTATTGTCAGCCATAGCTTCAGATGGAGTGGTCTCTAACTCTTCTTCTTCTATAGGATTTTGGTATGTCTCGGGATGTTCACCTATAGTTTCCTCTGGATCACTGTCGCCACCGAAGAGTGAAGGGTGACTAAGTGATGTGGTGGGGGTGTTAGGTAGGAATTTGCCTGATCTATCTTGGTTCCTACGAGGCATGAAATGGAAAGGACTTTTCTTTTTTTGAGTGCTTTTGCTTTTTCTTTGGTACCTGCAAAACTGAAACAAAGTGATCTACAGCTAACTATATTGCTCAAATGAAATTGCAGAATTAGAAAGCTAATCTAGGAAAGCGAGAAATACTAGTCTATGAAAGCAGGAAATACTAAGCTATGAAAGCAAGAAATACTAAGCTATGAAAGCAGGAAATACTAAGCTATGAAAGCAGGAAATGCTAATCTATGAAAGTAGGAAATACTAAGCTACTTTTGCAGAATGGAAATGAAATAAACTACTGAGCAGAAGTAAGAGTACGAAAGTAGAAGAAAAGCAACAATTACTAATACTTTGACGCTTCCCCGGCAACGGCGCCAAAAAGATGGTGAGCTCCAGTATTGTAGCAATAATGCTACAACTCCTGGGGCTTCCTGTCTCTCATTTTATCAACCCGGTAGTTCGTACAAACTTGGAAGCGACGGTGCTGTATGCACAAGTACTAGCTCTTGTCGCACCTGTCACTTGGTCAGCTGGCACAAGTCCGCTAGGGCTCAAGCCAACTTCTATAGGCTCACAGAAGAAGCTTTATCAATGATGGACGAAAGCTAGCTCAAAGGAGACTAATCTACTTGACAAAAATGAACTGAAAGCAAATCAAAGCATGTAAACCTAGGAAACCCTAATTTAACTAGTCTAACCTCTATAATGCAAAGAATGTGAAGGAAACTTCTACCAATGCTGATGTTACCTCTAATAAGTGAAAATGCATGGATCTAAGCTGCTTGCATCATAAAAGACATGTTTTTGTATTTTTCCTTTAAGTGTGTGGAATGATTGTGATTGTGTGCTAATTAGGGTCCAACCTGTCTCCTAAAAGTCAGCAGTGCCACCTCATTGTCTCCTTGTCTCCTTTTCGTTGTCTTTTGCTCCCTTTTAATGCCAAAACCTGGAATCACAATGCATTAGTCACGTAGATAGAGTGCCTACCCTTCTTCCTACAAACAACATGAATAAACTAAGAAATGCATGCATAAGCAATAAAAAATGAATGGTTTGAGCAAGTAGAATAGGCCAAAATGAGCCCAAACTGTACCAAAATTGGGGCTCATCACAATCTACAATATCTGTCTTTAATTTTTCTTTACTCTAGCTTTCTTCAAGGTCAATGATCCTCAATGACTACTCAATCTTCAATAGCTCAATGTATCCTTTGATTTCACTAATTCTTTTGCCATCCTTCTTTTGACTTATTCTTCAAATGTCATCTGATTGGACATCTTCCTGCGCTTGGTTGTAACTTCCTTCCTTATTCTGCATATGAATATGAGTAGTCATTTCTTCAACAATCTTTAATAACTGTTTGTCTTTCCTCAAGTCAATGTGACCTGCAAACACACAACAACCTTCAGTTTTCAAAATACAATACCTTCCATTTTCCTTTGATGCTTCAAGCACCAATCCTTCATCATAGATCTTTTGGATTTCAGCGGATCCTTCTTGTGGTGACTTCAAATCAATATGAATTTGTTCAAGTTTCTTGAACTCATTCATGAGCTTGCCATTCAACCTTTGTTGCAATAGCTTCCACTTCACCCTTTTCTTCAGTCTCCATCTGTATCTTCGGTCTTCACTTATCATCCTTTGTACTGCCAAACCAATTTCTGGTTCTTCATTCTGCTGCCAGTTTCTATACTTCTGCAATTTAATGTTTTCCTCAAATTCATTCTCATGTAGCTGATCATTCTTTCCAATTTTCTGGTTACTTCCATATTCATCTTGCTGAGTTAATATTTCTATCTCCTTTATGCCTCAGAGGACATAACTTCCTTATTGCTCCTGATCTTTCATCTCCCCTTCAAATAATCGCTACTCAATTTCTCTGATTTCAACATCATATTTATTAATGCTGTCTTCCACACCTTTTCCTCCATTAGGTTCTGTAAGCTTTGTTTCTCCTTTGGGTTCCTCGAGTAATCTTTCCAAGAATTCTATCTCCTTGTGAAATCTCTCCAGCAGATCATCACAATTTCCATTCTTAGCTTCATTCTTTTCTTGGCAATCCTCCTGAGTTGACCTGTTTTCACATCATCATATTGCAAGCATCTTTCATTAATTCCATTAAACAAATTGATTGGTTTACCTTTTTGTAGTCCCACTATGGAATTGTCTTTAGACTGCTGGTATATATCAACCTCATCTGACTGTTTCACACCAAATAGGATTTCATCTATGAACTCATTCTGTTGCAATAGATCAACGCCTTCTTCCTCTAAAAGGGATTCACCATCATACTTCACCTCAAGAGCTTCATTCATGTTTGTGACAATTTCATCTGACTGTCCATCATCCTCTGCATATCCTGCAAACAACACAAACTATGCCAATATTCCATGAGATCTTGAGCTGATATCTCATTATCTTCTTCCCCTAACATCTCACCTTGTTCTGGTCTACAAATGGAAACTTTCATTTCTACCTCTGCTTCTCTGAGTTTCTCTGATTCCTCTTGGGTACTCAATATCTGCTCAATATTTCTCATTTCTTCTACTATCTCTAACTTCATTTGCTGATTTCTCCTTTCTCGTAGCCTTTTCCATTTTACTCTTTTCCTCATGGTCCAAACACTTTTCTGTAGCATCTTCATCAATATTCCAATTTGGAAATCTATCTTAGCTTTCTCTCGGTCAAACTCTTCTCGACTCATCCTCATGCCATTTGCTTTGGCATCTTCCCTTCTGTTGTGGCTTCTTTGTGAACTTCTGCTATGACTATCTGTAGCCATTTTTTGCTCCTCTCTTTCCATGAGCTCCTCGCACCTCTGCAACAAGCCTCTGCAACAGTAAGTCCTCCTTACTACAATCTCACCTCACTAAGCTCTCCTCACTCAATCTTTTGGTAAGCACGATCCCCTATCTAGAATCTTCTCCTGAGCAACACCTTTGCTCCCTCTAGGCTTCTGCAATCTCTCACTTTCTCTTTCGAACACACTTCAATTGCCCTCTCTGTCCAATCTCTTGTTGGCTCCTTCCAGTTCACTGCCACTTCTAAGGACTTTCCTTATCCTTCTTTTAAGAACGCATTTGGTTCTTCTCTCACAGCTTCTCTTGATTTATATTGTTGTAGTATTCACTCTTTCTTAAGCTGTCACCTGTGTTTTGAATGGATTTCCTCTCTTCTATAATCTGGTACTAAACTCCATTCAGAAAACAACCATATTCAATTTCAACAGAGCCAAGCTCTGATACCAAAAATGATGCAGGCTGAACCTACAACCCCAGAATAACACTTCAATTGATGCATATAAAATGCATCTCTGAAATTAGCTCTTAAAATGTCAAATCCTGGCAATTTCACAAACACTTTTCTTACCAGTTTAGTCAGATTCTCCTTAAAACAATGGCACCCTCCATAAGATCGACTCATCAAGCTGAGGTTCTAACACTGATTCGAATCGAACTTTCGATTCTATCCTTTCTTTTTTTAAGGATCGATACATATACAGACCTCACAAATTAACATTAACTGAAGTCGATTGCAAAACCTTTGTTGCTAATTAGAACTACACCTTCCAACCCAGAATTATATCACAATCAGAAATGGTTTCGCCCCAATTAAGAAATTGCCAGCGCTTATAATTTTTATATGAACATCACTGCAAATTCATAATTCACTTCTCACATATTCAGGTCTGAAGAATGCTTTCACACATCAATTTCACTAAGGTAATCCTTGAATTTCTCATTTCATTCAACATTATAATAGATCTGGCTATAGTAAATACAAATATGCTTACCCATGAATGCATATGCAAACTCAAGTGCGCCTTTTCCAAACTTTAATTTACACCGATATAATATCACTTGGCGATCACAATCACTAAGATTGAATGCCACTAAACTATCACCGATTCCACCATTCCAATTTAATACATCTCTGTACTCTAATGTGATTTCAATCAACAATCGCATGCACTCTCCACCCATCTACGATTCAATACAATCTCCATTGTTCCATCTTCGATGCTATACAAATTCGTTGTTCCGATCTAATTCAATCAGAAATCGGAATGACAACTTCCATGTACTTCGATACAATCCAATCGGAATCAGAGATCAAAGATTTATGTTCTGATCTGATACCAACCGATGATCGGATGTCGGAATAATTGGAGACTAGAACTGTTAATTACTATGCAGCTCCGATGCGATTCAATCGCAATTGGAGATCACTATAATTCAATTCCAAAATCCTTACGATATCTTCAGACCTGATTTATTTCAAAACGGAGAGGTAGTTTAACTTAAGTTCGCTTACTGATTCCAACCGCAATTTAAATCAACTCTCTATGTTAACCGCATGTATACTCACAGGTTTAAACAATGCCAGATTTGACTTCAACACGGAAATCTAACAATTGAAATTAAAATAACACAGTCCACAATCCTTTAAATCGAATACACAGTAAAACAACGCTCTGACTTCCACAATCATCATAAATCAAATGCATAGCAAAATAACGCTCTGAAAAGGGTTTATTTCATAGTTTTTCTCGGTAATGAAATTTCACATGCACAGGCTCACTACTTCAGATTTTCTCCACAGGGATATTTACAACTAAATTAAAACACTGATCACCACCACTTCTATCATAACTAACAGAAATCAACATATAGTCTTCCCGAATTCTCATACATTGACTCACACAATATGAAATTTATTCATAAAACAAAATCTCTGCTTTCGACCAATTACATAAAAGAAACAACTTCCATTACACATAACACGGAGTCTACCAATTTTCTGAGCTCTCGCTCCATAAAAAAAAACCCACACACACATCCAACCTCTCGCTCCTTCAATTTCACTATTAATTATCCTAATAATAGCAAACAGAAACCTCCTATTTCTTGGAAAGATCTTTAAGAACATAATCTCCTAATCTTGTCACTCTCGATTACACCAATATTAATAAGTCTTATCTCTAATTCTGAATAAAATAATCACATTTATTTCCATAACAAACTATTCATGAAGTCTACTCCTCTCGGTAACCTGAATTGAACCAAACAGTTAATGAATTTTATTGTGACTAGCCACAACATGTGGACAATCCTCCACATTGCTGGCTAATGTCGATGGTCCTGCATCATAGGGAAAAATATTTGAAGGAAGGTATGGAATATTTGAAGAAAAACATGGAAGGTTTGAATGAAGGTGGGACAAAGATGCTACAATAAAGGCCTCATAATGAGGAAAAGGTAGCAGATGAAGCTCATGATGAGAAAAAAAAAAATTAATCAATATTTCATAGAATCTAACATTAGATTGAAGACTCTTCATATTCCAAATATCGATATGAGGAAGTTTGATGGCAAGGATCCCATAACATGCATACTACAGATCGAGAAATATTTTGATCTACATGATGTGCAACTGTTACAAAAGGTATGTATTTCATGTTTATATTTAGAATTGAATCAATTTTAATGGTATAAAAGGGATTTTTTCTCATAAACCACTTGTTACCTAGTCAGTTTTCATGAAGGAAATGATAGCACATTATGAGGATACAAAGAGAAACACTTTATTTAGCCAATTGATAAATATCAAACAAAAGGGTTCAATGGTAGAGCACATTGAGGACTTCCAAAAATTAAATATAAGGGTAAATGATATTCCAGAGAAGTAGAGTATTGATGTCGACGTAGGGATTTTAAAGGATAACTTCAAGATGAGTTTTGTCTCTGGGAACTCGATTCATTGGAGAAGGCATTCAGGTTGGCAAGAAAAATTGAAAGAAAAATTATGGCAACAATAAATCCTACCACTCACAACTGTAAAGATGGAAGTGTTGTTGCCCCTAGCCTTCCACAAGCTAACAGCTGGACACCACGTCAATTGGAAGAAAAAATAGTAAAAGGGCTTTGTTATTGTTGTGATAGAAAATATACTAAAGGTCATAAGTGCGCTGAGAAGAAATTATTTTACATAGATTGTGAAGAGGAGAAAGAAAAGGAACAAGAAACGTAAAAAGAAGAGGATATACACCAAGAACAAACACTAAAGAAAGAAAAAATGAATCCGACCATATCTTGTAATGAATTGGCCAGAATTACCACTCCTCAAACTATCAAGATAGAAGGACATATCAAGAAGAAAAAGGTAATATTGTTGATTGGTTCGGGAAGTACGCATAATTTTATTCATTATAAGATATCCAAAGAATTGAATTTCTTCCTATATCAAACAACAGAATGTCAAGTGATGATTGCAATTGGAGGAACCATAAATATCTCTAGAAAGTTCCATAATATCAAGCTATACATGGGAGAATATGTATTGCATAGCGAAATGGTTTCCATTCTCTTGGGTAGTGCTGATGTTGTACTAGGAGTCCAATGGCTACAATCCTTGGGCACAATATCTTTTACTTTTCAAGAAATTTTCATGAATTATTTTTCGAAAGGAAAGGAATTTGAATTAAGGGGTATCGTAGGGAAATTGAGAAATATGATGAGCTCTAACAGAATGACAAAGCTTCTAAAGAAAGAACAATGAGGCGTAATTGCACAATTATGTTCACTAGGGGTTCCGACATCGAAATTAGCTATTTCTCCAGATGTAAAAAACGCCTTGGACAATCATTCCAAGGTATTTGAGACTCCCAAAGGCCTCCCACCTATTATTGATCATGATCATGCTATTCCTTTGATTCCAATAAGTGTTCCTCCGAACATCAGGCCTTACAGTTACCCCTATGCCCAAAACAGTGAAATTGAACGTATGGTTGTAGAAATGCTAGAGGTTTGTATAATTCAACATAGTCGAAGTTCTTTCCCTACTCTAGTATTATTGGTACACAAGAATGATGGATCATGACGCATGTTTTCAAATTATAGGGAACTCAACAAGCTCACTATTAAAGATAAATTTTCCATTCCTGTCATGATGAATTTTTGGATGAATTGCATGGATCAATTTACTTCGCCAAGTTGGATCTTCATTTAGGATATCATCAAATCAAAATAAAGACTAAAGAGATTCTGAAAACAACATTTAGAACTCATGAGGGTCATTATGAATTTTTGGTCATGCCTTTTGGCCTTACCAATGTACCTTCTACATTTCAAGTTTTGATGAATTCCATTTTCAAATCCTTCCTTAGAAAATCCGTGTTAGTATTTTTTGATGATATACTAATCTACAACAATTCTTCGAAGGATCATGTTCAACATATTGATAGGGTGCTAAAACTATTGGAGGAGAAACAATTATATGAAAAAATCTCCAAATGTTTTTTTGGAGTACAAGAGGTGCAATATTTTGGTACTGAGTTAGCTCATAGCTCATCCTATCATCCTAAAACTAATGGGAAAATAGATATAGTGAAAAAATGTTTGGAAGGATATCTTCATTGCTTTGTATCTGATAAACAGACACAATGGGTCAAGTGGTTGCCTCTGGCTGAATGGTGGTATAACAGTTCCTTCCATATTGCAGCAAAAATGACCCCATTTATGGCACTTTATGGATATCATCCACCATCAATCACATCATCTTTAAAGGAAAATTCTAAGGTTCAAGACGTGGAAGATCACGTCAAGCATCAACAACAAGTTCTCAAACTATTAAAGGATAACCTCACTTTGGCACATAACAGAATGAAACAACAAGTAGAAAAACATTGTAGCGAAAGAAGTTTTGATCTAGGTGACTGTGTATTTCTACGACTACAACCATACAAACAAATATACCTCAAGCAAGTTAAGAAGATAATAAATTATCACCAAAGTATTATGGTTTGTACAAGGTGTTACAAAGTATTGGTACTATGGCATACAAATTGGAGCTTCCTGCATCTTCCCGAGTGCCCTAAGTTTTCCATGTTTCATGCTTAAAGAAGGTTAGAGGTGACAATTTCCTAGTTCCAACAATATTGTTAGAAGTTGACAAAGAAGGAAAAATAATATTAAAACCTGAAGCAGTCACGGAAACAAGAAACCGATAGCTACGAAATCGATCAATTTTAGAGTATCTCATCAAGTGGAAGAACTTACCTGTTGAAGATTACACATGGGAGGACGAGAATTTTATACAGAAGCATCGACAACTACTCAAGCATTGAGAACAAAACTTTTTGAAGGACAGGGGCATGTTAGGTCACTAGACTACTAGTGTAACCCGTTATTGTTATTAGTGTAACCCCCTTATTATATTTTTGTGCCCTGTAGTCCCCATATTGTTATTATTGTGCCCCATAGAAGCCCACTATTGTTATTTTTGTGCCCTTACATTATTATTGTTATGTTGGCTTTGATTATATTATGACCGCTTAAACTCCTATACATAGAAAGGAGGTCCTATCATTTGTATCATCAAAGAATTGTTCATTTGTGTAATGTAAAGGAGGTTTCCCCCTTGAAGAGGCTGAGTTTTAAGTCATTTATCTATCTTTTCTATATTTTTGTGAGCTTGTTTCGTAACACCTTCCTAATGACATTAAGTCATTACTAGCTTCTGTAAAGAGTCTAGGCACTTTGTTGCTGAAAACCTTTTGGTGAATAAGGAGAATGATTTCATGAAAACTTTTATAAAAATGAGAATGATACTTGGATTCTCACAAGATATCATGGTAAAAATGGGGTTAGGGTATTGAATTGTTCATTTCCATCCTATAGATGGAAAATCATATGAAAAACTAATAGCATCCATGACATAGTTGCTCATAAAGAAAATGTGAAGAGTTCTAGAATTGATATTGCACTTCTGTCTATAGTTCCGAATTTCATTAGTTAAATTATTAGACAAGATATTTGCCCAATCCATAATATAACCATCAGAAGAAACGTCTATTAATGGTCCCCATTCTTCTGATAACTTCTGTGTATTAGGGTAATCGTATAAACGACACATCATAACAATAAAATGATAGAAAGGGACAACAATAGAAGCTAATGAATACATACCCCCACCATCACGCTTGTGCTTGTTCAGATCCCTTCTCCATTCTCTGATAGGCTCTACTGGGTTTTGATTCTCATTCATAAAATTATGGTTAAATTGAGTTTCATACATTTTCTGCAGTAGGAGAAAGAGGTAGATTCTCCGAAATCCTTGGCCTTGAATGACCCAATGATTGTATTTTTCATAGTAACTAAAACTCTGTCTATAATATCCGAATGGTTGATCACCCATCTCGCCATATCTGTGTAGGGAAAGATTTTGGGACGAGTGAAAATTTTATGTAAAAAGAAATTAGCGACATCATTCCATTTAGAGCCAAAATCTGGAGTTGTAGCATCTGTAGTAGCACTTTCCTTCTCAATTACCCTTGGATTTTCATCTTCGAACAATTTGTATGTGACATCCCAAGAGGAGGACCCTACGTCTTGAATGCATGCAGTATCTGTGAATAAAGGTGACATATTGACAACCTCTTTAGGAGGCAAAACTGTCTGTGGTTGAATCACATACCTCTTCTTTTCTTTGACAATTCTTGACATCTCCTTTAACTGTTTATTTTCGAGATTTACCTATTAAGAATAAAACAAGGATGAGTGGCAAGAACTCGTAAATGAAAATAGTATTTTCAATTGAATGTAAGATTTAATGAATAAATCCTTCTACATTACATCATTTAAAACATCCAAACTATAAATCACATAGAGTGCCAATTAATTTTTCAACATTTGTTCACGTGGCTTTGACACTTGTCAATTTATCGGAAAATTGCTATCGAAAAAACTTCATTGGTGTTTCAATATTCGGTAATATGGATAGAACCATGCAATATGTGAACTTCAATATCACAAGTCATTTGATTATTCACAAATCAGGATGTGGGATGTGCGATATCAGACAAGGATAATTTTAGGGGCGAATGTTTGCCCTTTGGCGAAATTAAGGGGTTTTAAATTTTTAGTGGGCGAATATTTTGTATCATAGTACATTTTTACAAATCACCTCAAATAGCCCACCTTATTTTAAGGGAGAGGGTAAAAAAGGTAAATTTAGCCCTTGAAATTAGGAGTTACAACCTTCCATTCGCCCATTTTTAAGAATAGGTTTTATTTAAGTGAATCCATTCGCCCATTTTCAAGAATAGGTTTTATTTAAGTGAATCCTATGGGCCAAATACCATATTTATAAAAAAGGTATGGTAAATTAATAAAAATATAAATAAATGAGAGGTATGGTAAATAAATAAAACATTTTTTATATTTACTCCATAAGTCACCTGGTGTAAACAAATAAAAATATAAGTAAAGTGAAGGTATGGTAAATAAATAAAACGTATTTTTATACTTACTCAAAAGGTATGGTAAATAAATAAAAATATAAATAAACTAGAAGTATGGTAAATAAATAAAACCTCTTTTTATATTTAGTCCATAACCCTCGTTCTATTTATGAAGACTCAAGAAAGCGGTTTTATTTAAGTGAATCGTATGGGCCAAATACCATATTTGTAATAGAGGCATGGTAAATTAATAAAAATATAAATAAACGAGAGGTATGGTAAACAAATAAAACATTTTTTTATATTTACTCCATAAGTCACCTTATATTTACCAACACTCAAAAAATGGGTTATATTTAGGTGAAACCTATGGGCAAAATACTATGGGACAAATACCATGGACTAGATTGTTATTAATACCATGCAAAAAACCATTATTAACCCTAATATTAGAATTAATAAAAATAAAAATGGCACATGGTATTGACCCATGGTATTCACCTGGAATGTAGCCTATTTAAATGGGGGAATTAAACCAGCATAGATCCATCTTTACTCTGGATCTACTAACCCCCGAGAGGTATCAAATATCATGATGTGCAAACTAGCATAGAGTGAAAAAATATTTGATCCTCTTGGGGCTTGGTCAAGAGTAAAAATGGATGTTGTAATTTAATGTAGGTTAAACATTTTAGCTTGGTTAAAATAAAAAATAAAATAAAAATCAACTTTTAATTTTATTAAATTTTATAAATTACTAATAGTAATTTTTAAGGTCCAGGTTTATGATAACCCATGGTATTGACCCATGGTAATACCATGGTATTCATGTGAGCATAGACTATTTAAAGGCGAAATTCTATCGTCTTAGATCCATACAAAGTTTTATTATTTAGTGAAAGACTCGCCAAGATCTTACAAGATTTTATAATTGAGTAAAATATTCGCCATGCTTGGTGAGAGATTCGCCAAAAAATTATATATACATATTATATTATTGATAAAATCGCCTTCCATTTTTCCTATATACCATGGAGATTCGCCCATTTATTATATTTATAAATTTAGGGGGGGTTCTTAAAATTCCCTGATATCAGAGTTTCATGATTTGACAAACTAGGATATTGACGGTCGGCACTTGACTGACCGTGATATCAAATATCGACATTTGCTTACGATACTTACTTTGAAATCGTCAATGTCAATAAGTCGATTAGCACTTCATGTGCGGTTTTAGTGGGACCATCTTTTTATATTATTTCTATTTATTTTCTTGAAAACCCTTTAGGAACTTTTGCAATGTTATTCAATGGTTTTATAATGGAAATAGAGTTATTGGGATTTTATAATTTGCTTATTATTTCATAAGAAAATATGGAAAGGATTCTAAGCCTAAAGAACAGACTATGCTTCGCTATATATTCTTTTGAAAGATTTTTTATTTATTTATTACAATTTAAAGGTAAAAATATGAAACTTGTCCTACTTTATTAAAACAGAAAGGATTCCTTTCTAGGAATTTAAAGGGTGCCCATTATTTACTAGCATTTGCACCTTATGTTGCAAAGGAAACGCCGTAAGGCATATAGTGGGGAAGAATAGAGACATGTATAGAGTGGGGAAGAATAGCATAGAGTGGGGAAGAATAGGGACATGTGAATGGACATTGTTGAAAGCAAGGGTGGATGATAATGAGTTACAATTGCAATAGTTAGTTATGTGTATTCTAAAAATTCCAGGGATGACAAGATCAACCGATGTTTTTAAAAGATGCAAAAGCCTACAAGCATATTATCCCCGAGTCTCCATACAAAACTTCATCGAGGAATGAAAATGACAATATTCACCAATTTATTTTCAAGAAAAATCCTAACTGCCTCAACACAAGGAAACGCCACAAAATTCGCATCATCCAAAATTAGCAAAGAAAAAAATAGCTGGAGCAGTCAACCTCCGTGAAGGAGGAGTTTTTAAAAGTTGTTGCGAAAGGCAATACAAGCATACTATCCCCGACTCTCTATACGACTTAAATAAACTGACTTAAACTGATTTTTTTCGAGATCATAAACTGGAAAAGCCCTGAAACTTTTCGAGTTCCATACCTAAACCAAGAAAATGAAAAACCCTAAGAAACCCTAAACCAAGAAACATTTCATGCTGGTCAGCTTTACTGATATATTCATGACTGATCATCTCTGATGGGTGTGCCTTTTGCGGATACCCAGAGACTATCAAGCAATGCATTCCTTTTCGAGATCATAAACTAGAAAAGCCCTGAAACTTTTCAAGTTCCATACCTAAACCAAGAAAATGAAAAACCCTAAGAAACCCTAAACCAAGAAACATTTCATGCTGGTCAGCTTTACTTATATATTCATGACTGATCATCTCTAATGGGTGTGCCTTCTGCGGATAACCAGAGACTATTAAGCAATGCATTCCTTAGCAAAAACAATCCACAGTGGATTCTTATGTGTTACCCCATATCTCAAACTGCCAGCTCGTGGATTTGCGGCATCGTCCTCTGGGGTGGTGACTGTGCATATCTGTCCTGCTTTTCCTCCTTTGGCTGCGCTTCCGAAGCCTAAGGCGCAATCTGCCAGCTTCTGTCGATTTTGTTTCCAATTTCCATTGTTCCAGCAGTTGTCAATGGGGTTGTTGCTGGCTGAAGAACACACGGAGGCCTGCAACAACACAAAAACCAAAGAAGCTAATAAAATCCATGCTGCTCCAGTGATAGAGGCAGATAGTTTGAAGGCCATATCACAAGTTAAATTCCTTAAATTGACCCCCTTTGATCTGCCCAGTATTTGCAGTTGGAGCAATATCAGATTGGATCTGAATTTATGAAAGCTTGAATCATGTTTTGGTTTTGGCTGTACCTTAAACGTAATTTATATATAAGGTTCAACCGAAAAAATTCAAGCATCCATGCTTATTAAAGAGTAAAGATCTGGGAGAATCAATGTTAGTTTTAAAATCGTAACCACTGAGATATTTTTATGAAAAATAAATAAATTTGTAAAACATTGATTGATTAGTGCATGACGTTTTACGTTTTTATAAAGATGTTTAAATTTATAAAAATTAATATAATTTTAGAAAAAACTAACCAACTATTTTTATATCAAATATGTTGATATAGATAAATATTTTTAAAAATCTAAAAATTTAACTTAATTTTTAAACTTCTTTTTACATATAAGGATAAAGTTGCTAAATTCATTTTTCAAATTATTATTGATATTGATTATTATCTTATCGTTTATAAAACTAACTATCATATAATAATTGTGTTCTTTACTAGTACAATTAGATTATTAAATGTAATTGATATAATAATTGTGTTCTTTACTAGGACAATTAGATTATTAAATGTAATTGATATAAGCCCGATAAGCTTATATGGACACATTTACTTGACTTGTCAAACTAATAAATATACAAATAATATTGTAAATTTTCAATGAGTTTAAGGATATGAGAAATGAAATGTTTATGTTAAAGGCCATAAACATTTTAGTATCCGTAGATTATCAATATTAATTTTAGTATCCGTAGATTATCTATAGTATTGAATAGCAAATCAATTAATATATTATTCTGAATTTAAATCATATAATATATACTCTACCATATGCAATATTAATAATACTTTACCAGTTGATACATAAGGTTTGTAAGGTTTATCTTTATAGAATAAATCATGAATATCTCTACAAACTATAACCTTTAAATTAAACAAGCTTATTTTATATCAACAAATAAAGATAACATGATTACATTTTGACAGTAGAGGATGAAGAATTTGAACAAATCAAGCCTTATGAAAAGTTGTCTCTTTTGCAAAATTGAACATTCAAAATTTTTACAAGTATCCAGTACAATCCAATCCACCAGCGACATTGGAAAAGTTCACCCACCATCAGGGCCTTTACTTGCAGATGGCATAGGCTTGTTGGATGGCCATCTTCTCTGGTTTAAAATCATCATCGTCCTCCTGCTGGTCTCATCAATCACATTGTTGATCTTTTTCTTGGGTTGTATCCTCCCTTCCATTGGAAAAATGTCATGCTTTATGGGCTTTGGCAATGGCCTAATCTCAGGAATAACAGCAGGAGCACAGGCAATCCTGCCTTCTTTTCTCTGGTTCAATACATTATTTTTCTGTGTTTGTGCTCTGGGATATGGTGAGATTTGGCTATTCACCACTTTTATCATAGTCTCATCATTTATGGTGTAATCCATGTAATCTCCTCTCTTGGTTTTTCTTGTTGATCTTGCAGGACTGAGGTTTATAATAGGATCTGTATTGGGTGGATCATTGGGTCCTGGTTCATACAATATATTTGAGTGCATTTCTATAGGATTTTGTAGTTCAAAACTATTTTTGGGCTTGAGGATCAATTGGGTTGACATCTGCTTCATTATTGATCTTGATGCAGTAAAAGAAAAGGATTCTTCTTCTTCTTGCTCTTGTGGGTTTTTCAATTTGTATCTGCACGGAAGAGGTAAAATAACTGTATGGAGAGGAGGATTCACATCACAATGATGTGATGAATCCAGAGCTAATGTCTTTTTCATTCGTTTATTCCGCCTTCTCCTCCGCTCATTCAGCCTCCGCTTGGTTGCAGGTGGGAGAACAACTGAGTTAGGGTTATTATTGTTCCATAGCAGCGGAGACTGATCAGGTGTTTGATCAACTTCCATGGTTTTTCTGCGACCACTTGTTATTCTGTCGATTTTGTCCATTTTATGAAGCACGACGATGGATACTGCGGCCCCTGGCATGGGGGTTATTTAAGATTTTCATGCCTGGGGTTTGAATTTTGGGTTGCTTGTCGGGCAGCTTGCTATCAAGCTTATCAAGTCCTTTTTTTACGAAAAGGCTACGTAATGGGCAATGGGGAGCCCATATCATGAGCAGGATGAACAATGGGAAAATAATTGTAGCTGGGGTCTTGCTTGTTGCGAAGATTACAAGGGTTCAAGCGATCTAGATAGAGGTGTACTGTACCACTTCTTTTATCGAACTGAACTACCTTGATGGGACTGAACGCAGTGATAGGTCTGCCAATATTAGCCTTGCGTTATCAACGAAACGCAACGGTGACAAGGTCTGAAAGGCCATCTGCAGAAAATACCCAACACAGTGAGTCATTATAAGTTGTGTACAATTACTGGATATTAAAAGCACAATCATCAATTCACTGAGTGAAAATTAATTCTTGGGAAGGACAACATTCAAGGTTAAACCCAACCACCTAGGTTAGACCTAATTGGCGAGTCCATTCAGATTCTTTAATTATGGGTGGGAGGACATTCTCAACCACCTAGAGTAACCCAATTCGCAAGTCTATTCAGATTCTATGTAAAATTCGATCAATTATAAACGAGGTAAATTCTTATAGAACTCAAAACCAACTAAATGATGACATGGGTTTACACTGTACAAAAAATATGACAAACTAAAGAATTTAGGGTCAATATGGATTCTTAACTAAAATAACAAACTGAAACATTCAATAAGGGCATTTGGGAAGGTACCCATATCATGGAGTTGTATGCAAGGTTATAGCAATGCAGGGCACTGGGATCAAACTCAAAACCAACCACCTGTGATTCTTAACTAAAATACTAAATCGAAACATTCAATAAGGGCATTTGGCAACGTACCCACATCATGGAGCTATATGTAGGGTTATAGCAATGCAGGGCACAGGGATGAAACTCAAAACCAACTACCTGTGGATATGGATTCACCAGCAAATTTAGAGAGAATACTTCCATTTCTATATATTCTTTGATGTTGTGTAGCAGTAAGTTGGTTGGCTCTGTTGGGACAGTGCAATCAGAAGACTAACCATCTATTTTGATATACATTGATAAGACTGTGTAGCCTGTTCTGTTAATCATGCACTTGTTGAATTACAATGAAGACACTTATTTTTAGGAGTAAGTGTGTAACCTTGGCACTTACAACCAAAGGAATCAATACTCTGAAATAATTAAGTTGAGGCTTATCATTGCACCCAGATGACACTGTACAGTTCAGTATGAAAAGATTATAACAATGTCCCAAACAATAGAAAAGAAAATCTAATCAGCTTTTTTTTAACATATATATAAGCCTAGATATATGTTTACTGAAAATCTGTGAAGAACGCAGAGGTATCAGGTCTTTCAAGATAGCAATCTTTTCCCAATTTTTTGCACTATCAAAAGGGTTTACATATCAGAAAGATTTGATCCCTTACAATAGTTGAAAAATGCAGGGTTGATATAAATATACATTCGTTTACAAGCATTCAAAAACACACCGTTCTCTGTCCCATCAACAGAAATTCATACATGTCCATATTGTCAGGGAAATGATAACTTGGAGCAATTTGTTGGAACAATGCAGCCAGAATACCAACTATCTATATAAACATACACTCACAGAATAGACATACATTCACAGAATTCTCTAGCCTTTGTTATTATGCATGCACTTGACATTTATGAAAATTTCTTACTATATACCTGACGAGCAGAGACAATTACAACGACAATGCAGCCAGAAGACCAACTATCTATGAAGACATACATTCGCAGAATTATCTAGCCTTGTTGTTATGCATGCACTTGACATTTATGAAAATTTCCGATTATATACCTTATTAGCAAACAGGATTATAACCACAGCAATCGATAGTCACCCTTGAAATAATTAGCTTACTAGTAACTATAATCAGCAAGTTTTCAACTAGGAAGCTGGACATGTACTAAGTGGTCTGCTAAGTACCTTGACTTAGATCTGTGTGAACTAGACACATGCAATTTTGAGCTACACAAACTTTAGGTCTATATTGGACCTGAGTTTAGATGGGCTCGTGCAAGTATTTGGATTCAATGTACTTTATATATTATTTAGATTAAATCAAAATGTATCATTAAATGAATTATTACACGGACACACACACACACAAAAACTAGAGTTGATAGATCATTTACAATCTTACCAGGCTATATAATGAACCCATTTCTCTCGTACAAACTTCAAAGACATAAACAGAAGAGTTGATAGAAAACTTACAACCATACCCAAGCTATAGAATGCACCCCATTTCTCTCATTACAAGAATCCATGACAACAAGGTCAACAAAATCAAGAGTTGATAGATCACTTACAACCCTAGCCAAGCTATAGAATGCACCACATTTCTCTCATCACAAGAATCCATAACAATAAGGTCAAAAAAATCAATTATAGGAGTATTGGACAACTCTTTTAAGAGGGTTCAAGTAGAATAGATACACTATGGTGGTGCATGTTTGTTAAAAGGGGACTTCTTTCAACAAAAATTTTCATGCCCATATGAATATTCGAAGGAAATCGAAGAAAGTAAGAGCAGGCAGACTATGTATACATGTTTTATTTATAACAAAGGCTTTATGTTTTGGCTGATGCAGACCTCTCAAATGGCTGGTTCAGATCTCTGGAGCCCTAGTGATAATATTGGTGCTTATACACATGGGTCAGCTTTGCTGGCTCAAAAATAAAAATTAAAACCCTTCCAATGCATATTTGAATAGATGACGAAAATGTTGTGACAAAACATAATATTACAATATAGCTTCCTATGTGGATTCAAAGAGATGATGAAAATGAGATGAGCCAACATGGTATTGCAATTTCCTGTAGTTAGTGAAAGTGATTTAAATGGAACTCTGCAAACAGGTTTTTAGGTCATGATCTCAACTTACCTCTATGAATAAGCCAACAACCACAGCAAGAGGAATTTTTGCAGTGACCCTGTTATCACTCAGGTTGTCCTTAAAGCTCCTTAAAGGATACGGCCGAGGTAACCACAAACCAATCTTTGGACTGCAGGTCCTAGCCTACCTGCAATTAGAGAGGGCTCTCTCTTTATAATTTAGCTTTGTTTTGGGTTGATTTTTCTAAGAATATAAGGGTTAGAAAGAAACTTTTGAAGGTCTGGTTCCTTCCCAGTGGAGCTTTCCAACTTGATTTGTGAAATTAACTGAGGACGGTCCCCAGTGGAGTCGCCATTATGTTATCACTCAGGTTGTCCTTAAAGCTCCTTAAAGGATATGGCCGAGGTAACCACAAACCAATCTTTGGACTGCAGGTCCTAGCCTACCTGCAATCAGAGAGGGCTCTCTCTTTATAATTTAGCTTTGTTTTGGGTTGATTTTAGGCTAGTTATGATTTTCTTGGGGTTTGTTTTGATTTTGGTGGGATGGGGGATTCTTTCAAACGGAGTTTGGATGCATAGTGTGAGAAGTTCAAACCATTGGGCATGGAGTCGTGGATTAGTCTTGTTGTTGTGTTTTCTTGGTCACAAGAGGAATACAGAGCAGGATAGCTACACATAAAACAATATCAAGTTGGAATAAGGATGGAATGAAGGTCAGTGAATGAAAGGCAACTAAGTAGCTCTCATTATGCTAACATAGGGAAGGTGAATGAACATTTATATAGGAGCAGTCAAGGATTCCTAAACAACATTCATATATGAAGGAACTAGCGTAAATATGAGCAAATCTGTATTCATATTCAGGACTAATTCAGAGGAAAACATAGATAAATCACAATAATTGAGAACAGAATACAACTAAGTGAGCTCTGAACTATTCTTTCTTTCTGCTATTTAGATAGTGAAACAATGATGGCATAAAACATATAAGCTGTAAACAGAGATAAGAAACACTTTTTGGGATATGTAGAAGCGTTAGGATTCCATATTCACTCTTCAGTCATTAAAACACAACAGTCAGTTCATCTCCCAAACATTCCAGCGATCTTTGATTATAGAGACTCTCAGAAAATACAATGCAAGTCTAGAGAGGAAGTTATCGACCAACCAACCCTTTACATAAATACAGAGGGTTGTTTAAATAGAAAATATTTACAAACATCCCTTGAATAGGTGCCAAAGGAGAAAATATCTCAAAATATCTATCAAAACAAAGCCAAAAGAGATTTGTGCAATAACTGCTTCGAATGCTAAGCTGTGCTGGAAATAAATGCAATAAAATATCTAAAACAGCTGCACATGAGGGAGCAGCCTCATCAAAATGGCTCTTTAGGGCTGCACAGGGTCCTGCAGCTTCAAAAATGGACTGAAAGAGTGCCTTGAGCCACGCGCTGTCCTCTGTGTGATAACTGCGCAATTAAGGAAGTAGCGTTGCTCCAAAAATATGACTGGGAACAATGTATCTGCAATAACTCTGCCTTGAAAGCCTTCATCTATGCCTTTAGGTGGCTTTAAGGCAACAAAAGAAGTGTTGGTGAGCCTTAATGGCTGAATGATGCTTTTTTGACTTTGTTGGGCTTGCTTTGCTTTCATTTGCTTTGAAAAACTGGACTGATACTCTTTGCCGCATCCTGATACACTTTGGCACTGAATCTGGGCCTTTTCTCACTGTTGATACTTTTTAAACTGTCCCATCGCCCCCTTCTGCCTTTTAGTGCAAAAATAACTGCTGCTAATGTCCTCCGTGGCCATTGGAATGCTATCAGCGCTTTGGCTGATCAAAACTAGCTTTAAACTTTAAAAATGGTGCAAACAGGAGGAAAAAGTGTTGCCGACTGTGCCGAGGCCGAAACTAGCTATCTGAAGCAAAACTGGGCCTTGGAGCGATCTCAGAAAGCTTAGGGATGCATGAATTCCCTTATCGAGAGCCGGGCGTGGGCAAATATGTGAAAATATGAACAAATTCTGCCTTTTCTTTTACACAGAAAAAGACCAATTTCTATGTAAAATTCATGAAAAACATAGGCGGGAGCGACACTGTAGCAGAGATTAAATCCTGGCCGTGGGATCGCGCGAAGTTAGATCCAACGGCTGGCGCTAACTCGCATCAGGGCGGACCATTGGCCCCAACACATAAAACCTCCGAAATGCCGCGGACCCGAAATGCTTATATGCCCTTTCTTTATGGAGATCGGGTCCGGCCCATCGACGATTTCATATCGGCGGTTTTAACAGTGGAATGGGTCCGCGGACCCGAAAACCCTTAACACTACATGTGATAACTCATCGGCTCCGCCAAATCGGAGCAGTATATGGGGCGATGCGAAGTGGGGGACCACGCGACAAGATCTGGGCCGTCAGATCTGGGGCCCAAAAATGGATGGCTGCGATTATATCGGGACTTCGGCAATTGGCGGGGCAGAGGGTTGACATATATGTGATCGCCGAACTGCGCAGACCCGATATACTATTACCAGTCCATTTTATATGTTTTCGGGTCTGGCCCATCGGTGCTATGCCCCATGCCTTGAGACTTAGCCATTTTCGCTTATATATGCCATTGCCCCCTCCCGATAGCTATATCGCATCGGAGGGGAATCAAACAGATCTTTATCTCATCGGAGCACGCTTTTTATGAAAAGGCAAGGCAAATGAATTCAGAGGGGTTATATATGATGTTTTAAACATATGATTGCCCCCTCCCGATAGCGATATCGCATCAGAGGGGGTCCAAATGAAACTTTATTATATCGGACCCATGTTTTTGTGAACTGCCAAGCCTTTTGGGAAATCAGAAGGGTTCCTTTATAGTTTGGCATGGATTCTAATGCATCGGAAGGGGTCCGATAGCCAAAAAAGGGAGGATTTTATCCTTTTTTGAAGGTTTTTCATGGTTTTTGCATGGTTTTTGTATTCTTATGCCTTGGAAGGAATCCAAAGGCACTTAGGGGGAAAGTGATGTGACTTTGAGAGGGGTTTAGTGGCCAAAGAGGGTTTCATGCCTTATAAAGGCAAACCAAGGCCAAAGAGATGATTTTTATACATATGAAGGGAAACTATGCAAAGGAATGAGTCCTTATGCATTTGGAAGATGGTCAGAGGGGTCAATGAGGGTTCTTACTGAGTTTCAGATAAACTTAGCAATTCCCAAGGATGTATATGGTTATTTTTCAACCAAGGGGAGGGGATAAGTATATAGGGGAGTTATAGAGATAGTTTTAGTAGGGGAAGGGAAAAGAGATAGGGAGTTACATAATAAAGCTAGTAGTTAATATGATAATGATGAGAAAAAGCGCTAAGAATGAAGTCTTAGGCTATCAATGGGGGAAAATGACTAATAGAAGAAGTGTGAACATTCCTTTAGTGAAGCAGATCTTCACCAAGGAAGATGATATGGAGAATGATGAATCTAAGAGGTATCAAGCAGATCTTGACCTGTTTAGAGGAAGTTAGTGAGTGATTTGGGAAAGAGGGAGAAGAGGGAAGTTAGACATGCCTTTCTTGAAGTCCTCCAACTGAAAAATCACCTTCAACTTGTGATATGATACATATAACACTTGACAATATGAAATGGATCACAAGCCATGATTTTGCAACCACAAAGCTACCTACCCGGCCTATTCACCTAGCTTTTTCTCTTCTTTTTGGTTTGGGTGCACTTGAACTAGCATACCCAGCTTTTTGTTCTTTTCTTCTTGCTGTCCTCCTATATACAACTACACTTATTGCATCCAGGGGCTCAGATTAAGCTGTTGAGCACCCTTGTTTCTCTACCTATCTACAAATCTGCCAAGATTAAGCTGTTTGGACAGATGTTTATTCTCTATATTCTAAAACAAGAAATTGAAACCTAGGGAGACCAAGATTAAGTTGTTTGGACCTCCCTTAGCTGAAAACTCATGAAAATGGATCAACTCATAAAAAATGGAACACAACAGTGGCATTTAGACTAGCACACTCTCATGGATACTTCTTTGGCCATCTGTAGCAAATATGGAGCATTGCAGCAAGAAAAGTACAACATATTTGGCATGTAAAAATGTCGATCATGAAAGATGATTAACCTGCTGCAGTAGGAGGCTAACGGACCCAACTCAATCCTGGAGCAAGCAGAAGGCCTAACAGCAAGGAAGCAATCAGGCCTGAAATGCACTGGACTCTAATATCATTCTGGGACTCCTGGCTCTCCAGCTCCGAATGTTTCTCATGTGTAATAGATTGGTCATGCTTCAGGCTCTGTTAAGTGTACATGACAAGAGGAATATTTGAGATACCTGAATTATATTTGAAATAATTGAAGTCTACCAATAATTTTGACTGTCAAGTTGTTGATTGCAGTAGAAGCAGGCTTCATCTCTGATATGTTTAGCACACTTTTACCTGAAAGAAAAGACCGTAGCAGAAAGGCAACCCAAATATGCCACACATAAATACAAGGATGGCTATAATTGATATATCCCAGTTTCTTGACATGGTCCTTCTTGCATTGTGGCCAACTTTATTCTGCAGCGAAAGGGAATTATTGATTTCATTTAGGCTAAACTTGGGTTTGATTCAGTCTAATAGTGACCCTGTCTTGTATTCCAATCAATATTGACTGAGAGTAGAGAAAGAGATGACAATAAATGGCACCCTAATAAATTCTAGAAAGTTAAAAGCAATAATAGTAACCTCTGCTCGATGAAACTAAAAAGTAAATTGGGGATGCCAGAAGGATTACTTGTATCAA
Organism: Pinus tabuliformis; assembly: GCA_031772625.1. Classification (NCBI taxonomy): domain Eukaryota; kingdom Viridiplantae; phylum Streptophyta; class Pinopsida; order Pinales; family Pinaceae; genus Pinus; species Pinus tabuliformis. Next base: position 62,725,051 of record CM062805.1, on the reverse strand, counting down.
AATGGAAGCAGCATTGTGGTCTACAAAAATCATGGATGCAAGCAATGATCCAGGAATGACTGCCAGAAAAATTGCCCATAAGGGAACATTCTTCAGCTTCACTAAACTCCCAAGCTCAGTCACTCCATCCATTCGAAATCCAGTTCTGGGAAAATCCAGTCTTTGAAGGTGTGGACGGTCTAGTTTTGGAAAATATGTCACACCTGAGCCAAAGTGAAAAACTCAGAAGATTAAGCAATGTCAAGCATGAGTGGTAACTGATAAACATTTATAAAGAAAAATAAAATGATCTCTCAAATGAAATCCATATACACCACAAGCAAAACATGCCCTAGGACCTCAGTAAAGCCTAGAAGGACATATGTTGTGCATGAAAATAATCATGAGAATTTTTTCTCCGCCCGTTCCCACTCCAAACAATTACTACAAAAGATCTGTGCCACTGAAACAAATACCTTTCAGAAAATCACCAGGAGAGAGAAAAGCATGTAAATCAAGCTACAAGCATACGCCACCAAGCCTCGTTGTTCATCGCCGTGAGATGCCAAGACAATCAATAAACTGCTCTGCGCACAGATGTGGAGCGGAGAGCATTGTTCTTGTAGTTGTGATGTAGCTAGTTTTGTTTCTGTAATGGACTCCCTGAGTCCTGTAGCTAACTAAGGCAGTCTGGATGCTATCGAAGGGCATTTGGGAAGGTACCCATATCATGGAGTTGTATGCAAGGTTATAGCAATGCAGGGCACCGGGATCAAACTCAAAACCAACCACCTGTGATTCTTAACTAAAATACTAAATCGAAACATTCAATAAGGGCATTTGGCAACGTACCCACATCATGGAGCTATATGCAGGGTTATAGCAATGCAGGGCACAGGGATCAAACTCAAAACCAACTACCTATGGATATGGATTCACCGGCAAATTTAGAGAGAATACATCCATTTCTATATATTCTTTGATGCTGTGTAGCAGTAAGTTGGTTGGCTCTGTTGGGACAGCGCAATCAGAAGACTAACCATCTATTTTGATATACATTGATAAGACTGTGCAGCCTGTTCTGTTAATCATGCACTTGTTGAATTACAATGAAGACACATATTTTTAGGAGTAAGTGTGTAACCTTGGCACTTACAACCAAAAGAAATCAATACTCTGAAATAATTAAGTTGAGGCTTATCATTGCACCCAGATGACACTGTACAGTTCAGTATGAAAAGATTATAACAGTGTCCCAAACAATAGAAAAGAAAATCTAATCAGCTTTTTTTTAACATATATATAAGCCTAGATATATGTTTACTGGAAATCTGTGAAGAACGCAGAGGTATCAGGTCTTTCAAGATAGCAATCTTTTCCCAATTTTTTGCACTATCAAAAGGGTTTACATATCAGAAAGATCTGATCCCTTACAACAGTTGAAAAATTCAGGGTTGATATAAATATACATTCGTTTACAAGCATTCAAAAACACACCGTTCTCTGTCCCATCAACAGAAATTCATACATGTCCATATTGTCAGGGAAATGATAACTTGGAGCAATTTGTTGGAACAATGCAGCCAGAATACCAACTATCTATATAAACATACACTCACAGAATAGACATACATTCACAGAATTCTCTATTCTTTGTTATTATGCATGCACTTGACATTTATGAAAATTTCTTACTATATACCTGATGAGCAGAGAGGATTACAATGACAATGTAGCCAGAAGACCAACTATATATGAAGACATACATTCACAGAATTATCTAGCCTTGTTGTTATGCATGCACTTGACATTTATGCAAATTTATGATTATATACCTTATTAGCAAAGAGGATTATAACCACAGCAATCGATAGTCACCCTTGAAATAATTAGCTTACTAGTAACTATAATCAGCAAGTTTTCAACTAGGAAGCTGGACATGTACTAAGTGGTCTGCTAAGTACCTTGACTTAGATCTGTGTGAACTAGACACATGCAATTTTGAGCTACACAAACTTTAGGTATATATTGGACCTGAGTTTAGATGGGCTCGTGCAAGTATTTGGATTCAATGTACTTTATATATTATTTAGATTAAATCAAAATGTATCATTAAATGAATTATTACACGGACACACACACACACAAAAACTAGAGTTGATAGATCATTTACAATCTTACCAGGCTATATAATGAACCCATTTCTCTTGTACAAACTTCAAAGACATAAACAAAAGAGTTGATAGAAAACTTACAACCATACGCAAGCTATAGAATGCACCCCATTTCTCTCATTACAAGAAACCATGACAACAAGGTCAACAAAATCAAGAGTTGATAGATCACTTACAACCCTAGCCAAGCTATAGAATGCACCACATTTCTCTCATCACAAGAATCCATAACAATAAGGTCAACAAAATCAATTATAGGAGTATTGGACAACTCTTTTAAGAGGGTTCAAGTAGAATAGATACACTATGGTGGTGCATGTTTGTTAAAAGGGGACTTCTTTCAACAAAACTTTTCATGCCCATATGAATATTCGAAGGAAATCGAAGAAAGTAAGAGCAGGCAGACTATGTATACATGTTTTATTTATAACAAAGGCTTTATGTTTTGGCTGATGCAGACCTCTCAAATGGCTAGTTCAGATCTCTGGAGCCCTGGTGAGAATATTGGTGCTTATACACATGGGTCAGCTTTGCTGGCTCAAAATAAATAAAAAAAACCCTTCCAATGCATATTTGAATAGAGGACGAAAATGTTGTGACAAAACATAATATTACAATATAGCTTCCTATGTGGATTCAAAGAGATGATGAAAATTAGATGAGCCAACATGGTATTGCAATTTCCTGTAGTTAGTGAAAATGATTTAAATGGAACTCTGCAAATAGGTTTTTAGGTCATGATCTCAACTTACCTCTATGAATAAACAAACAACCACAGCAAGAGGAATTTTTGCAGTGGCCCAACTTAATCCTGGAGCAAGCGGAAGGCCTGACAGCAAGGAAGCAATCAGGCCTGAAATGCGCTGGACTCTAATATCATTCTGGGACTCCTGGCTCTCCAGATCCGAATGTTTCTCATGTGTAAGAGCTTGGTCATGCTTCAGGCTCTGTTAAGTGTACATGACAAGAGGAATATTTGAGATACTTGAATTATATTTGAAATAATTGAAGTCTACCAATAATTTTGACTGTCAAGTTGTTGATTGCAGTAGAAGCAGGTTTCATCTCTGATATGTTCAGCACACTTTTACCTGAAAGAAAAGACCGTAGCAGAAAGGCAACCCAAATATGCCACACATAAATACAAGGATGGCTATAATTGATATATCCCAGTTTCTTGACATGGTCCTTCTTGCATTGGGGCCAACTTTATTCTGCAGCGAAAGGGAATTATTGATTTCATTTAGGCTAAACTTGGGTCTGATTTAGTCTAATAGTGACCCTGTCCTGTATTCCAGTCAATATGGACTGAGAGTAGAGAAAGAGATGACAATAAATGGCACCCTAATAAATTCTAGAAAGTTAAAAGCAATAATAGTAACCTCTGTTCAATGAAACTAAAAAGTAAATTGGGGATGCCAGAAGGATTACTTGTATCAAAATGGAAGCAGCATTGTGGTCTACAAAAATCATGGATGCAAGCAATGATCCAGGAATGACTGCCAGAAAAATTTCCCATAAGGGAACATTCTTCAGCTTCACTAAACTCCCAAGCTCAGTCACTCCATCTGTTCGAAATCCAGTTCTGGGAAAATCCAGTCTTTGAAGGTGTGGATGGTCTAGTTTTGGCAAATATGTCACACCTGAGCCAAAGTGAAAAACTCAGAAGATTAAGCAATGTCAAGCATGAGCGGTAACTGATTAACATTTATAAAGAAAATAAAATGATATCTCAAATGAACTCCATATACACCACAAGAAAAACATGCCCTAGGACCTCAGTAAAGCCTAGAAGGACATATGTTGTGCATGAAAATAATCATGAGAATTTTTTCTCTGCCCGTTCCCACTCCAAACAATTACTACAAAAGATTTGTGCCACCGAAACAAATACCTTTCAGAAAATCACCAGAAGAGAGAAAAGCATGTAAATCAAGCTGCAAGCATACGCCACCAAGCCTCGTTGTTCATCGCCGTGAGATGCCAAGACAATCAATAAACTGCCCTGCGCACAGATGTGGAGCGGAGAGCATTGTTCTTGTAGTTGTGATGTAGCTAGTTTTGTTTCTATGATGGACTCCCTGAGTCCTGTAGCTAACTAAGGCAATATGGATGCTATCAAAGATGTAAGGAGAGCCATAAACTCCACTAAGAATTTAAATGGACTCTACCTATAACTCCTCCATAAAAAGCGCACAGATGTCGAGCGGAAATTTTTTTAAGGGTATTTTAATGTTTTAAAACATTTTTTTATTAAATTAGACAGCTGATCTTTGTTCAATCGTCTAACAAAATATCTAACGGCTACGATTAGGACAGAAGGGCATTTGGGGGAGTTCATTTCAGAGGGAAACGCCTTACGGCATAATTATTCTAAGTCTAATTATAATGGGGGGTTGTTGAGTACTACAATAGTTTCCAGGCCAAATTTAATGGGGATTGGTTGAGGATAAAAGTCATTTTAATTGGAGATTTAACTCCTGCTTGTCTCATTTATATTGAATGATGTTCGTCACCATTTTGGATGGTGGATAGCATACATTGCAGGAAGTCTTCTAGCACCCTATTCACTCTCTTTGGTTCTCAGTCAGTTTGAGGATGATATGTTGTACTAAATTCTAGCTATGTCCCAAACCTAGGTAGTAGTGTTTCCTAAATGTTTGATGTGAATTCGACATCCAAATATTATAATATCTTCCTAGGTATGCCATTTAATATAGATAGCTCCTTCATAAAGATATGGATAATATCAATGGCCTTATGGGTGGGCTTGATAGGTATGAAGTAAGTTGGCTTGCTCAATTCGTCCACTACCACCATGATGGATTCATGTTGCCTTGACATCTTTGGAATCCCATGATTAAGTCCATGGATATGGCTTCCCACTTCCACTCAAGGATTAGAATCAACTACAATATATATGTGCACTCCACTTTAACTTTTTGATGATCAAAAAACTTGGAAATGTATTATGTGACTTCCTTTTTCATACCCAACTAATAATACATATTCCTGATAGTTGTTATGATCTTCTAATATTTGGGATGACTTAAAAAATGTCTTTTGTGAAAATCATCTAAAATGAGCTTCTTCAAGTCACTTATGCAAGGTATATACCACCTGTCATTAAATTTTATCATTCCATCATCTCTGAGTGTATATTTCTTACTCAATGGTCTTTTTGGCTCTCTTGATAGACAATCCTTCACATATTCGATGTGTTCATATTGTAGTAATTCTTCCTTTATCTTTTCCTTCATTTTTAATTCATAAAATCTCATCGCTCCCACGTAAGCCACTTGTAGAATTTTGCTAAGTGCATCATTCACCATATTTTCTTTACCCTTGACATCTACTGTAACCAAAATTAAATAGTCACAAGGAGTTATTGCTCCTTGAGAGTTTCCAGGGACACACCAAATAGGTGTGTGAATAATTGTAATTAGATGGATCCCTATCAAATGCAAGCATCAATCGAACTTGCAAAGGTAAGAAGATGGGCTATAACTCTTAACCGAAGAGGCCATTAGTTGGTCCAACCCGATTGAGGGAATAAACTAAAAATATCTTCACTCCTAGCTCCCAAATGCCAAATAACTACACATAATCAACCAAAAATACTACCAAACATATTTCATGCAAGATCTATTAACTTGATAATAATTGAAAACTAATGAATAAAATATGATAACCAAAGGAAATCAATATAATGGGAAGGGAATTGGATTCAATTACAATAAAAAAACAATACAATGATATACCATCTAAATGAGATATCTCTTTTCTTGCCTACTATCTTGGTCTCCTCCTCTACCAAGAGTAGTCTCAAGCGAACAATCTAACAAAGCTCTCACACTATTTTTGATGCTCTCTTCTCCCCTTGACATGATCATTTTATATAGGCAATTTTTCCTCTTTGAGAGAATGTATCTGGACACATAGGGGCTTAATAAGTTAGGAAACTTCTATAATAATTCGCTCCTATCCAATTGATAGACAAATCAGTCAAGTTGATCTCCTTGTAAATTACAAAATTTAGAAATCCCAACAATGTTGTAGGCTATGAAAGGAAAAACTGCAACTAACAACTCTATTTATACATTGTGAACTAGAGTTATGTCATTGGGTGCAAGTATCAAACCATCAATATTGATGTAAGAAAGGAAAAACCAAGTGGATAAGTTATGCATCAAGGTCAACAACACAAAGGTTATTTTAACTCAATAAATGTGGGTAAAATAGGTTATAATAGATTCCCCATAATGCATGAGGTTAGAAGAGAACGAAATGATTGAAATGCATTACAAAAACACAAAACTAAAAATGGGCGGAAGGAGTCAGGATTGCAAAGCTGAATTAGAGTAAATCAAATGTTAAAGTATCAACCATATTAATATCATCATTGAGTCGATCATACCCATGTTGAGTCATAAAGAAAAATTGAACACGGCCGCTAACAATACGATGCAAATCCATGACATGAAATCCCTGGACATGGCCATGAGGAATACATAGTGGATTTGTGTGACAAATCAAAATATCATAGACACCAACAAATAGAATGTGGACCTATGCCACAATATATGTTAATAGGAATATGGATATATGAAAGAGAGGTTCCCTAGGGTTGTCCTCAAAGTACATAGAATGGTACATAACTCCAACACAACTTGGGAAAGGTGCTATATAAGAGTGAAATGCCCCTCACCCAAGGTCTTTTATAAAATGCGTTGCTACGAATATATAGTATGCAAATAGATGTGTTGATTCCGAGCATGATGTTGATTTCGAGCATGATAGAACTTGCTTGATTACCGAACATCAAGGTATACCATTAACTGACAGGAAGGAGCTCACCAATAATGAAAATGGACCCCAAGGTACCTAACACAATCCAATAAGTCTTAATAAATGAGTTGATGTCGAACACAAGAAAACTCAATTGATTAGGATTCAATAAGGTAGACCCACTATTGATCACAATGAATCCTGCCACTGAGGTCTACAAACTCCAAGGTACTACTGGTTTGTAGATCAAGGGCTAGTGCCCATCCTATCCTTTCCATTATGGCTTACACATTTGACCATCAATGAAGTGGGTTTTCATTCCTTTTGTAGGCATGGTATCCTTATGACGTGGTTTAATACGGCATTTCCTAGTACTTCACCAAATTTTTGCTACTTAGTTTTACTCGTGTTGAAGAGTAACCCATCAAGTCATCACAAGACTGTAAAATTTCATCTTATTGTGTAAAGGGTCAGTCGCTTCTATAGAGTTTATCCAACTCCCATTGGTTAATCATTCAATAGGCTCCACATTAAAATTTTCTAATTCAATTGATCCTGCCTCTATCACCACCTAGATCGTATAAGCATGTAGCTAATGTATTTGAAATTTCCTTGGATGCTTAAAAAAATTACTGTCATAGAGTAAAACTAAATTCCCTTGATATTTGACATTTACAATTGTTCTACTTATTTTCATATGATATCAATGGGATGAATGTCATTTCCATATTTACAATAGAGTAGTTGAGATAAAGGTATGTGGCTATATTCATTTATGACACACTACTCATGTAAATGCATTTGTTTTCATAAGGTTGCATATTACATTTCTGAAAATATATCAGTTACCATGAATTTTATTCTAAATAACTCTTGTATATCCTATTCAATTGTTAGCATGCCCTCTAAATTTGCAAATATAATCTTTATAATCAAATTCATCAACCTTATATAGGCTCTCTAAGGCACGAAAACAGTTGAGTTCATCAAAGAAAATTTAAATAGTATTTTGTGCCACATAGTCAACTATTTTGAAAATATAATGTTGTAAGGAAATCCCATTTACATAACCCTCGCTATTATGATAATATTATGCAGTAAAAAATCTAGAATTTTGGCTTCATGGAGATCTAAAAAGTATGGTGCACTGAATTCAATTTCATGTTTTTAATGTCTAGAATATTATGATGTATGGTATCATATTAAAAAAAAATACATCTACAAATGTAGTTCCACTTATTTCAAAATAAATAAAATTCACTTGAATGTGAATTATTTTTCGTTACCAAATTATATAAGTCAATTTTTTTTTGGAAGGATATGGAGATCAAAAAATATTATTAGCAAATAATACACATAGGACTCCAGAAGCTCTCGTCAATAATATTATTATCAACAAATCCATGATGTGTAAATTGTTAGCATTAATGGTGAAAGTTAGCTTTCCTATGTTTAAGTGTTTGTTGCTTTAGAATAGGATTGGGATCCTATTTGTTAGGGAGTGGTTCAAACCACCCAATATTGTGAAATCCTATATATTTGAGGCTCATCTGACTCAATGTAATAGGGTGTGTATGAGTGTTTGTACACTCTCCAGGTATCTCACCTAGAGAGCTAGTTAATATATAGTTTATATACTTAGTTTTTATCATGGTATCAGAGCTGCAAAGTTGTAGATCATGTATGCTGAGTGAAGAGCATGACTGAGGTGAAATGGTTGCAAGTTTTAGGTGCAAAAATGTGCCAATCCCGTGTTTTTTATTTTCCTAGTCGTCGCAAGTCTATCGTGTACAGTCACAAAGACCTTCGCGAATCAAAGGTGGCTAATTTTGACGACTAAGAAAACAATAGAAAGCTGCGTGGAGACTGAGAGAAGGTTGTGCCTTGGAAGTGGCTACCGATAGAAGATCTTCGTGTTTTTTTTTGAAAGCCTGCAAGCATGAAAAAGAGCTGCATGCTTGAGAATACTATGCGATCTCCGTGATTCAGGAGATCTGTTTCTGCACATTGAATTATGGTGGAGGCATTCAGGTCGCGAGGAGGCAGGAGTGTGGACTCTCCCACTGTGATTGAGATATGCTGCTGGTGCATGGTAGAAAACAACAGGAGGTCGAGTGTTGGCTTGTTGGGGCCTGATCCACGTTCGGAGTTAATTAGCCAAAAAAATCCTGGTACACAGTGAGATGATAAGAATGGAAATATTTTTTTAAGATCTATAGCAATTCTATTCACTTACCTCTTCAAGGGGGAAACCTCTAGTAGAGAAAAGCTCAATTATACAACACAAGACTTGAATTCCCATGATATCTTAAATAATATATAGTTTCATAAGACCCAAAACCATAACTACTCATGGTCCCTTACATAATGTTGGTTAGCCACTTTATTTATTAGTTATGGCCCATTATAACTAACTGTGGTCCCTTTTGTATAATGTGGGTCAACCACATTAAATGATTATGGGATTTATTTATTAAAATAACTAACCATTACTCTTACGTGGCTGCTTGGTATTATTATATTAATAAAGGTGTTAGGTTTGGACCCTAACATCTTCCATATCTCTAAACAATTCTAGGCCAACCACGACATTGTCTACCGAATTACTCCAACTCACGAGATTATGGCACTTCCTTCCATACAATGCTTCAAACAAACTCATCCTTAATGAAGCCTGATATTCATTATTATATGAAAAAGCTACCAGATTTAGATAATCATCCCATTTATATGGCTTATCCATCATGTACATTCGTAACATATCCTCAATTACTTGAATAACCTGCTGATTTTTCCCATTAGACTCTTAGTGATACATAGTACCAAAATTCAAATTGGTAACTAACCCCCTAAATAATCCCATATAAAATTAAATGTAAACTTTAGATTTCTATCTACAATAATTTCCCAAGTCACACCATGTATCTTGGAAACTTCCTGTTAGGGCATAAACCTACCTCAGGCTGAGAAAGGTAGGATCTAGGGTAACATCAAACCATGCTTAAATTGGTAGCTATCCCTACCAAGTCGGGAGAGGGCTCTGTCCTTGTCAATCTTAGAAAATATGGCAAATGAAAGCTTGAGATGACTGATGTAATGACTAATTTTAGGCTAGGTATGTGTGCAATGGTGTTTTCTTGAATTTGATGATGTTTTGTTGGCTCAAATGTGAAAGGAAGATTCGGGCTTGGGGAATGAGCCTTAGTTTTGCAGAGATCTCTATGGGGCAAGGTAGGAAAGTGATTTGGTACTTCAATTTGAGTGATATGGAAAGCTTTTAGACAAGTGCGAAGTTGAAAAGGGCATGAAAAACTCAGGGACCCTTTTCAAATAGCTGAAAACATAGATAACTAAGCAAACCCTAGGTAGAGCACTGCATTTTCAATGTATTCTACGTTTATCCTTGTTTGTTTTAGTTAAGATGAAATAAAGAGAGATATGACATACATAGAGCACATGTAGACTTACAATTATAGAGGAAAACACAATACCAAAGCAAGATTCCACATGAATCCCATAAAGTGCTACAAACCACTGGTCTATTCCTTAGCCAAACTGCTGAAATGAGTATACAATGAAGCTCCAAGCTTTCCCAAAAGTCCAACCATGCTAATGACTGAAAAAGTACAAGATGTAGGCAACCAACAACTCATCCTAGCCTCTAGGGGTTGAGCTCATAATATTAGGAGCTGTTCCAAAAAAATCTAAACTAAGAACTAAAAAGTAGGCAGTGGAACAGCTTGCCTCTAAAAACTAGGAAACTGATTCATTTACTTGCAAACTACCTTTTGATGGATGAATATACCTCTAAGAGTGAAAATGTATCATAATTATATCAAAATCCATAAATTCATATTAAATTACATCATGAGTTTGACATTTAGAAGAAAAAAAGTCAAACTGTCAAGAAACTAGGCGAAAAACAGAGTATTTTTGGTCAAACTGAGCAAAATTCCTCCAATGTGCCGCGCTGATTTCCCTATGCATAGTGCCTTTTTGCAGCTGATTTCGGAGGCCTTCTCAATCTCAAAATTTTCTCCAAGTGGGATTTTTAGAAAGGTCTACTTGTCTACTTTCTCGCACAAGTGGAATTTTTGAATTTGGCCTCCATCTTCCCCTCCAAAACTGAGTTTTCCCAAGATTGCTTCCAGTGTTTCAAAAAAGGGGTAGAAAGGTCATTTTTGGGGTGCTTTTGACCTTTTTGGAAGCCCAAAACTTGTCAAAATTTCTTGGCCATTTGTGAGCATGCATATTTTTTCATGAAAAATGCAAATATGTTGAGTTTTCCTTAGAATGATACCTCCATTGAAAGTGAGCGCCAGGTGGCGTGACGCATTGGGCAGAAAACTCTGTTTTTAAAGGCAAAATTTCCAAAATTACAAAAAGTGTCCCAAATTTTTTGAAATTTGGGTTGAATGTCCTCCATTAAGTGTTATTCTGGACCAAGGAAGCATTGGCCAAGATCTGAAGTTTGTCTTACACTTTTTGCCTCCTTGATGTCTTCTTCAACTTGGCCTTCAAGTTCCTGATTCTTGCTTGGCACACCATATTTCTTGACAAATAGTGATAGTCCATGTTTCTAAACATATTTTTCTTGTTTATGGCCTTCTCTAGCATCCTCTCCATGTGGATATTTGTCCTCTCCAACCAAGACTCACGATCAACATTGATTTCTTACTCAAGTGTTGTGAACTTGACTTTCCTCCTTTTGGCAGCTTGTCGGTTTTCTCGTATGTTTCTTAGCTCCATTATGGTTTGCTGATCCTCTATTTGTTTATTTATTTGCTCCAAATATTTGACTATCCACTTGGCTCTTTATAGGTTGAGAGACAAATGTTGAATGTCAGCTTCTTGCTCCTGGATTATCTCTCTAAGCTTTGAGCTTTGTGAGCCCAAATCGGTGTCATCATCTTGAATAAGAATAAAATCTCTCTCTTGCCCTCCTGAAGGCCCCTCATCCTGTAATGGCCGCTTTCCCTTGTCCTGTACCTGCTCTACTGATGGAATAAGTGAGACCCCTTCCACCCGGAGTGGGGATAATACTCGCCTTGCTGCTACAAACAACCTTCTAGTGCCCTTTTGGTAGCTGACATATACTGGCACACTAGTGGTTTCTGTCTCATGAAGCATCTGCTGATGTGAAGGTTCACCTGTCTCATGAAAAGATACTGGAGGTACTTGAGGAGCGGTGAAGACCTCATGTGAAATGAAATCCTCCCACGATATGTTCTGTAAAGTAAGCTGATGCATGACCACAATCCTGATTAGTGCAAAATTGAATTATATTGTTGCTGAGGAGTCTTCTTGTGCACTATGGTGGTCCTCTTCTCAATGTTTTGGTAAATAAAATAGGGGAGGTTCATCATTCTCACCCTAGTGAAGTGCATCAATAATCTGATATGGTAGGCATACAAGCGAGAAAACTGACCCTCACAGCTGAAATACTTAATTATGAGTTTCATCAAGGGAGCATATGAGTCTTTCAAATACCGGAAAGGAAAAAGATCTATTGAGATGTCTCAAATAGCCAGCCTTGATGTAAGGCTCATAATGTTCCCTGTCAATCTGCTGCCTCTTATTCCACTGCTCACTGATATTGGGAATGCTAGTTGCTAGAGAAATAGACTCTGGTGTCAAGGTGAATGTTACACCTGCTAGAGTGACTTGGCCATTTTGAAGATGGAGGACAAACAACCTGGCCAACTCATGATGGTACCAGACTCTCTCTACCATCTGACAGAACTGATAACAAGATTGGTGTTGAAAACATGTGATAGCAAGAGGACAGGCCTGCAGCTCGACAAGTGAAGTAGGTTCCTCTCGTATATGTTTGCCACCCTTGTGAGGTATTCTTGGTGCATGCATTTCTCTAGGAGAATCACTGTGTGTCTCCTCATCTCAGTCATAGGAGGGATTAGATTCCATGTTTGCTAATGTATTACTTTTCTTGATGAGTATGAAGAGATTTATGGTGTTTTTAGTTTTCTGCTAACAAGGATGAGAATGTATGAGGGACTGTGGAGGGGAGAGTTTGAGGGGTTTTGGGAATGTCATTAACAAGTTTCTTGGAAAATAGGGGGTCTAGGGAATAGTATGTAGGCTTAGGAACAACAATTAGGGTTTAGGAATTTGTAACTAGGGTTTGGGATAGTGGGAGTTAGGGATATGGGAATTAGGGAATTTTAGGAATATGGGAATTAGGGAATGAGTGGATGAAAGTGAAAAATGAATGGAGGAGTCAAAGAGTGAGGGAGTGATGGAGTGGACTTGGTAGCAAAAACACAAATGCAAACCCTAGGCAATTGTTTTTGAGCAAAAATTGCAAAGAGATAGGGTTTGAGTTTTATCACACTAAAACACCATAAAGTTTGGGAAAAACTCTTTCACTAGCAAGGGAAGAAATCTAGGCTTACTTGCACACCATAGGATTGAGAAAATTTGTAAATTTGAGGGAGTTTATGGTGAAATCGGGCTTGCAGCTCTATGTGCCGTGCCACAAACCCAATGCGCCGCGCCTTCTATATGCATTGCACCAGTGTATTTTTTACACTGTGGAGGGCGACCCAATGCGCCGTGCCTGCTCTATGCGTCGCGCCCACGACCCAATGTACCACGCTTTCTATATGCATCACACCAGTGTATTTTTTACACTGTGGAGAGCGGCCCAATGCACCACACCTGCTCTATGCGCCGCGCCCACGACCCAATGCGTCGTGCCATTGAAATTGCATAGTTTTTCTTCAAGCCTTCTCCCTTTCTCCAACACGACCTTCTCTTGCTCAATATTTCTCCTCTGAATGCAAATGAGCTCTTTGAACATGATCAATGAGTTATATACAAGATATTTTGTTTTTTCACTCATAAAAATCACTTTTATAATGTTTGCATTGTGACTTACTTTTTCAACTCTGTTTTTGGGCAGTTTACGTCATTTTTGCCTTTGATGAACTGAATGATTTGATTTTTTGTTTGCCTTGCAGGGGATGGAGTTGATGAAGCTTGGTAAGGTGACCAGGGTTTCCATTAAGGTTTCTTACATATGAAAAAATTGAAATTACATTAGATTTATACATAGAAACATAAAATACTTTGTTTTTTCCTCAAAATGGGGTTTTGAGGAAAAATCAATCACTGAGTGAGTGATCAAGAAAATTATTGTTGCTGGAACTTTATTTTACCTCCCATGTGCCTATTGACCGTCACTGATCATTTTAAGACCTTATTGACAAAAACCCAAGACCTAATGAGACCTAAAACCCTAAAAATGACTTTTACAGATTTAAAGACAAAAATTGACTGCACTAGATATGAATGAATGAAAATAGGCCAGCACATGAGGGAAAATGTATAATACGCCACTACCATTGGATGATCCATGACTCTACTGGAATGCAGCTGATCAGGTGAGAAATCTAACATGCAATGCAACAAGAGCGTTTGATCACTGATGGAGGGATGAAGATATCGACACTAACATTGGCTCCAATGGGGATGGTAGCTCCTGGGAGGTGCTAAGAACTATAGATCTTTGGGAAAGTAGGAAATGCCTTCGTCCATTGGGATATGGAGTCAATAACTTTGACAAACCAAAACCAAACTCTTGACTCAATTTTAGGACTAAAATCTGACTCACAACTGACTCAATTTCAAGACTGAAATCGACTGAAAAACTTGACTCAAACAAACCAAACCAAAACTGAAATCAAACCTTAGCTTTATAGCCTTCACCTCGGGCCCCAAACTAAAAGAATGATAACAGCGCACACTTGCAATGAAATTAGACAAACTGGTATGTACAGTGATACATATGACAACAGAAAACATTTCAAAAATAGTACCGTTTAAGCAGTCGACCGTTGACCGGCCCACCTGGACAATCTTCTCCACTCATTTCTTTCAGAAGGAAAGCATTTTGGCCCTGATATGCAGCAATTCTGAAAGGTCCTTTCCAAAGATCCTTAAATTTTCCATGCTTACCTTTATCTTCATTTCTTGCATCCCGTTTCAACACTACATCTTCTATTTGAAACTTGTCCACCTTTTCCTTTCAATCATATATCTTCTTGATTCTCTCTTGCAGCTTGAAAGTGATTTGGAAAACCTCCTCTCTAGTCTACTGTAAGTGGATCATTTGATTGATTCTTCATTGCAAATGATCATCCTCAGTGCCAGCTTCCTGCAGAAGTTTAACCACCAGGACTCCGAGAGAGGTCGGTAATATAGTGTCAACACCATATACGAGCTCAAAAGAGGACATGCCTATAGATTTTTTTTGACCTACTGTGTCTGCCCAAAGTGCATTGACTATCTTTTTGTGCCAACTCTTCTTGTTCGTTTCCAGCAACTTTTTGATAATATTGACCAAAGATTTATTTAAGGATTCCGCCAATCCATTGCCTTGTGGATAATATGCAGTTGAGTGCCCCAAAGTAATTTGGTATTTGTTACAAAAATCAATCATTCTTTTAGATTTAAAAGCTGTTGCATTATCAGTGATCAACTTATTTGGATATCCAAAACGAGACAAAATATTGTTTTCAAGAAATGAAATGATTACCGAATCAAAGGCCTACCTAGTGGGAATCACCTCAATCCATTTGGTAAAGTAATCTGTCACTGTGAGGATCCACTTATGCTGCACTGAAGAAGTAGGATGAATCTCACCAATGAAGTCCAAACCCCACTGCTGAAAAGGAGCACTTACTTCGATTGGCTTAAGCGGTAAAGGCTGTAATTTTCTTCTATCTTGAAAAATCTGACATTCATGGAAGCTTGTAACAGTTTTGTACACATCAGCGAAAAGAGTTGGCCAATAATATCCTTCTCTCAAAATTTTGTTGGCTGTTGTCTTCCAGAAAAGATGACCTCCAAAATATCCCTTGTGAAAGTCTTCCATAACCTATTTTTCCTCTACTTCAACTAAACAATTGAGTAAGACACCACCGAGATCTTTCCAATAGAATGCATTATTCATGATACAAAACTTGGCAACCTTTAATTTCAGGGTCCTACTTTTATTCTTAGCCATTCCAGGTGGTGGTGATAGATTTTGGAGCACATACACAATGTCTGAATACGAAGGAGAAAGAAGAAAAAATTCTGATACCTAAGTAGGCGAACTTTCTTCATCTTCCTCAGACATAGCAACAGTGAGATTAATGTCCAATGCATGCAAATTTGACTCAACCATCAGTTTGGCCAGCCCCTTTCCTTTGATGAGCTTTTTTGGTTTGATCTCCATGTCATATTCCAACAAGGCATCAATCCATTTGCCTCTTCTCCCTTCTGGATCTGTTTACACCAAGACAAATTTAATTGCAGCATTAGGGACATAAGCAAGGATGTGGGAATGCAAAATATAAACTCAAAAATCTTTCAATTCCTTTACCAAATCAAGAGCTTTCTTTTCAATAATATTATACTTTAAAGCTGCATCTCTTATCATTCTACTGAAAAACGAAATTGGTTTCTCGAGCTGGTCCCTTTTCTGCATCAAGACTATTGTCATAGTATGATCTGAGGCAAATGAAAACAAAATGAAATCTTGAGTATAGTCCAGGATGATCAAAACCGGAGCTGAAGAAAGGGCCAATTTCACTAAATTGAAAGACTTTATTGCTTCCTCGGTCCACTTCACTACACTATCTTTCTTGAGCATGTTTGTGATTTCCCTTAAATGTTCTACAAGATTGGGCACAAAGTGACATAAGAAATTCATCTTACCATTGAATGATTGGATCTCCTTTTTACTTCGGGGAAAATCAATTTTCTGAATGGCTTCCACTCGAGTTGGATCGATGCAGATGCCATCCTTTGATATAATATGACCGAGAAGCTTGCCTTCATCCATGGCAAACAAACTCTTCTTTGGATTGAGAGATATACCATATTTTCTACACCGCTGAAATACAATCTTCAAATGATAAAGGTGCTCTTCATCTGAATTAGAAAAAATTGTCAAGTCATCAAGATAAACAACTAAAAACACATCTTTTTCATTACCAAATGTGATATCCATGGCCCACTGAAAGGTCGCACCAGCATTCTTCAATCCGAAAAGCATCTTGGCATAATGGAAAGTTCCCCATGGAGTAGTGAATGTTGTTTTATCTCTGTCATCCTCATGGACCACAATTTGGTTATAACCGGAATAACCATCATGTAGAGACATGCGAGATTCTCCAACTACTCACTGAAGTATGTGATCCATCTTGGGCAATGGATAGTTATCTTTCAAATATACTTTATTCAGATTTCTAAAATCAATACATAATCGAATCTCACCTATTTTCTTGCGCACGGGCACCAAATTTGAAATCCAATTTGAAAATCTTATGGGGATGATTATACCAACTTTGTAAAATTGATTCACTTCCTTCTCTATTGAGGGTAACAGCTTTGGATTTATTCTTCTTAACTTCTATCGAAAGGGCTGTTGATTTGGCTTGATCGGGATTATATGTTGAATTATTCTTGTATCATATGCCTTCAAATCTGAATAATCCCATGCAAAAACATCAGTAAATGAAGATAATAAACTGATATACATTACTTTTACATCTGGAGGCAATGCCTTTGATAACTTGACCATTTTAGGATTTTTGGCTAATCCAATGTTCACCTCCTCAACTCCTTTCTCGGTTGGCAGCAAGCTCGGTTTTCGGGCTACATCATCTTGATCGAACAACTCCTCTAAAGGTATTAGACCTTTAGGAATGATATTTTCTTTGAGCTGCAAAACTTCCATCTAATTGACTTCTATGTCTGCTTCACCATCTTCATACTCCCCATCAATAGAAGTGTCTTTGAACTTACCTTCATTTTGCAGAAATTCATCGATCTCTTTATCATCTTGAAACACCTGCTAATACCTTTGATTATCAGGGACAGCTGGGTGATATTTCACATGAATTTCAAACTTGTTGTTTGAATTCATCGGAATTTTCAAATTACTTGTTGCTATTGCGAGTGAATCTGCAATGACATTCTGAAGATGAGGGACATGTCAAAGTATAATCTGAAAATAATCTCAAGATGTCTAATACCGCATTGCGGTAGGCCCGCATTCGAGGATGCTTAGCTTGGTATTCCCCTTTTACTTGCTTTATAACCAACTCGGAGTTGCCATAGGCTGAAATTCATTTGGCATTTAACTTTCTAAGGATTTTCAAACCAGCAATTAAAGCCTCATATTCAACCTCATTATTTGAACAGTCAAAAGCCAATTTATATGAACAGACCCTTTGTTATGCTCTTAACCTGCAAAATGATACCCAAATACAGAATATGCGAAGAAAATGGTTTGACCATCTGTTTGCGGATGATATGAAGTACTGAGTTTGAGTTGAGTGCCTTGTATTCTGAAGAGTTCCTGCCAAAAATTACTGGTGAAGATCGGGTCGCGGTCGGACACAATAGAAGTGGGCATGCCATGCAATTTGAGGATCTGATCCATGAAAGATTGAGCAACCAAAGTTGGTGTAAACGGGTGGGGTAGGGCGCAGAAATGAGCATACTTCGACAGTCGGTCCACCACCACCATGATGACTAACTTGTTCCCTGACTGTGGAAGACCTGTAATGAAATCCATAGAAACCTTCGTCCAAATTGATGCCGGAATGGGCAATGGTTGTAATGTGCCTGGTGTGTTGACGGTTTCCCCTTTGTGGCGTTGACAAACATCACATTCTTCTACGAAGGTGAGGATGTCCTTTTTCATTCCTATCCAAAAAAATGATCTTCTGGTGCGAGCATACGTCTTCTGAAAGCCCGAATGTCTTGCAATGGGAGATGAGTGCAATTCTGCCAAAATGCGACTTTTGAGGGTGGATGTTGGTGAGATTACGACTCTATCCTTGTAGCGAAGAATATCATTCTGCCATGAGTAGCCCTTGGTGGAATTAGGATCTACCTGCAATTGAGAAATGAGTTGGGAGAGCTCGAGGTGTGAAAACAATTCCCTGTGAGCCTCTTCAATCCAGTCTGGAATGGGGAGGGAAATTGCGAGCAGAGTACTTTCCTCCTCAAATTGGCGAGATAATGCATCTACTACACTATTGTCTTTCCCTTTCTTGTAAATGATCTCATAATCATATCCCAGCATTTTGGCTAACCATTTATTTTGTTGTGGGGAGGATAGGTGTTGCTCCAAAAAATATTTAAGACTATGATGATCTGTGCGGATTTGGAAACGTCGCCCCAATAAGTAAGGTCGTCAGGTCTCGACTGCATGTAAGATGGCCATCATTTCCTTCTCGTAGGTAGATTGGCCCAGATTCCTCCCACTGAGTTGTTGGCTTGTGAAGGCCAACGGTCGCCCTTCCTGCATTAATACCACCCCAATACCTGTACCCGAAGCATCACATTCAATGACAAAGGATTTGGTGAAGTCAGGTAGTGCTAAGACTAGAGTGGAACACATGGCTTTTTTGAGAGCGGTAAATGCCTGTTGTGCTTCCTCGTTCCAGAAGAAGGAATTTTTCTTTAGGAGTTGAGTGAGGGGTTTCGCGATGTGGCCATAGTTGCGGATAAATTTATGATAATAGCCTATGAGACCCAAAAATCCTCTCAAGCTCTTCAAGGTCTTAGGTTGAGGCCATTCTTGCATTGCCTGGATCTTTTTTGGGTCCACCTTGACACCTTCACGCCCCACAATGTGGCCCAGATACTCAACTTCTTCCATGCCAAATGCACACTTGGACATCTTGACAAATAATTGATGCTTGCGGAGCAGTTGCAAGAGTAGATCTACATGCTGAAGATGTGCAGCCCAGGTGCCACTATAGATGAGGATGTCATCGAAGAAGACAAGGACAAATTTTTTGAGATATGGTTTGAGAATGTGATTCATAAGGCTCTGAAAAGTAGAGGGGGCATTACAAAGACCAAATGGCATGACCAGGAACTCATAATGGCCTTCATGAGTTCTGAAAGCCGTCTTGGGAATTTCGACTTCCTTCATGCGAATTTGGTGGTAGCCTGAGCGAAGATCCAACTTAGTGAAGAATTGAGCCCCATTGAGTTCGTCCAGCAAATCGTCAACCACCGGGATGGGAAATTTATCTTTGACTGTCAACTTATTGAGGGCCCTGAAGTCGGGACACATCCGCCACTCCCCATCTTTTTTGAGCACCATGACCACTGGGGATGAATAAGGACTAATGCTGGGACGAATGACACCTGCTTCCAACAGTTTCTTGATGATTTTTTCTATTTCATTCTTTTGGGTGAACGGATATATGTATGGCCACACATTTGGGGGTTGGGCCCCTGGAACCAAGGTGATGCTATGATCATGTTCCCCTCGCGAGGGTGGAAGCTCATTAGGCTTGTCAAAGACCGTCCGATGGTTATTTAAAATCTTTTGCATCTCATGATGAATTGGCAGAGACATGGTTTCTACTACCTGGATGGCATTAAATTGAGCTACTACTCCATGATGGCCCTTTTTTAACAATTTTTCCATCCTATGCGAGCTGATGATAGAGGGGGCTCCCGCCTGGAGTCCACGGAGGGTATGTGTGGAGTTGTTCTGCTTAAAACTCATATATAACTCTTGGAAATCCATTGTGATTGGCCCAAGAGTGCGGAGCCATTCAGCGCCGAGGACAATGTCGCAACCCCCCATGTGTATGGCAAACATGTGGGTTTTCAACTGATAATCCCCCATTTGAAGTTTGACTTTTTCACAGCGGCCTTCACATTTCATTGTGCCCCCATCCGCAATTTGGACTTGGAAGTTAGAAATTGCTCGTACAAAACAATGCGCTACTTCTGCGATTTTTTGATGGATGAAATTATGGTTACTTCCACTATCAATCAAGACTACTTTTGGGCGATGTTTAAGAAAACCCCAGATTTTGAGAGTTTGAGGGGAAGAAATCCCTGCCAACGCATGCAGCGAAATAACTGGTTCGTCAGAGACATTCTCTTTTGGGTTGTCTTCTTCTACCGCCTCATGTTCCTCAAGTGATGGATCTTCCTCTGTTGAGCTGTAGTCAGTGGCATCTATTTGAAAAAATTTGGGCTCCTTGCATTTATGACCGGGGGAGTATTTTTCATCACAGTAGTAACATAGTCCTTGCTTCCTTCTTTCAGCCATTTCCGCAGGGGACACCTTTTGGACCTTAAGTGTTTGAGTCATGTTGTGAGCTTGTGGGGGACGACCTTTAGCGGGGAAATTTGGGCGACTGTATTGGGTTGCTAATGCACGTTCCACCTTACGAGCTACCTGGCAAGCCTCCATCCACGTGGGAGGGTGGTGAAGTAGAACTTGAGCTTTGATGGCTTCTTTAAGACCGCTGATAAAACATTCCGTGTAGAACTCATCTGTGAGACCCCTAGTGCGGAAAGCTAAGGCTTCAAAAGCGGTAATATATTCATCCACTGTACCAGTCTGTCGGAGCTTAGTGAGACAACCCAAAAAAGAGTCTTTCTATTCAAAGCGATCTCAAAGAGCTTTGGTAAATTGGGTCCAAGTCTTAAAAGGTCCATTGCAACGCTGATGCCATTCCCACCATTGCCACCGTTCATTGTCTAAGTACATGCTCCCCAACATAAGCTTATTCGCATCATCTGGGATATGATTCAATTTGAAATACTGCTCCATTTGTGCTAGCCATGCGGACGGGTGAGAACCGTCAAATTTATGCACATCCAACTTGGGAGGTCGCTGACTGGGTGGTGGATGGGTGTGCCAGACGTGAGGAGAGTGGCTAGACTCACCCTCATTGTATTCATGGCCAATATACGCCTCCTCGTGGGCTTGTTCCTTGCCCTTCGGGAGGAATTGTTGTATCTAGAGACTTAGTCTGCGAATCTCAGTTTGGATGGAGTTCATCGCAGTTTGGATGGAGGTCACAGTGTCTTCAAGTTTGTCCATCCTTTCGTTGGCCATCGCTTGAGCTCTAGTTTCTACCATACACCAACCGGATGAAAAATTGGGACCGCCTAAAATTTTTTTACTAATAAATTGAATGGTACCACCTTGCTCAGCTCGTCGTCCTGATTCTGATGGGCTAGATCACCAATAAGCACCCCGGAAGATAGTCGCCAAATCCTCAAAATGTCAATGCTGCCAAAAGTCCTGTGAAAAGTATACCCTGGTATAGGAACCCTTCACAACAACTCCGATCTGGTGGGTCTGAGAGATATGAATGGCGGAACAACTGCTGCGGCAGATCTGATGGATCGGCAGGACTGATGTCTGCTGCTGCTGCACCTCTTTGCACACGCAGATCGGGAATAGATGATGTGTGATCCCCTGATAGAAAAGGAAACTATGGTTGTGAGGAGTGTCAGGTGCTACAGATCGCAATATACATAAGGGTCTGGCAGTAGTACTCAACCCAATGTTTCAGGGCTCTAACTAAGGAGGATCGACCGTACCCTTAGCCATACCACCCGACTTCCCTATCGTACGGGCGAGTAATCTCTCCGAGTGCTGTTCTCGGTGTACTGTAGCCACAAGACGGCCAACGGTTTATCTATGGTGAGGTTTCAAGGGAGCCTAGGGGGCTTCCGATATACCCAGAGGATACGTGGAAGACAGTCCGTGCGCGGTTCTGTCTAATGCGCTACTACTCGAAGGGGTACCCACAGGGGTTACAAGGGAGTCCAACAGATGTGACCACCTCTTGTATTTCCTGCGTGCATGCCTCCCCAAATCCGTAGGTTTATGCGCTCAATGACAGATCCCGTGGTTTAAAGACGCCGGAACACGTCTCTAGCCGAATTTTTTTTTGCTAAGAATTGGAGATCCCACTGACCCTGGAAAGTGCTCTAATACCACTTGTTATGCTCTTAACCTGCAAAATGATACCCAAATACAGAATATGCGAAGAAAAGATACCCAGAACACAGAATAGCAATGATTTTATTATTCAGAGAGTAATGTTCACTTGCCTCTTCGAGGGGGCAACCTCCAATAGAGTAGAGCTCGACTACAAAATAAGACACAATGCTCCTCGCAGGGAGTCTCTATCCTTTATATATGACTCATACATGCAATACCATGGGCCAATACCATGGGTTTTATTAATACCATCTATCTAATACTACGACCCATTTGCAACTAACTGTGGTCCCGACATTAATTGCGGGTTAACCACTTACAAATATTAATATGGGCTTTATTGACTTTTGACTATGACGTGATCCCATGACATAAATAAGGGGGTTAGGGTGGGACCCTAACACCCTTACATTGCTTGGCACTTTATTTGGGGAGAAAATAGGGCTGCTTATCCAAATGAAAATTCCAACAACTTCTCTTCCTACTGCGCCATCAAAATCCATGCTCCATAAGCCAGCTTCGTCCTCTTCCAAATGATGAAATTCTATTTGCTCTTTAACTTTTCCATGTTGTCCATCATTATTTTGTTGCTGTCGGAAGGCTGATTGCTCAATAGTATTATCAAGCCTTTGTCTTTCTTGCTTCAAGACTTCTCTAAAATTTTCAGTGATTTCTGGAATGTCTGATACTTCAACTACTTGGCTATTTACATCATTAAAGCTATCAGAATATAGAACAAATGATTCTAAATCAGTATGTCCATAATTGATTGGATTATTTACCGTTTCTCCTTGCTAGTGATCATGTACTTCATCTTTTGCTCCTGGTATAATTTCCTCATCTGACCGAACACGGGAATAGTAGCATAGGAGAAATCAAGCTGTAATGTCCCTTTAGGTTTTCCTCCCCAAGATCTGGAAAGAAGAATGCCAAATCTAGGAGGAATATCTGCCACAACCACATCCATCAAAACATTTTTTGTTGGAGTATGATCCAAACTGACAACCAAATCTTTAATAAGACCAATACATCTTACTCTACCAGAATCAAAAGAATAAAGGTCATGATATTTTCTAGTGATATCCAAACCCAATTTCTCCATGATTGCCTTAGGCATGAGATTATGAGAGGCTCCGGAATCAAACATAGTGTTATGTAACACATAGTCATGCACCCTAAGGCTGATATAAAAAGGAGCTACATCGCTATCTTGAGATTGACCCTCCAATGCTGGACCAAAGATCAACTCAAGTTGATCATCCTCCACGTTTACCATATCAGATAATGGATCTAAATTCAAAATTTTAGACACCTGACCTTTATAGCTGCTATTCTTCATTAACTCTGTCAAAGGAATAGATACTTTTAACTTAGCAATTTCATTTTCTAAGTTAAAAACTGATGTTTTCTCTACCTCCTTAGATGAAACATCCTTCTTTTCAGTTTTCTCCTTTGGTATATTTGGCTGATTTGATCTTTCATTTGCTGATGGTGTTTTGCTGGTGGTAGGATCAACTGTCTCTTTTCCCTTTTTCTGCACAATGGGTGGATCATTCTTTGGTGCGGTCGCCTCCTTTCTTTTCTGAATTGGATTAATGGGTACATCTCTACTCCTAAGTGAATATTGTCACTGCTAGGCTGTCAAAGCATTCATGTAACCCCTCTGATACTCATCAGACTCTTCTTCAAGAGTTGTTTCATTTGCCAAGATGAAATTTTCATCCCTTTGTATAGTTGGGCTCTCTGAATACTCCTCATCTTCAGTGATAAAAATTGGCATATCAGCAGGTGTAAAGAAATTATTCTCTTCTCCAATTATGTTCTCCTCATCATCTGATTCCGAACCATGTACAAAATGTTATTGTAAGGGTGTCTTTACCTACTACTGTGCTACTTGGTCTTGTGCTCATTGCTCTCTTTGCTTTATTTTGAATTGAGGTTGCTACTGGCCACGAAAGTTAGGATTTCTAACTTGTGTTTCAGGCTTATCGGAAATTGTGAACCTATCAAACATCTTCTCATGCTTATGGAGCACTTGATCTGAAGTAGAAGTCTCTTCTTTTATCATTACCTTCTTTTCAGCCCTTGTTCTAGCTATCTTGGCAAGAAAATTTGCCTCAGTGCTGACTACAATTTTCTGCATGTCCTCCAAAGTGGCCAAATCTCTTTCTCTTAATTGATAGGCCATATCAGGATCGAAACTATCCGGAAACTTAATCAAAGCTAGCCCCATAGGTGGCTTTATATCAGCAGGAATTGCATTGTAAACAATATTGAATCTAACACAATAATCTTAGACACTCTCCCCAACATTCCTCTTGATGTTTTCATATTCTAAAAGAATTTGAGGGTTCCTTTTTTACCTCCCAACGATCCAAAAACTATCTTTGAAGTGCCTCCAATGAGTTGATTGTTCTAGCTAGCAATGCTCTAAACCATTTTCTGACCTCATCCACAAAAGTTTGCACAAACAATCTCATTGTTACATTTTCTGCATTGATCTCATGGAGATCAAAGAAATTTGCCATCCTATCCACATGTTGCTGAGCTATGATACCTTGAGGAGTACCGTCAAATAATGGAATTTTTCTTTGATAATCAATGGGCATGTCATCCAAGTTTTGAGGCAACACAAGGGGTGCATATCGGGAAGCCATTGCTCTAGGTGGATTTACTATTGCTCTTGGGGAAGTAGGAGGAGTTGGAGCAGCTGATGTATGAGGTGTATGAGGTGTAGATGGAGGTGAAGAAATTTTGGATGTTTGAGGGGTAGAAGGGGTGGATGGAGGTGACAACACTAAAGATTTTTTATCAGAGATGGAAGGATGCACGGGAATGGTGGGAATGAAAGGAGGTTTAGTAGGAATGTTTGAACTAGACGTGATAGAAGATGACCCAAGAGTTGTAGATGCAGACTCTAAGAATTCAGGAATGTTTGTAGCCACAATGGCAGTTTGAAGTCTCAAAATATAATCTTTAATTGATCTATTGGCCTTTTTAGTTTCAAGATCTTTGACAAACTCTGGATTAAGGGCAGTAGAACCAACAACACTTTCGGACTTGGTTTCAAATAGTGACAGCTCAAAGTGTTCGTCAAACTCAAGATCTTCAAGATACTCAAAAACAACACAACATGAACAAGATTTAAACACAGGAATCACTGAACTTTCTTGATGGAGGATTCTCAGAATAAGATTTGGATTTTCGTACACAGGAGGTGGAGCAGGATCAGGATTTGCTCTGGTGTGTTGTCTGGAAGCTAGTGTGTTGAATTATTCCCAAAAATCAAACGGACAAAATCAACTTATTCAGCCTATCAGATTCTAAACTCGTCATCCAAAAGTCTAGAATTATCTGATGTATTGGGGAAATTTGCAAGTTAGATATTTTGTTTATAAGACTAGACCAGAGATTGACTGAAGCAGCTTTCATCTACTTATGAACTCACAAAGTAATGTGCAGTTCGAAGGCTACCTGGCATAACTTCAGGCTTCGTCTATAGTTTATAAAATGAATAACACTAAGAAGCAAACAATTTTGTCCCCAGTATGGTCACCACTATGTTAGATCCCAAATCTACATCAGGTTGAGAAAGGTAGGATCTAGGGTAACATCAAACCACACTTAACCTGGTAGCTAGCCCTACCAGGTCGGGAGAGGGCTCTCTCCTTGTCAATCCCAAAAAATATGGCCAATGAAAGCTTGAGATGATTGAAGTAATGATTGATTTTAGGCTAGGTATGTGTACAGAGGTGTTTGATTGAATTTGATGATGTTTTGTTGGCTCAAATGTGAAAGGCAGATTTGGGCCTAGGGAATGAGGCTCAATTTGCAAAGATCTCTATGGGGCAAGGTAGGCAAGTGATTTGGTACTTCAATTTGAGTGATATGGAGAGCTTTTAGATATGTGAGAAGTTGAAAATGGCATGAAAAAGTCAGGGATCCTTTTCAAACAACTGAAAACATAGATAACTAAGCAAACCCTAGGTAGAGCACTGCATTTTCAATATATTCTACCTTTATACTTGTTTGTTTTAGTTAAGATGAAATAAAGAGAGATATGTCATACATAAAAAACATGTAGACTTACAATTACAGAGTAAAGCACAATACCAAAGCAAGATGCCACATGAAATCCCATAAATTGTTGCAAACCACTGGTCTATTCCTTAGCCAATCTACTGAAATGGGTATACAATGAAGCTCCAAGCTTTCCCAAAAGTCCAACCATGCTAATGACTGAAAAATTACAAGATATAGGCAAAACAAACCTCATCCTAGCCTCTAGGGGTTGAGCTCATAAGATTAGGAGCTGTTCCAACAAAATCTAAACTGAGAACTAAAAGGTAGGCAGTGGAACAACTTGTTTCTAAAAACTAGGAAACTGATTCATTTAGTTGCAAACTATCTTTTGATGGATGAATCTACCTCTAAGAGTGAAAATGTAGCATAATTACATAAAAATCCATCAATTCATATTAAAATACATCATGAGTTTGGAAATTAGAATAAGAAAAGTCAAACTATCAAGAAACTAGGTGAAAAACAAAGTATTTTTGGTCAAACTGAGCAAAATTCCTCCAATGTGCTGTGCTGATTTCCTTATGTGTAGCGCCTATTGTGGCTGATTTTGGAGGCCTTCCTGGTGTCCCAATTTGCTCCAAGTGGGCTTGTTGGAAAGGTCTGTCTATCTACTTTCCAAAACAAGTAGAACTTTTGAATTTGGACTCCCTTTTCCCCTCCAAGACTGAGTTTTACCAAGATTGCTTCGTGTGTGTCAAAAAAGGGGCAGAAAGGTCATTTTTGGGGTGCTTTTGACCTTTTTGGAAGCCCAAAACCTGTTAAAATTTCTTGGCCATTTGTGAGCATGCATATTTTTTCATAAAAAATCCAAATATGTTGATTTTTCCTCAAAATTATGCCTCCATCAAAAGCGAGCACCAGGTGGCGCGGCGCATTGGGCAGAAAACTCTGTTTTTTAAGGAAAATTTTCCAAAATTACAAAAAGTGTCCCAATTTTTTTGAAATTTGGGTTGAGTGTCCTCCATTAAGTGCTATGCTGGGCCAAGGAAGCCTCGGCCAAGATCTGAATTTTATCTTGCACTTTTTGCCTCCTTGATGTCTTCTTCAACTTGGCCTTCAAGTTCCTGATTCTTGCTTGGCAGACCATATTTCTTGACAAATAGTGATATTCCATGTTTCTCAACATAGTTTTCTCATTGATGGCCTTCTCCATCATCCTCTCCAAGTGGATATTTGTCCTCTCCAACCAAGACTCACAATTAGCATTGATTTCTTGCTTAAGTGTTGTGAACATGACTTTCCTCCTTTTGGCACCTTGCCGGTTTTCTCGTATGTTTTTTGTAGGAATTTACAAGGTAAGTTCCTCAGACAGAACACCAAAGGACACCGCTCACAAACAGATCATAGATCAATACACCAGTATTTTGACGTGGTTAAAACCCTCAAAGAGGGAAATAGTCCACGACCTAAGCCAACACGGCCACTTCAGACAATTTATTAATAAAAGAATGAAAATTTACATATGCTTCTCTCATAGACAGATTACCCTACAAATGACCCTCCATGCTCTTTAAATAGAGATCATGGACCAATCAGGTGTTAAGCCATGGATCAAGTGTCGGTAATACCGGGGAGAGAATGAATCATCGGATCACTACATATTGTGACCGTCGGATTGTAAGTTACAAAATGTACATAGTAAAGAAACACACTTTACCTAACTCTACACATAACTCTATACTAGACCAAGTTGTACTTAACTATTCCTATGTGTCAGAATATCCTAACATCCCCCCTTAAGAACAACTTGGGATAGGATTGAAGGATTTACAAATATGACACAATAGGAGAAAGAAGGAGGCACTATAGCCTATCCCCCCTTAGTGACAACTTCCTGAACTCGAACCATAAATCAAAGTTTAGTGAACTTCGCCTCTGTGAGAGCCTTTCTAAAGATGTCTGCAACTTGATCATCTGTTGAACAATATTGCACTTCAAGAACATGGTCATGAATGAGCTTTATGATGAATTGCATGTGCAGTTCAATGTGTTTGCTGCGCTGATGTTGGACTAGATCTTTGCATAGCTGAATGGCACTTTGATTATCACACCAAAGTGTAGTCGAATGTTGCTGCTGAAATCCAAACTCTGACAGGATCTGACGAAGCCAAAAGGCTTCCTTACTAGCTTCTACAGCACCACGATACTCTGATTCTGCTGAAGAAAGAGAAATGGCACCTTGTTTCTTGCAAGCCCATGTAATAGGTCCTGGTCCAAGAGTGAACACATAACCTACAGTAGACTTCTGATCATCAGGGTCACCAGCCCAATCGGAATCAGTGAAACCAACCAATAGAGGAGCTGCTTTGGCACTGTAATGAATCCCAAACTGAACTGTACCTCGAACATAACGAAGTATTCTTTTAGCTGCTTTCCAATTACTTTCATGTGGGTTTTGCATAAATCGAGCAACAAGGCCAACGACAAAGGAAAGGTCAGGACGAGTATGAGTTAGATACAAAAGTTTTCTTACAAGTTGACGGTATAAGGTAGCATCAACTTCAGGAGAAGTACAAGTGACTGAAAGTTTGACTCCACACTGAAAGGGAGAAGGGGCTAGCTTACAGTCTTCCATGTGAAAATGGTGTAGAATATCACAGGCATACTTGGACTGAGAAAGGGAAATACCTTCCTTTGATTGCAAGACTTGAAGACCGAGAAAATAATGTAAGTGTCCTAAGTCTGTCATTTCAAACTTCCTTTTAAGGCTAGACTTCACATGGTTTATAAGGTTGGGATCACTACCAGTTAGGATAAGATCATCAACATAAAGAACAAGAATGATAAGAGACTTGCCCACTTTCTTGGTGTAGACAGTATTGTCAGAATGACACATTGAAAAGCCATTTTCTAAAAGAAAGTTATCCATTTTGGGATACCAAGCTTGAGGAGCTTGCTTGAGACCATAAATGGATTTCTTAAGTTGACATACAAGGTTGGAGTCTGTTTGTATAAAGCTAATAGGTTGTTCCATATGGATTTCTTCATGCAAGTCCCCATGCAAGAAGCTGGATTTAACATCCATTTGATGGACTTCGCATTTGAAAGAGGCAGCAAGGGAAAGAACAAGGTGGATAGAGTTCATTTTGGCAATAGGGGAGAAGGTTTCAGTATAGTCAATGCCTTCAACTTGTGAAAAACCCTTAGCAACAAGACGAGCTTTATGTTTATCAACTTTCCCATCCGGTCCATACTTGGTTCTGTAAACCCATTTGCATCTAACAAGTTTTCGTCCCTTTGGTAGAGGAACAAGATCCCATGTATCATTTTCCAATAATGAATGATATTCTTCATTGATAACTGCTTCCCAATCTGGATGGCCTGAAGCTTCTGCAAAGGTGTCAGGATCATAATTCACTGAAGCTTGAGCTAGTAAAGAAGAGGCTCTCTCAAACTGAGAACGTGTACATCGTTGATCTGTAGGATCACCGGCAAGATCACCTGCTGCATCCCGAGTAGCACAGACCCATTTTGGAAGTTGAGGAGTTGAAGGAGGATCCTGAGAAGGTGGGGGAGGATTTTCATCCTCGCTTTCATCATCTGAAGAAGAAATATTTTCAAAAGTATAAGAGATAGGGAGAGGTGGCACATCCGCCAAACTAGGCTCGCAGGCCGATATAATTTCAGCAAACCTTACATCTCTTCTAATGATAACATTTTTGGACTTAAGTGGAATAATTCTATATCCTTTGACATCTTCAAAATATCCAACAAAAATACATTTTTCACCCTTAGGTTCTAAAGCTTTATGTTTCTCATCTAGAATATGGGCCCATGCTTCACTTCCAAAAACACGAAAGTGACTTACATCTGGTTTGATTGAGCTCCATGCTTCTTCTGGAGTGATATTCTTTAAAACCTTAGTAGGAGTGCGATTTATTATGTAATTTGCATAGTTAATTGCTTATGCCCAATAATTAAGACCAAGTCCATTAGATTGAAGCATACAATTAGCCATTTCCTTTAAGGTGCGATTCTTCCTTTCAGCTACACCATTTTGTTGTGGAGTATATGGAACAGTATGTTGCATTTGAATTCCATTCTCAGTGCAAAAGTTGATGAATGTGTTTTTAACATATTCTCCGCCATTATCAGATCTTAGCTTAAGAATTTGATGTCCAGATTGTTTTTCAACAAAGGCCTTAAAGGCCAAGAACATGTTAAATACTTCACTCTTGAGTTTTAAGAAGTATACCCAAGTGTGTCTCGAGAAATCATCAATGAAAGTTAAGAAATACTTGTAGCCAGCGAATGAAGCAACTGGAAGTGAACCACATAAACCACTATGCACGAGCTGTAAAGGGGCTAAGGCGTGCCAAGAGGCATGTTTTTCAAAAATGTCCCGATTATGTTTTCTGAGTACACATCCGGAACAGACACCATCTCTGCAAGATAGCATTGGAAGACCTGTCACCATATTTTCTTTACATAGATTCTGAAGAGAGCGATAGTTTAAGTGACCAAATCGCTCATGCCAAAGTTTGCTCACTTCATCATTATGAGCAACAAATACCGAGGGAAGATTTGATGACCCAAAGTTGTGAAACTTATACAACCTTGTAGAATCATCAGCAATGCCAGTAGCTAAAATCTGTCTAGGATCTCTTAGGTCCTTAATTACAACATCGTGAGGTGAAAATTCAACAATTTTACCTTCACCTGAATGAGTTATCTGATATACAGATAGAAGGTTGCAGGATAAGGTTGGAACACATAATACATCATTAAACTGACCATTGTTTATATGAACAGTTCCAGTCCCTACAACACTAAGAGATGTATCATCACCAACATATATATTTTTGGTGTTACAATCATTTAAAGAAGAAAACATGGCTTTGTTTTTGGCCATGTGATAAGAAGCTCCAGAATCAATGAGCCACTCATGAGAAGGAGAAGAAGAAGATACATTTAGTGCATAGCCAGACTGAGATGCTTGACAACCACATGCAGAAAGTGCCATTCCTGAAGATAAAGTTGAAGTTGAAGAGTGCTCCAAATGGATGTTATGCTTCTTCATTGCTGCTTCCAAGGCTTCCATCTTCTTAAAGCATTTGGATTCTAAGTGGCCATCTCAATTACAAAAGTTGCAATGTCTATCAGTCTTCTTCCCTTTGTTTTTATTTGTCTTATCATTTTGTTGAAATGATTTTTCATTTTGAGGCTGAAATTGCTTAGGACCCTTGTTTGGTTTAGGACCATTCTTTTTAGGATACAACTTCTTAGGATTCTTTGGATTTGGTTGTTGCTGGGCAGCTAACGCTTTCTTAGAAGAGTTTCCAAGATGAAGAAGACCAAGGTGTAAGAGTTTTTCTTGTTCTCTTATTAAAGAATCACAAAAGGAATCAAAGGAAGGGGACTTGTAGGTTTGTCCTTGAGAAATGAAGGCTTCTCTTGTAGAATGGAAGGTGGAAACAAACACAGAATAGGTTGGTCCCAACTTAGTAAGAATAGAGTAGATAAGGCTACTATCTTCTTTCTTAACCTTAACACCTTCCAAGAGAAGTCTAAGGGTCTTGAACTTGGACAAAAAATCTTCAATTCAATAAAAATTATTGGGGTCCAATGTAAGCAATTCATTTTCAAATTGATGGGCTTTAAGTTCTTTTTTAATTCCAAATACTTTAGTAATCTGTTTCATTGCTTCATTAGGAGTATCAAGTTCTACAATATGGAATCTAAGATCTGGAGAAATAGACATCCCTATCAACCCACGTGCTTGGTCTTGCCTATTTTCCCATTTAGTTGCCTTGTCTTCATCTTTCGGTTTGGTCTCTTGGCCTGTGGCTATTCTGTAAAAACCTTTACTTCTAAGTAAATCCACAATGTAGGACCACCATTGGAAGTAGTTGGTGCTGTCAAGAATAACTTGGCATGGAATTTCCATTTAAAAAAAAAACACTGAAGCTATAGATGCTGAAACTAAGTGTTGCAATGGAAATATCTCGAAAAATTAGGCTATTTAAAAAAAAAAACGGTTCTGAAAACGGCTTCCGGATGAAGAAGTTATGGCGTTTTGAAGAAAATTTGATGAAGTCACCGACGAAGTGCGGGAATGTGCGGAAATGAAAAAACTGCCCCCACAAAATGGAGACTTGAACCCAAGACCTCTACTCTCATAAATTAGCTTTGCACCAAGTGAGCTATACAAAAATTTTGAGAGAGAGAGAGGAGGGGGTTGATGCTTTGGGTTGCGTGCTTGCTTTGAGAAAGCTCTTTTTCCCTACAAAACAAAAAACACAAAACTCAACGCGGACATAAAAAAAAAAAAAAAAAACGAACCTTGCGGCTCGAGGTAAGCTTTAGCCAGAAACTAAATATTTTCCTCAATGTTTCTGATTTTCCGAGATCACACTAAGGCGCAGCGAAAAAGAGCATATGCATGAGAAAAATCCTTTTTTTCTGTTTCTGATTTGCCCAGATCGCACAGAGCCGTGGGGCAAAGAGCATACACAAAAATGAAAGGTTCAGATCCGGTAATAAAAAATGCTAAATAAACTGAAACCGAAATAAACAGAGAGAAAATGACTGTAAACTGCAAATAAACACTGTATACCACTAGATCTTAAAAATGATGCAGCTAGGGCTACCGAAAACCTTTTCGCGTGAAACGAAAGGGGTTCCTCACTGGAACAGATGCTCCCAACACAACAGAGCAGTCCTCTCGGCCTGAAAGCAGTCAGAAACAGTAGATCTAGGAAACGGTTGTCGGATGCAGTTCTACCGGCTTTAGATTTGGATCACCAACGGACGCGACCCTCAAATAGCTCTAATACCATGTAGGAATTTACAGGGTAAGCTCCTCAGACAGAACACCAAAGGACACCGCTCACAAAAACATCATAGATCAATACACCAGTATTTTGACGTGGTTAAAAACCTCAAAGATGGAAACAGTCCACGGCCTGAGCCAACGCGGCCACTTCAGGAAATTTATTAATAAAAGAATGAAAATTTACATATGCTTCTCTCATAGATGGATTACCCTACAAATGAACCTCCATGCTCTTTAAATAGAGATCATGGACCAATAGGGTGTTAAGCCACGGATCAAGTGTCGGTAATACCGAGGAGAGAATGAACTGTCGGATTGTAAGTTACAAAATGTACATAGTAAAGAAACACACTTTACCTAACTCTATACTAGACCAAGTTGTACTTAACTATTTCCTATGTGTCGGAATATCCTAACATTTCTTAGCTCCATTATGGTTTGCGGATCCTCCAGTTGTTTGTTTCATTGATCCAGATATTTGACTATCCACTTGGCTCTTTTTAGGTTGAGAGACAAATGCTGAATGTCAGCTTGTTGCTCCTGGATGATCTCTCTAAGCTTTGAGCTTTGTGAGCCCAAATCAGTGTCATCATCCTGAATAAGAATAAAATTTGTCTCCTACCCTCCTGAAGGCCCCTCATCCTGTAATGGCCACTTTCCCTTGTCCTGTACCTACTCTGCTGATGGAGGAAGCAAGACCCCTTCCACCCCGGGTGGAGATAATACTCGCTTTGTTGCTACAAACAACCTTCTAGTGCCCTTTTGGTAGGTGACATATACTGGCACACTAGTGGTTTGTGTCTCATGAAGCTCCTGCTGATGTGAAGGTTCACCTGTCTCATGAAAAGCTACTAGAGGTACTTGAGGAGTGGTGAAGACCTCATGTGAAATGAAATCCTCCCATGAGATGTTCTGTAAACCAAGCTGATGCATGACCACAATCTTGATTAGTGCAAAATGATATATGCTATTATACTGCTGCTGAGGAGTCTTCTTGTGCACTATGGTGGTCATCTTATCAATGTTTCAGCAAATAAAATAGGAGAGGTTCATCATTCTCACCCTAGTGAAGTGTATCAACGATCTGATATGTAGGCATACATGTGAGAAAACCAGCAATCATAGCTGAAATACTTAATTATGAGTTTCATCAAGGGAGCATATGAGTCTTTCAGATACTGGAAAGGAAAAACTCTGCTGAGATGTCTCAAATAGCCAGCCTTGATGTAAGGCTCATAATGTTCCCTGTCAATCTGCTGCCTCTTATTCCACTGCTCACCTATATTGGGAATGCCAGTTGCTAGAGAAATAGACTCCAATGTTAAGGTGAATGTTACACCTGCTAGAGTGACTTGACCATTTTGAAGATGGAGGACAAACAACCTGGCCAACTCATGATGGTACCGGACTCTCTCTACCATCTCACAGAACCGATAACAGGATTGGTGTTGAAAACATGTGATAGCAAGAGGACAGGCCTGCAGCTCAGCAAGTGAGGCAGGTTCCTCTCGTATATGTTTGCCACCCTTGTGAGGTCTTCTTGGTACATGCATTCCTCTAGGGGAATCACTGTGTGTCTCCTCATCTCGGTCATAGGAGGAATCATATTCCATGTTTGCTAATGTGTGAGTTTTCTTGATGAGTATGAAGAAATTTATGGTGTTTTAAGTTTTTTGCTACCAGGGATGAGAATGTATGAGGGACTATGGAGGGGGAGGGTATGAGGGGTTTTGGGAATGTTATTGACACGTTTTTTGGAAAATAGGGGGTTTAGGGAGTAGTATGTAGGCTTAGGAACAACAATTAGGGTTTAGGAATTTGTAACTAGGGTTTGGGATAGTGGGAGTTAGGGATATGGGAATTAGGGAATGAGTGGATGAAAGTGAAAAATGAATGGACCCAAAGAGTGAGGGAGTGATGGAGTGGACTTGGTAGCAAAAACACAAATGCAAACCATAGGCAATTCTTTTCGAGCAAAAATTGCAAATGGGTAGGGTTTTAGTTTTATCACACTAAACCACCATAAATTTTGAGAAAAACTCTTTCACTAGCAAGGGAAGAAATCTAGACTTACTTGCACACCATAGGATTGAGAAAATTTGGAAATTTGAGGGAGTTTATGGTGAAATCGGGCTTCTAGCTCTATGTGTCGTGCCACAAACCCAACGCGTTGCACCTTCTATATGCATCATGCCAGTGTATTTTTTACACTTTGGAGGGTGGCCCAATGCGCTGCACCTACTCTATGCGCCACACCCATGACCCAATGCGTCGCGCCCTTGAACTTGCACAGTTTTTCTTCAAACTTGCTCCCTTTCTCCAACACGACCTTCTCTTGCTCAATATTTCTCCTTTGAATGCAAATGAGCTCTTTGAACATGACCAATGAGTTATATGTTGGAAATAATACTGAGAGGGGGGGTGAGTCAGTATTATCAGGTTAATTATTTTTCATTTCACAATCAGATTTGTATACGCTACTTCAGTTAGTGAAAACTGCGTGTGTATGCAACTACAGTTAAGGAAACTAGCGTATAACTAGCAGACTTGTAATTTAAATTATTCTTCAGATGTTGATCATTAATCGGTGCATCAAACCATATAAACAGTAACGAGGAACAGTAAAACAGAATAGGAAGTCACACATAGGAACACAAGATATACGGTGGGAACCCAATGTGGGTGAAAACCACCTACTGCAATTCGTCTCTATCTTCTTTTAATTAGAAAATTATTTTTACAATTTTTCTATACTAGTGCAGTCTTAAACCAGTACGTGGGCTACTACCTACAAAAGGCTACAACCTTCTCTCATTTTCCAGCTTCTCCTAGAAGGGAGCTATAACCCCCTTAGCTCTTGTACTAGCGGAGGTACTAGTACGTAGGTGCCAACCTACAGAAGGCTACAGCCTTCTCTTTTCTTCTAGGGACCAGGTTTCATAAATTTTCAGACTGGATCCGTGAATAACATCAATCAAACATCAAGTATATCTGTATCAACCAAACTTCTTTGCACCAAACAAAAACTAAATCAATGATGTACCCAAAAAACAGTAATAGTAACCAGACACCTATTCTGAACCCAGAACACTGCAGCAATAGACAGAGTTAGCTCAGACATATTTCAAGAGACGTACGCTACTTCAATGTGTACAACCTCCATGCATTTGTTGTTGAATTAAGGCCAACCTGCGTATACGTTATTTTAAATTACATAACCAGCGTGTATACGCGCCTTTGCTTTGTGAAACCTGCATATAGATCTATAAAAGATAATTCATGCTTTTCACTTATTCAAACAAAGTTATACCCAGATTATCAGATTTATAGATCAAGTCATGCACCAAAAATATCAGATCAAAATCACACAAAGATAATACTATTCAAGCCTTAAGATCCATCAATAGTACTTATCCTTCTTCTTGCGCTCAGGTTCCTCATTGTCTCAGATTCAACTATGCACCATAACCCAATGACCGGTATTCCATATCTAGTTCTTCCTAAGATATTCAATGCTTGAGTCAATACCCTTGCCTAATGATCTCCTTCCCCTTTTATAGTCTTAGTACTTACACAATACCATGGTCCAAAACCATAAAGAATTAACACCTTGGACCAAATACCTGGGTTCAACACTTTAGACGAGATACCATGGTCCAAAACCATAGGTCCAAATACCAAGGACTAAATACCTGGGTTCAACACTTTAGACGAGATACCATGGTCCAAAACCATAGGTCCAGATACCAAGGACTAAATACCATGGACCAAAAATAAGTTTTCCCACACGTACGCACATTTTCGTGCATGAAAGTACGTGCTTACGCATACACTCCTACGTGTATACGCGACTTCGTCAAAGGGAACCTGCGTATACCACTTTTTCTTTCATTATGAGATCATGAACATTGATCTACCATCAAAGCGTGAACAGTGGTCTACCATCTAAGTGAGTTGCCATTAAGGACAACACCTGTGTCATAGTGCCAAACTCGTGTCATAATGCCAACAAGCTCCCCCTTTGGACTTGATGGCAACCCCAAGTCACTCAAAGTCCTTCTCCCCCTTTGACATCAAGGGAAAAGGGTTATGCTCCCCTAAGTACATGCTAAAATCTCTGCTTTGCTTTGCTATCCCTTCTCCCCCAGACAGTAGGCAAGGTCTGCAAAATGATGTTCTACAAGAAGAAACATGACTTTATACATCATACATGACCTTCCTATCACCAAAGACTAATACATACAACCATTTCCCAACCAAGAGGGGATATACCAATATTGACTCATCCACCCAACCAATTGGGGATACACCAAAAGTCTACACAAGAACATTACATCATCCATCCCAGGCATAGTGGGGAAACCAAATTAGGCCGTTACGTGACCTTGATAAGAAAAGAAATAGATGAAATATCTACAACAAGACTATGATAGTTATCAACAACTATCATCAGCAGTATCTGTCAATCATCATTCAGACCAGCAACCATGATCTCCTTCTGCACCTGTTCCACTTGAACCCAAAAACACGGTGAAATTGAACCAAGATCTTCTAAGATAATGCCAACAATGCATTATTAGAAGAGTATATATGCTCCCCCTGAACCTGTGCTAGATGGTCTCTGTCAAACCCATATTAGGCTCTTTTCATCCTGAGGCTGGCCCACTGTTTGTCTTCAAACCAACATATACGCGACTGTATCCACATAAACCAGCGTACGTACGTGGATTCTCCTCATTAAACTCATGTACAACCACTTTTCTCTGAAACAGACAAATTTCAATTGCAAGATGATACATCAACTACTCCCAGCTTCTGTCTGAGGTATTCAAATGTCTCCCTGGGTAGTGGTTCTGTGAGTATATCAGCAACCTGTTCCTTCAAGGGAACATACTCCAATTTGACCTTTTGTTCAAGCACTTGTTCTCAGAGAAAGTGATATTTGATAGGTATGTGCTTGGTCTTTGAATGCATGACTGGATTTTTTGAAATGCTGATTGCACTTGTATTATCACATAAAATAGAGATAGGTGGAGTACAAGTGATTTGAAAATCTTTCAAAATTTGCATCATCCAAAGGAGTTGTGTGCAACAAGATGCAGCAACCACATATTCCGCTTCGGCTGTAGATAAAGCAATTGAACTTTCTTTCTTGTTGAACCAAGATACTAATCTGGAACCCATAAAGAATGCACCACCACTAGTGCTTTTTCTATCATCCACGCTTCCTGCCCAATCTGCATCTGTATATGCATGAAGTGTGAGATCTGTATCTCTAGGATACCATAGGCCATAGTTTCGTGCCCCTTGAAGATATTTGAAAATTATTTTAATCGCCTGAATATGTGCCTCTTTTGGATTTTCCTGGAATCTTCCAACTATTCCCACTGCATGCATGATGTCTCGTCAGGTACCAGTCAGGTAGAGCAGACTACCAATCATGGATCTATAGGTTGGTTGATGAATTGCTGTTGAATCATCATTTTTGTTGAGGCTGCATCCTGTTACCATAGGGGTACATACTAGTTTTGAATCTTCCATGACATATTTCTTCAAGATCCCCTTGAGGTACTTGGTTTGTGATAAAAAGATAACGTCTTTATTTTGTTGGACTTGTAAACCAAGAAAATATGTCAGCTGACCAAGCAAGGAAATTTCAAATACTTTCTGCATCACCAAAGAAAAGTTTTGACTCATGGCTTCTTCATTGCTACTAAAGATGATATCATCAACATACACAACAAGTATTAGCAATTTATTATTATCAATTTTTACATATAGATTGCTATTTGCTGATTATTTTGAAAAACCTTGTTGATGGAGGTATTTGTCTAGACAATAATACCAAGCCCTTGGAGCCTGTTTAATACCATAGAGTGCCCTCTTAAGTCTGCATACAAGTTTTGGATCATTTCCAAGGATGAATCCATCTGGTTTCTCAATATAAACTTCTTCTTCCAAGTCTCCATTTAAAAAGGCAAATTTCACATCCATTTGAAAAACTTTGAACTTTTGAAAGCTAGAAAGAGCAAGGAACATTCTTATGACTTTAAGTCTAGCAACTGGTGCAAAAGTTTCTTCAAAGTCTATACCTTCTTGTTGAGCATACCCTTTACAAACGAGTCTGGCCTTGTTTCTAATAACATCTCCATTTTCATTCAGCTTGTTTTTGAATATCCATTTTGTCCCTATGACATTCTTATCATTTGGTCTAGGAACCAACTCCCAAGTGTTATTATTTTCAATCTGCTCAAGTTCTTCATTCATGGCCTTGACCCAGAATTCATCTTTGCATGCTTCTGTTACATTTTATGGTTCAATGGAGGAGAGCAATGCTAGATAGCTTGAGGCTTCTGAAATAGTTCTTCTTGTTTGTACACCCACCTCTTTCTGCCCCAAAATTTGAGTTTTTGGATGATTCTTCTGAATGTACCTGGATGGGGTATTTTCTTCTATCCTTATCTGTTCTTCTGGTGCCTCATGGGTTTCTTCTTCATCATAAGTCTGATTTGATGTTGAAGGATAGTCCTCATCATCTTCGAAATCTTCAGATTTACCTGCCTAGGAATGTTTCCTTCTTCATTAATCACTACATCAATACTTTCAACAAATTTTCCAAGTCTCTTATTGCAACACTTATATCCTTTGCTATAACCAAGGAGAATGCCTTCATCTGCTCTAGGTTCAAATTTGCCAAGGTTTTCATCAGTCCTTTTGATGTAACATTTGCTTCCAAAAATTTTGAAGTATATAACTGTGGGAGTCTTACCATACCGAAGTTCATGAGGAGTTTCAGTGTTGTTCACCTAGACGTTTGTCTTGTTTAGAATAGTAACCGCAGCAAATGCAGCTTCACCTCAGAATGTTGCGGGAGTTCTAGACTCATCAAGCATAGCACAAGCCATTTGTTGAATTGTTCTGTTCATCCTTTCCACTACTCCATTTTGCTAAGGAGTCCCTGTAGTAGAGAATTCCCTTCTTATTCCATGTGCTTCAAAAAAATCGAAAAATTCATCTGAGGTAAATTCCCCTCCTCGATCAGACCTGAGGCATTTCATTCTACGATCTGATTCATTTTCAACCAAGGCTTTAAATGCTTTTAACTTTTCGAAATCTTCATATTTATGCTTTAGAAGTCCTATCCAACACATCCTGGAAAAGGCATCAATGAACAATATGAAGTATTCTTCTCCTCGAGGTGACCTTTTCCTAGTTGGACCACATACATCAGTATGGACAAGTTCAAGTGGCCTACTAGATAATCCTTCCTTCTCAGGGAAATTAGTTCTGGTTTGCTTACCAAACTGACATCATTTTCATATTGTATTGTCTGGAATTCTGATGTCAGGGAGATCACGAACTGCCTGATATTTGAATGCTTTCCTTATCTGAGAGAAGCTTAGATGCCCCAATCTTCTGTGCCATAGCTAGTGTTCATCATTCTTGCTTAGATAGCATTATTTTTGTCCTCCCTTGAGTATGTATAAATTATTTGGAGTTCTTATGCCTATGATCACTATTTCTCCTGTATCAAGCTCACGAACAATACATCCATTTGATCAAAATATTACCTCATTTCCTTGATCACACATTTGACTGACACTCAATAGATTATGCTTTAAGCTATCAACATACATAACATTTACAGCTTTGACCTTTTCTTTCAAAAGAACAGAACCTTTACCTTTTATGAATTTAGGGGTGTCATTTCCAAATGAGACCTTGTTTCCCTTTTCTAAGGCACTATATGACTGAAGTTTTTCTTTATCACTGGTCATATGTTTCAAGCATCAACTGTTGATGTACCACTGATTTTCTTGTCCTTCCGCATATAAGGCTATACCACATCTTTCTGTTTGTGGTTCTTTCTTTTTCCATATTTTGGGACTCAATGAAGCTTGCTCCTTCTAAGTTTTTTGCCGAAACCTACTCCTGCATTCAGAATCTTCATGACCAAAGTTGTTACAAATAGAACATTCTATTTCATTTTCAAGAGCAGAAAGTTATTATAGGTCCTTTTCATGATTCCAGTCACACTCCCTTGATTTCGTGCTTCTTTGGTCATGATGGTCTTGTAGGCAAGACGTTGAGCTACTTTGTGTCCAAAGTTATGACAAGAGAAACATTGGATATTGAAGAAATTCCCATGATTATCAAACCTCCCATCCAGGTGATTGTAATTTCCATAGCCATTCATTCTTAAGGAAAATTGAGAATGACTTACCTGTGGTTGGTTGTAGCTTCTTTTCATCCTTGAAGTAGATTGCCCTCGATTTACATGGTGATCTCTGTTCATGTTTGAAGTAAATTGTCCCTAATTTGCCTGGAGATCTACATTGTGCCTTTACTGTCGATTGTCAATCTGTTCACTTCTCCTTGTTGTTTCAAGATAACTTTTGGGGGTAGGTGGCTTCTGTGTTTGAGATGCTTCTTTAATATAACCAAGACCTTTCTTGATTAGAGGAGAACGCCGCACTTTGATAATCTCATCTAAAGTTTCAGATCCTTTAGCAAATCTAAGATTAAGAGCTTTTTTTTCTTAATATATTTTCTAAGTCCCACAATTTCACATTCTAACTTTTCATTGTGTTTTTCCCTTTCAGCAAGTTGGAATGTCAGAGTATCTATAATCATATTATTTTCTTCTAAACAAACTTTAAGTTTAGAAATTTCTTCATAAAGACCTTACTCATCTATAGCATCCAAGAAACCATCATCTTCAAAAGCCATCAAAAGTTTATAATCATTGCCTTGTTCATATTCATCACTATTTGAAAATCCGTCACTGTCTTCATGCGTATAATAGCTCCTCTTACTTACATGCTGTTTTATGTTCCATCTAACTGGTTCCTTACCTTTGTCAAGCTTATCTTTATGAGGACATTTGGTTGCATAGTGACCGACTCTTCCACAAGCAAAGCATTTAAAAGGTAGCTTACCTCTGAATCTTCCAGAACCCTGTTGAAGGTTCTTGACAAAGTTTGATTCTTCCTCTCCTTCTCACATATGTCCTGACTCATTGTATTCTCATTTTCTTGAAGCTTTGAATGCAGATTCTCTCATATTTGATGATCCCCCTTTTCTCATTTCGAAAGCAGTTAGGATTCCACGCATCTATGACATGGTAATGCTTTGAAGATTTTTCTTTTCTTCTATGGCTGAGACTTTTGGTTCAAACTTAGAAGACAAAGATGTTAGAACCTTTTCAACCAAAGTATCTTACTTTATCTCTTCACCCAAGTTTTTCATACAATTAACAATATCATCTATACGTAAGAAATAATTAGCCACACTTTCATCATTGTGCATTCTAAGATTTTCATATTGAATTCTGAGAGTTTTTGCTTTTGCACATTTTACCTGATCATCTCCTTCATAGCTCAGAACAATCTTGTCCCATATTTCTTTAGCGGTTTTGAACTGCATAACCTTGATGAATTCTGATTGAGATAAACTCCCTAATAGAGTATTGACAACCTTTGCATTTGTTTCATACTGCTTCTTACCAGTCGTATCTGTAGGAGTTGTTGATGGAAATGTGTATCCTGTTTCCATGATATCCCAAACTTCTGTACCAAGAGATTGAAGATAGGTTGTGATTCTTACCTTCCAGTAGACGAAGTTTCTTCCATCAAAGATTGGTGGCCTAATAGATGCCTCCTTTTCGTAGTTTCTCATGATGATAGATCTTCCTTCAAGTGACCAATCTTCTTCTAAAGGACTTGCTCTGATTCCAATTGTTGGAAATAATACTGAGAGGGGGGGTGAATCAGTATTATCAGGTCAATTATTTTTCATTTCACAAACAGATTTGTATACGCTACTTCAGTTAGTGAAAACTGCGTGTGTACGCAACTATAGTTAAGGAAACCAGCGTATAACCAACAGACTTGTACTTTAAATTATTCTTCAAATGTTGATCATTAATCTGTGCATCAAACCATATAAACAGTAACCAGGAACAATAAAACAGAATAGGAAGTCACACATAAGAACACAGATATAAGGTGGAAACCCAATGTGGTGAAAATCACCTGATGTAATTCGTCTCTATCTTCTTTTAATTACAAACTTCTTTTTACAATGTTTCTGTACTGGTG
This sequence comes from Pinus tabuliformis, assembly GCA_031772625.1. Classification (NCBI taxonomy): domain Eukaryota; kingdom Viridiplantae; phylum Streptophyta; class Pinopsida; order Pinales; family Pinaceae; genus Pinus; species Pinus tabuliformis. The sequence continues at coordinate 62,681,359 of CM062805.1, read as the reverse complement.
TAGTCTTATACCAGTACGCAGGCTTCTACCTGTAGAAGGCTACAACCTTCTCTCTTTTTCTAGCTTCTCCTGGAAGGGAGCTACAACCCCCTTAGCTCTTGTACTAGCTGAGGTACTAGTACATAGGTCCTAACCTACAGAAGGCTACAACCTTCTCTTTTCTTACAGGGACCACATTTCAAAAAATTTCAGACTGGATCCATGAATAACATCAATCAAACATCAAGTATATTTGTATCAACCAATCTCCTTGGCAGCAAACAAAAACTAAATCAATGTTGTACCCAGAAAATAGTAATAGTAACCAGACACCTATTCTGAACCGGGAACACTACAGCAATAAACATAAGTAGCTAAAACATATTTCAAGAGACGTACACTACTTCAATGTGTACAACCTGTGTGCATATGGTGCTAAATTAAGGCCAACTTGTGTATACGCTATTTTAAATTACAAAACCAACATGTATACACACCTTTTCTTCGCAGAACCTGCGTACAGATCTATAAAAGATAATTTACCCTTTTCACTTATTCAGACATCATTTATACCCAGGTTATCAGATTTATAGATCAAGTCATGCGCCAAAAATATCAGATCAAAATCACACAAAGATAATACTATTCAAGCCTTAAGATCCATCAATAGTACTTATACTTCTTCTTGCGCTCAGGTTCCTCCTTGATTCAGATTTAGATATGCACCATAACCCAATGACTAGTATTCCAGATCTAGTTCTTCCTAAGATATTCAATGCTTGAGTCAATACCTTTGCCTAATGATCTCCTTCCCCTTTTATAGTCTTAGGCCTTACACAATACCATGGTCCAAAACCATAAAGAATCAATACCTTGGACCAAATACCTGGGTTCAACACTTTAGATGAGATACCATGGTCGAAAACCATAGGTCCAAATACCAAGGACTAAATACCTGGGTTCAACACTTCAAACGAGATACCATGGCCCAAAACCATAGGTCCAAATACCAAAGACTAAATACCATGGACCAAAAATAAGTTTTCGGACACGTACGCACTTTTTCATGCATGAAAGTGCGTGCATATGCATATGCGACTTTTGATCGGCAATCCCGCGTGTATACGCGACTTCGTCAAAGGGAACCTGTGTATACCTCTTTTTCTTTCATTCTGAGAGCGTGAACAGTCATCTGCCATCAGAGCGTGAACAGTGGTCTGCCATATGAGTGAGTTGCCATCGAGGACAACACCTATGTCATAGTGCCAAACCTGTGTCATAATGCCAACATTATATACAAGAGATTTTTATTTTTCACTCATAAAACCCACTTTTATAATGTTTGCATTGTGAGTTACTTTTTCAACTCTATTTTTGGGCAGTTTACTTCATTTTTGCCTTCGATGAACAGAATGATTTGATTTTTTGTTTGCCTTGCAGGGGATGGAGTTGCTGAAGCTTGGTAAGGTGGCCAGGGTTTCCATTGAAGTTGCTTACATATGAAAAGATTGAAATTACATCAGATTTATACATAAAAACATAAAATACTCTGTTTTTCCTCAAAACAGGGTTTTGAGGAAAAATCAATCACTGAATGAGTGATCATGAAAATTATTGTTGCTAGAATTTTATTCGACCTCACATATGCCTGTTGAACATCACTGAGAATTTTAAGACCTTATTGATGAAAACCCTATACGTAATGAAACCTAAAACCCTAAAAATGACTTTTACTGATTTAAAGACAAAAATTGGATGCAACAAATTTGAATGAATGAAAATAGGCCAGCACATGAGGGAAAGTGTACAATAAGTCACTATCGTCAGATGATCCATGACCCTAATGGAATGAGCTAATCAAGTGAGAAATCTAACATGCAATGCAACAAGAGTGTTTGATCACTGACAGAGGGATGAAGATACGAACACTAACACTTCCCTCATAAAAATATTAGTTAAGTTAGCTACTTTTGTGATTTTATCAACCATCACCATAATTCTGTCATTCCATTTTTTTGTTTGTGGTAGATTAGTAATAAATTCCTTCAACACCACATCCCACTTTAATTACCTCAGGAATGGGTATGGGTTGCAACAAGCCCACTAGGTGGTTGTGCTCAGCCTTGGCTCTTCAACACTCTAAACATCCTGCTATGTAATTTGCCACATCTTTCTTTAATATAGGCCAAAAATACTATTTTTTTCATTGTAATGGTTTTCTAATATCATGGGTGTCTTGAATAAGGCACCTTATGCATCTCTTTTAAAATCAACTTCTTCACTTCCTGGACATATGGAAAATATACATGGCATTTATATACCGACTGCACTTGCATATGGAACATGGGACATGTCCTCTTCCTCTTCTTGTGTCTTGGGACACTATTCAGCAGGTAACCTCACACCTACAAGAATAGGAACCTTCACCAGCTTACTATCTTGCATATTAAACCTCTGTAGTATTGTCTCGACTTGCTTCCTCTGGTTTAACCAAAGCTTCCTCTTCACCCAATCTCTTTTAATTTCTATGCCCAAAATATAGTTTGAAGCACCAAGATCTTTCATGTCGAATTTGGAGGACAATTGGGTCTTCGAATCCTGGATAATTTCTTTGTCATTTCCAACAAGCAACATATCATCCACATACAAGAAGATATAAATAGCACAGTCACCAATTAATTGAAAATACACACAGTGATCTACTTTTCTTCTGGTGAAGCCAGGTCCCCATATAAATGTATCAAATTTATGATACGACATCCTTGGTGATTGTTTTAAACAATACAGATACTTCTTTAACTTGCATACCAGTTCTTTCTTACCCTTCACCGCAAAACCTTCAAGCTGCTTCATGTAGATCTCCTCTTCCAGATCCCATGAAGAAATGTTGCCTTCAGATCCATCTGTTCTACCTAAAAATCAAAAGAAATAGCAGCAAATAAAAGTAATCTAATAGACGTTACCTTGGCAACATGAGAAAAAATATCACTGAAATCAATTCCTGGCACCATGGAATAACCTTTTGCCACCAACCGAGCATTGTATTTCTCCACCTTTCCTTTTGTATTTGTCTTCTTCTTGAACACCAATTTGTGGCCAATGGGTTTCCTTCCAGCTGGCAACTCCACCACACCCCAAGCCTCGTTTTTGTGCAATGATGCCATTTCATCAACCATGGCTTCTTTCCACAGTTTTCCATCCTCTGAATCTACTACTTCCTTCAGAGTTTTGGGATCATCATCAGTAATAGATAAAGAAAAATTTGAATAGAAAGTAGATGGACTATACCTTTCTAGCGGCCTTCCTTCTCGAACTGACCTTCTCACAGCTGGAGTTTGTGGCTCTTCATCTTCTAATTCCTTCTCTGCTGTAGAGTCTGATTCTTCCTCCTTTAGCTCAAACTCTATCTTGTCAGGTTCCTTTGGTTGGACTTCATGTTTAATAACATATTTCACCTCTATGAACACCACATCTCGGTTGTACACAACCTTCATTATTACCGGGTTCCAAAGCTTATAACCCTTTAAACCATCATTATACCCAATAAATATGCAGTTTTCATATTTAATATCCAACTTGGTTCGTTTCTCCTATGGAACATGTACATATGCATCACATCCAAATATCCTGAGATGTGAAAGAGAGGGTTTCTTACTAGTCCATACCTCTTATGTAGTCTTATCCTCCAATGCTGATGAAGGTGATCTGTCGACTAGGTAACATGATGTATCCACCACCTCTACCTAGAATTCCTATCCTAACCCGGCAACACTGAGCATGCTTCTTTCCCTTTCTATCAATGTCTTGTTCATTCTTTCTACAACTCCATTTTGCTGAGGTGTATATGGAGTAGTTTTCTTCCATGCTATACCACACTTCCTACAGAATTCTTCAAATTCCTTACTGCAAAACTCTCCACCGTTATTTGTCCTCAACACCTTTATCTTCTTCTCTATCTGGTTTCCACCAGAGCCTTAAATTCTTTAAAGCTATCAATGACTTCAGATTTCTTCTTAAGGAAATATATCCATTTATTCCTTGAGAAGTCATCTATAAATGATAAATAGTACATAGACTTACTCAATGATGGAACCTTCACAGGTCCAAACACATCACTGTGCACAAGCTCTAATATCTGTTTCACCCTCTTACCACCAGAGGGGAAGCTCAGTCGCTTTTGCTTCCCATATACACAATTTTTAGAGAAATCAAAATCCATAAAGCTATTACTCATACCTTCTACCATTCCTTTACCATGAAGTATTCGAAGGCCCTTCTCTCCAATATGTCCAAGCCTTTGACACCACATCATGGTCTTCTCTCTAGCGACCACTAGATTTTCTGCTCCACTTTCAGGAACCACAAAAATATTGCACCCATCAACAACAGTGTTACCTTGCAGCTTTTACAGAGTTCCAATTCGAACTCCCCACATCAATACTAGTTTCCCCCAAACCATATTGTAGGCATCCTTCTCGAACACTATTTTTACACCTACATCATCCAGCTTGCTTACAAAAATTAGATTTTTGGCTAATGTAGGAATATGTAGAACACCCAGAAGTGTTCTAACCCTTCCACCTTGCAACTTCAACTTTACTTTTCCGCAACCAATGGTTCTAGCCTTCCTTTCATCCCCCAAGTAGACATCAGCACCATCATATTTCTCATACTCACAGAACCACTCTCTATGGGTAGTGGAGTGAAAGGATGCACCTGAGCCAATCTACCATGCCTCATGATCTACATGTGTACTTGAAGAAGAAAAGTACACATCCCCACCTTCATCTGAGGTGGTTTTCACCTATGCAGAAGGAGCATCATCAGATCCCTTTCCTTTATCAGGAGCTTTAGATTTACAGTCCCTTTTGTAGTTCCCTTCCTTTCCACATTTCCAGCACACCACCTTTACAGGTTTTTCTAGAGATTTAGATCTCCCTCTAGATTTAGATCTCCCACTCGATGAATTATTTTTGTTTCTATTGTCGGACCATCCTTGTACAGACAAGGCATCACCATTCTAGCTCTCCATATTTTTTTCCATCTCATCTCCTCCATCAGCAAGGATGAGGCTATTTCATCAAACTGCAAGGTAGCTGTATTGCTACCTATTGCAAGAACTAGACTATCCCACAAATCTGGTAGGGAACACAACAAACTGATGCACTTATCTTCATCTGAAATTTTAATATCAACAGATAATAACTGACTTACCACAATATTAAATGCATTCAGATATTCTGTCACCGAGTCTCCATCTTTCATCCTTAGGTTATACAGCTTTTTCCGTAGGAATAGTTTATTCACCAGAAACTTAGATTGATAAAAATTCCCTAACTTGTCCCACATAGCCTTAAGCGCGCTTGAGCTAGAGGAGTTCTGGGATGGGTGACCTCCTGGGAAGTCCTGGTTACCGGGTGCAAGCCCCGGAAGTGATGATTGATGCTATGTGATTCGTTTCACTAGTTTCAATCTCACTTCTTCACCCCTGTGAGCATCACCCGATGCAATGAGTGCTAAGTGAACTATTCAAAAATCATGAGAAATTAGTCAGTTACGACTACCTCCCATGGAAATGGTCATATGTGAATGACTTACTTAACGCAGTTGAATCCCAAAATGATATCTAATATAATGCACTGCGCAAACCCCCATACTTAAATTCAAAAAGAGTCGAGGGATCTCTACTTGAATGGTTCATGAGGCACAATACTTGCTAAGGTTTTGCAAATTGGTTAGCAAGCTAAGTGGGCTTGATTGTGGGGAAAACTCCATAGTTAAGCGCGCTTGAGCCAGAGGATTTCTGGGATGGGTGACCTCCTGGGAAGTCCTGGTTACCGGGTGCAAGCCTCGGAAGTGATGATTGATGCTATGTGATTCGTTTCACTAGTTTCAATCTCACTTCTTCACCCCTGTGAGGATCACCCGATGCAATGAGTGCTAAGTGAACTATTCAAAAATCATGAGAAATTAGTCAGTTACGACTACCTCTCATGGAAATGGTCATACGTGAATGACTTACTTAACGCAGTTGAATCCCAAAATGATATCTAATATAATGCACTTCGTAAACCCCCATACTTAAATTCAAAAAGAGTCAAGGGATCTCTACTTGAATGGTTCATGAGGCACAATACTTGCTAAGGTTTTGCAAATGGGGTAGCAAGCTAAGTGGGCTTGATTGTGGGGAAAACTCCACAGTTAAGCGCGCTTGAGCCAGAGGAGTTCTGCGATGGGTGACCTCCTAGGAAGTCCTGGTTACCGGGTGCAAGCCCCGGAAGTGATGATTGATGCTATGTGATTCGTTTCACTAGTTTCAATCTCACTTCTTCACCCCTGTGAGCATCACCCGATGCAATGAGTGCTAAGTGAACTATTCAAAAATCATGAGAAATTAGTCAGTTATGACTACCACTCGTGGAAATGGTCATACGTGAATGACTTACTTAACATAGTTGAATCCCAAAATGATATCTAATATAATGCACTGCGTAAACCCCCATACTTAAATTCAAAAAGAGTCAAGGGATCTCTACTTGAATGGTTCATGAGGCACAATACTTGCTAAGGTTTTGCAAATGGGGTAGCAAGCTAAGTGGGCTTGATTGTGGGGAAAACTCCACAGTTAAGCGCACTTGAGCCAGAGGAGTTCTAGGATGGGTGACCTCCTGGGAAGTCCTGGTTACCGGGTGCAAGCCCCAGAAGTGATGATTGATGCTATGTGCTTTGTTTCACTAGTTTCAATCTCACTTCTTCACCCCTGTGAGCATCACCCGATGCAATGAGTGCTAAGTGAACTATTCAAAAATCATGAGAAATTAGTCAGTTACGACTACCTCTCATGGAAATGGTCATACGTGAATGACTTACTTAATGCAGTTGAATCCCAAAATGATATCTAATATAATGCACTGCGTAAACCCCCATACTTAAATTCAAAAAGAGTCAAGGGATCTCTACTTGAATGGTTCATGAGGCACAATACTTGCTAAGGTTTTGCAAATGGGGTAGCAAGCTAAGTGGGCTTGATTGTGTGGAAAACTCCACAGTTAAGCGCGCTTGAGCCAGAGGAGTTCTAGGATGGGTGACCTCCTGGGAAGTCCTGGTTACCGGGTGCAAGCCCCGGAAGTGATGATTGATGCTATGTGCTTCGTTTCACTAGTTTCAATCTCACTTCTTCACCCCTGTGAGCATCACCCGATGCAATGAGTGCTAAGTGAACTATTCAAAAATCATGAGCAATTAGTCAGTTACGCCTACCTCTCATGGAAATGGTCATACGTGAATGACTTACTTAACACAGTTGAATCCCAAAATGATATCTAATATAATGCACTGCGTAAACCCCCATACTTACATTCAACAATACCAAATCTGAGACACACAATTGTATTATGCTCTTTGCCCTTTGATCGTACTCCCATTGGTTTAGTACCTGGATCTACTGTGATCCACTAATCTTTATCCACCAACAGATCCTCCACCTTGAGTTTCCATAACTCAAAACTCTGACCATTAAATTTCTCAATCCCTATCTTTCCACTACTCACCATCTTCTTTCACCACGAGAATCGATCCTGTAGATCTCCCACTGAACAGGGTGTACCACAAGCCTGACCAAAACCCCTCAGCAACAAACACATCCCCTTGAAGCCAAAATAGCTCTGATACCAAATGTAGGTTTTAACCCCGTACAGAAATTACCTGGATAGGAATTCTAAAACACAAAAAATAAATAATGCGAGAGCATAATACATAAAACACACATTCACAAAGATTTTCCCCTGGATCGCAAAACTGGGACTACCAGCTTGATTTTTCATTATCCTTTCAATGTTACAATACATATTTATACATGTTTAAGCATCCAATACCATGGATCGAAGACGATCACGTCCAAAACCATGGACCTAAAACCACCGTGTCCAAAACCATGTGCGAAATCATGCATAAAACCATCGGTAGGTCCGCCCAACATAATATAGGGTGGGGTTACTTGCACCCCTCAAACCCCCTGTGACCCCCCACACTATGCAATCGGCACAAGGAAGGGGGGGCTCCGCCCCCCTTCTAACCCCTCGGTTATCTATGTGGGCTAGTCGTGGAAAGAATATAATGCAACCCAACATGTTTTACACACTCATTGATGAAAAATACATCAAGTGCACTCTCTAGCTAAGAGCATCTTTCACCTTGTTCTCCTTTCCTTTTATGTACCTAATACCAAAATCATATTCATCTAACAACTCTAACCACCTAAATTTTCAAGCATTCAGATCTAGTTATTGAAACAAAATCCGCAAACTATAGTGATCATTCTTCCACTCAAATCTCCAACCCTTGAGATAATGTCTTTACATCTTAAGAGAATAAATTATAGCTACCAATTCAAAGTCATGTGAAAGTAATTCTTTTCATGTTACTTCAAATTTTTAGCTCATAACACACGATGTTCCCATTCTTCATAAGCACTCCTCCTAGACCTTCTCTATTTGCATCAATGCATACAAATAAATCCTCATTTAAATCTGTAGTATTTAATAACATAGCACTTTTTAAAAGAGCCTTTAAGCACTAAAAGGCTTCCTCACACTCAGAGGTCCCCTGAAAATTAACACATTTCCTTTGCAACGAAGTGATGGGATGGGCGATCATGGGAAATCCTTCAATGAATCTTCTCTAATAACTATTTAAGCTCATGATTCGAGAGGCCATACGGATTTCAACTAAAAATAGACAAAAAATATAAAACTTAAAACCACACAATATGTATGCACATAATATCTTAGAAATAATTCATTAGAAATATAAGATATTTACAAGGGAATCATTGGCATACTCATTGGCTTCTCTTTGCTCTCTCTCACTCACGTTTCTTACGCACTTACATGCCTCATGGGCTTACCTAGATTTATACAACTGGATATGAACCTAAAGTAGGTTCTAGATCCTAAACTAACTCCCACAATATCTCTAATGATCCACAAAAACTCCCACCTAATCCCTTATCTATAGATAAGATCTAACTAACCCACAAATCTCTCAAATCTTCCAAAATACTCTCGAACCTTCTCCTATTTACAATAATTATCATTCTCTCTTATGACTATAAGAAAATACAATAAATAATTAAATCCTAACTTAGGAAACTAACTACTTTAGTACATATTCAACCATAGGTTAGATGCATCTACATCAGAATCCCCAGATAAATGAAATTCATGGTCTCCCAACCATATGTCTTCATAAATCCATCGGTCCTTTTTTTGGTTCATAAATTCATACATTCCTCTCGTTTATCTTGATTTTTTCTGCTTCCCTTAAAAAATAATTCAACTTGTGTTTTTCTATCCTTGCAATCAACTGCTTGATTAGCCATCTAGCTATCTTCTTCATTATCTATCCATGTTTTTGATTTTGTAGTAGCTCCATTAACACGTCAAGTCATGCCTTCAACTCAACAATATCTTTCTCAAATTCTTCATCACCAATGCCAAAAATGAAGCCATAACACATAGGGTCTGCAACTAAAAATACACAAAATATAAAACTGAAAACCACACAATATGTATGCACATAAAATCTTAGAAATAATTCATTAAAGAAATAAGATATTTACAAGGGAATTATTGGCCTACTCATTGGCCTCTCATTCCTCTCTCTCACTCACTTTTCTTACACACTTACATGCCTCCTTGACTTTCCTATATTTATACAAGTGGATATGAACCCAAAGTAGGTTCCAGATCCTAAACCAGTAGGTTTCATTGTCCATAAAACTCACACATAATCCCTTGTCTCTAGATAAGATCTAACTAACCCACAAATCACTCTGTTATAGCTCCAAATATCACTCTTATGGTTTGTGATGTTGCACTCATGGCCTAGGGAAACCCCTCCTTCCGGACATGGTCCTAAAATTTAGAAAATAGTGGTTTATCCCTTATACGTGACATTGCCCTGAGTTAAACGTGTGTATACACGGGTCTGTGTATACCCAACACGCGTATATGTATTAAAACACTTAAAAAAATATAAAACTCCTTATTTTCGGGTGGAGATAGTGGGTTTTACCTGCTGATCACCTGTTAGTGCCCGTGGCCCAACTATTCCCAAGCAACTCCAAACTAAAAAACTACTTTGGGAGAGGTATAAAAAGACCTTAATGGGAAGGCCTAAAGGAGGAGAGAAGAGAGAGAAAGGTTATTATGCTGAGATGTTTCCCCTGACCAGGTCTGAAGTCCCTTGTGCCTTCTGCACTTCCCCCATTTGTACAGGAAACCCTTGTTTCCTTGTGTGTTGATGCTCATCCACCATTTATGACATCATGGAGTAAGGCATGGAAGGAGTTTGTTAAAGGCTTGAGGCTGCAACGGATCTGGAAGGAAGCTTTTCTTGGAGCCTGCTGAAGATGACTCAGGTGAAATTATTCCTTTTTATGTACTTTATTTTTCTATAATAAAAGAAACACATGTCTTGGTTCCTGATATGAATCTTCTTTACGTTTATGATATTCATGTTTAGAATTCATATGTAAATGGTTGTTTGGATTTCATAACTAACTACCTTTATTTATAACATGAAGATGGTTTCTTTATAAGGCTTTGTCCATATACTGTTGTGTTCTTTAGAATTGGTTGTTTTGCAGACAAAATAGAAGAAGGTAACTCCAAGAAGGGTTTCGACCCTAAGGGCCTTCTCAAACGTAGGACATAAGGTATGTCCCCTTTCCAATAGAATTTGCTTATAATAGCATAATGGTTGTGTGAATGTGTGTTTCTTTGAGTAGATAACTTTCAGTCTGCTAGGGTTTCAACTAAAAAATCCCTAGGGGAACATTTCCCTCCAACAGAATTGGCGACTCCACTGGGGACAACACTCTTGTTGTTCCTAGTTTGGGTGTTTTCAAGCCAATCAGGGCTCAGTTGCCTGTTTGCTTGTTGTTGCTGTCTGGTCTGTTTTTGAACTTTAAGTTTTGCCAGTTTCTTCAGTTTGTTTTTTATTTTTCTTGAAACCTTTTATGTACATTGTTTTTCTTAGTTACAGAGGTGTATATACGCATGTTTCTTTAAGTGAACCCACATATACGCAGGTTTCCTTAGTTACAGTCGCATATACACGCAATTTGTACATAAGTACAGTCGTGTATACATACAATTTGTACATAAGTACAGTCGTGTATATCTTGTAATTTTCAAGATTTGTATATCTTTTTACCTCTAAATATATGTCTGATAGTTTGAGTCAGTCTTAAACAGTCACCTTCTAGTATCAGTTTTTGTTTTTACAGCGAGCATCTTGTTCCGAATTCTCTGTGATTATAACGAGTATTGGTCTTGTTTTTGTTGTTGCAAGCGTCATTTTTTCTTGTTCAAGCACGCAATATTTCTTGTTTGGAATCTTGGCTGCTCTAATTCATCAGGGTAGGGAGATTGTTCTCAATCTTCGTGTCAAATCTTGCTTTTGGTGATTTTTTGTTTGCTTGACAAAACCGCTTTTGTGACCATCCGCTTCTTTGTTTCATGAAAGTTGTTGATTGACACTTTCTTGAAATTTGTCTTTTTGATCTTTTTGGTTATTGTTGCCAAAGCTTTCATTGCTGCTTTTGATTGTTAAGAGCATCCTTAAACACATCTCTTTTTGTTGAGTTTTCATCAATTGTGTGGTGTCAATTTGCAAAAGTGTTTGTTGCCTATTCTACAATCACACGTTTCAGTGTTGTTGAGAGCATTTTTGAAAAGACTTTTTTGTTGTTATGTTTGAAGAAAATCTTTTTGAAAAACTTAGTTTTGCTTTCTTGAACTTGGTTTTTCTTTGGTTTCCTTTTAGTGAATGAAAGTACTTTATGTTTGTCTCAAAACTTGTTTTTAGTGTTTAGATGAAATGAATGGTAGCATCTCATATTCCATCTAGACATTTTAAGTGGCAAGATAAAGATTGATAAGCAAGCAACTTTCATTTTTTGTTTTTAGAGTAGTTTCGAATCTTGCATCGGCATATATTTGTTGCATTAGGATAGATTTGCATACCTTTTTAGGCATGCATAGCTTTGTTAACTTTTGTGAGTGTGAAGCGTGAATTAACGAAAAGGAAAGAAAAAATTGTTTTATTAGAAATTCCTCTGAACCCTATAGAAATTGCTCTTCATCGAAAAACGAAAACAAGTGCATGTGCATGTAGTTAGGTTTTTATTAATTTCTTTTGCGTCAAAAAACACCACTAGTTTCACTTCCATTGCCTTGTGACTTAAAGAACAACCTATTTTAAAATCAAGTGCTAACTAAAATTCACTAAAACTTTTTTTGTTCAAGTTAGTGACACCAACAAGTTTAGGATTTTAGGGCCTTGGATTAGGCGAGTTGAGAGTTAACTCTCCAAGGTCATATAAACGTCAAACATAGGAGTCTGAATAGCGAGAGAAAATCCAATAGCGTTAGGAAGACCAGGAAAGCTTCGGATCTGAGAGTTAAGCACGAGGGTCTGTGAAGACAGGGAAGAGAAATACCCCCTCTCCTACTTGTCCGAACTTACCTCACAACTGTTCCGCCTGGCTTCTGTGACGAGTTGGTATCCATAGTTGCTACTCCTAGGGATCTACACAGGTGGCTGCGTAGGGGAATCCCGTGGCACCTGAGGTCGACGTTGCATCACTCTCAACAGTACTACTAGAGGGCACCCTTGCGAAGCTTGGGGGCTTGCACTGGCGCAGGTTGTTGTTAGGAGGTTAGCGTAACTTCCTCTGATATCTTCGTTGATAGGACTGGGCCCTCATCATCCCAGACTATCTTCGGAAGGCCCCTTAATTCACTTTCTTGTATTTTGGTGTCTGGTCCTAATCACCCAGAGCGGAAATACTTGGAATTTGTTTGACTGGCTGTTATCTTTAGGGACTTTATAGTGTGTGCTCTATGCTCTTAGTTGGCCTAGCTTTCAATTTTTTGAGTCTTTAGTTAGATCATAACAAAAAATTCAAAGTGGCTAACTGATCGCCCAGACAGTCTCGAAGACTTCGTGGTCTTTCACAACCAAGTTTAGAGCCTTCTCCTAGAAGGCGCAAAGGTAATACTATTGGTGGGTTTCATCCCACGTTAGTTGACGCATCGGGGATTGTCTCGGGGGCATTAGTGTTCAAGCAAGGCCTGGCACTTCCGAACAAGAGAGGGACACTCCAGTCCTTTCTCGAGTTCTCTTTCAAACGGAGGATAACATAGAGGTAGAATAACTCTCAGAGTCGTTAGCGCTCCGAACTCTCCACTACCATCTAGTCATCCTGATGTATTACAATATTTTGGGACTCCGACACATAGACCGTCAAGCCCAGGTTACGCTACGCGCTTACCATCGATGACCACTACTGGAAGCATGGCTTCTACAAGTGCTACGACTATGCAAACTCCAACATCGGTGCAAGGGGGAGGAACGATTTCCATCTCCTCTGCTTCCTTGTTTGGATCTTTTGCTGGCACACCTTTAGTTGGGTCTACCTCCATTCCAACCACGAGTGGAAATGCCCAAACCAATGCTTTTGGTACTGGAATCTTCCCATTTGGCACCCACTCATAGGGTATTCCATCGGTTCCGTTTAGTGCAGCTACGTCCATGATGGGTGGATCGGCTTTATTCCAGCGTTTTCCTTTCGGAAGTGGTCATATACCACATTCCAACCTAACAATAGGATCAATGCCTTTTTCTTCTATAGGACAAAGCAGCAATCCTTTCCAAGGTTGGACTAACCCTGGGGTTAGTGGCACGGGAACAAGGAATCCATCTTTCGGCCAACAAGGGAATAGACCGTACTCCACAGTTAGTTCGTTTCAAAGTATTCCTCCCTTAGCTTCGGCTTGGAATCTGTATCAGGGGTTATCAACTCCTTATAATCCTTTAGGAGGAAACTTTGCTGGTTATGGAGGTTTTGCGGCCGGAGTTGGTCAAACTCCAAATTTTCCTAGATCACAAGGCTTTCCTTTTGGTTCAGTCGGTTCTACTGGTTACTTCGGGCAGCCTGGTGCCTTCCAAAACCCAGGACAATCTTTTCAGAACTTTGGGAGTTCCCCCCAGTCTGGGTGGAATCCCCAAGGTCCTCCTAGGCTTCCGTTTCTAGCAACGTTGAACTTGCCAGATCTCACTAAGTTAACAAACGATCCAATCAAGTATAATCTGGCTTGGTCTCCAGTCCCAACCAAACTCCCTTTGGACGTTCCAAAATTCGAAGGGAAGAGCGGTGAAGACCTAGGCGAACACGTAACCACATTCCATTTGTGGTGCTCATCTAACTCCCTAATCGATGACTCGATTAGGTTGAGACTTTTTTAGCACACATTGACTGGTAATGCGGCCAAATGGTATATAGAGTTGCCAGGGGGTAGCTTTACATCTTTCGTTGACTTAGCCAATATTTCTTGAATCATTTCCAGTTACCTATCCGTTATTATGCCGGAACTGAACTTCTGGCCACTTTTCGTCAGGATAAGGCAACTCACATTTCTGACCATATTCAGGAATGGAGATGGAGAAAGAGGCTCATTAAAGCCGAAATCCCTTCAGAGTACCATCTCGAATGGTTTTTGAAATCTTTACAACCCGAGATCTCTAAAGATGTCTCCATGTCTGGAGTCTATTCTGAGGAGCAAGCCATTTTTAGGGCCCAGCAATTAGAATTGATCTACTCTTATTCTGGGATCCTACAAAAATACTTGCCAGATGCTCCTAGGTCTAAGGTTGACATAGCTAATTCGAAGCCAGGTCCCCACGCGGACGGTATCGTTGGGTCGGTAAACACAACTACCGTGAACTTGTTGAACCAATTGCAGCAGTTCTCTTTACAAACTGCTTCTAACAACCAAGTCACATCATCTAATCTCCCGGCTTCCCAAACTTCTTCAATTAATGCCATCCAATCTGATAACCCCAAAGGAAATCAAAATTCCAATGGGAAAAAGAAAGGATGAGGTAAGAAAAAGAACCAGGATGGGAAGCCTGATGCAAATAAATCCGGCAACAACACTGGTGGTGGTAGAAATGAGTCTAGAAATAAAGTCAAGTTTCCATGAAAGTTGTGTAGTGGAGACCATTTAACTCATCTCTTCCCTAAGATTGAAGATGCTCAGCACTTGTTAGGACATCAAGGGACTTCTAGCTCTTAGGCTGTGTTAACCAACCCTTTTCCCCAAGGGCAGCAACTTCTTGCTAGCGCAAGTTGAAATCCTGGTACCTCCGCAGGGGGAAACCAGGAAGGGGAAAAATCATCGAATGTTTTCATGATGGGTTCTAACGTCCATGTGACTACTCGGTCACATGATTATGGTGGAGCTGAAACTTCCAAGGACAAGACTGTTCCCGGAAATACTGACCTTCATATTGAGCGACCCCCTGTTGTGACTATACCACGGATACCGAAAGTTTCCGCTAAACGCGCGACTATTAATCCTAATGCTAGGGCCACCCAGAATTACTCTATTGTTGAGGATCTGGCTCAGATTCCGTGCGCTATGTCCACTTTAGAGGTTCTCCAATCGTGTCCGGCTCAACGAAGTGCTTTACTTTCCGTGATTGGGGCAGTCGATCCAACTAATTCTTTAGTGCTCACTTTTGACATGTTAAATGTCAAAAAGCGACTCCCTCATCATATGGATTTCCAAATAAAGTCTACATACCGGAAAATCAAATTTTTTCGTACCGTTATCGATGAAGGAGATTCCACGTGTGTCATGTCGATGTGATGTTGGAAGGCTATTGGATCACCTTCGACCGTTCCTTCACCTACCGTCTTGACTGCATTTAATGGTCATTCTCATAAGCCGCATGGGATTATCCTGTCCTTTCCTATATGTGTTGGGGGGAAGGTCGTCAATATTGAAGTAGAAGTCATAGATGCTAACCTAGACTATAATCTCCTCTTAGGAAGGAACTGGGTATACGAAATGGACGCCATTGTTTCGACTCTGTTTCATGTCATTTGCTTTCCTCATGAGGGGAAAATCACTAAGGTTGATCAATTGGATTATTTTCCAGTCAATCCTCAAGCAAGCTCTAACTCTACTGTTCCCTTAGCGGATAACCCTCATCCGCTTACTGAGAATTTAGGAGTAGGGATGTATTCCTCATTAATGGGTACCTTTGATCTTCCCTCTCCTTTTGCTAAAATCAATGCCATTTCATCATCTAAGGAGTCTCCTTGAGAAGAGTTCTTTCGAACTCGTTATTTTTCAGACCCTTGGACCTTGCCTTCACCTACGACCACATTAGTTGAAGGACAAGTAAATGGAAGGGCATTCCCTCTATCTGCAGCTAAACTTAGATACCAGTCTATCGTAGACTCTGCAGACAACCACTCTGCTCCTTTTTCCAAAGAGGAGTTAGATGGTGATGTGGCCTCGGCTTGGAGCCTTGATTCTACCTCTGCCTTGGACTTCTTAGATTCGGTTTACCTTCTAAAGAAGCAATCCTCGAAGCAATGATGGGTATAGATCGACCTTGGGAAGACTTACACCATCGTTAATACTTTCTTCCTCCCTTGCAGGAAGTAGAATCTAGATTCTCCGAGCTCTGTACTAGTGATGTTTGCACGGTGTCAAATCCTTTGGCTCCAGCACACGTTTGTGCCAAAGGTAATATGTCGATGACCTCAAAAACGATACCTATAAACATCTCTAGGAACCCTAATGTGATCGAGAATATCTTCATCGGAATTGAATGTTCCCCTGAAGCAATTCAAATTTACACCGACCTGTTCAAGGAACTTCGAGATGTATTTGCTCGGTCTTATGAAGAAATGCCTGGCATTGATCCTTCTATAGTTAAACATGAGATCAAGACATATGAGAACGCCAAACTAGTTCGTCAAAGGCTTCGGCCGGTTAACCCTAGGAAAGTAGCAGCTATCAAAGCTGAAGTTGAGAAGCTGCTAAAGGCGGGTTTTATATACCCTGTTCCTCTTACTGATTGGGTTTCTAATCCAGTCCCTGTAGATAAAAAGCAAGGAACAATCCGAGTATGCATCGATTTTAGGGACCTAAACAAGGCTTGTCCGAAAGATAATTACCCCACGCCATTCATTGATCAGATTATCGACAAGTGTGCAGGTAATGATATTTTTTCCTTCATGGATGGTTTTTCTCGTTATAATCAAATTTCTATCCGTCCTGAAGATCAACATAAGACAACCTTTATATGTCCCTGGGGTACCTTTGCATATAGAAAGATTCCTTTTGGTCTTAAAAATGCTGGAGCCACTTTTCAGCGGGCCATGTCATATGCTTTCCATGACATCAAACATGTCATCAAAACATACTTGGATGATCTCGCTGCGCATTCTCAAAAGAGATCTGATCACCCTAGTCATCTTCGATTGGTTTTCGAGCGATGTCGTTTTTATAAAATCCGGTTGAATCCCAACAAGTGCATTTTCGTGGTTACGTCTGGTTGGCTGTTAGGGTTCATCGTGTCAAATGAAGGGATCCAGGTTGATCCCTTAAAGGTTGAGGCATTAGTTCAGTTGCCTCCCCCGTCCTCAATTCGACAACTTCAAAGTCTTCAAGGGAAGGCTAATCTCTTAAGACGGTTTATAGGGAACTATGCCGAGATCACTAAAGGGTTCATGCATTCGCTACGGAAAGGAGTTCCATTTGTATGGGATGACTTTGCGCAGCGATCGTTTGATGCTTTGAAAAAGGCATTAGCCTCTACCTCACTTTTGAGTCCACCGGATTATGGTAGAGACTTCCTTTTATATCTCGCTGTAGCAGAATCAACCATTGGTATGGTTCTCATTCAAGAGGACGATGCTCTCACTGAGCATGTGATTTATTATTTGAGCCGAGGCTTAATAGGTCTTGAACTTTGCTATTCTCTGGTTGAGAAGTTGGCCTTGGCAGCTGTCCATACTATCCAGCGACTCCGTCATTATATCTTGCTACGCAAAACTTTTGTCTCAGCAGCGGTCAATCCATTTCAATTTGTCCTCAGTAGGTGAGTGATTGGGGGCAAATATAATCGATGGATAGTCATATTACAAGAATTTAATCTCGAATTCCTGTCTGCCAAGTCTAAGAAATCCATGGTTTTCGTTGAGATAATTTCTGAGCTGCCTTGTGGAGAGGATACTGTTTATGAGGAAAGTTTTCCTGATGAACATTTATTCCTCATCTCTTCACTTGACCCTTGGTATGGAGCCATCATTGCTTATCTCCAGACTTCGAAGTTTCCCCCTACTTTCTCTAAGGATGAACGTCAAAAATTACGTCACGTGGCTAAAAATTATGTTATCATTGGTGATACATTATACCATCGACGAGTTGATTCAATTCTTCAGCGCTGTTTAACCTTACAGGAAGCAGAGTCAGTGCTAAATGACTGCCACAGTGGAGCTTGTGGTGGTCATCTATCAGGGCTTGCTACAGCCCAGCGCATCTTACGTGATGGCTATTTTTGGCCTTCACTCTTTAAAGACTGTGTGGAAGTGGTCAAACGCTATCACCCTTGTCAAATTTTCACCCGCAAGATGCGTGCACATCCAGCTCCTCTTTCTCCCGTTATCACCGTCGGTCCCTTTACTAAGTGGGGTATTGATTTTACGACTTGTAATCCGCCTTCAGCGGCGAATCACAGGTACATTATCGTGGCCGTAGACTACTTTACGAAGTGGGCCGAGGCCATGCCTACTTACAAGAACACTAGTGACACAGTAGCATTGTTGCTTTTTAATCAGGTTATCTCAAGATTCGGTATCCCGAGAAAGATTGTCACTGATCATGGTAGTCATTTCCAAAATCAGTTGATGTCTGAATTGGCTCTCAAATTGGATTTCCGGCAAGAGCATTCATCTCCTTATTATCCTCAGGCCAATGGATAGGTCAAGGCAGTCAATAAAACTCTTAAGACGATCCTCCAATGGACAATCAACAAAAATCGATCCAATTGGCACGTTATGTTGTATTCGGCTATTTGGGCATACCGAACCTCCGTGAAAACGACTACTGGTTTTACACCTTTTTAGTTGGTTTATGGGATGGAATCTATCTTTCCAGTTGAATGTGAAATTCCATCTCTTAAGTTAGCTATTGAGCTCCTTCCTGAGACTTCAAGTCTCGAAGAGTGCCTCCTTCACTTGGAACATCTCGATGAGCAGCGTCGAGATGCAGCCACAGCAAATGAGGCTCATAAGAAAAGGGTCAAAACGCAGTATAATAAATCTGTCCGTCCTCGAGTCTTTTCTGAAGGTGACCTTGTCTTGGTCTATGACCAAGATAAAGACACCTTGGGGGCAGGCAAATTTAAGCCTATGTGGTACGGTCCTTTTATTATTAAACGAGTTTTAGAAAAAGGGTCGTATGAGTTAATCGATTTTGAGGGAAACAAGCTGGCGGAGCCCCGAAACGGGCTCTACTTGAAGAAGTACTTTGCTTAAGTAGAAGTTAGGCAATGGCTTCTTTGTACATTATGTATATTTGTACATATATCATCGAGAGTTTTTGATATCAACACTTTTTGGTCTGTTGTGGCAGGTGTTGATGGATGACTTGGTCTATTTTGGGTTCGCTGATGGTGCTAGTCGGCACACTCAGAATCTCGCTTCCGCAGCTTGGGTACTCTATTATCCAACTGGTCAATTGATGGTATCAAGAGGTGTATGCATCGGTCCTGCTTCAAACAATATGGCTGAGCATACTACCGTTATTAATTTATTATTCGAGGCAATCTCTCATGGGATCGATTCATTGGTAGTTTATCTTGATTCTCAATTGATAGTGTCACAATTAAAAAACATTTATCGGGTAAGGGATCCATGTTTATATCACCAGTATTTAAGGGTGAGGTTGTTGCAAAGGTCATTTACTTATATTAATGATTTTCACATTCCAAGATCTCATAATTGGTTAGCTGATTCTATTGCTAATCAGGCATTAGACTGGCACATCAATCATTCATCACAATAAAATCAAGCATCAAAAAGTCGAACTGTATATATATATATATATATATATATATATATATATATATATATATATATATAGATATATATATATATATATATATATATCATAAAGCGTCTCGAGTGTACATATGTGTGTCCAAAAATATACAAAATTTGGACTCAAATGCCCGTAATCATGTCCGGAATATCTAATGCCCCGGCTCAGGATGAGCGGCCAAGTAGGTAACTATCGCATTGGCCACACGCCGAAAAGTGTGAACCTAGTCACGTGGCATGCCAACCACATGATGTTGCATATCCTCAGGAAGGTCCTCTGTGGCAGCCATCGTTACTCGGCAGCTCAGTCTCACCAAGTGTTGCTGGACGTTGTGTAGAGTCCGTTCTATATCAACAGCCGCCTCTTCGGCTCCTCGGCTATGCCGTCCATGCCGCGGGAAGCCATCTGGTCATACTGGCCCAATGTCTGAAACATGATCATCATATCAGTCATTTGAATCTCATCAAAAATATTTTTCAAAATTCATCATTATATTTGAAAGATCCAAAAAATCATGAAATCAAAAAATTCTTACCAATCTTGCCCCATGCTACGTTCGGTGGTAACGCTAGATCAGGATCTCCTCGGAAATCCAGCCCAACATAGGGGTAGTCGTCCACGGCGATGATCTGCTGATCCCACCAGGTGAAGAAGTCATCATCGAAGGCAGTCCTTTGGACCTCCCCACCCCCAGACGTTTCATTAGATCAACCCACCAGCCCATGCGTGGATCGCGTGGAGTGCTAATGGAAACTGCTACCCTGGGGCGGAGTGCGGGAACCTTCTCGAAAAAGAAAGTGCACAGGATAGTCCCATATCGAAATTTTTTGGTCTGTCCCCTCCTAATAGAAGTGGGCTGGCTCTTCATGTTGGCCAGAAGAGGAGTACACCAGTCGAACATAGTAGTGAGATAGTTAACTCCCACGCTCATGGTCAGCCGTGATGCCTGATGCAGAGAGGATGATCCGTTCACTCGAGCTATGGTGAACAGGATTATCCTTAGTGATAAACTCACCACATGTGTGATGGAAATCTAGCTTCCAACCTTCTTGGGATGTCCCGAGAAATATATCTGTACATAGTCTTCTATCGTGAGACTGCTCTGTGTCCTGCCCTGGGAATGTACTACCTCTCCCCTTCGGGAAAGGCCCGTAATGAAATAGATATCTTCCACTTCTACCCTGAGTGGCATTTGATCGATCATAAAGGCTTCCTCCTCGACATCCTAATAATCAATGAGCATCTCAAGCAGACTTGTGTTTGCTTTCATATTCGGCAATTTGAAGAATTTAAGCAAACTGCATCCCTGTAGGGCATCTAAAGCTTCTGGATTGTTCATAACTTCATTATCCACTGCTACATGCTCTCTTTCACGCCACGTGACAGGCATTCTGAGAAAAAAATGATTTGTAACCGTTAGTTTTTGTTTAAAAATTGTTCACGGTGTATACGCGGGTCCCTGTGCACACAGTCGCATATAGGGCCCGCGTGTACACTGGTTTCATATTAACAGCCCACGTATACACCGTGGAGAAATTTTGGGCAAAAAATTCAATGGTGAAACATTAATCAAAAATCTTAAAACCAGTCACTATCAATTGCAAGCTAAGTATAAGAGTTACCTGGAGGTTTTTGACGGATTTGAACAGTTGAATCTGGCTATGGGAAGTTTGTTCCTTTTGCTCCAAATCCTTTGCTCTCAAACTCAAATGGTAAAAATGGTGAGTCCAAAATCTCTTTTATAAGTTTTGAAAATGCAAAAAAATTTCAAAATTTTATTTTGTTTGGCCTCATGTGACTTTTAACTTGGGAGCTTGGAATGTCGAGATTGTTTTGTTTCTCAGGACATTTTGGATATTTTTCGACAGTTTTGAGATGGTTCCATGACTGCTGACCCGTCATGGCAGGTATCATTTTCTTATTGGCATATAGGTTAGGGACACCATTTTTCCGTTGCATTATGCATACTAGCCTCCATTTCCCGATACATCTACCATAGGGTCGACCCCATCGTGTTATGGTCCGTAAGCCATCTTCACTCACCGATTCTTTAAATCATGACACGATGGTAGAGCCATCCTTTACATGGGCATCATAGTTAGCACCTCACTGACAATTGTTGCCCATACTGCTCCGATTTGAGTAGGATCAGGAGTCCTCTGTAGTCCCGCCATGACTTATTCGTTGAAGACTCATTCCTCTTTGCTTCTTCGCTTTTTCCTAGCCTTATACCCTAGAGGCTCCTTTGTGTTGAGTTGTACCACTGCATTGCATGTTGACCACTTGCACCTTTTGGCCTATAACCGACTTCACTTGGACTCGTGTTTAAGCCAACTTTTGACCATGACGACTGCAAAATCAACTTTGCATACCTTTGACTTCCGCAGCTTGACACACCTTGACCCGTGGAAGGAACACACCTTTGAGTGTCACTGACCAGTTTTCGCCTCCCTGCATTGAGCATAGGAATGTTCCATTCCTAGGAACTAGATCATCTGTTTCACCGAAACTCATTCTTTCCACTATACCATAGCATTCTTTTATTATTTTTCAAGCTTAACAGAAAAAGACAAAAAAGTTAAATATTCTAAAAAGAGCGGGAACGGGACAGTATTTCCATTTTATTGTTGGCAGCTAGAGTCAGTGGTGTCGCCCTTGAACAAAGCACTCAAAACAAAGTCTCCTCCGTTTGGGTGGGATTTAGTTTGACTTAGGTATTCCTTAACCTTGTTATTGAGTCAATTCTCCCTCGATTGGTTATCTCTTCCAATCATATGGAGGGTTCGTTCATGCCTCCTGCATGCCAAACTTATACAAAGTCATCATATGCTGCCACATCGTCACATTGAGTCGTGCTTTTGTTCAAGGGAAGTTAGCCTGAGTCGGCCTTTCTGCGGTGTCTCTTGACTCATTTTTTAGTCTGCTATCCCTGGTTGTCAATATCATGTCTATCATCACATCAGCTATATTGGTCCTTTACTCATGCCAGTTTGAGAAGGTCCCCATTGACTTCTTGCTGGCGGGTCTTGTCCTTATCGACAATGACATCTTGCTCTGAGGACAGGCCTAGAGCCGCACCCTGGCCCTATTTTCATTATTGATAGGTCACCTTGTTCTCAACATCAATCAGTATCATGGGTCTTTGACTAAGTGGTTTCCCTTGTGTTCGACATCAGCTTACATTATCACACATTGGGATTCGTGTAGTACCTTGGTTTCCATTTGACCCTATTGGTGGATACCTCGCCTTTGTGTCAGCTTTCATTATTGGTTGGTTCAGAGGGTTTCTGTCGTGCGCTAGCCACATCTTGTGTACGCCGGAAACGTACTTCGGTTGGGTTACTACATCTCTTTCATTTGATTCCTTCCACATTATTGGCCTATGGGTTACACTCGCGCTAGATTGATGGAGGATGCCTTAATGCCTTCCTTCTAGCGGATCTTTCCCTATCGACTCTGACTCATTGCTTTGGGGCAAAGATCTAGAGTCCATTTGGCAATACCTTGGGGTTTTCAGTCATTAGTGGCAGATCCTTCGCTATCAACAGTGGGAAACCAACATTGTCTCTTGATTGATAGATTATTACAGGTGTTTGACTCCAGCTCATCTATTCACACTTGTTAGATTGTGCTGGGTACCTTGACGCTCATTATCATTATCGGTGAGTCGTCTCGCGTTTGTTAATGGTATACATCAATGACCGGTAATCAAATGATTTCTCACATGGTTGACTTCAGATCATTTATTCCCATGGTGTAGAAATGTACCACAGCAGTCGGTGAAGACCTCAGGTTGTATCAGCATTCATTGGTTCACTTGACAGTTTCTCCTGTTGCTGCTAGTTGATACCATTCCACCTTATATGTTGCAGTCAGTCATCGCGACATTCTATATGTTGGCACCTGAGTTTGTAGTGTAGTACCATCCTGTTCCATCATGTTCAGTTGGTACCTTTTGGGATCAGTCTTTGTTATCAGTGATCCGTTGCATCTTTCAGCATCATTGACAATCTTATATGTGATATTCAGACATGTACTTGTTCGATCATGATCAGATGATCCATTATGTATTTTCCAGTCATTTGTACTTGTATACTTAGTAGATCCGCCTGTACTTGATATGCGGACATGCTTTACTTTTTCTGAGCATGGGTATTCCCGTCTCAGACAGTGTTTCTTTCTGATCTCCTTTGGTGGCTTGGCAGGCTGAATTCTGGTGAAGTCCTCCTCAGTTATTGACAGATTTCCTTTCCATGTACTTGCATAATACATTTCGGCCATCATGTACCCCTTCTGACCTCATATATTATGGGGCATCTGTTATAGCTCCAAATCTCACTCTTATGGTTTGTGATGCTGCACTCATAGCCTAGGGCAACCCCTCCTTCTAGACCTGGTCCTAAAATTTAAAAAATAGTGTTTTATCACTTATACGCGACATTTCCCTGAGTTAAATGCGTGTATACGTGGGTCTGTGTATACCCAACCCGGGTATATGTATTAAAAAACTTAAAAAAATCTAAAACTCCTTATTTTTAGGCGGAGATCGCGGGTTTTACTTGCTGATCACCTGTTACTGCCCGTGGCCCAACTGTTCCCAACCAACTCCCAACTAAAAAACAACTTTGGGAGAGGTATAAAAAGACCTTAATGGGAAGGCCTAAAGGAGGAGAGAAGAGAGAGAAAGGTTATTATGCTGAGATGTTTCCCCTGACTAGGTCTGAAGTCCCTTGTGCCTTGTGCACTTCCCCCATTTGTATAGGAAACCCTTGTTTCCTTGTTTGTTGATGCTCTTCCACCATTTATGAAATCATGGAGTAAGGCATGGAAGGATTTTGTTAAAGGCTTGAGGTTGGAACGGATCCAGAAGGAAGCTTTGCTTGGAGCCTGCTGAAGGTGACTCAGGTGAAATTATTCCTTTTTATGTACTTTATTTGTCTATAATAAAAGAAACACATGTCTTGGTTCCTGATATGAATTTTCTTTACGTTTATGATATTCATGTTTAGAATTCATATGTAAGTGGTTGTTTGGATTTCATAACTAACTACCTTTATTTATAACATGAAGATGGTTTCTTTATAAGGTTTTGTCCATATACTGTTGTGTTCTTTGGAATTGGTTGTTTTGCAGGACAAAAGAGAAGAAGGGAACTCCAAGAAGGGTTTGGAATCTAAGGGACTTCTCAAACGTAGTACCTAAGGTACGTCCCCTTTCCAATAGAATTTGCTCATAATAGCATAATGGTTGTGTGAATGTGTGTTTCTTTGACTAGATAACTTTCAGTCTGCTAGGGTTTCAACCCAAAAATCCCTAGGGGAACATTTCCCTCCAACACACTCCACTCTTCCAAAATAATCTTGAATCTTCTTCTATTTACAATAATTCTCATTCTTTATTAAAGCTATGGGAAAATCTAATAAATAATTGAATCTTAACTTAGGAAACTAACTCCTTTAGTAAACATTAAACCCTAGGTTAGATGCAGCTACCTCAACCCATAACAGAGTTGCCTTCTATAAAATTCTTTGGTGATAACCATTCTTCTATGTCCTTACTACTTTATGGGTACAATGTTATCCCAACCTAAAAAATCATGCGGCACAAATAATGAATTTTATTTTGCTAAAAATAACACTTAATGATCTTAGCATAGAGTTGGTGTTCCCAGAGTACTTGTAGGACAAACTTGAAATGGTGTTCACACTCCTCCTCTAATTTAGAATACAAAAGTATATCATCCAAAAAAAAATAACGAAATTATCCAAATATTCTTCAAATATACCATTTATCAAGCACATGAAAATGCAAAGTGCATTAGTTAATCCAAAAGTTACCACTGCAAACTCAGTGTGTCCGCAACAAGTTCGAAAAGTTGTCTTACTGCTACCTTCTTCCTTGATTCACAACTGGTAATAGCCTTACCTCAATTCAATTTTGGAAAACACCTTAGCTCCTCTAAGTTTATCAACCAAATCATCTAACTTCAAAAATGTATATTTATTCTTAATAGTCATTTTGTTTTGTTATAAAAAATCCACACATAACTACAATGTTTTATCCTTTTTATTAAAAATCAAGAATAGGGAACCCCATTCTAATAAACTTGGTTGTATATACCACTCATCTAAGAAATTATCCAACTACATCTATAGTTCTCTAAGCTCTAGATTACTCATTCTATAAGGTTCTCTAGAAAACAGAGCAACTCTAGGTATGAAATCAATGGAGAAATCTATGTCTCTCCTTATAGGTAATCCTAGGATATCAAAAAATACATAATTATATTATTTCATAACAAGACAATCCGAGTTAGTTGATATCTATTGATTTCCTCCAAATGAGTTACTAATATTTGGCATCCTTTTCTAAAATCCTTCTTTAACTACAAAACTGGTATCTCTTTGATAGATACTGGTCTAGGATGATGAAAATTAATCAACACAGAAATGGAACACATAAAATATTGTGAAATCACAAACAAAAAAAATCATAAAAGAGAAGAGACATGGATATACATGGTTCACCCAATTTGGGCTACATCAATGGAGAAATAGTCAAGCGTTCCTTTTATATTATCCAACAAAATGAAGAGATACAACCTACAACAAATTCGTTGTAATTTCTTCTTCGCTCTTACACAATTTCCTCTATCTTTCTCACAGAGAATAATAAAACCTAGACAGAATACAATTCCCTAATATAAACCAAGGGTTTCCTTATAGGGAGAAAACCCTAAATTAACATAAGTTCTATCATTAGATATTTCGCCTATTGAGTGGCCCATTTTGACTACGAAATTACAATATTTTACTAGGAAATTTTTATCTATTTTTTTCTTCAAGGATGTTGGCCCTGAACCTCTGCCAAGGGGGGCTCATAAAATCATTGTTGGCCCCACTGGAACCCCCTGATGGCAATCCTATGGGTGACATTGGTTCGCTGTTAGGAACTAGGGTCCAACACGGCTAAAACACGACCTTTGAATCAAGAAGATAATCAGGATCCATACCCAATTTGGGAACCCCCTAGACCTACCTCTCTTGACCTTCATCATGAATACAAGATATATATTATAGAAATCCAAAATTATGATGTTTCTCCAACCAATCCACATTGATCATGCAATCATATGATCCAAAATATATTATATTAAGGTCGGCCTTAGTACCCAGTCCATTCAAATCAATTGGACATTCTTTCACTAGTTTTGTAACTCTTCTCTTTACATTTGTATCTAATTGAACCAATTGTTCCTTTTGGTGCTTGATCTTATCCAAATTAAATTTCTCTACCAGTTTCGAAACAATATAATTATTACTGGATCCATAGTTAATAAAAATAATAATAGGTTGCTTATGTAACTTACATTTAATTTTAATCACGTGCACTTGGTTCTCTTCCTACCTATTATTCAACGAAATATAGATCTTTGCCACATGCTTACCCACAACCTCCACTATATCTACTATATGAATTTTGTTCCTGAATCCCAACCTTATGAGGATAGTCCTTAAATAAATTATATCCTTGACAACCCTAACATTTGATAGGATGAAATTGGGTTTTTTTGTTGGAGAAGCCACCACCCCTGTGTTAGCTGAAAATTAGAGCTGATTGTTATTGCAACTATGACCCATTCTTTAAAGGTGAGAATTTAAACCCTTTCCCTCTTTTTCCATGAAACCCTTCTTCTTAGTATCCTAAGCTTTCTGCACCACTGATTTATTCTTGTTTTATTTATATAGATGGTTTCCTCCAAAGTCTCTGGCTCATTAAATTTAAGTCTATCTTCATAAAATAAGTGTAGTCCACTCACAAACCTTTGAATTATGACTTTATCATCCTTAATAAATCACACATATCTTAATAACTCCTTGATCTTTTGGCCATATTATTCCATAGTCAGGTTTCCCAACTTAAGTATGAAAAAATATTGCACATTCCTTTCATTGTAGCACTCAAACAAATATTTATTTTGAAACTATTATTTATATTTCCTCCATTTCAACTTGCCCTCATCCAAATACTTTTCATCCTTCAGCTCCTATCACCATAGGTTAGGCCTACCTTACAATATTATCTTCCAAATTTGAAGGGTAATTAAATAGTTCTAGATACATTTGCATCTATAATAGCCAAGCCTCCAAATCTGTACCCTCTTTATATTCTCCATTTAATGTGGGTGTCTTAATCTTTCACAATTCTCCATGTAAATTTCTCTTTCTAATCCTTCTCATTGGTGACACACTAGGGATGCTACTTCATTCTGAGGTATTGTAAGCCCACTTATGTAGCCTCCTTTCAGCATACAAATGTTGTGGCTCAACACTTATAGATATCCTCATACTTTTGGCACCCCTTTGTCTAGTCTACAACTACTCATCTAATTCTTTCTCTATTTTTTTTTAAACTATATATAATTTTGGTATTGAGATATTGTTGTTCATACATCATTTTGTCATTATATGCTTTAAAATTGAGAACCTCCAACTTGAGCCTTCTCATAGTCTCTTCCAGGTCCCTATTTTTTGTCCTACTCCTACCGTGACCATTTGATTATGTTTCTGCATTCCTGACACTAATATAGGTTTCATTGACTTCTTCTTCTATGTTGTTAGTGCTTTGCATATTATCTATTTCTTCGATTCTCATGGTGCCACTTTCCTTTCAAACCTATATATTTTTTTTCAGACAAAGTCCTGGAAATTCTTTCCCAAATAGAAATTTTGTAGCCACCATTATGTTATTCTTTTCAATAGATTTTCATATACTTCCCACTTGAAAAATTATAATGCTTGAGCAACAAGTTATGCCCTCTAAAAATTTTAATTTAACAAAAATTATTGTGATAGAAATTCCTCCAAATACCATTTCTAACATGTAGATTTTGTTATGGTCAAAATTACCTTTTCTTAGACTACTCACAAGCCAAATTTTGACCTATGAGTGTAAAGATATGCCCTTGATAAGCTTAGTCTCTCTCGCTCTCCACTCCTGAGTTGTTACAAAGTTGAAAAACTAAATTAAACTCACAAATTAAATCTAATATTGAACGCGATGCTTGCTTCACCCTTATTTTGCAAGAACTCATGACTTATTGAACCTAATCAACATGCACTAGCTGGTTCCATGCCCACCATGTGACCCTTTCCCTTCACAACTTCCACATGGCACACCTACAACTATTCCTTGAGGGTCACCACGTAGTCATGTGCCCTTGAGTATAATAGTGAATATATATATAAGTTTCATGAAGCAAACACATATGAAAAGATAAATACATATAAAAATAATTATACACGCACACACACACACACACACAACCCCCAGGTCCACCATATGCTCCTGACACGTGAGAAAATATAGACATACACATACACTGATATTATATATATATATATATATATATATATATATATATATATATATATATATATATTCTTGATTTAGTTATGACTTTCCATCAAGGAGGAGATCCCAAAGCTAACACAGTAGTGGGGCCCTCTACACACAAGATTCAACACACACACACACATATAACCCTATCGAATCAATGGTTGAAATTTGACAAGAAAATTGACGGCTTGATTTGAATAGAGGATCAGCCCCCTTGCTAACATCATAAGGGTGGGTGGGGGGTATTTTCCATCATGGTTCCCGTGTGCTAGAAAATCAGAAAGGCAAAAATATTTTCTTATGTTGATAATTACTTATGTTCTTATTAATTTTCCCACCCTCCCTACTTCGAGATTTACACATCAAAACATAGGTCAACCAAATTTCCTTCAAAGAATCTTGCCATAAGATGCTTCATCTCTCCTAATCAACTAAATCATATATATCCACCAATCCAAGCATGCTTCAAATGTTGAATCTTTTATGGAGAGATCTTGCACAATCACAATGCCAATCAGTAATAAACTTTCATATATATATATATATATATATATATATATATATATATATATATATATATATATATATATATATATATATATATATATATATATATATATAGATATATAGATATATATAAGCAATAAAAAATCTTCAGGGTCCTCAATCATTGTGATGTTTCTTATATCATGTTCAATGTTATAAGAAGTTTTTCCATTTCTTCAGCAACACCAAATATAGTCTCACTACTTCTCAAGTTTTTTTTGTTTATAACTTCATACATCAAGAGCATTCATGTATAGTAATTTCATTCTTACCTCATGCTATTCATTATGATTTTCATAATATGCCCTCGCTCTCAACTGGAGAGATATACCTTTTCTTTTATCTAGGCTCCCTCTCAACTTGGGGAGATCAACATCTTCATAACATCGGGGAAACTTCATTGATTAAAGGCTTCAAGGGCAGCTTGATCATCATCATTATTATAGATTCCCTCATCATGCTCATCATTATCATCTTCAACTTATGCATATCTTGAAGATTATGTACATGCAAATATTCACCGACAAGTACAACCAAATACAAATACAAAAAAGCATGAAGTTAACTATCAAAATCACGTCATTATAATGGAAGCATAAAACATTCAAACTTTAGACATCAAATACCTAAACCTAGTTAGGTTCATAACCATTAAGAGTCACATCTTTTACACACTAAGCTTTAACTGATTTCTAGGGCTTTGTCATAAAACCTAAACTCCATCTTCGAGACACAAAGCATTAAATATCAACAATTTAAAGAAATCATTGTACTATGAGTCTAAGGTTTAAAAAATATTCTTTTAGAATTTCATGTCAAACTCTACTAGGGTTTGTTTAAAACCCTTATATTTTTATCATCAAATCTATATCACTAATCTAATACAATATCATCATTCCCTAGAATATTAATCTCTACTATGCTTTTGTTATATGCCCTAGGTTTCATCAACTATCGAGATAGCATACTCATATATACATATCTATCATTTCATTATCATGTACTAACATCTCATATTAATATCAATTCCTACTATGTAAATCCATGACACAAACATCAATACATCAAAGCTACAACAATTTTAATCAGGCTAGGGTTTTCATTGTACAGATGAATATACACATAGGGTTTCATTCCTAGGATCTTACCTTAGTTATTACAAGGCTCTTTTTCATAAACTCTAATTCACCAAACCCTAAATATCTAAGGTTTCATTACATGACCTAGACATTAATCATAGACCTTAAAGGACTAGGGTTTCACCATAATAATACCAAAACCTTAAATTTAAAAAGAATAGGATTTAATCATATGTTATAGAAAAACACTAACAAGACTTGGGTTTCATTATTAACATTGACATACCCTTGGCATAGAGTTTTACAATGAAACCTAGAGGTTATGGTTTCACAAGTGTTACAGGCCATTTTGTCACATCGACCCAAAAGGTCTAAAATACAGATCAATCAACATCCAAGAACACTTTGTCATAATCCCATTTCAAATCCATAAAAATCATTTCTCCAAAAAGTCTGAGTTTCTTGGTCCATCTGCTAAAAGCCCATGATTTTAGGTCCATTACACTCTTCCTTCTTGTCCTCCAGCATTGGGTGCAAGTTTCATACCTAAGCACCAACGCTAATCAGTGCAGGTTGCTCCATTCTATAGGTGCACCGATTATAGAATTTCAGGAAAATAAAAAAAATATTTTCAAATATTCTCCTTCCAAAAGCCTCTAAGGTGTTTTTAACCATTTAACATTGATAGAGATCTCGAATTCCTATATGATACTACTCTAGTGATCTTATCTCTTTTCCCTTGAGTTTATCCTGCTTTATAAGTGGATATCAAACCTAGATTGGCAAATCCTAAACTACCATTTTCACCCTATACATTTACTTCCTCCCGTGGAGACTAGGTTTGATTTTGGAGATTGATAGTGCCCTCATGTTGCTGATTTGAGATTAAGGAATCATCATCCATTTACATTATACTTGAGTGTGAAGGTTTTCTTTGTGGTAAGGAAGCACAATTCAATTGGGCATGCATCTACAAAGTGAGCCTCTATATATGGTTGTGTCTCTCTCCTTTATTTATTAACACAAAAAGAATCCATTTTTACTATACTCGTGTTATGCTCATGTTCTTGTATTTAAATGCCATGTTGACTCATTGAATACATATATTGGGTTATTATATGTGGATATTGTAGTTCCTTTGCTTGTTTTAGTCATTTTTGTAAGTTCCATTTATAGTGTGTGGAGCTAGGATTGGAGCTTACAATCGAAGAGAGGAGGGGGGCTTACCATAGATTCTAGGTAGGTTTATTTTCTATATTCCAATCTCTTTAAGGGAAACAATGATTATTTTTTCCCTTTGTTATTCTAGATCAAACTACTAGATCTAGGGAATTCATTTTGTCCGCAGAAGTGAAAATTTCATATAACAACAATAATTATCAAAATGATAGTATAATGAGGATAGATTCAATCTAATGATTAATCACCCTAACAAGAATCTTTTAAGATTAAAAAACCTAGACATAACAATGTCAGTAATGTAATTCAAATTTCAAAAGAGAATGAACATACCCTTTCTATAAAGAAAACCTTGTAACAAAACTCATAGTTTATGACATACCTTGAATTATTCTTAGCAAACATTGTAGGACATCAATTCTTGAAGCGCTTACTTTGCAACATAACGTCTTACATGCTTCAAGTTTCTCCATAAACTTTGAGCATCCTACAATCTCTCCTACCAAGGAAAATATAAAAGGTTATTAGCATATAATACAAGCATATATTGATATCAGAGGGAAACTGAACATAAAAGAGGAAATGAGGAAAAATATACTTATCTTTTGGTAAAATTTTGAAG
Source organism: Pinus tabuliformis (assembly GCA_031772625.1). NCBI lineage: Eukaryota > Viridiplantae > Streptophyta > Pinopsida > Pinales > Pinaceae > Pinus > Pinus tabuliformis. The sequence goes on along the minus strand of CM062805.1, from coordinate 62,648,585 downwards.
TCTCCCTATTAATCGAATTCTTTTGAGGGATAACTATAACCTATAAAAATAACTCACAAATGTTCTAAGAAGTCATGTTAGACCAAAAACTGTAGAAATAAAAACATAAAGTAAAAACAATACAAGACTAAGAAGGATATGTAAGAGGGAACTTAGTAGTGTAATTCTTTGAATACTAATTCTTTAGTTTTGTTCTTCTTAGGTGGAGCTTCATTGGTAATATTTTCTTGTTCCATATCTCACTTCTTCTCCCTTGGATTCTCAAGACATTGATTTTTGTAATGACCCATGTTATGACAATTGTAGCATTCAATCTTGGATAGATCAACTTTCTTCTTTGGTCCTTTCAACTTCTTGAATGTTCCCTTCTTCTTGTGATGCGAAGAATAGGCATTAGAGGTGTTTTCTTATTCATCCTCCTTGTTTTATACTAATGATATTTGGGCTTCCTCTTGACTACATGCATTCCACATTTGTTTTAGTGTTGGAGTATCCTTCCAATTGCTAGTTCATTATGCAAAAGAACTACAAGATTTTGGTAGACCTCAAAGAGTAGCAATTATTAGTTCTTTTTTTGGTACAACCTTGTCTATTTCTTGGAGTTCATCTCTTATTCTAGATATACTTACGAAGTGTGATGATGAAGTATCATCTCTTGTCATCCTTATTGTCCTTAGTTCATTATTCAGGCTTGATATTTGACCAATGTTCTTGATGGTGAATAATTTGGAGAGAGACTCATAGATTTCTTGAGTAGAGTCTATGTTGGATATGTATGGAATTAATTTGTCCTTTACTCCATCTACTATTATATTCATGGCCAATATTTCAATTTCTCTGAACTTCTCTTTCTCCACTTTTTTAGGCTTATTGACTATTCCTTGAACAAGGTCCACAACTTTTTTCCTTGTGAGGATAAGATCTATCCTCTTTTTCCATGCCTTATCGTTGGAGGATCCTTATAGCTTGTTTTCTGACTACATTGAGTTTGTCATATTTCTATCTTCTACTCCTTGTGACCTTTCTTGAACCCCTCTTCTTGTATCTCTACTTTCAATGGACCTTCAGTCTATATTTTCCTTCTTCTTCACCTTAGCTATGATACCATGTTAAAAAATCAGAAAGGAAGAAATATTTTCTTATGTTGATACTTACTTGCAATGTATTTGTGTTCTTATTAAATTTCTTATGTTCTTATTTTATCTTTGTTTGATAAAGAAATTATCAAAATAAAAACACAAAGATCAAGACACGAGATGTAGGCACTCTACAAGGGTGAAAACTCCTCTATAGGGGAAAACCCAGTCAAACTCTTCCACTAGAAAATTCAAGTTGAGATAGACCAAGACCCTAGGCCAAAAAACCTTCCTCCTCCACCAAGTCATCCTTCCTATACGATTCAAAAAATTTCAGTAGTCTCTTCTTGTTTCACAGCATTAGCCAAGAAACAATCCAGAATTTCAGCCCCCAACAAATCCAAAATTTTTACCCAACTATATTACTGCAACTTTGGTCATTCCAACAGCTTAGGAGCTTCACATGTGTGAGAGAGAGAGAATTTTGACTTCTTGTGCTTGATAGAGACCTCCTTTTCCTTCGCTGGCCCTTTCCACCTTCTTCCTTGAATTTCACACTTTTTACTACCACCAACAACTGCATATCAAACATGGTGAGCGAGTTCTCCAAATGAGGATGAGTTTCTACCTTTATATAAGATATTTGTCCCCTCAGTTAGGGAACTTGTCCAGTTTGAGGGACACTTGGTGGAGGAGGCCTAATTGACATATTTTACATTAAAATTAATTTCGGTCTTGATTGACAATGCTCAAGAAGTGTCTATTACATTATGACATGGACAAGGACACTTGACATAAACCCTATAATCCTGCAGTGAAGGTTTTGACCTAAAAACCATTGACCCAAACATGAAACTCGTGTTTTAATAAGTAAATTTCTTTAATAATATTTTTTCTTTCTTTCTTTTTACAAATACATTACATCATGACTCAAATACAATTATGAAGACCAACACTAGTTACATTCTTCAACAATGTGCGTGGTTCCAATCCTTTCCACTGATAATCAACCTTTAAAACTTTGATTCGATGATGTACATAAATAGTGAGGGAGGTTACCCTGTGATGCTACCAAATCAGAGAGGTTCCACTATCGAGGTTTCAACCACCGCCCCTCCCCACCGCAACCCTTCTACCTTTGCTCCTTATTCTAATCACCGATAATGTCCTGCCCCTTCTATTAACACTCCACCACCTCGTCACCCAACTTTGCAAGTCATCCCTTCAACGTCATGGTTTTCAACTTTGTACCCTGGCATCAATCCACAAACATTTCTGGCTTGACCCCTCTAGCAATGAAACCATGTTCATGTCCTATAACCATATTTGGTGATTCAATGTTAGGTTTAGTTTGAAATTCATGTTGAACCACTCCTAACTTGAAACTGATTCTTGGACCATAAATGAGTTCGTCCTCAAATGACCTTGCAGAACTATGTAATGACACTCAACATAGCATGCAAGGATTACACCCTTGGAACCCCACCCCATCATGGCAAATTTTAGGGGCAAATTTTAGCCCAAGGGCGAAATTTAATGGGTTTTTCATTTTAGAGGGCTAAATTTTTATACAACACACATTTCATATATTTAGCGGAACTTTTATTTAAAAAATAATTATTTATTTCATTTCAGCCCAAATAAAAAGGGGTGGATAAGCTATGAAAAATATTCATTTGACCCAATTTTCCTGGTTTGGGAGGTGGTACTTGGTCCCAATAAATAAAAATATAAATAAAGTGGAGGTATGGTAAATAAATAAAACCTCTCTTCAGCCTTAATAGAACATGTTGAGAAGACTAAACATGAGATAAGCATCAAGGAGGCTAAGGTCATTGCGAAGGTTTCTCACTTTCATCACCATAAATTTAGGGAAGCTATAGAAATTGAGCGGAGGCCTAGTAATCTTAATAGGGACGATGATTGGAAAATCAGTAGCTACTGGATTCCGGCCCTTTCATCTTAGCCCCGTCTTTTTTTTTTAAATAATATTTATTTTAAATTAAATTATAACCATGATAATTATTTCTCTTTATAACTAATTTTTTTATATTTCCTTCTTTTTGTTTTTCCCCTTTGACTCAATCATTGTTCTGAAATAATTAAATAATAAATAATTATAATTAAAATAAAATTTGGTTAAACATATAAAATTTTAATTTATTTTACAACCATGATAATTAATTTTACTTTTATTCTATAACTAATTAAAAATATATTTAATATTATTTATGTTTACTTTTTATTTATTTCTTCCCTTTTGACAAAATTATTTTATTTGAATATCGCTTTCCTTTATCTAGAATTATGTCATATCCTTTTTTCTTATTATATTTTGTGGAATGAATGGTCAAGTTAGTTGTATCTAATTATTTATGTATTATTTTTATTTATTAATTAACTAAAATAAAAAAGCGAAATAAATAAATAAATAATAAATTATAATATTTTGTCCCTTTACCTATAGTGTCAACAAATAGTCATTTTTTTAGTTGTTTCCACATAGTCGTTGGAATATATTCACTCTCTATTTAACTTACATAGCTATGATTTGATCTTTGATCTTGTCCTGATGATGAACCACACTGGTTGGTTTGAAACGCGTCCGCCTAAATTTACAAATGTGACTTCTTCTAAAATTAGTTTCAAATATTCCAAATAAGACCACTTTTTATATTTAATCCATAACCCTCTTTCTATTTAAGAAGGCTAAAAAAAGAGGTTTTATTTAAGTGAATCCTATGGGCCAAATACCATATTTATAAAAGAGGTATAGTATATGAATAAAAATATAAATAAACGAGAGTATGGTAAATAGATAAACATTTTTTTATAATTACTCCATAAGTCACCTTATATTTACGAACATGCATGTATGTAAATAAATAAAAATATAAATAAAGTGGAGGTATGGTAAATAAATAAAACCTCTTTTTATATTTAGTCCATCAACCTCTTTCTATTTAAGAAGGCTCAAAAAAGAGGTTTTAGAAGAGGTATGGTAAATTAATAAAAATATAAATAAACGAGAGCTATGGTAAATAAATAAAACATTTTTTTATACTTACTCCATAAGTCACCTTATATTTAAAAACACTCAAAAAATGCATTATATTTAGGTGAAGCCTAAGGGCCAAATTATTATTAATACCATGAAAAAAATATTTTTACCCTAATATTAGTATTAATAAAAATAAAGATGGCACATGGTATTGACCCATGGTATTTGGCCAAATACCATGGGCCAAATTATTATTAATACCATGAAAAAAAACATTATCAACCTGTTGAAGCCCCGAAAATTGGGTCGATAACAAGGGGGATACCCGCCCGGTCCGGACCTTGGTTGGCAGCTCCTTATCCGTTTGGTATAGCGGGTCCGACTGGGGATAATGGGACCAGTTTCCCAATCTATGAGTGTGTGTGTAGAATTCGATGTTTCTGATCTAACAATTCCTATTTAAGATATTCTAATTCTATATTTAATCTAATTCTATGCCATTGTAACCTAATAAGCAATAACATCTAAGTCTATACTAACTTGAAATGTAATTCTTCTATTATGCGATCTAAAGATATTTCAAATAACAACTGGTAATAAAGATTCATCCAACGATTATAAGAAAGGAAATAAATAAAGATGAACCACTTCGAATAAAACGTTAGATGAAACAGTTGTGAACATATCGCATAATGAGCTATTCATACATTAAGCATAAATTAATAGCTATCACTGTACAAAACTGCCAAATGATAATTCAGGCATTCATGCAATAATACATAAACAACTAAAAACTGTATACCACTTTAACATGTAAGCCGAAATGGTCAAGAGATAAAAGTACCATTTATTACTAGTCCTACTCATAAGCTTCAAGCAACAATGATTTATCTCTCCTTGCTCTAACATCCACTAAGAGTACAGAAGTGCAACATCAGTAGTAGATATCAAATGCAAAGATCAACAAATCTTGATCCATTCATTCACCAAAACCTCCTCTGAGGGTGCAAAAGTGCATGTTTTGATGACACGTTTTTGATAAATTTCTGGACCCTTCTCTAAATGCATGAGAAGGGTTTAAATACTACCTAAATCTAATAATAACTTATTTACAAAAATTCAGGATGCGGTTTAAATGACCGCCCTTTTTCTAAGCAAAATTAAAGCGAAAATTGAATCCAAAACTAAAATACTTCTGTATTTGGTCTTTAAAACTGCATGTATGCAGCATTAGTTTAAGGAGAGTTGGCTGGCTGACTTCTACTTTTAACTGAGCTGAGAAAACAAAATCGATGAGAGCTGGTACCATCTTTTCGACTGCATTTATGATACACTTAATAGTCATCCACTGACTATGCGGCTTCACCAAGTATTCCCGGTAATATTCCCAATTTAACCTGTTCAGCCCTTGAATTGCTTTTGCCTTTTCTTGCGCTCTCTGTTTCCATTCTGCCTCTAGTTGTAGTTTGTTCGGTAAATATCCTGGGGTGGTTTCTGCGATCAAATTTTCCCTGTGAAAATTCTCATTTACACAATCAATAAGACTGCTTGCTGCCGTGGATGTTGCTTCTGCCACTTGTTCCACTTCCCTGATCTGATGGTCCCATTTGTTAAAGAGTAGTTCTTTATGGTTCTCATTTATCTTTGGTGCACCTGCTCTTTTCCCCTCGTCTTCATCCTACCAGGCCAAGTACTCAGTCATCCGTTTATCAATTAGATCATAGTTACTTCGTAAGTCGACCACTTGATTAGTGATCTTATCACTAATTTCACAATAATAACTCCACTGTGATACCTTTTGGCCCAACACTTCTTGCTGCTATAGTAATTGTTCATTAAGGAAATAGATTTCGAAATAAACTTTGTAATCTTAGGGTTGTCTTTGTGCATCTCTTGTAAATCCCATAACTGCTTTCCTTTCTCATCCAAACTTTTCTGATATCCTATCTGCATTTGCTGGAAGTCCTGCGGAAACCTTTCAAGCTGTTTCTGTGCTTCATTATTATTATTGGCTTGTTGCAATTGTTGTTGCAGTACTTGTATCTCATCTTCCCATTATTTTAACAACTGTTGTACTTCAAATGCTTTATCAATAGTCACAGAGGCGTATGCTCCTGCAATCTGAGATAGTTTAGTGAGATTTTTAGTAGGATTGCTAGTGGGATCTTTCCATAAGACGTCTAATTGTTCTGTGTTTTGAGAGAGTGTATTTTCCAATTTCCTTTTCTTTCTCTGCCTTCTTACCACTGCTTTATGCTATGGGCTATAAAATATATCCAGAGGGGGAATTTCTTCAATGTTGAGTATAAGCTCAGAAGATGGGGCAACAGGAATATGCTCTGTATCTTAGACATCGCTGACTATTGTCGTCACTATTTCTTGTGCTACCTGCGTATTGCTCACATGGGTTTTTAGGGCTTGTCCTTCAAGATTGATCAGTTTGTTGAAGGTTTCCCACTCTTTATCTAATTCGGTTGTGACTGGTGGTGCTTGAATGATGAGAGGAGGGGGGTCTCTTTGTGGGGAGGCAATAACCTGTTGTTGTAGAAGTTTCATTGACTAAGCAGTATCCTTAGCTGACTCCTCGCTCCTATCCTGGTCATTTCCGGATCTTTTAGAGTGTTCGGGTATTTCTCGTTCAGACTTGGATTTAGATCCATTAGTGCTTGAACTCCCACTGGGACTAACGCTTGGAGTTGGTTCTCTTGCAGACAGTCGTAGTTTCTCTAGAGGAATACTGGCTTATCTTCTTTCTTTGTATATCATGAACTTTTCAAAATCTTCTGGAGACAATGGAAATTGGACATCGTGCAAAATCTCTTGGAGTGTGCTTTTCTGTTGGAATATATCATCAAATAAATCCTTTTTCCCAACGAACACCTTTATCTTGACTGTAGTTGTAAAATTCTGGGCAACCTCATTCGGGTCAAATGGTCTTCCCGAGAATTTGAATAGTTGTAAACACATCATATTCTGTACTTCAGTGAGCACGTGACCTACATCAAATAGCGAAAAGGCCCCACAAGCTACAGGAAACTATCGCCATATAGCATTCTTTTTCTCCTTTAAGTCATTAGTTAGGCCACCTTCTCCACAGGTTTGATATGCAATCTCCTGAGCAGGGAGTTTATTAGGGATATACAAAGGTAGAAAATGAGGGGGTGCAGTACTTCCAAATACCCTAACATAAGTGAACAATTCCTCTCCGAACCATCTTGCGACAAGGAGGATGTCTACCTGTGCTTCAGGTGAGCACCTCGGGGGGGCTTTATCATACAACATTCTATACAAGGGCAGCATAATTCCGTGACAAATTTGGTAGAAGTATGGAGTTAACAGGGAGTCCCACAATTCCTTATGATAGACATGAATGGGTAAGGGGTCTTGAGTTGTCCACTTCCAACCCATAACAGGAAACATAGAAACATAACATATTGAATTCATAATATATGCAGACAGGTAAAAAGTAGGATAGATCCTTTGAGACGTAGCTCTTTTGGATCGGTAACTGACAATAGCTGTGATTAGGTTATCAAATAAAATTTTGGCCCAATATACAATAGTGGCATTTTTGGCAGCATCTAGTAACGGTAACTATTCAGATGAAAATTTATTGATATCTGGCATTCCAAATATTCTACAGAGCATGGCAGCAGCAAAGCAATATGGGGAGGTAAGGGAACTAGTACTGTACATATTGTGTTTATCTTTCTTGAGCGGTTCGTCTTTCTTGGACTAGTCTTTGGTGGTTTCTGACAGGTTTTGGTTCTCCTTTATGAATTTCTCTATGAATTGCGTGTTATAAGTTTCCTGTGGCTCAGGAAGATGATACATGAGATTTAAATCTTGCGTAGTGAATGAACAGATGAGCCCTTGGCCATGAACCTTGAACTGTCTATTTTTTATTTCTGCGCTATCAAGTATCCACTTGACCATATCTGTATATGGGAGGATTTTTGGCCTCGCTGCTATTCGATGTAGGAATGAGCAAGCTAGTTCTGTTAAGGTTGCTTCAGAAGAACTCTATCAGCCCGCAACAACAGTAACTTCCATTACTCTAGGGTTCTCCTCTTCGAGCAGCTTATACATGCCTTCCCACTTAGTTATTCCCGCATCTCTGTTACAAGCCATGTCTTTATACAAAGGTTTCATTTCCTTTTCTTCAGAGCTCGGGGCTTTGTTTTTGTTTCCCATTTCAATCCGTGTATTGCTTTGTATCGTCCTTATTCTCCGTTCCTGCAATTCACAAGTATAGTAGAAATGAATGACCAAGGAGGGTGATGGGAGAGTTTTAAATGTCGTAGACATACCAGATACACCACCTTACGTGAAGTGATTCTTCGAAAAGCACGTGTTCATATTCTATTAATAAATGACAACTAATCCCTTTATTAGCATTTAAAGCGCATAATCATGTGTTAGCTTATGGAAAATAGCTTTTCTTCAATATAGTGCCCGAATTCGCAACATCGCAGATCGCACCATCGCATATCGTAATATCGTAGAATTGAAACATTGCTCAAACAACATCGCTATGTTGATCTAGCTTGACATCGCAATCATTACTTTATCGCGAGATCGCGATATCACAATATCGAAGATCGCAAGAGTTTTATGTATAACAAATTTTGTTAACCTGTTTCCTGCGATATGCGATCTTGCGATCAGCGATATCGTAAATCGGTAAATTTTGAAGTATTTCATATAAGTTTTGTTGAATGCGACGCGATATTTGTTCAATGCCACAATCTTGCAAATGCCGGGATTGCACTTGAATGGTGGCATACTACTACCTGTTTTGTGATGCGATTTTAAAGATTTTTCTCTTATCATAAACTTAGATTTTAAGTATTCAAAGGAGCTTCCTAAGCTTATGATGGTAACTTTATTTGCGGAAAAGGAATTTAAGCACTACTTTGCTTTTCCTAGATTTCAACTAAGGGTCCCCACACATTTACTATTTCGGATGACACTTAAATGAGAGGGGGGTTGTTGCTGGTCACAACAATTGGCGATTCACTTGGAAGAACTAGTTATCTCTGTTCTCCTACTGAATTTTCTAAACTTCCAAAACAGAAAATTTTCCGAAAAGTTAAACTTTGTTATGGAAAGATAAAGTACATTATGCTCTAACCTGTTAATGACATTTTGTTTCAACTATTTCCAATTTTGATTATTTGTTTCCTCAGGCTAGTCCTTGTATTTACTTCAGTCATTACTTGGTCTTTGTAAAGATAAAACAAAGTCTCCTCTGTAAACCAGTTTTCAATATGCTTATTTGTTGTAGGTAGAGCCTCTGCTGCTAGCAGGAATTTATAGCCTCGACAGGGTTACCTGTTACCCAACAATGATCATGTATCCTACTTAAAGCAGCCTACAACTTTCAAAGAAAAATCCATATCCACACTTATTGCTTTGATTTTGTTTTTTACTTCTTAAAGAACAATGTATTGGTTTGGTAGCCAAATTATGACATAATCATTCACTCGATTTATAACTTTGCTAAACAAGTTGGCTCGTGATGAGACCCCTTGTCTTTTGATTGCAACAATCTTGAGTCATTGCCCTGTTTGTGTGTACAGTATTGGCAAAGTCAGCAAGTTATAATATCTGTGATTATGATAAGCTGGCTCATGATGAGACCTCTTATTCTTCAAGATAAAGTGTATCCTTGGGTTGTTCCTCTGAAAGTTGTGATTTCCTTAGTAGGGAGGAACTCATTGTTTCCTTAAGATAGCCTGGATGACAATAATAGAGTTTTTGGAACAGCTGTTCTACAGAGAATCTTTATTTTGTTATTGATACCTTTCATTATATTGAGATAAAACAATTTCTTCACTAAATGTTGTTTTCATCAAACTTTTTTAAGTTGAAACTAATATCATATCTAGGCTAGAGTCTTTAACTGTATCTATCAATAATAAAGATCAGTTTTCTAGAAGATTTGCTATTTATACAAGTGAAAACTTCAAAATCTGAAAGAGAATTGGTGTCTTTTCGTAAATGCCAAATGCAGTGAACAACAACAAATTTTATTATGGAAAAACATATTTCAGAAAATGAGAGGTAACTATTCCCTTGGATTATTTATATGGTATGAAGAGGGCTAACTACTTCTTTTATTTTGCCTGCAAATTGTGAAAAATAAACTAACTAAATTAATTCTACTCCTATTTTAACTACATACATAAAATTGACTAGGTATAATGATATTTCCAGTGTAACCATCTTCTCATTTTTATTCCTGGACATATATACATTTCAAATATTAGTACTAGCAATGAAACTTTTTCTAAACTGAGAACATTAAATGTGAAACTAGAATGCACAACTATTGTTAGAATTTTGCTCGAAATCTCCTTCTTATGAAATTTTCTTTCTAATTGAATACCTATTGGATCATAAAAATAAGGATGAATTTCCATCATGGATTGGTAAACGTTCAATAGGAAAGATGACAGGCCAGATTGAGAATATGAATTTTTGGATTTAATAGCCTGTAATGTATTATTATTGTTATGTGTGAAAGTTAGGCCTTTGACAATTTCTAATGAAAGAAAAGTTTCCAAATATATCTCTCTGAATGAATCAATGAAGGACGGATGGAAATCCCTCAAAGGAAAATTATCAGTTAACTTGAATTGTTGGCAATTTTCTAAAAATATATTCTTTTGTTGACATCATTTTGGATAAGATAGAAGCTTTTCAAAAAACCTTGATATTGATTGGGATTGAAATTGAAATAGTTCTACATTCTTTCAAAAAACTCCAATTTTCCAAAAGGGTAAAACATCACTTGAATGTTTGACAGTAAGGTGCTCAGTATGCCAGAGTAATATGTCAAGAGTCTGAAAATCAAAATCTAAAGTAAAATCCAGTTTTATACAAAGTGAGTGCAAACGGAAAAGAATGCAATGACTATCTATATAACTAGTGTTATAGCACAATCGGGATCGTTTTGGAATATTTTCTCTTTCACAAGGATTTTCCAGAATTATGGGATTCGAGTAATTTCAAATTCCATATTGTGAATTAGAAAACCAATTATGATTGTGAATAGGCGTGAAGGTTTGTTCATGATATGAATCATAGATTGGAATACTCTTTTGGGTAGTGAAGTCATGGTGATGATTTGCTGCTTTAGAATGAGGATTAGTTGAAATAATTCTTGAATTAGAATATTTCTCATTCTCAGATATTATTTGAAGTTTTTGATGATTCTCTCGAGATAAATCAACATCTTCAGTATCAAAGTAGTTATCATAAATGACTTCGCAAGATTCCCTAGATTCCTCTTTTTCATCCAGTATATTCAAACAAGGAGGGACAAGCCATTCATGTTTGTTAATGGCAAAATGGTGTTCTATAGCTTCTTCTCCATCTTGAAAACCTAATGGTGATTCATTTATATCAGCCTCTGTATTTTCTAAAATATCGTTAATACTGAGGGGGGAAAATTATCATCATTAAAAATATCACATTAAAGAGAAAAATGTGACTCTAGAATAATGCATTTAAAAGTATCTCCCTGTGAGAACTCTTGTGCATTACGTTCATCGTAGATTTCAGGTTTTATATCATACCTTTGTGTGCTCATGTTTTTTGGAAGAAGATTATTTTGGTGTTCTAACCTTGGCATTTGCATTTGTCGAGTTGCAATCATATTTTTTGAATTTGTCTCAAAGTTTCTTTCTGATTCCAAGGCGGCCTCTCTTCCAAAATTGCCGCTTTTGTCTTCTTGTATTGGATCAAACATATCCTCTAAGCTTTGGGAAACTTCTTCATCATGATTTATTTGCACATCCAAATTGGATTTCTCATTTATATTAGAAGAAAATGGATCAAAGCTTGGACTAATTTCCACTGGATTGGGGATAGGAGGCAGAGAATAATTATGATCAACACAATCTAACGATTCTTCACTCATGGGTTCATTTTCAACATCATATTTCAAACAATTAAGATGGAATCGAATATTACAATCTCTAACAGACTCATCTTCTTTGCATAGATATTCAATTTCATCATATACCTTATCATAATCATAGCAATCAAATTTACAAACGAAAACCGTGACAAATTGATCCTAGCTGTGAATTGAGGCAACCGGAAGGGTTCTACACCTGTTTCTAGCTTCCGCTACAAATGTGAGAGTAAAAATTCTGCATAAAATGCATTCATCAATTCCTTGAAAATTTGAATTTGAAACATTTTGAATAAATTGAAGGGCATGATTAAAAGTGGAAGAATTTCTCTTACCATTGAATTTTACCTAAGACAAGAGTCTTACCACTTCAGGTGGAGTGTTGGAAGAGGCATGAACATGGATACAAATCCAAATGGGAAGTTTAAGAGAGGCCATCCTAATTCGAATGTTACAATTGAAAACAAACCCCAACAGACAACATGTTTCAAGCCCTCCTTCTAGCGCCAAATATGTTGAAGCCCCGAAAATCAGGTCGACAACAAGGGGGATACTGCCCGGTCCGGACCTTGGTTGGCAGCTCCTTATCCGTTTGGTATAGCGGGTCCGACTGGGGATAATGGGACCAGTTTCCCAATCTATGAGTGTGTGTGTGTAGAATTTGATGTTGCTGATCTAACAGTTCCTATTTAAGATATTCTAATTCTATCTTTAGTCTAATTCATGCTATTGTAACCTAATAAGCAGTAACATCTAAGTCTATACTAACCCAGGATGTAATTCTTCTATTATGTGATCTAAAGATATTTCAAATAACAACTGGTAATAAAGATTCATTCAACGATTATAAGAAAGGAAATCAATAAAGATGAACCACTTCGCATAAAAAGTTATATGAAACAGTTGTGAACAACATATCGCATAATGAGCTATTCATACATTAAGCATAAATAAATAGCTATCACTGTACAAAAGTGCCAAATGATAACTCAAGCATTCATGCAATAATACATAAACAACTAAAAATTGTATATCACTTTAACATATAAGCAGAAATGGTTAAGAGATAAAAGTACCATTTATGACTAGTCCTACTCATAAGCTTCAAGAAACAGTGATTTATCTCTTGATAAATTTCTGGACCCTTCTCTAAATGCATGAGAAGGGTTTAAATACTACTTACTAAATCTAATAATAACTTATTTAAAAAAATTCAGGATGCGATTTAAATGACGCCCTTTCTCTATGAAAAATTAAAGCAAAAATTGAATCCAGAACTAAACTACTTCTGTATTTGGTCTTTAAAACTGCATGTATGCAGCATCGGTTTAAGGAGAGTCGACTGGCTGACTTCTACTTTTAACTGAGCTGAGAAAACGGAATCGATGAGATCTGGTACCATCTTTTCGGCCACATTTATGATACACTTAACAGTCATCCACTGACTATGCGGCTTCACCAAGTATGCCCAGTAATATTCCCAATTTAACTTGTTCAGCCCTTGAATTGCTTTTGCCTTTTCTTGCGCTCTCTATTTCCATTCTGCCTCTAGTTGTAGTTTGTTCGGTAAATATCCTGCAGTGGTTTCTGTGATCAAATTTTCCCTGTGAAAATTCTCATTTACACAATCAATAAGACTGCTTGATGTCGTGGCTGCTGTTTTTGCCGCTTGTTCCGCTTCCCTGATTTGATCGTCCCATTTGTTAAAGAGCAGTTATTTATGGTTCTCATTTATCTTTGGTGCACCTGCTCTTTTCCCCTCGTCTTCATCCTGCCAGGCCAAGTACTCAGTCACCCGTTTATCAATCAGATCATAGTCACTTCGTAAGTCGACCACTTGATTAGTGATCTTATCGCTAATTTCACAATAATAACTCCACTATGATATCTTTTGGCCCAACACTTCTTGCTGCTGTAGTAATTGTTCATTAAAGGAAATAGATTCCGAAATAAACTCTGTAAGCTCAGGGTTGTCTTTGTGCATCTCTTGTAAATCCCGTAACTACTTTCCTTTCTCATCCAAACTTTTCTGATATCCTATCTGCATTTGCTGGAAGTCCTGCTGCAACCTTTCAAGCTATTTCTGTGCTTCATTATTGTTATTAGCTTGTTGCAATTGTTTTTGCAGTACTTGTATCTGATCTTCCCGTTCTTTTAACAACTGTTGTGCTTCAAATGCTTTATCAATAGTCGCAGAGGCTTATGCTCCTACGATCTCAGATAGTTTAGTGAGATTTTCAGTAGGATTTCTAGTGGGATCTTTCCACAAGACGTCTAATTGTTCTGCGTTTTGAGAGAGTGTATTTTCCAATTTCCTTTTCTTTCTCTCCCTTCTTACCACTTCTTTATGCTGTGGGATATAAAATATATCCAGAGGGGGAATTTCTTCAATGTTGAGTATAAGCTTAGAAGAACAGGAATATGCTCTGTATCTGAGACATCGCTGACTATTGTCGTGACTATTTCTTGTGCTACCTGTGTATTGCTCACAGGGGTTTTTAGGGCTTCTCCTTCAAGATTGATCAGTTCGTTGAAGGTTTCCCATTCTTTATCTAATTCAGTTGTGACTGGTGGTTCTTGAATGATGAGAGGAGGGGGATCTCTTTGCAGGGAGGCAATAACCTGCTGTTGTAGAAGTTCCATTGATTGAGCAGTATCCCTATCTGACTCCTCGCTCCTATCCTGGTCATTTCTGGATCTTTTAGAGTGTTCGGGCATTTCTCATTCAGACTTGGATTTAGATATGTTAGTTCTTGAACTCCCATTGAGACTAACGCTTGGAGTTGGTTCTCTTGCGAACAGTCATAGTTTCTCTAGAGGAATACTGGCTAATCTTCCTTCTCTGTATATCATGAACTTTTCAAAATCTTCTGGAGACAATTGTAATTGGGCTTCACAAAAAATCTCTTGGAGTGTGCTTTTCTGTTGGAATATATCATCAAATAAATCCTTTTTCCCAACGAACACCTTTATCTTGACTGTAGTTGTAAAATTCTCGGCAACCTCATTCAGGTCAAATGGTCTTCCCGGGAATTTGAATAGTTGTAAACACGTCATATTCTGTACTTCAGTGACCGCGTGACCTACATCAAATAGTGAAAAGGCCCCACAGGCTACAGGAAACTGTGGCCATATAGCCTTCTTTTTGTCCTTTAAGTCTTTAGTTAGGCCACCTTCTCCACAGGTTTGATATGCAATCTCTCGAGCTAGGAGTTTATCAGGGATATACAAAGGTAGAACATGAGGGGGTGCAGTACTTCCAAATACCCTAACATAAGTGAACAATTCCTCTCTGAACCATCTTGCGACGGGGAGGATGTCTACCTGTGCTTCAGGTGAGCACCTCGGGGGGTCTTTATCATACAACATTCTATACAAGGGCAGCATAATTCCATGACAAATTTGGTAGAAGTATGGAGTGAACTGAGAGTCCCACAATTCCTTATGATAGACATGAATGGGTAAGGGGTCTTGAGTTGTCCACTTCCAACCCATAACAGGAAACTTAGAAACATAACATATTGAATCCATAATATATGCAAACAGGTAAAAAGGAGGATAAATCCTTTGAGACGTAGCTCTTTTGGACCGGTAACTGACAATAGCTATGATTAGGTTATCAGATAAAATTTTGGCCCAATCTACAATATTGGCATTTGTGGCAGCATCTAGTAACGGTAACCATTCGGATGAAAATTTATTGATATCTGTCATTCCAAATATTCTACAGATCATGGCAGCAGCAAAGCAATATGGGGAGGTAAGGGAACCAGTACTGTACATACCCTGTTTATCTTTCTTGAGCGGTTCGTCTTTCTTGGACCAGTCTTTGGTTGTTTCTGACAGGTTTTGGTTCTCCTTTACGAATTTCTCTATGAATTGCGTGTTATAAGTTGCCTGTGGCTCAGGTAGATGATACATGAGCTTTAAATCTTACGCAGCGAATGAATAGATGAGCCGTTGGCCATGAACCTTGAACTGTCTATTTTTTATTTCTGTGCTATCAAGTATCCACTTGACCATATCTGTATATGGGAGGATTTTTGGCCTCGCTACTATCCGATGTAGGAATGAGCAAGCTAGTTCTATTAGGGTTGCTTCAGAACAACTCTGTGAGCCTGCAACAGTAGTAACTTCCATTACTCTAGGTTTCTCCTCTTCGAGTAGCTTATACATGCCTTCCCACGTAGCTATTCCTGCATCTCTGTTACAAGCGTGTCTGTATACAAAGGTTCCATTTCCTTTTCTTCGGAGCTCGGGGCTTTGTTTTTCTTTCCCATTTCAATCCGCGTATTGCTTTGTATCGTCCTCCGTTCTCCGTTCCTGCAATTCACAAGTAAAGTAGAAATGAATGACCAGGGAGGGTGATGGGAGAGTTTTAAATGCCGCAGACATACCAAATACACCACCTTACGTGAAGTGATTCTTCGAAAAGCACGCGTTCATATTCTATTAATAACTGACAACTAACCCCTTTATTAGCATTTAAAGCACATAATCATGTGTCAGCTTATGGAAAATAGCTTTTCTTGAATATAGTGCCCGAAAGATCTGCGATTTTGCGATTTTGCGATTTGCTTCACAACATCGCAGATTGCACCATCGCATATCGTAATATCGCAGCATCACAACATTGCTCACACAACATCGCTATGTTGATCCGACCTGACATGGCAATCATTGCTTTATCGCGAGATCGCAATATCACAATATCGCGGATCACAGGAGTTTTATGTATAACAAATTTTGTTAACCTGTTTCCTGCGATATGCGATCTTGCGATCGGCGATATGGTAAATCGGTAAATTTTGAAGTATTTCATATAAGTTTTGCTTAATGCAACGCGATATTTGTTCAATGCCACGATATTGCAAATGCCGGTATTGCACTTGAATGGTGGCATCCTACTACTTGTTTTGCGATGCAATTTTAAAGATTTTTCTCTTATCATAAACTTAGATTTTAAGTATTCAAAGGAGTTTCCTAAGCTTATGATGGTAACTTTATTAGCGGAAAAGGAATTTAAGCACTACTTTGCTTTTCCTAGATTTTAACTGAGGGTCCCATGCATTTAGTATTTCGGATGACACTTAAATGGGAGGGGGGTTTTGCTGGTCACAACAAAACCCTAATATTAATATTAATAAAAATAAATATGGCACATCGTATTGACCCAGTGTATTGACATGGAGTGTAGCCTATTTAAAGGGGGAACTAAACTAGCATAGATCCATCTTTACTCTGGATCTACTAAGCCTCTAGAGGGATCAAATATATTGATATGCAAAGTAGCATAGAGTAAAAATGGATCTTGTAATTTAATGTCACTTTACTTTAATTTAATGTGACTTAAACATTTTAACTTGGTTAAAATAAAAAATGCAAACTAGCACAGAGTGACAAAATATTTTATCCCTTTGGGGGCTTGGTAGATCAAGAGTAAAAATGAATCTTGAAATTTAATGTCACTTAAACATTTTAACTTGGCTAAAATGAAAAGAAATAAAATAAAAATCAATTATTAATTTTATTAATTTTTATAAATTACTAATAGTAGTTTTTAAGCTCCATGTTTACGATAACCCATGGTATTGACTCGTAGTTTTTAACCTCCATGTTTATGATAACCCATGGTATTAACCCATGGTAATACCATGGTATTAATGTGAGCGTAGACTATTTAAAGGGGGAATTCTATTAGCTTAGATCTATCTTAATTTCGGGTCTACGAAGTGCTCAGAGGGATAAATAGATTTCATCCCTCTAAGAGTGGTATATGTGGAGTTAAGATGGATATAGGTTTGTTTTTATTATAATGAAGATATTAAATAGACTTATGAAATTATATTGTAAAAAACATCTTAAGGTGAATGGTTAAAGCTACATTTAGTCACTTCACAAAATTTAGTAAAAAATACCAACATTTCCATTAATATTGGTTTTTCTTATTTAAGGAAAAAAATCAAAACAATATCGCTCTTTCACCATCACCCTCATAGTCGTTGCCGAGATTTCCCACCATTTTTCAAACGTTAAAAAATATGATATCTTCATCAAAAAACGTACTGATATTGGATCAGTTGTTTGAAAAATATGTTGGTTTGTACAACCTTTCATTTCTTAGTTTATCCTAATGATCTGTACAGGTTGGGCCACTGCACCATATTGTCCTAAAAGGTAGAGATTGTGCACCAAAAAGGAAATTGATGCAGGTGTTACAACTAGTTGTTAAAAAATGCAAGACATATCAAGATAGTGAATTATGCTAATAAGCAATTTAGATTGGGAGGGACGTAATTAAATTTTATTATTTAATTGAATATTTCCAATTAAAATAATAATAAATCTACATTTATATATTTATATATTGATTGGAAGGTTTGGTCGCTTCTTTCCATTAGATTGCCTTCAAGAATTTGGGATACCTACTAGTTTCTTATATTATAAAGCTGGTGCTTGCTACCTCTTGGTGTGTTTAGGTAAACAAACCTGATTTGCTTTTCTTAATCTCGCAGTTGGAGCCTGTGGAATAAGAAATAAATTTGATAGCTTGACAAAAATGTTAGCTTGACAAAAGTGGTAGATAAAACATGAATGTCTCCTAACTTGACAAAACGTTGTCAAGATCAACACCTACAAGAACTTTTTTGTGGAATATTATCAAAAGTAATAGAAGGATATGAAAGAGTGTGCAGTAAGAACCTTGGCAAACACTACCACTAAAACTTGCAACATTGTCTGTAGGAAGAGAAAATTATGTTTCTTTTTTCCAAATATATATGTTAGTATATTACAATTTAATGAATATGTTTTCTTATTATCATATATGGTTTCATACTTTAACAAAACATTAGCCAAGACTTCACAATGTTTTATTATTCAGTGAAAGATTCGCCAAGACTTTTCAAGATGATATAATCTAGTGAGAGATTCACCAAAATAATTATGTATACATATTATATTATTGATAAAATTGCCTCCCATTTTTCCTATGTATCATGGGGATTCACCCATTTATTGTAAATTTAGGGTGGTTCTTAAAAATTTCCTTGCACCCCATTTTTAATATATTTTTACTATATAAAAAAATACACAGACATATATATAATAAAAGCCCAAAATAAAAAAATAGAGATACAAAAATATTGTACTGCACACAGTTTTACCCCTCTGAGGCTAAAATTAACCATTTTTCTTTGAAACGTTTATTTTTCTCACAATAATTTCATCTTTTGAGTCATGCTAAAACACCTACATTCCTTACTGAGTAAATTTTAACCACTTTTACCACTTCAACTTTCGTTAAATAATTGGTGAACAAATTCTGATTTTCACATTCTTCCTCCATATCAAGCCCAATCAAGAAATGTGTTGTAAATTGTTCTTTGATACCAATTTTTAATGTCCCAAATCCCTTGTTGGTCAATACTACCATAACGACGCCACGTAGAAATACATGATTTATCTGTGGAAGTGAAAAATGGTAACCCTACCATGATTGTTTCTATGTGTGGTTGTATCACGTGGTTCCCGTTACAACACATATGAATCATAATTTCAATTTTCCATAATAGAAATGACAACTAATTAAGCACACGTGTATGCATAAAATAACATAGGAAACCATTTAACATCATCTTAACTAACAATTACAAATATATGTACACTCAATAAACATGCACAATGGAATACAAGAGAATTATAAGCATTATAACACAAAATCTTGAAACCAGGGTTTCCACCATAAATTCATAAACCAACAAAACATTAAAAATAAACACTTATTTAAATAAAAAGAGAAACTAGCTCCGGTCTCTCCATATTATACCCCCCCCAAAGACTACCTAGTTCGTAAACCTCAACCATGACTCAAACTCGAGCTCGGGCTACAATTCCAGAAGTAATAGTGTAAAACCGAATGATATATACATAATAATGGACAAGGTACCCTTTCAATGAGCATTTCCCAAGCCAAGAGCTCCTACTCTCCCTAAACATGCAACTGTGGCACACCCTTTCTTTGCACCCTACCTATAAGGACCTATAGTCTGTGCGACGGGTGAGGTGACCTTCTCCGTGCGAAGGCTAGACGAGCCGCAACGAAATAAGCACAGTGCAGCCAAGGGTGAGACACATATGTGTGTGTGGAGGTATGATCGTGCAAAGTTTATATGTGGAAGAGCTAGGCGAGCTACCCACGGGCCAACCGAAGGAGTTTGTGAATCGGCAAGCTAAGGAGGGGGCCATCCCACGAGCTGGGCGGGCCGAACCATCTCTTGGGCGAGTTCGTAAACCAGTTGGCAAGTCGACTGGATGAGTGAGACGAGTCAGCCGGGTGGCACGACTCGCGCCACCCATCATATATATTGTTGGACAGATGGATGAGTTTGGTAAGCAAATCAACAAACATCACAACGAGTTCTGAGTTGAGGTGCGATTTGGAGTAGTTCAGGAGAAGTGTGAGTGGGTGCAGGTGATGTGCCTACACTTCGGGCAAGCTGCATGGTGAACAATAGTTTGGGTGACTCAGTGGAACAGTCGGGAAAACTTGCATGAGGAGTGGTCGAGCGACCTGGGAAGGTGTCCGTGCACGAGGTGCAGTTGGCTGGTTGGAGGATGATTCTGGTTAAACATTCATTGATTGGTGAGTTGCGTGGAGGCCACAGGAAGGCACGACTGCCCAATGTATTGTGAAGAGTTTAGTTGAACGAGTTTGGGTGGAGGGTCGCACGATGGTGCGCCCGCCCAACGGTTGAACGAGTTCAGGTGGAGGGCTACACGAAGGTGTGCCCACCCAACGGGTAAACGAGTTTAGGTGGAGGGCCGCATGAAGGCGTGCCCGCCCAGTGAATTGGTAACTTGGGTGAAGATGAGCTGGGTGGAGGGCTGCACGAAGGTGCACCCGCCCAAACAAGTCATGCACGAGGTGGGTACCCGATGAGGGCGCCCGTGCACGCAAGTTGGCAAGTTTAGAAAATCGACTAAGTGTGGATTGTAAGGTGACCACCATGCAAGGTGTGCATGAGGTGGGAATCTGGTGGCAAGGACAGAGGTTGAAATTTGTCTAAGTATGAAACTTGGGGTTTCCAAGGTAATACTTGTATTTTTATGAAAGTGAAAAATATATTGAAATCAGGCAGACTCATTTCAGGGAGTTGCCCCTCCCTTTATACTGTTGCAATTGTGTATATGTGTTAATTGCTATGGATAATGAATGTGTATGTGTTTTCATTAGTATAAAGGCTAATCTTAATACTTGGTAAAGAAAAATAAACTAAGTATCGAATGTTAAGGCGTAGTCCATGAACATAAGTATTGGTGAAAATAAAGTGTTTGGTGGTGCTGCATCTTACTACAAGTGGTTGAAAGGCTACCACTAGTGTAGGGGCATGACAGGTGGTATCAGAGTAGCTGATTTGGGTATAGAAGTGTTGAAGCTGCTACACACCTACACTATCGTGCAGGTGGTATCGGAGCTCGTGATTGGGGCTAACTATCGGAGAAGCTGATTCAGGGTTCGAGAAGCTTGGTGAAGTGAGAGTGGAACTAGGGTACTTGTAGGTGAAGGAAGCTGGTACCACATACAAGTGGAATCAAGAGCTGGTTCAGTTTTGCAGGGAACTTGGTGAAGCTGGTGGATGGTCTATACTAGATCACAAAGAAGGAAGTTGTTGGCAGAAATGGCAGGTGAATCTCATGTTGTAACGAGTGAATCTAGCCACAATGCAACCGAGGCTTTCATAGAAAAGATATTGGAAAGAATGGAGGAATTGGAGACTTACTGGACTTCGAAAATGGTCGAGATCACTAAGGATCAAGAAGCCAATGCGAAGATGAGGGAAGAGCTTGATGAACTCTGGACTCGATATGAGTACACTAATCTCAAGTGTACACAACTTGAAGATGAAGTCAAGGAGATTGGAGAAGCAAGAGACTGAGGTTTGGAAAAAATCTTGAACTTGTAGAAATCTCTTGATGAAGCGAAAGATGAGATAGCAGTGTTGAAGAAGGTCGTGAGGCATAAATCAGGTTGAGGAGTGTCTCATGTAAAGATCAAGGAACTGGAATCTTATAATAGGACAAGAAGTTAGAAGACTCTTGGTAACTTTCTCTGGGATATGGAGCAATACTTGGAATGCTTGGGTCTATCCGATGATGAGACAAAGGTGAAAGTGGCTACTCAATTCTTGACAAAGGATGTTAAGATGTGGTGGTGAAGGAGAATGGATCAGATTGCCAGTGGTAGTTCTAATGACATAACTTCGTGGGATTACATGAAGAAGGCTTTGTAGACCCACTTCAGTCCTCTGGATGAAACATGGGAAGCAAGGATGAAGATTAAGTTTATTACGCAGACGGGGAACCTACAAACATATTAGTGGGAGTTTACAAGTGTAGTTCTGGAACTTCCTAACATGGTGGAGAGGGACAAGGTGTTCAACTTCATTATTGGGCTGAAGCCTTGGGCACGCAATGAAGTGAAGAGGTAGAAGATTGAGACACTTGAGGAAGATTTTGCTGCTATGGATCGATTGGTGGAGCATTATGACGAAACTTCTGATGAGAGAAAGAAGAAGTTCGATAAGCTGTAAGAGAAGAAGAAAGATGATGCGTCGAAATCGGATGAGAAGATGAAGACAACGAAACCATTGAAGTGTTGGATATCTGCTGAACCACATGCGGTGATGAATTGTCCTTCCAGATCGAAAGTGGCAGCTATTGAACAATCTAATATGAATAAAGAAGAAGCTTCTGTGGGGATGATGCAGATACTTGGAGCTGAAGCTACTACGGAAGTGGTCTCTCGAAGAGATCCAGAGAGGAACAACTTGGAGTATGTTAAGATGAAGATTGGGGGCACTGATGTACTCACTATGGTGGATAGTGGGGCTACTCACAACTTTGTGAGTGAGGATGTTGCGAGAAGGATTGGGCTGAAGTTTGTACCAGTGAAGGCACAAATGAAGACATTGAATTTTCCTCCTGATTCTGTGCTTGTTGTAGCTGAAAGAGTGGACACAACACTAGGTGAGTGTACCGAGAAATTTGACTTCACTATAGTGCGGATTGATGACTATGAAGCTGTGCTAGGAATGGAATTCTTGAAACAATATGATGTGATGATTGTTCCACATTTGAAGAAGCTATACATTTACGATGGAAGGGAAGATTGGTGTTCCAACCATTGGTATGACAAGGCCTGATTTTAAACCAGTAGTGATGCAGATGGATGAGAAGCACATGGATGATATGTGTAAGCGTTTGTCTACTGCTGAGGCGAAGCTTACTAAACAGTCACTGGTTATTAGGACACTATCTGATAGTATCTTGGATTTTTCAAGAAGGCTAGAGGAGGTTGAGGATGATGACGAGAACGATGTTTATGTGAGGCTGAATGTCCATGAGGAGGATCTGGATGCATATCTGTAGAGGATGGAGATAGAGGATCTTGACAGATGGATTGAGCTTATTAGTGAGGGTGAGCCTTCAGGCTTTACTCCCTCTACATCTTCCTAGATGACATAAAGGATGGGGATCATTGTTAGCTGCTCATGGCAGTGTGTCCTTAAAACAGGAATGGTTTGGCATTAGCATCATGACATGTTGCAGATGGGATGGAGTTTCCATGGACCTGAGCATGGGAGAGATTATTGGTGAGTCCAGGATGTGGCAGAGTCTAAGAAAAGACTGTTGTAGCATAACGATGTGCATTCTTATGGTTTGAGCGTGACAATTGGACTGATCACCCTACTAGTTTGAATCATGAGGTCCGGATGTGTGCAGAGAGATGTTGGCATTATGTTGGAGTATCTGATGATAGTTCACAAGATGGGGTGACACATGGTGGAGACACTCATTTTCCATATGTTTCAAGGATGTTGCAATATATGGGTTAGTTGATATCATGGACAGAGGATGATGTTAGAAAATTATATATTACAGAGCAATGGAAGACATAAAATATTGCAGAAATATCACAGAAAACACATAAAACAATAGAGACATAGATATAAGTGGTTCACCCAGTTTGGGCTACGTGCACCTTGAATAGCCAGTCCTTCCTTTCTATTATCTAGCAAAATGAAGAGGCACAACCTACATAAGATCCACTGTAATGTCCTTTGTTTTCTTTCACAGTCTCACCTCTCTGTTTTGCGCTCAGAGAATACACATCTATGAACATAACCTCAAATACAATGCCCTCATACAAAGAGAGGGGTTGCCTTCTAGTGAAAAAAAACCTAAACTAAACATAAGTTCTACCATCACATCATCCGCCTAATGAACGGCCCAGATTGACTAGAAATTACTATACTTTCACAAGGAAATTTTACATTTGTTTTTAGGTTCAGGGGCACTGGCCCCGAAACCCCCATCGGGGCACCACTAGCCCCCGGACCCCCAAACCGGGGGGGATTGGCCCCTCTCGAAGCCCCATGGGGGGGAAAGTCCCTTCCGCACCCCCCCATGTGGAGGGGTGTAAAAATTTCCTTGGGTATAAATCCGGCTGAAGAAAAGACCTCTGAACTATCATGCTCCACACCCAACAATCTCCCACTTGGAGAATGATTGTAGCAACTCCATCATTGCTTCATTTGCTGGACAATGAATCCTCTCTGGACCTAACTGTTTCTCATCTTCATCGTCATCCTTGAACACCAAATGAAACTGATCATATTCTCAGTTTCTCCCTAGTTACAACATTTGTTAGCATATCTCCAGGATTCTGGTTAGTGTGTATCATTTACAGCTTCAACTCTCCATCTTCCAACACTAATCGTATGAAATGGTACTTGAGTTGTATGTGTTTAGTCCTAGAATGAAATGTTGAGTTCTTCGCAAGATGAATGGCACTTTGGCTATCACTATATAACGTGCCCATATCATGCTCCTTACCCAATTCACCCATAAACCTTTTTAACCAAATCATTTCTTTACTAGCCTCTATAGCAGCAACATACTCTGCTTTTGTTGTTGAAAGTGCAACAATAGTTTGGATTTTTGAAACCCAACTAACAGCTATTCCACCTACAATAAATACATATCCTGTAGTGCTCCTCCTGTTATCTCTGTCACCTACCATGTCTGCATCAACATATCCATGTAGAGAAATGTTTGAACCACCAAAGCATAATGCTTGATTTGTTGTTCCTTTCAAATATCTGAGAATCCATTTCACTGCCATCCAATGTTCCTTTCCTAGATTGTTCATGTACCTGCTACAACACCCACTGCATGTGCAATATCAGGCCTTGTGCAGACCATTGCATACATTAGGCTTCCAACCGCTAATGCATATGGAACTTTAGACATATAATCCATGTCTTCTTGGGTCTTTGGGCACATTTCCTTACTAAGTTTGAAATGGCTAGCAAAAGGTGTACTAACCGGTTTTGCATTGTGAATATTAAATCTTTTCAACACCTTTTCTATGTACTCATTCTGAGACAATGTTAATTTGCGATTTTTCCTGTCTCTAGTTATTCTCATACCAAGTATTTGTTTTGTAGCTCCCAAATCCTTCATTGCAAATGAATTTGCCAATTTTATTTTGAGCACATTTATTTCTTGCATGTAAGACCCTGCAACAAGTGTGTCATCTACATACAATAACAATATAATATAGCTGCCATCATTTTGTTTTTTCAGATAGACACAATGATCAGAGTAACATCTAGTATAACCTTGTTCAGACATAAAATTGTCAAATTTTAGATACCACTGCCTTGGAGCCTCTTTTAAGCCATACAAGCTCTTCTTCAACCTACACACTAGTTTCTCCTTCCATTTTACCTCATATCCTTGTGGCTGCGACACACATATCTCTTCCTCCAAATCCCCATAGAGAAATACTGTCTTTATATCTAACTGCTGAAGATGCAAATCTTCAACTGCTACTAGACTTAAAATAGTTCTGATTGAAGTCGTTTTAACAATAGGAGAAAATATTTTATCAAAATCAATACCTTTCTTCTTTACAAACCCCTTCACCACAAGTCTAGATTTGTACCTTTATTTTCCTCCTTCTTCTTCCTTCAGCCTGTAAACCCATTTATTCTTCAATGTAGTTTTCCTGCAAGCAACTTGACTAAGTCCCAAGTCTGGTTATGCATTAAGGAGTCCATTTCTTCTTCCATGGATACCTCCCACTTCTTCCCGCTTTCGACCTGCATTACTTCTTCATAACATTTGGGTTCACCTGAATCAGTCAACAATAAATAATATAATGAAGGAGAGTATCGTTCAAGGGGTATACTTATCCTAGTAGATCTTCTAACACCACTTTCAGGTGTTTGGGGTGCCTATTGCTATTGTGATAGTTGTTGTTGTTGTGGTTGTTGATTATTATTATTTTCAGGCATCTTTACTTTTTCAATGATTTCATCAAGAACTGCGTATTCCTTGTTTTCTTTTTCTTGTTTCTTTTCCTGCAACTGATTCTTATACAAGACCTTTTCATTGAATATTACATATCTGCTCCTAATGATTTTGTGATTTTCTTAATCATATAAGCGATAAACAAAATCATTAATACCATATCCAGTAAAGGTACATTTCTTTGACTTTGCCTCAAGCTTTGTTCTATTTTGTTTATTAATATGGACAAAGGCCTCACAACCAAAAGGATTTAAAAAAGAGTAATTTACCTTTTCACCTGTCCCTGCTTCCTCTGGAACACCACCATCCAAGGAACTTGAAGGCCCTCTATTTATTAGATAAACAACAGTATCTACAGCATCTGTCCAAAATTGTAAAGGAAATCCTGCATGTAATCTCATGCACCTTGCATGCTTCATGATTATTCTGTTCATCGTTTCTAACACACCATTCTCTTGTGGTGTTCTTGGAACTGTCTTCTTTCTGTGATTCCATGCTTTGAACAATACCTATCAAACTCTTTGCTACAATATTCACCTCCATTGTCTGATCTGGGACACTTCAATTTCTTTCCTATCTCAATCTCAACCAAAGCTTTCCATTTCTTGAAAGTATAAAATACATCAAATTTATTCTTAATACAATAAATCCAAGTTTTTCTAGTTGCATCATCATTAAAAGCAACATAATAACGAGATCCACCGAGAGATGATACCTCAGCAGGTCCCCATACATCTGTATGCACAAGCTCTAATTTTTCGCTCTTATTTTCTTTCCCAACTTTGAGAAATCTGACTCTCTTTTGTTTTCCATAAATGAAATTCTCACAGAAGTCCAAATCAACATTCTTCAAACCCGCAACAAATTCCTTGAGTGAAGAATCTTCATCCCCTTTTCACTCATGTGTCCTGTTGGGTGTGGAGCCTGATTATCTTCTATATTCAAAGGTATCGGCACATAGGACCCCAGTTCAAAATGGGGGCGGCAACGCCACCCGTAAAATATTCGCTACAGGGGGGGTCCAGGGGGGCTGGCTGCGACCTTTGGGAGCCCCCCCCTGGCAGGGGGTGTCGGGGGCAGCGCCCCCGAAGCTAAAAATAGCTGTAAAATTGCCTTGTAAAAGTACAGTAATTTCTAGTCAATCTGGGCCGTTCATTAGGCGGATGATATGACGGTAGAAATTATGTTTAGTTTAGGGTTTGTTGCCCTAGAAGGCAACCCCTCTCTTTGTATGAGGGTATTTTATTTGAGGCTGTGAGATAGATGTGTATTCTGTGAGTGAGAAACAGAGAGGTGAGACTGTGAGAGAAAACAGAGGATATTACAGCGAATTTGCTGTAGGTTGTGTCTCTTCATTTTGCTGGATAATAGAAAGGAAGGACTGGCTGTTCGGGGTGGACGTAGCCCAAACTGGGTGAACCACGTATATCTGTGTCTCTCTTGTTTTGTGCGTTTTCTGTGTTTATATTTCTGCAATATTTTATGTGTTCCATTGCTCCGTAATATATAATTTTCTAACAACTGGTATCAGAGTCGAAGGTCTATTTGGCTGATAAACTCACAGGAAAGAAGGGTTCCCGGTTCGAGTGGGAGCAATGGCGGAAGATGGTAAGTTTAGGGTCGAGAAATTTAATGGCCAAATATTCTCGCTGTGGAAGATGCAGATGGAAGATTATCTGTATCAGAAAAATCTATACCTACCATTGGGCGGAAAAACAAAGATGCCGACGGTATGAAAGACGAAGAATGGAACCTTCTCGATAGAAAGGCACTCTGAACAATACGGTTGTGCCTTGCTGCGTCAGTCGCCTTCAACATTTCGAAGGAAATCACGACAGAGGGTTTGATGCAGACGTTGTCGAAACTATATGAAAAACCCTCAGCCTCAAACAAGGTATTTCTTATGAAACGGTTATTTAATATGAATATGTCGGAAGGTGGATCTGTTGCAAACCATTTAAATAATTTTAATACAGTTACAAGTCAGTTAAGTTATGTAGGGGTAAACTTTGATGATGAAGTTAGAGCTCTGTTATTCTTGTGCTCATTACCAGAAAGTTGGAATGTTTTGGTAATGGCCATTAGTAACTTCGTTTCTGGATCTAGTACTTTAAAGTTTGATGATGTTGTCGGTGCTATCCTTAGCGAGGAAATGCGACAGAAAAGCTCCGGTGAGACATCGGGAAATGCTTTGAGTGAAGAGTCTAGAGGAAGAAAAATGGAAAGAGGAAAGAGCTCAGGATATCGCAGTAAATCAAGGAAAGGCAGATCCAAGTCCAAATCGGGGATAGTGTGCTGGAAATGTGGAAAGAAATGACACCTAAAGAAAGACTGTAGATCTCGGAAGGGAAAAGAAGGAGATGCACAACAAGAAAACAATCATGAAGCAAATGTGACAGGTGAGGTGTTACAAGATGCTCTGATTCTTTCTTTCGAAAATATTACTGATTCCTGGGTGGTAGATTCAGGGGCTTCATTCCATGCCACACCTGATAAGAAATAATTTCATGACTATGTTCAAGGAGATTTT
Organism: Pinus tabuliformis; assembly: GCA_031772625.1. Taxonomy (NCBI): domain Eukaryota; kingdom Viridiplantae; phylum Streptophyta; class Pinopsida; order Pinales; family Pinaceae; genus Pinus; species Pinus tabuliformis. The sequence goes on along the minus strand of CM062805.1, from coordinate 62,619,675 downwards.
GGACAAGTTCATCTGGGTGATAATAAACCTTGTAAAATCATTGGAATGGGTAAGGTTATTGTAAAACAGTAGAATGGAAACCAATGGCTACTAAAGGAGCTAAGGCATGTTCCAGATCTAAAGAAAAATCTGATTTCAACAGGGCAGTTAGGCGGTGAAGGTTGTGTGACAGCTTTCACAGATAAAGCTTGGAAGGTCACCAAAGGAGCCCTGGTAATAGCAAAAGGTGAAAAGGTTGGTACATTGTATTTATGCAATGGTATTTCTAACTCTGTTAATGCTTTAACTTCCAAAGGAGCAGATGCAGCATTATGGCATCATAGGCTCGAGCACATGAGTGAAAAGGGGATGAAGATTCTTCACTCAAGGAATTTGTTGCCAGGTTTGAAGAATGTTGATTTGGACTTCTGTGAGAATTTCATTTATGGAAAACAGAAGAGAGTCAGATTTCTCAGAGTTGGGAAAGAAAAGAAGAATGAAAAATTAGAGCTTGTGCATAGAGATGTATGGGTACCTGCTCAGGTATCATCTCTCGGTGGCTCTCGTTATTATGTTACTTTTATTGATGATGCAACAAGAAAAACTTGGATTTATTGTATTAAGAATAAATCTGATGTATTTGATACTTTCAAGAAATGGAAAGCTTTGGTTGAGATTGAGACAGGAAAGAAATTGAAGTGTCTTAGATGAGACAATGGAGGTGAATATTGCAGCAAAGAGTTTGATAGGTACTATTCAGAGCATGGAATTCGCAGAGAGAAGACAGTTGCAAGAACACTACAAGAAAATGGTGTGTCAGAAAGGATGAACAAAACAATCATGGAGCGTGCAAGGTGCATGAGATTGCATGCAGGATTGCCTTTACAGTTTTGGGCAGATGCTGTAGATACTGCTGTTTATCTGATAAATAGAGGGCCTTCAAGTTCCTTGGATGGTGGTGTTCCAGAGGAAGCATGGACAGGTAAAAAGGTAAACTACTCTATTTTAAAGCCTTTTGGTTGTGAGGCCTTTGTCCATATTGATAAAGAAAATAGAACAAAGCTTGAGGCAAAGTCAAAGAAATGTACCTTTATTGGATATGGTGTTAATGATTTTGGTTATCGCTTATATGATTACGAAAATCACAAAATCATTAGGAGAAGAGATGTAATATTCAATGAAAAGGTCTTGTATAAGAATCAGTTGCAGGAAAAGAAACAGGAAAAGGAAAACAAGGAATACGTAGTTCTTGATGAAATCACTGAAAAAGTAAAGGTGCTTGAAAATAATAATAATCAACAACCACAACAACAGGAGGCACCCCAAACACCTAAAAGTGGTGTTAGAAGATCTACCAGGATAGGTAGACCCCCTGAACGATACTCTCCTTCATTATATTATTTATTGTTGACTGATTCCGGTGAACCTGAATGTTATGAAGAAGCAATGCAGGTTGAAAGCAGGAAGAAGTGGGAGGTAGCCATGGAAGAAGACATGGACTCCTTAATGCATAACCGGACTTGGGATTTAGTCAGGTTGCCTGTAGGAAAAACTACATTGAAGAATAAATGGGTTTACAGGCTGAAGGAAGAAGATGGAGGAAAACCGAGGTATAAAGCTAGACTTGTGGTGAAGGGGTTTGCACAGAAGAAAGGTATTGATTTTGATGAAATATTTTCTCCTGTTGTTAAAATGACTTCAATCAGAACTATTTTAAGTCTTGTAGCAGCTGAAGATTTGCATCTTGAGCAGTTAGATGTAAAGACAGCCTTTCTCCATGGGGATTTGGAGGAAGAGATATATATGCAGCAGCCACAAGGATATGAGGTGAAAGGTAAGGAAAAACTAGTGTGCAGGTTGAAGAAGAGCTTGTATGGCTTAAAACAGGCTCCAAGGCAGTGGTATCTAAAATTTGACAAGTTTATGTCTGAACAAGGTTATACTAGATGTCACTCTGATCATTGTGTTTATTTGAAAAAGCAAAATGATGGCAGCTATATTTTATTGTTACTGTATGTAGATGACATGCTTGTTGCAGGATCTAACATGCAGGAAATAAATGTGCTCAAAAGAAAATTGGCAAATTCATTTGCAATGAAGGATTTGGGAGCTGCAAAACAAATCCTTGGTATGAGAATAACTAGAGATAGGAAAAATCGTAAATTAACATTGTCTCAGAATGAGTACATACAAAAGGTGTTGAAAAGATTTAACATGCACAATGCAAAACCAGTTAGTACACCTTTTGCTAGCCATTTCAAACTTAGCAAGGAAATGTGCCCAAAGACCCAAGAAGACATGGATTATATGTCTAAAGTTCCATATGCATCAGCAGTTGGAAGCTTAATGTATGCAATGGTCTGCACAAGGCCTGATATTGCACATGCAGTGGGAGTTGTAAGTAGGTACATGAACAATCCAGGAAAGGAACATTGGATGGTAGTGAAATGGATTCTCAGATATTTGAAAGGTACCAAAAATCAAGAATTATGCTTTGGTGGTTCAAACATCTCCCTACAAGGATATGTTGATGCAGATATGGCAGGTGACAGAGATAACAGGAGGAGCACTACAGGATATGTATTTACTGCTGGAGGAACAGTTGTCAGTTGGGTTTCAAAAATCCAAAGTGTTGTTGCACTTTCAACAAAAGAAGCAGAGTATGTTGCTGCTACAGAGGCTAGTAAAGAAATGATTTGGTTACAAAGGTTTATGGGTGAATTGGGTAAGGAGCATGATATGGGCACGTGATACAGTGATAGCCAAAGTGCCATTCATCTTGCAAAGAACTCAGCATTTTATTCTAGGACTAAACACATACAGCTCAAGTACCATTTCATACGATCAGTGTTGGAAGATGGAGAGTTGAAGCTGGAAAAGATACACACTAGCCAGAATCCTGCAGATATGCTAACAAAAGTTGTAACCAGGGAGAAACTGAGAATATGCTCAGTTTCAGCTGGTCTTCAAGGATGACGATGAAGATGAGAAACAGCCAGGTCCAAAGAGGAGTCATTGTCCAGCAAATGGAGCAGCGATGGACTTGCTACAATCAGTCTCCAAGTGGGAGATTGTTGGGTGTGGAGCCTGATTATCTTCTATATTCAAAGGTATCGCCACATAGGACCCCAGTTCAAAATGGGGGCGGCAACGCCACCTCTAAAATATTCGCTAGAGGGGGGGTCCAGGGGGGGTGGCTGCGACCTTTGGGAGCCCCCCCCTGGCGGGGGGTTTCGGGGGCAGCGCCCCTGAAGCTAAAAACAGTTGTAAAATTGCCTTGTAAAAGTATAGTAATTTCTAGTCAATCTAGGCCGTTCATTAGGCGGATGATCTGACGGTAGAACTTATGTTTAGTTTAGGGTTTTTTTCCCTAGAAGGCAACCCCTCTCTTTTTATGAGGGTATTGTATTTGAGGCTGTGAGATAGATGTGTATTCTGTGAGCGACAAACGGAGAGGTGAGACTGTGAGAGAAAACAGAGGATATTACAGCGGATTTGCTGTAGGTTGTGTCTCTTCATTTTGTTGGATAATAGAAAGGAATGACTGGCTGTTTGGGGTGGACGTAGCCCAAACTGGGTGAACCACGTATATCTGTGTCTCTCTTGTTTTGTGCATTTTTTGTGTTTATATTTCTGCAATATTTTATGTGTTCCATTGCTCCGTAATATATAATTTTCTAACATGTCCGAGCATATGATGCCATAATGTTGCATCTACTCCTTTGGAAGTTAAAGCATTAACAGAGTTAGAAATAGCATTGAATAAATAAAATGTACCGACCTTTTCGCCTTTTGCTATTACCAGTGCTCCTTTGGTAACCTTTCAAGATTTATCTGTGAAATTTGTCACACAACCTTCACCGTCTAACTTTTGAAATTAGATTTTTCTTTAGATCTAGAACATGCCTTACCTCCTTTAGTAAGCATTGGTTTCCATTCTGCTGTTTTACAAGAACATTACCCATTCCAACAATTTTACAAGGTTTATCATCACCCAAACGAACTTGTCCAAAATCTCCTTGAACATAGTCATGAAAGTATTTCTTATCAGGTGTGGCGTAGAATGAGGCTCCTGAATCTACCACTCAAGAATCAATAATAATTTCAAAAGAAAGAATCAAATCATCTTGTAACACCTCACCTGTCACATTTGCTTCATTATTGTTTTCTTGCTCTGCATCTCCTTCTTTTCCTTTCTGAGATCTACAGTCTTTCTTTAGGTGTCCTTTCTTTCCACATTTCCAGCACACTATCCCCGATCTGGACTTGGATCTTCCTTTCCTTGATTTACTGCGATATCTTGAGCTCTTTCCTCTTTCCAATTTTCTTCCCCTAGACTCTGCACTCAAAGCATTACCCGATGTCTCACCGGATATTTTCCATTGCATTTCCTTGTTAAGGATAGCATCGACAACATCATCAAACTTTAAAGTACTAGATCCAGAAATAAAGTTACTAATGGCCATTACTAAACCATTCCAACTTTCTGGCAATGAGCAGAAGAATAACAAAGCTCTAACTTCATCATCAAAGTTTACTCCTACAAAACATAACTGACTTGTAACAGTATTAAAATCATTTAAATGGTCTGCAACAGTTCCACCTTCCGACATCTTCATATTAAATAACCGTTTCATAAGAAATACCTTGTTTGAGGTCGAGGGATTTTCATATAGTTTCTATAATGCCTCAATCAAACCCTCTGTTGTTGTTTCCTTCGAAATGTTGAAGGCGACCAATGTTACAAGGAACAACCGTACTATTCTGAGTGTGTTTCTATCAAGAAGGTTCAATTCTTCATCTGTCGTACCCGTCGGCATCTTTGTTTTTCCACCCAATGGTAGGGATAGATCTTTCTGATACAGATAATATTCCATCTGCATCTTCCACAGCGAGAAGTTTTGGCCTTTAAATTTATCCACCCTAAACTTACCATTTTCTGCCATTGCTCCGACTCGAACCAGGAACCCTTCTTTCCTGTGAGTTTATCAGCCAAATAGACCTTCGGCTCTGATACCAGTTGTTAGAAAATTATATATTACGGAGCAATGGAACACATAAAATATTGCGGAAATATAAACAAAGAAAATGAATAAAACAAGAGAGACACATATATATGTGGTTCACCCAGTTTGGGCTACGTCCACCCCGAACAACCAGTCCTTCCTTTCTATTATCTAGTAAAATGAAGAGACACAACCTACAACAGGTCCGCTGTAATATCCTCTATTTTTTCTCACAGTATCACCTCTCTGTTTCTCGCTCAGAGGATACACATCTATTTATAGAGCCTCAAATACAATGTCCTCATACAAAGAGAGGGGTTGTCTTCTAGGGACAAAAAACCATAAACTAAACATAAGTTATACCGTCAGATCATCTGCCTAATGAATGGCCTAGATTGACTAGAAATTACTATACTTTTAGAAGGCAATTTTACATTTGTTTTTAGCTTCGGGGGCACTGCCCCTAAAAACCGCCACCGGGGGACCGTTGGCCCTCAGGCACCCCAGTCGAGGGGGATCAACCCCCTTCGAACCCCTACGGGGGGTACAAGTCCCCCCTGCACCCCCTCACATGAAGGGGTGTACAAACTTCCTGATGTATACATCCGGCTGAAACAAAGACCTCTGAACAATCATGCTCCTCGCCCAATAGATGAGATGATGATCTTGGTGGTAGATGGTTACGGGGATGGTATATTGTCGAGGATGATAATGACTTCAGGTGGAGGAGGATGTAAGAACCTGTGGTCCATGCGACAGGTGAGGTGACTTTCTCCGTGCAAAGGCTAGACGAGCCACAGTGAAATAAGAGAATTGCGACCAAGGGCAAGACACATATGCACATGTGGAGGTATGATGCAAATTTTATATGCGGGAAAGCTGGGCAAGCTACACACGGGCTGACCGAAGGTTTGTCAACGGGCAAGCTAAGGAGGGGGTAGTCCCACAAGTTGGGTGGGCCGACCCTTCTCTCGGGCGAGTTCGCAAACTTGTTGGAAAGTCAGCTGGATGAGTGAGACGAGACGGTCGGGTGGCACGACTCACCCCACCCATTGTATATATTGTTGGACACATGGACGAGTTTGGAAAGAAAATCAACAAACATCACAACGAGTTCTGAGTTGAGGTGCAATTTGGAGCAGATTAAGAGAAGTGCGAGTGGATGCAAGTGATGTGCCAACACTTCGGGTGAGCTGCACGGTGAACAGTGGAACAGTCGGGTAGACTTACATGAGGAGCGGTCGGGTGACCTGGGTGGGTGTTCGTGCACGAGGTGCAGTTGGCTGGTTGGAGGACAAGTCTGGGCGAACGTTGGTCAATTCGCGAGTTGGGTGGAGGCCGCACGAAGACGTGCCTGCCCAAAGTATTGTGAAGATTTCAGTTGAACGAGCTCAAGTGGAGGGCCGCACGAAGGCGCACCTGCCTAACGGTTGAATGAGTTCGGTTGGAGGGCCGGATGAAGGCGCACCCACCCGACAGGTGAACGAGATTGGGTGGAGGGCCACACGAAGGCACACTCGCCCGAAGACTTGGTAACTTGGGTGGAGATGAGTTGGGTGGAGGGCCGCACGAAGGTCTGCCCGCCTAAATGAGTCGTGCACAAGGTGGGTACCCGGTGAGGGCACCCGTGCACACGAGTTAACAAGTTTGGAAAAACAACTAAGTGTGGATTGTAAGGTGACCACCATGCAAGGTGTGCACGAGGTGGGAATCTGGTGGCAAGGACACAGGTTGAAATTTGTCTAAGTATGAAACTTGGGGTTCCCAAGGTAATACTTGTATTTCCATGAAAGTGAAAAATATATTGAAATCGGGTAGACTCATATCAGGGAGTTGCCCCTCCATTTATACCGTTCCAATTGTGTATATGTGTTAATTGCTATGGATAATGAACGTGTATGGGTGTTCATTAGTATAAAAGCTAATCTTAATACTTCATAAAGAAAAATAAACTAAGTATCGAATGTTAAGGCGTAGTCCATGAACATAAGTATTGGTGAAAAGAAAGCATTTGGTGGTGCCGCATCTCGCTACAAGTGGTTGAAAGACTACCGCTACTGTAGGGGCGTGACACTACAAGTCCCTTAGTGGCGACCACCTCTCAAGGGGACTCACAACAAAGTAGAAAAAATCTTAGCCTATGTTTGCAAGATCTCATGCTTGACTCTAGGCACATCTCAAGTCATGAATTGAAATAACTTCTAGTCGATCGAGAACCTAAACATAGGGTTCTCGAATCAGTTTTAGAAAACAGAAGTAACCAAAATAAGATAATTCAATGAATGAGTGAATCCATGATGTCCCCCTTATTAGGAAAATATACACCTTTTAAATATGCATGGCCTTCCTCTATAAAGATGGTCCTCAGGTGCCCTTTTCCATTAACACCTAACAAAACACCCAATTGTTTGTCATTCTGGAGTTGTACAACCCCATACTCTTTACCGTGGACTGGACTTCCTAAATAATCCATTCTATTAATATAATATGTCTAATAATTTACATCATATTTACAATTTTGGCCCTGTGGCTACTTAACCAAAAATAACATATGTCTATATCCGGACATGTTGAACCCAAAACCTATAATCATAACTACATAAACACTCAGGAAAATCAAAATAATTCTAATTCACCAATCTAAAAAATCATATACATCCAACTCGCTAACCTAAATATCATTATACATATATTTACATGATAAATAAAAATATTAATTTTTTTTACATCCAAACATATAACTTGAAAATGAAATAAGATAAAGTTTCTAAAAATAAACTTGAATACCATTCCCATATTTACAATAAAGTATTTGATTATGTAGATATATTCATTTGTTACACATTCTCGTAGGATTGTAGATTAGATTTCCAAAAACGTGTCCTTTACCACGAATTTTAGTCTCAATAGCTCCTGTATATCATGTCCAGTCGCTAGCATGCTGTCTAGATTTGCAAATATAATGTTTATGATTAAATTCATCATCTTTAATATCAAAATTATAACGCCTTTGTGAACCACCTCCACTAGTTCATGAGAGAAAATTTAAATTATCTTTCGTGCATACTCAACTATTTTTCCCTACTATATAGTTGTAAATTAAAAATAATAATATTTTAATATAGAGATATAAAATTTATACATATATAAATAATCTTATTAGAAATTTGTTTTTTAAAATAATATTTTTTTAGTAATTAAAAAAATATATATATTTTGAAAGATTGGATCCCTTTAAATAATTAGTGATTGGTAAATTCTATATTAATTGATAATTACAATAAAATCTTAGAAAACTTATTCCAAAATAAATACCTCCACATATATTATTTTTTAATTAATTTTACATTAAATTAATTAAACTAATAATTTTTAACTAAATGGTATGTTATACACCAAATTAATTAGTTAAAAAAAATTAATAAATATTAAACTAGAAAATAATGAAAGCTCACTTGAGAAGATTGAGAAAATATAAAGTAAATGTGAGGATAAGATTTTCAAATTTCCAAAATGTCTAGCCTCATGACTTTGTGATGGGTAAGGAAAATTATAGTAGTAGTAATTAAATCAAAACTATGTTTAACAAAAATAAAAATAGCTTATTTAACAAATCCCTTAAAATAAATTTTTTAATCAAATATAAAAAAACTATCAAATATCAAATATTTATTATTATTAATATTATTATAATATAATTTTATTTTCTTAATTTCTACTTCAATTTTTTTATTAAAAAATAAAAAACTATATCATATATCAAATAATAATAATAATTATTATTATTATAATATAATTTTATTTTTTGAATTTCTACTTTATTTTGAATAATTTAAGAGATTTATATACGGATACGATTATAATAATATTTTTTATTTTATTATTAGTCCCATGGGATTATAGTAATCAAAAACGATGTAGTTAATATTAGTTGAGATGTTTGCTAGCGCTTGTTCATCGAGTATAATCAAAGTTTTTTAATCAATAGTGATTTATGGTCTTACTTGGCCTCTTCCTAAGGTAGAGAGGCTGAAAACATATATTAGCCTACCTTTGTCTGGTTCATTCTCGTTCATTTTTTGGAGCTCTTGATTAATGCTTGCAACAATCTAGTCGAATGAAATGCTAGCTCCTGGATATTGTTTATGCGGGACTGATGGGCTTTCTTTGACGTTGCCAGCAGCAATGTCTTTGAAGTTGCCACCTGTTGCAATGTGTCTACTTTGCATGTTGTTGTGGTGTCTATGGAACAGATGTTTCTATGGTGTCATCTTTGTCTATAAGAATAAAGCCAAAGAATTAGAAGGCTGAATATGCAAAAAAGGGAGAACAAAAGGATAGGGAGACTTATAATGAGAATGAAGGAGGGGATTATGAGTGGCTCTGAGGACCACCAGTCGAGAGACCACCAGCTGAGGTTGATGAAACCATGAATGGAATGAAGAAGGAGAGGGGTGATTCCCCCGACTATCTAAAGTATAAAATGGATCGATAAGTACCATATAGAAAGAGGAACATGGAGAGTTAAAGGACTGTAGGAGATTGTTGGTTGAATACCTGGAATATCAATAGAGACATGAGATTGCTAGTTGAATACCAAGAATGCAGAGACAAAAGATTGCTAGTTGAATACTTAGAACCATGATGTCTTTCTTCAGCAACCTGGGACACCAGACCACTGGAGGCAAAACAATCTTACATAGCCTGCAAAAAATAGACATTAAATTTAGTAGCGAGAGACATATTTTAGGTAGAAACAGAAAATGGAAAATGCATGGCTACTTGGGAACCTATCTACAGAAAGCAGAAGGAGGAATGTAGAAGGAGGCCGCATCGAGGAAACCATGAGGTTCCATCCACTGTCTATTAACACTCCAATTTTTAGAAGAAACATATTTTGGTGCAACGTTACCCCCGCTCAAACCCACAGTATGCATTAAAATGCATAAACACAACTGTCCTAGGTAATTGACTCAAAAAGGAGTCAAAACTTCACACCATACTTGGTTAAGGCCCCTTTATTCACAGTTCCTTTTATATCGGAACCAATCACCCCACCTAAACCTCCTATTGAGAGTTTCTACCTCTTTATAACCTTTATTTAGACCTTTGTTAAAGCCTCCCATTAACTCTCACTTATCGAGACTTTAAAAACCCTTCATAACCTTCAAATAACCCCTTTAAGCCACATATATAACTTTCCCCTCTAATTATTGGCTATATGTGCTTTATTGCATGAAATAATCTAATGGCTCTCTTTTCCTTTAAACACCGTTTACAAAGGAAAATTATGCAACCATACCCTTTCCCACTTTGGTACGGGCTCTACACACTTCCCAAGGATTTCCTTTATCAAAATCGGGTATCAGCCTTTCGCGGTTCTTTAACATATGTATATCTTATCACCCCTCTGATTCCGATATGGCACAACTCTTAACACAATATGAAGGAATTACATTAAACTTCTACCCCAAACCATATAAGGTGGACTTCGAAGATTATGGACCCACTACTATAGCTTCAATGGGTCTGGTTCCTTGAGCCTTTACGATATAACCTCCAATATTCACTTCCCCGATATGTGATGGCCGATTTGATAATGATTGTTGATCAGGTTCACAATCCGACGGTCGATGATTAATCGCATGATCACAATTGCTGGACCATTGTATTTAACTCTGCCACATAAAAGTGTCGATCTGATATGGCTTACAGACCTAATAAGGTTGGCTTACGAACCTAATAGGGTTCTGTGTTATGGTTGATAATTTTTCGGGTCTGGCTACATATCGCATGAACAGTTGCAATGTGACCTCAACTGGTTCACCATCACGATTCAATCTTGGTCATTGATCTTAATGATCCAAAAACTATTGAGAAACCATCTTTTACTTCTTCGCTCGACTCTTTTTAATTAGTTTTTTTCCGTGTTTTCTTCAATTTCTCTTTGTGGGTCGATTCTTCAAAAGGTTTTGGTCTCTCACTTCCGCTATGCACTATCTCTGATCTTAAGCTCTTCAGTGAAGTCTCACTTCGCTCCTTATATCCAGAGCTTCACTCCGCCTCTTCAATTGGATTCTAAGATCCTTTTACGATTCCTCTGAATCACTCTGCTAACCCTGCACATTCTATAGAAATCTATCTACAACCTGTTACAGAACCTATGAGTTCACACCATAATCAATCACAGAACACTCGATTTACACACTCTGACATATTCAGGAATAAAACTTTGTTTGTATATGTAAAAACAAAAGATTACATTTGAGACTTCTCTGTCTCGCACATGCCTATTCTTCAATATTGTGGCCTCTACCTCTGATTTTGCCCGTAGGCTTACATATATGCCAGTGAGTTCTATTGAACTCATCCTGGTTCGACTCCTAGATCTATTGAACCGGCTCCTAGATGTATACTATCCTCTATGTCCACTTCTAATTCATTAAATTCCTAAAATCTCTCCTTAGTTCCTCGAATCATGGAATGCTTAAAGAGTCCTAATTGACTTTAGACTCTTTTGCCATTATTTCCCACTCATGTTCTCACTTATTTGAGAGCATTTACAACATCCTCACATTATCTGATTTATTCCTATTCTATGCACTCAAAAGCCTAATATTACATTAATTCATCACTTAGGAATCCAACTTCCTAAAAATACATGACCCCCTATGTCTATCTAATTACAATGATTTTCTCTTGGGTGAGTGCTCCTGCATCAGACTCCCAAAGTAGAAAATATTTATGATCTCCTGATCATGTGTCTTCTAGTTTTTTGTCTTCCTGGATCCCACACTTTGTTTTGTAACTGCCCAAATGTCTTGTTCCTCTACTGCTGTTGCACTTCTGTTGTTTTCTGCTCCATCTTCTTCTTGTTAATCCGTTTCAAAATATGATTGATCATGCTTCCTTCTGCTACAATTTTCCTCCATTTGGACTGCTTCACCATCAGCTACCACATTTCTTCAATCTCTGTCTCTAGTACATCCTTGAACTGGTCCATGTTCTATTTCCTATTTCCGCCTCCCTCTTTTTGATTCAGGTTGCTCTTGCTATCCACTAATTCTTTAAGCTGCTTGTTGGGTCTAGGAATTACACTTAAGCAAACTCCTCAACACTTAAATTGTCAACCCGGGGGATTCGTAAACTTAGAGACAAAGCATAGGCAATGCCAAAGATGGTATGAATATTTCTAATGTCAATCCCTACTTTCTTTAAAGGAAAGATTGTAGAATCAAACTAAAAAGAGAAAAAGGAAACTTGAACCATCAAAATAATCTGAGGCTGGAACAAGGAAGAATGCATTTGCAAAAGGGATTTAGAAATAAAGGGGCAATCACTCTAGCTAACTATTGATTAACAACTGAGTGTGTGTTTTTTCTTTAGCAGAGACACTTAGAAGTCTCATCAGATGGGCCCTTGAAACCTGCTTATGTAGAGATTTCTTTCTTGCACTAATATGTCTTGCACTATCACAGTCTGCTTGCAGTAGTGCAGGAACAGAGATTTATGCAAAGAGTATAAATGGTGTCTTTACTAAAAGCGTTTCACTTCTTGCAACAGTTTGAACTTTTTCAGGTTCAAAGCACTCAGATCCCGTGGCAAGAAACTAATTCTTTCACCAAATTAGACCTTCTTGCATTGAGCATTTAGTTCTTAAAATAAGTGCTTAGTTATTGCAAGTGTTATTATATTGTGAAATCAAATTGCACACTAAAAATGAATGTTTCTGGTTTTGACAGAGTGCAGAAATAAAGAAACAATCCATATAATTTATCCTTTCATAAAGTATTTATTGAAAGCAAGAAAATTGCGGGAAGCAAACTAGAAAGGCTTGCTAGATCACACCAACATGCACTGGTGAAGGTTGATTTCTTCTGCTTAGACCAGGTGGGGAAAACCAACCAAACAAAACTGCAGAAAAGGAATAGCACACTAACATGCACTGGTGCAGGTTTATTTCTCCTACTGGGATTAGGCAGGAAAACCAATCCGAAATCAGGTGAAGGAAAAGGGATAGCACGCCAGTGTGCACTGGTGCAAGTTTATTTCTCCTGCTTGCACCAGTCGAGAAAACCAATCCAAAATCAAGTGCAGGAAAAGGTATAGCACACCAAAGTGCACTGGTGCAGATTTATTTCTCCTGCTTGGACCAGGCGGGATAACCAATCCGAAATCAAGTGCAGGAAAAGTAAATTTAACTACTGCACACAGGGGATCCACTTTTACTCAATTAGGAATAAATGTGATTGAAATTAAATCACACTTGACAATATAAACATAAATTACAAGAAACAAGAAATAGGGTAAACTTGCTGGGTTGGCTGGTCCCTAACTAACCAGCACGTTCCCCTTTCAAATAGAAATGTTACTTAGTACTTTGTCAATTCATCAACTTTAAAACATAGAAATAAGATTTATAAAACATGAGGTGGAGCTCCCTTTCTATTAATTCACTGAGGCAAATACATGCATGAATACACACTCCATCCCAGATTCGGGCGATAACAAAACACGACAACCTGTTACTGCCTCTCTAGCTGTCTCTTTCCTATACAAACTTCCATTAAAAAAATATCTTGTCCTATTTACATTCTTCATTATATATATCTTTGGCCAAAGGCCAAAAAGATCGTTTAACCAATTACATAACAAATATGAAAAATTTAGCTTCTCGGCCTTCAAAATTAGAAAGTTCAACAAAACTAGTTGTAGCCAATCTCCATTTGTTCGTTCTTCATAAGTTCGATCTTGGCTGCCTTTCGATTGACCTTGCTATCATGGCTAGGGCTCGACTGCCTTTAGATATATCTTGTTGTCATGCCTGAAGTTGCTCAAAATGAGGCGGTGATCAAGGAGGTTCGGATCTGCTACAAGGATTTGTTGTGCTAGCACTGGTGCAATATCTGATGCTGCACTAGGATCAGTGGTTATGGTAAGCACTTGACTACCAAATAAACATTGGAAATATCGATAAGTTACAAGAGTGATTATAAGCAAGAAATCATGTAATAAATAATTAATTAATGCTAAGTTAAGTTAAAAGTATGAAATATAATGTGCATATGAAATATGTCATCGTTCTTGGACTGGTGCAAGATAAGGGTGTATAAGAGAGGTAAAACAGCAGTGAATGGTTATAATTTATGAAGGGGAAAATGGCCAAAAGAGAGAAAATTAGGGGGCTAACACTCTTGCTGGTTACTTTCTCTTTGTAGCTACCGATTTACTTTTTCTTCTTCTCTTTCTCTTGTTTCAACTTTGGCTTTGCTTACTCGAACTTTTGTTTTCACTCCTTTGCTGAACTCTATGGTGAATTTGACTGCCTCCCTATCATCCTTACCCTCTTTCATGATTGTTTTAGTCTGCACTGAATCATGACTGTCCAGCGTTCTTTCCAGCAATTTAGCATCTCTGTTCCATGGATTGAATTCATCCACAGAATTTTCTTCTCTCGTCTTTATTTGGTTGTTCATCTGTGCTAAATCTCCTTTAGTACCTACAACAAAACCTGCACCCATCAAACACTTGTTAAAATTAAAAACACAAGGCTTCTGTGACTCATCTTCCTTTGGCAACAACTCAATTTGTTGCTCCATTTCTTTCCCCTTTGTTAGCACATCAGTATGCTGATTTGAATTCTCAAAAGAATTCATGAAACTGTCAGCTAGTCCCTTTTCCATACCATCTTCTTCAATGATATCTCTCTGATTTTATTCACAATAGTGAACTTCTTCCTCCTTAGCCTATTGCTGGTTAACTCTTCTTTGAAATTGTTTGGTTCTTACTGCCTCCTTCTGATTCTTATCCTCGTGTTCTTTAAGAACCTCCATATCACCTCTAAGCAATCTCTGTCCTTCCCCAATGACATTCATTAGATCATTTCCTTGGGACAACATTTCTTCAGTCTTCAATAAGACTGCCATCTTTCTCCTCTATGACAGTTCTAACATTCTGCTGCCTGCTCCCATGTGAATCTTCTATCTCCTTTTGATTATGAGATCTTTCCATATTAGTCTTGATTTGAACAGATTTCAAATTCTGCTCCTTGTCTTTGACAAACTATAAAGCTTGTTCATCCTCCTGTGATGTACCTGTAATCATCCAAAAATTATTAATTTTAAAATCATAAGGCCTAGCGGTCTTACTCGACTCTTTAGTCATCACATTTCCTTGTTGCTCTGAACCTTCTACATGATTCAACTCCTCAAACTGAACTTCATCTCTTTCCTTCACAAGGAATGGTTCTTGTCTTGTAAGAGCTCTAACTATTGATTTATCAATGAGTTCTTTCTGCTGTAACAACTCAATACTTTCCTCATTTGAGAGATCTTATTCATCATACTCTACTACTATAGAGTACCTTTATCCCTTAAAACACATTTTTCCTCATACTTCAGTTTAAGAGCTCTATTCAGCTCCACTTCAGAGTATTTATCTTCTGTAAGATACTCCTCCATGCTTTCAATAGCTTCACAAGACTGTCTATCCTCTCCTATGCATCCTGCAAGCACACCAAAGCTATTAGGTTCAAAAAACAAGGATTGATGGCCTTATACATTAGCTCTTCATCTTCAGTCAGCATCTCTTCATGTTGTTTTGAACTATCCCAATAGTCCATGAGATCTTCACCTGATCTCCATTATTTATCTCTAATGTAGTCTTCACTTTCTCCCAGAATTTCTCCCTATTCTGGTTCACAATTGTACTCTGCCATTTCCAACTCAACTTTCTTGATTTTTCCACTTAGCCACTTTACTTGATTTTATTGTAGGCTTCTCTACATCTCATGCCATTCCACTTGCTTCTTCCTCAAGACCCAACCTAGTCTCTAGTTTTCCTCTAGTATCCTCCTTAATGCATTGAGTTGTTCTTTTAACTCTACAATCTCCTAGTCAATTTCCTCTTGACTCATCCTCTTTCCATTTGCCTTTCCATCCTCTTTCTTCATCTTTATTCTATTGTGGCTTCTCTCTGAACCTCTGTTATGACTATCAATAGTCATCTTCTTCTACTCTTTCTTCATGAGCTCCTTACTCATCTGCAACAAGCATCTGCAACAGCTAGTCCTCCTCGCTGCAATCTTACGTCACTAAGATCTTCCTCACTTAGTATTTTGGTAAGCATGGGTCCTCTATCTAGAGCCTCCTCCTAAACAATACCTTTGCTCCTTCTAGGCTTCTTCAATCTCTCACTCTCTCTAGAGAACACTTCAGCTATCATCTCCGTCCAATCTCTTGTTGGATTCTTCAGGTTCACTACCACTTCTCTATCAGAGTATTCTCCTTACTCTGTCTTCAAGAACACATCTGGTTCTCCTCTCATAGCTTCTCTTGTTCTCACCCGTGCATCAGTATAAAAACATATATTCTCAATTTAAAACAGAACATATTACCTCACCTTCAAGATCTCAGCATGATCTTATTTCACCATTCCACCTGTGCCATGGATGGATTTCCTCTCTTTCTTGCATCTGCAAGTTCTGCTACACATCACCTATGTGTGCTTTTTTCTATCAAATTAGAATCTGATCCTTCTTCTTGCGTGCATAAAC
The DNA here is from genome assembly GCA_031772625.1 of Pinus tabuliformis. NCBI lineage: Eukaryota > Viridiplantae > Streptophyta > Pinopsida > Pinales > Pinaceae > Pinus > Pinus tabuliformis. The sequence continues at coordinate 62,603,136 of CM062805.1, read as the reverse complement.
ATCTTTGACACATAACTTTGTTCTCAATTATTTCACATAGAATTCTTGGTTCTGTTTTAACCCGAATGACTTCAATTACAATCTGCTCTGATTACAAACCTTCTCTGATACCACTAATGATGCAAGGTTACCCCCGCTCAAACCCATAGTATGCATAAAAATGAATAAACACAACTGTCCCAGTTAATTGACTCACAAAGGAGTCAAAACTTCACACCATACTTAGTTAAGGACCCTTTATTCACAGTTCCTTTTATATCGGAACCAATCACCCAGCCTAAACCTCCTATCGAGAGTTTCTACCTATTTCAAACCTTTCTTTAGGCCTTTATTAAATCCTCCCATTAATTCTCACTTGTCGAGACTTTAAAAACCCTTCAGAACCTTTATATAACCCCTTTAAGCCACATATATAACTTTCCCCTTTAATTATTGGCTATATGTGCTTTATCACATGAAATACTCTAATGGCCCTCTTTTCCTTTAAACACCTTTTACAAAGGAAAATTATGCAAACATACCTTTCCCGACTTTGGTATGGGCTCTCCACACTTCCAGAGGATTGCATTTATCGCAATTGGGTATCAGCCTTCCATGGTTCTTTAACACATGTATATCTCATCACCCCTATGATTCTGATATGGTGGAACTCTTAACACACTACGAAGGAATTACATTAAACTTCCACCCCGAACCATATAAGGTAGACTTCAAAGTTTATGGACCCGCTACTATAGCTTCATTGGGTCCGGTTCGTTGAGCCTTTCTGCCATAATCTCCGATCTCCATTTCCTCGATATGCGATGGCCGATTTAATCATGATCATCGATCAGGTTCACAATTCGATGATCGACGATTAATCATGTGATCACAATCACTGGACCATTGTATTTAACTCTGCCACTTAAAAGTTCTGATCCGATATTGCTTACAGACTCGATAGGGTTCTGTGTTATGGTTGATAAGTTTTTGGGTTCGGCTACATATCACATGAAAAGTTTCGATGCAATCCCGACTGGTTCACCATCGTGACTCAATCTTGGTCGTTGATGTTAATGATCCAACGGCTGCTAAGCAACCATCATTTACTTCTCCGCTCAACTATTTTTACTTGGTTTTTTTCTGTGTTTTCTTCAATATCTCTTTGTGGGTCGATTCTTCAAAAAAAATTGTCTTCCGCTTCCACTGTGCACTGCCTCTGATCTTAAGCTCTTCATCGAATTATCACTTCGCTCCTTCAATCTATAGCTTCACTCCGCCTCTTCCATTGGATTCTGCGATCCTTTTACGATTCCTCTGAAACACTCCGCTCTCCTTGCGTGTTCTATATTACTCTGTCTGCAACCTTTTATAGAACCTACACATTCACACCATAATCAATCACAGAACACTTGATTTACACACTCCAACACAGTGAGGAATAAAACTATGTTTGTATATGTAAAAACAAAAGATTACATTCGAGACTTCTCTGTCTCGCACAGGCCTATTCTTCAATTTTGTGGCCTCTATGTCTGACTCTGCCCATAGGCTTACATATATGCCAATGAGTTCTATTGAACTCATCTTGGTTTGATTCCTAGATCTATTGAACTGACTCCTAGATGTACTCTATCCTCTATCTCCACTTATAATTGATTAAATTCCTAGAAGCTCTCCTTAGTTCCTCAAATCATGGAATGCTTAAAGAGTCCTAATTGACTTTATACTCTTTTGTCATTATTGCCCACTCATGTTCTCATTTATATGAGAGCATTTAAAACATTGTCACATTATCTAATTTATTCCTATTCTATGCACTCAAAAGCCTAATATTACATTAATTCGTCACTTAGGAATCCAACTTCCTAAAAATACATGACACCCTATGGCTATCTAATTACAATGATTTTCTCTTGGTTGAATTCTCCTACATAATCTTTGTAATGATTGTCAGGTCCTTCTTTGCGTCAAAACTGGACCCGGTCTTGCCTTTTCTCTACATGAAATTTTGACCTCTTTCTCATGTCAACAGATAGTTTTGTTGTAAGATCCCAGCTTTGTTGAAGCTCCATATTTTGCTCATATTTTTCTCTCTTGACTTTGAGATATCATTATAAAAACATGAATATTCAGCATAACGCAGGACACAAAAAGGTTTTTTAAACACATACTACATGCACAAAAATAATTTTAATTTTACTTTGAATTGTTGATTGCAGACTTGCATTTGAAAAAATTGCATCCTGAAATTGGTTATAGATTTAATGAGAACAAACAAATATACCGTTGCAGTGAAGCACATCTATGGATAGTTATCGAGCTCAGTTGTCGATACCTCTCCGAGTAGGAAACTTTATCTTTGTGCATGCTCATCCATATGCTCCCTTCTCCCATCCAGTGCTACCAATCTCCACTTATCATGGGGGTCAGGAGGTAGCAAGCGGCATCAGCCGGCTGAACAGGAGCAGGAGCCAATGATCTGAAAATGGGGCTCTTAAGCTTCTTGTCTAACTTACAAGAACCTCTCCCACTTCCAAAGCTTTAAATTTTCCCAAGTCTTAATGATTATCCAATTCGGAATTAAGAAATGCTTGAAAATATAGGTGTATGCTCGTATTTGTTTTAGAATTCTGAGTGCTTATGTTCATTTGCTTATGCTGATGTGAAACGAAAACAATAGCAAATAAAGCAGAAATTCAACAAACCCACAAGACAACAATATATTATGGAGTTCACCTTGATATCTTGGGCTACGTCTCCTTGAGCTCTAGTCCATTTGATTAGGCTCTTTGGGATTATGGATTCAATTATTTTATAATTGCTACAATTAACTCCATTGGTTTACAGTTGAACTAATGGGCTTAGAATGCCATATTACCCCTGGTTGTCCTTGTTTTGCAGACAAGTCTAGGCTTCTTTGGACTTGACTCCTTCAGTTAGTGCTCAGAGCTTCTCGTGCGTCTGGCTTCTCTAACTCTCTTAGAATTCTGCATTTGTCTTTGGAACTCCTTTTGCTGTCTTCAACACACATCAAACAACCAGCCACAGCTCGATCATTCGATCTCCTATTATGCTGCAACTTCACTGCAGCCTCGTGGCTCTGTAGGAGTCTATTAGAGCTCTTTGGCTCTGTGACTCTGCCTCCAACCTCTGGTGGCTCTACCTATTACAGAGAGTTCGGATTTGGTTTCTCTGCTTCCAGGTCTGCTTACTTCTTCCTAAGCTGCCCCTCCCTTCAACTCTTTGTTGGTCTATGGCTTTAAAGCCAATCTACTTCCTAACTGTTTATTTCCGCTTCTCAGCTTTCTATTTCCCTACGTCTGTCGATTTGAATCCCTTCTTTCAGCAGTTATAGTGGTTGCATAACACCTTATATCGAGGTGGCCACCTATTCTTTTAACGAATGAGCGTGTTAGGTTCACCAGAAACACTTGATCATTTGAAACGGTCGTTATTTCCATTTACTCCAAGAATGCATGCAAAACACGAATCTCTGCCAACTCATCGTCCATGTTGAACTTCAAAATCCCACACAATTTGCTTTATAACTTCATCAAATCCATTCATCCATCGGATCGCATCTCCACCATGGCTCTGGACCCTCCAGATCCTGCGGTCATCACACATATCAGGCAGATAACTTTCTCGACGTTTACCCATTCGATGTGAGAAATTTCCTGTCTCTTCCGCTGGATGCATGTCACTCATTGTGTGGCATCAGGCAACACTTGGTCTAAACCGCTTACCGCTCGAAGCCCTTTCGATATCCTGCTAGTTTCTGTGGAATCCCGCCTCGGACGGAACCAAAACACTTTCTACTGCATTTCATGATTTTTCAAGTCCGGGCACGTGTGGCTCTCCTTCTTCAAGGTGTTTTCCCTACGATATGTGATTAGCAACTTGTCACTAATCGCATATCAAATTCCTCCCCCGTTGACTCAAACCATCACTGACTTTGCTAATTCACGACAGTGCGCATTACCATGGTCTGCCGCTCTGCGCGCTTGATCAATGGCCCTCGTTGATCTGCTCTAATTTCAGTTAGCAACTGTCATGAGGATTCCTTTGTTGAGCTTGATACTCACAAGATTTTTAATCTTTGGCATAAATTATAGAGAGTTCACGAAGACTTAGAGAGTTTCAGGATCCATTTTGGATCACGCCTTCCCACTAAAATAACTTTTGGTCCACCAAAAGGTTGATATAATCATCTAAATAGTAAATGAGAGTTTGAACAGTAAATGAGAGTAACAATACCCTTTTTTTTAGTCTCCCTACACTTGCCTTTTCATAGTGCCTCTAAACCAAAATCTCTAACTACATCCCTTCTTGGATGGGTTGGTCCTCTCGAGAAGAACCATTTTCCTCCTTGACTTCATGCAGAACTTTTGTTGTGAAGTTTGAACTTCTTTGCCTTGATCCTTGATCCAAGGTGGCTCAAACGAATGTGATGTACATCTACTCCACAAAACTTTCATTCATGCCTATTTGAAAAGCTGCCAACAACAATTGTTAACAACAGTAGGCATACAGACAACGATTAGATGGACCAACTCCTGGTTCAACAAAGAAACAGAATTCACATCTTGTGAACCCTTCCATGTCTTATATCTGCATTCAAATGATTGACTAGATAACAAGCCAATAAAACATGCCTTTACAATAAACGACTCTTCAAGTCAAGCATGTAGGAAAAAGACCTTTAGGACTATTTTCAAAAAGATACACATTTCATCATTATCTCCATTTTGGAGACTATGTTAACTTCTCCCAAGCCAACATCACATGCATCTCATGCTCATGCATGCATTCTGTCTTTCAACTTTCGCTTAAGTACACTATACTTTCAAAGCTGAAACGAATATACTGTTGCAGCAATAAAGTGAGTTTCTTACTCAACTTCTTTCCATTTACCATTTTGGTAAGATCTTGAAACTTGCATTTATTCCACAAAGAAATGCAAACATATGCATCAATAGACATGCAGTCTTAATTGGATAAGAATTCTAACCATTTCTTTCAAAGGTACCTCCTTTGTTTGCACATTAGAATCAATATGTGAATCATCCCGAAACACATCAATCATGGAATCTTTATTTCCATCCCTGCCATTTTATTTTTCCACCTTCTCCTTTAGCTTTGGTGGAAGCAGTGTTGGATTCAAAATCCAACACCTTTCAGCAAGATTCCCTTGCTTATGGGAGTAAGTGCAACACATGCACATCCTTTTGACAACATGATTTTCCTTGTCCTGTGGACCTTTGGCTGCTTGCTTTTTTTCCTTCAAAAGTTTCCTGTATGTGTCCATCCTCTTCCAAGATCTAGAAACATAATGGTTATCCAAACCACAAAAGGAACATGCAATTAATTTTCCATGCTTCACAAAATCAAAAGGAATGTGTTTAGAACCAGACTTATACCTACCTCTTTCACCTTTATTTCCTTCATGAGGAGGTGAAGAAAATGAAGAAGTGGCTCCCTTTGGAACACTAGCACTTTCTTCAAGGCTATCAGAGTTTCCATAACTCTTTGGTTCAAGTGTGTGCTTCTAAACACCTACATCTTGTGAATGATGTTTCAAGCTATTGCATTCCTCCGGAATACAATCCTCACATTTCTAAGGTAGAGAACCTACAATGAAACTCCTTTTTGGAACTATCTCAATCGCTTTCATGGTAGCTTTGGAACTCTTTCGATAAGATTGTCCATAGCCAAGTGTTGCACAAAATATTTTCACCATGACATTCTGCAATCAATGTGAGTCTATGACCACTCATACCTTCCTCCTTTGCAAGTCTTAAACCTCAGTTCTTCATGTCAAGCCTTGAAAAATAAGAGAAAGCCTTTAAAAATATCTAAAACTCTGGTTCCGCACTTTCTCTTAGCATTACCTGCAGTCCCACGCCTATTGGTCATGTCCCCTACTCTATCTCTGTGTAATAGGTGCAAACCCCTGTAAAAGTCAAAAAAGTGCAAGTACATTCTTAAAAACTCACTTTGGGTTATTTCTAGAAGCTTCTAGAGGGAATCTTGAGGTGGCAAGTTCGCTCCTTTAAGGTTCATGCATCTCATACCTTGCTAACCGCTTGATGTGAGGAGCTTACCCCTTTGAAGGAGGACTCTATCCCTTCATAGGTGGACTTTTAAATTCCTTCGTCTGCACTATAAAATGAGGCATTGGGCTGGTTACTCAGGAGGTTGAAAGCTGAATATTTTTTAGGGTAAATTCTATTGGAATTTAGTCTTCCTAAATAAGCTTGAGAGGATATATTACATACCTTTTGATCTCATTGGGAAGAGTGTGAGGCTTGTCAAAGTAGAGGAGATTCTTTCCTGGACCCTGGGAGGAGCTTGTACAACGTCAAAGCACCAAAGGTTGTAAAGTTCTTCTTTTTCAAGGTTAATACAATCAAGTTTATTTTTCTCAATAAGCTGTCTTTTATGGTTTATTTCATGGATTCCTTGATCACCATGATGAATATGATTTATTATATTAGCTATGCAAGTGTTATTTGATGTGTGCTTGTTTGTGTTTGCAGGTTCTTAAAAGGAAACTCATTCAGACGATCGAAGCGTGGCTGCCACAAACTAGCGTTGGACTTAAGGTAGGGTCTAAAACACCTCTTGGTTTTTATTTATAAATCACAATATTTAGAGAAAGGTAGATTTGTTTTTCCTGCTTGTCGTAAGATATCAGTTGATACTAGGGAGATCGATCTTTTCCACAAGAACAATTTATCTGGTCGACAAATTGGCGACTCTGCTGGGGACTTGAATTTTGGTTTTTTGCCTTTACTTTTAGTTTTCCTTGAGAAATTTTTTCTTGTTTCTGGTTTTTTCTTGATGTATGTGGGTTGGGTAGGTTTTACATTCTGAATTGTTTTTTGTTTTTTTGACGTTTTTGAAAGACGACCGCACGTTCTATTTGTAAAACAGTGTGGACATCCCCGCACTGTTACTTTACTACACAAAGCGGTACCGCATTTGGTTATACCAAAAGCCTGCGGACCCTGTCAAATTTTTCAAAAACCTAAAATCTTTTCATCCAGTTAAGCTTACGATTTGTTCACATTTTTTAGCCTCTACCGAGATCTGCCTGTGTCTTGTCAGAAATTTCTTGTAAGTGAATTCCATTGGCATTTTGGTTTTAGGTGATTTTCTAGAAGTTTTGCGTGCTTGGTTTGATTTTCGCTTAGCCTTTGTAGTAACTCAGAGATTAGAAGCCTAAGAAACCTCAGATTACCCTGGTCTTTTTGGTCTTCTTGATGAGTCTGACTGATTTGTGAAATCTGCCCTTGGTGAGAAATAGATCTCATTTTCTCTTAGCAAAGCTTTGAACGAACTTATTTGAAAGTTTCGAATTTCATTTTTAAAAAAAGAAAACATAGCTGCGTGTTTTTTGATTAATTTGTTATTATGAACGAATTATTCCTTAGTTTGCTAAATAATTAAGTAAAACGTCTTCAAAAATAAGTTTTTTAAGCTTTTACTTCAATTAGGTTCTTAGAAATTTTTAGATCTCAAGCATAGTTTTTTATAGTTTTGAGTGTTTTCTAAAAATTTTAGAATCTCTTTTGAAAGAAATTGTTTTCTGTAGTTTTTGAGCGTTGAAAAAGAAAGGGATTTTTCATGAGAATAATTACTAGTCTTGTTTTTGAGTTTATTGAGAAAGACAAAAAGTTTCTCTTTCCATTTATATGTTGAAGAAAAGATTTGATTTTCAAAGAATTGCATTCTCAACTCTTTCTTTAGCTAGAAATTCATTGAAGAAAAAGAATTATTTATCATCTTAGGTGCATTTTTAGTGTTTTGGAGTCGAGTCTTCACACCATAAAGTTTCATCTCCATACCTTTTGACTTAAGAAACAACCTATAAAAATAACGCTTAATGTAAAACTGATCTAGCAATCTTTTTATTTCTAGGGCTCTTATCACCAACATAGGTTAGGCTAGTATCTTGGAGTAGGGAGTAATTAACTCTCCAAGATAGTTAAAACAAACAAGTAGCTATATCTTGCGGTAGGAAATAAATTCCAATTGTTACATCTATGCTCTGGGGAAGCTCCTCTTAAAGGATTCAAGCACGAGATCATATCTGAACTAGTGAGGTAATCAATCCTTCCTCATTGGGAACGATAGCAGATATACACGTATTAAAAACGATAAACCTCGGATTGACCATTGTCAAGGAGCTTGGGGTCACTTGTTCGTAAACCTTGGATTATGTCAAGGAGCCTTTAAGGGGATTGAGCTTTGTTACTCTGCCCTTGCGTGTGTATCGAATCGTAGACTGTTCCCACATGTATATTTGTTTCTGTTGGTAGCCATAGTGACCATAATATATAGGATTCTTTCCTAAGGTGACGGTGGAGGGAAGATCCCACTGTACCTAGAGCAGACATTGACCAGACTCACTTGGACTCTCTGGGGGATTCTCTTCACTCGAGATGGTTTTGTGAAGAAACTTGTGCCATTCTGTTTCATTAAGCAGGTTGTCGGTATAACTATTCCAACCACCCTTTCTGTATTGAATTCTGTGACGTTGGATTTCATCACCAACTAGTGTTTTTCGTACGGAAAGTTACTGTTTGTGTGTGGTTTGAACTGTTAGATTTTTTAGGCATGTGATTCAATTGTTTGTTTCTTTAGAGACTTTAGGTGGTTTTATTGGGAATTTTCTTTGTTTGCATGTGAAGTAATTAAAATGTTTAATCATGGCTGAATTACCGAGACAATCCTATAGACTTTGGGGGCAACCTCCGGAGTATTCACCAAGCCAGCTTGAAGGGCTACGAGCTCTTGTAACTCCTAGTGACAGTAGAGTTGGGTCACCGGAAGAAATAGAATCTTCTTTAGTTGTTCATCCTAATTATCAAGTTCAAGCAACAGAGTATATTTCTGAACCAATTTCATTTTCCGAAGTTACTGGTAGTATATCTTCTAGTAGTGAATTAGCTAAAGAACCTAAAATTTCTGAGCCCGAAACTGAACCTGCTGCTACTCCATCACCAAGATTTGCTTCTCTAACTTCCAGTGGTCCTGGTTCACCCAGGGTAGGAAGGATCATTACCTGAAATCTTCCTTCAGGACTTATTTCTATTGAAGAACTTGTTAGTCCGAAAGAAGGTATAACTATCCCTGAAAATCAACAAACTTTAGAACTTAGGGAGCCTGAATCAATTTTCTACAGTCCACCTAGGAGGGATGCTTGGTACCTCTCATTGACCAAATTTTTAGAAAATCCGGGTCTTAGTTTTTCACCACCTCGAATTCCCTTTCATCCAACACCTAGAGGTTATTATCCTCCTTTGAATATGTCGAGACAGTCATCCATGTTTTCTCAATCTCCGAAAACATTTTTATATGGGGGTCCTTCTGTTCCTTCTGGGTATCAGTCACCCACTAGTACTTTTTCAGGAGCATCTCCTCAACCCAATGAACATGGGATATCAACTGGTAATAACAGAACTAAACCGTTGAGCGTAGAAGAAATTCTTATGATGTCTGGTAATATTCCAAATCTGCAACCTCAAGGTAGTCAGTTACCACCTAGGGGGCAACCTCAAGGTACTCAATTATCTCCTTGGGGGCAACCTCAAGGTACTTTGTTACCACCTGTGGGGCAACCTCAAGGACAGTACATACCTTCGGGAGAGTACATTCCTCAAGGTCAACCTTAGACTCAGTACATACCTCAAGTTCAACCCTAGTATTAATATATGCCTCAACTTCAACCCTAGTTTCAGTACGTACCTCAAGGTTAGTACCCAACCCAAGGTGTCCAACCACCTTCAGGTCAATTATTTGTTCAAGGAGATGGAAATGTACCTTAGAATTATCAGCCCTATGCTCAACCCGATTATGGTCCTCAATATGCTCAACCTCCTATGGGTCCATACCCTGGAATGAACATGGTGTGGGATCCATCTCAATCTCAACAGATTTTGCAACCTAATATGCAGTTGTCATCTCAATCTAGACAACCTTTGGTTTTTGGTTCAACCCAGCAACCTGTCCAGCCTACTATTCAAACTTCTACACCTGGTGTAGCTCATCAGTCTGGGCCTAGTTCGCCTCGAACTCCACCTCAAACGACTGCTGCAACTACTGTAGCTTCTGTGCAATCTACCCCACCTACTTCTGGAGTATCGACAGCTCCATTTCTACTGTTCCTGCATCAACTCCTCAAGCATCTTTACCTCAGTCCGGACCCACAATTCAGACTTCGGTTCAGATGCCTGCAAGGACAACCTGGTTCAAGTACGATTGTCACAAGTCAACCACAATTCACTTATCAACCGTACCAAGGACAGTACCAATTTGTTCCTGCTATGTAAAGCCCAGTTTAACAGTATCAACTGTACCCTGGATATACTTATTAGCAACCTCAACAACCCCAGTACAGTCTAGTTATTCCTGGTTTTCCAGGAGGATATAATATCCCAAATGCAATTCCAATTCCAAGTTATCCTGGATATCCTCCTCCTGGGGCTCGTCTTATGACCCAGGGTTTTCGTGACCCTAATCGTCAGTTACCGTTTATAGCAACTTTGTACTTGCTTGATTTGTTGCGCCTTACGAACAATCCAATTAATTATCTTTCGTTTTGGCCGCCAATGTCGAATAAGTTTCCCAGTGATATCCCAAAGTTTGAAGGTAAATCAGGAGAGGATCCATCAAACCATGTGACAACTTATCGCCTCTCGTGTGCATCCAATTCCATTATAGATGATTCAATTCGCTTACGTCTTTTTCAACACACTCTGATTGGTCTTGCGGCTAAGTGGTACATTGAGTTGCCACAAGCCTCTTTTTATAATTTTAGTCAGTTAGCCACTTCGTTTTTAACTCATTTTCAGTTGTCTGTCAGATATGACAATGGCACAGAATTATTAACTTCATTAAAATAGTCAACATCCACATATATTTCAGATCATATTCATGAATGGCAACGTCGACGACGTTTAGTGAAAGTTTTTATTCCGGATCAAATTTTAGCAGAATGGTTTGTTAAATCATTGTTACCTAAAATCACTAAGGATGTAGCTAAGGCAAGAGTTGTTACTGAAGAGCAAGTAATTGGTCAAGCTCAGTACCTTGAACTCGTTTATACGCAGTCCGGTACTTTACACGAGAAAATCCTCGACCTTTCGAAACAAAATCAAATAACTGCAGCTCCATCGAGGTCTCATGCCGTTGACAGTATGATTGGTTCAGTTAACACCAAAAGTAAGAAGAAATCTTCAAAGAATTCTTCTCCTATTATAACTTTACCAGATTCCCCGATAGGAGACTCTTCCGCCAAAATTCCTGCCGATATTCATGTCGTAGAATCATCTACGGCCAAAACAAAATCCGATGATAAGAAGAAAGGGAAGAAGAAAAATAAACAAAATTCGAAAGACAAATTAGATAAAACTGAATCTACTGACGAGAAATGTAAACCTCGCTATCCTTGTCTCATTTGTGACGAAGAGAATTTTACAAGAGAATGCCCACATCGCGTTGAGGTCGCAAAAATCATCAAAGGTTCTCAAACACCTGTTGTCTTGAAGGATCCTTTTCCTAGTCAAGATAGTAAGATGATCGGTTGTTCCTAAAATGCCTCGGAGGAACCCATAATTATGATGTCCCATGTTAGGATTGCGACGTGATTGCAAGATTATGGTAGTAAAAGTCCTGTTGGTGGTAAGGAAGCAGAATCTTCTAATTCAAACCCATCAACTTCAACTCCTTCTGGTTCTGATCCACTACAGATCGAGAAAACTAACCTAGACTTAGAAATCAAACCCCTTTCTAAAGGTATACTTTGAATTTCAACTTTCAATCCACATGTGAGAGCTGCTTAGAATTATAACATTGTTGAAGACTTTGCTATTTCCCCTTCAACAATGTTGGTTTTGGAGGTGCTGCAATCATGTCCAGCACAGCGTAAATTGCTATTGTCAGCTATAGGAGCTATTGATATTCAGGACTAGAACCTTATAATATTCGATTTAGAAAATAGTACACCTCGCCTACTCGATCCAGTGTTGGACATCGCTTGGTTCTCCTACACTCAATCAATCCCCAATGATTCTAAAGGCTTCTGACGGCTGTGGGTTCCATCCTTTCAGCATTCTACAGGATTTACCTATAGGGGTTGAAGGAAAAACTGTTAATCTAGATGTGGAAGTGGTTGATGGCCCTCTAGATTACAACCTTCTTTTGGGTCACAACTAGTCTTACGTTATGACCACTGTTGTTACATTGATATTTCGGCTTATAAAGTTTCCTCATAATGGAAAGATCGTTACAATAGACCAGCTAGCTTATTTTTCATCCGACCTAGCCTCTTCTGAAAGTATCCAACATGTCGGTAAAACAACTATCCCCTACAAAGATGTTGGGGTAGGATTGGTTAAAGATTCTGGTTTAGTAGGAACTTTTTCCTTTCCTCCTCCTAACGTATCACCTTCTACTGCAACCATTCATATGATTTCATCAAACACTATTGTTTTTTATGATCCCTGGATCGTACCTTCGGAATCTGAGGTGGATTCATTTGGTGATGTGATGCCTTTGAGTCCCTATGAACTTGCATATCAGGCTGTACAGTCATTTCCCGATCCTTCTTCAACTGAAATTGATCTAATGAATGTGGTCCATGGAGAATCACTTTCAATATCAACCTTATATTCAACAAATTTTTCCGAGCTTGTTCATACAGATGAGCAGATTCGTGAAATTTTCTCTATTGATGATTTACCATGGGAAGATCTTCATCATCGATCTTCGTTCTTAGCTGAGCCTGATCATTTTGAAAATGATTTTTCATCTATTTTTACTACTGATTATGTCAAAGAACCACAGAATCCATTGCAACATCCTAATTCTAAATTGAATTTGGGAAATATCTCTCGAACGGTTCCTATTGACATTTCAATTAAAATTGGAATTGTTGAAAACATTCATATAGGTGCTTTCTGTATGGAAAATGAACTCCAAACTTATAAAGTCCTATTTCAAGAATTCCATAACGTGTTTGCCTGGTCATATGAAGAAATGCCAGGAATCGATCCAGCAACTATTGTTCATAAAATTAAAACTTACCTGGATGCTAAACTTGTTCGGCAATGTTTATGTCAGATTCATCCGCGAAAAGTTTCTGCTATTAAAGCAGAAGTTGAGAAATTACTTCGAGTAGGTTTCATTTATCCAATTCCCTTAACGGATTGGGTATCGAATATTGTTCCTATTAACGAAAGGAAAGGAACAATAAGAATATGTATCGATTATAGGGATATTAATCGAGCTTGTCCTATAAACAATTATCCAACCCCCTATATCGATCAAATCATTGATGATTGTGCCGGTAGTGAAATTTTCTCCTTTATGGATGGTTTTTCTTGTTACAATCAAATCAACATACTCCCTGCTGATAAACCAAAAACGGCTTTCATTTGTCCATGGGGGACGTTTGCTTACTGCAAATTGCCTTTTGGATTGAAGAACGCCAGAGCAACTTTTCAAAGAGCTATGTCTTACGCGTTTCATGACATCAAGCACATTGTGCAACCTTATCTCGATGATTTACCTACCCATTCATTACGTAGAGCCGATCATCTCACTCATTTCCGAGCAATCTTTATGAGATGTAGGCATTATTGAATTAGGTTGAATCCACACAAATGTGTTTTCTGTATAGAAACGGGTCGTTTACTAGGATTCGTTGTTTCGAAAGTCGAAATTCGTGTCGATCCCTTGAAGGTTGAAGGTATTGTCAAATTGCCTCCTCCTTCGACTCTTCACCAACTCCAAAGTTTGCAAAGGAAAGCAAACTTTTTATGTCGTTTCATTCCTAACTACGTCGAGATAACAAATGGTTTTACCAGGTTGTTGAAATAGAATACTCCATTCTTTTGGGATGAGATAGCTGACAAATATTTTGATGCACTTAAACACGCGTTGACCCATGCACCGTTATTGCATCCTCCCAACAACAACCAGGATTACTTCTTGTACCTCGCCGCTTCTCATTCCACCATCGGGATGGTTTTAGTTCAGGAAGATGAATTCATTAGTGAACATGTGATTTACTATCTTATTCAAACTTTGAATCTGACTGAGCTTAAATATTCGCATGTGGAGAAATTGGCCTTGGCAGCTGTTCAAGCTATCCAAAGATTTCGTCATTACATCTTACTACGCAAAACTACCGTAATTTCTGACTGTAACCCTACGATCTTTATTTTGACCAAACAATTGCCAGGGGGCAATTATTCCAAATGGATTGTTATCCTGCAGGAATTTGACTTGGAATTTTAAAAATCCAAGTCAAATAAATCTTTGGTATTTGTGGAACCGATGTGTGACTTGTCGCGTGCTGATACGCAATCTTCTTGGCCTGAAATTTCACGATCTCAATGACAGAAAATACATTTCCAATCCCAACAATACAAAATCATTGGAGATACACTCTATCATCATGGGGTAGATTCTGTTTTTCAGTGTTGTTTAACTCATAAAGAAGCTGAAAAGGTTCTAGATGACTGTCACTCTGGAGCATGTGGTGGTCATATGTCTGGGTATGCCACAACCCAAAAGATATTACACAATGGTTATTTCTGGTTGTCTTTATTTAAAGATTGTATCTATGTGGTCCGAAAATGCCACAATTGTCAAATTTTTGATCGAAAGATGCGTGCTCCACTTGCTCCTCTCCACTCTATAATTGTCATCAGCCATTTTGCAAAGTGGAGTATCAAATTTATTACATGTAACCCTCACTCGGCTGGGGGGCATGCCTATATCATCCTTGCGGTAGATTATTTTACTAAGTGGGCTGAGGCGATGCCTACATTTTCGGCAGATGAAAAACTGCTGAAATTTTCATTTTCAATTATATAATTACTAGATTCAATGTTCCTCAAGCGATTATTACTGATCATGGGAGTCATTCTCGAAACATCATGATGACTGAACTAACAGATCAACTTGACCTGTGTCATAATAGTTCTACTCCATATTACCCACAGGTTAATGGTCTGGTTGAAGCTATCAACAACGTTCTAGTCATCATGATCCGACAAATCATTGGTATTCATAGGTTGAATTGGCATAACATGTTATTTTTAGCGCTTTGGGCGTATCGAACCTCAGTAAAAACATCAACTAGTTTCACTCCTTTTCAACTGGTTTATGGTTTGGAAGCTGTGTTACCCATTGAATGAGAAATTCCATCATTGGAAATAGCCATAGAATTACTCCCAGCCACTTCCAAACAGGAAAAATGTTTGTTGTACTTAGCTCAGCTAGATGAGAATCGACGTGATGGTGCATTATCAATCGAAACTCATGCCAAACGAATTAAAGCTCAGTACGATCGAAATGTTACATCTCGTAATTTTTTGGAAGGAGACCTAGTCTTACCATACGATCAAGCAAACGATAAGCTAGGGGCTGGAAAATTTGTACCTATGTGGCATGGTCCTTATGTCGTTAAGCGAAAGCTGGCGAAAGGGGCCTATGAATAGGTAGATTTTGACGGTTCTCTTTGGGTAAGCCCAGAAATGGTCTTTATCTGAAGAGATATTATGCTTAAATCTAGGTGTGGATATTTTTGTTAGATTAGTTTCTTTCTAGCTTGTGTGTTTTAGATTAGAAAAGTGTGCTTAGTTTAGAGAGTGTTTTTTATCATTATTCCTGCTTATCTTGATTTTACTCTTGATATTGCAGATGTCGACGTCTCTTTAAACATACATTGGTTTCACTGATGGTGCTTGTCTTAATACATGGAACATTTATTCTGCAGCTTGGGTTATTTATTCACCCTCTGATGAGTTGGTATCCATTCATGGCGTAACCCTCGGTCAAACAACGAACAACATTGTAGAGTATAGTGCAGTGATTGAGTTATTATCTGAATCCATTTAAATTGTGATTCGGAGTTTGATTGTTAGGTTAGATTCTGAACTCGTTGTATTGCAACTTAATAGAGTTTATACCATTAGAAATCCAGTGTTATTAAGATTATTTTTGAGAGTTCGTGTCTTGGAATGTGAATTTGACTACATTGAATATCAGCATATTCCAAGATATTTAAATACATTAGCAGATGCAATTGCTTCTCGAATGTTAAATAGACATTTGCAATAATCAAACAGTAAATTTAAAAACATTCCATAACATGTTATACAAGATAGACAATAATAGTGATATAGCATAGCATAAAAGTGTGTCAAATATACATCGTCTTCGATCATAGGTTGAAAAACACCTTATGATCGACAAAAATGATAGTACAAAAAGCAAAAATGTCATATGAGTCTACAAAAGGCGATCATCCTATCACTGGTGATGATCATGATAAGAAACCACTGCTCGGGCCACCCTACAAAGGAACCTCCTGAAAGGTCCTGGGACCCTAATCACATAGCACTGTAACCTAAGTGGAATGTCATCTATACTAGTCTCTGGAACATCTGTTGTCAAACGCTCTAGATGATTTTCCAATTCAGTCAGAGTCTCTGTCGATTCGTCCCATGTGGCGGTACTACTGCAGCTAGGTGTCTCCTCTCATAGGACCAAAGAGTGGCTAGTCGCCGCAGACCCACATCCTCATTTGAAACTTTTTACTATTAGTTTTGGACTATTTAAAAACAAAATAAAAAGTAAAACTTAGAGAATGTTGAGAATGATTTTACCTGAATCATCCCACTTCTCTCCTGGTGGAAGAGTCATGTTTGGATCACCACGATAATCCATCCCAACATAAGGAAAATCCTGAATCGTGAAAAGTTTGTTCTCCAACCAACGAAAATACTCAGGCAGAAATCAAACAATCTCTGAACCCTCCTCAGGATGATGAGCCATAACTGTAACCTAGCGCATCAGCTTAGGCTCTTGGGGAAGTCCAACTCCAATGGAAAGATGCTATGGGACCAACATCGGGACCCTCTCTAGACCAAAGCTCACAACTAAGAAACCATATCCAAAGTTTTTTAGTTGTCCGTTCTTTGCTCTAGTTAGTTGGACTTTTACATTCGCCAACACAGCTTCGCACCAGTTGAAGATGGTGCCTCTATAATAGTCTACTGCCATTCGCATTTGGGATCCAGTAGCTACATGTAGTGTTGCAGTTCCGCAGAGTCTGGTGACAGTAAATGCAATCAATTTAAGTTTAGGATGGGAGATAGTTTTGATATCAATCCCTTTGTCCTTCGTTTGGTCATTACAAAACTCTAGTCGGAGACTATCGACAGACTGGCACCCTGGCCTAGTCCCGAATAGAGATAATCATTCACCTCTCTTGGGAAAACCAGTCAGAAAATAAATTTCCTCTAGCTCCAGTTCGATCTGGTGGCCACCAATAGTGAAACATTGGTCCTGTATATTCCACCTGTCCACCAGCCACTAAAAAAAGTCTACTTGGGCCCTCATGCCAGGTATGGTCCAGAATTTAAATAGCTCGCATGCCCTCAATGCATCTATTGAGGGTTGATGATTAATTGCAGCAAGGTCCACATCTTCATGCTCTCGTTCCTGCCAAATGAGCATTGTGTATATCCTACATTGCAAAAACGATGGATTAGAACATTTTAGTTCAAAATTTTTGGGCGGAAATGAAAAAATTGAAGTTTCAAAACCTATTTCGTAGGGTCTGCACCCACTAGCTAGGGACAGTGTGTAGATCCGCACTCTTCCCCAGCAGTAGGTGCGGGCCCTTGGCTCTCTCCTTTGTAAGAAAAAGTCGAAGTCCGCAGGTTTCGCATGCTGCGCCTGCGGACCACTGCGAGCGGTCTTTTAAACTAATTTTTCTCCAAAAAATCAAAATGGAAGCCTAAAAATGAAATTCAAATGGTTGAAATGCAATATTAAAGTGATGTGGATTACCTGGAGCTGACGATTTTCGATTCCAATGGACAGATTTTCCGCAATATTCACAGGAATTTTCTTACCCAAGAGCTCTCTTTTCTCACTCTGAAGTCAAACGGTAAAAATGAATTTACAAAAGCCCTTTTTATAAGCTTTTTTGAATAAATGAAATTTTAATTTGTTTATTTTTCACTTTAAAAAAGGTAACTTTTTGATGCATTTTTATTTATTTTAAACAGGTATGAGTAATGTTTGAGTTTTTGTGCAAAATATTGGATTTTTTCAGGAAAAACTGATCATTTTCAACAAAAAACATTGGAGTCCTCTTTAAGATCTTTTCTGACTCATAAAATATGAAAAGATTGTCAAGTTTTTCTTTTTAAGCTCGTTAAAACAGGATTAAAAGGACGGTCCACTTACAACTCTTTTCTGACCGTAAAATATTGACACGAAAAGATTTTCGGGCTTTTGTCGTTTCAAGTTCGATATTGGTTATAAAACGATGTGTCGTTGGTTGCCTTTTTACCTTTTCAGATCAAAGACACTAATTATGAAAAGTACTCCTTGATCGTAATGGTCAAGCAGTTCTCTCAAGTATTTTATACTTTTTTAGGCTTGGGAGACACAAATTTATGAAAAGGGACAACCATGGAGTTTTCTTAAGTTTTTCTTTTGACTCCCTAAAATTCTAAAACACTGAGTTTCTCCTATACTGGACTCGTTAAAATTTAATAGTAAATGACAAGTTCAATTTCAAAAAGGAATGAACCACTCCTTCTTAGGGTTTGAATTTTAAACTAAGTTGGACTCATCCGAAGGATGAGCTTATAACCAAGCAAATGTTATCCTCCTCAAGCTTGTCAAAAATAAATAGGTACTTGCCAGAATGGTGGTGGAAAAGAGAGAAAAATGAACCTGTTTGTTATACTTTGTGTCTCAGAAAAGCATTCAATCACTCTTGAACACGACACTTTTTGTCCACTTGGGTTGAGAAATCCTTTGCCTAACAGTTAATCAAACCATATTGAAAGTCTTCAGCCAGTTTCTGGGTATTAGCTTTGGGTCAATTGTCACCAAACCATCTGCAGTGTGATTATGTGTTCAAGAGGTCAGTTCAAATAAACCATTCATCTACAAAATATTTGTCATCCCTCTTGACCATCCCTAAGTTAGTCCTTGAAAATATATTTCTTCAAACTTGATCTATGATTTCGTGTTGTGGGCTTGCCTACGATGGATCACTTTGTATCGACTTCAGCTCATTATCTAGAAAGATGATCTAGAAATCATCAGTAACTTGGAATTTGCATGTCTCAATGGCAGGTTTCTCGCCTTCGACGACAGGTTGCATCATTGACCTTCGATCAAAGGATTCTGTGACATGTTCGACATCAACTCATTTATTTACATTTCATGGATTGTACTGAGTACTTTGAGAGCCATTGACATTACTGGTGGTTTCTCTCACACTTGTTAACAGTTCACATCATTGATTGGTAATCAAGTGGTTTCTACCATGTTCGACTTCAACACATTCATTCACATGGATAGAATCGTACTAGTTCGGGAAGCAGAAATCAAGACCCTGGATCTAGTTTCCACCATCCAGGTTGCGAGGAATTTTGTTATTCATTATACAGTGGACTATTCATAAAACAGATGGTTGTGTCCATAATGTGTCTACATATGTCTATACTTGTGATGTATTGCAACATCATTCCTATATCAGAGTAGCTTAGTTATTTTTCTAGTCAGTTCTAATCTGAGTCTGGGAATGCCTACCTTAGCGATGATATGTTCACAGATATATATATATATATATATATATATATATATATATATATATATATATATATATATATATATATATATATATATATATATATATTGTATTGAATGTTTTTACAAGTTCCAACTAGGCTTTCCATAGGATGATACTTGAAATGATAAAGTACTTCACTCTTCTTAGATGACAAATGTTTTCCTCATCTATTACAGACTTCGCCCTTTAGGGGGCAATCTGTTGCACAAAATATTGTCACCATGACATTCTGCAGTCAGTGTGAGTCTATCCCCACTCATACTTTCCTCCTTTGCAAGTCTTAAACCTCAGTTCTTCATGTCAAGCCTTGAAAAATAAGAGAAAGCCCTTAAAAATCTCTAAAACTCTGGTTCCGTACTTTCTCTTAGCATTACCTACGATCCTACACCTATTGGTCATGTCCCCTGCATACCTGACTGCTCTGTCTCTATGTAATGGGTGCGAACCCCTGTAAAAGTCAAAAAGGCACAAGTACATTCTTAAAATTCACTTTGGGTTATTTCTCGAAGCTTCTAGAGTGAATCTTGAGGTGGCAAGTTTGCTCCTTTAAGGTTCATGCATCCCATACCTTAAGGAGCTAACCCCTTGATGTGAGGAGCTTATCCCTTTGAAGGAGGACTCTATCCCTTCATAGGTGGACCTGTAACTTCCTTCCTCTACACTATAAAATGAGGCATTGGGCTGGTTACTAAGGAGGTTGAAAACTGAATATTTTTTAGGGTAAATGTTGTTGGAATTTAGTCCTCCTAATTAAGCTTGAGAGGAGAGATTACATACCTTTTGATCTCATTGGGAAGAGTGTGAGGCTTGTCAAAGTAGAGGAGATTCTTGCTTGGACCCTCGGAGGAGCTTGTACAACATCAAGGCACCAAAGGTTGTAAATTTCTTCTTCATTCAAAGTTAATACAATCAAGTTTATTTTTCTCAATAAGCTATCTTTAATGGTTTATTTCATGGATTCCTTGATCACCATGATGAATATGATTCATTATATTAGCTATGCAGGTGTTATTTGATGTGTGTTTGTTTGTGTTTGCAGGTTCTTAAAAGGAAACTCACTCAGATGGTCGACGCATGGCTGCCACAAACGAGCGTTGGGCTTAACATAGGGTCTAAAACACCTCTTGGTTTTCATTTATAAATCACAATATTTAGAGAAAGGTAGATTTGCTTGTTCTGCTTGTCGCTAGATATCAGTTGATACTAGGGAGATCGGTCTTGTCCACAAGAACGATTTATTCGGCCGACACCAAGACCCAAATACTTAGGCCTTTCCTCAACCATTATTGGCTCAACAATACCTTATGCATGTTTGCCCAATCCTTTTCCTTCATAGCCCATCTTGGACATTAGCTTGGAACCTATGCCTCTGGTAGGTTTTTCAAAAGAACCAATATAAGCATTCTTAGAAGAATTTGAAGACAAACAGGAATGGTTTACCTCTTTTTCAAGATGATAGTTGGCCAAGGCTTCTTTGTAAACAAATAGTTGTGACTCCAACTCATGCATCCTTTTCAGGTTCATATTTGCAATATGAAGTTGCCTCTCCATTTCCTCCAATTTGCCAGAAAGCATTTGATTCTCTTCCTCCACAAAATTTAATTGCTCTCTAAGTATGCTGCTCTTCCTTCCATCCTCATACATTTCTCTCACCATATCCATCGTGGTGGATAAGTATTTCTTCATGTCTCCATCAAAGGAACTTGGGGAGCAAGAAGAATTTGAGAACTCACATATAGAAGTTGTCATTTTCAAAGTCCATAAAGAAATTCAAACAAGATTATTAAAAAGCTTACTCAGTAACCTCTTGTAATGACCTTTTGTGCTTCAAGGATTGCCCTGAGGTCCTTTTGGATAGAAGAATGCCTTTAGCCCTTCTTCCTTCTTTTCCTTCCTGGACTGAGCTATCAATAGCTTTCCCTTCACCTCTGCGAAATCAAGTAATAGTTAGTCTACAACCAAGCATACAATAAATGAGGCAATCAATCCTTCACTTTCCAAACACCTTAATTCTGATACAACCTTCTTTGAAGGTGGCGTTAATCAATCTTAAGCTCTGATACCACCTGATCTGAAAATGGGGCTCTTAGGCTTCTTGTCTAATTTACAAGAACCTCTCCCACTTCCAAAGCTTTAAATTTTCCCAAGTCTTAATGATTAACCAATGCGGAATTAAGAAAATCTTGAAAATATAGGTGTATGCTTGTATTTTCTTTTGACTGCTGAGTGCTTACGTTCATTTTCTTATGCTGATGTGAAACACAAATAATAGTAAATAAAGCAGAAATTCAAAAAACCCATAAGACAACAATATATTATGGAATTCACCCTGATATCTTGGGCTATGTCTCGTCGAGTTTTAATCAATTCGATTAAGCTCTATTGGATTATGGCTTCAATTATTTTACAAGTCCTACACTTAACTCCATTGGTTTACATTGGAACCAATGGGCTTAGAATGCCATCTTACCCCTGGCTGCTTGCTCTGCAGACAGGTCTAGGCTTCTCTGGACTTGACTCCTTTAGTCAGTACTTTGAGCTTCTCGAGCTTTTGGCTTCTTTGACTCCCTCAAAATTCTGCATTTGTCTCTAGAACTCATTCTCATGTCTTCAACACACCTTGGCCAACTAGCAAAAACTTGATCATTCGATCTCCTGCTATGCTGCAACTTTACTATAGCCTCGCGGCTCTATAGAATTCTATTAGAGCTCTTTGGCTCTATGGCTCTGCCTCCAACCTTTGGTGGCTCTACCTATTACAGTGAGCTCAGCTCTGGTTTCTCTTCTTCCAAGTCTACTTACTGCTTCCTAAGTTGCCCCTCCCTTCAACTCTCTGTCGGTCTGTGGCTTTAAAGCCAATCTGCTTCCTGATTGTTTGTTTCTGCTTCTCGTCTTTCTGGTTCCCTACCTCTTTCCCTTTGAATCCCTTCTTTCAGTGGTTACAATAGCTACATAATGCCTTATATTAAGGTGGCCACCTATTCTTTTAACGGATGAGCATGTCAGTTCACCAGAAATACTCAATCATTTTAAATGGTTGTTATTTCCATTTACTCCAAGAATGCCTGCGAAACATGAATCTTTTCCAACTCATCATCCACGTCAGACTTCAAAATCCCACACAATCTTCTTTATAACTTCGTCAAATTCGTTCATCCATCGGGTCGCATCTCCACCATTGGTCTGGACCCTCCAGATCCTACGGTCATCGCACATATCAGGCGGATAACTTGCTCGACATTTACCCATCCGATGTGAGTTGTTTTCTCTCTCTTCCAATGGACGTGTGTCACTTGCTGTGTGGCATCAGGCAGGACTCGGTCTAAACCACTTACCGCTCGAAGCCCTTGTGATATCGTACCGGTTTCTGTGGAATCCTGCCTCGGACGAAACCGAAACACTTTTTGCTGCATTTCATGATTTTTCAGGTCCGGGCATGTGTGGCTCTCATTCTTCAAGGGGTTTGTCCTGCAATATGCGATTAGCGACTTATCGCTAATCGCATATCAGATTCCTCCCCTGTTGACTTAAACCATCACTGACTTTTCTAATTCATGATAGCGCGTGTTACCATGGTCTGCTGCTCTGCGCACTTGATTGACGACCCTCGTTGAGCCACGCTGATCGCAGTTAACAACTGTCATGAGGATTCCTCTAATGAGCTTGATCTTCACAAGATTTTTAATATTTCGCATAAATTATAGAAAGTTCATGAAGACTTAGAGAGTTTCAAGACCCATTTTGGATTAGCCAGGGAAGGGCGGTGCACCGGGAACTTTTCCACCTGGGTGTAGAATGACACATTGCACATCCCTACACATTATCAAAGGCAGACAACAAGCAGATAAAATCCACCCAACAGCTTTATTTCCTAGTTCCTTTCAATGATCATTTTAATTAGCATGCCCAAACAGAGAAATTTCTCAACATTGAAGCCGAGCGGTCATCCGCCTTCCCCTGAGAGCATTTGTCATCTCGAGGTGGAGAAGGCTGGGAGCACATTAAGACCATCTGTTTGCTCCCTTCTCTCAATTCCATCACCCTCGTAAACTCAAACCCAAACCATCCACTACTCTATGAGTATGAGAATTGCTAGGTTAAGCCTGATCTCTTACCTACCTCTTTCAAAGGTCAATCTAAGAATTTGGGTGGCATTTAACTAGCATTCTAGTATTGAAACTTCAGAAACTGAACATTCGATCTTATAGTTGATACTTACATGAAATTGTTGATGTTTTCGTTCAAGCTATAAAGCTCATTGAATAACTCCTGATACAACCAACGTCATCACGTTGGGCATGGAACGAGGCTTCGCACATCCATACCCCTTATCAAATCCAAATCTAAGTAACATGGCCAGAGAACTGTACTAAAACAAGTAACATCGCAATCGAACATACTGAACAGCACTGGGACTCTTCGTCATATTGGGAGTTTCTATTCCAAACCAAATAAGGAGCTATGTTGAAATGCTTAAAATGGAAAAAGGTACACGAGAAGTGGGTGGAATGCAATAACTGCATGACTAACTGAAAATATAGTTTTCGTCTGTGTGCATCTGTCAAATAGCACAAAGGAAAATTTCCCTTCGAGGTGTCCAACAATCTTACTCCCAGGATAAGGTGCACGAAAGGTTAGATTCTTTTCCTTCCCTCGGTCACGAGGGAAGAAATTGTTCTATTCTCTATCTCAGGATTTCCGCTCACTGACGTTGCACCGAGCACAACCTGCAATCTAAGTAATTATTGTTTATTAAGGAGAAGGTCAATTGAAACTCATCTAATCCAATCTACATTAATTAAAATATCAAAATAATCCACATAAACTCAAAGACATTTATATCTTTCACATTTATGAAAAAACTTAAACTCATCCAACCTAATCCATATGTTTTTTTTTTGTTGAGACCCATTGTTAATACATGTTTAAATAAAAGACATAAAAGACTTTGTTGATGCTGGCTGAAACTAGTTTGACCTCAACTACACTATTTTTCCATCCAACTACTTTAAATATTATCAATCCAATTCATTAGATTTGATGTCACTTTACCTTTACATTCCTTACTCAGGCTGCACTTATTTCATACTAGTAAATCTCCTCTCATTTATGGTGATACCACAAGGCCACATGAGATTTAGAAATGAAGAGCTGGAAAAATGAAATAATTTTTTATATTTGAAGTTACCTAAAGTTTTGGAACTTCCATGATTTGCAGAGGTTGGTGCTTCCATGATGTGTAGAGGTTGGTGATTAGGATGAAGAGTGTGAAGTATACATCATTCTTCCTGTCTTTCTTTGTCTTCCTATGTGGCACCTCCTGGTTTATATTCGGCCTCTTGGGAAATGATCCATTCGTTTATGTAAGTTAAAAAAGTTTATCTTCCTATAAAATCAACTATTTCTTTTTTATATAGATATTTTGGATAAATTATTTGGTATTTTTGTTGGTTATTTGGAATAAAATAGTTATTGTTTCATGAATGAATAATATTGAATCACAAGATTTGTGGGTACTAAATTTTCTGACTTAACAGTTAAACCCTATCAACATTTGTGGGGATCAAATTTTTTGGCTTACAACTAGACCACATCCTAAAGACAAAGCTATAACCAACTCTCTATAGTAGTTATAACTAGGTTGCCATTATATAACGAAATCTATACCCGATCCCATTGATGTACAACTGGATAATTGACCAACCACCTCGCACCTACTCGATAGGAAGCTCCTATTTTCCACCTTCACCATGCCATGGTAGTTATTAATATATAACTATATAACTCTATTGATGGTGGGAGATAATTACTCCAAGTTATATTCAGTTAGCATAGAGTCTTAGGTGCTTCATATACAATCTAAATTTAAAAGGTGCTAGTCATACTAGTGTTTTAATTTACAAAGTGTAAGTAATGTTAGATTAACATATATCTATTCATAGCATTTTTGAGTGATCGAGGTGGATCCTCAGAGACAATGGCATGGAAAAGCTCAAATTAAAAGTGGCAGAAAGGCAAGTATCTTGACATTAGATCGAAGCTCTCATTGCCTTTATTCTAGTGGTGTTAACGACACTCCAATCTGAGTTCGGATGATGAAGTTATGGCAGAAAGAATGTTACCTTGATCCTTTGGGAAATGAGGCTTTTTCCTAAAAAATGGCTTTAAGCCTTTAAAAGGAAATATCTCAATCAGACAAGTCAATAAGCGGGCTTAAGGTAGGCATAGCGAAACCCCCGATAAGTGATCTCTGACTAAATTGCTATCGGGGGCAAGAGATCGGCGATATCAGGATGATCAGACCTGACGGATCGCGTTAGTGAAACCCAAAGGATAGGAGCAGTACCCCGGGCCGTAGCGATGCAATAGGGCCAGTGAACAGCAATATGCCGATTGCGATATGGGGGGCCAGACCTGATGGGTCTATGGACCCGCTATGATATATTTTGAAGTCTGACTTTATAGCTTTTCAGTCGGAATTTTCAATGTTTCTGTGTATTTTCTGCTTTAACAGAGAAATGCTACTCTGAGGTTTCTGTTGCGCCTATCGATCCTTCTATGTAAACAACTTCTATTTTAAACAAAACAAACCCCGATTTTTAAGCGGCCTTGTATTATAAAACCCAATGCATGCAACAATGTGCAGGAGGAGAGGATTTTGGCACGTAGTTCAAGGAAGCAGCTTGTAGGAAGGGCGATTGGTAATTTTGTCTGAATTGGGAAAATTTTATATGGTTTCTATCCTTCTCGACACCACGAATGTAGTGGTGCTACCCATTTCTCCATTTTAGTTCTCCATTTCTCAGCCATTTTTCTAGATTGGAGGTATAAAGCTCCTTTTATGTAAACTGATGATTGTATTCTCCCTTTTTTGTGCCATTTAATGAATGAAGGCCTCTCCATTGATCGAGCAGGGCTCGGAGATGTAGTCTAAGTTGGAAAAACTCCATTATCAAGTCTTGTTGTCTTCTTTTCGTGCCTTTATGTGTTTCTTTCTTCTTTCTTGTGTACACATTAAATTTCTATGTTAAGCTGCAATTTCTACATGTGATTATTTTCATACATCTATAAGGAAAGATCCCTAGATCATTGAGCCTATTTAAATATGTAGTTTGAGATTATTTAATGAATGCAATTTACTAAACAATAGCACTCCAAAAAAATGGTAGTTTCCCATCTTCCCTTAATATCGATTTTGTATTAAAAAATATATCTATTGATTCTAAATGGATTTATGGATCCACACGTAGAAAATGGGGTTGGAAGTCTGCTCGGAGCAATGCAGTTGATTCTATACAGTGTTTACAAAGAATGGAGGAAGAAGAGCACTAAGACATCGTCTCCCCTTGTACAAGAGGATGGAAAGGCAGGGGATGAACACATGACCGCATTAGAGATGGGATCTTATGTGTAGACAAAGGCTGATGGTCCTCATCATGAATAGTCTTGAATTTCATGAGCAAACAAATCAAAACTATCGCACCAAATCCTGAGGCTGAGGGAAGACCCTAGCTTGATGTATGATAGCTCTATGTCGACTTGAGATTATGATGGTGTTGTTGTGTTTAATGTTACAATAGCCTGTTGAGAGAAGAATTCTTGAATGGGGAATACGTGTGGATCTATGGGCATGCTGTATGCTTAATTTCTACTTATTGCAATGTCGACTAATGTTAGAAAAATTTAGGAAATTTAATTTTCGTGGAGGGGGAGAGAGTTATGATTTTCGCAAAGCCACTTTCGTGCAACTAGCTTCATGCACCGCGAAGAGGATTTTGCACAACTACCTTTGCACACCATAGAGCTGATTTCACGCAACTACCTTCATGCATTTTGGAGCTTTTTCATAGACTTGGATTTCGCAGACCTGGATTCCACGGAGCTATTACACAAACTCAAAGATAAACAAGATAAGGTTGGAGCAACACAATAAAAACTTAGTATTGAATTCTAAAAGATGAAAATAACACAATAAAAACTTAGTATTGAATTCTAAAAGATGAAAATACATTCATATGAGGCTGCGACTCATTCACTAAGTAAAAAAAAAATCATGCAAAATAACACACAGTAAATTACAATAATTGTTGTTCTCACACGCCCACCAAAATTTTCTCCACCAATTTCTCTAGAGATACTTGTGCTTTCTCTCTAACCTCTTACTCTCTAACCTATCAAAATGAATTTTTACATTCATGTTTAACTCAACATACAATTGTACATTTAATTCATGATACAACGAAATTAATATGATGTTGTTGTTAAGTGTGATCAGAATCGCGCAGGTGTTTCTTGAGTGTGGGAAATAGTCGCTCAATAAATGCTTTCCCATATCTATTTACCAAAGTAGATTAACTACTTTATATTCCTTGTTGTGCTTTAGAATGGTTCACGTCTGGCGTCAATCCTTCCATCTTCAAACAGAGATGCAACCTGCAAACATACGTCTGACAAGTATGGTTGCTGTTAGGATGTTTATTGCGGTGGTTGGGATTATTATTTCCAACACTCCCCCTTAATCACAATTGCCACCATTGACAATTCCCAAACAGTTTCTGAGATAAACAAAACTTTCACATGCCAATGGCTTTGTGAAAATATCAGCAAATTGTTCCTATGACCTACAGTGCTGCAACACAATTTCATCATTGTTAATCAACTCTCTAATAAAATGATATTTAACATCAATATGCTTGGTCCTTTTGTGGAAGACAAAATTCTTTGACAATGCAATTGCTGAGGTGTTGTCACAGAAAATAGTTGTCACTCCCTCTTGGTCATGACGAAGATCCCTCAACATCCTTCTCATCCAAACTGTCTGACATGTTGTTGTTGTTGCTACGAAATATTTAGCTTCTACTGTTGATAGTGACACTATTGGCTACTTCTTGCAGGTCCATGAAATGGTTGCACAACCCAACTGAAAAACATATCCTGATGTGCTCTTTCTGTCATCGACACTGCCTACCCAATCACTGTCATTGTAACCAATCAGCCTGAAATCACTTGTTGTTGTGTACAAAATGCCATATTGTTTTGTCCCATTGACACTACTTGCAAATGTGTCTCCTTGGGTGTCTCCATGAACCTTGACACCAAACTTATTGAATACATTATATCCAGTATAGTGGCTATCAAATACATCAAGTTTCCTATCATGATTTTGTATAATGTCAAATTGACATTGCTACTACAATCTTCTTTGCCCAACTTCAACCCTATAACAGTCAGAGTTCATGCAGACTTACTATTCTAGATTTTAAACCTCTCCAAAGTTTCTGCCACATACTTTGTTTAAGAGATAAAAATGCCATTTTCTGTTTTCTTCACTTCTATGCCCAAAAAATATCTTAACAATCCCAAGTTATTCATTTCAAATTCACTCTTCATGACTTGTTTGAAATGAGCGATGAGGAAATCA
This sequence comes from Pinus tabuliformis, assembly GCA_031772625.1. Taxonomy (NCBI): domain Eukaryota; kingdom Viridiplantae; phylum Streptophyta; class Pinopsida; order Pinales; family Pinaceae; genus Pinus; species Pinus tabuliformis. Next base: position 62,574,055 of record CM062805.1, on the reverse strand, counting down.
TCACTACCTATAAAAATCAAATCATCTACATATAAGATGACAATGAGAATCTTACCTTTGCTCTCTTTGATGTAGAGAGTATGCTCACCATCACATTTCTCAAAACCATTGTTCGACAAGTAGGCATCTATTCTGTTGTACCATGTGCGCAGTGCTTGCTTTAATCCATAAATATCTTTCCTCAACTGATACACTTTGTCTTCTTGGCCTTCAACCTGATAACCAGGCGATTGTGCAACATACACTTCCTCTTTCAGCACTCCATTCAAGAACGCTGATTTTATGTCCCTCTGATACACTGTCCATTTATGTTGCGTGACAATCGCCACAACTACACTCACTGTCTCCATCCTCGCGACTGGTGTGAACACCTCCACATAATTTCTTCCATGTTGCTACTTGTATCCTTTGACAACTAGTCTTGCTTTGTGCCTTTCAATCTTTCCCCCAATGTTGCTTTTTGTCTTATAGACCCACTTCACTCCAATGACATGTTTTCGTTTCGGAAGGCTCACTAACTCCCATGTGTCATTCCTTTCTATTTCTTCTATGTCTTCCTCCATTGCCGCAACCCATTTTTCTTCTTTGACCGCATCTTCAAACTGGATTGGGTCATCTACATGACAAAATAATGCAAATAAGGAATTCAGGCCTGCGCTACTATCAACTTCATCTTGCTCATAAGTTTCATTTAAATTTCTGAATTTTGGTATTATTGTGCTTTCTGAAAATGGGCTTCACATGTCACTTGGTGTTGTGCTTTGCAGTGTGCTTGGAGAAGCACTTGCTTGGCTGTGCGAAAAATTCCTATTATTTGTTGATGGTGTTGCTTGTTGCCTGCTTTGCTACGCTTGAATAGGAGTAGAGGGAGTCACTCATGACGAATTGCATGCTGCTGTTAATTCCTCTTTGTCCTCATGTGTTATACATTCTTTGACATTGATTGTCTTCTCTAAACTTCCAACCCATGCTTCCTTTACTATGAACTACACATCTCTACTGGTTGATGGAATGTAGAGCTTGTATGCCTTGGATTCATCACTATATCCAACAAATATAAATTTCTCCCCCTTGCTGTCCAACTTCTTCCTTAACTCATCAAGGACATGTGCATATGCCACACATCCAAAAACTCTCATGTGAGTGACATTTTTCTTTCTTCCACTCCATGCCTCTCGAGGAACAATGTTATCGATGCTTTTTGTTGGACATCGATTCAAGGTATATGCCGCACAAGCGACAACTTCAGCCCAGTAGTCATTTGGCAAATGCTTTGCCTTCAAGATGCTCCTTTCCATCTCCATAATGGTCCTATTCTTCCTTTCTGCCACACCATTTTTCTGCGGTGTATATCTTGTCGTCATTTGCAATGTTCCCTGCAGAATCAAAGGGAGTCATTTGAGATGTATTCTCCACCTCTATCAGTCCTAAGGACTTTGATGTAGTGTCCACTTTGCTTCTCAACAAGAGCCTTGTATTGGCGAAAGCACTCAAACACTTCACTTTTCTATTTTAGGAGATAGACCCATGCCTTCCTTGTGTAGTCATCTATGAAGGTCAATACACAGTGATTGCCACCAATTGATGGTGTCTATGTTGGTCCACATAAATCTAAGTGGAAAATCTCCAAAGGTGCCTTTGCCCTCACTGACTTTCTTGCTGGAAATGTCTCTCTATGTTGCTTGCCCAAGATACATCCTTCACATATGCTGTCTCATTTTTCAATGAGTGGTAAACCCTTCACCATGTCATTCCTATGCAGCGAATTCAAACCTCCAAAGTTGAGATGTCCAAATCTCAAGTGCCATAACCAGTTTTCATCTTTTACCTCTACTTGAAAGTTTACTTGTGTGACGGTTGCCTCTTTTCTTCCATCTTCTTGTGAGTTCATATATAGCTGTGCTTGTGCACCTTCTTTCTGCAACTTTGATATTATTTTTAGGGGAAACATTCTATTGTTTGTCATTTGAACCTTTGTAGTGCACACATCATTTTTGAAGAAGACATTGTAGCCTTTCTGCATGATCTATCCAATGCTCATGAGATTATGTTTCACACTCGGGACAAACTAAACATCTGAGATGTATTTCTTCTTCCCATTCTTTGTTAAGATATCGACTCTTCCTTTTCCCATCATAAAGACTTTGCTATCAGTCCCTAATGTCACTTCAGATTTCACACTTTCATCTAGATTGGAAAACATTTCTATGATTCTTGACATGTGGTTTCTACACCCTGAATCTAGATACCATATATCACTCTATTTTTCTTGTGCTAAATTACAAGCTAAAAACATGCTATCATGGTTCCGATTTTCTCTTGTGAAATTTACACTTGGTTTGTTAGTGATGTCATATTGCTTATTTCTACATTCATTTGCATAATAAACATACTTCTTACAATAATGACATTGAACTTTAGATTTATCATACCTCTGACCTTGTGTTTGATTTTGGCTTGGGCCTTGACTTGGATTTTGATTGCTGCCTCTTCCATTTGAGCTTGAAGGGATGCTTCTTCCACCTCTGTGTGGGCTTCTTCCTCCTCCTCTAGCATATGATCTTCCTCTCCCTCAACCTTAACCAAATGATACTTGTGTCTTGAAGGCATGCTCCAATGAGGAGCTTGCTACTCTATTCCGTCTATGTTCATGAGAAATCAGTGATGCATTATGTTTGTACACTAAGAACTGTGAGAGATCCTTTGTCTCTTATATGGCCACAACAATGGCCTCAAACTTTGCTCGCAAACTTCTCAAAACATTCTCAACTATTTATTTCCTCAAGTGTCTCAACATGAAACCTGATTTGAGTAACCAACCCACTTACATGTGTAAAAAACGAGTTTATATTCTCACACTCTTTCATAGAAAGTGTTTCAAATTCTCTCATCAACATTTGCACCTTGGATGTCTTGGGTTTTGCCATGCCTTTGTAGGCTATCTGAAGGGTGTCCCGTGCTTGCTTGGACTTGCTACTTCAACCCTTGGGAAAATACTTTCATGAACTGCTTGAAAAATATAGAACATGGCTTTTCAATCCTTCTTCGTGTTGTCCCTTAACAAATCTTTTTCTTGTTGAGATAAGACATTGTATGCTGCAGATAAGACATTGTATGCTGCTGCATCTAGTGGTTCTCGAAAACCATTCTCCACCAAATCCCAAATGTCTTGAGAAGAAAAGAGGGCCTTCACTGTAATAGCCCAATAATCATAATTTTTGCCATTAAACTAAGGTATTTGAGGATTATTCAAGCTTGTGGTTGATGTTGCCATTTTTGAGGGTAAAAAAAAACTTTCTACCTACTAGTAAATATGCTAAAAACAATATGCCCTCAAAACAATTATTACTCTAGTAAAAACACTTCTTTTTAAACAAACAATATTTAACCCGCTTTGATACCATGTTAGAAAAAGGAGGGAGCTGATTTTTCTCACAGCTAATTTCACATACGTAGCTGATTTTTCTCAAAGCTAATTTCACATACTTGGATTTGCCTCAAAGATAAACAAGATAAGGTTGGATAAACACAATAAAAACTTAGTGTTGAATCCTAAAACATGAAAATACATTCACCTCATTCACCAATTAAAAACAAAAATTTCCATTTTCTTGGGAGTGTTGGACTCTATTTCTCTCTATCCTCTTACTCTCTAAGCTATCAAAATAATTTTTTACATTAATATTTAATTCAACATACAATTTTACATTTAATTCATGACAAAGCCAAATTAATATGATGTTGTCGAGTGTGATCACAATCGTGGAGGTGTTTGTGGGGTGTGGGCAATAGTCCCTGAATAAATGCTTGCCCATATCTATTTACCAAAGTACATTAATTTCTTTAAATTCCTTGTTGTTTTCAGAATGGTTCAAGTCTCCCTTGAGTCCTTCCATCTTCAAATAAAAACTCAAACTGCAAAAATATGTCTCACAAGTAATGTTGTTGTCAAGATGTTTATTGTAGTGATTGGAATTGTTATTTCCAACAACTAAGTAATCCAAACCCTCCAAACCCTCCATGTTCACCTCATAAGCATATGGCATTGAAAATTATGTATCACCTGTGCAGAGAATCCAACATAAGTTTCTATTAACAACTAGCTGCAGCCCCTCACCCCACTCAAAGCAGGGACTAGCTGCTACCTAACCTCTCTTTTTATTATATAATCATTTTATTTTGAATTCTTTTAAGGATTTAAAATTATATAACTATTCCTCAATAATAAACCTATGCCAATAATTGACTCTTTATACATACTTATTTATTACTTTTAATGAAAACCGGGATAAAAATACTTTAATTTATTACTTTTAATGAAAACTTGGATAAAAATACTTAAACAATCCATATGATTTAGATTTGACTATAGTTAAAATAGTCTGGTTCATTCATGATTTAGATTTGTCATGTAATAATTTTACACATTTGAAAAGATTGGGAGCTGGACCTTTCAAGTGAATGACAAATGATACAACTGATGGCCGTTTTAAAATAAATGAATTGAGTAGACAATACAACCCAAAACATAAATACAGAGCGAGAATGGTTGAAATATGTTACTTTCAGTATTATATATATATATATATATATATGTGGGGCAGATTCAATAAAAAAACAAAATTGATTGAAAAAAATTCTGACAAGAGGCAATAAATTTGTACAAACTGGTATTAACTTTGGAATGCAAATTAAATATCTGTATCCCAATAAAGTCACAAATAAGTGAAGACATAATCACAAAGAAGAATCTTGTAATTCTTTATCTCCAAAACATAAAACACTAATGCATGAAGAATCTGAATCTTCATCAAAATCAAAACCTGAAACACTAAAACACTAATGCAGGATGCTAATCCTTCTGTCAAATGGAAGAATTTTTCATAAAATTCAATCCAAGAGCATGAAACACTAATGCAGGATGCTAATCCTTCTGTCAAATGGAAGAATTTTTCATAAAATTCAATCCAAGAGAGAGTGTGAGAGAAGGTGAATGCTCATCTTTGTTTTCTTCTTCTCTTGTCACTGGTTCAGGAAGATTCAAATCAATAAATCGGTCTGCCCTCAAAGGTACATAATCTTGCCCCAGATTAAATTGTGGGACTTGCAGAAACCTAACAGAGAGTTGGCTATCTACCACCCCTGAAGAGGAAGACGATTCGCAAACACTAGTCTGCATGGCTGCGGAAAGCATATTATTTACTGCCCCTGCTTCCAACCGCTCATAGCCTTTCTGTGTCTTCATCATATCAGACCTCACATTCTCTCTAGATAAGGGTACGTCCATTGGCTGCCGCCGCGGCGGCTGCTGCAGCTGCAGCATATGCCGCAGCTGTGTAGCCTGCAGGCTACGCTGCAGCTGCAGGAGAGTAGCGTAGTCAAGAAGATTGCTTGGAATGTGAATGGGAGTGTCAGTAGTAACAATATTGCTACTCGGATTCATGCTACGATGGCCCACTCCGTGCATTGTCACCCCTTTATTGACGTAAGACCAGGGCTTCACTTTACAGAATGCTGACCTCACAGACATCATGTTGTGGTTAAACGAAGTGGCATGAAGTATGGTACTGGGGTTGGAACTGCGCCTCTGGTTCTGGACGCCGACAGCGGCGGTGGTGTGGTCCTTGTTCTGGACGCTATCGGGGATGGGGAAGTTGGTCTTGGCTCTACCCCCTTTTAAACGCCTTGCGGCCTTATCATACGCCTTCGCCGCTTCCTCGCTCGTATTGAAGGTGCCAAGCCACCTTCGCTTCTTGATGGTTGGATCACTGATCTCCGCCGCATATCTACCCGATGACCTTTTTCTCACTCCTCTGTAATGCACTTCTTCACTCGTTGCATTGACATTCACGACGTTGACACTCTCGCCATTGTGATCTCCATTGGTATCAGTGGGAGCCATTAAGGAGCTTTCCCCTGAGGACGAAGCAGCAGAGACTCTGGCGGACAGAGCAGCAAAGAGAGATAGATCCATTCTATTGATAATGGTCTATTAATAAATAAAGACAGTGCGGGAGTCTGAAAGGCAGCTAATGAGGGTTGGCGGGTTCCTTAGGAAACTGCATGGTCTAGGTCTCGCGTAGCCGTGTTTGACCATCTCTCATTCAATTCATTCGCTTTCTCAGGAAGCCTGATCGGCGGGGCAGACTGTTTGACGAGCGGTACCAGTTCCCGCCCGAGTTTCTCGGTGGTGGAAATTGCTTTCCGTTGTTACAATATATACAGAAAGGTTGTTTCGATGACGGCCATCGCGTGCTGGACCATTGGTCAGGATGGAATTTGACCGGCAAATTGCGCTCTTAGGGTGTTGTGCCCGTGTTTAAAAACTTAACTCTCTGAAGACCGATTTTTTTTTAAACGGTGAAAACCTGTCTGGAAATATGAAAACCATCAAACTTGAGATTCTGGGTTGCCGCGTCCATAACACGTCCGGACCTTGTAAGATTTCTCGGTATGCTTCTTTTATTCGAAATATGGATTCCATTGAAAAATATAAAAATCTAAAATATTTATTAGGTTTTCTCCGTATGCTTTTAATCAATTTTACTACGTTGTATTTTAAAATTTTAATGTGAATGTAATTAATACTTAATTATATTTAGAGTTCCGTTTATTATGGAATTGTCCTCATAAACATTAAACTTTCATTTATAAATTCATTCCGATGGAAATAATAAAAACGTAAATTGTTAATTATATTATTTGAATTATTTAGAATTTTAAATATAAGCGAAATAAAAGTATAAAATCTAAATTATATTTCGCTTATATTTAGAATTTGGTTTATGATGGATTTGTGGTCCTAAGTAATTAATATGCATCAATAGATTGAGCTGAAAAAGCTAAAATGGTAAAACATTAAAAAGTAAAATAATTAAACAACGTTTTAAAATTTTAATGTGAATAAATGTTAATTATGAATTATATTTTAGTCATGTGTAGTTTAATAAATATATAAAATAGTTTTTTTTTTTGGGTAAATTTTTTTAAAATTTTGTAGATTTTTTTAAGATTATTAGTTTAGTTTAAATGGTTTAATTTATAATAGTGTTTTAGAGTTTTGTAAGGTGTTAAATTTATTTATACATTTAAATAACAAAAAATTACAATTTTACTGGAAATTGTAAAATTTAATAAAAAAAATCATTTCATAGACTCTTTTTAGTTATATTTAGAATTTTATTTATGATGAAATTGTGTTCTCAAACAATCAACGATTTAATACACATCTATTCCTCTAGGATGGAAATGTGATTCCAATCAATTAATGATTCAATATTCATTCATAAGAAGTTGAGATATATAGATTTGCATTTAAATATATTTAAATTTAATGTTGTATATATCATCTATAAAGCCTTTGCTACTTTGATTCTTTACCATGGTATGGAAGGTTTGATTGTATTTATTTTGGCAAAAACTAAATTACAATTAAAAACAAAATGGTGAAATCTGTTAAAACTTTCATCATAGTATTTTGCATTGTTTTATGGTTTCTATTATTCTTTTATGATAATACAATGAGGTGGGTAATAAATATTTATATTCAATGTTCAATATGTTTGGGTGTATATGAAAATACCTAAAGTACATCTTTATATTATTTGGGTGTGTATGGAAATATCTAAAGTACATATTAAAATATAAAGAATAGAATTATTTGTAGTTGGGTGTTAGTACTCATCTTCTTTCTTGTGGTTCACGAACACCCGCGGTCACTCGATGGCCACTACGTCCATTAAAATATCTAACCTTGATCGAGGGTATCAAGCCTCGCAACGAATAGCTAGGCTTAAACCCAAGGGCTTCGAGGAGAATTGACCGTGTAACATCCCAAACGATGAGGCACTTATTTGACCAGTTGAGCTAACCCTTGGGGTTGGGTGTTAGTACTCATCATTTGATAGTTTGTTTATTATATTTTAATATTTTCTTAAAGAGCAATACAATTTGATTTTTATTAGAAAAATAGAGGTTAATTACATTGCAATATCCAAAATGGTTTAATTGGAGATGGCTCTAGTAGACGTCTTAATCTTCGAGGCCAACTCTCTATGGGTTTCGTCATCATGTAGTGGGAGGACATTAGATGGTTATCATTCAAAGTGAAGAGGCCCTTTTATTAGGGTTGAGGAAGTGAGCAAGACACTTTTGGAGAATTGTGTGGTTAATGTTTATATGGTGCATTTTTGGTTGGTTCACTTAGCATTTGACGATACTTCTTTGGTTCCAAGAAACAACTATATGTCGACGTATCTCATGGTGATGTTAAGGAGTCTAATGGTTGTATTTGTGTCTCTAATATCAAAATTGGTAGATTGATGGTTCTGTGTACAACTTTGCATGTAGCTTTGGTAGTGATATTCACATCTAGAATCTTGATTATCATCTTGTTCATGACCTTGTTTCTGTAGTGGTCTTGTTCTATGAAACCTTGATCATGGCATTATTTTACATATCTTATCGCGGTGGAAATGGAACACCATTTTCTCACTGCCTTTAGTTGTATTCCATGTATATTTTTTCTTTGTTTCTATCTATCATACTAGATACACTTATCTATCTTCATGGATTGTCTCTACGTGATGGCTTTAATTGTTGGTGTAGTTGTTGAACTTAAGAGTCTGTATATAAAAAAGAATTCAATACTTACTCAGTTTTGGTTATCCTAAAAAGATTGAGAAAACCTAGATGCTTAAATACCTTTGCACAATGGTAATGGTTCAAGAGAATCTGAAATAAATCATGATGGTTAGTTCAACTAGGCTTATCCTAAATTTAAACCATGGAATTTATCTCAATTAATATTAGTATCCCTAAGTAGTAAGACAACTAGGGTTAGTCATCCATTGTTTGTTGTCTACTTGTTGTATATTTATAAGTGTGCCCTCCTCACACACTTTATAAATCATCTTTTGAAGATTAAGTTCAAATTTGTCTAATATCTCGTAAATTAGGGTATCACAGCCATGTTTAACCTTTGACTTTGATTTGCACTAATGATTCTAACAGTACATACACAACCCACATTTATACATATCAATAATCATTTTCCCCTTTTAAAATTCAAATAACCACATATATGCAATATTCAATATGGTCTAATAAAGGTGTTTCGATTGATAGCTTAACTAAAGTGATGAAATTATGTGAAAAAAAAATTAAGGAATGAGAGTTGTGGAGACTTACTTTGTCAGATATCAAGCAAAAAACTTCCATTGACCTACTCCATGTGCAATCCTCCTTTTATAATTTTAATCACAAAGGTTGCAATGTCCTTACATGTTAGCATGGCTAAATATCTACATGGTTATGTGGAATTCCATGGTAGAAAACATTGATGGATTTTTGTCACTTTTAGCTATACCATATCCTTTCATTCATTGCATGCCCAACTATTTTGTTACACTTCAATACACAATATTTATTCTTACACAAATTTCATATTGTAAAATTGTTATATAAGTAACCCAAAAATTGAGTTGTCATGTGGTATTTCTTGTATATTGTTACATGAAACACCTCCCAATAATAAATGTTGGTGCTTAAATTTTACAATGAATATGTACAATTTTGTAACCAATATATGCTTGGGTTAGTGTGGTTCCCATGGGGAGAAACTTATATAAGTGTGTAAAGAGACGTCTTTGGGAGAGGGAGGGTGTCTAGAACATTCTCTAAGCGAGAGAAGGGTGTAGTATCTTTGAGTTGTCTCTACAAATCTCACAAGTGTTGTAATGGAGGATGTATCTAGGGCTTCTTCATGTAAATATCTTATTTTTTGATGAATTATGAAGGATCTATCAAGTTCTAGATTTTATGGGTCTTTTTCATTATAATGAATTTGTTTCTTAAATGTTTAGTATATTTTTAATGGATTTTTAATTAATCTTCATGTGAATGTTAGACATGTTATGATCTTACTATTATGTTTAATTTATTCATATTTGAATAGATCTCAAGCTAAATGTTCTATAATTCCCATAAGAATCTCAGATGAGACATTCTCCATCCTTTGGATATTCAAAAGGTCTATACCTAAAAGGCATGTGTTGGCCAAGGAGCTTGAACCATGGGTCTGAACCACAAGCTAGCAAATAGTTCCATTGTCAAGACCTAAACATTTGTGATATTCATTAAGGATGAGGTGATGAGGTGGAAACTATTGGTCATGTGGAGATACAAGACTAGGTTTTAGAGAAGGAAGATGCATTTGGATGCATTCAAATTAGAAGAAACTATAAATTTAAGAGTTGACAATAAAAGGTGGAAACAAATATATATGTATCTTGGCCTTCATGAAATTTTCTTTACTGAGTCTACTAATTTTCTCAATGAGTGGTTACAATGATAGGTGGTCATTAAATTTTTAGGATGAATTCAAGAATCAATGGCTTAGAACCAAGAAATAGTCAAATATAAATGAACCTTGATAACAAGTTGTAGCACACCCTCCTGCCCCCTTATACCAATACCGATTGTAGAAGTTGTTATTGATGCTCTAACCCCTTCACATACTCATCCAATTTCTTCTTCTTATCTATTTTTGAACCAAACTTGTCACTTAATTCATTTTAAATTTAAGAAAAAGAGTAGTAATTGGGTTAAGTTTTTTCTTACTCCACTATGCACAAAACAAGAATCATGAATTTCGTAATGCTAATCAACCTTCTAATTTCTAAAACAAAAACTAATAATAATGATGTTGGGTCTTTTTACCATGTCATTAGGTAAAAAACTTGTAAGATTTCTTATCCTTTACCATTCACTTAGTTATAAAATTTGCAATAAGTGTAAATTGATTGTGTATCTCACAATAATGGTTGGTGAAAATTACCTCACACACATCCCATTTCCCAACATCAACATCAACATTGACCTCCACCTCATTGATGTACAATGTATAGATGACAATTTTTATCCTCAAATTTTTGTTAGACACATGGGTCATGTTCTTGCTAAACCATCATAATCAATGGAATTCACGATGTAACCTTTATGGCCAAGGTTCACATTGACATTTTCCACATAGGAGAATAGAATGCAATACATGATAATTATCTCTATATGTCATATAATGCAATGGTTGAATCATCCATGTATGGTAATTGGACTTCAAGATATGCATTAAATACATGTGCTTCCCATCACTTTGAGGCACCAATTATTGATGGAAGAGAATTCATTATACTTATGTCAACTAACTCCTTGAATCTCATAGGGAAGGTAAGATAATGTCTCAAGTTTGCCATCATTTTATGCCCTAAGGATTGGTGATGGATTGAAATGGAATTTAAAAGTATTTATAACACAAGCATATTTATTTACAGTGAATATGAAACATAAATTAAATCTAAAGGAAACACATAAAGAACTCTGATAAAGAATTTGTAAAAAATATACAAATAAACATTGTACACAACAATAGCATTAAATAAAATTAAAAATTATACTTAAAAGTAGTATACAATTGATGAGTATTTTGAAGTCTTATGACCAAAAAAATTGTAGAGCGTCAACTGTAATTTAATTTTATATAAATTGGGAGAATAAACTCTAGATAAATATGAAAAATTATGTGAGAAAAATGCATGATAAAGGGGCAAAAAATGCCTAATCTTATTAATAAATATGTCTATGAGTACAATAGATCACAATGGTAGGTTACTACAAAGAACCTTTGGGGAAACTAAACTCTGGAGTATCTGCAATGTAACATAGATCATATACAAATATCTTGGAAAGTCATAAATTATAATGACAACATTCAAACACCCTCAAGCAAACCGATGTAACTTCATATAAACTAGTTTCTTTTCAATATTGATGATTGTTAGCATCGGTTAATGAAACACTAGACCTTATATCGGCGAGTAAATTGCAAGAAATTAAGGCTACCTAAAAAAAGTACTCAAAGGTTGAGTGGAGTTGCCTTCAAATTATGTATCCCCTTTAAATGTAGTCTACCACCACCTTTGCGTCAACTTCTTAAAACTCACAGAAAAATTAAATTACAAGGAATGAATGACAATTGGAAATTATTTAATGCATACCTCTCCTCACAGTCTTCTCTCTCTCCTTCATAGGCTCCATCCTCTTTTAAAGGTCTTCAAACAAATTTGGGAATTTAAACTACTTAAGAAATGTGTTAGGATCTATTTCCAAACAAGTGTTGATTAGAATGTGGGGAGGAGTTTTTTTTGAAGGAATAAGTGAATATAAATTTAACTTTTAATTATTTAATAATACTTTTTAAACAAACACCAATTAAAATTATTTTATATATTTATATATATAATTTTAAGGGATTGGTCCTGAATATAACTAATTAAATAAAAAAAATTGACCCCAATCCTAAAGTCAAAACTAGCCGTTGGTCAAGTTAGCCGTTGGAGGCTCTACTCAGACTATTTAACATGCTAAGCTGGATCTGTTTCTTCAACTTGTCCTGACGATGAACCACACTGGTTGGTTCGAAACGCATTGACAAATGGTATTTCATGTGATTTTCGCTAAAAAATCTCTCACAAACTTGATATGGATCACAGAAGCCTCAACTCTATAATTTTCATTGCTATGTTTTATATTTTTATTTTGGTAGGTGTGTCCCTCCAAATCCTAAATACTTTATTTCTTTAATTGACTTCTAGATCAATGTTGTTTTTAAATAAATAAATAACATGGAGGTAGTCATAAACCATATACATGTGCATATGATGAAAACATGCTAAACTGAAATTCATGCCATGAAACGAACGAAGTTAAATCATTAAAACCCTTACTACATGTACCTCATGACATTGTGATAAACTCCTGATATGTCCCTTTCACAAAGGGAAAATAAAAAAATAAAAAATATTAACAGTGACCATGGATTAATATCCTCAAGAAATGGATGCCACATATCATAAAGGTTGAAACAAGATGTTGTCCCAAAATATATGTTGTCTTAAAAATCTATAAATTTAGTACTATATCAAAATTGAAGGACAAGTACTGATTATACATGATGCATACTAAAAATGTACTTCTAAAAATGTAAGTCAATCCACATAAACATTAGATCCAAAAATAACAAGTGACCAAAATGAAGAACAATGCTTTCTATCATACGCAACCTTCCCTTTTACCATACTTTTATCCCACTTTTCTTGGTTGTTATGGTGGGCATGAGATGTCAAGTTACCATATTGTATTTGTAATTATTTTGACTACTATATGTCTATGTTAAAATAGTATGTTGGCATCACATACGAAATAATGTTGAAGTGTAGCATTCTGCATCATCAAATGGAATAAAGAAAACCAATATGATATACATTGAATACAATTACCTTAACACCTCATTCAAATATCAACTTGCACTGTTTTGGCAACAAGTTATACTTCATATTAATCATTATTTTATATTAACACATGTGCATATTACTTCTTCAGAGGAATCAAATGAGCTAATAATTTCCATTCCTTCCCATTGATATTTTATAAAAAAATGTAGAGTAACCTATGATGACAATTTTATATGAGACTCACAGTTGATAAACTTGTATTTTTATTGATCATGATATTCTTTTAGGCAGGGCCCTACCTACTACCATTTTTTTCTTCATTTTCTTGTCTTTGTCTTGTTGAAGAATGTAACTAGGTTTGATCTTCATATTTATATTTGAGTCAAAGAATGAAAAAGATATTTTTTATTAAAGCATGGGTTTCATGCTTCGGTCATCGTGTTTTGGGTCAAAGTCCCATTGAGGACTTCTAGGATTTTTTCTGAGTCATTAAAGTCATTGTCTATTTAAAGAGACCCTTCTTGGGTTTTTGAATCATGAAAAAGGGTTTATTATTGAGTCAAGTTAGGTATTTGACACCTCCACACCAAGTCGGACTCAAGAAGATCAAGTCGGCCTTAATCTCGGCAATTTGACATCACCTAAAGCCTATATATACAAGAAATTTGATTTCATTTGGCGACATCACCTCAAAAATTTCGATCTATCTCAAGGAAGTGCAAAAATGTCAGAAGTTCAAGGTGAAGATCGACAAAATGAATGTCGAAGTTTTGGGATATCTCTTTCTCTCTCTTATGTGAAGTTACTAGTCTAGTTGATGGATCAAAGTTATACTGTTGGAGGGCTTGAAGTTCTAAAAGCATTGGGTCAAAGATTATGCTTCTCGAAGGTTCAAATTTTGGATTTTGTTTGGTCAAAGTGTTGTTGTTGTAAGGTCGAAGATCCAGGTCGAAGTTACTAGAAGTAGAGGTTGACTTGGTGGTTGTGGGAGGTATGGGTCTAGGTAGAAGAGTCTTAGATTATCTCATCTTAACTACTAAAGAATAAGTTTGACTAGATTTTCCCCTAGATAGGGGTTTTTCCCTGGCAGAGTGCCTACATATTTTGTCTCTTGTTCTTGTGATCTTCATAGACATATAATTTGGTAATTTTTTGATGAAAGATAATATAATAAATATATAAAAGAATCCAATATAATTCAGAAGTAATTATCAAGAAAAATAAATCTAACCCTAACTCTACTAGCATTGATTTCTCAACATGGTATTAGAGCTAAGGTGAGGGGATATTGGAGATCACATTATTGGCTTGAAAGAAAGGAATAATAACTCTATCATAAGATACTTTAAAATGGGATTCAACATTGTAGGAAGTTGGATAAAAAGGGTCTTCTGCAATGTATTCAATAAAGTTAAAGAGAAAAAGTTTTTTGTTGCACTCACAGGTTCACTAAATGATGAAAATGCATGGATTATTAATAGTGAAGCATCAAGGCACATGACAGGAGATAGAAAACAACTTCATACTCTTTCAAAAGAACAATATTCTCATGTAGTGGAATTGGGAGAAAACAAAATCTATGTTGTTAAAGGCCTCAGACCAACTTCTTTAAAGCTAGACAATGGAGAAAAGCTACATCTCAACAGTATACTATATGTTACATGTTTGAAAAAGAATTCATTTTCAATTTCTTGCTTAGAAGATAAAGGTGATAGAGTTGCTTTTGTAGATGGAAAGGTTTTGACTTGGGGTAAATATCCAAGCATCGTTAAAGATAGAATCATTGGGATTCGTGAAGTAAGTTTATATAAAGTATTGACACCATGTCCTCAAGCCCTAGTTCACATGGAAATAAATCCTATTGAACTATGGCATAGAAGATATGATCATCTATATTACAAGGTTATTCCCTCTCTCAAAAAATTGGTAGATCGAATTAACAATATTAAAGAGGATCGTGAAGGAATATGCAAGGGATGTGCCTTAGGAAAGAATATGACAATTCATTTACAAGCAGTGAAACAAGGTCTAAAGAAATATTGGACCTTATCCATTCAGATGTATGTGGGCCTATGTCTCACAAATCACTTGGAGGTTATCTCTATTATGTAACCTTCGTTGATGATCACTCAAGAAAAACCTGGCTATATCTACTAAAAAGAAGGGATGCAGTATTTGAAAAGTTCAAGGAATTCATGTTTGAATTAGAGACCTTAGTCAAAATAAGAATAAATACTTGAAGATCCAATACTGGTGGATAATACACCTCAAAAGAAATAATTTCATATTGCAAAGAAGCAGGAATTAAGAGGGAGCTTATTGTTCCCTACAATCCCGAAAAAAATGGAGTTGTAGAAAGGAAGAATATAACACTTGAAGAATGTATTCGAACAATGATCTTTGATCAAGACATTCCGAAATTTGTACAGGGAGAAGCTCCAATGGTTGTCATATATATTCAAAATAGAAGTCCTCATAAAATCCTCGATAATATGACACCCGAAGAAGCAGTCATAGGAAGGAATCCTTGTGTGTACCATCTCTGAATCTTTGGATGTCCCGCCTATATCCATGTTCCAAAGGTTAAATGAAATAAGTTGGATTCTACAAGCATTAAAGCGATCTTTGTTGGCTACAGTATTTCTTCAAAGGAATATAGAATCCACATCAAAGAAGGTAGAAACATTAAAGAGAAGGGACATTATATTTCATGAAAATCATGCCTACAAAATATTCAAAGATATTCCTATTGATTTTGATGATGAAGGCATACCACTATTTGAAGAAGAAAAGCACCAAGATAATCCTACTACAAATCAAGAAGATGAAGAAGAAAAAGGACCAAGTCATCCTATTCAACATGTGATCATACCCGACAAAAGGAAAATGAAAAATTGGCTAAAAGCTACACTTGAAGATTTTGAAGGACATGGAGATGTGAAAGGAACCTTTAGAGAAAGTAAAAGACCAAAAATATATTATAGATATGCTACATACATGAAAAAGATAATAGAAGTTGAACCAACTATATTTGAGGAAGATACTAATCAAGAAGTATGGAAGAAATCTATGTGGGAACAATATCAATCCATTGTGAAGAATGGGGTTTGGGAAATTATTCTTAGACCTAGTGATAAATTAGTTGTCACTTCCAAATGGATCTACAAGATCAAACATGTTGTTGATGGAAGCATAGATAAGTACAAAGCTAGATTCGTTTCCAGGGGTTTCTCTCAAAAGTTAGCCATAGACTATGAAGAAACCTTTTCACCTACTGCAAGATATAATATTATAAAATCTTTGGTTTCATTGGATGCAACAATGGGATGCAACATCCATCAAATGGATGTGAAAAAAGCCTTTCTGAATGGGACCATAGATGAAGATGCATATATTGAACAACCTGAAGGATTTGAAATAAAGGAAAATATAATCATGTGTGTAGATCCAAGAAGGTCCTATATGGTTTGAAGCAAACTCCTAGGGCATGGTATTCAAGAATGGATGCATACCTTCTAAGAATGGGGTTCGTAAAAAAATATGTTAATCCAAATATATATGTCAAGGTTGTGGACAATGATGGAGTCATTATTCTACTATATGTGGATTACTTATTTATTATAGGTGTGGAACGAAGGATACAAGAATGCAAGAAGATGCTAGCAACCAAATTTGATATGAAGCATCTCGGTCTAATGCATTATTGCCTAGGATTGGAAGTATTGCAAAAACCTAGGGAAATCTATTTGGGGCAAGGAAAATATATAATCAAGTTGCGGAAATTCATTATGATGGATTCCAAGCCCCTAACTATTACCATGATCACCAATCTCAAAGAGTTAAGAAGTTGTAACATAAGTCTCGTAGATCCAACCTCCTATCGAAAGTTGGTGGGTTATCATTGGATATCTTGTACCTTGGGAGATAATCTCTAGCTGCAGAGAGATCAATACCCAAGACATATGTTCAGAATTGTAAAAGAATTAATTGATTATCCCATCATTTTTTAAGACACCATAAATTTGATTAAAACCCTTTAACTTTCCATATGTAAACAATATTTCCAAAGAGGCCTTCTAGTGTTGAATACAAATGAAGAAAGAGCAAAAAGAAGTGATGGTGGAAAATTTTAGATAATAGGTTGCCTTGCACAAAATATTTTATCTTCAACTTTAGAAGAAATATGATTAATGTTTAATGAAATTTAGGAAAGACGAGCACTTCATTAAAGGTTTTTAAATTTAATTCACAGAAACTCAAACTCACAGCGCTGTAGAATCAAAGCCAACAACTTCATTACTCTTCTTTACGAAGGAAAATTAACAAAAGATAAAACATGAAAAACTTATAAAGCCCAACAAATTGTGGAATCACTATGAAAACTTTATTCATCAACACAAAAAAAAAACCAACAATATTGTATTATATTGTATTTGCCTCTAAGGTCCAAAATTCCAGAACCCCCTTAACGCCTCACTTCTCGTCCTTTATTTCCACCTCCCATCTTAATTTTCTAACTGTCATGATCAATTTCAAAACTGGTTCTAGAACAATTAAGAAAATTGTTTCTTATTTTAAAAGGTTTCGAAATAAATAAACATCTTGTCTTAATATATATATATATATATATATATAATATTAAATGAAGTCCCATTTTTAAAATAAAACTTGAGCCTCTTTAGCCTCACAAATTAAAAACATTGGGCTATTTAAATAAAGCGAAGATCGGTGTGGGCCCCATGGAAAACCACACGGTATTTGGAAGCCATAAAACGACTTACGGAAGCACCCTTAGTTGTTTTTGGAATGGAGGGAAGTTTATTCCGTAATAAACCCTGGCCATCTATTTCTTCCTTGGTAGTTCTGACAAAATACGCTTATGGGAGCACTTTCCTTCTTAATTGTGGTGCATTTTGTCCTCCCGTAATTTCATGGATCTAACCACAAATTCTGTGAACTGTCCATTGGAAAACAAAGTATCCATCCTTTTCTCCAGTATCAATTTGATTTCTCTTGCACAATATAAGTTTGTCTTTGAACTGTGTAATCTCAGGGTTTAATTGAGGAAGTAGAGTCTTCTCTTCAGGGGTCAACTGATCAATGAGATCAGTACTCATTTATGCTCGTTTCTTTCCCTTATTCTAATGTCTGAATTGCTTGCGCCTTTCATTATGACAAATTTTATCACATTTGCACACAGTGAATGTTCCAGAAAATCCAAAGTATCAAGCTATGGAAAGCCCCCTGCCCCCTCAAGGCGATCCTCTTCTCTTGGCTCCTTTTCTCCAACAAGAACCTCACCTGGGAGGTTCTCCAGAGAAAAGGTTGGCATGGTCCGAGCAGGTGTTCTCTTTGCTCAGCTCATCCTGAATCAAACTTCCATATGTTTTTTGACTGTACAGTCTCCTCATCAATTTGGTATGAGCTCTCTCTCTCTCTTGGTTTTACGCATCGCTCCTTTCCTTCTGTTCCGGACGCCTTCCTTTGGTGGAGCACACAACGGCGCACTCTTCATTTTAACATGCTGGCACATCTGGACTTGGCGGAATCACCGTATTTTCCAGAACTCCATCACGCCTCTGCAATCAATCTTGGTTTCCATTTTAGGATTTATGCCCTCCTCGGCGTAGCTCCTCCTTTTTATCAGGCTGTCTCTTTTTGCCTCTCTTACTGCTCATATGTGTTACTCCTAATATGTTTTCAATTCGGCAAATACATCTCTCATTCGACTGATGTTGAAACAGCAGCTGGTTTTCTGTTATAAGGGATCAGCCTTCAGTATTATGTCTCCACGGAGACAACTGTATCTGAACAATTATATCATCTTAATATAATTACATCCTGCTTTTTTCTTTTGAAAAAAAAAAAGAATACGCCTTGTGACTGCTTCTATCTTTGTACCAAATGAATTCGTACATAAATCGTTAATTCATATCGATCACCATCCCAATATTGTGCTCGATTCCAGACTACATCAGCTTAAATCCATGGTCAATAGCACTCACTGCTCATCTGGTTGATTTTAAAACGAAAATTGATTTGTTGCAAACGTTTCATAAATTTTGGGCATATGCCTTCCGGAGGAACTGGCGATATCTCTTAAACCCATCCAATTTTTTGGAAAATTCCTCCGTGGAAGTCAAATGGGGTATTCTGCACAAAACCCAGATCACAATTTTTTAAAATTTAACTTTATTTTCCCAAACCATGAGCTCAAAATTCACTGCCTGGACATGCCTGCGTTTTTTGTCAATATAATAATGTTTCTTCATTATTGATCGGGAAAAAATTGGCATGTCATCAGCCAAACCATGATGCAACGCTTTCCAGATTCACAATCATTTTACTGCTGATAACCAAGGAAAACAATAGAAAAATTATTTTCCATGCTGTTATTTTAAGAGCAGAGAGGATGCATATCTATTGCTGACCATTGTATTATCCACATATGATTTATTTATAAGCTCCCACCTAGGTTCCCACTTTTAATGAGCGTGAAGAAATATTGTACTGATGTTGCAAGTAATCTCCAATTAATCAAAATGTCACCAAAATTTTGTTAGAAATCTCATTTGAAGGTATTTAAATAGCTTGGAAATTGGGCATAAGCTTATAATCCTCTCCATTCAAGTAAAGTCTTATCAGAGGCTATGATGTCAATGTCTTATTTAGTTAATTACATAAACAAATGGCAACAGTTTGCCTTATCTGTCCTTCATCAATCATTCCCGAGAAGATCCCTAACATCACCAGGATGAACATCCCCCTTACTTTTGAGATTTTCTTCCAAATTAGGAATATATTCTGTAGTGCACATGTCATCAACCCAAACTTGAAGTGTGAGATCCTCAATGTCAAAAATCTTTCAATGTTAATGATGCAACTAACTTTAGTTGATCTTATGCATGTTGTGATAGTTCATTGGCATTTCTAATGAGATGGAAGATCACAAAATTCCATTCCTCGAAGGCTCAAAAATATATATACCTTATAAAAGTTTCCATAATAGGCACATTACAACCTCACCCTCCATCACTTAATAGGAATGCAACAATGCATGTGATACACCAATTCAAAACATGATAATACTAATAATGAGGTTCATTACTGGAACTTCTTAGCTATGCTAGATTGAGCTACAACACGATAGATACCAAGCATATATTGATATATCTATGAGGTACTATTCTCATAGACTAAAGTATGATAGCATGGAAGTCAAGCTAATAGGTTTTACAGATTATGATTGGGGTGTTAGTGACATAGAGGGAAGAAGCACTATTGGTGGATGTTTTAGTTTGGGGTTGATTTCATGGATGTGTAGAAAACAATATCTTGTTGCTTTAAGTAGTGTTGAAGTTGAGTATGTGGCTACATGTGAAATGGGAAAGGACGTTGTATGCTTAAGGAAACTTATGTTAGATTTGTTTGAAAAACCTCTAAGTACTACACTGATAAATTGTGATAATCAAAGAAACATTAAGATGTCTAAAGATCATGTGTTCAATGCAAGAACTAAAAATATCAACATTAAGTACCACTATATTAGAATTTTGGTACAAGATGGGATCATGAAGCTACAATATGTTCCAACTAATGAAGAGGTAGCTGATGTGTTGACAAAGTTTCTTCCCAATAAGAAGTTTGATTATTTCATAAGCATGCTTGGTTTGGTTGATATTACTGATTTTGTTAATGAAATATGCGCGGAAGACACTTGAGAAAGCATTTTGTGTGATACAAAGTGACCGGGAGGACATATGGTTGGCATTTGTATTCATGTCTTGATCTCGAAGTGGGAGGGTGGCATTGATAATGGAGCTTTAGATACACACGGATGGTTAGCAAGTAAGCTTGATGGTACCTAGCCTAGCCAAAATCTTTAGTCCATCTTAGTCCCACACCAAATAGATTGCCTTGGTGAGGAATCTAGTCTATGACACCTTGTGTGTTGAATTTCTTCATAGTTCTTGTGTTTTGAGATCTTCCTTTTACATGTATGTACATGTATGATTTATGAATAGCTCCCTAGTTAAGAGGGAGTGTTGAAGAATGTATCTATGTTTGGTCTTCATATTTATATTTGAGTCAAAGAATGAAAAATATATTTTTATTAAATCGTGGGTAATATGCTTAGGTCAAACTCCCCATTTACGACTTCTAGGATTTATTCTAAGTCGTTAGAGTCATCGTTTATTTAAAGACACCCTCCTTGGGCTTTTGAAATATGTAAAAAGGTTTATTATTGAGTCAAATTAGGTATTTGACACCTCCACACCAAGTTGGCCTCAAGAAGATCAAGTCAACCTCAATATGGGTAATTCAGCCTCACCTAAAGCCTCTATATGCAAGAAGTTTGATTTCATTTCGAGACATCATCTCAAGTAGTTCGATCTATCTCAAGGCAGTGTAGAAAAGTGGGAATTTCAAGGTGAAGAAGGACAAAATACAAGTCGAAGTTTTGGGATATATATTTCTCTCTCTTGTGAAAATTTATTGGGCTAGTTAGTTGATAGAAGTTATACTCTTGGTGGGGTCGAAGTTCTAAAAGTGTTGGGTTGAAGATTCTACTTCTACAATGTCGAAATTCTAGATTTGTTGGGTTGGAGTGTAATTGTTGCAAGGTCGAAGTTGCTGCAAGGAGAGGCTGACTTGGTGGTTTGAGGAGGTTTGTGTCTAGGTGGAGGAGCCTTGGATTATCTCATCTCAACTATTGAAGGAAGAAGTTTGATTTGGTTTTCCCCTAGATAGGGGTTTTTCCCTCGCACAATGCCTACATCGTGTGTCTCTTGTTCTTGTGATCTTTTTACACATATACTTTGGTAATTTCTAGATAAAAGATAATATAACAAATATATAAAAGAAGCTAATATAATAGCAATTAATTATCAAGAAAGATAAATCTAACCCTAACTCTACTAACATTGATTTTTCAACATATCTGAGATTTTTTTGTTTGTCAGGGAGAGGAGTTTTAATTAGGGGGACATCACAATGGCTTGCAAAATCACCCAGTGACGTGTTAAAATTGGAAACTCCACAGGGTGGTTTTCATAAGGCAAACTAGAACTCATAATTTCTAGTGATTAAAAAAAGAAAAAAAAAACTTTGATAGTGAGTTGTCATTGGGGGATATGAAGCATGGGATATAAGAGATGGCATAAATAATAAAAAACCTAAGGTAATTTGGTGCAAGAAATGATAAGGTTCAAAAGAGGATCCTTTCAACCCATCTCTGCAAACAAATAGGTTTCTTTCTTCCTATATCTCAAACCTTGTTGATTACATGTTAAAAATATTGGCACAAAATGATTTTTTCACACAAATATAAGTTGAAACAAATTTTATTAGAGAGGGGATTTTACTATATTGTTTGAGATATTTTCGAATGTACTCAAAGAATGTATATCATCTCTACCATCATATAACGAAATTAAAAAACAAAATTCAGACATAAAGTAAAAGACAAAAACAAAAGTGAAGAAACAAAACTATCATGTAGATGATTAAAATGATTAAAAACATGAGAAAATGTAGTAAAATGACCCCAAAAAAAGAAAAAAAGAAATGGAAAGTAAAGGTGATAAAATAAAATACTGAAATTAAAAAAAACAAAAACAGAATTTATCCATGACATACCCCTACATATGGATTAATATGAGAGTCATTTGTAATATAGGAAAGCATATGACACTTTTAGTCTATCAATAAATAAGAATTAGTTCCAACAATAGTAGCAATTTAAAAGTGTCTCATCCACAATTGGTGCTCCCCTTTCTTTTCATGTGCAGAGCTCCAAAGGAGTAACTTTTGATTAATAGAGAAATTAACATTTTTGGATCTTTCATCAAACTATTTTTTATTGTTTTAATTATTCACTTGAGGTTATCAATAGAATGATTATGTTGTTCCTTATGTGCTAACAATGCTAAGACCATTTGTGGAATGCTAGTTGAATGAAGTTCTTATGCTTGGATAGCGAGGCTCAGAGAAGTCAATTCTAGTTCAACACGCATACTTGCCTCTTGGCAATAAACTAGATGAAAAGGAGAAATATTAATGTTGGATTTTACAATGTAGGATCAACTTAAAGAGAATATTTGTGTGTAGATTTTGCTTACCCATTAAATTTAGGGTAATAGGTGGGAGAAGTAGAATGTGTAACTCTATATTTGTCATAAAATTAAATGAACTTTGTAGAAATAAAAGTTAGGGCCATTGCTAGTGATTAGATTTAAGGGAAAATCGAAATGAGGAGAGATATTATTTTCTAGAAAGTGGATGACTTGTTCATCTCAGGCATTCTTTCATGGAACAACCTCTTCCAACTTAGTTATATAGTAAGTGGCGATAAAGATATGTTCTACAGATGAGGGTGGATTAATTAGGCCAATTAGGAATGACTGGATGTAAAGGCATTGAATGAAAAATTTCCTTACCAGTCGCCTTTTGGCATTCCTTATAGATTTGCACATATTTTTAAGAATCAACAAAAATTGTTGGAAAGTTGAAGCCATACCTCAAGATTTTGTGTAGTGGACTTGGCAGAAGAATGGCCACCAATATGCATTCCACCATAAGTAGAATTATGAGATATTGCTAAAATTTTGGAAACAGATTCAACATCAACACAACTAAATAATAAAAAATCAAATGATCTTCGAAAAAACATAGTATTAAGGATCAAATATTTTGAAGATTCTAAACGTAACCTTTTGCATTGGATTTTATCAAGATGCTCAAGATACCTTTGATTTTGCAAATATTAAAACTGTTCCTTATACTAAGGATTATATGCAATACCAATTTGTTTTTGTTTAATTAAAATTAAAGCAGAGAAGGATTCATGATGTTTATCTGGTTCTATCTAGCCAAGTGAAGCAGTAAGTCATGTAGTAATGATTGGCAAATCATACCAATTTGTTGTTGTTTAATTAAAATTGAAGCAGAGAAGGATTCATCATGATTATCTAGTTCACTTAGTTCAGGGTATCTAGCCAAGTGAAGCACTAAGTCATGTTTTTATATCTCTTTGTAGTAATGATTGGCAAATCATACTCCTAAATCTAGGGATCCTAGGGATCTAATTTTCCAGAAATTAAAGTCTGTGAGAATGGAAATTTGACAACAGCTATGGGGACTCTTACCTTCATGTGCTTTCCTAGTATGTAGCGCTTGAATTTCTCAATTTCTTTAACAAGAGAAAAACATGTTTTAAATGAAAAATACTTAAATTCATGATCTAAAATACTGTCTCGTCTTCCTCAGTAGCATTAGTGTAAATTATAAATTCTTTAACAAAGTCTAGCTTTACCAGCATTGGTGCAAAAGTGATAGCTTCTTTTATAGCAAAGAAAGCTCACCCTGTAGTACTATCCCATTTAAAAGTTTGATCATGTTTTAACAAATTATCAATTAGCTTAAAAATTTAAGAGAAATCATTAATAAAGATGCGAAGAAAATTTACTTTCTTCCTAAAGTATTGGAATTCTTTTTTTAATTAGGGGTGTGGGATATTTTCAATTGCTTTGAATCTATATGGATCAATCCTAAAACTGGTTCAGATACAATATGTCCTAATAGCTTATCTATAATAATTGAAAACACATATTGCTTTGGATTGAGTAAGATGCCAAATCTTGTACACCTAATAAAAACTATTTTTAAGATTATCACCATGATAATTTTTAAATACAATCATATCATCGGGGAAAATCTGAATTATCTTGTCGATGAGGTCATCGAAGGCTAGTTCCATAACCCTATGAAAAGTGGCAAGTGCATTAATTAAACCAAAAGGAATTCATTCATAAGAGAAGGTTCTCTAGCGTTTGGTAAATTTTGGTTTATACTTGTCCACTTTATCACGTGAATATGCGTGTAACAAGAAAAGCCGTCCAAAAGGGGCATCATTTGAGATCTTGCCAATTGTTGTAAAATATTATCCATATTAGGCAAAGGGAAATTGTCCTTCACGTTGGCTTTATTTAATGAGCGATAATATATGCACAAGCATATATCCCCATTTTTATTTCTTACCAGCGCAATGTTGGCCACCGACTCAAAGTATTTGACTGAAAAATAATGTGAGCTTGATGGAAATTATCGAAATATTTTCTAATAGCAGATTCAAGAGTAGGGTTGACTGGTCGCTAGCTCTGCTTAGCTATCTTAGAAACTTCTTTTATAAGAATGTGATGGGCCCAGCCCACGTGGTCCCACACTAGCCCAATCCTATGTGGACCTGCACTGATATTTTGATTTTGGATATGGTGTGATTGCAATTTATTTGGTAGGTGATTATTAATCAACCCACGGTACTGACTTGGTCTCTTCCCGCGACACCTGTTCTTCTCGGAATTACCAAACCCTAATTTCACTTTTCCCTTTTCACTGTCGGTTCACGCCTATTCGGTCATTTTCACTCCGTCACTTTGCTCTCTGTGTTTTGCTCAGGTATTCGGCTCCGCCTTTGGTTCTTGTCCGACGTTCGGCACTGTGTCTTCAGGTAAGAGATTGTTCCTTGCTATATTTCATTATCCTCTGCTCGAGCTGGTGCTAACTCTCGCAGCCCCTCTGTGGTCAGGGTTTCACTTCGTTTCTGCGGCTTATGGGTTCGGTTCACTTCAGGTATGGCTATGCTCCTCAGCCATACAAGGGTTTCGCTTTCTGTCAACTCCTTTACAGCTTCACGATGTTGTTTCTGTTGCGAGGGTTTTGATTTGGTTATGAACCCTAACGTTGCTCTTCTGTGGTGGTTGCAGGTGACCAGTCCCGTGGCTTTGCAGGGACTTCGACTGCTTGTCTTCCGGGTAGCTATGTTCTTACCTTAGTTTCTTCCGTGGTTCTTCGTCTTTGCTGTATTTACCTGCATCTATGGTCTGTATGCGAGATAGTGGTAGAGTCTGGTCTTTATGTTATTCCAACCCGTAGTCGTAGCTTGGAGGGTTTCTGTGAATGCTTTTGTTTAATGGCTTGCTCCAACGAATCCTCGTTGCACAATCGACCCGTAACTGTAGCTAGGAGGGTTTCTGTAAGTTCTTTTATTTGGTGGCCGGGACCAACGAATCCTCGTTGCACAGTCCTTTCATGTTATGGGAGTTTTATAAACCTGCAATGTAATTACACAGTGGTATGTAATATATATTTAAGTTCGGTGCTGTTGCTTACCAATTTCGACTGTGGGCTGTATCTTGCGTTATTGTTTGTCTCTCCTCGCTTTATGCTCGCTCTCGGTCTCGGTTGGTCATGAGACTTTTGGAGTCGTGATACTCTGTTACTGTGTCTACCTGCAATGAGTTGAATGTACATCAAATAGATATGTGTATTCCTTTTGGGGTCGTGAAACTCGATTACTATATTTTCCTGCAATGAGTTGAATGTACAGAAAATATATATATATATGTGTATTCTTTTGAGGTCGTGAAACTCTGTTACTGTATTTGTCTGCAATGAATTGAATGCACAGAAATATGTATGCATGCGTATTCTATCATAGAGGACATAAATCTTGCAATCTTGTATTTAATTGTGCACTGAACATTTGATAAAGGAAATAAAATATATTTTTCTTATTCTCTTTTCAATGCTTCGCTCCAGAACCCCTCTGGGTTAGTTCATATGTCTTTTTATACAATAGTTTCAGCAGTTAGATAACTGCTTGGTAGTTACTACATTACAGTTGCTCGGCAGTTACTATCAACTTACGTGACTTGACTATTTGTTTGTTTACCTGTTTCCTCTGTTACATAAGGGTTTGCTGCTTACATTGAT
Organism: Pinus tabuliformis; assembly: GCA_031772625.1. Lineage (NCBI taxonomy): Eukaryota > Viridiplantae > Streptophyta > Pinopsida > Pinales > Pinaceae > Pinus > Pinus tabuliformis. The sequence goes on along the minus strand of CM062805.1, from coordinate 62,546,993 downwards.
TATTGATATTAATCTAATTCTTAACAACTCTAACTTAAGACCTGTTACTACAGTCTCTTAACAACTCTAATTAAGACCTGTTACTATAGTTAAAACAAAATAAATAGAAATTTAAGCTAACAGAATCAAATGCTGTAGTTGACCTTGAAAGAAACAAAATAAAACATAAGAACTCTGACAGACTTGCTGTCCATTTGTCGAACTGTTCATCTTTCCCAATCTTCTTCAGAAACTTTGTCTGCCCCTTCTCGGTCTTCGCCCTGTCGACCAGATGCTCTTGCATCAGAATGGCATGTTACATGATGATACGATCAAAACCATAAAGGTATTTATAGGACCAAACAACGGCATTTGAAAAATATTTAAAAAGGCTTATTAGAATTTCCTTCACTGTTTTTTTTGTACATTGGCCCCCTTACTTGTAGTATCTTGGGATCTTTAAGGGGATTTTGCGTTTAGACTCTTCTTTTGTGTCGCCCTTTTGAATTGGGCACATCACTTGGTGGAAATTAATTTTCAAGGGGGAAGAGCATAGTAGAGTACTTTTTTTCCTTTAGTGATATTATCTAATTCTCCTTTAAAGGTTTATTATATATGAAAATGAAAATATTCTTATTATTCAAAAATATTTCCTTGTCCTCTTCATTGTTAGGGAGATGAGGCATGTAAATATATTATAAGATACAACCAACCCTCTATTTAATATTTGATGAGAGTGACTAGCAGCTTATACTAGAAGATTTGTAAAAGAGTTAAGCTCTCTCCAAACATGAGTGAAGTTAAAAGCCATAAGTTGAGAGATATTTTCCCAAGAATTTTGAGTGTCTTTTTATCAACTTGTTACTAGGAGAATAGATTTTATTGATTAAATTGATGACAAGTTCAGAGTACAGATGTAGTTAGACACTTACATCCCAAGGTTAAAGTGTGTTATATCCCTAAGACAAGTGCCTCAAATTCTATGATATTATTAGTGCAATGAAATTCCAACCTAAATGCATATTGATGAATTTTACCATGATGAGAATATAAAAAAAAACTAGCACCATGCCCCTCAATAGAGGAGGCCCCATCAAAATGCAAATGCCAAATTTGGTCTTCTTGATGGGTTTGAGTGGGAGGAGGCATGTCATCTTCTGTAAAAGGAGAGTATACACCAATATATTATTCCATGTAGTTGACATTTGGCTTAGGCAAACCTAAGTTGTTAAATGCAAGGACCTTTCATGGTGTACCTTTTGAACATTGCAACCCCAATTCTTCCATTCACTTTGAACATTACATTTGGAAAAAATGTGTTATATTGTCATGTACATTCATAGAGACATGGAAAGGAAGGGTTCTAAGAGAAACTGATGGATTATGTACATCAAGGACCTTCTCCTCGTAGGCTTCCTTGATTGAATTTCTATGGCATTAACTAGTGCAAGTATTTTACCCTCAAGGAAACCCTTCAATTTCCTTTGTTTCTCAAGAAGTGTTTCCATATCAAGCAAAGAGGCATAAACTTTTATGTTGACTATTTTCTTAAGAATATCGAATATAGGCAGCATGGAAGAGGAAGGGGAATAAAAAAATGTACATTTTGAGAGGTGAAAGTAGTATTTATAGATGAGCATGAAATCCAGAGATTAGGCTACTTATAATATTAATTTTTTCATTGTGATCCCTCAAGGCATTCCTTGTTTCAACTGCTAAAACTTCTTCATTTTCGACCGAATCAAGAGTTTCCACAATCAGATCAGGATTTTTCCAAAAATTCTTTTTGTGGCACTTGTTTTAATTTGGCAATTTTTTTCATCATGGTACTTTTCACAAAATTGCACCATAGAAGGCAAACGAGAGAATTCTGTTTATAGGTTTGTTGGGAATCATGAACATGCACTGAGGAAAAGACCTCGGGTTGATATTGTGTATTAGGATTTCTCTCATAAGGTATTAATCTATTTCTCATGTCTTGCATGAGATGAAAGGAAGATCCCATATCATATTGATTTTCTTAACCTTCTAAATGAACACCTATTCTATAGTGTTTTTTTCATATTGTAAGAAAATTTGGAACACAAATTTGAGACTAGTGACATTATTATCTTCTATTCATTGGTGATAAGGATGAGGAAATGCACTTTAATATTGCATCATTGCTGCTTGATTTTGGGGGCGTATGATTATATAATTTAGTAAAAGGAATATTAAACAATTTAATAGTTTCTCCTTTGGAAAAGGAGACATTATTATAATTGGATAAAAGATAATTAGGATTCCTGGGCTTCCTTTATGTATTTTTAAACCAATAATAGAGTTATTCCCAAGTCAAAAAGTGTTTGGGAGGAAGCTTGAAAAAATTAGTAACAACTTTACCTGGGAGGGAATTCATAAATAATCACATACAAGTTTCATTTTCGTTTTCCCCAATTTTGTGTCAAGTGTTAGAAAATGTAATTAGATGTTAATTTGTGGTAATAAGTCTATCGGAAGACCATTTAGGTAAATGGTCTTTGAATTTAATGAGTGGCGGGTGCTAAATTCAAAGGAGATTTAATGTGATAAAGGGTTTTGTTGAGATATTTTTCAAATTGAATAAGCCATACTTGAGAATGACCTTCGAAAGATTAGTAGCTGATGATGAGAGTAAAATATGAATAGATTGATCCAATAGAAATTGTAGGGATGACAATAGAACGATAACTTGTTGAAGAAGACCTAGAGGTGGTGTACCCTTGGGTTCCAAATGATTGTGACTAAGTTCTAGACCTAATTCATTTAGAGAGATAGGTGGTTCTAGAAGAGATATTTAAGATTTCAAAGAACTATTGTCGATATTCAACTTCTAAGATAATCCTATATCTTCAAATTTTAGTGATAGGGGCATATTAAAAAAAAATTCATGTAATGTGTCTAGAAGATGAGAGTTCACTCTTCAGACACTAATCACTCACGAGGAGCATCTATGCATTGGTGTTCATGTTCACGACATTGATTATTTATAATTTCTTTCTCCCTGAAAATTTCAATCTCTCAGGTGACTAAAGCCTAGTCTTGATTCAATTGATCAATAGTAGGAGCGTTATTTATTATGAAATAAAGTAAATAATTTTACATATTCATTTGATCATTTAATTGAGGAATGATACTTATTTTTTGATTTGATTGAATAGTCATGAATTAATACAAATTTAGAGAAATGGAGAGTGTCAAAGAAAGTTGATGTACCAATTATATACATGTTCATGCTCACATTTACGAAGTCATCTTTCGAAGGTGTCTCTTCATTCTTGCAATTAAATATCTTGAGAAATTATAACCCAGTTTCATGCATACTATTCGTAGAGATGGTGTTTTGATGAGTAAAATCAAGCAAGGAATTGGAAACTTTTCTTTGATCATGAAGTCGGTGTTAAAGATTTGGTTGTTCAACAGATTGGATGGTCATAGATTAAACACAAATTCAAAGAAGCTAGGAAGCTAACTCTTCCCGAGTATGGTCCCCAAAAGAATGTTGATGGAGAAAAGCTATTACGCTTCTCTCAACCAACTCCTCTAATCTCACGCGGCGAGTGAGATAATGGGACAAGTTGCACATTGTTTTATGCCCTAAGGATTAGTGACTAATTGAAATAGTTTCTACAAGTGTTTATAACACAAGCATATTTATTTACAATGAACATAAAAAAAAATTAAAACTAAAGCAAGCATGTATTTAAATATGATAAAAAACATTATAAAAGTTATTCATATAAACATTGTACAGAGTAATATCATTAAATAAAATTAAAAATTAGACTTTAGAGTAGCATTAAACTAATCAACATTTTGAAGTCTTACTTCCAGAAACATTGTAGAGCCTCACCTCCAATTAATTTTATATAAATAAAGGGAATAAACTATAGATAAATATGAATTTTTTTGAGAAATATGCATAATAAATGGGAAGTAAGTGGTTGATTTTATTAATAAATTTGTCTGCGAGTACAAAAAATCACAATGGGAGGTTCCTCCAAAGAACCATTGACCAAACTAAATTCTAAAATATTTGCAATGTAACAGAGGTCAAATACAAATTTTATGAAAAGTAATAAATTCAAAGACAACATTAAAACACCCTTAAGCAATCTAATATAACTTTGGATAACCTATTTTATCTATAAGATTGATGGGTGTTAGCACTGGTTAATGACAAACCAGACCTTTATCAACTAATAAATTGCACGAAATTCAAGTTACCTAAAAAAATTACTCAAAGTTTGAGTGGAGTTTCCTTCAATCCGTGTCTCTGCTTCGGATATAATATGCTACCACGTTTGGGTTAAATTCTGAAAACTCACAAAAAAATGAAATCAGAATGAATGAATGAAAACTATAAGTTTTTTAATGCATACCTCTCCTCACAATATTCTCTCTCTCATTCATGGGCTCCATCCTCTTTTAAAGTTGTTTGGGAAGATAAATTGTAATAACCCTCGTGAAAATTCCATGTAAAAATATATAATACCATGGATGATGGGACACATCTTCCAGACTGAATGGTCAGAAAGATATCCTAGTGTGGGTGTTCATTTGGTTGTTTATGGCTAAGTAAATTAACAAAGGAAATGGCTAACGATTTGGAAAGGCATGAGGCTTTTATTGGCATTTTATTTATGAGAATAATGGAAATTAGGAAAAAATGAAGTTGAAAGGTCATTGGTTGCATGCGAGGAGGAAAATGAAGGAAAATAATGGAAAATGAAGAAAATAGAGGCCTCATTCATAAAAAGGCTTCTGAGGATCAGTTGAGAGGACTTGATCAATTTAGTTTTGGAGCTGTCCCATTATTCTCTCTCCCTCACTCTTGGACACTTAGAGTTTTCTTGGAGAACTTTGGCGTTCGAGTAAGAAACGCAAAAAAGGTAAGAGCAAGCAAAGATCAAGAAGGAAAAGGAAGAATCAAGCAACTACAATAGGCTTCATTACAGGTATCGACTTGCATGTGTATTTTCCTTGCTAGATTTAACATGCATGGGATTGCAGGTGTTTCATTTTTATCATGGCATGGCTTTTTTGAGGTCTCATAGTATTTTTAGCCTAGCCTTGCCATTTCCTGATTGCTTTGATGAGATGGGTTCTCTCATTCAGTTTGTGTGGGATCACTGGATTGGATTCAAAGGAGAGTGGGGTGGATCTCTGAATTGACAAACACATGGTCTAGTGGTCGTTGAACGAGAATTAGTATCATGAAGCCGTTGGCCTAGTAACCCCTAAACCAGGCTGTGGGTTATGGTAAAGCCAGATTGTGTGCATCGGTGGGCCTAGGAATCCTTATTAGTGGATGGCATGATATGCAGTAAATCCAAGATGTGTAGTTTACCTCCCTTGGGACTAGTGGTATTGGGAAGGGATGCATGGTAAATCGTGGAGAGTATGTCTTGGAGTAGTTCTTATTTATACCTAGATCACACTATGGATGCCCGATAAAGCCTGAGAGACTATGAGGCACTCAAATTCCTTACAGTGTAGGTGAATAACTCTGGTGGAATCCATTCTTGTTGGTGTTTTTTGGTGTGTTGTATGAATCCTGCATTCATGCTTGGAATATGGTGCGAGAGTGATTGGATAAAGAGAGACTTGTCTTAGCCAATCTATGGTAGGATAGAATATGGTAGTCCCATCTCCGGTTGGTTCATTATTCTTTAATGAGAAATTTATTCCCTTGATTTTCATGTGTAAATGTACTGATATATATGTGGATTTGGATGGGCAATATGTTTATGGTATTTTTGTTCCCATTATGCTGGTTATATGTATATTTTATGGCAAAAGCTGTGTATGGCTCTCAACATTTTTCTACTTGTATATGAATGGATAATATGTCTATAAGCTAATAGAGGATAGTGCAGCAAATGATATGAGGGAACAATGGTTCATAGAAATTCTTAGATAAGTATGAGATCCATACACTTAATTATGTTATTTAGACCTGTAGGTTACATGTTGATGATATGTTTGATGAAATTCCTGTCATGGCTAGTAGGGGTCTAGTTATGGTCTTGTTCATCTCATTTCTTTTGCATCATTCTTTCCTTATAGTCTTACTGATTCTAAGCTATCGTTCCATTTTGGGCAGCGGCCTAGGCCTTGGGCTTGAAAAAGTTGCTTAAATCTTGAGGTCATTCGCACAAAACTAAAAATTTTGGTCCCTAGTCATTGGCAAGCAAGCTTGTGAGAGGGACTTTAGGTTGTCATCGCTCCCTTGCCTATAGCGTAAGAGCTACTATGGTTTAAGAGACCAAGAACAACAATGGGACCTAGGGACAAGTTGTCTTAGTGTCTGACATGTCTCCTGAGGGTTCTGTCGTTGATGTTGGATGACTGTGTGTGATGTTGTGTCGATTCCACTACCCTAAAGGCACATAAGAGGTTGAATATGATCATAGTAGCCTCTCATCACATGTTTACCCTCATTGGCATGGTTACCTGGGTGAATGTAGGAGGAGGGTGTTACAGAGTAGTATGAGAGCATGGTTCACCCCTCGAACTGGATGGGCTATGTGTTTGTCATGCATGCATGTGAGTTTCATGCGTGTCTCGTACACTTTCATTCCATGTGATTTTTGCGTTGCATTTTTCTCATCATGGTTGTAGAAAAGGATTGTCATGAGGGACATGATGTTGATTTTGTGGAATGCATTGTCATGAGAATGTGACTCATTACATATTGTTATATGTCTCTTACATGTTGATTTTATGTCACCTACTTACATCCTTGTATGTTAGGTTGCATTCTTGTATGTTTGATTACATGCATGAGTCTTGTAGATTGGTTACAATAATTTATTGCTTATACTCGACTACATGCATTCATACATATTTGTAGTTGATTAGGATTTCTAATGCATGTTGATAGTTGCATGTGGAAATGTTTACAGTGGAGTAATGGTTGTTGTCGTGTATGAGGCCATGGTTTGTGAAGTTGATATGGTCATGCATTGATGACTGGAATCTAGCTAGAATGATGTGTATATGGTTTGGCACTCATGTGTTACATATCTATATGTAGTTGTTATGCATGTATGGTCTTCGTTATAGTTATGCATGAATGATAGGTAAAACATGCCTTGTGATGTCATGGTATGAAATTTAGGTCATCGTGATTCTATTGGTTCCTATGTGATCATAATCTGGATTAGGGGCAAAAATTTGCTCAAAATCAAAGTGCTCGGAATCCCTCAAAAATTGAATGGTCGCATCCATATTGGTGATACAATCGAAACGCAATTCATTTCACTCAAAATAGAGCTCGTATGAGAAAGATATATCCTTTTGTCTACTTTGTCAAATCGGCAAATTTTCGGTACAAACTCACTGGGATGCTGACTAGGCATCCGTTCAACCCAGACAACAAAATGAATATTACAAGGAATATTCCTTGGAATATTCTTAGAATATTCCCACATGTGGTTCAATCAGGATTTGCCAAATGTCGGCATATTATTGGTCTAGAGAATTTCGGGTGGACCAATGAGAGGATGACACGTGGCAAGCCCGGAGGCTGCCACATGCCCTCTTAAAGGTCATGTAAAATTATAGTGGGGAGGCCGGAGTCAAACATGCGACCTTGCCAACACAAGCCCCGCACACTACCGCTCTACCACAACATGTTTCTTAATAAAAATAGGGCACGCCTTTTATTTAAAGTGATTAAATGTGGCATTTAGGGAAAGAGAGGGTCAACTTGTGGCCCTCTCCACATATGACCATAACCCATAACTGAAGGCCAGTGCTACGTGCTAAGTGGAGTTTAGCGTTAATTAACCCATGATTAACCATTAATTAATTTTTGATTTAGCTAGTGACAATTTGGCAGATCCGACAAATCCGGTATTGTGCCAATATTGGCGGGGTTAATGGGAGTTTCTCGAGGTTTGGTGGAGTTTTCCTAGGAAAAACTAAAGTGGCCATAAGTTTGGCATATTTTGATCAATTTTGGCTCAAAAAGAGTCATTCCTAGATGATTTGGATTCTCTGAACATAATGGAATAGGTTGCAGAGGCATAAAGGCACTTATGTACGTGATTTTGCTATGTTTAAGTTTAAGGAATCCCAAGACCACTAGGAGAGGACATCAAGCCTAGATCATTTGAAGTCCAATTGCAGAGCTTCGAGTGTCATTTTTGGGGGTTTTGGGTGTTTTAAATCCAATGGAGTAGGCTGCAAAGCCATTGGAGCACTCGAGGTGCATGTAATCACCAAATTCACCATTAATCCAAAGAGGACCTAACCAATGAAGCAGGTCCAAGGAGATGTAACCCACGAGGGGTGAACTCCTTTATCAGCTTTGTGTTATGAGCCACCATGTTTTACTTCTCTGAAATTCACTTGATGTATATGTGTTTTAAACATATAATTAACCTCATAAATTTCTCATGAAACAGACTCATCACTTGACACAAAATTCCTCACATTTTGGTTAATTTAAGAGGATCCTAAACACATTTATTTTTAATACTAATGAGGGAGCTTGCATAACATTAACAAGTTTTCCCAATATCTAGATCAAGCTGGTATTAGAGCATTGTTAGCTCATTTTAACCATGAGATGGTTTGCCAAGGTTAGCTAGAAAATTAGCGATTGGTTTTTCATTTATGTAAGGAGAATTTAACTGTGTGCAAGTTTATGTGTGTAAGATGAAGAAGGGAGATGGTTTGAGATGCTTCATTGTGAAGAAAATTTTTGAGGCTTTGTGAAGATTTTTTATGCATTACAAGTGTGATGGAAGCTTCAACAAGTGATGTTTCTAATCCATCTTCCTTAGCAAGACTCTTTTATTTAGAGATGTGGCAATAACTTATCATCATGAGAGATATGGTGGAAGAGATGAATCAATATAGGAAGGAGAACACTATGCTTCAAGAGGAGTTGATTGCCATGAAGGACGATAAGCAACATATTTTGAAAAGATGAATGAGATGGAGATTCAAATCCATGATGCCAAGGAAACCCTATCCAAGTATGTGCATGAAAATGAGGTATGAAATTCAAGTTTATCTTCAATTTCCTCTCAAAATGAATGTTTTGGTGCTTTTGAAAGACAAACTAGAGGAGTAGGGTCCAAATTATTGATGAAGATGGGTTATGAAGGTAAAGGGTTAGGAAAACATGCAAAGGCATAGTTGAGCCAATTGTTGTTGAGGAAAGGCCTAGGTATTTGGGTCTTGGTTATGGACAACATGATGGAGAATGCTCCAAATCCAAGGAGGCACATCAAGGTGTTCCAAGAAGGACTTTCATTATATGTTCATTACCTCAAGCTTGGGAAGTTTGTGTGCATGAGGAATGCAAAAGTTTTATACCCACTTTGCAAGAAGATGCTCATAAGCATGCAACTAGTGGAAATGGAAAATAAGAGGATGTTGAAAGCTCTAGGGTCATTGAATCCATTGTTGGTATTGTTAGCTCTACTATGTTCTTCAACTTTTGATGGATAAAAACACGTTGGGCAGTGTTGTTTTTGTTTGCAAGGGAGCTCACAGCAGTTCATTGTATTCTTCCTCCTTCATTTGCATTATTCCCTTATAACTTCTGCTACCTCCGTTTCCTCCTTCCATTTCATTCTCCTTATTATCCTAACTCCATTATTTTGGTTGTCTTCTATAAACCATATAAACCTCGTTTAAACCCTTTTCCTCTTCGGTCTCTGGTGCGAGCGTTAACACATCAAACTGTGGTCATATAGCCCTGGCGCTAAGGTCTTAACCCCTCATAACTGTGCACATACGCAAAAGTGCTACCGCCGAGACCCTTACCTATCACATCAAGCAATAAGCACGTGCTTTAATTCCTGGACCATTCGATCATTCCCCACTGAGATACAACGATTGACGCTTCCCCCGTTTGCGTGACCTGCACACATGTTAACCCATGGGGGCGGTGGTTTTTGGTGGCCACGCATCACAAATCTATTGGATCGTTGCCCGTTATACAGAAACTGCCTTGGGCCCAAAGGCAGTGCAGGGAATATCGCTCGCCCGCTATACTGCCTATGCCCTAGCCGTTAACCTGTGCGCGCCTTCCGCTTGTGATCACCATCGGATCTGCCGCGTCCAGATCCGACGGCCCTGGTTGTTCCTACTCGTGTCCTCTCGATAACCCCCTTCATGCAATCTCCACCATTGATTTTTATGATCTGACAGTGGAGCTTCGTTCCTCCAATCAAGTCTACCTCGCCATACTATCGGTAATACTCCTGAATTCTCTCTGCTGCGAAAGAATCAAGGAAGTCACCTACATGTACCCACCACAGTAAATCCTCAGAAACCGCATTTAAATGACAGAATGGCCAAGAAGGAAATAAGACAACCTTGAGCAGTTAAAGCATTTATCAGTTATGGGTTTCTTTTAGTCAGCATTCCGCCTACTCAGAGAAGGACATCAGACTATTAGAAAAGGTCAATTTTTTTCACTAAGACACTGAGATTGCAGTAGAAGCCCATTTCAGAGAATTAATATGGTTGTTGGTCATTATGATCCCTCCTCGTATAACATACCAGAGAAATTTTGTAATCAACCTCTATATATATCTAGAAGAAAGAATGTAATGGTTGATGAATGTTATTTTGTTGTAAGGTTCAACTTCTGGAGACTGTAACTACTGTGATACCTGCAGTGTCTGGTCTTCATTTTTAGCTAATGCAAGCTTCTTTTGCTGTTAATTGCTCATTGTCCACTTCTTCTTCTTTGTTTCAGGCTGTGCCTGTTATGTATTTGTTCATGTGCTGTTGATGTTTAGCATTAGAGGGGCTGTCATCCCAACTCTGTATTTGAATCTAGCATGTATCACTGAATTTGTATGCAGGTGTTGGTCACTTTAATTGCTTATTGAATTAAACAACAAAGTGCAACATTAATTGTCAACCTAGGGAAGTCTTGTTATTTCAAAGGCAACTGCGTACTATATGCACTCAATTTTAAAAGCAACAAAAGTTGTAGTACAAACAAATCATGCCTTAAATTAACAACCTGAAGCTCCACTCTGCATTACAGCAATTACACTCTGTTGCAGATAGCTATTAGAGAATGCTTAATTCCACTCAAAGAATCAGATAATGGAAAAGAATCAATCTGCAAAAGAAAACAATGGCTGTGTTGTAACAGAGAGTCAGGACCCTATCCCTAGAGCGGGAATCTCCAGCACCTGCCTCTGATTAACCATCTTGCTAATTTACTCTATAACTTAATCACCGGTGAAACACTCATAAATTAACTTTGAATAACACAACAATCAATTGAGAAAGAAACAGAGTTTCAGCAAAGGTATTATAAACGATTTTCAGTAAACAGTACTTGTTAACAAGGCATGAATATAAGACACACTTGACACACTACAGAAATATAATGGGTGAATCTAGTGATGAAGGTGGGCCCTGTCCTTTTTACAAGATTCCCCAAGAGACAAGAACTAGAAAAAGATGTTCAGAACAAAATTCTATTCATCCATCAATATGTCATATTACAAAAAGAATTCCAGTCATGTTCCTTCAGCTAAGCCTTTTTTCCATAGTCTGTTCCCCTACCTCTAATGTAGATGTCTCCTCTTTTTAAAGAGGAGACATCTATTACAAAAGATTTACATTGTTTTAACCCAATATACAAAAATAGGGAAATCAATTACCTGTCAACAAAATGTTGTTACAGTAATGCTGTCTTTAGATTATGAGCGTTACATCCAGTGTAACATCTTCCTCGGTGATCAGTTCTAGTTCCTTTGTTGCTGTCAAGTTTAGAACGCAAATCTCAACTGTTTCAGCATCATGATTCGCGTGCCGTTTCTCCTGTTTCAACAACTGCAAAAATAGTCTTCCAGGTTGTTTCAACAGCACAAACTGCACATCATTCTTTAACTGTTTAGCACTTAATAATTCAAAGATTAACTATGAAGATGTCATGATTATATGTTAAATAATTAAACATATAGTGATGAGAAGAATCATTACATACCTTTGAGATAATTGGGTTAAAATACTAACAAAGGCTTTTAAATGTAAGTTGAAAGGGATGATATCATAGCAAAATATATGGTCAAAAAGGGACAATATGAGGTCCTAACATCCCCCCCAAATGAAGCAGTTGCATGTCCCCATGCAACATCTACTCTGAGTCTCAATCGGAGTACTGGGATGTATAGTGCAAATTAGTTATACAGTAAGTATAGAAGGTGCTATTAGTCGAATCTCTGAAACCCTAGACGCTCTATAATCTTTGCCATGCTGCAAGCTTCTCCTTTTTGGACATCTTGAAATAGGCCTTATATTGCTCTATTGGCAACCAGAGAAGCGGGAAATGAAAATGATAACCCAACCATTTGTCACCACACTGCTGAACACATTTAACATAATTAGGCACTCATGAAATTGCTGCATGAAGATTAAGAGGGTTAAAAGGATGGTATTCCCTTCTCTCCTTAGGGCAATGTTCCCAGAATAAATTGTTTCCCTGTATGGCAAGAGGTCCTTTCTTTTTGATATACCGTTGACATTCTTCTAACACTGTTGCCTGTAATTCCCTGATATGCTCAATCATTCCTGGTTCTTTTATAACCTGATGATGTTCAACAATGAAAACAACAACATTCTGTGGTTCAGCTCGGATCCACAGAAGGTGATTTTCTTTGTTATGTTTTGCTGAAAGAAAAGAATTTTGCCACGTGAGTTGATTGGCCATAAAAGAGACCAAGACTCTAATCTGAATGTCACCAGCCATAGGAATCAAATTAAGCTTTCTATCTTCCAACATGGCCTCATTATGGAGGTAGAGTTCACATAAGAGATTCTGTTCACTGACTGACGCTGCTGCAAAAGTTTCAATAAACTGCTGGGGTGTAGACACTTCGTGACGTCGTCCATCTCTGACTCCTTTTATCTGAAGGAACGCTAGGTGTTCTGCTCGGAACACAGAATAATTAAAGGATGGTTTCCTAGTAGCTAGAAGTCTTTGAATTATTTCAAAGATAAGAGATAGTCTAGTTTTTAACTTTTATTTTCCTTCTGTTGTGCATGGAATTGTTCCAAGACATCCCAATTTATGTATACATGATTCTGCCATACTGATTTATGTTCCTGTAATGCCTTTTCTTGTGACAGGGCATACTCTTTCTTCCATATATCCCTGAGTTCTTGAATGCTTAAACTTTGAGTGAAGACAGTCTCTGCACAGAGAGGTTCAGTCTGGGTAAATACTGTCTTTGCAGACTTTGGTGCAGGATTCTCAGCTTTAACAACTGGGGTAGGCCGGGGTATTTGTGGTTTCTCTTCTTCTTCAGAAATCTTTGAAGGCCCTGCTGGTTCTTGTGTAACAGCAGGGCGTTCCTTTTTAGCTATGACAGGAGTAAATGCAGGAGTGGGTCCAGACAATGGGACTTCGATTACCTTATAACCAGCTCGAGAATAGAGGTCACCACATTGGCTGCACATGTATTCATCATACCGATCCTTATCTGCACTTTTCTCGGCTGCAGATGCTACCTGAGCTAAAGTATACAAGTTAAGTTCTTTTTCATAAGCTTCCCTTGCTATTATTAACTCCTGCTTATAAGCCTGAATCTCGGCTTTCAGAAACTCATTCTCTTGTTGAAGGGAAGCTAACATGACAGGGTCTTCTGTAGCAATTACAATCTTTGTAGCTGGTTCAAGTGGATGGGAGGATGGTTGTTTGGTGGCAACTTTATTACTTATATCTCCAGCAGGTGGTTCTTGTGTGACAACTGCTGGACCATCAGCTAGTTTTGTAACAACTATATCCTCCTGAACATGCAAATTCTGCATATCAACCAACTGAGTGGCTAGTTCTTCTGTAGCAGCTATAGTTTGTGCAGTATCCTGGGTTTCTACACTTTTCTCATTGGCAGGTGGCTCTTGTGTATCAACTGTTGAATCAGTAGCAGCCAAGTCTTGCTCTATTTCCTGATCATGGTCATCAGCAGGTGGTTCTTGTGTGAAACTTGCTAAGACAGTAGCTGATTCAGCTGTATGTTGATTATCCATTTCCTATTTATCAGCAGATGGTTCTTGTGTAACACCTGCTAAATCAGTAGCTGCTATGTCCTGATGTGTTTCCAGATCATGATTGTCAGCATGTGTTTCTTGTGTAACACCTGCTGGACTGCTGGTTCTTGTGGGAAAACTACCTCTTGGTCATCTAACTTTTGCTCCTTAGCACATGTTGAGTCAGTAGTTGGTTCTTGTGTAACAACTACATCTAGGTCATCTATTTTTTGTTCCTTGGCAGGTGTTGATTCAGTAGCTAGTTCTTGTGGGGCAGCTACTTCTAGGTCATCTATCTTTAGCTCCTCAGTAGGTGGTTCTTGTGTAACACCTGTTGAGTTAGTAGTGGTTCTTGTGTAACAGCTACATGCTGTACATCGTCTTGGGTGTCTACTTTTGATAAATTAGCAGCTGGTTCTTGTGGAGCAGCTGCGTCTTCTGAAAGGAATGATGTCACAAAATCCTGGAAATTTTTCATTTCGGTACCTGAGGGTGAGGATGGTAAGGATTCGGGGTTTGGTGGGGTATGGGGTTTTAGGATAATGGGTGGTGACTTTGGGGTAGGGATCTCTGTTGCTGCTGCAGAAGACGTCCTCCTTCGTCTTCGAGGTAAGGAGGCAAGGAAAACAATGGTTTTTCTTTTATGGATTGCCTTTTCTAGGGTAGGAGGAACATCAGAGATAATAGCTTGTTTAATTGAGGCCCTTGTTCATCTTTTTGATGAAGGAACAATTGTTTCTTGCCTTTTCCTTCTCCTTCTCAGCTTAGCCAGGGGAATGCCATCGTCTGAATCACCACTAGGGATATGAACAGTGGGAATAGATGATTCAGGTAAACTATGGGACGGGGTTGATGCAATAGCGGGGTCAATCGGACTAGCTGTCACGGATGGCTGAGGATTTTCAGCATTCATTTGGAGAATCTTGGCTGCTGCTTGAGAAATTTCAACAATTTCTTGAGGGTTCTCAGTTGTTGGTTGAGTAACTTCAGCAGCTTCATGGGGGTTTTCAGCTGCTGGTTGAGGGATTTCAACAGCTTCTTAGGGTGGGTTGTTAAGGGGAGGAGGGTTCTGCAGGGCAAAGCCACTCAGGATTAAAAGTTGCACCAGGCGATGGTGAGTAAGGGAGAGGAGTGGGTACCTTGCATCCTTGGAATAATGTGCCATATTCTTTAGACACCCAAGCAGATAGTATGGCATATTTAATAAATGACCATGTCTTAAATGATTCAACAACACAAAGTCATGCTGGTACACTACTTGGTAACGTCCTTCGTAGGTGAGATAGTGCTTGACAAACTCTACAACCTTTGGCCATGGAGGTGCTAATGAATGCAGTGCAACACCTTTGCCTTTAGGTTCGACTCGCTCCCCAGGTACAAGAAAATCTTGCTGTGCATTCAGAATTATGTGTTTACGGCTGAACCAACAGATGCCATTGGCTGGTAATCCTGAAACTTGCACTATATCCTCCTCTGTTACCGGAATTCGCACTCCCCGAACAGTAGAATAATATTCCTTTAAATTACGTGCGAATTCCAGGACTTGCTGAGAATCAAATTCCTGGAGCCTCCAAAAGTAATCCACCCAGCCCACTTGCAGAAAAATTTGATATGCTTCTGGGTATAGTTCCAATAGAGCCGTTGAACCAGGTTCATTTCGAATAGTGTTACCTCCCATAGTTACTGGTTCGGTAAAATGCACAATACAGAGCCGAGTTACCGCAGCCGAGACGGAGTAAGATATTGCAAATGGGTTTATGACATAATAAAACAGAGACGGGGTGATGAGACTCGATCATGATAAAAAACGACGGTGATTGGCATATCGGGTAATGATTGCAAAACTTTGATATTCCCCCCAACTGTGGCTAAAACGATAAGTTTTGGATGTACAGGGATTTCGGCAATCATATCTGAATCTTCTCATTAACAATAGTTTAATATTTACACATAAACACGCATACCTCACGTTTTACCTTCGATTGTTGTGTTGAAAGTATATTTTTTTCATTTAGTGGATCACCAATGGTTATTGGAAAGGGTTATAAGATATGAGGGTATTTATATAAAAGGCTTTCTCTATTTGTAGGAGGTAATGGTGAAGGAACTCAATTATCAGGATGAATGATTGATTCTCTCAAATGGAAAGTGTTATATATTGATCGTTTTTTAGAGAAGTTGATGCCTCAATTACGGAAAAATGGGAAAATTGACGCTTTTTCAGAAAAATGGAAAAATTCGGTGTTTTGGCAATGGAGAAAGTGGGGAAAAGTTGGTGTTTCAGCAACGGGGAAAATGGGGAAAGGTTGGTGTTTCAGCAATAGCAGAAACTGGTGTTTCAGCAATGGCCGAAACTGGTGTTTCAGCAATGGGAAAAAGAGATGTTGTTGTTAAAGAGGAATAGGAAAATGTTGCTGATGGATCATGAATTGAAGTGGAATGGCCATGTTTCCCAAACTGAAACCTGATCCTGCTTGTAATGCAATTATTCCTTCAACTAGCCTCTGAATCTAAGACCTGCAAAATAAATTGTAATATGGCCACCCTTGATAGGGATTATTAATTAAGTAATCTAATCTAATACTGATACAAAAATAATGCAGAAGTTAAGTGCAATGAGGGGCAAGAGTCTCCCCCAAAAATATGTAATGTGAATCTGCCATGCAAGTGCCTTAAAATCCTCCGTAGAAATTGGTTGCTGGTACAGATGAAGCCGATACCCATTTACTAGCAATGGAGTTCTAGAACCATCAATTGTTAGGAGCCTTACTGTTCCATTGGGAAAAATAGTATCTATCTCGTAAGGTCCCAGCCACCCTGTTCGTAGTTTTCCTTGAAAATTTTCAAACCTGGAATCATATAGTAAAGCCCAATTACCTTTTTGGAACTGCTTATGTTTAATAGTTTTGTCATGCCACCTGGTTCTTTGTTGCTGAATCATAGTTGTTTGATGGATGGCATCCAACCTTTCTTCATCCAATTTCTGCAGCTGCTGCAACCTAGCTGTTTGTGCATCATTCAAATCAAGGTTAACAGTTAAAGCAATTCTTAGGGTTTTAATTTCAAATTCCACAGGAAAAACAACACTTTTACCATAAACCAATTCATAGGGTGAAAAACCTGTAGTGTTTTTCCAAGTAGTTTTGTAAGCCCATAATGCCTCAGGCAATATTTGAGACCAATCTTTCCTATTCTCCTTCACAGTTTTTGTTAAAATAGCTTCTATGAATTTATTTGTACTTTCCACCTGACCATTAGCTTGGGGATGGTAAGGTGTAGTCATTTTATGATTGATATGATATTTTTGAAGCATTCTTTGAAACCATGTGAATTGAAAGGAGGTCCTCCATCTGTGACTAATTCTCTAGGTATCCCAAATCTAATGAAGATTTCTTCAAATAAAAAGGTTAAAACAGACTCTTCATTAGCTTTGATTAGTGCATTAGCTTCCACCCATTTAGTCATATAATCTGTAAAAACCAATATATAAACTCTTTGGTTGGATGGAGGATTGATGGGCCCTACAAAATCTAAAGCCCATCTTTCAAAGGGTTCAAGTATTACCTGAGGGTTCAGTGGCATTTCATCTCTATGATTAGGTTGGCCCATTCTCTGACAACTGTTGTAGGCCCTGGCATATTTCTTTGCATCTTTGAAAAGTGAGGGCCAATAATAACCCATCCTGTGAATTTTATGTGTTGTTCTCTTATCAGCAAAATGCCCACCACAAGGGCCATCATGACAAGCCTTCAATATATCATAAACCTCATCCTCTCTAATGCATCTTCGGATCTCCTAATCAAGTCCTGTATGAAAAAGACACCCACTTATCCAGCTATACCTAGCACTTTGTTGAATAATCCTTCTTTTCTCCCTATGTGATAGGTGTGATGGTAGCTTCCCTGCAACCAGATAATTGGCAATGTCTGCGTACCATGGTGAGTGAGCAGATACTGCAAACAAATATTCATCAGGAAAGGAATAATCTACTGGAGTATTATCATCAGTTTTTATCCGAGAAACGAAATCATCAACTACATTTTCTTTACCTGGTTGATCCACAATTGTAACATAAAATTCTTGTAGTAACAATAACCACCTAGTAACTCGAGCATTTGTAACAGATTTATTCATTAAATACTTGATAGCCGAGTGGTCAGTATGAACAAAAGTAGGATAACCAGTAATATTAATGGCATAAATAACTACTAAAAATTATTTCTCGGTAACGGTGTAATTAAGTTCAGTAGGGGTCATATTCTTACTAATGAAGTAGATAGCATAAGGAAGATTGTTCTCTTCTTGACCCAAGACAGCTCCAATTGCAGTATCCAAAGCATCAGAGGATATATGAAAGGGAAGTGCCCAATCAGGTCCCCTTAGAATAGGAGCTGAAGAAAACTGATGCTTAGGTTCATCAAATGCTTTCTGACATGCATCAGTCCACTTAAATTCAACATTTTTCATAAGTAACACAAATAAAGGAGAAGCTATTTTATAGAAATTTTTGATAAATCTTCTGTAATATCCAGCATGTCCTAAAAAACTTCTTACATCAGTTTGTGTTTTAGGAATAGGAAGGGTCTGAATTACCTATACTTTGGATGGATCCACTTGAATCCCAAGGAATGAAATGAAGTGTCCTAGTACAATTCCTTCGTTCATCATCATATGACATTTTTCAGTACTTAAGGAAATATTAGCTTGTATGCATCTTTTAAGTACTTTCTCAAGGTTTTGTAGCGCAACTTCAAAAGTCACACCATAGGGAGTGAAATCATCCATAAATATCTCCAAAGAATCATTAAGCATATCAGAAAAGATTCCTATTACTGCTCTTTGAAATGTTGCTGGAGCATTACATAGTCCAAATGGGAGAACTCTACAAGCAAAAGTTCCCCAGGGACTAGTAAACTTGGTCTTGTCTCGATCTTGAGGTGCAATTCTGATTTGGTTATATCCACTAAAACCATCTAAAAAGGAGAAGAATTTCTTCTTTGATAAACTGTCCAACATCTGATCAATAAATGGCAAGGGGAAATGATCTTTTTGGGTAGCTTTATTTAAGGCTCTATAATCTACACACACTCTCCATTTCCCATTTTTCTTCGGTACTATTACCAATGGAGAAACCCATTCACTATCAGATATGGGGTATATAAACCCTGCATCAAGCAACTTTTGAAGTTCTTCCTTAACAATTTCCCTCAAATTGGGATTCATTCGCTGTTGGGGTTGACAGACTGGTCAGGCTCCCTCCTTAACATAGATATGATGAGTACATAATTCAGGAGAGATCCCCTTCATGTCTATGTAGTCCCATGCGAATGCCTCCTTGTTCTCATGGAGCAACTTCATTAGCTATTGTGTTTCAGCATCTGATAAATTGGGGTTTATGTTCAATGTTTTTCCAGGTTCAATTTCTACTGTTATGCTTTTAGAGGAGATAGCGGTTGATGTTTGAGGTAAATCTTCAGATTTAAGCTTTCGTTGTGTTTCAGGATCCAGAATTGCAATTAATTGATTATGTGCTTCAGAAGTAACTGAGGAAGGCTCAGAAATAAAATTACTAATTACTTCATCTTCTGTGGTATCTTTAAGAGTTAAGGCTTGTCCAATGGTCAAAATATGTTGAGTAACATTATCCTCATAGTCTAACCATACAGAATCATCATTATTAATCATAGGTGTAGCATGAGGGTACAACGTAAGCTGCTTAGTTTCACAACCATTAGAATTTGACATTGAACCTGATCTACAACTCATAAAAGCATCTACTGTAGCCAGCCAGGGTCTCCCCAAAATCAGAGGATGCCCCCACAACTTTGCTTTAGTCTATAACACCACAAGGTCAGCTGGGTAATTCCAGGATTCAACTGAA
Organism: Pinus tabuliformis; assembly: GCA_031772625.1. NCBI lineage: Eukaryota > Viridiplantae > Streptophyta > Pinopsida > Pinales > Pinaceae > Pinus > Pinus tabuliformis. The sequence continues at coordinate 62,527,096 of CM062805.1, read as the reverse complement.
ATGATCAGGTCTTCAATAGCCCCCTCTGGTTTTATTGTCGAACGATAAGCTAATTCCAGGATAGTTGGTGTTTCTCTAATTACATTTTTCAATTGTAACAGTTGTGCAGTTTCAAGGGTCATAATGTTTATAACAGCCCCTAGGTCTACCGGAACTCATGAAACAATAGTTTTTCTGATCTACACTGTTACCGTAGGGTGACCAGGATCACCATATTTTAGAGGAGGAACTTTTCCTGACATTAAAGAAGCTAGATCACGCATCACATGAACTGTAAAGGGATCTTTAGCCTTCCTACCAGGTTTCTTGATACAAATGTCTCTGACGGTTCTGGTATATATTGGTACATCTCTGAGTGCTTGTAAAAGTGGAATTTTAACATACAGATTCTGCAATTCCCCTAAAAGGTTAAAAGCAGGCGGCTCAGGTATCTTAGTGAGAGCCAAGCGCTCAGGGAATGGTGGTTCTGCTGTTTCAGCAGTTCCATTAGAGAATGGCTTGACTGTTTCAACATCCTTATTAGACGATTTACTCTGTTCTGTTTCTTCTTTATCAGAGTCGGAAGAGGTAATATCATCTATAATTGGCTCAACTACTCTCTCAGATCGTAAATGAATATCATTACATTGCACAGGAGATGTAGACAGGTTCTGAATGTGGATGACTTGCACAACTTTATTATTATTAGGGTTAGGGTTCAGTTATACATGCAACTGAGGCTTCATGGTCTAATTATTTGGTGGGGTACTTGACAGGAGAGAAAGTTGTTGCTGGAACTGAGGAAATTGGTTTGTGAATGGAGTTTGTTGAGCTCTCGAGTTTGGGTTCCATTGGTTAAAATAGGATTGTTGTAAAAGCCAGGCAGTCCACATTTTAGGGTCTACAAAGGGAGGGTTTATTTGATGCGTGGGTGGGAAATTCATTTGATTAAAGGGTGGGTATTGCATTTGGTTAAAGGGCGGGTAATTTCTTGATTAAAAGAAGGATAATTATTACAACGATTAAATGGCATGCTAGAATTCGTACCTTGTCCTCGTGGTTGCCATTGCCTCGTTTGTGTCAGCAGATAAACTGCTTCAGCTTCCCCCTCAGTTGGTTGTAATGCTACCTTTATCCCTAGTAAAGAGGGGCATTTTTGAGTTTCATGGTCCTTTTCACAAATGGTACAGATTGGCACCTTGTCGAGTGGGCATTCCCTCAATGGATGTTTTTCCTTGCATTTAGAGCAAAAGATGGCCAAAGTAGCTTCTGCCTCTGCCTGCTTCTTTTTAGCCTACAAGGTATCAATCTGTGAAGCAAAAGAACTTAACATTTCAGTCTTTAATTCCTCAAGTAGATTACCTATTTCAGCCCTTGTTGCTCCTCCACTAGCTGATTTCTAGACCCTTGAATAAGTAGTATCCCTACTCTTTGATTTATTTGCAGCTCCTCTTGAACACCTCTTGCAGAGGTTAACAATTTTTTCATACAATTCTTTAGATATATCCCTTTTACCAAGCATATTTAACATATCTAAACAATCATCCCTTACCCCTTTTAATAATATTGTTTTGAGAATATCTTTACTTACATCAGGGTGCTCAGATCTCTGCAGATTAAACTGGAGTCTTTCCACAAAGTCCTCCAGATTTTCATCCTCCTTCTGAACCATCTTGAATAATCCATCCCCTTTTTCTCTCGTCCGGCAATAGTCTTGGTATTTGGCTAGAAATTTCTCCTTCATCTGATCCCATGTTGTGATCACATCACCTCCCAAGCTCATAAACTATCTTAGTGCATTTCCTTTTAATGTTGCTGGAAACAACTTCAATTCTAAGCATTATTAACATAATCATAACTTCTACACAATATATCAAACTCAAACAGAAACTCATCAGGGTCTTCAGAGGATAAACCATGGAAGTTGGGTAATGCTGAAAGTGGGATATTCTTCATAGGAGTTGCTCCTTTGGGGAGTTCCCCAATAGGAAATTCCAAGGTGGAGAGGGAATTCTCTCCTCTTCCTTCTCCTCTACGACCTCCACCAAAGAGTCCTTCATTGTTGTCCTCCATTGGTTGTTTTCCTGATGCACTTGCCCGGTCTTTAGTGTTTTCTGTTGGACTCTCAATGTCCTGAACTAGTTCCTCAACTTCAATATATTATATTGGCTCTTCAATATCTTCTACTGGTCCTTCAACTTCCTCCAATGGTTCCTCAATATGTTCTGTTGTTTCTATAATCCTTTCAGGTCCCACTACTTCCTTCGTTTGATGGTCCGTCTGGAAAGAGTGTTGAGTATGTTGCCTACGAGAGCTTAACCTCTGGAATGTCTCAGCTTTTGAAATAATATCATCGATGAAAGTTTTCCTTCCTCCTCTTCCTTTGCCCTTGCCACCTGTAGGATTAGTTTTCTTGCGTCCTCTCATGTATTCTGCATAGCTACAGAAAAATCATCAGTACTTTTAAAATCTATAATTGCCTTCCCCGGCAACGGCACCAAAATGTTGGTCACTTTAATTTCTTATTGAATTAAACAACAAAGTGCGACATTAATTGTCAACCTAGGGAAGTCTTGTTATTTCAAAGGCAACTGCATACTATATGCACTCAATTTTAAAAGCAACAAAAGTTGTAGTACAAACAAATCACGCCTTAAATTAACAACCTGAAGCTCCACTCTGCATTACAACAATTACACTCTGTTGCAGATAGCTATCAGAGAATGCTTAATTCCACTCAAAGAATCAGATAATGGAAAAGAATCAATCTACAAAAGAAAACAATGGTTGTGCTGTAACAGAGAGTTAGGACCCTATCCCCAGAGCAGGAATCTCCAGCACCTGCCTCTGATTAAACAGCTTGCCAATTCACTCTGTAACTTAATCACTGATGAAACACTCATAAATTAACTTTGAATAACACAACAATAAATTAAGAAAGAAACAGAGTTTCAGCAAAGGTATTATAAACGATTTTTAGCAAACAGTACTTGTTAACAAGGCATGAATATAAGACACACTTGACACACTACAGAAATATAATGGGTGAATCTTGTGATGAAGGTGGGCCCTGTCCTTCTCACAATATTCCCCAGGAAACAAGAACTAGAAAAATATGTTCAGAACAAAATTCTATTCATCCATCAATATGTCATATTACAAAAAGAATTCCAATCCTGTTCCTTCAACTAAGCCTTTTTTCCACAGTTTGTTCCCCTCCCTCTAATGTAGATGTCTCCTCTTTTTAAAGAGGAGACATCTATTACAAAAGATTTACATTGTTTTAACCCAATATACAAAAATAGGGAAATCAATTCCCTATCAACAAAATGCTGTTACAGTAATGCTGTCTTTAGATTATGAGCATTACATCCAGTGTAACATCTTCCTCGGTGATCAGTTCTGGTTCCTTTGCTGCTGTCAAATTTAGAACGCAAATCTCAACTGTTTCAGCATCACGATTCAGGTGTCATTTCTCATGTTTTAGCAATTGCAAAAATAGACTTCCAGGCTATTTCAGCAGCGTGGACTGCACATCATTCTTTAACTTTTTAGCACTTAATAATTCAAAGATTAATTATGAATATGTCGTGATTATATGCTAAATAATTAAACGTATAGTGATGAAAAGAATCATTACATACCTTTGAGATAATTGGGTTAAAATACTAACAAAGGCTTTTAAATGTAAGTTGAAAGGGATGATATCATAGCAAAATATATGGTCAAAAAGGGTCAATATGAGGTCCTAATAGCAGGTTTCTGTTATTTTAATGCCATAGAGCCGTCATCCTGTCTATGCATTAGAGAATAGATTTATAGACCTTTTGACTGGTTGTAGCTGGCCATCACAGGGTCCTATGCATCTGCTGGTGTGATCAGTATTCTCCATCATCACATTTTCCTCAAAACTGTTAGTAATTGGTGGTCTAAAGCCTTGTAGTCTGGGGGTATTCACCCATGTTTAGGGTCAAGCATAGTAAAAGTGGTTATCTGGGTTGAATATGCAGCATTTGTTTCATTCATCCACCATTTTTCCAACATTTTTTTTGAGTTTGTAATGTTCCCTAGCATCTCTGATATACAACCTATTAGAGTTTCTTGGGGTGATAACATTAATTGGCGCCGTTTCTAGGGAGAGGAGAATCGAAGCTTAGCTTCCCTAGGAGAAAGACACAGTTCTAGATTTTGATGATAAACAAGGTGTGGACACATATTTTGGTTGTAATCATCTATCTGGCGACTCCACTGGAGGAAGCCCATCATTTGGCGACTCCACATTACAGTTCTGGCACAATTGGTGAGGTATGTTCGGTGAAATACTTAGAAACCATCAGCTGAATTAGTGCCTGATCCTGAGAAGATCTTTAAGCAGAAGAAAATTTCGTAGAAAGGAGCATCAGGATGAGGTAAGCCCTAAAATTTTTATGTATCTCTGCTAGTATAGAAATTCCTTCAGAGATTCATACAGCTCCTTGTCATTCATGTCCCTTTCGAACCTCACTATAAAAAGCACCCATGATGTCCATCATATTCCTCTGTTTTTGTCATTCTTTTCATTGATTCATACCACTCAGTCTACCAGTATCCTTTTACCTTACCTCAGTCATGGCAAGCCAACAAGCTCTTACAAGGATAGAAAGAATTGTTGCTGCTAGGTATGGACCCTTAGTCTTGCCTACACCTTTGAATGCCATGCCTACAGGAGATTATCAAGAATTTATGCCAAAGTTTATTGGTAAAGAAGGAATATCAGCAGAAGAGCACCTCGAATCTTTTTATTGTTATGATGATAATCTAGATATCAATGAAGAGGATGTCTGGATGAGGGTTTTTGTCCAAAGCCTAGATGGGGAGGCTAGAAAATGGTTCAGAAATTTACCCCCTAGGTCTATTGTAGACATTGAGGCCCTAGATGATGTGTTCCTGAAGCACTGGGGGAATAATAAAGATCTGCTCTTTCATCATACTGAATTTGGGAACTTGCAAAGAGAAGATGGTGAGATGCTGTCTCATTTCAATATCAGATTCAATAATATGTATAGTAGAATGCCAAATGAAGTAAGACCCACCCCTGCTTCTGCCATGATCACTTATGCTAATCCCTTTGATTCTCAATTCTTCCTGCCGTTAAGAGAGAGAAGATGTACTTCTTTGGCTGATATGCAAAATGCAGCCTTTGAGGTAGAAGCAAACATTATTGTTGCAGAGAGACTTGAAGGTGATGCCGAGAGACGTCAGGGAGGTGAATCCTCATCATCCTCAGAGGTCGAGATCAATGAATTAGCGATGATGATTGAGTTTTTGGCCTCTGAACTTTCCAAGTTAAAATCTGAGCAGTATTCTAAAGAAGCAGGAGCTTATTGTTCCTTTTCTCTTCCAAGTCGAAATCCACATAGAGGAGCAAATGAACATTTGCAGATTTTTCAAAGAAATAAAGTTACAAATGAAGATAAAGGGGTAAGGCCCATTTTACAAAATATAGTCATGGAAGAAGTGCAGCGTGAGGAGGAGGTCCATGTTTTGGAAGGTGCTCCTTTCCTAACAAGAGTTGTTTATGAAGAAGCATTATCCAAAGGTACTGCTCATAGGTTTGTTGTAGCTGAAGAACAACAAGCTTATCAGTAGGATCATTCAGCAGCAGGTCCTGTTATCCTCCAAGAATATGTGCTCGATGCTAGCTCATCTTCACGTGGCTATACAGACCTGCAAATTAGCTAGCCTGTTTTTGTCCCCAGTCCAGTGATTAAAAAGGAGAGGAAAGCTCTCCATCATCTTTTGTTTCGCTATCTACTCAAAAGAAAATCCCTCACAGTTGCCCCTTGAACACTGAGGCAGAACAAAATTTAATGCTCAAGGTTGAAACTGATCATCTCGGTCTTGATATTTTGAAACCTTCTCAGGTGGCCTCAACACAGAATGAAAGGGCAGCTTATCAGATGACAGAGGAAGAGGATGCGTAGTCTTGGAACTCCTCCTTGGATGTGGACTGTTCTGAGAAAAATAAAGGAGCAGATGATGTCTCTGTGTCCCCTGCATAAGAATACAATGCTGCATCATTCATATTAGTTGTGCAGACCACAAAAGACACAAAAAAGTACACAAGAATCATGACTATGCAACAGGTGTACAAAGGCTCCCATGAAGAACATCGAGGGAGGAAAGCACATAGAAGGGGAATGAAATTTGATCCCTATCTACCCATCAAGGTCAAATCTCCTAAACTCTTTGAGGTAGAGGATCAAATAAATCTTGTTTTGCAACTCTATGATGAAGGGGCCAAGAGCAGGAGAAACAATTTTGAGGGCCTATCAGTTGACCAATTTTTAAGTAATTGTGTTTATTGTAAGCATTTTCTTTTACAGGTTTTAGTGTAGACCTAGTTTGACTCCATGCCCAATGGATACTAGGAAAAGGTTTTTAAGCTGATTTTTTATGAAGGCATTAGTCTGCAGGTTCTTGAGACCTCACAGGGAGGATCTCATCCCCAGAAGGAGCCAGTGTTAGCTCTGCTATGTTCTTCAACTTTTGATGGATAAAAACAGGTTGGGCAGTGCTGATTTTGGTTGCAAGGGAGCTCGCAGCAGTTCATTGTATTCATCCTCCTTCATTTGCATTATTCCCTTATAACTCCCGCTACGTTCGTTTCCTCCTTCCCTTTCATTCTCCTTATTCTCCTAACTCCATTATTTTAGTTGTCTTCTATAAAACATATAAACCCTATAAAACCCATTTAAACCCTTTTCCTCTTTGGTCTCGGGTGCAAGCGTTAACACATCAAACCGTGGTCATATAGCCTCGGCACTAAGGTCTTAACCCCTCATAACTATGTGCATATGCAAAAGTGCTACCGCCGAGAACCTTACCTATCACATGAAGAAATAAGCACGTGCTTTAATTCCTAGACCGTCCTATCATTTCCTGCCAGGATTTGACGATTGACGCTTCCCCCATTCACGCGACCTGCGCACATGTTAACCCGCGGGGGCGGTGGTTTTTGGCTGCCACGCATCAAAAATATGTTGGATCGCTGCCCGTTATATGGAAACCACCTTAGGCCCAAAGGCGGTGCGGGGAATACTGCGTGCCCACTATGCCGTCTATTCCCCAGCCATTAACCTGTGGGTGCCTTCCGCTTGCGATCACCGTCGGATCTGCCGCGTCCAGATCTAACGGCCCTGGTTGTTCTCGCCCGTGTGCTCCTGATAACCCCCTTCACGCAATCTCCACCATTGATTTTTATGATCCGACGGTGGAGCTTCGTTCCTCCGATCAAGTCTGCCTCGCGATACTGTCTGTAATACTCATGAATGCTCTATGCTGCCAAAGAATCAAGGCGGTCACCTACCTGTACCCGCGCAGTAAATCCTTAGCAACCGCATTTAAATGACAGAATGGCCGAGAAGGAAACAGGACAACCTCGAGCAGTTAAAGCATTTATCAGTTATGGGTTTCTTTCAGTCAGCATTCCGCCTGCTCAGAGAAGGACATTAGACTATCAGAAAAGGTCGATTTTGTTCATTAAGACACTAAGATTGCAACAGAAGCCCATTTCAGAGAATTAATATGGTTGTTGGTCATTATGATCCCTCCTCGTATAACACAACAGAGCAATTTTGTAATCAACCTCTATATATATCCAGAAGACAGAATGTAATGGTTGATGAATGTTATTTTTTTGTAAGCTTCAACTTCTGGAGACTGTAACTACTATGATACCTGCAACATCTGGTCTTCATTTTCAGCTAATGCAAGCTTCTTTTGCTGTTAATTGCTCATTATCCACTTCTTCTTCTTTGTTCCAGGATGTTCCTGTTATGTATTTATTCATGTGTTGCTGATGTTTAGAATTAGAGGGGCTATCATTCCACCTCCGTGTTTGAATATAGCATGTATCATTGAGTTTGTGTGTAGGCTTTTGTTATTTTAATGCCAGAGAGTTGTCATCCTGTCTGTGCATTAGAGAATAGATTTACAAAACTTTTAACTGGTTGTAGCTGGCCATCATAGGGTCCTATGCATCTGTTGGTGTGATCAGTATTCTCCATCATCACATTTTCCTTAAAATTGTGAGTAATTGGCGGTCTAAAGTCTTGTAGTCTAGGGGTGTTCACCCATGTCTGGGGTCAAGCATAGTAGAAGTGGTTATCTAGCTTGCATATGCAGCATTTGTTTCATTCATCCACCATTTTTCCAACATTTTTGTTGAGTTTGTAATATTCCCGAGCATCTCTAATATACATCCTAGGAGAGTTTCTTGGGGTGATAACAGGTATTCCGAAGAGAGTCACTACCTCATCAAATTCACCTCTTCAATAAGGCGACAAACGTGAATGTGAAAGGTATACATTTTCCTTTAATCAAGTTTCTTTTCATTATGATAAACATGGTAAATATTCACATAATATTCGGAGAAAATTTACATGTTCCTTTTGTGGTTTGAATAACCATAATATTTCGAGGTGTTGGAAGAGGATAGCCATACACAAGAAACTTTCAAAACAAAAGAGACAGAAAGCCAAAGTTCCATTGGATAATGGAAACCATGTTGAAAAGAAGGTGCAATTATTTTTCACTCATTGCCATAAGCAGGCTCATCTTGTAGACAAGTGTTGGACTTTGCATCCAAGAAGCCATCCATGACATTTGAAGATGGTGGAGAGAGATTTTGGCAAGAATGGAAAATAGGATTCCATAATTGATGTGGGTGAGGATGATACACATGATGAAGTGCAGTTAAAAGAAGCACCATTGAAATGGTTTGGAAAGAGATGGTTAGATTTCTTAACTAATTAAGGCCTTGCATTTCTTTTGATAATTGATACAAATCTTGCCTTATTGATGCATTTCCTTGTTATTTGGATGCATTTCCTTTTTCCTTAAAGTATGCTACATATTGCATGAAGCAAGATGTTGGAAAAGTAGAGTTATGTTGACTCACTTAGATGTAGCAAAGATGGCAATTTCCAACTACAAATTTGCATGCATGTTGCATTCTTGAAATTGCATGTTTACATCAGGAAGGTGTTTGAAAGTGGAGTATGTTGACTCACTTTATTGTAGCAAATTTGGTCATTTCAGCGCTTTAAGTACGCATACATACCAATGGGATTCTTGTACTTGTGATTGTACTTGTGAGAGAGTTGAGGATTGTTATACGTACATGAGAGTTTGTGCATGTGAACATTTGATTTTTTAATAGTTTCATTGTGCTTGAACACGCGTGACTGATTGAGTTGTGTTGGTTGATTGCTTTGTTAACATGTATGCTGTCAACTTGAGAATTTTGATCATTCGCACATGCATGAGTGTCGACTTGTGTGTCGATTGATTGTTACATGTATGTTATATCGACTTGGAAGAGTTGATTTTGTCTCCAAAGATGAAAGGAAGATGTGACAAATTATTTCATGAAAATGTGGAATTCTTGTTGTAAATTGTCAAGTTGTTGTACATGCTTTTGCTTGACTTGAAAGTCAGTTGTTTGGAGAAGCATTTTTTGTCAACTTGTGTTTAGTCGATGGTTTATACACCAATATTTAAGAGTACATGGCGATGTTCACATAATGTGACATTTGTTGCTTTGAAGAAATGAAAGGAAGAGGTCGTAATGTTATATTCTTGCATGAGTGTTTTTCATGGTTCATGGTGTTTCTTGTAACAAGATGTTGCAGGATTTTAGAAGGTCCACACTTGAGGAACAGGCTCATGATTAGCCTTCATTCTCAAATCAAGACATGAGAAACATGTTAATACTAGAGGATGATGGAATCAAGAAGAAAAAGTGGACAAAAATGCCAAAACAAATTGCAGCCATTGTAGACCATTTGATGTGTTGATGCCAAGAAGTGAAAGAGATGGAAAATTCAATCTTCTAGATGTGGAATTTTGAATCGTGGAGGTAAAATAATGGTCATTTCCTTTTTCGTTATTACTGATATTGGAACTCATTGTTATATTTCACACAGATGGGAAAATTTTGGCTACATACTAATTGGGATGCTAACCAGGCATCTGTACAGCCGAGTCAACAAAAGGAATATTCCTTGGAATATTCCTAGAATATTCTCACAGTTCGCTTAGTCACGATTTGGCAAATGTCGGCATATTATTGGTCTAGAGAATTTTGGGTGCACAAATGAGAGGGTGAGATGTGGCAAGCCCAGAGGCCACCATGTGCCTTCTCAAAGGTCATGTAAAATTATAGTGGGGAGGCCACAGTTGAACCCGCGACCTCGCCCACACAATCCCACACATTAGCGCTATACCACAACATGTTTCTTAATAAACATAGAGCACACTTTTTATTTAAAGTTATTAAATTTTCCATTTGGGAAAGAGAGGGCCACCCCCATGGGCTAGACCTCTCCACATATGACCATAACCCATAACTGGAAGCCATGGCTATGTGATAAGTGGAGTTTAGCATTAATTAAACCATGATTAACCATTAATTAATTTTGGATTTAGTTGGCTACAGTTTGGTAGGTCTGACAAATCCGGTATTACGACAATTTTGGCAGGGTTAGCTGGAGTTTCTTTAGATTTGGTGGAGTTTTCCTAGGGAAAACTGAAGAGGCCATAACTTTGGCATATTTCGACCAATTTTGGCTCAAAATAAGTAATTCCTAGATGCTATGGATGCTCTAAACACAATGGAATAGGTTGTAAAGGAAGAACATCACTTTTCTACATGATTTTGCTACATTGAAGTTTGATGTTTTAATTTGGATTAGTCACATGTGTGATGGTTATGTTCATTGCATTAAAGATCTTGATGTTATATGTATTATGTTAACCTAGTTTGACCTATGCATATGGTTATGGTTGCGATATTTAGGTATGAACCGACATATTTCTAATATTGTTCTGTATTAATCTAGACTGATCATACATATGTGATTGTTATGCATGAACGACAATTGCTTATGAACTTATGATGTGAACACGTTAGTTAGTTATTGTTATGGATATCATGATTTATGTTCAAGTTGATATGTTGTGAATTTGTAACATGCTAAGTTGGATTGAGTGTGCAGACAAGATCACTTCCCCTAAGATACATCAAGGTATGAGTTTTCTTATTTCATATATTTGGTACTTGACTATTTGATTACGTTTGTTAGTTGATTTATTTAACATGTTATGGTTGCAAGATTGGTTGAATGTTTGATGAATTGCATAATATGAGTATGTGTTCAAAATGATCTTGTTTTAAGATGATTGTATTAACATATCTGTTGAGATAGTTGATATGTACTTGAGTGTAATAGGCGATAGTTGTAACATTATGTGTAATGATTATGTGTTAACTATGGATTATGATGTAATGGTTAGACTTGCTAAATGTTGATTTCAAATTGATAGATATGATTGTCTTGATATTTGGAACGTGTGGTTGACATGTGTGAGAAGTTGCAGGAAGAATGTTAGTATTAACCTGACAAGAGAATAAGTGATTTTCCTATATAGCTAACAATTGGATGACGTGATATCATGTAATAAGATTCGATTGCAGCAAGATAAACGGTAAAAGAAAGGGTTGGGAAAGAACTCCTTAAGATATGTTTGGAAACCCTAATTCCAAACGAATGAGTGCTTTGCATACAACAAGTCTTCTTAACCCTAATTTGTATGGAATTATGTGGATGTGTTATAGATTCATGAATATGTACATGACAGGTATATTAGCTAGTTTCTAGTTACAGGTGAAGGGAATTGGAGTCCCTTGAGTGATAGCTTGGATGTGTTCAGTTGCAAGCAATGTGTTTGACACAAGAATGGTATATTGTTATATTTATTTATGCACTAAAAATTAATTTGTTTATGGTAGTATGATGCAAGGGATTCTAAGGCAAGAGACTTCCATGAAATATTGAAGAAAGCTTAGGTTGAGCTTTCCTTGGGAGCCATGGGGATTGAGTCATGGTGTCTGTTGTTAGTCTTGTGCTTTGGCCTTTTGCGATTATTTTTCTTTATAATTTATTTTGTGTGTGTTTGGTGCATATATATGCCACTTTGTTTGAGGTGTCGTATTGATATTAGTTTTCATGATTTTCTTCTACTTTGTTTCTTAGATTTCCTTTTATGTTTTGAGTCTTGGGAATTGGTTGGGAAAGAAGAAATTTGATGGAGCTCAAGAGAGTTGTGTATTACTTGATAGGTAATGTAAGACATGGATAAAGCTCTGTGCATGAGTAAGTGCAGCGAAAGGTAAGACTATGATAGTCAGTTGGGTTCATTGGGTCCATTGTGGTAAATGGATGATGACAGGAGAGTCATGAGAAAGGTAACCAGGAAATGTAAAGTAAATGGATCTTAGGTGTTGGATGACTTGGCTATGTTGGGAAATTTTGTTCTCAATGTTGTGCATGTTGTGCATGAATAAAGGAATTTCTCTTAACCTTGACCTTGATATCTGGCAATTATTTTATGATCATGATTATGTTGATGTTTATATATGTATACATGTATGTATGTATGTTGTTGTCTAACAAGATGATGATTTTCTTATGTTAACAATTATATATGTATGTATCTATGTATGTATCTATGTCGATGTGTGATAGGGTTGTGAGGGATCATTCTTTTGGAGGAATGCTTTCTTATGTTGGTAAATAGCATGATGAGGTTCCTGGACTTATGTGAAATCATGTGGGAATAGTAGTCATGACAAATATACAAGGTCAATATTATGTGGATATGAATTTATATTTTATACTTGTATTTTTCATATGTTTATCTTATGACAAGTATGTGGAAGGATATATCAGCGAAATGAAAGCATTGTGGTCTATCACTTGTTGGGACAAGCATGGATAAGACATTGGAAACAAGGTTGCTTGGTAAAGGTAGTGCGGTTTCAGATGTGAGGTACTATTATTGTGCATATGTTATTGTTGGCTTGATGGACCCTGACCCAGTTTCATTGTTAGTCAGCTAAGAAAATTCCTACACTACTGGCCCTTTCGGCATCATTCCACAGAGCACGGACTGAAGTCTGACCCGAAGCAGTATGGGGGGATCTAGGAACAGCCTTTTTGCATCTTGAGATGGTCATGATGTCGGTTTTATACCTTAAACCCTTCCTTTGCGCAGATCTATAAGCCTTTAGGGCTTAATCAGTGTACTTTCTTTTCCATCTCTTAGAACCCTCACGAAGGTATACGATCGTCCTTCGTGCAACCATACCCAGTGGCTCAAGTACTTACACACCATTGTTACTGTGTTAGTGTATAATCTCCTGAATTATCTTAATTGTTCGCCAAATTTACCATGCAATTAATATTATCTTCGTGTAAACATATATCGCTATTTGCATTCATACAACAAATAGAAAAATATTCAGTTGCGCATCAAATTAGCATTATAACATAAATCCACACTTAACATAGCATAATCACATGCGATCCATAGAGGAAAAATACACAGTAATCAAAGAATACTTCTCTTTATTAATGATTTAGATTTTCAATACAGACTCTATTTGCCCTGTGCACATAGTTGCACGGGTCTGTGCACTCAACTGCAGACTTCTACTCTAGGCCTCTACGCTCTCAGATGCAAAACCTCTTCCTACGTTAAGACTTTCACTCCTAGATCTTTACAGAATCCTCAATGCTCCAACTTACTTCACACCTTTTCTCCCAAAGACTCTTCTAACACTTATTTTTATACAATCCCGTGATTTGTGGACCATGGGTAGATCCTCTACAGCCGACATGAACTTTACAAAAGAAGGGTGAAAAACCCTTAGTGACTCTTTACATCTTTGCACTCCGTGACCATAAAATGTGGAGACTTTACATTCTTTATACAAAATTTGGGCCTTTTTCCCCAAAACTTAGGCTTTTAGCCCAAAAATGGCTCTTAGGGGAACCCGTTCCCAACAGGTCCCCAACAAAAACATGGTGACTCACCGTCGAGTTACTCTGCCGACGTGGAGATCTTGTCACAAAGACCTTCGAGCTTGACTTGGACAACTTCTACCTTGGCGGTGCATTGTGTTGCCACCTACTTCATCTCCTTGACCAACTTCTCTATCGCTGGCCCTATGTTGTCTGACTAAATCTTCTACTGAGTCTCCTATAGACAAGCCAGCTTGCCTTCAATAGTGGTCGTGATTGAGTAGGCCTCATCCAGGCAAGGTTTCAAGCGAGCGTTTAGCACGACTTCCTTGTGCTGAGATGCATCTACCTACTCTTTCCATGGCTTGGCCTCCTGCATCTTAGCTAACCTCTGCGTGGTGGTGACAGTGTGAGCTGTCACTTTGATTTCGTCATATTGCTATTGTAGCTCCCATGCTCCTGTTTCCAACTGTTGTACAGTGGGATCTTCTTGCAGGCAGGTGACTACCTTGAGCGACTACTTGGAGAGCGTCGTACAATCCTTCACAGTGCTCTCTAATGCTACTACCACATCTTTCATGGTGGTCTTACACTTCTCCCTGATCTTTGGTGAAGTCGAAGGCTAAGCCTTGAACTACATCTCTGTAATTTTTAGGTTTAGCTCTAGCTGAACCTTTGCTAATTCAGTTTATGCGTCGCACACTCTGGCAGCAACATTTTGAGCCCTCACATCTATCGACTCAACCTCGGGAATGCCCAGCTCTAGGACAGTCCTGCACGCCTCAGCCGTGACTGTGGCAGTGTGTTGGTTCTTGTTTGTAATTTGTTTTACAAGGTCAAGGGCGGAGTATCTCTAGACATTTATCTGGGCGTTGTTGACCTTCTGTTCATTGATCACCTGCAACGCACACTGTTCATGAGCCCAAAGTTCTGTGATCACGCTGTCCAACAAAAGATGAAGCGCCTCATTGGGAAGCACAAGCAGGTTGAGTCCAACTCTCTTGAGGCTGCTGACACCCGGTCTATGAGCTTTAGTCTCTTTTGTCATTGCTCCATCTGGTAGCGCTATTCTCAGGGATCCCTTGTATGCAGAAGCCTTGTGGCTTCTGAGGTGCCAGGCACCAACCTAATTGATGTTGCGCAGGTCTGTATCTATGATGTGTGGATTTTCAGCTCACGCAAACTCGTCTGTATGGCATGCAACACCTACTGTTGTTGCTCCTTGAACTACTACAGCAGTTCCGCAGTGGCATCCTGCATCATATCACCTATGTCATTTAAGTCCCCCTCTGATAGGGTGATCAGGACTAGAGACGTCTTGCTAGCCTTGGAATTCTTCTGTGGCCCCACTTTTTCTTAGTCTCTGGTGCACTTGATGTGGAATAGAGTCATCTCTAGGTCCGCTCCTCCCTACTCCGTCGCGCCATCTTCTTCCTTAGTCTCTAGCGAAGGAAACTTCTGACTTCAGTCAGAGTCGCACTCCTCTTCACCTGCCTATCCACTCGACTGCTGTGTGAAAGTGCGCTCTACGTTGGCCTTGTCGTCGACCTCCTTTCTCCTCTTCACGATCAACTATTCCATCTTCAGCTTGGCTTCTTCCTTCTTTTGCTGTGCGGCAGTCTTGCTAGATCCTGCTATCGAGTCCATGGAGTCCCGCTAATCTACCAGCCAATAGTCAAGGACTATTGTAATTTCATTACCTATGGCCAAGTATGGAAGGTCGTGCCACTTCTTGTCAGTGTCCTTTCGCACTCGTATTGAGACAAGGTGGAAGTCAACCTTGAATTCCAAAAACTCTTGCAACTTCTCAAAATTTGTAGGTGGCAACCGCGGCTTGCGGCTGATGGCCATATGGATTCTCATCTCCGTCAAGATCGAGAAGATCTTTCTATCCTTTATCCATTGAAGATCCTTCATCACCCATAGAGAAGAGAACTTCGATGCCTCTTGTAGGTCTGGTGCGACTGGAGGAAATTGGATATCTTCATGTAGCTCCCACACAACTAGCACTATGGACAACAATAGCCATGCATAGTGGGAAGTCTTACTGTGATCTTGTGCCTCACGACATTTCACGAGGAACTCACCGCAAAGGTAGCACGCCAAGTTAAATTGAACTCCCTTCGCGCACTGGGCTACTAAATCTATCATTGGTGCCGACACTTCATCTGCATGACACTTCTACATGACTTTCCATACCAAGATTTGCATCGCCACTTTCATCGCGGGGTCAGAAATACTAGAAATGGCATAGCCACGTGGCTTCTTTACGATCTTCAATTTTTCCTTCAGGACCTCAACAAGCACATGCTTGCTGGCCTTTTCACCAAATTCCATGGCCAAATTTTCTCTTGTGTACTACAACCACGTGATCCTATGGATCAACATGTCAGTGATGGGTATCGGCTCCTCAAACCACAGACACCCATCATGCACCAAGGACATCAGCTACTTGATTACAACCATCGTGATAGTTGTGTGGTTGTAATGCGGCACCCATAGCAGGTTTAACAAGCCTGCCTTGTCCATGCCTTTTAGCCACTTCCTTGGCTCCAAAGTGGTCACTCCAGTATTTTTGTGGAAGACACGGTGCATAAGTTGGTTTGTCACTAAATGAGGGAAGCGCTCTGTGTCAGCTAAGTCCTAGTCCTCCAACTTCAAAAGGGGGACACGCCCCAAGTGCGGTCCCTCAAAGATAATTTGGTCTGGCAGGAGGGGTGTGTGCAGGGTGACCTTACTCTCATCAATATCTTTGGGCACCTTCGTCTTGCCTCTGGATGAAGGAATGTATTCAAACAGCTTAGAAATGGGGTCCGACCCCTCAATTTCAACATCCTTCGTTTCCACTACAATATCCTCATCATCCATGGGGATTTCTTGGGACTTTTGTTCCACCTCTATGTCAATCATTTTGGCCTTTTCTTGTGTGATGGGTTTCCCCGGTTGTGGGTGCTTCCTAGGTAATCCACGCACCGACGGTTTCATTTTCTGCTTGTCCTTATTTGGTTTTCGGGCCTCTTGGGTTGGCATAAGCCTTGGCCTAGGTGTCCTAGGTGATTTAGGTACTTTTGCTGGTACTTCTGTAGGTGCAACTTCCGGGGAAGCTCCCTCTGCTGCCATAGCTACCTCTAGAACATCTCCCTTGGCTGTCACTACTTTAGCACTCATAGCTTCTACAGGCGTCGACATGATGCTATGTAACAGCTCCACTGTCTCCTTTGGAAACGTCTCAAATATTGAACTTGCTATCATAACTTCAAAGTTTTCATGGTTCATGTGCGCTTTAGATCTCAACAACTCAATTCTGAAAATGCCAAGTGTTTTTCACTGAGAAGCCATATGTAATTTATAAACACTTTAGAATTCAAATCCGACCGTTCACCTCAAAATCGGTTCATTAATGCGAGATTGGCGGCATTTTTGCAAAGATATTGCCCATAACATCCGACTTAAATGCCACCCCCCAATCCATTTGGTTGTTTTTTCATCATCAAATCATGAACAATGACTTTAACGATCATTTTATGGCTATCCTATGTGGTTTTCCCTTTGGTAGTGCAACTCCCTGCGTGATTATGAGGGCTCTATGACATTTCTTTGTTCCGCGCAGTTCCCCGATCACGCAGGTCTCTGAACCGGGCAGTGTAGTTCATAGTCCCGTGCTTCCTTCCAGCTACTTGGAGTGCTCAGACTGTGCTTCCCTCATATAGTCAGTTAGCTGGATCACCGGTGTATGCCTTCAATCCATTACCATTCACCTTCCTTGGGAAGGTTTCTCCATTCAGTTTGACTAGCTGAAGTGCTCCACCATCAGTAATATCCTTAATGACATACAGCCCTAGCCAGTGCATCCTAAATTTCCCTAGAAATTTAAAAAATCTGCTGTCATATAATAAGACCAGATCATTTACCATAAAGGTGCACAGTTTGATGTGCTAATCGTGCCATGTCTTTTTGTGCTCCTTTTGAACTTGTTGAAGAAATCAAGCTAGAAATTGGTCCTCCTCAAGCTCCTATAGCTGCACGAGCCTCTCTTCCAAGGCTCCACAATCCGTCATTCCTATGAGTGCACTATGTGTAGACTAAGTACAATGTATTCAATTGGAATCATAGCTTCTATGCATACACGAGTCTGAAAGGTGTTTGTCCAGTCAGCTTCTTGTATGTCATTTTGTAGGCCCATAGCACCACGGGTATGCACACATCCCAATCATTTGTCTAATCATTGCATACCTTCGTCAGCATGCTCTCCAGTATCTTATTGAATGCTTACACTATCTCATTAGCATGTGGATGATAAGGTGTAGTTTTCTGATGATACACCTGAAATTGTTTTGTCAACGCGCTGATTGTTTCATTAAGAAAGTGTGTACTGCGATTGCCCATCAAGATCTTTGGACACCGGAATATCATCAGGACATACTCAAAAATAAATTTGCTGCTATCATGCCTATGCAGTCCTTGACAGGTTGTGCCTTCGCCCGTCTGGTCAAATACTCAGTCGCGGTGATGATGTACTGCGCACTCGTCTTCTTTCCTGGTGGCTAAATTGGTCCCACAAAATTCATTGCCCATTTTTTGAATGGTTGTATTGTCACCTGTGGCATCAGAGGTAGTTCATCCCTCTGTGATGGCTTGCTAGTCCTTTGATATGCATCACATGCCCTACAATATGATTTTGAATCCTTATGCATGGATGGCCACCACAACCTAGGGCATAGAATCTTCTGCGTTCTTGCTTTCCATGCATAATGTCCTCCCGCAGCTCCTCTTTGAGCCTCAGCGAGGATGCTGCTCATTCAAAATGTGGTACATAACAATGCAATATTTTGTCTAACCCAATTTTGTACAAGTTCCCTGCAATGATAGAAAAGTTTCACATGCGCGCTACTAGTTCCTTCTTCTGTTGACTTGTATAACCTTCCGGAGCCAATCCTGTCATCAAGAAGTGGATAATAGATTCAAAGTGACCATCCATGACACGTAATGCAAATAGTTGCACGTCAAGAAGTGCTTCCTCCAAATTAGTAGGTTCCTATCCATTTTCAATGCACGACAAATGATGAGGTCACACATTTAGTCGTCTTGGCTTTACAATAACTTTGAATGCGTACTCCTGGAACAACAACAACCACCTACATATTTCCCCCCCCAACACAGGCTTGTTGACCAGGTACTTCAACACAGAATGATCAATATACATCTTAAAGTGTCCGCCCAACAAATAGTGCTTGAACTTCTAGAACACATACACAATAGCTAATTCTTCGCTCCCTATCGTGGAATATTTTTTCTCCACTTTAGACAAATTCCTACTTGTGAACGCTATAGAATGATCCAGTTCTCCCTCACCAACTTGTTTCAGCATGACCCCCAGCACAATACATGATGCATCCACGTGCACATGAAATTCCTTCTTCCAATCCGGGAAGACTAGGATCGACACAGTGACCATTTTCTCTTTCAGCACATCTAAGCTCTTCTGACATTCATGATTCCAACATAATGTAGCATCCTTTTTAAATAATTTCTCCATAGACATGGTGATCTGGGCATGGCTCTTGATGAACTTCGTATAGTATATGCTATTCTCTAGAGTTGTGCGTAGCTGTTTCACACTCCTCAGTGCCTTCAAGTTGATTATCACCACGATCTTCGTGGGGTCTACTATTAATCCTTGTTTGCATACCACATGACCGAACAAGATCCCAAAAGGGACACAAAACATACACTTCTTTAGATTGAGCATGATCTTGTATCTCCTACATGTATCTAGCATCAAGCACAGACTTTCCACATGGCGCTTGACCAATCCAAACACTTTCCAATCATAAAAGTATACCTCCAAAACTTTATGAGTGAAGTCTTTGAATATTGCAATGACTACGTGCGAAAATATCACTTTTGCATTCTTCATCCCAAAAGGCATTACTGTGTGTTGAAAACATACTAATTTAGTCATGAAGGTCCTCTTGCTTCTATCCTTAGGCGCGATTTTGATCTGATGGTGCCCAGAGAAACCATCAGTGAAAGAGTATGCTCCTTGGCTACCTACATTATCCAGGAGCTCATCGCTAAATGGTGTCGGGAGGGGATTACGTATGCAGGCATCATTTAACTTCCTGCAATCTACACATATCCCTATTTCTTCCTTCTGCTTCTTTTCCTGAACCACTATTGGGCTCACCCAATCAGATTCTTCCACTGGTTCAATAATACCTACCACAAGCATCTTATCTAACTCAACATGGACCCTTTCCTTATACTTCGGAGTAAAGTGGTAAGGTATTTGTTTCATAGGTTGCACGTCCGGTTTCAGTGTGATCTTCATGACACCTAGGTCTCCTATTATTCCCTTCAGATAAGAAAGCTTTGTGGGGAACAAATTCTGATATTTGTGGAGGCACTCAGTGACCTTATCTACTATCACATCATCCCAAGAGTCCCCACTCTTTCCAAATTTCGGCTTTGCCTCTATGCCAATGTTGACCTGTCTAGTTTTCAGTGGTGTGGTTATGTCTGGATTCTCTATCTGGGGTCCTTTAACCTTGCGGTGACCCTCTGTTTCCAGAGTATTAATATTTCTAGGATCCTCATCTTCTTCTTTAGTGGTCACATTATAGCATTCCAGTATGTGGCTCAACTGGGTAGTCCAATCAGGTTGAATCTGGTCCAAAGAATCTTGTGGTATCCTAAAGATCACTACTTTAACCTCTTGTAGGACCATGTCAATATAGTCAAACCCATCCTCAAAGTTGAACGTCATTATGAACCCCTGGCGCAAGATGTCCCATTCTTCAGTGCCATGGTTGAGCTTTGTTTCTAAGTACCAATTCATTGGTATGACATCTAGGGTATGAAAAAACAGATGCACCCATTTAGGCTGGGGCTTCGCTCCATAAGCCCTAGTCCATTTGGCTAGGTGATCATGCGAATCATCCCTTCCATCATACTGGTTTGTCATTTGTACTTTTGGCTATCCAAAATTTATTCTCATCATCCTCTTATATTCACGCCAATCACCGAAATTATCCTTGTGCATACCCAACCATCTTGCGGGCATAGCGCGCAACGTCCACTCCAAGGCCTGGAAGTGATTCTTCTCCGTCACTTCTCTTTCAAATTCATCCAAAAATATATCCACCTCACTCAATCCATCATAAGAAGCCAAATTCCTTACTTTTGAACAGAACGCAATGACTTGGTCATCATATTACAACACAACGTAGATACTTCATGTAGCTAGTTCTGCCAGTGCTCTAGTTCTTCATCTAAATCTAATGTGAGGGAGCTCTCGCGATGCCACGCAATACGTATGTCTGATGTCGGATTTACCCAATCCTGGTCTCACGCTATTATCTTGTAAATCTAGTCCAAATCATCATCACTTTCATAATCGCAGACCAGTTTTGTACAACGGAGTCCTTCTGCAAGATCTAGTGGCACCACTACACGAAGCGATTTCTTTTCAAATATCATATTTCACTTATTCATTTTGATTACCCCATTCATGTCAGTTGCTTAATCTATCCCAAGGAGCACATGGTAGGGATTGCTATCATCCATAATCTCTATCACCTCAAAATCCGCCACTCCGCTCGTGCCTTTGATGTCAACTGTTACCCACTGCAGCCTCCCCATTGGGATAATTTTCTATTGATTCACCACCCTTAACTAGATCGGATGCCACTGGAGCACAGGTCTCCCCATTCTTTCCCATATTTGTTTTGGAAAAACATTCACATCGGACCCTAGATCCAAGATAGCTTGATCCATTTCGTATTCCCCTATCTGCACGGTGAGTCTCATCTCACATCCTGTCCTTGCCTTATACTTACCAAGATTTTTGACTAAGTGTGATTCACTAGTAGCGGTGTCCTTGCGAGAACACCAATTTATCAGTTCCTTCAGTCCCTTGACATCCTTATTATCACGGAGTAGTTTCATACAGGTCTCTAAAAACATTGTAATCATTGATGGGTCCATTTCTTCAACTGGTTTCTCCTGACTTCCTGAGGTAGAGGCCTCAGCAAAGATTTTCTTTGCTTCCATAAATGTTTCTTTTGCGAGCTCCAGATCAAATCAAGTCTCCTTTTCTAGTGCTTTATGGATCCACTCACCTTCTGCAGGTTGCTTCCCTTTATCCTTGCCAATCATCGTTCCACTCCACAACATAATGTTTATCTTAAGGTCTTCCTCGCAAGGCTCAGCCCTCATCATCTAGAGATTCTGCATCAATTACGCAGGTTCTTTCCCCTTTTCACGAATCTTATACAACAATATAAGGAAATCCTCAGTCACATGGTCAAACTAAGTATAGTAGTGGCATGACAGTCGCATGGTCAAACTAAGTACATTAGCGACATGACAGTCACGTTGGATTCAGACACTCTCTCACGTAGTGTCCTAGTCCTCCACAATTGTAACAAATAAGCCGCCCTCAGCCTCTACCAGGCCCCCCTCCACCTCAGCCTTGGCTGCGCCCCCAATACTCAACTCGTGTTCCCCCAATTCCTTGGTCTGGAGGCTGTGTTTCTGCCTGCACCATGTATGCAATTTTTTTTTCAATCATTAATTCATAACTATGGAAATTGCGCTCATCATTACCTACTGATTGACAAAAATTGCAAAAGAGTTGTTGTGGTGTTTGTACGAATTTCTGTAGCAAATGGAAATTGTTGGTCGCATGTTTTCCAGCTACTTGACTTATAGCGCACCATAGCATAGGCCCTGCACTTGGCCCCACCTTAGTCTCCAGCCTTAGAGGAATTGGTCCCCCTGCTACAACATAGTTTGCAAAGACTGGACAACGATCCTTGTCATACCCCTGACCTTTACATTTCAGGAACCAACCTTCTTCGCCTGCTTCCAGCTGAGTTGTTCTGTCTTTCTTCAGACTCTGCATTTCGAGGCAAAGGTACTGTAACTGCGCGTGAATCTACTAGACCCCTAGATTAGCATCATGCATTGGTGTCTCATGCAGTCTCATCGTGATTTCTGGAGCTTTTGCCTCAGTCTCAATATTCTGTTGTGATAGCGCAACCCTTAGGTGGGGTAGGAGTGATGCCACAAACCATTCGCGGTGCTGCCCATCAATTAGGTTCATGTTGGCTTCACGGATCATACACTTCAATCTTTGATCCAAATCCCAGGGCATCTCCCCAGGCTTCATCATGATCTCCTTGAATCCCACAATTGATTGCGCTTGAGACTTAGGTCTACTGAATTCCCTATTCAACACAATCTAGATATCTTCCAACGCAAACATTGGGTTATCAGTACTATACTTAATGTACCACGTTAGTGTGTGGTCCTACAAAGCACTAACCAATGTTTCTTTCTTCATTTGATCATATGTGATACCCTAATATTCCCATACAGCCTTCACGAGGAACCAAAACTACCCGGATCTTCATTTCTTATGCCCTTGAATACAAGTAGCTTTATGGAGTTCACCATATTCAATAGTGGTGGAGGTGGCAGTGGTGTGGGTGATGGGGTGAGTGGTGGAGGTGAGGATGGAGGGAGTGTGAATGAATGGGATGAGGATGGAGGCAGTGTAGGTATTCGCAAGAACCCTTTTCATATCAACTAACTAGCACTAAGTGGAGAAGCCTACGTTGCTCCTTTGTCGTCACTCAAATGAGGCTCAATCAGTGGGCTATACTCAGGACCTTTTCTTCTTCCATCCCTGAAAGACCTTCCACTTCGCGTATCCCCAAATATCAAGGTAATTGCATGACCCACTTTTCACACAAGAGAATTTTAATCCAAATATTTAGTGATTTCAAACACTTACCTCATGGTCTTTGAAGAAGCGTTGCTCTGCTTCGTTGTAGCTGCTCGAAGTATCAACTGCGAATTCTGTCACAAGACCTCCTATGATACGATCAAACCAGTGATTGACAACATGCGTGATCTTATCTTCAAAGGCCTCTAATCTCCACACTAACTCCGCAGTCCAAACAATCAGATTGTCAAGCCTCCACCTTCCCTGACCATCTCCCAACTTTGTGATCCACTCATACAACCGGGAATGAATAGAAAAAGATTGCATGAATCTTTGTGTACAAATATCTGTCTAACCACTATTCCTTTGTTAATTGCAGATTCATGTTTTCTCACATTGTGAATTCATGGATCTTCCTATCCAACCAGTCTTCAATCTCCTTCTTATTTTGGTTCCAATGATGCGACATCACACATCTTGTTATGCAAATCCCTATCTCGGAAACATAACCATTTGTTCGCTTGATGGGGCCTAACCCAGGTTCAACGTTGGTCAGCCAAGAAAATCCCTACACTACAGGCCCTTTCGGCATTAGTCCACAGAGTGCAGACTGAAGTCTCACCCAAAGAAGTATGGGGGGATGCAGGAACCAAGTTTCCACACCCTGATATGGTCATGATGTCGGTTTTATACCTTAAACCCTTCCTTCGCACAGATCAATAAGTCTTTAGGGCTTATCGATGTACTTTCTCTTCTGTATATTAGAACCCTCGCAAGGTATACGATCATCCTTTGTGCAATCCTACCCAGTGGCTCAGGTACTTACACACCTTTGTTACTATGTTAGTGTATAATTTCCTGAATTATCTTAAGTGTTCGCCAACTTTACCATGCAATTAAGATTATCTTGGGTGTAAACATATATCCCTATTTGCTTTCATACAACAGATAGAAACATATTCATTCGCACATCAAATTAGCATTATAGCATAAAACCAAAACTTAAAATAATATAATCACATGCGATCCACAGAGGAAAAATACACAGTAATTTCAGAAGGATTCTCTTTATTGATGATTTAGATTTTCAATACACACTCTATCTGCCCTGCGCACACAACTGTAGGGGTCTGTGCACTCAATTACGGACTTCTACCCAAGGCCTCTGCGCACTCACTTACAGAGCCTCTTCCTACGCTAAGAGACTCGCTCTTAGCTAGTTACAGACTCCTCAATGACTCCAACTTACTTCACACTTTTTCTCCCAAAGATTCTTGTAACACTTCTTTTTATACAATCCCATGGTCCACAGACCATGGGAAGATCCTCTATAGCCAACATGAATTTTACAAAAGAAGGGCAAAAATCCTTAGTGTCTCTTTACATCTTCGTGCTCTACGACCACAAAATGTGGAGACTTTACATTCTTTATACAAAATTTGGGCTTTTTACCCCAAAACTTAGGCTTTTAGCCCAAAAATGGCTCTTAGGGGAAACTGTTCCCAATAGTTATATATGTTATACATGTTGCATTTGTGAGGTTGTGTGCATGCATTGTTGTATGTATATAGTGTGTGTACATGTTGTTATGCAATGTTATGTACACAATGTTAGTACATGTAGTGTTGTATGAATGTTGCATATTCAATGTTTGGTATAGATGGTATTATCATTAGGGGAATTTTCAGGTCTAAAATGGGCCTCCTATGAAAAATGTACAACCAAAATAAACTTTATAAGAACTAATAAGATTCTTGATGATGCTATCAAACATGGGGGATGATTCACCATTTTTGGAGTAAAAAAGTAAAAAGATTAAAAAATAATTAAATAGTAAAACTACTTTTTCAACTTATCTCCCTAAGGTTTTACTCAAATTTCGAGTGGGAGTACTTGTTGGATGAAAAATTTAATTCCTCATCCAAGGAGTACCCATGTTGCATACTTTTAATAGACCCTTCTATAAGAAAAATGAGAAATACATGAAAAACGTGATTGCAATCACATTTTTCATGTAGTAGGGTTCATCAAAGGTATGCAACATGGGTACTCCATGGATGAGGAATTAAATTATGTATCCAATGAGTGTTTCTTCTCAAAATTTGAGTAAACCCATAGGGAGATAAGTTGAAAATACGAGTTGAAAAAATAGTCTTTTCTTTTTTCCCTCTAAAATTTGATGATGTAATCAAATCTGATTTTATTATTTCCATTATTATTGTATAATTTTCTTAGGAGGCCCATTTTAGACCTTAAAACTCCCCTAATGGTACATGTTGTATATATGGTGCTATGTACATATGTACTGTGTGCACGATGGATATGCGGTGTTGTGTGCATATGGTGCTCTATGCATGTTGGATATGTGGTGTTGTGTATAGATGATGTTATGTACATGTTGGATATGCAGTTCTATGTACATGTGGTGTTGCATGCATGTTGTACCTGTGGTCCTATGTACATATGGTGTTGGGTGTATGATTGTATAAGTGGTGTTGTGTGCATGTGGTGTTTTGTAAATGTTGTACAAGTGGCGTTGTGTGTAGGTGGTGCTATGTAAATGTCGTGCATGTGGTGTTGTGTACATGTCGTCTTGCGTACATGTCATGCATGTCGTACTCTTTACATGTCATATTGTGTACACATTGCACATGTGGTTAAGTGCACATATGGCATTGTATACACGTTGTGCATGTAATGTCATGTACTTGTGATGTTGTGCACACGTTGAGCAAGAGGTTGTAGTGTAAATATGGTACTGTGTACATGTGGTACATATTGTATTGGTACACATGCATGATTGTATACATGTCGTACATGTTGTGTTGCAGATATGGAGTACTATGTATGTGCATGGTATAGTCATGGTATCGTGACATATGCATTCATTGTGTTGTACTCTATGTGGGTACATGTATTGTGTGGCATTGTATAACAGATATAGATGTATGCGTTGTGTTGTATATTGGGTTTATGTGTACGCATTTTAAGGTGACGCACATCATGTGTGCAGGTATGTCTTGTAATGTACATAGTGTATGTATATATGTTGTGTTGTGTCATACACCAAAAATAGGAGTATGTATTGTCTTGTATTGTACACCTGGTGTGGGTGTATGTATGTATTGGGTTTTGTCGTACACTAGGTGTAGGCACATGTGTTTTGTTCTGTTGTGCAATGGGTGTAGGTGTATGCATTGTAAGCTAAGTTTGAACGCATGTATTCCATGGTGTGGTATGTTGTTGATCCGAACTTAAACAAGAACACAACAACTTACAGATATAGTCATAAATACTGAGATGCAGTAGAAAAACACTTCATTTCATTCATAGAAAACTACTCAACTATGCTTACAAATATAATGGAAATAAGATAGCTCGGGCGATGATAACTTATATTTGAGAAGAGATGTGGTCGCTACATGCCTCTGAACTATGTTACAATGAGGCTCAAAGGCCTATTTATTATTGAGAAACAATGGAAAACCCCTAACATCCAAAAACCTAACCCTCGGAGATGAAGCGCCAAAACTGTGGGCCCTATTTGGGTAAATTGGTACATCAACTTCCCTGGGTTGTAACTTTCACATACGATCTTTGTTTGGCTATCATAATACTTAGTTTCGAAGGTATTGAGGGGAAGGCCAAAGAAAAATTGGAAAGTCATTTTGGGATGTTTTTGGTCTCTCCGTTTCCCTAAAAACGTTAGTTAGGGCCTCAAAACGGCTCCGGAAGTTCAGGACCTAAAATAATGCCAAAAATAGTAAATTGTGCTACAATTAAGGAAACCAAAAAATTGAAAGAGGTAGTGTTGTGGGTCCAAGTGGAATAGGCAGGTAGCCACCAATATCCCTGGATCATTCCTCCCCCCTTAGGAAGCAATGGTCCCCATTGTGTTGAGTGCCTCCATTAGATGGGGAAACTTTTGTTGAACTTGGTCCCTCGTGAGCCACTGGCCTTGGTGAATGAGTATTCTAGCTTTGACAAGCTGATGCAGTTGGATATTTTGCTGGTGAGTGTTCTTGATCTACGTGTCCATGATCTGATCAGTGATCGCTTGCTCCATGTGGTCTGGGTTTAGCTCTATTAGTGTGAGTTTTTCTACAACGTCGGATGTGTCCAGCAATGGTGGGAAGTATGGACAAAGGCGATTTACATTGAACAGTGGGTGCGAACCAAGGAACGATGGAATGCAAAGCTTGAAGGCATTGTCCCCTATAGCGTTGGTGATGGTGTATGACACATATCAGAATGGGTGAAGCTTGCAGTGGGGTCGAACAAGGTGCTCCTTCTGTAAATGTAGCAAAACTTTGTCACCCACCTGGAACTTGTGCGGCACCCGATGTTGATCATGGTGCTACTTGCACTTAGCATTGGCTCTGTCTAATATATCATGGACCTGCTGGTGGATGTATTGAATGCACTCAATGAAGTTGTTAGCCTTGTCAGTTTCAGACCGGACATGAGCCGAATTTACCTGAGTAGCTGCAATTGGTATGCCAACATCAATGGGACATAATGATAGAAATCCTAGCCCTACTTGAGAGGGGTTGTGGCCCATTTGAGTTGTGGAGATCTCTGTTGTAGTTTTGTTGGACATATGGGAGGATTTCATCCCATGTGTGTGGATGCTTTGAGTTTTACATGCGTAGAATGTGTATGATCATCCTGTTGACAACCTTTCTTTGGCCATCAATTTGGGGATGGAAAGTCATGGACTTAGTAAGTTTTGTATCCAACATTAGCCAAAGACTTGAACAAAATTCACTCAGGAATCTGTTGTCCCAATTTGAGACAATGGACTATGGGATCCTAACTTAGCAATGGACTCTGCTGTGATACTCTTCTTGCAGGCTACCTTGTTGGCCATCTTAGAGAATCTGTCGATAACCACGAAAATGCAATCATTGTCGTGCTTAGTAGAAGGAAGGCTCGACATGTAATCCATGGAGATAGATTCCCAAGGCCAACTAGGAGTAGGTGCATGAGTATATAGGCCTTGCTTCTTGATTGTTGGTTTGGAAATGGCGTAGACGGTGCAGGATCTAATGTATATCCCAACATCCTAATGAAGTTTTGGCCAATAAAAATACTTCTACAATACCTCGACTATTTTCTCTACTCCGAAATGTCCAGAAATTCGACTTTAGTGCACCTCGCAAATCATCTTGGCACACTTTCTTGAAGGAACACAAATGTGTCCCAGGTGGCATAAAAGTGCATCCTGAAGGTGAAAATTTTGAACTTTCTTCCCTTCCAAGAGTGTTTGGTATGTGTTGTCGAATTCTGGATCACTCTTGTAAAGATGTGGCTACGTTGATGTCTAATGCCCACTGGAATCGAGCATAGTGATCAACGCCATGACAGGTGGTTGGCTGAGGCAATCAGTGACATTATTGGTGCTGCCCTTCGTATACTTAATGTTCAAATGGAACTGTTGTAGGTAGGTGGACTATTTTTTATGGGGATCATTTTGCAACTTCCCTTGTGTCTGTATGAATTGTAGAGGTCGGTGGTATGTGTGAATGACCATTTCCTTCCCCATAATGTAATGCTTCCATTGACAGTAGGCCTGCATAATGGAATAAATTTCTTTGTTGTAAGTGGGGTACTTTCAGACTGTTTTTAAAAGTGTCTCACTATGGCAAGCCACTGGATGCCCATGTTGAGGAAGAAACACACAAATAGCATAGTCAAAGGCATCTGTCTCAATCTTAAATGGTTGTTGCAAGTTTGGTAATGTGAACACTGGTGTAGAATAGAGGAGATTCTTCAACTTGAAGAATGCTTGTTGTTGGGTTTCAAATGAAAAGAACTTTTATTTTTCTCCACCCTTGGTGATTCGACTTAAAGCGAAAGTGATATGAGAGAACCCCAACATAAACCTACGGTAGAAGTTGGTAAGACCCAAAAAGTTGCGGAGCTCTGTTAGAGTGGTTGGGGATGGCCAATCCCGAATGACTTGTATCTTGGATGGGTCCACATGTACACTCTGCTCATCAATTATGTACTGAAGATATTGAACGTGGGTGAGGCCAAAGGATCATTTCTCCAAGTTAGCACACAACTAGTGTTGTCGCAGGGTTTGAAGGACCTGTTGATTATGGTGGAGGTACTCATCCCAACTCTAGCTGAAGATCAAGATGTCATCTAAATACACCACCACAAATGCATTGGTGAAGGGTCACAAGATGTTTTCCATCAGGCTCATGAAGCTTGGAGGGGCGTTTTTCACTCCGAATGGCATGACCAACCATTTGAGAAGCCCCTCCTTGGATTTGAAGGCAGCCGTCCACACATCAGAGGGTTCAGTAAGCACCTGGTGATAACCTGACTTCAAGTCAATCTTGCTAAAATATTTGGCCCCCTTGAGTTGGTCAAGAAGGTCATCAATCCATGGGATTGGGTACCCTATTCCTGACAGTGATCTTGTTCAACGCCCAGTAGTCAATACAAAGCCACTAGGTCCCATCCTCCTTCTGTACCAATACAATCAGGCTCCCACAGGGTGAGGAGCTTGGCTTGATGTGCCCTTTCTGCAATAGTTCCTAAATCTACCTCCTAATATAATCATTCTCCAAAATAAAGCTCTGATATATTGACTCATTGGGCAGTGATGCGCCCGGGGTCAGATCGATGGAGTGCTTGAATTAATAGTGAAGAGGTAACCCTATAGGTGTGGCGAAAATATACTTTTACTCCTCCATAACATTTTCCATCAGTTGCAACTATGTAGAGGAGCCCTCCCTGGAAGCCGTGGTCACAACCTTCTTCTTTCCCTGAGGGCGAATCACGAGGAAAAGAAATTTCTTGGTCTGGGAAATGATCTTAATCCATTTCTTTGTAGTGATCAAAGAGATGGAGGTAGGTGGGGCTACCTCTAGTATCATGCACAACTTGTTGGCCAAGGTAATAATCATAGAGAGATGTCTAAACTCATATACATCATGTCACTTCGACAAGCATGGTTGTCCTAACAATACATCACAAACTTCAAGAGGAGCAACATCACATAGTACCTCATCCATAAAGGGCTTGATGCTATAGGGAAGGTGACACTGTTGGCTGACATGAAGATCTCTTCCTTGGTGAAGCCACCCAATGGTGTACGGATGTGGATGTGTTGTAGTATTTAGCCCCAATGGCTTCATGACCTATGCTAAAATGAGGTTATTTTGGCTCCTTTTGTCGACAATGAACTGCAACGGAGAACCCTACACCAAATCTATGAGTGGAAGAGGGGTTCCAAGTCCTCTGGATCTTCAAGCTCGATCTTCTAGATTTTGGTTGTGGCCATGGCGACACTGGGCTCCGCATCAATTATCTGCTTTCCTTTGTCAGGTCCCTTATCAGGTTTTGATTCAGAGTCAGAACATGCATCTAATCTAGAAGCCTTCAGCCTGGTCACCAGTGACTGCTTAGCTCGACACTCAATTTTATTGTGAGTGGAGCTCTTATATAACTCACACCATTTTCCTATGTCCTTCTTTGTCTTCATCTTGTTGTTATATTCTTGTGACTTCGGCGGGATATCTTGGGTAGCCCCTCCTTAGCTTGGTCCATTGTTCTATGGTTTCGGTGTGTGTTTATCTTGCTTTGCATTCGTAGATCCAAAGTCCCGCTTCTTCTGTTTACACTTCTTCTCAATCTTGACAGTGTACCGGTACGCCATGCCGAATGAGGAAATGTCAAGGAACTCCATCTCATCCTGGATGTAATTGTGTAGAAAACCACAGTAATTCATCACCAAATGTCACTCAATATCCTTGATACCCAGCTTCATGCGAAGGGTATGGAAAATATTTGTGAACTCTGACACATCTTGGTCCCTTCCCTGTTGTAGTGTGGTCCACTTTATGTATTCATCTTGATAGCTTCTCACAGGGTAATATTGTTCCTTGATGGCGTCTCAGAAAGAATCCCTTGTGTGTGTGGTTGAAAATAGTGAGGGTTCACTCTCATCATTTTGTTCACATTATCTTTCCCACCAATCCTTGACGTGTGGTGTAGCTTTAAGAAGTGAAAAAGTAATCTTTTGTCGATTGGAAAAGTCATGAACTGAAAAATATCCTTCCAACACATTTAACCATTTATCTACGGCGTCTGCATCTATCAGAGCTTCAAATATGGGAATATCGAAGTTAACTTGTACCGTAAAAGAAGTGGCACCTCCAAAGCAGTTGTTAGATGAAGATGCATCACCTGTGGGTAGTCTTTGAAGCATCTGGTCAAAGTTATCCATCATCACATCCCTTTGTCGCTCAAGGGCTTCCTCGAGCAACATTTTGAAAGGATCTCCTTCCCCCATGTATTTCTTTTCTTTTGCCATGGGAGTTCATCGAGTTTTGTGAGGTTGGTCTTGCAATGGTTCAACCAGATCGAGCCCTAACTGCTTAGCCCATGACCTTGTTGGGGACATGCAAAGAAAAACAGAGAAAGAGCACACCCCTCTAATACCACTGATCCGAACTTAAATAGGAACACAACAACTTACAGATATAATCATAAATATAGAGATCCAGTAGAAAAACACTTCATTTCATTAATAGAAAAATGTTGAACTATACTTACAAATGAAATGGAAATAAGATAGCTCGGGTGATGGTAGCTTATCTAAGAAGAGATGTGGTGGCTACATGCCTCTAAACTATGTTACAATGAGGCTCAAAGGCATATTTATTATTGAGAAACAATGGAAATCCATAAACATCCAAAAACCTAACCCTGGGAGATGAAGCGCCAAAACTGTGGGCCCCGTTTGGGTAAATTGGTACATTAACTTCCCGTGGTCGTAACTTTGGCATATGATCTTTGTTTGGCTATCATAATACCTCGTTTCAAAGGACTCAAAGAGAAGGTCAACAAAAAAACATGTGATTTAGATTGGGATGTGTTTGGTCTCTCTGTTTTCCCTAACAACATCATTTAGAGCCTCAAAACGGCTCTAGAAGTTCAAGACCCGAAAAAATGCCAAAAATAGTAAATTGTGCTACAATTAAGGAAACTGAAGAACTGAAAGAGACAGTGTTGGGGGTCTAAGTGGAATAGGTGGGTGGCCACCAATATCCACCTGGATCAGCCATGTGTGGTTGTATGTGTGGGATGTACACTATGTGTGTGTGCACATGGTTGAGGAGAAGGCACTGGGTGTTTGTTGGGTGTGGCAACCGTTCTGGTGTGCAAACGGAATAAGGACAAAGGTAGAAGCTAATGATTGACTACAGGATAAGTATGAGTGTTTTATTTTAGTTTTATTATGCATGTAATTTATGATTCTAGTTTATGATGATTACATGTGATTTATGATTATGTTTTATGATGGTTACATGCGATTTATGATTTTGATCTTTGATGGTTGTGTTTCGAGCTAACCTGATGTGATATGTTTATAAATGATTATTTTATCAAAGATGCTAGTTTGACTTGTTGTGATAGGAAGCAAACAAGATTGCAAGTGTGCCTTGTTGATAAGCCACCAATGAGGTACGATTTTAAGTTATTTCAAGTTATTTGAATCTAATGGAAATTATGTGCTTGGAATAGAAATGCATGAACATGTCCAGTTGTGTGGTTCAAATTGACTGCAAGAACTAGAAGCAACATCAAAAGAAATCAGAACATGCAGCAGTATGGTGGTAGAGTACATCAGGAGTAGGGCCATTGTGGGACACTAGTACCCAATAGTGTCAATTGATTTCCATGAGCATGCCATGACTGGTATGATGGTTTAAGGAAGGTATATGCCTTGGTTGTTTGAATTTCCAATGTGAGGAAGACTTGCCAAGGGATGAACTTCCCAGGATGGGGGTGCCAATGGAACTTGGAAGGCGAGTGACTACAGGGAAGGGGTGACCGGATTTCCCAAGGGACTGTGTAGAAGAGAAGGGAAGACTGGGTATGGATCTATTTTGGTCATTAGCATTACCAGATTGGATCTGATGCATGATTATTTACATATTTTACAAGAGAACAAATTTTCTTTTAAGATTTTTTTTTTGAGAATACATCCATTAACGGGAAGAATATCTTTCTTCCCTTCTAAATATTGTAAGATAAAAGTTGATGGACCTACGTTCTCAAAAATTTCAAATGGACCAAACCATATTTTTTTAAATTTAATGTGTTTTCCCTTATCCTGTTGAGCTTTATCCTGCTTCAGGACTAAATCTCCAATTTCAAATTTTTTATCTTTTCTAGAATTTATATCAAATGAAGTTTTGACCAACTGTTGATGGTGAGCATGGACTTGTTTAGCTTTATACCTTCTTCCAATTTAAGGATTTGGGAAATCCTCAATTGCAAAGCAGAAGATGGTCTTTCTGCAATGAATTGTACTAGGGCGAAAGAGGGAAGTGCTAGGTGAAGTGGTAAGATAACTTCTTTCCCATATACTAGATGAAAAGGAGAAGTACCTATAGAGGTATTCTGAGTTATTTTATCATCCCATAAAGCATATATTAAAGCCTATTCCAGTTCTTTTGATTTTGGTTAATGGTTCATTTGATAATTCTTATAATATTTTTATTAGTGGATTATGTTCGACCATTTCCCTAAGGGTACTAATTTGCAGAATACTTAATCTTGAATCCTCTTTATAGAGAAAATTCAGTCATTTTATTTTGAGAAAAGTAAGAATCATTGTAAAAAATAAGAGCATGAGGGATACCAAACCTGGTAATGATAAATTGATCAATGAATTCAGTAATGCTCTTAGAATTGGTTAGGTTTAGAGGTATTTCCTCTACTGATTTCATAAAATAATCTGTTGCAGTCAAATTGCATTTATCATGTTTGGAAGAATGAGGAACGATCTCACCTATTATTTCCAGTCCCTATTGCTCAAAAGGTTACTCAATATTAACTTACAACAAAGGCATGGATGGTTTCTTCTGTCTTCCTGAAGCAATTTGACAACTTTGTCATTTTCTCACATACAAGTGAGTGTGTTTGAAGAAAGTTGGCCTGCAATATCCAGCATGTAGGATCTTATGAGCAGTTGTATCTCCACTGTAGTGTCCACCAGCTTGTCCATCATGAAGTCCCTGTAAAACTTTTTCTACTTCAGCTTTTTCCAAACATCTTAACAAACCAGAATCATAATTATTTCTAACAAAACATAATTGATGAGTTGATATTGATTAGCTTTCAATCTCAAGGCTCTTTTTCTTTTAAAATAAAGCTCACATGGAGTATAACCATTTTTAAAATAAAATATTAAGTCAACATATTGATATTCGATATCAATAGGAAATACCTCTGTGATTTGAACATGATTACCTGTACCTTCATCAATTGATGCATCATTCATTCCTGTAATCAATCTGCAAAAACCTTCACCTTTCATAATTTTAGGAGGTTTTATTTCTAGGTCATATTCTTGTAAGGCAGTAACCCAATTAGGCCTTTTCTCTCCTAATTATTTTTCAATAAGTAATTTCCTAACTCCTGAGGAAGGGACAATGACTTCAGTGTGATTTTTCAAGAGAAAAGGTCTAAAATAATTGATTTCTTTGTAAACTGCAAAGGCATTCTTTTCTACTCAAGAATAAGTTAATTCATGTCCTTGAAAATTTGAACTCCAGCAAGAAATATGAGCTTCAATTTTCCGTTCATTTTGTTGTGTTAAGACTATCGCATATGATAATTCAAAGGCAAAAGTATATAAAATGAATTTATCAAAAGTATTAGGAATTGATAGAGAGGGAACATAAATAATGGTTTGTTTGATTGCTTTAAATGACTCTTTTTCATTATCTCCCCATTTGAAAAGTGATTTTTTCCTGATCATGGTTTGTAATGTTATAACGATTTGAGAAAATTCACAGGAAAATTGCTTAACAAAATTAATTTGGCCAAGAAAAGATTGCATTGGTTTTTTGGTATGTGGCAAAGGAATTTTTGGATATAATAAAGCCAAGGAGTTTTCCTTCACTAAGAGGAAACAATTATTTTTTAGGGTTTAGAGAAATTCCATATATTTTTCATCTTTCAAAGATATGTTTTAAATCCTAAAGATGATTACTTGTCTTTTTGGAATATATGGTAACATCATCTAGATATAGCACACCAATTTTATTTATCGAACCCCTCAATGCGATGTCCATTTCTCTTTGGAATGTGGCTCCTGCATTCATTAATCTGAAAGGCATTTTTTGATATGTGTGTGTTCCCCATTTTTTTCTGACGGTGGTCTTTAAGTTATCCTTTGGATGAGCAAGCATTTGATTATAACCTCATAATCCATCTAGAAAGTACATTAGTTTAGGACTAGCAACTGATTGTAGGACATGTTCCATTGGTGGGAGGGGAAAATTATCTTTTACACATGCCTTATTTAAATTCCTAAAATCAATACAGATGTGAATATCACCATTCTTTTTCCTAACTAGTATAAGATTAGAAACCCATTTGGAATGTCTTACCAAAATATAATTTCAGCCTTTAAATGCTTATTTAACTCACTTTTGATTTGACTTTCCAAATTTGGATAAATCTTTCTGAGTTTTTGCTAAATGGGTTTCACATTTGGTATCTTTGGAATAATGTGTTGGATTATAGAAGTATCATCGGTTTTGAGATATTCATAATTCCAAGGAAAAAAGTTCTTATATTTCTTTAATAGATGAATAAATGCATTTCTTTCTTCTGACGAGAGCCCAAGATCTAAGTTAATATTTTGAGGCTTGATACCAGATCCAAGGTTAACCAGTTCAAATCTCAAAGTTGAACTTTGAAGTTTGTAGTTGTATACCTTTTTAAATATGTCTTTTAAATCATAAAGATCCTCAAGTTTAACTACAGGCTTTGGCAAAGTGTTTTGTTCATTTGATTTATTCAATTGTCTATCATGTTCATCTATATCAATTACTTGGTCAAAATAAGATTTTTTGGATGTCAAAAAATCCAAGATATATTTATCATCATTAAAGACTCGCCAATTGGTGATATTATTAGGAATGGAAGGGCGAAAAATCAATTCTATAGAAAACCTATCCCAACTAAAATCTTCAGGTGGGATCAGTTTAGATGCAACACTCGCCAAAATATCAACACTAGCATTTTGTAATGTGGGTATTGGGGAAATATTAAATGCAATGAAATGTGAAGTAGGATTTTGAATCAAAGGACTGATAATGTCTAAGATGATTAGAAACATAAATAATACTTTTTCTAACTTGTTTTATAACGATTTCTAAATCACCGAAGACTTGAACGTACTCAACATCAAGACATATAGATTTATGCAATCCTTATACTAATGCTTCATATTTTGTTATGTTATTAGTACATTCAAACTCCAATCTACATTCTACCATATTTTTTCACCATTAGGGCTTATCAATATCCATCATCCCCTGCACCATCGTTAGATTTAGAACAATAAAAAATAAAGTGTTCAAAATAAAGAATAATGCATAACTCCATGTGTATCTACAACATTTATACATTTATTAAAATCTGTTTGTGAATAATTTCGGCTTGATATGAAACAAAATTTGCTAAGAAAGGGGATATTTCAGCTACAAAACTTTCAAAGAAAGATTTAGAAGAATAATTCCCAAGGATGTTGATTGTGAAAACTATAGGCTCATTTTCTTCATCAAGATCAGTAACTGACTATTTCATATGATTTTCTCTATCCACCCAAATATGATTTGGTTTCCCATTGTAAGGAAGTCATATGTGTGACCAATCTGTGGCGAAACAACCATGCAATTTCTCAGACCAATCTCTGCTCAAAAGAAGGCCATAAAATTTAGAATATCACCAATCAAAATATAAATAATTTGACATACCTTTGAATTTGAAGATAACCTTATTAAAATAAAGTTTAATTCTCCCAACACTTTAACCTTTGTTCTATCTAATTGAAAATTTTGGAGAGCAGGTGTTATGTTGAGCTTGAGACAAACTCAGTATGGCATAATATTTGATGATGCAGCTGAGTCTATCAAACAATTGTGAATTTTGTTATTAAAAATATTAAAGGTTAAAAAGAAAGGAGGAGTGTGGGAATTGGACTTCTCTCTAATTAGAATTGCATCAGAAGCATCGATTTTATCTCGAGAAACACTTGGAGGCTTTTGCAGTCAGTAAAAGAGATGTAGGAACATTTAATTATTTAAGAAATAATTTTTGTTGTTTCTTTAGCTTGATCACCTCATACATGGAAATGTTAGCATTGACTTTCTTCATATCTTCCATAATGTTATATTCTATATATTTATCAGAAAAAACAAGAGTTTTAGATGAAGAGGGAGAATTTGAAGAAGATGGAATGTATTCAGAAGGTTTAGGAGGAGATTTTTTTGATTTCACCTTTACCTTTATTAATAGGAGTAGTTGATATCTATTTTTGATGCGATAACGATGGATCAACAGATATTTTACTCTACTGGTAGGGCTTCTCCTTCTTCTTCATTTTCTGATGTAGTAAGAATAAAATCCCATAATCTATGTGCTTCAACGAACTCTTCTTCTTGTGATTCTTCTATAGATAGGGATTATTCATCATCTTCATCTTGATCTGATTTAGCATTGGATATAATATTGGGTGGTTGAGATGATGAAGGTTGAACTTTTTTGAAAGGTCTAAAAGGTATTTTTGAAGATTTTGATACCTGTTTCTTAATCTCTACCATTTTGTTTGACATTGTTTTGAGGACTTTCTATAATCCTTCTAAATCGAAAGGGTCCTTAGAAGGCTTCTTTTTGGTTTCTTATTTAAAAGTTACTTTCTCTGACTTCCTTTCTTTAAAAATTCCTTTCTTCTCTAAACCTAAAATTCTCTTTTTGACAGATAAAGCTTCTTTCATGTTGTCACTTAAAGTAATTTTATTAGCTCCATCTATGAATATTGCAATATTAGAGGGAGGTACACAGATATACAATTCTATTTGTACATCTTCACCACGTTTTGAAGTATCAAGAATGTTATTAAGCAATTTATTGAACGTAGAATTAAAATATTTAATTATTTAATTGTGATTTTCTTTAATATTAGATAGATCATTAATTAATGTGGTTGTTGTATGATCATCACCAAAATTGGTCAGAAATTGCTCTTCAAATGTATTCCAATTAGTGATTGAACCCGCAGATAAAGAAAAGGACCAGGATCCTGCTGATCCTACAAAAGTATAGGCTAAAAGTCTACATACATAATCTTCTTCTTGAACTCCATGAAGGTTAATGGCCAACATTTAATTATGCAAATGTTTTTCAGCTAGAATTCCTTCATCAATATTAAACTTGGGAAACCATCTTTCTTTATGTTTAGGTAAAGGATGGAAGGTTTCTGACATATTGAATGCACCTGGGTTGATCCAAGGTCTATTAGACATTCTAGTAGTTTGAGTAGAAGAAGTTGTAGAAGTAGATGTAGAAGAGGCAGAGGATGACTGTGTAGAAGAAAAAAATGGCCATGTGATAGTGTTGGGTAAACTAGCACCGGTTGATTTAAAATGAAATTTATGAGTGGAAGGATTGATCGGATGAGAGGAAGTTGACGAGAAGGGATGAAATAAAGGTGTTTGTGTAGGAGAATAATATAAAAGCTCACTAGTCGATGATTGTGATTCGTAGTTTTTAGTATTTCTTCAGTGAGAAGGTAAGGGAAACTCAAACGGAGTAACCCCAAGTTTCTCACTTTTGGATCGAGTCAAAATACAAAAATTTTGGAAATATGATGATACACTACCTTCAGATAACTTATATTGTTGTGGCATTCCTTTTGAAATATAAACTCCTTCTAATTTCTTTTTTAAGGTTTGAACTTCTGGTAACTCCTAAGAAGGAGGCCAATGAGATGACTTAGGGTGTGTGTTAGGAGATCTTGTAGTTGTTTTTACAACTTCTGGTCTATGAGTAGGAGATTTTGAACGAGATCTAGAAGTTGGGGGAGATTTTGAGGGAGAATGATTCTTTTGATGACCAATTGATTTAGGATTAAAAGTTGTTGCCATTCATACTTGGTGGCCCTCCTTCTAGTTCCAGAAATGTTGAAGGCTGGAAAATCATTGCCTCAACATAGGGGAATACCACCTGGTCGAGAACTTAGGACAGCTCCATTTCTGTTGGAGTTGCTGATTCCGACTGGGCATAATGGGACCAATTTCACATGAAAGAAATATAAATGAGTTATGGAAATAGAATGAGAATAATGGAATGATTTAAAGATAAATATGATATTAACAAATAAACTTATTCTATGAATCTCCCGGGATATTATTTCTTTAAATGTGATTCATAAAAAGATTTCACAAAGCATGCAACAATATAGATCATTAAAAACTTTTTGAAAAGAAAAAAAATAAGATAAACTAAATTAATTAAATAGTTAATTAATTTAATTGATTAAAACTAATCACATATAAGATCTTCTTATTTCATATACGATCACAAATGATACAATCCTACACATCAATAGTGACAATGTTTGACTATTTGTAAGGCATACATATAATGAAACAACTTATAGAAAATTTACTATCTATTTGAACGAAACATAGTAACAATGTAAAGATAATAGTACATGATACATTAAGACTCTGCTCATGAAAAAAATAGCTTCTGATTAAGCTATTGTATTAGATAACTTTGGAATTAATAATAGCGCAACTTCAATGTTGTGTGTCAAAATTCGGAACCCATTT
The DNA here is from genome assembly GCA_031772625.1 of Pinus tabuliformis. Classification (NCBI taxonomy): domain Eukaryota; kingdom Viridiplantae; phylum Streptophyta; class Pinopsida; order Pinales; family Pinaceae; genus Pinus; species Pinus tabuliformis. The sequence goes on along the minus strand of CM062805.1, from coordinate 62,486,885 downwards.
CTATAGACATGAGAGGGGTTTAAATAGTATACTAATATTACAAAAATAGTAAAATAAAAATAAAATAAAGGTCTTCGAAATAGTTCCAACAAACTAAGCTAAGATAAATAAAATATAAAGATAACATTCTGTTGTAACAAAAAATTCATGACTGTGTTGTAGGCTGATTCTCCATTCATTCTCTGAGTGCACATATGTTTGTCATTGTGTTTAGTTGGGGGGGGGGGGAGGGGGGTGAATCAGTTGTGTGCCCATATACCTCATATGTTAGGGCCCAACCCTAACCCCCCTATTTATGTAATAGGATCGAGTCATAGTTTTAGTTAAGTAAAGAGTCAATAAAGCCCATATTAATAATTGTAAGTGGTTAACCCACATTTAATGAAGGGACCACAGTTAGTTGCAAATGGACCATGGTATTAGATAGATGGTATTAATAAGAACCATGTTATTGCCCCATGGTATTACATGTATGAATCCTATATAAAGGATAGAGACTCCCCTCGAGGAGAATCGTGTCTTATTTTGTAATTGAGCTCAGCTCTATTGGAGGTTGCCCCCTTGAAGAGGCAAGTGAACGTTTCTTTCTAAATAATAAAATACTTGTTTTTATTCCTAATTGTTCTATGTTCTAGGTATATTTCTTCACATATTTGGTATTCTGGTATCGTCTTGTAGGTTAAGAGAATAACAAGTGTTATCAAAGCGCTTTCCAGGGCCGATGGGATCTCCAATTTTTAGCAAAAAATTATTTTGGCTAAAGACGTGTTCCGGCGTTTTTAAAGCACGGGATTTATCGTTGAGTTCATAAACCTACAGATCTGGGGGGGCATGCATGCAGGAAATACAAGAGGTGGTCATGCTTGTTGGACTCGCTTGTAACCCTTGTGAGTACCCCTTCGAGTAGTAGTGCATTAGACAAAATCGCGCACAGACTGTCTTCCAAGTACCCTCTAGGTATATCGGAAGCCCCCTAGCTCCCTTGAAACCTCTCCATAGATAAACCATCAGCTATCTTTCTGCTACAGTACACCGAGAACAACACTCGGAGAGATTACTCATGCGTACGATAGGGTAGTTGGGTTGTACGGCTAAGGGAACGGTTGATCCTCCTTGGTTAGTGCCCTGAAAAATTGGGTTGAGTACTACTGTGAGTCCCTTATGTATATTGTGATCTGTAGCACCTGACACTCCTGGAGACCATAGTTCCCTTCTATATCTCAGGATCACGCATAATCTTTGCCATATTAGATCTCGTAAATGGGGTTTTGTTGCAGCAGCAGTAATCAATTCTACCACTCAGATCTATCAGATCAACCATTCAGATCTATCAGATCCAACAGATCCGTAGAAACAATCAGTTATGCCATTTATATCTATCATATCAGCCACTCAGATCTCTCAGATCCATCAGATCCACCATCCAGATCTAGCAATTTGGGCTCTGTAGCGGTCACAACAATCAGATCTGCCATTCAGATTTGACTAATTGTGTGGATTCCTATACTTGGGCGTGATTTTCGCAAGACTTTGGGCAGCATTGACATTTTTGGGATTCAGTTACTGCAGTATTCCTAAGCAAGGAGTAAAAATCCATTCAAAGTAAAAAAATAAAAATAAAAAATAAAAAAAAAGTCTGAGACCCCCCGAGGCAATTATTGATGATTTAGCCCATAAGAATTAGGTCGACGAGCTGAGCAAGGTGGTACCATTCAATTGTTAGTGCCAAAAATTTTGGGCAGTCCCAAATATTAAGTACATCTGATCGATGCATGGTACAAATTATAGCTCAAGCTATGGCCAATGAGAGGATTGACAGCCTTGAATCACAATTGAAAGATGTCATCTTGCAGCTGAAGAATTTAAATGAAACACTCTCTAAGGGCAAGGTGGAGGAATGCGCAGAGGCATATATTGGCAATGAAAACATTGAGGGTGAGTCTAGCCAGTCTCTTCACCTCTTTGGCACCCACCAACAATCCCATCCATGACCACCCAAGCTAGACATGTATAAATTTGATGGCTCTCACCCAGCCGCATTGATAGCACAAATGGAGAAATACTTCACATTGAATTACATCCTGGATGATGCGACTTAGCTTAGTGTGGGTATGATGTACTTGGACAATGAAAGATGGCAATGGTGGCAATGGCATCAATGTTTCTATGGAAGGCCCTTAAGTTGGCAGACATTCAAAAAATCTCTTACAAATCGCTTTGACCATGAATATGATTTTCTGGGTCGTCTCACTAAGCTCCGATAGACAGGAACAGTGAACGAATATATTACAGCCTTTGAAGTCTTAACTTTCCGCATTGGAGGTCTACACGATGAGTTCTACATGGAATGTTTTGTCAGTTGTCTCAAAGAAGCCATACGAGCCCACGTCCGACTGCACCACCCTAGCTCATGGTTGCATGCTTGCAGGATAGCTCGTGAAGTAGAACGTGCGTTAACGGCTCAGTCCAATCACCCAAATTTCATCGCCAAGGGTCGCCCCAAACAAGCTCAAAGCACTACCCAAACACTCAAGGTTCAAAAGGTGTCACCGGCAGAAATGGCAGAAAGAAGAAAGCAAGGATTGTGTTACTACTATAATGAGAAATACTCCCCCGGGAATAAATGTAAGGAGCCCAAATTCTTTCAAATTGATGCTACTGATCACAGTTCATCGGAGGAAGCCCCACCACTTGAGGAACCATAGGAGGAAGAAGAGGACAACCAACATGATAATGTACCTGAAAAACTAGTTATCTCGCTGCATGCTTTGGCAGTGATTTCTTCTCCCCAAACTCTCAAAATCAGAGGTTTTATTAAGCATCACCCAGTAGTAGTCTTGATTGATAGTGGCAGTACACATAATTTTATCCATCAAAGAGTCGCAGAAGCAGTGCATTGTTTTGTCTGAGCAGTTTCTAAGTTCCAGGTCCAAATTGTTGATGCAGGGACAATGAAATGTGAAGGCTGCTGTGAAAATGTCAAACTTCAAATGGGGGATTATCAGTTAAAGACCCAGATGTTTGCCATACACATGGGAGGGTGCGACATTGTCTTAGGTGTTGAATGGCTTCACACACTTGGCCCAATCAAAATGGATTTCCAAGTGTTATATATGAGATTTAAGCAGAACAACCACACACATACCCTCTGCAGACTCCAGACGGGAGCTCCCTCTATCATTAGCTCACATCAGATGGAAAAATTGTTAAAAAAGGGCCACCATGGAGTTATTGCCCAATTTAATATCATCCAAGCCTTCGAACCCAATTCTCTTCATACTCATCTTGAGATGCAACAAATCTTAAACAACTATCTGCCAGTCTTTGACAAGCCTCATGAGCTTCCACCCTCGAGAGGGGAACATGATCATAGCATTACTTTGGTCCCAGGGGCCCAGCCACCAAATGTGCGCCCATACAGATATCCATTCACCCAAAAGAATGAAATTGAAAAAATAATCAAGGAACTCTTGGAAGCAGGCGTCATTCGTCCCAGCATTAGTCCTTATTCATCGCCAGTGGTCATGGTGCTCAAGAAAGATGGGGAATGGAATATGTGTCCAGAGTTCAGGGCCCTCAATAAGTTGACTGCCAACGATAAATTTCCCATCCTGGTGGTCGATCATTTGCTAGATGAACTAAATGGGGCTTAATTCTTTACTAAGCCCGACCTTCGCTCAGGGTACCACCAAATTCGCATGAAAGAAGTAGACATTCTAAAGACTGCTTTACGAACTCATGAAGGCCATTATGACTTCCTAGTCATGCCATTTGGTATTTGTAATGCCCCATCCACTTTTCAAAGCCTTATGAACCACCTACTCAAACCATATCTTAGAAAGTTTGTCCTTGTTTTCTTTGATGACATCCTCATCTACAGTCCCACCTGGGCCACACATCTTCAGCATTTAGATCTGCTCTTGCAACTGCTCTGCCAACATAAATTATTTGTCAAGATGTCCAAGTGCTCTTTTGGCATGGAAGAAGTTGAGTATTTGGGCCACATTGTGGAGCGTGAAGGTGTCAGGATGGACCCGAAAAAGATCCAGGCAATGCAGGATTAGCTTGTACAAAAGACGTTGAAGAGCTTGAGAGGATTTTTGGGTCTCACAAACTACTATCACAAATTTTTCCACAATTATGGTCACATTGCTAGGCCCCTCACTCAACTCCTCAAGAAAAATTCATTCCTCTGGAATGATGAAGCACAACATGCCTTTACATCTTTCAAACATGCCATGTGTTCCACTCCAGTCTTAGCACTATCCGACTTCACCAAATATTTTGTGATTGAATGTGATGCTTTCGGTACAGGTATTGGGGCGGTCTTAATTTAGGAAGGTCAACCCTTGGCCTTCACGAGCCAACAAATAAGTGGGAAGAATCTATGACAATCTACCTATGAGAAGGAGATGATGGCCATCTTACATGCAGTAAATACCTGGCAAACATACTTATTGGTCCGACGTTTCCAAATCCACACAGACTATCAAAGCCTTAAATATTTTTTGGGGCAATGCCTATCCTCACCACAACAAAATAAATGGCTCTCCAAAATGATGGGATACGATTATGAGATAATTTACAAGAAAGGGTGCAAAAATATTGTAGCAGATGTGTTATCCCGCCAATTTTAGGAGGAAAGTACCCTTCTCGCAATTTCCCTTCCCATTCTAGAATGGATTGAAGAGGCTCGCAAGGAATATTTTTCACATCCCTGGCTCTCCCAACTCATTAATCAATTACAGACAGATCCAAATTCCACAACGGGCTACTCGTGGCAGGATGAGATTCTTTGCTACAGGGATAGAGTCGTAATATCACCAACATCCACCCTCAAAAGCTGCATTTTGGTGAAGTTTTACTCATCTCCCACTGTAGGACATTCAGGATTTCAGAAGACATATGCTTGCACTTGAAGATCATATTTTTGGATAGGCATGAAAAATGAACATTCTTACTTTTGTAGTTGAATGCGACATTTTTTGGCACCACAAAGGAGAAGCAATCAAATCCCCAGGCACATTATAGCCATTGCCCATCCCGGCCTCAATCTAGACGGAGGTTTCTATGGATTTCATTACGAGTCTTCCAAAGTCAAGAAATAAGTTAGTCATCATGGTGGTTGTGGACAAACTTTCTAAGTATGCTCATTTTTGCACCCTACCCCACCCTTTTACACCGACTTTGGTCGCTCAATCTTTCATGGATCAGATCTTCAAATTGCATGGCATGCCCACTTCCATTGTGTCTGATCGTGACCCGATCTTCACCAGTAACTTTTGGCAGGAACTCTTCCGGCTACAAGGTACCCAACTACAACTCAGTACTTCCTATCATCCAAAAATTGATGGTCGAACTGAAGTAGTCAACAAATGTCTGGAGATATACCTTAGATGTTTCACTTTAGAAAAGCAACATCTCAGGGTATAGTGGTTACCTCTAGCCAAATGGTGGTATAACACCAACTATCATGCCACCACCAAAATGACTCCATATGAAGCAGTTTATGGTCAATTTCCTCCTTCGCCTACTTCTTATATCAAGGGATGCTTGAAGGTACAAGCAGTGGATCAACTCCTACAGAACCGCATAACCATGCTGGCCAACCTTAGAGAGAATCTTTATCAAGCCCAAAACTGTATGAAGCAACAGGTAGATCAACATCACTTAGAGCACCAATTTCAAGAAGGGGATCAGTTATTTTTGAGGCTGCAACCATATAAGCAAACATCACTCAAAGACAAGGGTTATCAGAAATTATCTCCAAAATTCTATGGACTGAATCAAGTACTTCAGTGCATTGGAGAAGTTGCCTACAAGCTAGCTTTGCAACCCACTGCAAAATTCCATCCAGTCTTCCATGTCTCATGCCTCAAGAAAGTAATTAGGAACCATTGCAGAATTCAAACCAGTCTACCTGAAGTGGATGAAGAAGGGTCAATCTGTTTCCAACCTAAACATGTTCCTGACACAGGAGAATGGCACTTACGTGGCCACACAATCAAGGAGGTCATCATCAAGTGGAAAGACACCTCTCCAGAAGATGCATCCTGGGAACCAGCCACTATCCTTTAGCAGTTTCCACAGCTCCAGCCTTCAGGACAAGGCTATTCTTATCAGGGAGGGCATGTTAGGGTCCAACCCTAACCCCCTTATTTATGTAATAGGATCGAGTCATAGTTTTAGTTAAGTAAAGAGTCAATAAAGCCCATATTAATAATTGTAAGTGGTTAACCCACATTTAATGAAGGGACCACAGTTAGTTGTAAATGGGCCATGGTATTAGATAGATGGTATTAATAAGAACCATGGTATTGCCCCATGGTAGTGAATGTATGAATCCTATATAAAGGATAGAGACTCCCCTCGAGGAGCATCATGTCTTATTTTGTAATTGAGCTTAGCTCTATTGGAGGTTGTCCCCTCGAAGAGGCAAGTGAACATTGCTTTCTAAATAATAAAATACTTGTTGTTATTCCTCATTTCTCTATGTTCTCGGAATATTTCTTCACATATTTGGTATTCTGGTATCGTCTTGCAGGTTAAGAGCATAACATCATAAGTACTGCATCGCTGAGTTCTGAAAGAAGTTGAGTTGTTGCATTAGAAGGAGACCTCATCACAAGCCATTGACTATGTGGATTTACCAAGAAATGCCAATAACATTCGAGGTTTACTTTTGATAAACGTTTGATGTCTTCAACCTTTTTCTTTGATGTTTCCTGCCATGGCTTCTTCAGAGATTTTACATCTATTAAAGTGTCCCTTGGGCATTCTTGTATTATATTGGCTTATAATAGGCTATCACTGATATTTTTAGTGAGATTCAAAGCAAGATTTGTAGCTCTAATGATAGTTATTTCTTCTTGCTTCATCTTTATGTCCTAGTCACCAAAAAAAATGTCGTTTTGAGATTCTTTAATTTCGAGGAAGATCAATTTCTCTTCCTTCAATAGTATCTTGCCAATTATAGAATGTCCTCAGATCGGAAAACTGGTTAACCATTGAATCACTGGTCTTACGCAAATCATCAATTAAAGTTAATTTATGGTAAAAGATGACCTGTTGTTTAGCAGGGAGTGTATCCAATTCTCTTGCTTCCTTTCGAACTTCATTAATTTATAGATTTTCTTTCAACTTGTTAATATTTTATTGTAGTTGTTGTACCTATGCATATTTGCCTTTGATTTCAAATTCATATTGTAGTTTCAAATCATTGAAACTTTTCTATAATTCGGCAAGATTTTCTTGCCATTTCTATTCTATCAGTTGCCTATCATTATGGAGACTTTGTTCTAATTGAACAATCCTTTGTTCCTTTTCCTTCATAAGAAGTTGAACTTCTTCGTCTTTGCATAAGCTCCTGCAAACTGTGAGAGTTTGTTTAATTCTTCATCAGGGGCTGATTGGGCTCCTTTCCAAAGAACTTGAAAAGGAGTCTCATTTGAAACTAATGCATGTGCATGTTTCAACTTTCTTTTCTTTCTTTTCATGCTCATAACTGCTTTGTATTTCATACTGTAAAACACATCTAAAGGAGGGATTTACTCAATTTTTAGAACTATCTCCGACGTGTAAAATGTTTGGATAATTTCCGTATCTTTAGCAGCAGTATTTTTATCGAGAGCCTTAGAAGTGAATGAAGTCATCCCTTTAGTTTCTGGAATATACATTCTTCCTTTGTTGATTGTAGTGTTTACATACTGAGTTTCTTCAGTCGATAAGACACGACTAAATTCCTCCCAAACTTCATCCAAATTATTTTCTTCCGGAACTTTCTCTGTTTGTTCGACAACTGAAGTAGATATCTCTGAGACTTGAGAAATAATTGGATCCTTTGATCAGGAGGATGATGTATTTGGAACTTTAGGATTTTGCTGAGAATATCTCAACAAATCTTCTGGAAAATGGGTTACTCTCTGACTACGATATTGATTGTGCTCAATCAATTCTTCAGGAGTTAGTTGATCTGCTACTAAATTTTCAAGCACGGAATACTCTCGAACCATCTCAAACAAATCATCAAATTTATCAGGCTTGCTTGTGAATTTTCTAATTCTAGCCTGTGTTGTGACATCTTTTACGACCCCATTAGGATCATACTATCTGTTTGGGATGGTTGGGAAATTTAAAGCTTTAATTTGGTCAATTTCAAAAATAACATCTTTGAAATTTTCCAATCTATAGGTACCACAAGAAATAAGAAAAGAATTCCAAATGGTTTTCTTGGCATCCTTGAGTACTTTTATCAAACAATTCTGAATTGTTTGGTATGAAATTTCTCTGGCCAATAATTTATCAGGGACAAAAAGAGGAAAACATGAGGATTCGTAAGACTTCCAAAAACTCGAATATAAGTAAATGGCTCCTACCCAAACCACCTTCTGTTAGGTCCCTATACTACTAGTGTAACCCCTTATTGTTATTAGTGCAACCCCCTTATTATAGTGTTGTGCCCTGTAGTCTCCATATTGTTATTATTGTGCCCCATAAAAGCCCACTATTGTTATTTTTTTGCTCATACATTATTATTGTTATGTCGGTTCTTATTATATCATGACCCCTTAGACTCCTATATATAGAAAGGAGGTCTTGTCATTTGCATCATCCAAGAATTATTCATTCTTGTAATGCAAAGGAGCTTTCCCCTTCAAAGAGGTTTATTTTTAAGTCATTGATCTATCTTTTATATCTTTCTATGAGCTAGTTTCATAAAATTTGGTATTAGAGCTTTGGATTCTACGGTTTTGCTACTCCAAATAGGTCATCATGGAATTTTCACTATAACTTTTCCTCTACAAAGTTTCAGAAGCTAAAAAAAACCCATTTGAGTTGAAATCATTTTGTACTTCGGGTCCAAATTTTAGATCTTGTCTCGCTATATTTGCAGAGATATGACTTGAGGAAGTTAGGATTTTTACAAGCTCCGGAATGCCATTGCAAACATATCATCGTGTTATTTTCTCTCTAATTTTGTTATACAAAGGTTCAGACTCCAAAATTAAAATCCATTTGAGCTGAAATATTGGTGAAGCTCAGGACCAAATTTTATTTCTTGTTTCCCTATATTTTCTGATATACGGTCCAAGACATTTAGGGTTTCTTCAAACTCCCGAATTACATCCCAAATAGGTGACCTTGGGAAAATAGTCATAACTTTCTCTTTGAGAATCATATTGAAATTTCATAAGAAGTGAAAGAAAGAGGACGGACTATAATTTTCTTTGTATTTTTTGCAGGTCTAAAGGTTGATAAAGTAACACGTGGAACTTCGTACAAGTTTTCTCTACTGAAAAAGTATATAATCAAGTCATCATGGGATATTGGGCATAACTCTTTCTTGGAGAATCCAATTTCGATAAGACTGGTGGTATTAGAAAAAGGACACACAGGGCTACTATAGGTTGCAAGTTCACATCTTGGAGATCCAAAATTTCAGAGATACACTAGATTCAATATCGAGCTGCTAAAAGCATGAAATTTAATGACTCGAATCAAGAAAATAGAAACACATAGTAAGAAAAATTGGATGGACAATTTGAAGAATGTGATCGAGGCTAAGATAAATGGTTTTATATGTGCCATGGAAGCTAATATCGATGGTAGGGAAGAATATTTGAAGGAAGGCGTGGAAGATTTGAAGAAAAACATGGAAGGTTTGAATGCATGTGGGACAAAGATGCTACAAGAAAGGCCTCATAATGAGGAAAAGGTAGTAGAGGAACGTATGATGAGAAAAAAATAACTGTTAATCATGATTTCATAGAATCTAACATTGGATTGAAGACTCTTCATATTCAAAAGATCGATATGAGGAAGTTTGATGGCAAGGATCGCATAGCATGTATACTACAGATCGAGAAATATTTTGATCTACATGATGTGCAAATGTTACAAAAGGTACGTATTGCATATTTATATTTAGAACTGAATAAATGTTTATGGTATAAAGGGCTTTGTTCTCGTAAACCACTTGTCACCTAGTCAATTTTCATGGAGGAAATGTTAGCACATTATGAATATACAAAGAGCAACACCTTATTTAGCCAATTGATAAATATCAAGCAAAAAGGGTTCGATGGAAGAGCACATTGAGGACTTCCAAAAATTAAATATAAGGGTAAATGATATTCCAGAGAAGCAAAGTAAATATGTCATCATATGGACTTTAAAGGATAAATTCAACATGAGTTTCATCTTTGGGAACCTGATTCATTGGAGAAGGCATTCAGGTTGGCAAGAAAAATTGAAAGAAAAATTATGGCAACAATAAATCCTATCACTCACAACTATAAAGATGGAAGTGTTGTTTCCCCTAGCCTTCCACAACCTACAAGGTGGACACCACATCAATTGGAAGAAAAAATAGCAAAAGGGCTTTGTTATAGTTGTGATAGAAAATATACTAAAGGTCATAAGTGTGTTGAGAAGAAATTATTTTACATAGATTCTGAAGAGGAGGAAGAAAAGGAACAAGAAACGTCAAAAGAAGAGGATATACGCCAAGAAAAAACTCTAAAGAAAGTAAAAATGAATCCGACCATATCTTCTAATGAATTGGCTGGAATTACCACTCCTCAAACTATCAAGATGGAAGGACATATCAAGAAGAAAAAGGTAATAGTGTTGATTGGTTTGGGAAGTACGCATAATTTTATTCATTGTAAGATAGCCAAAGAATTAAATTGCTTCCTATATCCAACACCAGAGTGTCAAGTGATGATTGCAATTGGAGGAACCATAAATATCTCTGGAAAGTTCCATAATATCAAGCTATACATGGGGGAATATGTATTGAATAGTGAAATGGTTTCCATTCTAATGGGTGGTGCTGATGTTGTACTAGGAGTCCAATGGCTACAATCCTTGGGCACAATAGCTTTTAATTTTCAAGAAATTTTCAAGAATTTTTTTTTGGAAGGAAAGGACGTTGAATTAAGCGGTATTGTAGGGAAACTAGGAAAGATAATCAGCTCTAATGGAATGACAGAGCTTCTAAAGAAAGAACAATGAGGCCTAATTGCACAATTATGTTTGCTATAGGTTCCCACATCTAAATCATCTATTTATCGAGATCTAAAAAATGTCTTGGAAAATCATTCCAAGGTATTTGAGACTCCCAAAGGCCTCCCACCTATTATTGATCATTATCATGCTATTCATTTGATTCCAGGAAGTGTTCCTCCAAACATCAGGCCTGGCAGATACTCCTATTCCCAAAAGAGTGAAATTGAACGTATAGTTGTAGAAATGCTTGAGGTTGGTATAATTCAAAATAGTCAAAGTTCTTTCTCTGCTCGATTAGTATTGGTACACAATAATGATGGATCATGGCGCATGTGTTCAGATTATAGGGAACTCAACAAGATCACTATTAAAGACAAATTTTCCATTCCCATTATTGATGAATTATTGGATGAATTGCATGGATCAATTTAATTCACCATGTTGGATCTTCATTCAGGATATCCTCAAATCAAAATAATGACTGAAGACATTCTGAAAACAACATTTAAAACTCATGAGGGTCATTATGAATTTTTGGTCATGCCTTTTGGCCTTACCAATGCACCTTCTACATTTAAAGGTTTGATGAATTCCATTTTCAAACCCTTCCTTAGAAAATCTCTGTTAGTATTTTTTGATGATATACTAATCTACAACAATTCTTCGAAGGATCATGTTGAACATATTGATAGGGTGCTCAAACTATTGGAAGAGAAACAATTATATGAAAAAATCTCCAAATATTTTTTTGTATTACAAGAGGTGCAATATTTTGGTACTGAGTTAGCTCATAGCTCATCTTATCATCCTCAAATTGATGGGAAGATGGAGATAGTGAACAAATGTTTGGAAGGATATCTTCATTGCTTGGTATTTGATAAACATACACAATGGGTCAAGTGACTGCCTTTGGCTGAATGTCCTTCCATACTATAGCAAAAATGACCCCATTTATGGCACTTTAAGGATATCATCCACCATCAATCACATCATCTTTAACAGAAAATTCTAAGGTTCAAGAAGTGGAAGATCACGTCAAGTATCAACAACAAGTTCTCAAACTCTTAAAGGATAACCTCACTTTGGCGCATAATAGAATGAAACAACAGGGAGAAAAACATCGCAGCAAAAGAAGTTTTGACGTAGGTGACTGTGTTTTTCTAGGACTACAACCACACAAACAAATGTACCTCAAGCAAGCTAAGAAGGATAATAAATTATCACCAAAGTATTATGGTTCATACAAGGTGCTACAAAATATTGGTACTATGGCATACAAATTGGAGCTTCGTTCATCTTCCCGAGTGCACTAAGTTTTCCATGTTTCATGCTTAAACAAGGTTATAGGTGACAATCTCCCAGTTCAAACAATATTTTCGGAAGTTGATGAGGAAGGAAAAATAATATCGGAACCTGAAGCAGTCATGGAAACAAGAACTCGATAGCTACGAAATCGATCAATTTCAGAGTATCTCTTCAAGTGGAAGAACTTACCTATTGAAGATTCCACATGGGAGGATGAGAATTTTATACAGAAGCATCCACAACTACTCAAGCATTGAGTACAACACTTTTTGAAGGACAGGGGCATGTTAGATCCCTATACTACTAGTGTAACCCATTATTTTTATTAGTGCAACCCCCTTAATATATTGTTGTGCCCACTATTGTTATTGTTTTGCCCTTACATTATTATTGTTATGTTGGCTCTGATTATATTATGACCCCATAGACTGCTATATATAGAAAGGAGGACTTGTCATTTGTATCATCGAAGAATTGTTCATTTTTGTAATGTAAAGGAGGTTTCCCCCTCGAAGAGGCTAAGTTTTAAGTCGTTTATCTATCTTTTCTATCTTTTTGTGAGATTTTTTTGTAATACCTTCCTAATGAAATTAAGTCATTATTAGCTTCTATAGAAAGTCTGGGCACTTTGTTGCCGAAAACCTTTTGGTGAATAGGGAGGATGATTTCATGAATTTTTTTATAAAAATGAGAATGATACTTGGATTCCCACAAGATATGATGGCAAATATGAATGGGGGTAGGGTATTGAATTTTCCATTTCCATCCCATAGATGGAAAATCATATGGGAAACTAATAACATCCATGACATAGGTGCTCATAAAGAAAATGGGAAGAGTTATATCATTGATATTGCACTTCTATCTATAGTTGCGAATTTGAGTAGTTAAATTATTAGACAAGATATTTGCCCAATCAATAATATAACCATTAGAAGCAACCTCTATTAACGATCCCCATTCTTCTGAGAACTTCTGTGTATTATGGTAACTGTATAAATGAAACATCATAGCAACCAAATGATAGAAAGGGACAACAGTAGAAGCTAATGAATACATACCCTACCCTCATGCTTGTGCTTGTTCAGGTACCTTCTCCATTATCTGATAGGCTCTACTGGGTTTTGATTCTCATTCATAAAATTATGGACAAATTGAGTTTCATACATTTTCTATGGTAGGAGAAAGTGGTACATTTTCCTGAAATCCTTGGCCTTGAATGGTTCGATGATTGTATTCTTCATAGTCATTAAAACTCTGTCTATAATATCCAAATGGTCCATGACCCATCTCACCATATCTGTGTAGGGAAATATTATGGGATGAGCAAAAATTATATGCAAAAAGAAATTAGCGACATCATTCCATTTAGAGCCAACATTTGGAGTTGTAGCAACTGCAATAACACTTTCCTTCTCAATTACCCTTGGGTTTTCATCTTCAAACAATTTTTAATGACCTCCCAAGAGGAGGACACTACGTCTTGAATGCATGTAGTATCCATGAACAAAGGTGACATATTGACAACCTCTTTAGGAGGTGAAACTGTCTGTGGTTGAATCACATACTTCTTCTTTTCTTTGATAATTCTTGACATCTCCTTTAACTATTATTTTTCGAGATTTACCTATTAAGAATAAAACAAGGATGAGTGGCAAGAACTCATAAATGAAAATAGTATTTTCAATTGAATGCAAGATTTAATGAATAAATCCTTCTACATTACATTAAAATCATAAAAAATCATTTAAAAACTCGAAATTATAAATCACACAGTTTGCCATTTCATTTTTGAACGTTTGTTCACGTGGCTTTGACACTTATCAATTTATCGGAAAATTTCTATCGGAAAAACTTCATCGATGTTTCAGTATTCGGTGATATGGATAGAACCTTGCAATATGTGAACTTCAATATCACAAGTCATTTGATTATTCGTAAATCTGGATGTGGGATGTGCGATATCGGAGTTTCACGACTTGACAAACCAGGATATCGATTGCCGGAACTTGACAGACTGCAATCTCAAATATTGACATTTGGTTATGGTACTTATTTATAAATTGCCGATGTCGATAAGCCAATTAGCGCTTCATGTGCAGTTTTAGTGGGATCGACTTTTTATATTATTTCTATTTATTTTCTTGAAAACCCTTTAGGAACTTTTGCAATGCTATTCAAAGGTTTTATAATGGAAATAGAGTTATTTGGATTTTATAATTTTCTTATTACTTCCTAAGAAAATATGGAAATGATTTTAAGCCTAAAGAAAATACTACGCTTTGCTATATATGCTTTTGAAAGATTTTTTGTTTTATTTACAATTTAAAGGTAAAGATATGAAATTTGTCCTATTTTATTAAAAAAAGGATTGCTTTCTAATAATTTAAAGGGTACCCATTATTTATTATTCTAAGTCTAATTATAATGGGGGGTTGTTGAGTACTACAACATTTTCTAAGCCAAATTTAATGCGGATTGGTTGAGGATAAAAGTCATTTTAATTGGAGATTTAACTCTTGTCTATCTCGTCTATATTGAATGATGTTCGTCACATTTTTGGATGGTGGATAACATACATTGCAACAAGTCTTCTAGCATCCTATTCACTCTCTTAGGTTGTTAGTCAATCTGAGGATGATATGTTGTACTAAATTCTAGCTATGTCCCAAACCCAGGTAATCATGTTTCCTAAAAGTTTGATGTGAATTCAGCATCCCAATATGATAATATCTTCCTAAGTATGTCATTTAATACGAATAGCTCCTTCATAAAGATATGCACAATATCAATGGCCTTATGGGTGGGCTTGATAGGTATGAAGTAAGTTGGCTTGCTCAATTTGTCCATTACCGCCAGGATGGATTCATGTTGCCTTGACATCTTTGGAAATCCCATGATGAAGTCCATGGATATGGCTTCCCACTTCCACTCAAGGATTAGAATAAACTACAATATATATGTGCACTCCACTTTAACTTGTTGATGATCCAAAAACTTGGCAACGTATTATGTGACTTCCTTTTTCATACCCAGCTAATAATACATATTCTTTATAGCTGTTATGATATTCTAATATTTGGGATGACTTAAATAATGTCTTTTGTGAAAATCATCTAAAATGAGCTTCCTCAAGTCACTTATGTAAGGTATATACCACCTCATTAAATTTTAGCATTCCATCATCTATGTGTGTATATTTCTTACTCAATGGTCCTTTTGGCTCTCTCGATAGACAATCCTTCAGATATCGGATGTGTTCATATCGTAGTAATGCTTCCTTTATCTTTTCCTTCATTTTTAATTCATAGAAGCTCATGGCTCCCACGTGAGCCACTTGCATAATTTTGCTAAGTGTATCATTCACCCTATTTTCTTTACCCTTGATGTCTACTATAACCAAAATTAATTAGTCACAAGGAGTTATTGCTCCATGTGTCTTTCCTGAGACTCACCAAATAGGTCTGTGAATAATTGTAATTAGATGGATCCCTATCAAATGCAAGCAACAATCGAACTTGCAAAGGTAAGAAGATGGGCTATAACTATTAACCAAAGGGGCCATTAGTTGGTGCAACAATATTGAGGGAATAAACTAAAAATATCTTCACTCCTAGCTCCCAAATGCCAAATAACTACACATAATCAATGAAAAAGACTACCAAACATATTTCATGCAAGATCTATTAACTTGATAATAATTGAAAACTAATGAATAAACTATGATAACCAAAGGAAATCAATATAATGGGAAGGGAATTGGATTTAATTACAATAAAAAAACGATACAATGATATACCATATAAATGAGATATCTATTTTCTTTCCTACTATCTTGGTCTCCTCCTCTACCAAGAGTCGTCTCAAGGAAAGAATCTAACAAAGCTCTCACACTATTTTTGATGCTCTCTTCTCCCCTTGACATGATCATTTTATATAGGCATTTTTTCCTCTTCGAGAGAATGTATCTGGACACATAGGGGGTTAATAAGTTAGGAAACTTCTATAATAATTCGCTCTTATCCAACTCATAGGCAAATCAGTCAAGTTGATCTCCTTGTAAATTACAAAATTTAGAAATCCCAACAGCGTTGCAGGTTATGAAAGGAAAAACTACAACTAACAACTCTATTTACACACTATGAACTAGAGTTATGTCATTGGGTGCAAGTGTCAAACCACCAATATTGATGTAAGAAAGGAAAAACAAAAGAAGAAGTTATGCATCAAGGCCAACAACACAAAGGTTCTTGTAACTGAATAAATGTGGGTAAAATAGGCTATAATAGATTCCCCCTAATGCATGATGTTAGAAGAGAACTTAATGGTTGAAATGGATTACAAAAACACAAAACTAAAAATGGGAGGAAGGAGTGAGGACTGCAAAGCTGAATTAGAGTAACTCAAATGTTGAAGTATCAACCATATTAATATCATCCTTGAGTCGATCATACCCATGTTGAGTCATAAAGAAAAATTGAACATGGCCACTAACTATACGATGCAGATCCATGACATGAAATCCTAGGACATGGCCATGAGGAATACATAGTCGATTCGTGTGACAAGTCAAAATATCATAGACACCAACAAATAGAATGTGGACCTATGCCACAATATATGTTAATAGGCTTATGGATACATGAAAGAGAGGTTCCCTAGGGTATTCCTCAAAGTACATAGAATGGTACATAACTCCAACACAACTTGGGAAAGGTGCTATATAAGAGTGAAATGCCCCTCACCCAAGGTCTTTTATACGACTCGTTGCTACGAATATATAGTATGTAAATAGATGGTTGATTTTGAGCATGATGTTGATTTCAAGCAAGATAGAACCTGCTTGATTGCCAATCATTAAGGTGTACCATTAACTGACAGGAAGGAGCTCACCAATAATGAAAATGGACCCCAAGGTACCTAACACAATCCAATAAGTCTTAATAAATGAGTTGATGTCGAACACAAGAAAACTTAATTGATTAGGAGTCAATAAGGTAGACCCACTATTGATCACAATGAATCATGCCTCTGAGGTCTACAAACTCCAAGGTACTAATGGTTTGTAGATCAAGGGCTAGCGCCCGTCCTATCCTTTCCATTATGGCTTACACATTTGACCATCAATGAGGTGGTTTTTCATTCCTTTTGCATGCATGGTATCATTATGACATTGTTTAATATGACATTTCCAAGTACTTCACCAAATTTCTGCTACTTAGTTGTACTCATGCTGAAGAGTAACCCATCAAGTCATCACAAGACTATAAAATTTCATCTTATTGTGTAAAGGGTCAGTCACTTCTATAGAGTTTATCCAACTCCAATTGATTAATCATTCAATAGGTTCCCCATTAAAATTTTCTAATTCAATTGATTCTACCTCTATCACCACCCAGATCATATAAGCATGTAGCCAATGTATTTGAAATTTCCCTGGATGCTTAAAAAATTTACTATCATAGAGTAAAACTAAATTCCCTTGATATCTGAGATTTACAATTGTTCTACTTATTTGCATATGATATCAATGGGAGGAATATCATTTCCATATTTACCGTAGAGTATTTGAGATAAAGGTATCTGGCTATATTCATTTATGACACACTACTCCTGTAAATGCGTTTGTTTTCATAAGGTTGCAGATTACATTTCATAAAATATATGAGTTACCATGAATTTTATTCTAAATAACTCTTGTATATCCTATTCAGCTATTAGCATGCCTTCTAAATTTGGAAACATAATGTTTATGATCAAATTCATCAACCTTATATAGGCTCTCTAAGGCATGACAACAGTTGAGTTCATCACATAAAATTTAAATAGTATTTGGTGCCACATAGTCAACTTTTGGAAAATATCAGGTTGTAAGGAAATCCCATTTACATAACCCTCGCTATTATGATAATATTATGTAGTAAAAAAACTAGAATTTTCACTTCATGGAGATATAAAAAATATGGCGCATTGAATTCAATTTCATATTTTTAATGTCTAGAATATTATGATGTATGGTATCATATTAAAAAAAAAATTACATCTACAACTGTAGTTCCATTTATTTAAAAATAAATAAAATTCACTTTAGTGTGAATTATTTTTGGTTACCAAATTATATAAGTCAATTTTTTTGGAAGTATATGTAGATCAAAAAATATTATTATCAAGCAATTCACATAGGACTCCAGAAGCTCTCATCAACAATATTATTATCAACAAATCCATGATGTGTAAATTGTTAGCATTAATGGAGAAAGTTAGCTTTCGTATGTTTAAGTATTTGTTGCCTTAGAATAAGATTGAGATCCTATTTGTTAGGGAGTGGTTCAAACCACCCGATATTATGAAAGCCTATATATTTGAGGCTCATCTCACTCAATGTAATAGTGTGTGTATGAGTGTTTGTACACTCTCCAGGTATCTCACCTGGAGAGCCAGTTAATATATAGTTTATATATTCAGTTTTTATCATGGTATCAGAGCTGCAGGGTTGTCGATCCTGTATGCTGAGTGAAGGGCGTGACTGAGGTGAAATGGTTGCATGTTTTAGGTGCACAAATTCACTGATCCTATGTTTTTTATTTCCCTAGTTGTCACAGGTCTGTCGTGTACAGTCGTAAATACCTTTGCAAATCGAAGGTGTCTAATCGCGACGACTATGAAAACAATAGCAAGCTGTGTGGAGGTTGAGAGAAGGCTGCACCTTGGCGGTGGCTACCAACAGAAGATCTGTGTGTTTCTTGTTGAAATCATGCAAGCGTGAAAAAGGGTTGCATGCTTGAGAAGACTATGCCATCTCTGTGATTGACAAGATATGTTTCTGCACATTGACTTAAGGTGGAGGCATTCAGGCTATGAGGAGGTAGGAGTGTGGAATGTCTCGTTGTGATTGAGATTTGTTGCTGGTGCATGGTAGAGAACCACAGGAGGCCAGATGTTGGCTTGTTGGGGCCTGACCCAGGTTCAAATTTAATTCAACAAACAAATCCTGGTACTACTGGCCCTTTCAGTAACAGTCCGCAGAGCGCGAACTGAGGTCTCACCCGAAGTAGTATGGGAGGGTGCTAGAACCAGGTTTCCACACCATGGAGATGTATAAGAAGTTCAATTGGTCCACCATTTGTTTCTGCACGCACGTTGCTTTGCACACTTTCCTGTTCCTCACAACTTGATACGCTACCTTCGCGCAACCCTACCCAAGGGCTGTGTGCTGTGTTGTTCGCTATTACCCGAGATCATGCTTATATTCTTATACCAGTTAGTTATCTTCGCATAAATAGAAGCCTTGTATTATATTTATTTATATAGTATATTCATATAAGTTCGTGCAACACGTAAACAGTAAACTTACAAATTATACCCAATAACACATAAAGTAGGAAAAGATAAATAGGAACATGGTAAAACTTCTATTTATTGATTTCCCCTTCGGTTACAGACTCAACCTACCCTGCACACTCAGTTGTAGGGGTCCGCGCACTCAGTTTCGGACTACTAGGGCTCTGCACACTTAGCTGCAGAGCTTGATCCTACATTACGACTCACAGACACACTTTTACACTTCGACTCAATCACTTAGACTCTTAATGCTTCCTTTCCATTTGTTATTCCTTACTTTCTACACTTAGAGCCTCGCTCTATTTATACAATTCGATGGTCTATGGACCATGGGTACATCTATCTAGCCAACATTATATTACAAAACTAGGGCGGAAAACCCTGTGACTCTATTATACTTTCGCGCCCAGTGCCTGCAATTCACGGAGCTTTTACAAAAGATTTGGTCAAAATCTAGGCTTTAAGCCCCAAAACATGCCTTGGGGGTATTCCATGCACAATAGGCCCCCAGCACAAGCCTCATGACTCACCCTTGAGTCACTCTATCGACACGGAGATCTTTGCGCAGAGTCTCTCCAACTCTGTCCGAACTGCTGCAAGGTCGACAACGCCCTGAGCTACTGCTTGCTGAATCTACTGCATACGTTGCTCCAAGACCTCTGTGTTAGAAGTGCTTCTCTATATCAATGCATGCATCCCCTACGTGTGTGCGAGCTTGCCTTCAATTTCTGCTATGATGGTGAAGGCCTCATCGATCCAAGGCTGAACGCATGCCTTTAGTACTCTTACCTTGTGTCGTGCCACGTCCACCTGCTCCTTCAGCTCTATAGCCTGTTGTAGTTCCTTGGACACTTTCATACTGCTATTGGAGTTCTCGCACCTCTGTTTCTAAGCGTTGGATGTTGGGGTCCTCCTGCAGATTTGTGAGGACCTCAAGTGATTCTTCCAACATACTAGTGCAGTCCCACACTACACCACCAATCTCGTTTGGTCCCATTGTGATAGTGCTAGTGCAGTGCTCTCTGACCTCCGGAGGGGTGGTCAGCTCCACCTTTAATTGCAGTTTGGTGATCTGAAGGTTCAACTCCAGTTGAACCTTTGTCATTTCTTCCCGCGCCTCACACACCCCTTCTGCTAACCTGTGGATGTGCACCTCTACTATTATGTATGCTGGGATGGCCATCTCCGGGATGCTTTGGTAGGATTCATCAATTACTTGCACCAACTGTTAATTCTGCAACACCAATTCGTCACACTGCAAGTTCAATTGTTCCATATTTATTTTCTTCTCGCTGAGCACTTACAATGTGCAACTGTCCCTAACTCGTAGCTCTACAGTTATCTCATCCAGCAATACATATAAGGTCTCTCACAGGAGTGCAGCCATGTTGATACCAAGACCCTTCAGTACACTCACTGTAGGCCTGTCAGCCTCATTTGTTGTCATGAGTGCCCCTTCCAGCAACACTTTGGTATTTGTTACTGATGCGTGCAACATCTGCTTTGCTGCCATCGTTCCAACTGCGAGGCTGGTACCAATTTGAGGAGGGCGCGCTTGTAATTCTTGCAACTATGCTCTGAGGGCCCCTAACACAATCTAGTTCTCCTGCATGAAATCTTGGAGAGCCTCAGACGTGACATCACACACTATCTCGTCGATGGAATGCAGATCACCCTCGATTAGGTGTTGGAAATAATACTGAGAGGGGGGGTGAATCAGTATTAGCAAGTCAATAATATTTCATTTCCACAATCAGATTCATATACGCTACTTTAGTTAATGAAACTTGCATGTATACGCAACTGTATTTAAGGCAACTATCGTATACCCTGCAAACTTATAACTTAGTTTATTCATCATAAGTTGATCTTTAATCTATGCATCAGAACCATATAAATAGTAACTAGGTGCAGTAGAAACAGAATAGACAATCACACACATGAACACAAGATATAAGGTGGAAACCCAATGAGGGTGAAAACCACCTGCTGCAAGCGTCTCTATCTTCTTTTAATAAGAAACTTATTTTTACAATTTTTGTACCGGTGCAGTCTTATACTAGTACGTAGGCTTCTACCTACAAAAGGCTACAACCTTCTCTCATTCTCCAGCTTTTCCTGGAAAGGAGCTACAACCCCCTAGCTCTTATACTAGCTTATGTGTTTACTAGTATGTAGGTGCTAGCCTATAGAACGCTACAAGCTTCTGCTTTCTTCCAGGGACCAAGTTTCATAAATTTTCAAACTGGATCCATTAATAACATCAATCAAACATCAAATATATATGCATAAGCCAATCTCCTTTGCACCAACCAAAACTAAACCAATCAATCACTTCTCAGAATGCTATAACCAGAATACAGTAACAATAACCAGAACCCAAGCCAAAACCTAGAACACTGCAACAACAAACAGAAGTAGCTAAAGCATATTTTATGAGGTATATGCTACTTCAATGTGTCAAACCTGCGTGTATATGCACTTTCCTCAAGACGAACCTGCGTATAGATCTGCAAATCAAATTTAAGATGTATATGTTGTTTTGATATGCAGAACCAACGTGTATACATGCCTTTTCTAAGGTGAACCTACGTACAGATCTATAAATGATGATTTAATCTTGGCAACAATTCCAAACTTTAGTTATACCCAAATCATCATATTTATAGTATACAACATGTGCTAGTTATTCAGATAAAAGATCAAGACACAGAAAGATACTTCACTTCAAGCCTTAAGGTCTTGACCCATCATTAGATCTTATCCTTCATCAAGCACTAAGGCTCATCCTTGATTCAGATACAACTATTCACCATAACCCAATAACCTTTATTCTAGATCTTGCTCTTCATTAGATATTCAATTCATGAGTTCTTTTGCCTAACGATCTTCTCCTCCTTTTATAGATTTAGGCCTTACTCAATACCATGGACCAAAACCACTTAGAACCAACACCTTGGACCAAATACCTAGGGTCAACACTTTGGACAAGATACCTTAGACCAATACCAAGGATCAAAAATACCATGGAC
Source organism: Pinus tabuliformis (assembly GCA_031772625.1). Lineage (NCBI taxonomy): Eukaryota > Viridiplantae > Streptophyta > Pinopsida > Pinales > Pinaceae > Pinus > Pinus tabuliformis. The sequence goes on along the minus strand of CM062805.1, from coordinate 62,464,197 downwards.
CAAAACTAAGTTTTCCAACATGTACGTGCCCTTCCTTCCATGAAAGTGCGTGTGTATGCTATACGTGCCTTTTGGTTTGTGAACCTGCATGTACACGCGGCTTGGTTAATGGGGAACCTATGCATACATCTCTTTCTTCATTCTGTGAGTCTGAACTATGATCTATCATCTGAGTGAGTTGGCATCAAGGACAACACCTGCGTCATATTGCCAAATTTGTGTCATAATGCCAAAAATCTCCCCCTTTCGACTTGATGGTGACCCAAAGTCACTATCCCCCTTTGTCATCAAGGGAAAAGGGTTATGCTCCCTCTGAGTACATGTTGAATGCTCTAATATGCTCAAGAGTGCTAATTGAGCTCCATGCTTGAGTCCATGCTCCCCCTGAATATAAACAAGGTCTGCAAAAAGATGTTCTAAAAGAAGAACATGACTCTATTCATCATAAATGACCTTCCTATCACCAATGGATCATACATACATCCATCTCCCAACCAAGTGGGGATATACCAAATGTTTATATATGTCAAAACAGGAACATCACATCATCCATCCCATGCATAGTGGGGAAACCAAATAGGTCATTTCATGACCTTGACATTAAGAGATATACATGACATAGAGACCAAATATCTAAAACAAGACCATGATAGCTATTAGGACTATCATCAGTAGCATCTGTCAATCACCATCCAGACCAGTAACCATGATCTCCCCCTGAACTTGTTCCACCTGAATAAAAAACAATTGTGAATTTGTACCAAGATCTTCTAAGATAATGCCAACAATGTATTATTAGAAGTATATGCCCCCCTGTGCTGGATGATCACTGTCAGACCCATATCAGACTCCTTTCATCCTGAGTCTAGCCCATTGTTTTTCTTCAAACCAACATATACGTGACTGTATCCACAGAAATTGGCGTATGTACGCGGATACGCTTCATGGAACTCGCGTATAACCACTTTTCTCTGAAACAGATAAGTTTTAACTGTAAGATGATGCATAAACTACTCCCAGCTTCTATCTGAGATATTCAAATGTCTCTCTAGGTAGTGGTTTGGTGAATATATCAACAACCTGTTCTTTGGAGGGAACATACTCCAATTTTACCTTTTGTTCAAGCACTTGTTCACGTAGAAAATGATATTTGATGGGTATGTGCTTGGTCATGGAATGCATGATTGGATTCTTTGAAATATTGATTGCACTTGTATTATCACATAGAATGGATATGGGTGGAATACATGTGATCTGAATGTATTGCAATGTTTGCATCATCCAAAGGAGTTCTGTGCAGCAAGATATAGCAGCCACATATTCTACTTCAGTTGTAGATAATGCAATTGAACTTTGTTTCTTGTTGAACCAAGACACTAATCTGGAACCCATATAGAATGCACCACCACTAGTGCTTTTTCTGTCATCAACACTTCCTTCCCAATATGCATCTATATGCATGAGGTGTAAGATCTGTATCTCTAGGATACCATAAACCAAAATTCTATGTTCCTTGAAGATATTTGAAAATCCTTTTGACTACCTGAAGGTGTGATTCCTTTGGATTGGCTTAGAATCTTCCAACTATTCCCACTGCATGCATGATGTATGGTCGGGTACCTGTTAGATAAAGCAGACTACCAATCATGGATCTGTAGGTTGGTTGATGTACTGCTGCTGATTCATCATTTGAGCGGAGATTGCATCCTGTTACGATAGGGGTACATACTAGTTTAGAATCTTCCATGCCATAATTTTTTAAGATCTGCTTGAGATACTTGGTTTGTGACAGAAAAATACATCTTTCTTTTGTTGAACTTGTAGACCAAGAAAATATGTGAGCTCACCAAGCAGGGACATTTCAAATTCTTGCTGCATTACCAAAGCAAAAGTTTTGACTCATGGCATCTTCATTGCTACCAAAAATGATATCATAAACATACACAACAAGTATTAGCAATTTATTATTGTCAATATTTGTATATAGATTGTTATCAGCAAATCCTTTTGAAAAACCTTGTTAATGGAGGTATTTTTCAAGACGTTAATACCAGGCCCTTGGAGCTTGTTTTAGACCATAGAGAGCCTTTTTGAGTCTGCATACAAGTTTTGGATCATTTCCAAGGATGAATCCTCCTGGTTGCTCAATATATACTTCTTCGTCTAAGTCCCCATTAAGAAAGGAAGATTTTACATCCATTTGGTATACTTTGAATTTTTGAAAACTAGAAAGAGCAACGAACATTCTTATGGCTTAAAGTCTAGCAACAGGTGCAAAAGTTTCTTCAAAATATATACCTTCTTGTTGAGCATATCCTTTACAAACAAGTCTGGCCTTGTTTCTAATAACTTCACCATTTTCATTTAGCTTGTTCTTGAGTATCTATTTGGTTCCTATGATATTCTTATCATGAGGTCTAGGAACTAATTCCCAAGTATTATTCTTTTCAATTTGCTCAAGTTCTTCATTCATGGCCTTGACCCAACATTCATATTTGCATGCTTCATTTACATTTTGAGGTTCGATGGAGGAAAGCAATGCTAGATAGCTTGAAGATTCTGTAATAGTTCTTCTTGTCTACACACCTGCCTATTTCTATCCCAAAATTTGAGTCTCTAGATGATTTTTCTAAACATACCTGGATGGAGTCCTTTCTTCTACCATTATCTATTCTTCTAGTGCTTCATTGGTTTCTTCTTCAAAATTAGTCTGATTTGATGTGGAAGGATAATCCTCATCTTCTCCACAATCTTTGGTTTTTACCTGCTTTGTATGTTTGCATGCTTCATCAACCACAACATCAATACTTTCAATAATTTTCCCAAGTCTTTTATTATAACACTTATATCCTTTACTTTGGGAAGAGTAATGAAGGAGAATGCCTTCATTTTCTTTGGGTTCAAACTTTCCAAGTTTGTCATCAGTCGTTTTGATGTAACATTTGCTTCCAAAAACTTTGAAGTATTTTACGATAGGAGTCTTACCATACCAAAGTTCATGTGGAGTTTGAGTGCTGTTTAGCCGAACATTTGCTTTGTTGAGAATGGTGACGAAAAGAATGCACCTTCACCTCAGAGGGTTGCAAGAGTTCCAGACTCATCTAGCATAGCACGTGCCATTTGTGGAACAGTTCTGTTCATCCTTTCTACCAGTCCATTTTGCTAAGGATTCCTTGCAATGGAGAATTTCCTTTTATTTCCATGTTCTTCACAAAAGTCAAAGACTTCGTTCGAGGTAAATTCTCCTCCTCGATCAGATCTGAGACATTTGATTTTGCGATCTGATTCATTTTCAACCAGGGCTTTGAAGGCTTTGAATTTTTCAAATGGTTCATCTTTATGCTTTAGAAGCCCTATCCAAAACATTCCGGAAAAATCATCAATGAAAAATATAAAGTATTCCTCTCCACGAGGTGACTTTTTCCTTGATGGACCACATAAATCAGTATGAACAAGTTCAAGAGGCTTACTAGCTGATCCTTCCTTTTTAGGGAATTGCGACCTAGTTTGCTTACCAAATTGACATGATTTGCATATTGTATTTTCTCGAATGCTGATATTAGGAAGATCATGAATAACTTGGAATTTGCTTGCTTTTCTTATTTGAGAGAAGCCTAGATGCCCCAATATTCTGTGCCATAGCCAATGTTCATCATTTTTGCTTAGATAGCACTGTTGTCCTCCCTTCAGTATATATAATTTGTTTCGAGTTCTTATACCTTTGATCACGGTTTCTCCTGTATCAATCTCACGAACAACACATACATTTGATGAAAATACTACTTCATTTCCTTGATCACACATTTGACTAACACTCAAGAGGTTATGCTTTAGACCACCAACATACATAACATTCCCAGCTTTAAATTTTTCTTTTAAGAGAACAGAACCTTTACCTTTTATGACAGCAGGAGTGTCATTTCGAAATGACACCTTCTTTTCCTCTTCCAAGGCATTATATGACTAAAGTTTTTCTTTATCACCTGTCATGTGTTTCAAGCATCCACTGTCAATGTACCACTGATTTTCTTGTCCTTCTACATACAAGGCTATATCACATCTTTTTGTTTGTGGTTCTTTCTTTCTCCATATTTTGGGATTTAATGAAGTTTTCTCTTTCTGAGATGTTTGCCGAAATTTACTCCTGCATTCAGATTCTTCATGACCAAAGTTGTTGCAAATAGAGCATTCTATTTCATTTTCAAGAAGAGAAAAGTTATTGTAGGTTCGTTTCATGATCCCCAATACATTTCTTTGATTTCGTGTTTCTCTAGTCATGATGGTCTTGTAAGCAAGACATTGAGCAGGTTTATGTCCAATGTTATGACATGAAAAACATTGGCCATTGAAGAAGTTCCTGCGATTATCAAATCTATTGACCTGGTGATTGTAGTAGCTATTCATTCTTGAAACATATTGAGTATGATTTACTTGAGGTTGGTTGTAGCTTCTGTTTATCCTTGACATAAATTGAGCTTGATTTACCCGGTGATCTACTTTATGCCTTTGTTGTCAATTTTCAAACTGTTCACTCCTCTTTGCTGCATCAAGATAGCTTTTAGTGGAGGCTGAAAGCTTATGTGCATGGGATGCTTCCTTAGTATATTTGAGACCTGTATCTATCAGAGGAGAATCCTACACTTTGATAATTTCATTTATGGTTTTTGATCCTTTAGCAAATCTAAGATTGAGAGCTTTTGTTTTTTTAATATCCTTTCTTAGACCCACAATTTCACATTCTAGTTTTTCATTGTGTTTTTCTCTTTCAGCAAGTTGGAATGTCAGAGTATCTATAATCATATTCTTTTCTTCTAAACAAATTTTGAGTTTAGAGATTTCTTCATAAAGCTCATCTTCATCTAAAGCATCCAAGAAATCATCATCTTCAAAAGCCATCAGAAGTCTGTAGTCATTACTATTTTCATCTTCACCACTATTTGATAAACCATCACTATCTTCATGTGTATAGTAGCTCTTCTTACTTACACTTTGCTTTATATTCCATTTTTTTCATTCCTTACCTTTATCAAGCTTATCTTTATGAGGACATTTGGCCACATAATGACTGACTCTTCCACAAGCAAAACATTTGAAAGGTAGTTTACCTCTGAATCTTCCAGAACCTCGTTGAAGGTTCTTGACAAAGTTTACTTCTTCCTCTCCTTCTAAAATATGTCCTGATTCATTGAGTTCTTCTCTTCCTGAAGCTTTGAATGGGCTTCTCTCATATCTGATGGACCTCCTTTTCGCATTTTGAAAGCAGTTAAGATTCCGTCCAGCTATGTCATAGTAATACTCTAAAGATCCTGCTTTTCTTCTATGGCAGAAAATTTTGATTCAAACTTAGTAGACAAGGATCTTAAAACCTTTTCAACTAATGTAACTTCTTTTATTTCTTCACCCAAGTATTTCATGCAATTAACAATCTCATCTATACGTAAGAAGTAACTAGCTATACTTTCATCATTATGCATTTTGAGAGTTTCATATTGAATTTTGAGAGATTGCAGTTATGCACGTTTTACCTGATTGTCTCCATCATAGCTTAGAATGATCTTGTCCCATATTTCTTTGGTGGTTTTGAGCTACATAACTTTGACAAATTCTGATTGTGATAGACTCCCCAATAATGTATTGGCATCCTTGGCATTGGTTTCATATTTCTTTTTACTTGCCGTATCTGTAGGAATTGATGATGGAAATGTATATCCTCCTTCCACAATTTCCCAGACATCTATTCCAAGAGATTGAAGATAGGTTGTGGTTCTTACCTTCCAATAAATGAAGTTTCTCCCATCAAATATTGGTGGTCTAATGGATCCCTCTCTTTCATACTTACTCATGATGATAGATCTTCCTTTAAGAGATAAAGCTTCTTCTAAAGGACCTGCTCTGATACCAATTGTTGGAAATAATACTGAGAGGGGGGGTGAATCAGTATTAGCAAGTCAATAATATTTCATTTCCATAATCAGATTCATATACGCTACTTCAGTTAATGAAACTTGCGTGTATACGCAACTGTATTTAAGGCAACTAGCATATACCCTGCAAACTTATAACTTAGTTAATTCATCATATGTTGATCTTTAATATGTGCATCAGAACCATATAAAAAGTAACCAGGTGCAGTAAAAACAAAACAGACAATCACACACATGAACACAAGATATAAGGTGGAAACCAAACATGGGTGAAAGCCACCTGCTACAATCATCTCTATCTTCTTTTAATAAAAAACTTCTTTTTACAATTTTTGTACTAGTGCAGTCTTATAACAGTACACAGGCTTCTACCTATAGGAGGCTACAACCTTCTCTTGTTCTCTAGCTTCTCCTAGAAGGGAGCTACAACCCCCTAGCTCTTGTACTAGCTGATTTGTTTACTAGTACATATGTGATGGCCTACAGAAGGCTACAACCTTCTCTTTTCTTCCAGGCACCACATTTCATAAATTTTTAGACTAGATCCATCAATAACATTAATCAAACATCAAATATATCTGCATCAGCCAATCTCCTTTGCACCAACCAAAACTGAATCAATCAATCACTTCTCAAAATGCTATAACCAGAGTACATTAACAGTAACCAGAACCCAAGCCAGAACACAAAACATTGCAACAGCAAACAGAAGTAGCTAAAGCATATTTTATGAGGTATACGCTACTTCAATGTGTCGAACCTACATGTATACACACTTTCCTCAAGGCGAACTTGCGTACATATATGCAAATCAAATTTAAGATGTATATGTTGTTTTGATATGCAGAACAAGCATGTATACGTGCCATTTCTAAGGTGAACCTACATACAGATCTATAAATGATGATTTAATCTTTACAACAATTCCAGACCTCAGTTATACCCAGATCATCATATTTATAGTCTACAACATGTGCCAGTTATTCAGATAAAAGATCAAGACACACAAAGATACTTCACTTCAAGCCTTAAGATCTTGACCCATCATTAGATCTTATCCTTCATCAAGCGCTAAGGTTCATCTTTGATTCAAATCTAGGTGTGCACCATAACCCAATAACCTGTATTCTAGATCTTACCCTTCATTAGACATTCAATTCATGAGTGCCTTTGCCTAATGATCTTCTCCTCCTTTTATAGACTTAGGCCTTACTCAATACCATGGAACAAAATCACTTAGAACCAATACCTTGGACCAAATACCTTGGGTCAACACTTCAGAAAAGATAACTTGGACCAATACCAAGGATCAAAAATACCATGGACCAAATACCATGGACCAAAACTAAGTTTTCCAACATGTATGTGCCTTTCCTTCTGTGAAAGTGTGTGTGTACGCTATACGCGCCTTTTGGTCTGTGAACTTGCTTGTACACGTGGCTTGGTCAATGGGGAACCTATCTTTCTTCATTCTATGAGTCTGAACTATGATCTATCATCTGAGTGAGTTTCCATCAAGGACAACACCTGTGTCATAGTGCCAAATCTATGTTATAATTCCAACATTAGGGTGATCAGGTCAATAGACAACTTTGATGCCTTGAACTTTTTACACGACCCTACCCACCCTGTTGGGTGCTGGAACTTCAACTGTGTTGACGTGGTTTGGGGGTTTGTGCCTGCCTCTTCTGTCTCTGCCTCTTCTCGTTCCTGCCCCTACAAAGGTGTCATTTGGCCCTCACTCACCTTGAGGGCTGCCTCCCATGCTGTTGTTGCTGCTGCGACCTTTTCCTTCTCAATTTCTTTCTAGGCAGCATCTCGCACCGCCCACACTTTTGCTACCACTTCTTCCTCCCTTCTCTTTTCTGCCAACTATGTGATGCACATCTTGGCCTCGTCTTTCTTCCTCTACATCGCCGACTTTTCTATCTCCACGATGTCTGGGGCATGCCACTCCAGTGGCCATGTCTCCAGGACGTTAAAGATGACATTATCTGTGGCTACAAATGGTAGCTTCCTCCATTGTTTAGTTGGGTTCTTGCGTGCTCTGATGTAAATGCTATGCATGTCCACTTTGAGTTCCGCAAAACTCTGAAGATTGTTGTAGGTAGTGGGCGACAACCGTGGCTTGCGGTTGATCCTCATTCTGAGGTTCATCTAGATGAGCACCCACAATATTTTGTTCTCGCGGATCCTAGTGGCATCCTTTGTGGCCCAGAATGAAGCGTACTTCGTAGTCTCCAGTAAGTCCTTTTCAATTATGGGGAATTGACTATCCTTTGGTAATTCCCCTACCATGAGCACTATGTACAATAGAAGCCATGCATGGTGTAACATTTTTCCTTATTCCTGGGCTTCGCGGCAATTCTCTAAAAATTTTGTGTAGAGGAACTCAGACCAGATAAACTGGATCCCCTCAGCACACTGCTCAGCCAGTGCGACCACCGGCACAGGTACCTTGTCTACATGGAATTTGTGCATAACCTTTCCTACCAGGATTTGGGTCTCCAGATGTACTGCTTTGTCCTTGATGCTGGAGATGGCGTAGCGCCTCTTAATCTTTTCCAGCTTGTACTTTTTCTTCATGGCCTCCATGACGGCCACGTCACTCCTCTTCCCTTCCGATATGACCGCGGGGTCTTCTCCTTTCCATGGAAGCCAGGAAATTCTACGAATCAAGTCTGCCATGATGGGGATGGGCTCCTCCAGCCACAAACACCCATCATGCACCAGGAAGAGCAACTGCCTAATAATGAAAATGGTTCTTAGGGCACGATGGAAATATGACTCCCAGAGTAGGTTAAGTAGCCCAGTCTTTTCCATTTCGCACAACCACTTCCACGGCTCTAATTCTATAACCCCAGTCGTGGTGTTCTACTTCGGCTTCATAAGGTTTGAGGTTTCAAGGTGAGGGAACTTCTTGTGGTCAGTGAGGTCCCAATCTTCAAATTTTAAGCTCCTCACCCGCCCCAGGTGTGTGCCCTAAAAAATAATGTTGTCTGGGAGGAGCGGGGTGTGGAGCGAGGTCTTGGTCTTGTCAAACTCCTTGGGCACTCTAGCCTTTCCTTTCTGCGGGGGGACATAGGCGGGCAGCTTTATCGAGAGGAGGGGGGGTGCGTAGGCTCAACTTCCACCTCCATTCCTTCATCCTCGTCTTTGCAATAATCAGGTCCTCCATGTTTTCTCCTTCTTCATCGATCACGATGGACACATATTTCCCCTTGTCCTTCATTGTCAGCTTAGTGCGTAGTGGGTTTCGCGGGGACACACGTACGAGGACCATTTCTTGTTTTTCCTTCTTGGGTTGTGGCATGGGTGGTGATTTCAGGATTTCTGCCACGATTGCAATGCCTTCCGAAGCATCCCCCACAGTTAGGGCTTGTGCATCCTCTTAGGTGGTCATGTCTATTATCCCCATAATGTCTCCCATTGTTGCCATCATGCCCTTCTAAAAATCTATCACTCGCGAACTCAGGGGCTCAATCAACACTCGACTCACAACAATCAATTCTCCAATCAATGGCTCAATTCACAAATTACCAAGTGTTGGATGCTGGGCGACCCTGTGTAATCTATAGCTCCTTTTGATTTTGAATTCGACCATTCGCCCCAAATTCGGTTCATTAATGCTCCCTTGGTGATAGATTTTTCCAAATCTTGCCCATAAATCGCGTCTTAAATGCCTGCCACCCGCTCCATTTGGCCTCAAGTCGGGCATCTGATCATGAATACAGACTTCAACGGTCACTTTTTGGCTAACCCATGTGGCAGTGCTACCCCCCGTGCACGGTCGCGGACCTCGTGACTTTTCGCTTTTGCATATAACTCCAACATTGTGCAATTCCTGGGTAGAATAGTTTATAGTCCCGGGCTTCGTTTCAACTGCATGGAGCATTAAGACTATTCTTTCCTCAACTAGTCAGGTGGCCGCGCCACCTGTGTGTGGTTTCCTTCGGTCATCCATCGTTCTTCCTGGGAAATACCCACCTTTTACCATTACTAGAAGCATCGCGCACCTTATCATCTACAGTGCATCATCCTGGTTAATGCTCTGAGTAATATGTGGTCCAAGCCAAGGCATCAGACTCATCAATTCACGACGATAATCCTCAAACTTGTGAGCATGATCGTGTGCACCCTGTTTTATCACCCTGGCCCTCTTATCGAGAAAATAGTCCCTTATCTCATCCTCCAGCTTCTTGACTTCCGCTTCTACCAGAGCGCTTTCCTTCCTTAATCACACCCTTTCTTTTTCAAGTTCTTAGAGCCTAAACTTTCCCTGTTAGATTTCTTCCTCAAGTCCTAAGTGTTCTGCTTCTTGCCGCTATGTGATCCCTTGTTTCCAAGCTTCACGAACCATCATATCTACTGGTGCTACTATGTGTAGACTAGGCCTCTCATGCTCCATGGGGATGACAGTGTTCACTTCATACTTCAGCTTCGGAGGTGTTACATAGTTAGGGTCTTACATGCAGTCCTATAAGCCCAGAGAACCATTGATATGCATAGGTCCCAGTTAGTTTTCTTCGCATTATGGACTTTGTTAAATGCTTCGCATATTTTATTAAAGGCTTCCGCGTGGATATCCTTGTGCGCACCTGGTCTTTTCGTACTCCGTGGTTTCAACCAGAGGGGCACTATATGCGTGTATCCACCTAGAAAGGTGGGCGCAGGAGCCATTTCATCCATCATACTTGTCTTTTAACCACATCTAAGGCTTCCCAACCTATATGCGCATCATCATTTGCCAGTCATGGCAGTCCTCAAAACTCTTCTGGTGCATACACCACCACCTTGCAGGCATAGCGCGTAGTACCCATTTCAGAGCATTGAAGCGCTAATGTTGCGGCACTTCTCTTTCAAACTTGTTTAGGAACTCATCCCCTTCACCCAACTCTTCATATGTAGGCAGATCCCTTATCTTTGTGTTTACACAGTGCATCGATCTCGTCATCATGTTACAATTCAGCGTGGTTACCTCATGTAACCAGTTCTACCATCGTTCTATCTCTTCATCAGAATCTGAGGTATAAGAGCTTTCGCGTTCCCATGAGATTCGACCATCCGCAGTTGGATTTAGCCAGACTTGATCGTGCGCGGTTATCTTGTAGATGCAGTCCAGATCATCATCGTTGTCGTAGTCGCACACTGGTTTTGTGTAGCGCGATCCTTCTGCAGGCTCTAAGGGTACCACTATGCACAGGGACTTTTTCTCAAAAATCATCTTGCGCTTGTTTAGATTTATGACTCCATTCATGTCAGTGGGCCAATCTATTTCCAGTAGCATGGCATAGGGATTTCTGTCATCAACAATCTCTATCACTTCAAAATCTGCTAACATGCTTGCTCCTTCAATATGTATGGTGATTCCTTGCAATCTCCCCATAGGTAGGATCTTTTGCTAGTTCGCCATCCACAGTTGGATAGGAGACCATTGCAAGGTCAGCCTTTTTATGCGCTCCCATGTCTTCTTTGGAAGGATGTTCGCGTCTGATCCTAGATCCAGAATCACTTGGTCCATCTCAAATTCCCCAATATGCACAATCAATGTCACCTCCCTTCCTGTTCGCATCGTGTGCTTTCCGAGCTTCTAGACTACGCGTGGTTCTCCTAGCGCGGTCCTAGCGCATCTAGTTTTGAGTTCTTGCAACCTTTTTATAGCCTTATTGTAGTGCAACAACTTCATGCATGTCTCTAAGAATGCAGTGAGCATCAATGGGTCCATTTCTGGTTCTAATCTATCTTTGTTTCTTGAAGTGAAGGCATCTGCGAAGCTCCTCTTAGCTTCCACAAAGGTCTCCTTAGCGCACTCCAAATCAAATTCTGGTTCCTTCGTTGGAGCCTTGCGAACCCAGGTACTCTCTTCAGGCTGCTCACCTTTGTCATCCTCAGTCGTAATACCACTCTGGATCTCTGCTCTTTGTTTGTAGACTACACGGAGATCGGTAGCAGCGTGGAGTGTGGATCTTTTTTTTTTGGAAAAAAAGGGGCTTAGATCAGGCTAATCGGAGAAGGATTGTGCTTTGTATGCAGAATATTGCTTTGGGTGCTACGCGATTACTACTCCATACATGTGGTGAACGCCATTCGAACTCAGCATACACATGACCTTAGCGTCGACAACAGGGATGGGAAGATTGAATCGGTGATTGTGGAGAAACATTGTTTTTTTTAACATCATTTTTTAGGGCCACGTATCATTGAATTGGCTTCTTGATCTATTGTCAGGAACATCTGTATGGAGCACAAACTGGAGAGTTGTGGACTTGTGAGTGTTGTCCAAACGTGGAACAAACCTACACATAATGGGCTGAGAGAGGCACAGTAGAAGCAAAATTGTGTTTTTTTTGTCTTCAGTGACATCCTTGCAACATATTTCGCAGAAAACCTGTAATTTGTTTGATTTTCATTGATATTCCTAGATATAGATTTCATGTTGACATGATTTGACACATATTTGTGCATTAAAATTTCCATAGATAACTATAATCAGCGTGCTTGCTTGCTAGAGGCCACATAATTATTGCGAACTTGCGTGGAAAGTGCACGCAGATTGAGAATGGATCAGCCAGTGTTGGTGGCCTATGGAGGAGGCAGCATAGTGGAGGCTGTTGTGTGGTTTGGTTTTCTTTGACGTGGCATGGAAAGGCCATTATGTGGATTATTCCTGAGAAGCCCGTGGTGTTGAGATATGCCCTATGTGTTACGGATCGATGAAAATTGGTGGCTACCTATGTGAAGAGGAGACACGAGAAGAGGAAGATCTGCCGCATAATTGAGCAAATTGTGAAGCAAATCGTAAAGATTTGCATGAAAATCTGTGTGAGGATCTTCTATTAAGGAAGAAATTGTGGACGGTATTGAGGAATTACATGTGAAGTGATCTGCATGGGGCTAGTGAGAGCCATGGGATGTTGCCAGCAGTATGAGGAAATCTCTCATTGTGTGGAGGAAAGCCATGTTGTGATCTGCGTGTTGCAACTGTTGTGAAGTCGTGGACCATTTTCAGGAGTGCAGCCATCGTGGATGGTTAAGAAGCGGCTTGTGTGTGTGGAGTGGTGTGTGTGTTCAGACTTCCACTAGAGAGGTGTATTTGCATAGAGGAGATTGTTTGATCTGTCTATGGAGCCATAGAGCCGACGGAGAATTCCACTGTGGTGCTTTGGTTGTGGTCTTCTAGTGCGGCTGCTAGAGCAGACTAAAGTGCATAGCCGTGAGAGTGGTGGATCGATTTCCAGATCTGAAATTGATAGGGGAGAAAATGGGTCTTCAAAATAAACTGAAAGAGTCTCGTAGAAAACTAAGGAGAAAGAATCAAAGGAAAAATGCAAACTATTGTCTTGTTGAATTTAGTGATGTGTTTCAGGTTGACGGTGATGGACCAGTAGCTTATCAAGATGCAGATTTGGAATTTGGTGAGAATATTAAATGGTTAAATTTACCGTCTTTTTCAGGTATGAATTATGAAATATGGGCAAATTAAATGAAAACAATATTATGGAAGGTAAATTTACTGGATTATGTTGAAGATGTTATTAATGAGAGTGGAGATGCATCAACATTAAGTCTTATAACATCTGCATTAGATGATAACATCATACTCCGAAAAATATATCAATATGGAGAGGTTCTTAGTACAAAATTCTTATGGGATATTGTAGAAATGAAATACTATTTGAATGAGGGAAATGATGCTGAAGATATTGGTCTTGAAAATGATCCCATATTTGATTGTGAAACTAAAGATGCAATGATGGGTGATGAATGTGTGTCTATAACTGAAACTTGTGATGATGAAAATAGATCCATTATTGTAGAACCTGAAAATTTCCAGATGTAGAAATCAAGTTTGATGAGAATTATATACCTCATGATGAGTGGATCAATTTGATGATTGAAAAAAATCTTATTGATGAATTATTGTTTGGTGAGAAGGAAGGTCTATATTCACATATGGATCAAATGCAGAACATGCTTGCAGCAACAGAGCTAAGTGAAGAGGTTGAAGCCATAACTATGACAGCAGAGAGGGATGGAGTAGGGAGAGATGGAGAAATGAAAGCTCTCCTGAAGTAGCAGGAAGATGAAAGCAAATGTGGTTGTCATAAATCTAACATTATTTCTTGTCCATATATTTGGAGACAAGAAGAAGCAATTGAAGAATCGCAAGAACCTGCAACATCAAATGAAAAGAATGTTAGTATATACTCGAAGAGGAGGATGTGAGTTCATGTGTTCCTCCGAAGAGGGAGAAAACGTAAAAAGAAGGCAAATATCCATCATTTTCTTATGGCAAAGAAAGTGAAGATGAAGCTTCATCCACAAATGAACAAGTATGGGCTCTGCTGCAACAAGAAAAAAATGAAAGCTCTATATTTTACCATTGTAAGCCTAGCTGAGACTGAGACTAGCAGGCGCCATATGTCATCTGAGTTTTTTAGTGAACCGTTTCTCCATTAAGGGGGAGTGTTAGCATTAATGGAGAAAGTTAGCTTTCCTATGTTTAATTGTTTGTTGCTTTAGAATAGGATTGCGATCCTATTTGTTGGGGAGTGGTTCAAACCACCCGATATTGTGAGAGCCTATATATTTGAGGCTCATCTAACTCAATGTAATAGGGTGTGTATGAGTGTTTGTACACTCTCCATGTATCTCACCTCGAGAGCTAGTTAATATATAGTTAATATATTTAGTTTTTATCATAAATTAGTTTCTTAGGCCAGAGGTTAGATCATAACACTTATGATTCCATGGTAATTTATTATATTTATATAGTTTTCTCTTTTTAGTTCTTGTAGTATTTAGCCTTGCTAGATTTCTAAGCCAAATTTAGTGTGGAGTGGTTGAGGATAGAAGTCATTTTAGTTGGAGATTTAACTCCTACTGGTCTTGTGAATATTGAATGATGTTATTCATCACTAAATGTAATTGTTGTGTATGTCATTTGGTTGTTAATTAGTTGGGTTTAAGAGATTTATTCCAACTAAAATAATTATTCCTTTGGTGTTTGGTTGAGAAATTATCTCAACTAATTGATTGTATGGTTAAGATAGTATTTCTATCTTAAACCAATAATTGATGTATTTATATGCGTGTTTAATGTAATGAAAAATAAGTTTTGGTGTGCAATTCATTTTACAGATTGGTATGAGAGACAATGGCTTGGGTTAACTCCCTTAAGGGAGGGTCCAAATTAGGCCCAAGCATTTGAGAAAGAGATGTGAGAGTTATTTGTTATATAGTTATGTTCGAGTAGATAGGTTAGTGTTTTGTGTGGTAGTGGCCAGGTATGGTTTCCTCTGCATGAAGAACATGTGACAAGAGGAACACTAAAAGTTGATATCTTTCATCAATGTAAAGGGGAAGCATTGGTTTGCAAACAACCATGAAGTTGGATAAGAAGACCACCAACAACGTTGAAGGAATCAAGAACAAAATTGTGAATCATGAAAAGATTCCCATTGTGGAATATTTTGTCCTAGTGGAGAGAAATCATTGAAGTTCAAATCACCCATTTCTTCACTGTTCTAAACCTTCAGTCACTATGTTGGTATAAAAAGGGGGTTAGAGAAGCATGAAGGTTGTGTGGCATGGTGTGTAATCAGAAAGGAAAGTTCGTGGTAAATTTTAGAGGACTCGAAATTCTCCAGTTCAACATCCATTGACCGATTAATAGTATGCACAGTGATAATGGATTCAGAGCACTAAACCTTGTGGCATGATCCCATTGATGTAGAGTGGAAGAGTATGCATAGTGATAAATGGATTCAAAGCACTAAACCTTGTGGCATGATCCCATTGATGTAGAGTGGAAGAGTGAGTTGACTCATGTATGGTGAAACATGTCACTAGTTTTTTTTGGTTCAGTTAATTTTTAGTTTTGGTTCTAGCCTTATGGTTTCTTACTCTCTCCTTTCTATCAAGACTTCCTTAGACCAATAAGATGGCTTCAACCTGAGAGATTCGAACTCTCACGAATGATTTCTTGTCTAAGAGATCCAAACTGATGGAGAACTGCAGACTGGTGTAGTCAGCATTGAGGACAATGGATTGCTAAATAAGAAGTCATGGATTTTTTTTGAAATTTATATATGGACAAATTAGGTTTATGAATGTGTAAGCATTTTCTATCTAGGTTGATCCAACCAAGAAAACAAGATTTGCATTTGTGAATTTACAAGTGGGTAGATGTGATCATCCATTACCTGTTTGCTCATGCTCAAGTTATAAAGTTATCTCTACACTATTTGTGTTGATGGACAAACTAATTCACCAAACAAATATCATTGAAAGGAGGAGCTTCCGTGAAGAGTCTTTCTAAACCATAGAAGTTAAAGAGTTACGACCTATTAAGATTACCGTCATGAGTGAATTTGTTGTATCCATCACTCATTTCGAAGGCTATGGTTTCCATTCTTTTATACAACCTTTGGTGACATACATGGTCTTGCTCCTGAGCTGTCCATTAACAAGTATGGGTGCCCAAAGTAATACTTTTCTCTGGAACATGTACTAATGAAGTATGGAGGTCTAAGGCAACTAAATCATCCTAATTTTAGTACTACCATTATTCTTGCAATTATTTGGTAGTATTTTTCTTCTTAGATATAAATGCATTGAGTCATAGGCACTCTGAAGGTCATTGGATAGTATGAGGCATATATTTTTTTAAAGGTAAATGATGATAATTTCCAAAATCAGCTAAAAAGTCATTTTGTAAAACTAACTTTAACATTCAGTATCTAGACGACTTTTCTATACAACTAGCTAATACATTGGTTGGTACCCACGTATCTTAGTAGATGGAAGCTTGTCCATAGAATGACTAGTAATTCAGTGTTTTTATTGCAAATAGGTAATTAAATGTGTCTCAAACTAACTTTTTAGGAGATCAAGTAGAAGTAAAACTAGATATGGATGGTTGGCGAGATAATTTAGCAATTGTGGATATAAGGAAGGATCCCACATTTGTTGAAGACATGAGAGCGATCTTCTAGTGAGGTTATGGGACAACTTGGGATATTGTTCAGTGATTAAATTGAGGAGATCCTTGATTCCAGATTTCAGGAGTGGAACTCAGAAATCCAACTTGCTATACCTTTACCAGTGTTATGAGACAACTTGATGGAGTTCACTCTAAGTGATTTCAAAAATGTTTAAAAAGCTAGGGAAGACTTTGCAAACAAGAAGACCAAAGACAAGCACTCATTAAGGGAGGGAATTCGAGATTTAACTCCTACTTATCTTGTGCATATTGAATGTCATTCCTCATCCAACTTGATGGAGTTCACTCTACGTGATTTCAAATATGTTTAAAAAGCTAAGGAAGACTTTGCAAACAAGAAGATCAAAGACACACACTCATTAAGGGAGGGAGTTGGAGATTTAACTCATACTTATCTTGTGCATATTGAATGTCATCCATCTTGATGGAGTTCACTCTAGGTGATTTCAAAAATGTTTAAAAAGCTAAGGAAGACTTTGCAAACAAAAAGATCAAAGACACACTCATTAAGGGAGGGGGTTGGAGATTTAACTCCTACTTATCTTGTGCAGATTAAATGTAGTTCCTCATCATTAAATATAATTATTATGTAAGTTGTTTGGTTTTTAATTAGTTGGATATATTTAGTCCAACTAATTGATTGTATAGTTAAGATACTATTTCCGTATTTATATGTATGTTTTAATGTATTATAAAATAAATTTGGATATGCAATTTGTTTTACAAATAGTGTTAAGAAATTAAAATATTCTAAGTAATTTAATCTTAGAAATAGCATGGATAAATAATTCTTCTATCCAATAACTTTGCTGCAATTCAATATAATTATATATATATATATATATAATGATTACATGCAACCATCCTAAGCAAAATGTAAGCGCTAGAGGTTTTTCTTCAGCATTACCTTAAAGGTAGGATCCAATTCAAGAGTACGCTGAAGCTCCTCCGCTCTGAGTCCAATTCAAGCGTACAATGAAGCTCGACTTTGAGCAGTTCCAATAGGTTTCATTGAGTTTCATACGGGATTTTTTTGAGGCAGCGTCGCCGCTGGAAACCCGTGGTGTTCCCTTCATTATTTGCTTCAATCAATGGTTTTGAATCACACCCACAACCCCGAGGGTTGCACGGATGCAACCATCTTGAAAGCACAAATTCAACTATCAAAGAGAAGGGTTTCCACCGAATTTTTCTCAGAGCATAATTCACATAATTGTATAAACACAAACCAAATGAATACCATTAGCGATGAAATGAAAGGACGGGAACGGTACAAGAGAGAGGCCGCCATGACCACGGATTTGAAATTCCTATTCTGAAATGAGACGACGGATAGCCAATGGCGTATACGGATGCCCTCTCAGCCCCCTCACTGACCCCATCGTGGTGGCCTATTTTCATTTCCTGTTGACGCAGAAGCTACGACGAAACAACCTATTTTCCTTTCTTGACGACGCTAAAATCCATGACCAAATGAGTTTCGTACAGTGAAATAAGGAAAATGGCAGAAGAGAGGGGCTAGTATGAGAGGAATTTAATTTTGGGTAGTTTAATTGTATGATGCTTTGGATGTTTTTTATTAATTATTTTTTTGTTCTGCGGTAGATTTTGTTTCGAGATTTTTTCGAAATGGTAAGTCTGAGATGTGTAAGTTTGAGATGTGTAAGTTTGAGATGTGTGATATGTATATTTTATGTGTTTTTTTGGGTAGATTTTGTTACTGTATTTTTTGAAATGGTAAGTTTGATTTATGTATTTGTATTTTTATAGTCTAGCATATGTTGAATTCATTTATACATTTAAAAACATGTTTTAAATAATAAAAATACTCAGTTTTAGGAGAAAGTTTTCTGGGTAAATCATATGAAATTTCATTTGTTTACCAATAAATGAAATTTCATGTGATTTACCCCGAAAAATTCCTCATAAAATTGATATGGATCACAGAAGCTTCAATTCAGCGAAAATACTCAATTTAAGATATTTATTTTATCAATATGATTAAAAAAATCGTCCAAGTTGGGGGAGAGGTTAGGTGGTGAACATTAAATTTATTTTTATTTAATTTATTGAATTGAATAACAAGAAATATATAATTACTTTAAATCAATGTCAACCATCTATCTACTACAAGCACCAACTTAAATCCATCTTAACTCTCGATCTATCAAGCGTTGAGGGGAATCAAATCTATTGAGGTGCAAATCTCTTTTTTAGTGCAAAACTTGAGGGAAGGTTTATAGCTTGAGAGATTTGATCATTCTCCAAGAATTATAGGTCTAGAATTAAGATGGATCTAATTTGGTTTAATTATTAGTAATTAGGGGAATCAAATCTATTGAGGTGCAAATCTCTTTTTTAGTGCAAAACTTGAGGGAAGGTTTGTAGCTTGAGAGATTTGATCATTCTCCAAGAATTATAGGTCTAGAATTAAGATGGATCTAACTTGGTTTAATTATTAGTAATTAGTAACTATACATATTAATTTTATTTATTAATTTTTATATAATTTCACTAAGTCAAAACATTTTAATTACTAATTATAATTATATATTTTTTCTTTTTTTTTAGGTAATTTTACTAGTCAAAACGTCTAGATAACATAATATAACATACCAAGACATTAACAACATATCTTCCATATTGGGCTAGATAGTGTTTCTTTGTGCAAATATATATATATATATATATATATATATATATAGATATAGTTTTTGGGCATGTGGTATGGATGAACCATTGTATTGGCCCGTGGTATTGTAACAAAACCTATTTACAACTTAATAATATCCATGGTAAATGTAGCACCAATACATATACATATACATATATGGTTTTTTGGCATGTGGTATGGATGATCCATTATATTGGCCCATTGTATTGTAACAAAACCTATTTATAACTTAATATTATCCATGGTAAATGAAGCACCAAATTATTCTTGAATACTTAATTTTCATAAACATTGATGAATTTCAATCATATATATATTTATTTAGATACAAAAGATGATTTATTACAAGGCCATGGTGGTTCTCCTTTATAGGAGTTGACTTGCCATGAGTGGAAACAACACGTCCCTTGGGGACTGATGTCTATTAAAAACTAAATGAATTTTATCTTAATTAAATTAATTAATTATTTAATTTGTATATATTTGAGTTATGAATTTTAATTCATAACATTGCCTCTCCCTTAAAAAAACTTTGTCCTCAAAGCATAGGTAAGGCTCACTGTTCTTAAAGAAAATGCTCTGTCTCCCATGATGAGTGTTCCTCTAGTAGTTTCTTCCATTCGATGAGGTACTCTTTAATAGTCTTGGACCGAAATATCTTTTCTCTAGAGTATGCCTTCTAGTTCTAAGATGACTCTTCCTTCTTCATCAGTCTCGGGTATCTCAGTTTGAGCTATTTGATTTGCCCCAGTACTTTTTTGAGACTTGATATATGAAACGTGTTATGGATTTGAAAATGGTCTAGTAGCTTTAATTCATAAGCTACGCTACTTATCTTTTTTATTATTTGGTATGACCCATAATATTTAGGTGATAGTTTATTTTTCCCTTATTTTTTTAACGATAATTTCTAATAGGGTTGAAGCCTAACAAAGACCCAATCTCCTTCTTCAAACTCTCTTTCAATGCGACGCTGATCGTCTTGTTGTTTCATTCTATTGCGTGCTACTGTTAAATTTTCTTTTAGCAAGTTCATAATTATTTGGTTTTCTTCTAAGTGATCTTTTACTGCTTGTACCGTAGAATCGAGCAGTCAAAAATCTTTCCATCTAGGTGGTTCATAGCCATAAAGGGTTTGAAAATGCATCATTCTAGCCGACATATGGTTAGTGGTATTATAACACCATTCTAATAGGTGTACCCACTAAGACCATTTGTTTTGTTTGTTGGTGACGAAACAATGGAGGTATGTTTCCAAACATTTATTTACAACTTTAGTTTGATCATTTGTCTGAAGGTGATAAGTTGAACTCATGTTGAGTGATATTATTGCTTGGTGGTCGAAATCCTTCCCAAATTTTCCTTTAAATTTTGTGTCTCTATCGGTGACAATGACCTTTGGAAACACATGTAGTTTGTAAATGTTTTTAAAGAACACATCCGCAATTTTCGTAGTTGTGCCAATTTGTTTTATTTCCTTGAAATGGGCATATTTAGTGAGTCTGTTGACTACAACAAATATCTTGCCCTTACTATCGGACACAGGTAGTCCTTCAATGAACTCCATCGAAATTTCCTCCCAATTTTTTTTGGAATATGTAATGGGTGTAGTAAACCAAGTGTTGGTATATTTTCATTCATATTCCTCTGAAAAAATTCACATTCCACAACATATTTTAGGACTTCCTTACTCATACCGTTCCAGTAGAACGATTGTTGAATGTTGTAGTAAGTTTTGATGAATCCTACATGCTCGGCCATAGGAGAGCTATGAGATTCCCTTAGAATTTTCATTCTAAACTTGGATGTTGGGGTTAGGTAAGCCCTACCTTTGTACCATTATATGTCATTTTTCCATTCAAAATTGGCATATTGACTGATCTTTTCAATCATAGAACCACAATCCGAATCCTTGGCATACTAGACTCGTATTTCATCTAACCACTCAGGAACAACTATCAAGGTGGTGCATGTTGTGTTGTCTTCATATTTACATGAGAGTGCATCAGTTACAACATTTTTTCTTCCATTTTATCCAGTACTTCTAGGTCGAATGCTAAAAGTTTCTCCATCCACTTCTATTGTTCTGATGACAATGTTTTTTATTGAAGTAGGAATTGAATACTATTATGATCAATTCGAATTGAGAACTTACTTCTGAGCAGGTACAGTCGCGATTTCATTAAGGCATGTATGATGGCAAGAATCTCCTTTTGGTAAGTTGATTTCAAGGCTTCTTGTTTGTTAAGTTTCCTGCTCTCGAATGCTATAGGGTGGTTGTCTTGCATTAATATTGATCCAATTTCGGACCCTAAAGCATCAGATTCGACAATGAATGGTTTGGAGAAGTATGGAGTTGCCAGTAGCTGTGTGGATGACATCAGTTCTTTTGTATTCTCAAAGCATTGTCTGCTGGTTATTCCATTGAAAATTATTCTTTTTTAACAATTTGGTGAGGGGTGTTGTCAAATGTGCATAGTTTTTTATGAACCTCCTGTAATACCCAGTTATACCTAGAAATCCTCTTAGTTTTGATACGTTCTTGGGTTTGGGCTATTCTTCGATTGCTTTGGTTGTGTTGGGGTCCACTTTGACTCCTTCATTGGATATGATGTGTCCTAGGTATTCAACCTCCCTTTGCCCAAAGGTGCATTTTGGTAACTTGGCATAAAATTGGCTCCTCTCTATGGACAACACTTCCACTATATGCTTGAGGTCCTCTTTCAATGTTTTACTATAAACAATAATATTGTCGAAAAAGACTAACATAGACTTTTGAAAGTATGGGTGGAAAAGTTCATTCATGGTTGCTTGAAAGGTGGCTAGTGCATTTGTTAATCCAAATGACATAACCTTAAACTCATAGTGCCTTTTGTGAGTTCTCAATTTCATCTTTTCAATTTCTTCTATTCTCACTCGAATTTGATAGTAACCTGATATCAAATCTAATTTTGAGAAATATTTTGTGCCTTGGAGCTCATTTAGCATCTCATCAATGAACGAATCAAAAACTTATGTTTAATAGTAATTTTGTTTATTCCTCTCCAATCTATACACAATCGAAAAGAACCATCTTTCTTCCTGACCAATACCACTGGTGCCACATATGGACGTCTACTTTTTGTAATGATTCCATGCTTTAGCAAATATTGGATTAGTCATTCTATTTATCATTTATGATGATGGGGGTAATGATACGAATTTATATTTACTGGTGTTGAATTTGGTTTGACTTCAACGATATGTTCAATTCTCCTTTCAGGGCAGAATTTCATCAGTAGATCTTCAAAAAACTTCTCATATTTATGGATTAGGGATGACACTTCTGATCATTGGTAAGTCACTTCTATCGATAATAACTCTAACTGTTGAAATTGTGTAGCAAATATTGGGGCTCCCTCGCAAATAAGTTTTTTCATTTGTTGAGCAGAGATGACTTGGGTAGGTGGAGCTTGGAACCCAAACAAGTTATACTTCATCCCATCCATTTTGAATTTAATGAACTGCTTTTTGTGATTTTCTAAATATGTTCCTAGTGTTTGCAACCATTGCACTCATAAAATGACGTCTACTCCTCCTAATGGAATTGTATAAAAACTAGACTCCATTTCATATTCATTTAGCTGCATTTCGACTTTATAACACTTTCCTACTCCATCTATTCATTTTCCATATGCCACCATGAATTTTAAATCTACTACAAGGTAGGAAAAAATGTTCAGTCCTTTTGCAACACTGACATCTACAAAGTTATTCATACTTTCCAAGTCTATTAGAATGATAACATTTTGCTTCTTGATATGGTCTTTAAGATTTATTGTCCCTCGCTGAGCTATCCCTATGATGGCTGCCAAAGAAATTCGTGGGATACTTTCTTCTGAATGTGGATAAGGGTTCTCATTTTCTTCATTGTTTTCTTCATTGGAGCTATCTTATGAAGATTCTTCTTCTTGTTCTGCGTCATAGTTGTAAATTTTTTGCACCGTGCATTTGTGCCTTGTGGAATACTTGTCTCCACATGTCCAGCACTTTCCACCCCTTTTTCTTTCAACATTAGATTGTTGTTTTCCTCCATTGGGCATTGGTGGTGGAACGTACTTAATAGTGCTCTCTGAAGATAATCTACTTGACTTCCCCTTTGAGTAATTGTTTGATTTTTCATTACTGGCATATGGCGCTTTATGGAGTTTATATTTCTGTTCAATAATTATGGCTGCGTGTCTCGCATCTTCAATGGTTTTGGGTTTATATAATTTTAATTCTTCTTGAATGTAATCCTTAAGGCCACAAGAATACATTTCAATAGATATTCATCTCAAAATCCTCTTTTCCTTATCACTAATAGTTCTCATTCATGAGTGTATTCACTTACCGATCCCCTCTGTTTTAGGTGAATGAATATTTCATAAACATCATCCTCTTCATCATGAAACCGTTTTAACAAGGAGTTTTTAAATTTGTTCCAATTGAACGAGTGAGCTACACATTTGTTATACCACCATAGGAACAAATCATATACTTATGCTTCTAAGTCATTGGATGTGGTCATGACCTTCTCTTGTTCACCTATTGGTAGATTTTCTCTGAAAATTGCGTCCATCTTATTTACCCATACAATGGTGCCTTTATGGTCCTTAACATCGTATTTTGGTAATTCTCTTTTACTTTTCAGGTAATCCTTGTCGGGGAACTTTCTATGGTACTAACTCCATTCAAACTTGATGAAAAGAGATCTTGGGGTATTGCCAAAATCCCCTTTCATATATAAATTTCGATCCTGGGCCTGTGGGTTATGGCCCACTAAGTCCCGTCGGAAGCGTTTTAAATAACTTTAAACCTTTTAATTTTTAAACCGTGGATCTCTTTAAATATCGATCATCCCTTAATCATCATCGCAAGCATGCAATATAAGTCTAAAACCTCACGACCACATGGTAATACAATACATAGCAATAGATGGATTTTAAAATATAATATGGGCGCCTCTATATACGTCGGCAGATCCGCCGGTCCACCCAAGTCCGATCCGATTCAATCAGAAATCGAAAAATCGGAACTGTTACCAATCGGAAGTTGGAATTGTCACGTGTTGCGATATCTGACCATCCTCTCCGCCCGATGCGATGGGTTCAAACGGACCCGATTCTTCTCCGAGTCAGTACTTATATTAATTCAGATCTGTTCAATGGATCCACGAAGTCATTTCTCTGTGTTTTCAGTTTATAAACTTCGACACTGCCAGGATAGCATTAAACACAGAATATTCACGATTTTCATTAGAAACAGAGATCGAAAACCACTTCAAGCAATTGCCAACACGCCAATCCTCACTTGCTCTTCATACATAGCGTTTAAACGATAATTAGATCGCCATCGATCCTGAAGTGATCGATGATCGATCAAGCTCACAACACAGGATTTACTCAATTATAAAACGCACATAAGCGTACACAACATACACTAGAACATGATTCTATATATTATACAGAACAGTTACATACTAAGGCCTTTCAGCCTTAGAAACGAGCTCACGCTCGACTACATTTTACTCACTCAGTTTTTCCTCACAAACAGATATCTATCACACCCTATCACATTACATTTATATAAGAAGCATTAGATAGGAAGGATCGATCAGATCCTCTCCTTATTTTTCTCCAACGAAAGCTCTCCAAAATGCGTGCATGGTTGTTAACAATAGTAAGTCTATCGAGACATATCCGCTTTAAATCCACTTTAAATCTGTATTAAAACAGATTTCCCTTATTTTCTCCTTCGATTCAGCTCCTCTGATCCACGTACTCTTCGCCCTTCTTTGGATTCCTCTTTAATTAAGGAGGGGTTTAGATGCTCCTGCATCAAACCTTTATATGTGGTATTCGCGGCTTTTCGCTCATTGATGGAATTTCATGTTTTGAAAAATTCTTGCTTCTATAGTTTTTGGACTTTTCCTCTCTGAAGGATTAAAGCGTGGGTTGACTCCTCCCATAGACTGGCTCATCATGCTCCTTATTTCTTTGATATTATCTGTCATTTCTTCTTGACAAACCTCAAAATAATCTTGCTTCCTTTCGACCTCATTAAGGCACCTGCAGACTCTATCGAGTTTGTCTTCAAATTTCTTCAAATTATTGTCATTATTACTGCTCTACATTTTGTTCTTCTTCTTCCTTGTAGAACATTTTTTTTTTAAATAATAATAATTATAATATTATTATTATTTCTAATATTCTTAATTAATTAATTATATAGTTATGAACTATATAATATAATTATATTTAAATATAACAATTAACCACATGATATAGTGTTATGTTATGGTTTTTTTTTTAAGTCATATTAGTAATGTTATCACCCCAAGAAACTCTCCTAGGTTGTATCTCAGAGATGCTCGGGAACATTACAAACTCAAAAAAATGTTGGAGATGGATGAATGGAAGGAACGATGTTTGTTCAAGCTAGATAACCACTTCTACTATGCTTAACTCCAGACATGGGTGAACACCCCCAGACTACAAGGATTTAGACCACCAATTACTTACAGTTTGAGGATTAGGTGAACATGGAGAATACTGACCACACCAGCAGATGCACAAGACCATGTGATGGCCGACTGCAACCAGTAAAGAGGTCTGTAAATCTATTTCCTAATGCACAGACAGGATGATAGCTCTCTGGCATTAAGTAAACAGAAACTTGCATAACACATTCAATGATACATACTAGACTTCAACACAGAGGTGGGATAACAGCCCCTCTAACGCAAAAATTCAAGAGCACATGAACAAATGCATAACAGACACAACCTAGAACAGAGCAGAAATGGAATGTGAGCAATTAATAGCAAAAGAAGGTTGTATTAGCTGAAAATGAAGACAAGACGTTGCAAGTATCAAAGTAGTCACAGTCTCCAGAAGTTGAACCTTACATCAAAACAACAACGATCAACCCCATTACATTTGTGTTTTGGGTATATATAGAGTTTGTTTACAATGATATGCTTCTGTGCTATGCATGAGGGGGAGGGTCATAATGGACCACCAACCACCTTAACTCTCTAAAAGAGTCTCTGCTACAATATGTGTGCTTTAATGAACAAAATTGATCTTTTCTGCTGTTCGGCGGTCCTTCTTTGAGCAGGTGGCGTGTAATATGAATGAAACTCCATAACCTTTCAATGCATTTGACTACTCAATGCTCATCCTCTTCTTCTCGGCCACTCTGTTCCTTGAATGCAATGGTTGAAGATGGAATGCTCCCCGTACTAGTAGGTGATTGCCTTTGTCCTTTGGGAGCACAGAACAATCAAATGTGGCGTACTACATGGTGGATGGAAGATCTGGTCAGCGGAGTAGGATCGGCTGTCGGATCGCGCAGATCGACGGCGGAGATTGTTTTGCAGGAGGAATCAGGCAGAAGCAGGAGCAGGTGGTCATGAGCCGTTGGATCTGGACGTGGCAGATCTGATGGTCATCGGGCGAGAAAGGTGCATGGGGGGTTAACGTGTGGGGAAGGTAGTTTCGGTGGCGGGTGGTATTCTCTGCACCACTTTCAGAGGAGGGCGGTAAATGTACACAGGTGCGCAATACCATTCAACGCGTGACACGTGTTAGATGGAAAGTGGTGAAAACCGCCGATATCGCCAGTTAACGCGCGAACAGTTAATGAAAGCGGGGGATGCGATCACCGTGTGATCGCAGGGTAAGATGATCAGATGGTGGGGAACGATTGCGCGGGTTTCTGTGATGGGAGCCGTTAGATCAAAGTGGTGAAGATCAATGGTTGGGTTTGTAGGGCGGCTTTATGAAGGCGGGTAAGCATGCAGTCACGAATTTATAAGGTTTTGCATGTATTAAAGCCCAGGACTCGGAAAGGGCTTTGACTATGGTTTTGAACAAAAACACGGGAGGTAAAGATAAAGGAGGGTAAGAGAGGTAAAAGGGGAAGGCGAGGGCAACCACCACGAGCCTTTCTTTGAGCATGACCAAGGGCCAAGTTGGCCTCCAGCTTTAGAGAATGTAGCAGAGCTAACACTAGCTCCTTCCGAGGATGGGATCCTCCCTATGAGGCCTCAAGAACTGTAGACCAATTCCTTCATACAAAACAAGCTTAACAACATTGCCTAGTATGCATTGGGCATGGGGTCTAATTAAGTATACACTAAAACCTGCTAAAGAACATGCTTATGATTGTTAAGGGTCGGAATCCTTAAATATAAATCCTCAAAAACTGGCCATCTACTAGGCCACCAAAATTGTTTCCCCTCCTCTCGGCCCGTTCATCATAGATCTGTAAAATTGGGTTTATTTGATCATCTACCTCAAACAGTTTAGGGCATTTGACCTTATCTGGTAGATACGGATCAAATTTCATCGCCTTTTTGTATACTCTCATCCTCGGATGTTCTTCATGGGAGCCTTTGTACACCTACTGAATAACCATGGTTGTTGTGTACTTCTCTGTGTCACTTGTGGTCTGCACAACTAATATGAATGGTGAACCAATGTATTCTTGTGCAGGGGACACAGAGACATCATCTGCTCCTTCATTTTTCTTAGAACAGTCCACATCCAAGGAGGAGTCCCAAAACTGCGCACCCTCTTCCTCCGTCATCTGGCAAGCTGCCCTTTCAAGCTATGTAGAGGCCACCTGGGCAGGCATCAGAATATCAAGACTAAGATGATCAGTATCAGCCTTGGGCTTTGAATCATGGCCTGCCTCACTGCCCATGAGGCAACTATCAGGGATTGTCACTTGAACAGATAGAGAAGCATAAGATGATGGGGGGATTTCTTCTCCCTTATTTATCACTGGGCAGGGGAAAAAAGCAATTTAGATAATTTGCAGATTTGCATAGTCATTGGAAGATGGGCTGGCTTCAGGCTCTTTAATGATGGTGGGACCTGCTGCTGGCTGCTTCGGCTGATAGCTTGTTGTTCTCCAGCTACAACAAACTGGTGAGTAGTGCCTATAGATAATGACCTCTCATAGGCAACTCTGGTTAAGAAAGGGGCACTGCCCTTATCTTCCAAACCATGGATCTCATCCTCTTCTTCAAAAAGCTCTTCCTCCATGAATATACTCTGAAAAAGGGTCTTCACCCTTTTGTCTTTGTTTGTATATTTGTCTCTTTGCAAAATCTGCAAATGCTCCTATGCTCCTCTATATGGATTTGAAATTGAAAGAGTAAAGGTATTAAGAGCTCCTTCTTCCTCAGAATACTGCTCAGCTTTTAATTTTAGAACTTCAAAGGCTAATAACTCTATTATCTTGGACATTTTATCGATCTCAGGATCTGAGGATGATGAGAGCTCTCCTCCCTGTCTTCTCCTTTCAGCATCACCTTCGAGTCTTTCTGCAGCCATGATGTTTGATTCTACTTCAAAGGCTGCATCTTGCATATCAGCCAAAGAAGCACATCTTCTTTCTCTTAACAGTAGGCAGAACTAAGAATCGAAGGCATTGGCATAAGTGATCATAGCAGAAGTAGGGGTAGGTTTTACTTCAGCTGGTATTCTGCTATACATATGGTTGAATCTGATGTTGAAATCAGACAGCAGCTCACCACTCTCCCTCTGCAAGTTCCCAAATTCAGTATGATAATAGAGCAGATCCTTCTTATCCCCCCAATGCTTTAGGAACACATCATCTAAGGCCTCAATGTATGCTATAGACCTAGGGGGTAATTCTCTGAACCATTTTCTAGCCTCCCCTTCTAGGCTTTGGACAAAAACCCTCATCCACACATCCTCTTCATTGATATCCAGGCTATCAGCATAGCTATAAAAGGACTGATAGTGCTCTTCAGCTGTTACTCCTTCTGTACCAGTAAACTTAGGCATATATTCCTGATAATCTCCTACAGGCATGGCATTTAAAGGAACAGGCAAGACCAAGGGTCCATACCTAGCAGCTACGATTCTTTGTATCTTTGTGAGGGTTTGTTGGCCTGCCATGACTAAGGTAGGTGGACGGCTACTGGTAGACTAAGTAGTATGAACAATGTAGTGGATGATAGAGACAGAGGGATATGATGGATAGCATGGGAGACCTTCTTTGGACTGAGATTCAAAGGGGAATTAAATGGACAAGGAGCTTTATGAATCTCTGAATATATCTCTTTAATAACAATGCTAGGCTTTAAATCTTTAGAGTGTATATCCTTAGCTATAAGCTTATCTTTCAGAGATGCATAAGATTTCTTAGGCTTACCTGATCTTGATGCTCCTTTTTGTGATGTTTTCTTCAACTTGACAATCTTCTTAGGGTCAGGCAATGGTTCAACTGGTGATTTCTGAGGATTTCTTCGAGTATGTCTCAAAAACTGAGCCAGGACTATACTGTGGAGTCACCAATGGTTGGTCTTCCTCCAGTGGAGTCGCCAGATAGATGATTACAACAAAAAATGTGTCGAGACTTTTTCTATCATCAAAATATGGAACTGTGTTGTTCTCCCAGGGAAGCTGAGCTTCAATCTCCTCTCCCCGGCAACGACACCAATTAATGTTATCACCCCAAGAAACTCTCCTAGGTTGTATCTCAGAGATGCTTGGGAACATTACAAACTCAACAAAATGTTGGAGATGGATGAATGGAAGGAATTATGCTTGTTCAAGGAAGGAATGATGCTTAACCCTAGACATGGGTGAACACCCCCACACTACAAGGCTTTAGACCACCAATTACTCACAGTTTGAGGATTAGGTGAACATGGAGAATACTGACCACACCAACAAATGCACAAGACCATGTGATGGCTAGCTGCAACCAGTAAAGAGGTCTGTAAATATATTTCCTAACGCACAGACAGGATGACAACTCTCTGGCATTAAGTAAATAGAAACCTGCATAACACATTCAATGATACATACTAGACTTCAACACATAGGTGGGATGACGTCCCCTCTAATGCTAAAAATCAAGAGCACATGAACAAATGCATAACAGGCACAGCCTAGAACAGAGCAGAAATGGAAAGTGAGCAATTAACAACAAAATAAGCTTTTATTAACTGAAAATGAAGACAAGATGCTGCAAGTATCATAGTAGTCACAGTCTCCAGAAGTTGAAACTTACATCAAAACAACAACCATGAACCCTATTACATCTGTGTTATGGGTATATATAGAGTTTGTTTACAAAGATATGTTGTTGTGCTATGCATGGGGGGGGGGAGTCATAATGGACCACCAACCACCTCAATTCTCTGAAAGAGTCTCTGCTACAATATGCATTCTTTAATGAACAAAATTGATCTTTTTTACTGTTCGGCGGTAATTCTCTGAGAAGGTGGCATGTAATATGAATGAAACTCCATAACCGTTGAATGCATTTGACTGCTCGAGGCTGCTCCTTTTCTTCTCGGCCACTTTGTTCCTTGAATGTAGTGGTTGAAGATGGAATGCTTCAGGTACTGGTAGGTGATTGCCTTCATCCTTTGGGAGCATAGAACAATCAAAGGTGGCGTACTACATGGTGGATGGAAGATTTGGTCAGTGGAGCAGGATCGACCGTCGAATCGCACATATCAAAGGTGGAGACTATTTTGCAGGAGGAATCGGGCGGAAGTAGGATCGAGTGGTCATGAGCCATTGGATCTCTATGCGGCAGATCTGACGGTCATCGGGCGAGAATGGTGCGTGGGGGGTTAACGCGCGGGGAAGGTGGTTTCGGTGGCGGGCAATATTCCCTGCACTGCTTTCGAGGGAGGGTAGTAAACGTACATGGGCACGCGATACCATTCAGCGTGTGACATGTGGTGGATGAAACTTGGCGAAAACCGCCGATATCACGAGTTAATGCGCGGGAAGTTAATGAAAGCGGGAGGTGCGATCGCCGTTTGATTGTGGGGTAAGATGATCGGACGGTGTGGAACAGTTGCACAGGTTTCTATGATGGGAACTGTTAGATCAAAGTGGCAGAGATCAATGACTGGGGTTGTAAGGCAGCTTTACGAAGATGGGTAAGCGTGCGGTTGCAGATTTATAAGGTTTTGCATTTACTAAAGCCCGGGACTCAGAAAGGGCTTTGACTATGGTTTTGAACAAAAACATGGGAAGTAAAGACAAAGGAGTGTAAGAGATAAAAGGGGAAGGCAAGGGGAACCACCATGAGCCTTTCTTTGAGCATGGCCAAGGGCCAAGTTGGCCTCCAGCTTGAGAGAATGTAGGAGAGCTAACAATTACTGCTCCACATTTTGTTCTTCTTCTTCCTTGTAGAACATTTTTTTTTAAATAATAATAATAATAATAATAATAATATTATTATTTCTAATATTTTTAATTAATTAATTATATAGTTATGAACTATATAATATAATTATATATAAATATAACAATTAACCACATGATATAGTGTTATGTTATGGTTTTTTTTTAAATCATATTAGTCAAACTATACGACTCTTGGTGAAGTCATGTTTCACCACGTGAAAAATGACATGTAGACACAAGTTCTAGTTCCGCCACTCAAAACATGGTCGGGGTTATGGAGGAGAAGAAAAAGAGGGAAAAAGGGGGAATGACAAAAAAACAGAACAATGGAAGTGGTGGGGTGATGGATAGAGTATTCAACGATAGACAACGAAAGGTGGAACGCAGTGCAAACGGGGAGGTGCCTGGCGTGAGGGAGGGCTGACGAAGGTGTGGGTGATCACAATAGAGCATGGGTTGCTGCCGAATGAGAAGGTGGTCACAACGAATGGTGGGGTACGGTGCGCACTGTGGAAAGGGATAGTGTGTAGGGAACGACTGTACAATACAGTGGGAGTGTGTTGAGTGTGTGAGGGAGCAATGGGGATGGATGAAAAATTTGATAGAGGCAAGAGGACTTTAGGCTCTGATACCACTGAAGCACCAACTTATTCTTGAATACTTAATTTTCATAAACATTGATGAATTTCAATCATATATATATTTATTCAGATACAAAAGATGATTTATTACAAGGCCATGGTGGTCCTCCTTTATAGGAGTTGACGGGCCATGTGCCCAAAAGACACATTTCTTGGGGACTGATGTCTATTCAAAGCTAAATGAATTTTATATTAATTAAATTTATTAATTTATTATTTAATTTATATATATTTGAGTTATGAATTTTAATTCGTAAGAGTAAATGGGGTGAATATACGTGGCTTAAAATATTGTTATATTAAGTATTAAATTTTTGTCTTGTTCAGCCGAGAGGCTCATTCTACAACCTAGTTTTTCATCTATCCTCGCTCCTTTAAAATAAAAATAAAAAATATTCTGTAAATAGAAAAATAATATCGATTATAATTTAAAAAAAATGAATATTTCATAAAGTAATTAGAAGTAAAAAAAAAAGTGCAAGTCATGTTTAAATCTTTTACTTTTCAAAAATATTTCAACAAAAGATTTAAATAAACTATTTGAAGATATATGTTAACTAATTTATGTCGATGTCAATTTCATATATATCTATATATTAAAAAAAATTAAGTTTTTATGGTTAAAATTTTTATTTGGTCATATATATACTCTAGTTAGCATTCAAAAATACAATTTAAACAATGAAAAATAACACAGTATTTTTCACTCTAAAAACATTTGTAGATGAAAAAATTTGATCCCTTGTGGTTCATGTTAGATCCGTATTTAAGATAAACCTATGTTTGGTTATTAATGAAATTTAAATATAGTTACAAAATTATTATTTTAATTTATATGGTAAATTGGATCTTAATTTATACTTGTTTTTTATATCATATATATTTTGATGTGATAGAGAGTTTAGATATATCTTAAAAGTAATCATAAAACATTTTTATTGTGAAATGAGAGATGACTTTTGGGCATGTGGTATTAATGAACCATGGTATTGGCCATGGTATTGTAACAAATCCTATTTACAAGTTAATAATATCGATGGTAAAGTGGATGTGAATGTCCATGGTTAAAAGTACTGTCACATTATAAGTATAAAAATTAGTGGTTCGAAACGGTCAACCAAAAATATTGAAATGGGATTTACGAGAAGGATCTATGAATCACCTAAGTTTACAATTTTTTTTATGTGATTATTAATAAAATTATTTTAATTTATAATGTAAAACATGATATGTATATTATGATTTTCTTTTATAACAAATTTTTTTTCACCTTTATCATTTTAAGAGATTTCAAACATTTTATTATTATTTAATTGAGTTGAGATGTAAATGTTTACCAATCATTTCTTATAAATTCAACATATTAATATAAAATCAACATATTCAGTTGAATGTAAAAATGTTGACAAACATTTTACACATTTTACATTACACCTATGCATCTCCACTATATTGAGTTATAGAGCACCTCCCGATGCATTGAATATAAATTTATGCTATTTAGATTAAATCATATGAATTCACACTTAAAATTAAATGAATTGTTAAGATGAGCATAAATAAGAAAATATAAGTATCTAAACTCATAAGTTATTGCTTTGACACAAAGAAAAATAAACTATCATAATAATAATAATAATAATAATAAAAACTCAGAGTGGGAGACTGAAACATGGGTAAGGAGGATGGGGTTGCTGAGGTTAGTGGGGTGACACTGGAATGTGGGCCTTATGAAATCGCAAGGTCAACATCTCGCTTAACAGTCTTTGAAAACTTCTCATTCAACGTACATACTTTCTCAGGAGCCTACTCTTATAGGCTGTCTGATGAGCTAGTAATTGTTTCCGCCCGAATTTCTAGATTTTAAAATTACCTTCCATGGTTGCAATAAATATAGAAAGGCCATTTTGATGGGTGTCCTCGAAGCGTAGACATTTGGAAAACAGAGTATGCTGGGAAGCCATGCAAAAATAGAGCAATCCCAATGAACAAAGAGTATAGAGAGCTGTGTGAAAAGGAGATAAAGCAACTCCTGAACAGAAGACTCAACAGGGAATCTGACAGTCCTCGAAAGTGTTATAGATTTTATGTTAATAAAATATCAGAACAAGTTAGAGGCATCCCAAGGCTTGTAACCAATTACAAACCTCTGAACTCTGTTCTTGCAGATAATACATATCCTATCCCCCACAAAAGTGATCTGATAGGGAGGATAGCGGGAGCAAAAATATTTTCAAAATTTGATTTAAAGTCAGGCTTTTGGCAGGTCGCCAATTCTGAAAAAGGATAAGTTTAAAATAGCCTTCAGCGTGCCTGTAGGACATTACGAATGGAATGTAATGCCTTTTCAATTGAAGCATGCTCCCTCTAAGTTCCAGAAGGTGATGGATTCCATCTTCAAACCTTACTTTGATTGGCTTCTGGTCTATATTGATGACATCTTAATATTTTCGAAAAATATTCAAGATCATTTCAAGCATGTACAAACATTTGTACAGTTGGTAAAAAGAAATGGTTTGGTTTTAAGCAAAAATAAAATAGAGGTATTCCAAACCTCTGTAAAGTTTCTTGGCCATACCATATTCAATGGCCAAATATCCTTGCAGAAACATGCATTAGAATTCTCTAAAAAGTTCCCTGACATTATTATTGATAAAACCCAGCTTCAGAGATTTCTAGGATGTCTAAATTATGTGAGTAACTTCTATCAAGATTGTGCAAAGGATAGAAGTTTGTTAAATCAAAGGCTCAAGAAAAATCCACCTCCATGGACTGAGGCCCTTACCAAAGCAGTTCAATGAATTAAAGGTAAAGTCAAGACACTGCCTATCCTTTATGTTGTTGATGACAATGCTTTCAAGATCGTAGAATCAAACGCAAGCAATATTGGTTTGGGATGCATCCTCAAACAGAAAAAGGAATGTGCAGAACAAATTGTACAATTTGCTTCATGAAATTGGAATCCAGCGGAACAAAATTATTCTACTATAGAGAAGGAAGTTAAAGTTGCCTAGAATTGTATAAATAAATTTGAGGTAAATCTTGTAAATAAAAAATTCCTGCTAAGGACTGATGCCTCGACTATGAAAAAAGTCTTAACTAAAGACATTAAAAAGCCGGGTGAAGCCAAGTTTTCTCAGTGGCAGGCTTTGTTCACCAACTTTGATTTTGAAGTGGAGCATATTAAAGGGAAAGAAAATTATCTGCCAGATTTTCTCAGTAGAGAATTTATTTAGCCAGCTAAACATGTGATGATAATAGTAACAGAATGGGATCAAGGCCAACAAAAAGAAGTGCTTAGAACAATTCCAGATAATCTCAGTTGGTCAGAATACAAAGAAAGTTGGAAGCCTACTTGGCAATTAAGAAATACAAAAGTATTAGATGCTAATCTCCAAGCACACACTGATATATTACATCTAGTACCTAAAAGAAGAGTGTACCCAAAAGGGAGCAGATGGATCCACGATATGGTCTATTCCAACAGCATAAATGCTGCAAGCCAGGCACAAGATGCTCTTCTACATGACTTTCATGAATTGATTATGATATGGTCACACGGGGGAAGTAGAAGTGGGGTATACGAAAGATATTTTCAATAAATCGAATGAGGAACACTTGTTGGCCTTTTCCAACACATAATGCAGCACTATGGCCTAGAAAGGACCCCAACCTCATGTTTCCAGACACATTCTATGATTTTGGCATGTATAAAAGATTATGGTGGGACATATTAAATAAAGACAGCAAAGAAGAAACCCATTACACCAAGATAAAGTTTGGGACCACAGGAATCATGCAACGAAACAAGTAAAGTGATTGGATGCGGGATTGGTGAGCGGATTATTCTATGAGAAGAACATGCATAGATCATGTTTACCATGAATCATATGTTAGAATGGGTTGTGATATATGTTTTGAACACAATATTCCTGATTGCTTCCATTCTCCTTATGATACCATTAAAGACATGTTTTCTCTCCCAGATCGATATCCTCTCCGAGATAATGAGGTGTTAAAAGAATATATGAACAAACATCACCAATGGCTTATTCTCACAAAAATTAAGCATCAAATTATATTAAATAAGCCTATGATTGTGAGAAGGATTTTTACCAAGGCTTGGGATGAAAATGTGTATAAAAAATTTCAGTTTCCAGAAATTACAGTTTTTTAATTTATTTTTGGTTCCCATGGACTTGTCCGTAAAAGTCTCCACAGTGTAAAAATGATGTCCAGTCACAAGGACAATTTGTGACCAGATTTTCCCGTGGGCTTTTCCTATTCAAAAAGCATCCAATTTGTACATTTTATTCTCTATAGATTTGTAATAATCTTCAGTGATGAGACTCGGAGCACTTCTCCAACTTCTGGTGCGCTTTGAGCCACATCTCGTGATCTGACAGATTCATTCAGTACCAAGTTTGTCGTCCCGTTGGTCGGATGCTTGTCCCCTCCTTTACCTATATAAGAAAGGGAGTAAGGCTCATTCGGGGCATTTGGAGTTTGAAGAGTTTTAGAGTCAAGAGATTTTCCTGCTCTGCAACTGCAGACTGCGGTCTGATCTGCTTGCATCACGAAGAAATATCAAAGTCTTAGGTGATCTGAGAAGCCTGCGCATGTCTGTGTTTGGCACAGGTGAGAACCTAAAGTGGCCAGATCTATGGAGAGTCTATGTTTATGAGTATTAAGAGCATTGTTCAAAGACTGAGTCTGTGATCTCGCCAGGTAGCCTCTAGTAAGCTATCTCCTAGCTGAGTAGCTAAAGTCTGGTAAACGTGAACACAATCTATCTCAGGATTGAACAAATTGTAATCTTTTTGTAATCCATTTTTGAAATAATATAAAAGAGTGTTATCTTGTTTCCGCATCTGAGTACTTGTGCTTTATCAATGATCTGTTGAGGTAGTATCTACTTAAGTTACTCTGTATTGAAGTTCACCAGAGGTTCGCCAACGCACAGAAGGGATGCCAGACCATGTAAGGTGAGGAAGCCATTGGAGAAGGTCGACAATGCGAGAAATGTGCTAGTAGGTTCGTGTAAATCAGAGTAAAGTGGCAAAAGTAGAGAAGAGACTCAGCAAGGCCTAGCAGCTGTGTTGCTGTTGCAAGCTTCATCGAAGCCCCTGTGTAAAATTGGTATCAGAGACAAGTTTTTGGTTCAGGTTAGTACTTAGAAAAACACTCTATATTAAAATGGAGCCTTTCAAAAAGTCTATTTCTTTTCATGAAATAGAGGAAAGACAATCATCTAGTCAAGAAAATCCTCTTAGGGATATGTTCGCATCTGCGTCTAGTCGAGTTTAAAATTCGTTTGAGTTAGAGTATGAGGAAACACAACCCTCTGCTAGATGGCAGCTACCTAGAAAAAATTCATCTAAAGTCTACTCAGACTTGTTTGATTTTCATTTAAGAGCTACAACAAGAATTTCTATTAAGGAAAAATCAGCCTCAGCTTTGTCCTGTCCACTTAGAGGCTAATTTTTCCTGCCTTTGTTCTTATTTGATTCTTTGCCTACTGGACATCGATTAGATGTATGTTCTGACTTACCACAAAGCCAACAGGTAAGCTTATTCCATTTTTCTTGATTGGAAGTATGCAGGTGTATATTGGAAGGCTTACAGTAATGTGTCTTAGGCACATACCTCTAGTGTCCCTTTCTGGTCCTTGGTGTGACTTTTCTTCTTGATGATTTGCCTTTATAGAATTTGGAAGTCTGCTTATATTCTTTTTTGGCTCGCTTTTTGGCTTTCCTTTTTCTAACCAAAGGATCATCAATGGTTAGACCATATTTGCTACAGATAGATTTACTATCTGGAAGCCTTGACAACTTTTCTAAAGATATATTTACTTTAGAACTAGTGCACAAACTAACCAATGTTTTTGTAATGAGAGAATAAATTTCTCCCCAGGTATATGATTCGAATGGTAATTGAAACACTTCTTGCAGTTTGATATAATCAACAAATCTGGATGGTAGGGCTGCAAGATATACTTGTTTCCATAATAAATTTTTGGAATCTTTCACTTCATATATCCTTTGCACCCAATCTCTGTGAAAGTCTTCAAATTGTGACATTTTGTTACATTTGAGCTTCATTAATATAACCTCATGTTTGTGAGCCATTTCTTCTTTAGTGCCACACAAGTGCTCTAAGATCATTGAAGTCAAAGCTCTGATCATATTACTTTGAACTGACCCATCTACAGTATGGATGATATTTCCATCTGTATCTTTAAGGCATTCTTCTTCCATCTTAGCTATTAAGGCCAGGGATGATTCTGTTTCCCACCATCTGAGAAGTGTTCCAGTGAAACACTATATGATGGTCTTGCATGCTTCAATTTCTCTCTTACCCCTGAGACACATTAGCTTATATTCAGAAAACATTACATCAATTAGTGATCCAGGTGGATATTGGTGGCCACTCACCAAGTCCACTTGGATCCCCACCATTGTTTCTTTCAGCTTTTCAGTTTCATTAATTGTAACACAGTTTACTATTTTTAGCAGTTTTTCAGGTACTAAACTTCCGGAGACGTTTTGAGGCCCTAAAGGACGTTTTTTGGGAAAACTAAGAGCAACATTGGTCCATGGACCGATGTTTCTCTTCCCAAAGTTGTAGTTCTTGGATAGATTTTTCTAACGAGATATGGTACGTGTCAAACGGAGATTGTATGCCAAAGTTACGACCCTGAGAAGTTGATGTACCAATTTACCCAAACGGGCCCCACAGTTTGGCGTTTCATCTTCTAGGGTTAGGTTTTTGGATGTTTATGCTTTTCCATTATTTGTCAACAATAAATAGGCCTTCGAGCCTCATTGTAACATAGTTCAGAGGCATTTAGCCACCACTTCTCTTCTTAGAGATAAGCTACCATCGCCCTAGCTATTTATTTCCATATTTCTGTTTGTAAGCATATCTCGGTATTTTACATTAATGAAATGAAGTATTATCTCCGCTGCATCTTTGTGTTTATGATTATCTCTGTATGTTGCGTTCCTATTTAAATCTGGATCAGTGGTATGAGAGCGGTCTGTTTTTTCTCTGCTTTTCTTTGCATGTCCCCAACGCAGTTAGGATATAAGGAATTAGGGCTTAAACTGGTCGAACCTTTGCAAGACCAACCTTGCAAAACCTGACGGCCTCCCATGGCAGATGAAAAGATAGATGAGGGAGCAGGAGATCCTACCAAAATCTTTCTCGAAGAAGCCCTCGAGCGACAAAGGAACACGATGATGGACAACTTTGCCCAGATCCTTCAGCAACTACCTAGGGGCGACGCATCAGCTTCCCACAGCTACTCTGGAAACATCACACCGTTTAACGTACAAGTTAATTTTGAAATCCCCATATTCGAGGGTCAGATAGACGCAAATGCTGTCAATAAATGGTTAAATCTTCTAGAGGGTTATTTTTCTATTTGTGATTTCTCCAGTCGGGAAAAGATTATTTTTTCTCTTCTCAAAGCAGCTCCCCACATCAAGGACTGGTGGGAAACCTACTGCGAGAAAAAGGATGAAAGTACCGGCTTACTATTTTAAGCCACACCCACCTAGAATTCATTACATGATGCTATCAAGGAGCAGTACTACCCTGTCAGAAGTTATGAGGATCAATACATAAAGTGGACCATGCTGCGGCAAGGAAGGGACCAAGACGTGCCTGAGTTTACCAATATTTTCCATACCGTTCCCACAAAGTTGGGTATAAAGGATTCGGAGCAGCATTTGATACTCAAATACTACAGTTGCCTACACAAGTACATCCAGGAAGAAATAGAATTCCTGAACATCTCCTCGCTCGGCATGGCATACAGATATTCTGTCAAGGTCAAGAAAAAGTTTAAACAGAAGTAGCGAGACTTTGGATCTGCAAATCCGAAGCAAGGGAAAGGTGCCCTCAAACTGCAGAACAAAGGACAAAGCCAAGGTGGTGTGGCCCAAGACAACTTGCCAAAGCTGGAAGCAAAGAATAGCACTGCAAAGTTGAAAAAGGACACGAGAAAATGGTGTGAGCTCCATAAGAGCTCCACTCACAACACAAGTGAGTGTCGGGCCAAGCAGTCATTGGTGGTTGAGCTAAAGGTTTTAGAATAAGATGCATGATCCGACTTTGTGTTAGAACCCGACAAGGGGAATGACAAAGGGAAGCAGATTATTGATCCGGAGCCCAATGTCACTGTTGCCACCACGAAGATCCAGAAGGAGGAACCCGAAGATCCAGAGGAGGAGGAGCATCTCTTCCACTCCCAGATGTGGGTAAAGGGATCCGTGCTAAAGTTCATTGTCGACAACTGGAGCCAAAAGAACCTCATTTCAGCAGAGGTCATGAAGCAGTTGGGCTTACCGACCATAGCACATCCACAACCATACACCATTGGGTTGCTTCAACAAGGACGGGATGTTTGGGTGAGCCAGAAGTGCCACATTCCATACAACATCAAGCCCTTCACAGATGAGGTATTGTGTGACATTACTCCCCTTGAAGTTTGTGATGTATTATTAGGACAACCATACTTGTGGAAGTGACATGCTGTGTATGAATCAAAGCCCCGTGTTGTTATTATTACTTTGGGAAATAAGTTGTATAGGATACCAGAGCTAGCACCGCGTATCGTCGTCTCTTTGGTTACTGCAAAACAATGGAATAAGCTCATTTCCAAAACCAAGAAATTTGTTTTCCTGATGATATGCTGTCAAGGAAAGAAGAAGACAGTGGCCACGACCTCCAGACAGGGCCCCTCTGCACGACAACTACAGATGGATAAGGTTGTAGAGGAGTATGAGGACATCTTCACCTCTCTCGCAACGGTTCCTCTACACTGTCAGGTCAAGCACTCCATCGATATGAGCCCAGGTGCATCGTTGCCTAATGGACCAATCTCTTGGCACTCCATTCTTGAGAATGATGAAATCAAGAGGCAGATTCAGGAGCTGCTATAGAAAGGTCACATCTGTCTGAGTTCATCACCCTGTGGGAGCCCGATCGTGTTGGTATAGAAGAAGGATGGAACTTGGAGACTTTGTATTGACTATCGGGCGCTGAACAAGATCACTGTCTGTAATAGGTACACGATCCCATGGATCGGTGACCTCCTGGACCAACTGAAGGGGGGAAAATATTTCAGCAAGATCGATTTGAAGTCAGGATATCACCAGGTACCAATCGAACCCTCCGATGTGTGGAATACTACCTTCAAAGCCAAGGAGGGCCTTTTCGAATGGTTGGTTATGCCTTTCGGATTGACGAATGCTCCTGCAACCTTCATGAGGCTAAGGGATGACATCTTGCAGCCACTCACCAAATCCTTTGTAGTGGTATACTTGGATGACATCCTGATCTTCATCCAGAGTTGGGAAGAGCACCTCCAGCACATCCGACAAGTTCTCCAAACATTGCGGCAACACAAGTTATGTGCCAATTTGGAGAAGTGCACTTTTGGCATGACCCAGGTTCAGTATTTGGGATACATTATTGATGAACAGGGGGTGCATGTGGATCTAGCCAATATCCAAGTCATTTGGGATTGGCCCTCTCCAACCACTCTAACGGATCTCTGCAAGTTTCTAGGTCTTTCCAACTTCTACCACAGGTTCGTGTTGGGATTTTCTCATATCACTTGGCCCTTGAGTCAAGTCACCAAGGAAGGAGAAAAACCAAAATTCTTTTGCTCTGAATCTCAATAGAAGGCATTCACAGAGTTGAAAGACCGCCTCTTCTCGGCACCATTGCTCGCATTTCCAGACTTGCAACAACCATTTGAGGTCAAGACAGATGCCTCTGACTATGCTATTATGACAGTCCTTACTCAATACGGGCATCCAGTGGCATATCAGAGTGAGGCATTTTTAGACACAGTTCGGAAGTATCTCACTTATGACAAAGAGATGTATTCCATTGTGCAGGTGTAGTGAAAATGGAAACATTACATTTTGGGGAAGGAAACAGTCATCCACACAAACCACTGACCCCTCCAATTCATACAGACCCAAGGGAAATTATAGAATGATCGCCATCAGAAGTGGTCCACATACCTACAATAGTTCCATTTGAATATCAAGTATAAGAAGGGCAGCACCAATAATGTTGCAGATTGCCTCAGTCGACCACTGATCATGTCATTAACCACCATGCTCAACTCTTGTGGGCACGAGACTTCTGATTGGCCACTTCTCTACAAAAGCAACATAGATTTTTGCCACACATACCAGACACTCTTGGAGTGTCGGCAAGTTCTAGATTTTCACCTTCAGGATGCCCTATTATGCCACCTGGGTCACCTTTGTGTTCCTTCAAGCGAGCATGCAAAGATGATTTGGGAAGCACACTACAGTCAGGCTGCTAAGAATTTCGGGGTCGAGAAAATGGTGGCAGTACTATAGAAGTCTTTCTACTGGCCGAATCTTCGACAAGATGTCGGGAAGTACATCAGATCATGCACTGCCTGCGCCATTGCCAAACCGACAGTCAAGAAGCAAGACCTCTATACGTTGCTGCCTACCCCTAGTCGACCTTGGGAATCCATCTCCATGGATTACATGTCAAGCCTTCCTTCAAATAAGCATGGAAACGACTGTTTTTTGTGGTCATCAACAGGTTCTCAAAGATGGCCATTATGGCGGCCTGCAAAAAGAATATCATAGCAGAAGCCACTGCTAAACTCTTCTTTGAACGAGTGTGGGTGCACTTTGGGATCCCACAATCTATCATCTCAGATCGGAATAGCAGGTTCCTTAGTACATTTTGGTCTAGTCTCTGGTCGATGCTGGACACCAAACTCACTAAGTCCACAGCCTTCTATCCTCAAACTGATGGCCAGAAAAAGGTTGTCAATAGGATGATTGTACATATTCTGCGCATGTACAACTCAAAGCATCCATGCACATGGGATGAGAGCCTCCCCTACGTTCAACACAGCTACAATCGAGCTCTCAACAGCTCGACTGGCCACAACCCTTTTTCAGGTGGGCTTGGGATTCTAGCCACTATGTCCCATTGATGTCGCCATGCCATTTGTAGCTATTCACGCAGATTCGGCTTATGTCTAGTCCAAAACAGATAAGGCAAATAGCTTCATTGAGCACATCCAACATATTCGCTAGCAAGTCCATGACATTCTAGAGAAATCAAAT
This sequence comes from Pinus tabuliformis, assembly GCA_031772625.1. Classification (NCBI taxonomy): domain Eukaryota; kingdom Viridiplantae; phylum Streptophyta; class Pinopsida; order Pinales; family Pinaceae; genus Pinus; species Pinus tabuliformis. The sequence continues at coordinate 62,420,603 of CM062805.1, read as the reverse complement.
GCCAAGTACAAGCAGCGACATGATCAACATCAGGTGCCACACAAGTTTCAGGTGGGTGACAAAGTCTAGTTGCATTTGCAAAAGGAACGCCTTACCAGAGCCTATCGGAAGCTCAGACCACTTCGATATGGTCCTTACACGATTACCAAGGTTGTGGGAAACAATGTATTTGAGCTGAAAATTCCCCCATTCCTTGGCCTTCACCCAGTGTTCAATGTGGACCGCCTTCAGCCATACTTTCCACCATTACTAGACACATCTGACATTGAAGAACAACTCACACCCACAGAGTTAAATCCAGATTGCATGGAACAAGCTGCAACTGATTGGATCATGTACACACAAATCAAGCACACTCACCAGCAAAACATCCAACTGTATCGAGTTGTCAAAGCAGGTCATCTCCTTCACCAGGGCAAGTGGCTCACCAGGGACCAAGTTCAGCAAAAGTTTCCTCATGTCATGGAGGAACTCAACGCAATGGGGACCATTGCTTCCTAAGGAGGAGGAATGATCCAAGTGGATATTGGTGGCCACCCACCAAGCCCGCTTGGACCCCCACCATTATTTGTTTCAGCTTTTCAGTTTCCTTAATTATAGCACAGTTTACTATTTTTAGTAGTTTTTAGGGTCCTAAACTTCCGGAGCCATTTTGAGGCCCTAAACGACGTTTTTTGGGAAAAATGGGAGTAGCATCGGTCCATGCTCTTCCCAAAGTTGTAGTTCTCAGATAGATTTTTCTAATGAGATATGGTATGCGTCAAACAGAGATCGTATGCCAAAGTTACGACCTCGGGAAGTTGATTTACCAATTTACCCAAACGAGGCCCACAATTTGGCATTTCATCTTCTAGGGTTAGGTTTTTGGATGTTTAGGGTTTTCCATTGTTTTCCAACAATAAATAGGCCTTCAAGCCTCATTGTAACACAGTTTAGAGACATGTAGCCACCACATCTCTTCTCAGAGATAAGCTACCATTGCCCTAGCTGTTTATTTCCATGTTTCTATTTGTAAGCATATCTCAGTATTTTACATTAATGAAATGAAGTATTATTTCCGCTACATCTTTGTGTTTATGGTTATCTCTGTATTTTGTTGTGCTCCTCTTTAAATCTGGATCAATTAGTTGTCTGATTTGGCCAATGCTAAGATTATCAATATTCCATTCCTTATGGGATTCTCGGAGGAATGTATGTGTCTCTGGAAGTTTTCCTTTTCCAGCTAGATCAGGGGCTGGATATTTATTGAACCGATTTTCTAAAGGCTCATAGATGGGAAGAACCTTGGCTAGTTTTTCTTCTTCTTCTTGAAATAATGATGCCAAAGAAACATGTTCTAAAGATTCTTCCTTTTGGGATACTACCATTTCTCTAGGAAATAAGGATGCAAATCTGTCCACTGGTTCGACTGGGTCTTGTATCTTTACGCTTCTTTTGCGTAAAAAGGAATCTGGAACTGGTTTGTCTATCTTTGATAGTGATATCTTTTCTATTTTCCCTACCAGTTCACTTATTATTCCTTTAGTGGAATCAAATTGTTCTTCCATTTTTTCTCCTACTTCTTCTATCTTTTCCAAGGTTCTCTAGTATATCCTCTAATAACTGAAAATGTAAACTATACATCATTGAAATTTTTATTTACATCATTCAAAGAAACTTGCATGGCATCAAATTGATTTTTAACCTCTGCAGATTTTATCACATTCATCTCCAGACCTTTAATGGTTGTGTTTGTCCAGTTTAGTTGTTCACTGGCCTTCTGAATTTTGCCATCTATTCCCAAGGAATTATCATCCTTTCATACATTAGGAATGGCCTTTGTAGAATTTTGACCTTCTCCTAAGACAACACCTTTATAGGGAGGGAAGGTAGTTACTATCTCAACCTTACTACCATCTAAGGCTGACCAAGAGTGAAGTGATGAAGTAGAGGCTCTATCATTGGCCATCATAACATATTTTGTCTGTCTCATATTTTTCCAGGAATAAAAAGATATCCAGGAATTTGTTTCTTCCATATACTGTTTCCATTCATGAGAAAACTTAACTTTCTCTTCAATAGTATGAGCAGAACTAAAAGATTCAGCTTCTGGATGAGTAAGAAGGTCCCAATTTAACATGGCTTTCATCCATGCACCTCCAATTTTATGTTTGGGACAACCATCCATTAATGTAAAAAACTTCTGCATTTCCATTACAATAGGTTTTTAATAATCATTTGGAATTGGGCCGAATCTTGAATCAGAGATTAGTCCATTTGCTTGTTCTAGGAATCCAAGCCCATATCTAGGCTTTGCTGGCCTCAATGTGCTGAAGATTGTTTTTAACCTTGCATCCTCTTTTTCCGAAGTAGTAATCTCATGCATCATCATGATATGTTAAGCTTCATGGGGAAAAGGTATATCTGAACATTTAGGATTAGGACAAGGATTTATAGAAGTGGTAGGTGGAGTGTCTCCTATCCTAGGGTTATGGTTTTCATGCATGACAATATTGGCAAGATGACTGAGGTTAACAGGGCAATGACACTCTAGAAATTTTAATTCAAGAGAGGAAAAATTGACTAATTGTGCGAATTCAAACAATGAAATATGTTTACAGGAGTTTGAACTAGAACTGGAGCAGGTTGTATCTACAAATTCGAGGTTTCTATACAATGGTGAGCTTTTGCACATTTGGTCTATTCTTTGCCTATCAATAGTTGATCTTCCAGGGAAAGAAAGAATAGCAGAAGAGGGTTCTTCTCTAATATCAACAAAATTAATTTTATTTAAAGAAAGAGGCTTGGGATTCGATACCACCCAATGTTCTAGGAAAGTAAGATCTTCCCATCTTATAGTTTGGTGTTCAATTTTTCGATTTCTAGAATCTGTTAACACCACTACACTTGCTTTTGACTCTTTGCTGGGGGCATGTATGACTGCAGGATAGAGGGTGTTTGTATGATGGAAGCAACTTCTAGTTTGTATGGAAATATTGTGTCTCTTTTTGGCCATGTCAAATCCAGTTATCTGGTTTTGCAACTGAAGAATACTTTCAATTGTTTCATCGAAAACATATATAGAGAAATTAGGATAACAATCAAGATAGACAGGGCCATTGGACATAGGAGCTACAATCCCACCTATCAATGAGTCAGTGTATTTGTTATGGGTCAAATCTCGAACAGTGGCTAAGTCAAATGTATTTAGACCCTGATGCATTAAAGCATGTATCCTGATACATATACAACCCAAATGAATGTACTGGGTTTTTAGTCTTTATTCCTCGACCTGAAGTTGTTTAGCATTTAAAAAAGGAATGGATTGGAAACAATCAAAATTTTCTTGAATTTGGCTTATAAATTCCTTAATAGAAATTCTAGTTCCAGCTCTTAAATGAAAAGCAGATAGGTCTGAGTAGACTTCAGATGCATTTATTCTAGGTAGCTGCCATCTAGCAGAGGGCTGTGTTTCCTCATACTCTAACTCAGAAGAATTTAAAACTCGACTAATTGCAGATGTGAACATATCCCTAAGGGGATTTTCTTGAACATATGATTCTCTTTCTTCTATTTTGTGAAAAGAAATAGACTTTCTGAAAGGCTCCATTTTAACATAGAGTGTTTTTCTGAGTACTTACCTGAACCAAAAACTTGGCTTTGATACCAATTTTACACAAGGGATTTGATGAAGCTTGCAACAACAACATAGCTGCTAGGCCTTTTTGAGTCTCTTCTCTACTTTTTCCACTTTACTCTAATTTACACGAACCCATACACAAACCTACTAGCACATTTCTCGCACTGTCGACCTTCTCCAATGGCTTCCTCACCTTACACGGTCTGGCATCCCTTCTGTGCATTGGCGAACCTCTGGCAAACTTCAATACAGAGTAACTTAAGTAGATACTACCTCAACAGATCATTGATAAAGCACAAGTACTCAGATGTAGAAACAAGATAACACTCTTTTATATTATTTCAGAAATGGATTACAGAAAGATTACAATCTGTTCAATCCTGAGATAGACTGTGTTCGCATTTACCAGACTTTAGCTACTCAGCTAGGAGATAGCTTACTGGAGGCTACCTGGCGAGATCACAGACTCAGTCTTTGAACACTGCTCTTAATACTCATAAAGATAGACTCTCTATAGATCTGGCCACTTTAGGTTCTCACCTATGCCGAACACACAGATGCGCAGGCTTCTCAGATCACCTAAGACTTTGAGATTTCTTCGTGATGCAAGCAGATCAGACCACAGTCCGCAGTTGCAGAGCAGGAAAATCTCTCGACTCTAAAACTCTTCAAACTCCGAATGCCCCAGATGAGCCTTACTCCCTTTCTTATATAGGTAAAGGAGGGGACAAGCATCTGACCAACGGGACGACAAACTTGGTATTGAAGGAATCTGTCAGATCATGAGATGTGGCTCAAAGGGCAACAGAAGTTGGACAAGTGCTCCGAGTATCATCATTGAAGATTATTACAAATCTATAGAGGATAAAATGTACAAATTGGATGCTTTTTGAATAGGAAAATCCCACGGGAAAATCTGGTCACAAATTGTCCTTATGACTGGACATCATTTTTACACTATGGAGACTTTTACGGACAAGTCCACCAGAACCAAAAATAAATTAAAAAACTGTAATTTGGGGAAATTGAATTTTTTTATACACATTTTCATCCCAAGCCTTGGTAAAAATCCTTCTCACAATCATGCGCTTATTTAATATAATTTGATGCTTAATTTTTGTGAGAATAAGCCATTGGTGATTTCTGTTCATATGTTCTTTTAACACCTCGTCATCTCGGAGAGGATATCGATCTGGGAGAGAAAACATGTCTTTAACGGTCTCATAAGGAGAATGGAAGCAATCAGGAATATTGTGTTCAAAACATATATCAAAACCCATTCTAACATATGATTCATGGTAAACAGGATCTATGCATGTTCTATTCATACCATAATCAGTCCACCAATCCTGCATCCAATCACTTTGTTGGTTCCGTTGCATGATTCCTGTAGTTCCGAACTTTATCTTAGTGTAGTGGGTTTCTTCTTTTCTATCCTCATTTGGTATGTCCCACCACAATCTTTTATAGATGCCGAAATCATAGACTGTTTCTGGAAAGATGAGGCTGGGGTCCTTTACGGGCCATAGTGCTGCATTATGAGTTGGAAAATGCCAAGTGTTCCTCATTCGATTTATTTAAAAATATCTTTCATAGACCCCACTTCTGGTTCCCCCATGTGACCATATCATAGTCAAATCATGAAAGACATGTAGAAGAGCATCTTGTGCCTGGCTTGCAGCATTTATGCTTTTCGGATAGACCATATCATGGATCCATCTGCTCCCTTTTGGGTACACTCTTCTTTCAAGTACTAGATGTAATATATCAGTGTGTGCTTGGAGATTAGAATCTAATACTTTTGTATTTCTAAATTGCCATGTAGGCTTCCAACTTTGTTTGTATTCTTGCCAACTAAGATTATCTGGAATTGTTCTAAGCAATCCTTTTTGTTGGCCTTGATCCCATTCTGTTACTATTATCATCACATGTTCAGCTGGCTGAATAAATTCTCTATTGAGAAAATCTGGTAGATAATTTTCTTTCCCTTTAATATGCTCCACTTCGAAATCAAAGTTGGTGAACAAAGCCTGTCACCGAGAAAACTTGGCTTCACCCGGCTTTTTAATGTCTTTAGTTAAGACTTTTTTCATAGCCGAGGCATCAGTCCTTAGCAGGAATTTTTTCTTTACAAGATTTACCTCAAATTTATTTATACAATTCCAGACAGCTTTAACTTCCTTCTCTAAAGTAGAATAATTTTGTTCCGTTGGATACCAAGTTCCTGAAACAAATTGTACAATTTGTTTTGCACCTTCCTTTTTCTATTTGAGGATGCCTCCCCAACCAATATTGCTTGCATCTGATTCTATGATGTTGAAAGCATTGTCATCAGTGACATAAAGGAGAGGCAGTGTCTTGACTTTACCTTTGATTCGTTGAAAAACTTTGGTACGGGCCTCAGTCCATGGAGGTGGATTTTTCTTGAGCCTTTGATTTAACAAACTTATATCCTTTGCACAATCTTGATAGAAGTTACTCACATAGTTTAGACATCCTAGAAATCTCTGAAGCTGGGTTTTATCAATAATAATGTCAAGGAACTTTTCAGAGAATTCTAATGCATGTTTCCGCAAGGATATTTGGCCATTTAATATGGTGTGGCCAAGAAACTTTACAGAGGTTTGGAATACCTCTATTTTCTTTTTTCTTAAAACGAAACCATTTATTTTTACCAACTGTACAAATGTCTGTACATGCTTGAAATGATCTTGAATATTTTTCGAAAAAATTAAGATCTCATCAATATAGACTAGGAGCCAATCAAAGGTTTGAAGATGGAATCCATCACCTTTTGGAACTTAGAGGGAGCATGCTTCAATCCAAAAGGCATTACATTCCATTCGTAATGTCCTGTAGGCATGCTAAAGGCTGTTTTGAACTTATCTTTTTCAGAAATGGCGACCTGCCAAAACACTGACTTTAAATCAAATTTTGAAAATATTTTTGCTCCTGCTATCCTCCCTATCAAATGAACTTCGTGGGAGATAGGATATGTATTATCTGCAAGAACATAGTTCAGAGGTTTGTAATTGATTACAAGTCTTGGGATGCCTCTAACCTGTTCTGATCTTTTATTTACATAGAATTTGTAACAGTTCCAAGGACTATCAAATTCCCTGATGAGTCTTCTGTTCAGGAGGTGCTTTATCTCCTTTTCACACAGCTCCCTTTACTCTTTGTTCATTGGGATTACTCTGCTTTTGCATGGCTTCCCAACATACTCTGTTTTGCATGGTAATTCAACTGTGTGTTGTTTCTGATGCCAAAAAGCATTTGCTTCTTCTGAACAACATTCATCCTCTATTGTCTTTTTGAGATCAACAATTTTCTTTTTGTTTAGAGGAATTTTCAATTGTTCTTCAATTTGTATTGAAGACTTCAGATCTTTTAGATCTATTAACTTTTCTTCGGCTCTATCCACATCCCTGATTGTCTGGACCATGGTTGAAATCCTTGGGCTTGTGATGTAAGGCATTTCAATCCCTTTTGACTTTCCATTTGAAGTTGGGAGTGTAATAAGTAGCCAACTTTATTATTCTTTAATCATATTCAACCATGGGGTTCAATTGCGGATAGAAAGATATTACCCAAAATGCAATCAACGGGTATATCTGAGACTGCAAACTTAAGCTTTATACAATGTTGGTAAAAACATACAGAAGCTTTTGGTACTTCATATCTGAGTGTTTTATTCCCTAGACCAACAACTTTCCTTTCTGCACTAATCCAGTGTTTTGCTGGAATAACTTTTGAATTTAAGATATTTACATCTGCACCAGAATCTAATAGTGTAGTTAGTGAAAACATTTCTCCTTGTATACAAAGATTTATTTTTACATGGTGCTGCTGATATTCAATAGCCATGATCCTCATCTCTCTGAATCCTGAATATGATCTTTCTTCCCTTCAATGATTTCTATATTTTGGTTTTGGTAGGAGGTTGTAGTGTTCCAATCTGGAACACTTTCAAGCTGTTTTCCCTTTTCTAATTCTGCAATTCTAGATTTTAAACTAGAAATTTCAGATTTAAGATGGTGTATTTCTCTACTTACCTCCCCCAAGGTGAGTGAGCGAACCTTGTCATGCGGTTGATGTTTCTGGAAGGATTTGGTATTTCGCTCAAATGAGGCATCAACAAATATTGGCTTTTTGGCAGTATTTTTGGAAGAATTGGATAGACGTAGCTGATCCATGAATGCTACAGTAAGTCTTTCCTTCATATCACCTTCTTCCATTGCTCGAATTTGAGAAAGAATATTGAATTCTTCTTCTTTGGCTGCGGCCATCAACACCTTCTCCTTTGGTGGTGCTATGTGTGTTTCCTCAATAGAGGATTCACTGTAAAAATCAGAATCAGAATCATAAGGACATGCACAGTTTTCTGAGTCTGAGCATGCACAAGCTTGCATATGTGCATGTAAATCTTCACTAGATGAGTCTGACGAAGAGCTGAAGGAGTCACCAGATGACTCTTCGAGTTGTTGCTGCTGTAGATGTTTAGTGACTGAAATATTTGGGCAGCGATTTGTGTCAAGATTTTTAGACCCACACTTTCTGCATTGTGTTTGGGTCTCTATTTTGACAGCTTTGTCATGTTTGCTTAGAGGCTTACTTTTCCTGCCAAAATTTACCGTAGTTTAAATGTTGTAGGTTTTTGCGGGATATTTTGGATCAAGTTAACCAGAAATCTAGATGATAGTGAAGCAAATGAAAACCCTAAATAATTCATTTGTATTTAAATTTTTAATGTGAATATGGTTAATGGTTAATTATATTTAGAGTTTGTTTTAGGATGGAATTGTGGCCCAAATAATTAATATGCATGAATATAAAGATAAAAACTTAAGTTGGGAGTTATATTTTAGTTATATTTAGTATTTTATTTATTCGGGTATTGTGGCTTTTATCATTTTTAAATTTTCATGAGAAATATAAAATTAGCATTTGTATGAGAAGGTGCAAAGTGCATAGTGTTTCATGGTTTTTTTACCCTTTGAATATATACAATAATAATTGAAATAACATTTGAAATAGAGGGAAAATGATATGTGATCCCCCTACAATGAAAACCATAGTGTTTGAAGCATACATTTAACGTAGGAAATGGCATATTTTGATGGAAAATGTATTTATAAAACCAAGTAGGTATCATGTGCAAGAGGCAAACATCCACAGTTTGGGTTGTACTATGATCATGCCCACAATGCTTTCCAATTTGACAAATCACCCTGAACAAAATTCTATGGTTGTATGGCATTCTTGGGAATTTGTTGGCAATAAAAGAGATTGAAACCTTCCCTTTTTTTATTTTGTACTTGGAAAATGTTGGGTAAGTATATTAGAGACTACAACATAAACAAGAAAGCATCGAAGAAATTCACCTTCCATTTTCAGCTTCCTTTGTCCATTAACATAAGATCATAAGTTATGCCATGCTTGAAGAAATTCACCATTACTTTTCCATTTTCAACTTCTTCACAATGAAGGTTAAGCTTTTCAAGCACCTTCCATCCCCCTATTCCATCCCACTACTCCTATAATACATACACAACCTACCCCTTCGCTGATTTCTCATGTCCTTCAATCCTTGAACGTCCTTGAATCAAGTTTCAGTCTAATATTTACGTCGTAATTCATTTCTTCTGAGAATAAATCCTTTCCTAGGCCGCATGTGCTTTCATGAACCGTTGATTTGAATGTTAGAAAATTAAAATAGTTTAGACCATTGGATTGATTTTGGACCGGTTTTAGTCAGTTACGATGCTATTCAACTTGCTCAAACTCCAAATCCTATTGCTGGGAACAAACATCTTTGATATAAGCATTGAAATCATGAAGGTTTGTCCATTATATACACATTAGGACCATTTCACGAAGCTCATAAAACTTCTGGTTCAATTTCTCACGCCTTTGTCACTCAACCTCAACATGATTCAGAGGATCTTCATGGCCATTTGCAGGCTTTCTCTGACATTTCCATGGATTTCTCTCGACTACAACAAACCTTGAATCTTTAATTGAGGCAGAGGGTTTTACCACAACAAATGTTGAATCTTTAATTGAGGTATAGGGTTTTACAACAAACAACTTTGATTCAATGCTAGAGTGCAGGGTTTAATGGATTAAACGGTAAACCAATGGTCTCCTCTTTTATTTCTATAAAGAGAAAAATTCCAAGGTTTTGAGTTTTGTATGATTTCTTTTTTTGTGTCCTTTGACACACTAATGATTGAATCTACAAGTGAGGAAGAGTTGGGATTTTGTATTTGATATAGTTGATTGTCGAATTGAGCAAGATTTGGCTTCTGAGGTTGGTAGGGACTCTGTGAAGTTTTAATTTTTTGGGCTTATTTCCATGGTTATAGACCATTATCTATTTCTGGGTGCTTTGGAGGTCAAGGGAAGTGAGGATGAAAAGAGTCAATGTGTTGTTATGGTAGGATTGAGCTTGGTCATGAGGGTAATGGAGGACGGAGTTATGGTTTGTCTGTGTACATGGGGTTTATTCCAGGCGATTTGGAAGAACATGAGGACATGTTCATGTTGTCATGATATGGAGCAGAGTCAAACCCAGGCAGAGGATGCAAACAAGAGGTATTAGAAGGTCTAGTGCCCCATACAATTATTGAACATTGTATTAAATAGTATCAGAGGTAATTTTTGAGTGCACTGAAATTGGTTTTATGGATTCCATTGAAACTTTCCCCTTTATTGAAAGGGGTGTCTTTTTTTTTTCCTGAATTGAATGGGGTTTACTTTTGTTTGGATTACACTCTGTGATTTATTTCGATTTTTTTTATTAAATTGATACAACAGGTTTCAGATCAACATGTATAATTCGAGATGTTCTCCACCCTACTTCAAGGATTGAGTCTAGAATTCCAAAAGTTAGGACTATAAAGTCAGAAAATTCTTTCATGCCTCGAGATTCTACTTCCTAGACAAGTCTTGCTTGTGCAAGACACATAAATTAACAGAATAAGTCATATCATGACTGAATCTATTAATTGGTTTTTAGCAAGTGCATTTTGCGATGTAAGGTTAAGTTTCATAGGGTATGGTATTAATATATCGATCATTCTTTTTCGCTCAATCAATGACAAATTATATTGAGGAAGGTGCTTCAAACCCTGAACCTTCAGTGTGAAGAAGCTAAGAACGGAAAGGTAGCAATGGATTACTTCAAGAAGGGAAGAATATATGATCTCGTGTTCATGGAAAAAGAAATTCCTATCATGGATGGACATGAGGTAGATAAATTTTCATCCCTCGTTTTTGTATTATTGTTTCATTTCCTTGCTTTCCCATGCTCTAAATTTATCATTCCAATCATCTCAATTGTTTCATTATGGATTCCCTATCCGACTCATTCTCACCCACTAAAAAGACTACTTTTATGCCAGGAAACAAGACAACTGAGATCCTTGGGAGTCAAGACACCCATTTTTTTGTTACTGGGAATACCTTGCAATCCGGTAGAGACCTCTTTTTTGAGGGTTGTGTGGATGATTTTCAAACGAAGGTATGTACTACCTATCCAACATATTCTCCAAGGTTGACTTTTTTGAAAACATGCACAATATTTGTTGTCAATGCAACCAATTTATGATATATGTTTGGCATCTGTATCTTTTTTCCCCCTTGTAGCCTTTGCAAAGAGACAAACTTTTGTAATTACTAGCTCGATATGGTGTTAAGAATTGTGGTGGCAATAGAAAGGGTTGAAAGGATTTCAGGGCTCCATGCTCCATTATTTTCATTATGGGTTCCCTACCTGATTCATTCTTACCCACTGAAATGACTGCTTTTATGCCAGGCAACAAGACAACTGAGATCCATGGGAGTCAAGAAACCCATTGTTGCACTTATTGGAAATACATTTCAATCTGACAGAGACCTCTTTTTTGAGGCTGGTGTGGATGATTTTCAACGAAGGTATGTACTACCTGTCCAAGATATTCTTTAGCGTTGATTTTTATGAAAACATGCATGATCTTTGTTGTCAATGCAACCAATTTTTGATTTATGTTTGGCATCTATATCTTTTTTTTTTTTTCCTTCAAACCCTACACCTTCAATTTTGATTGTTAATATATAGTGTTGGGACATCTATCTTTGTTGAGACCGTGTAAGGAAGATATTTTGAAATGTAATTAAGTGAATATGGATCATATTTTTTGCAATTTCAGCCAACTCCTTATAGTACATCTTTATCCCCTTGTGCATTAGTAGACTGTGATATGGATGTAATCACATTCACATGATTGATAATTTTGCAAGACGGATGCATAAACCTTTGCAACATTGGGCTTAATTGAATTATTAAGATGGTTGCAAACTTTTTTGAAGAAAGTTGCAAGCAATTTAATGAGTGCAACAACCTATTGAGTGATACTTCGACCTATATTTTTAATGCTATTTCCTTTTTAAGGTACTTAAGATGGTTTAGGTATCCACTCAAGTTTTATATCAAACTTTCATAAGTAGTTTAAAGAATTTACACCTCAAATGAAATACTGCATTCTTGTGTTTAGATTGATATTTTTTAAGAAATTTTATTTTAAAATCTTATGGAGATCATTTGATTCAGTGAATTATCAACTATTTTGACAAAATGTATTTTTTTATAGTTTATAATTTAGTAAATTAAGAATTATATTGACAAAATGTATATTTCTTCATAGCTTCACTGCAGTTTGTTTTTGATATCCACATAAATATGGAGATCCCTTTATAAAAGTAGTACCTTGCTTATATGAAATTCAATGTAGTACCTTGTTTATATGAAATTCAAAGAAATAGCTATGATTGTTATCGAAGTACTTGACATAGAAAATGTTTGAGCTCAATTACCTGCAAACATTAAGCATGGAACTTCACATTTGGGGTGATTGTCTCACTACTACTAAATTATTTTGAGGGACACCAGTCATTTCCATCATTTAAGGATGGAATATGTAATTGTGGGGATTATTGGTGATACTAATTCAGACAACTACTAACATCACAATATGATTGTGTTTTAACATATTGTTTTGGTTTTTGATACTAGGTAGTAAAGTGTACAAAGAAAAATAATGTAACAATTGATCATTGCATAAAGCCTAGATGCCCATTTGTGTTACTGGCCAAAGCATAGGAGATGACATTCTGCCTTTCAGTCAGAGAGAAAGGGTGTTTCAACTTTCAATGAAGATAGATTAAGATAAATTTGAGATAGTGAAATGAGATTTAAACAATCGATTTGAGTGAAAAAATAACATTTTTTTTTTTTTTTTTAATTTAACAATTATATCCTATTAAAATTTAATTATTATGTATTACACAATATTTTAGTATATAAAAAATTGATTTAAATAAATAAAAAAAATATTTTGTTAGATAAAAAACATATATATATATATATATATAGATAGATAGATAGATATAGATATAACATTTTTGTTTTCACAATTATAAATAATATATATAAATAGATAGCATACCAAACATGGAATATGTTCAACATATTTCCAACCATTTCTTGTTTTTTAATGCATTTAAAAGTAGATACTTCTCAAAATTCTTGATAAAATAAAATACTTCGAATCTTTTAAAACATTGGTTTTTATATCTCTATGTATTTTCATTAATGGCTTCTTTAAAGTAGTTTGCTCTCTTTTCTTTTTGGTGAGATTGCTCATTTCTTTTGGTGAAAACTTTGTTGATATTATCTTTTGTCCTGAAGATAACTTCTTAAGAAGAAAAGTCTTTACTTTTTCAAATGTTATTTCTATAATAAGAGAGGATAAAAATGAGAATATCTGTTGGGTTGTGTTGTATTCTTTCCATGACTATACTAGGTGGGCAGACCTACCTATGGTATTGTGCATCGTTTTCGCACATGGTTTTGGGTGTAATGGTTTTCGGTCTATGGTATTGGATGCTTCGGCATGTATATATATGTATTGTAACATTGAAAGGAACATAATGAAAAATCAAGCTGGTAGTCCCGGTTTTGGGATCAAGGGAAAATCTCTATGTATATGTGTTTTATGTGTTAATCTCTTGAATTGTTTATTTTGTGCGTTTTAGAATTCGTATGCAGGTAATTTCTGTACGGGGTTAAAAACTACAACATGAATATCATTTATATATATTATTAGTTAGTAAATTTATATTAACTTTAAATTAGATTATTGAAAATACTTTAAAAATGTTTATTAATAGTTTTGAATCAAGATGTGATTTAAAGATGTTTAATAATAGTTTTGAATCAAGAGTTGCTTTACAATATGGGTTAGATTTATTCGTAAAAAAATGTACAAAAATAAAATAAAAAATTGAATGTGAATTTAATTTAAATATTTAAATGTTGGCGAGATGTTTTAAAAAAAATAAATTAAAAACGATATTTGATTCAACTTAAATATTGAAACTACACAGATATGTATGCCGTAAGCCACCCCCTTTGAGAATAACTAACAACAGCCTCCATTGTGTAGCAGTCTACACCATTGGATGGAATGTTAGGGGAGTGAAGACTTTTAGGCCATCGGATTAATAGTTAACAGTTAAGAGAAAAGTAATAGTTATGGTGTTTAAAGTAATCAAACAACTTATTTAATTAAGAGAAAACAAATAGTTATGGTGTTTAAAGTAATCAAACAATTGATTCTTGCTGAACAATTTCTTGATGGCTTAATGTTGAGGCTTCTCATTTTCAAAAAAAAAAAAATTCAATATAAACTTCATGTGCACAAATCAATCCAAATGCCCAAAAGAACTTAAGCAAGGACAAGCAAAGGAAAATCCAATCACCTTAAGGGACTGGTAACAGAGTATAAGCGTTTGATCAAGTGACATAGTTCAATATTGAAAACGAGCACTTTTTTTATTATCAAATATTTGTTATTGGAACTTGAAAGAGCATATTTCAAGATTGAGACTACGTTGGAAATATTATAGAATCTGTAAATTTGGAATAATGTAAGTGATTTGTATTTATCTTCTAGCTTTGAATGACATTTTGTTTACTAATTTTTGTATTTTATTTACTAATTTTTATATTCAATGATCTTCTATATCTCACTATTCTTCTCAAATTTATGCCTTACGACGTTTTCTTTGCAACATCTGGTGCAAATGCTAGTTTAAAACCCTTTTGGATTTCAATCACCTAAACCCATCTCTACACCAGTCAATAAAATGATTTTTTTCACGAGATACACCCAAAATACATTCTAGTGAGTCTCTCGCTATTGAATAATTCCCTCTCACACACACATCACTCAATATCTCCATGTCACATAATTGTTCAATAAATTCACAAGGCCACCTAAGCTTTCTCACAAAATCCAATCATAAAAGAGGTGAATAAAAAAAATGTGGAGGCTTGTTTCCAACTTCATCCGTCAAGCATAACCTAATGGTACTAAGATCTTTGGCAACAAAGTCCTCCTAGTTTGAATCTATCATGCTATCATGTTTCTTATTTGCCCCATCTAATGCTTTGTGCAACCCTTGTTGCACCAGCAAATCCCTAACTTTCAGTTTCCGTAGAGCAAAGTTGTTCTTGTCAGTGAATTTCTCCACCTCCAACTTTGTATTCGTCATCTTGTCCATTTCTTTCCTCCTAGGGTTTCAGTCTTTAAAAAAAAATTGATTTGTCTTCTTCCAACAAGGGTTTTCCAAGTTTTTATTTTTATTTTTCCTACTTCAATTTTCTGAAAAATTTCACAAATTCCCCAACAAAATTCATAATTTTACTTTCCCAATTTTTTTTCAAATTGACTTAGAAAACCTACAACAATTTTTCTGGAAGAATTCCCTTTCCTCCGTTCTTCAATGAAATGAAATCCTTTTCTGGAAATCAATGAAAACCCTTTTCTGAAGAAAAAAAAAATCACAAATTCCCCTTCTTTTATTTAATTTACTTCATAGACTTCAAACCCTAAGATTTCCTCAAATACTCAAAAATTTATGTATTTAAAAAACTTTAGACAGCTCAATATATCTTCAAAAAAGAATTATGAAGAAGAAAAATTTGAATAAATACCCAGACTTCTGATCGAAGGCTTTCTTCTGAGCTTCTCCTCCTAACTTCAAATTCAGGCTTTATGTGAATTCTTATTAATCTATACGCAGGGAGAGGGGGCTGATGGTTGCAAGTGGCGGCATCTCTCTCCAAAAACAACACGATTTCACCTCTGCAGGCTTCTTTCCAACGTGGCTTCTCTCCCTCCAGCATGCACAGCTTCAATGTACAGGGTTTTCCAAAAGAACACAATGATTTCTTTTCCTTCAACGACTGCTCCTTGTTGGACTGGTGGCTTAAACAAGAAATGATGGGAATGAACCCTGTTCCCTTCAATCTTGCTTGGCTTAGACTGCAGACGAGCTTCTCGACTTCCTCACCGAGTTCAATGACCCTTGCCTAGGTTGGAATCTAAGCGAAAGCTGAACGACTTCCATAAGAAAGGATCATGCACACTGGTAGCAACAACGGACAGATGGATGTTTCAGTTTCAGTCATCGAAGATGATGTTGTTTTCGTAGAAATACAATGCCCTTGCAAACATGGCGTGCTTCTCGATATAATGCAGAGACTGAGCAGCCTCCATCTGGACACTTATTATGTTCAGTCTTCCACAGCAGATAAAATCTTTGCTGCTGTACTCAAAGCTAAAGTTCAGGAAACGTTTGGTGGTAAATGACCCAACCTTCCTTTGATACCACATAGCGTCTTTGATGGTCCCTCACGTAGCTTTGATACCACACAGTGTCTTCGAAGGCTTTGAATATTTACGCAACGTCTATCTTTCACCTTTTCTTATGTAGCGTCTCTCTTTGAGGGCTTTCACCTTTTGTTAAGCAGTGTTTCCTCAACTCAACTCAATTGCTCTGATACCAATTGTAGGCCAAGGGGTTAACTAAACAAGAAATGTATAAATGAAACTGAATGAAACTGAATGTAAAGACATAAGTAAAAAACACAATATTTTTATGTGGTAAAACCTTGATAAGGTGTGAAGGAAACATCCATAGGGCAAGGGATTGGATTCTTTATTAAATCAATAATGATTCTCCTTGATTACAATAGTCGGGGCATTCATCAGTTATATAAGAGCCTCCTTCGTTACATAACTACTGCTTCGGTATAAAACTAACTTGGCAATAACTAATACAATTTACACATATTTACATAATTAATTCTCAAACTCCATCAAGCTAGGCTTACAATAGTACATAAAAAACTTGGTAACAAAGATTTCATTTTAGTCTTCTTGGTTGAGAGTCCATGCTCATTCATTCCTAGGTGAGGCTTCATCTTTACTTTCCTTTCCACGAGGTAGTGATAGATTTTCACCTCCTTTTTGAGTTTTCTTCCCCAAAGATGGAATGCTTGAATTGTTATCCTCCTCGATCTTGATTGTAGGATAGTAATTGATAGTACTTTAGAATGTACAAACTTGATAGGAGAATTTTACCTCTCACTACTTCTAAAGTCAAACAATTGAACGTCAGTCATGTTGTCTTCAACATTCATGAGATCATGATAATTTGAATTCTTTCCAACTTTATGTTCTTCTACCAAGTCTTCGCAATCAGCTTCATGTGGCTCGTCCAATTGACCTTCAACAATATGTTCCTCTTTACTTCCTTCCTTAAGAATGACTAATGGGTCTTCTTGATACTCAACCATATGTTCCTCTTTACATCCTTCCTAAAAATCAACTCGTGAGTCTTCAATCTCACATTGTTGCAGAACATATAATATCACTTGATAATCATGGTCATTAATAAAACCACTAAGCGTCATGAAAAAATATCATCAGGGTAAAATCTATCTAAAAGTGCAGCCATATTGGAAAAGTCCAGCTTATCTCGCTTCCATATTTCTTTATGACTCCACTCGGTCCTCTCAAGAGCTCCAACAGCCTCATTACCATGCAGGTGGGAAACTTCTCCCTTTGGCAGCTCTTTAACTATAGAAAATTGGGGTGCATGTTGTGGCTTCTATGCCACACAACCAAATATGAAGCAAACCACCAATACAACTAAAAAAATAACAAAGAAATCTAAAGCAAATCACCAATACAACTAAAAGAATAATAGAGAAAAATTTTGGATCATTACAAAATGAATTCGACCTTTTCAAACCTGGACTTCGTCAAGACACCTAGAACAAGTAGCAACTTTAAACACAACTCAACGAAAAGAATACACATTTAGAAAAGTGATCTTTGTTTCCTCCATCTCCTATGTGCCACCCTCCATCTCCATGCAGCTCCCTTAGACTCACTATCAAGTGGATCTCCTCTTTCTAACAGAGGGGAAGAGAATGGATCTTTGATTCCTTGGCTAAAAGACCTTGGCTTTCACAACACACCCAGGCCACTCAAACAATTCCACGGGCTTAACTAGGTGGTTCGATGCCAGACCCGAGCCCTTCACTCTTTTGTTGCAGAACTCCACAACGTCTAACACAAGTAATTTCGTCTCATGTGGATTGACTCCACCCACACAACAGCTCCAAATCAACAACAAAAAAATTCTCCTCGGTCGCTTCTCCTTGGCCAAGCTCAGAATCCACTGCTATTTACAATCCACCACAACTGTATTTACAACCAGTGGCAGCTCTTCACGGTTCTCAATGCCTCGTGGCTCAATTGATCCAGCAGATCCATGAATAGCTCCTCTCATGCAGATCTGCAAATCACATAGATCTACTTCTTCTTCACCATAGATCCACCACCCACTAGCAAACATAAAAAAAATGAATCATGCACTGTGTCCTCCAGTGATCCTCACGGGAAGCACGCACTAGTAGCAAATCTCACCATAACAAATGATCAGATAAAAAAAAACTTTGTAGATAAATAAAAAAATTCCCATGAATAGACACGCAGGCTACTCCAATTTCAATTCTCCAATAGAGATTTCGAACGCTGCTCGATCCAGCACCAACACGCTGCACCAACAATAGCTTCATGCAGTAGGCTCACATACACCAGACACAAACCTGGGCTCGTATCCTAGTAGATCGAATTGATCAAACGTCTTCCTAGTAGTCATCTTTCTGCATGAGGCAGATCTCACCTAACCTACAACACCAGCGCTTAGCAATGGGCAATATTCTGACAACAGCTAGGAACCTTGACTATCAGCTCACAGACTATACAACTCAGAGGAGGTTGTGCTCTACCCAGGACCTCTCTCTCAATCAAGAAACAAACTCTCCTTGCTTCTACTTGAAGCTCCGATACCATGTTAAAAACCGATATTCTATTAATTAAGTGGCTCTCTAGGTGAGATACCTGGAGAGTGCCCAAGCACTTCACACGATGCACATCCTATTCAATCAGGAGAACCTAGTACATATAGGCTTTCACACTAACAGGGTGGTTTAAACCACTCCCTAGATAGTAGGATTTGAGACCTAATCTTAGAGTCTCATGTTAGACTAAACAAAGTGCAGCTGAAATAATAGAAACATACACATCACAAACAAAAAACCTCACAAAACCATAACACAGAGATTTAACGTGGTTCACCCAACCAATCTAGGCTATGTCCACCAGAACAGAGGCATCGACAATCTTATTATTCAAAGGAGATTACAACAAATCTAATAATTCACACATGCTCTCAGCTCTCCCCTATTTTCTCTATTTTCTCTACACACTCTTACAATCCTTTACGGATTACATTTCTATATAGCTCGAGCATAAAACTGAATCATAAATTCCCTCACAAAAAATATAGGATGCATTAACTCCTCCTCAAAAAATACTGGAGCTAATATAGCAACTAATCCTATTTTTGTCACATACATGAGATTTTTCCCAAAATTAATAAAACAGAAAATCTCAACAATCTCCACCTTGACAACAATTAGCTTGATGCCTTGTTCATTTATTGTTTTTATCTTTCTTTCTAGCCAAGAGAAGCCAGACACCAACGTAGCTTCTCTAACAAAACTGGTTTCGTGAACATGTCTGCACAGTTTTCCTTCGTATGCACCTTTTCAAGAGAAACACCCCTTTCAGTGATAACTTGTCTTACAAAATGGTACTTGATTGGTATATGCTTTGATTTACTATGATAGGTTGGATTCTTATCCAAGTGAATTGTACTTTGACTATCACAAAATAACTTGATGTTGTCCTGTAACCTCCCAAACTCACCAATCAAACCTTTTAACCAAACCGCTTCTTTGCAAGCATGTGAAGCAGCTATGTATTCTGCTTCAGTAGTGGATAAAGCAACAATATTCTGTAGCTTTGACATCCAGCTAATAGCTCCACCTGCAAGAGTAAAGACATACCCTAAAGTTGACCTTCTCTTATCCAAATCACCTGCAGAATCAGAATCAACATATCCACAAACAAATTCACTACTTTTATTATAAGTGATACAATAATCACTTGTGCCTCTCAAGTACTGAAGCACCCATTTCACTGCGGACCAGTGTTCTTTTCCTGGATTTTCCATATACCTGCTGACAACCCCATCTGCATGTGAAATATCTGGTCAAGTACAAACCATCACATACATCAAACATCCTACTACATTGGCATATGGAATTTGAGACATGTATTCCTTTTCTTCATCTGTATTAGGACATAAACTGGAAGAAAGCTTAAAATGGGAAGCTAAAGGGACTGACACAGGCTTCACATTGTTCATACCAAACCTCAAGAGTATTTTCTCAATATACTTCTGTTGTGATAGCCACAGCTTACCATTGCTCCTGTGTTTGAAAATCTCCATGCCCAAAATCTGTCTTGGTGCTCCCAGATCTTTCATATCAAACGTCCTTGCCATTTGAGCCTTTAACTTGTTGATCTCCACTATGCTTTTGCTTGCTAAAAGCATATCATCAACATATAACACTAAGATAATGAACATGCCATCATTTAATTGCTTAAAATAAACACAATGATCATATTCACTTCTTATATATTTCTCACTCAACATGAAAGAATCAAACTTCTTGTACCATTGCCGAGGCGACTGATTCAGGCCATATAATGATTTCTTGAGCCTGCAGACAAATTTCTTATTTCGATGTTGAACAAACACTTCTGGTTGTTCCATATAAATTTCCTCATCTAAGTCTTCATGTAAAAATGCAGTCTTAACATCTAGTTGCTGCAATTCTAAATCAAGCAAAGCGACTAATGCTAACACAATTCTAATTGAAACTATTTTAACAACTGGTGAAAAAATATCATGAAAGTCAATGCCTGCTTTCTGAGAAAAACCTTTTGCGACCAGCCTTGCTTTGTACCTGTCCTCAGTATCATTCACACCCCATTTCACCTTGAAAACCCATTTACATCCCACAGTTTTTCTATCTTTCGAAAGTTCAACTAGATCCCATGTGCCATTCTTACCTAAGGCCATCATTTCGTCCTTCATGGTTGCTTTCCACTTGTCACTTTTCGAACCTTCTACAACTTCTTGATAGCACAGAGGTTCATCGTCATTAGCGGTAAATGCAACTGAAGTAACATAATCATCATACCTTTTAGGAGGGCGTTTGATTCTTGTAGACCTCCTTAAGGATGTTTCTGGTACTTCCACAATTGGCTGACTACCATCTGTAGGAACTTCTTCATGATGAGCATCTGAGACCTATTCATGATCTACATCTGAACCCTATGCATGATCTGAGTCTGAAACCTGTTCATGACTAGTATCTGAACTATGGTCATCATGACTATCATTAGAAGTGCTTTCAAACTGAATGTGCTGAAAATCAGATACATCATCCTGTTTCAATCTATTATCTACATCTAACTGTACAAGAGAAGATTCATTAAACTTTACATCTCTGTTGATGATGATCTTGCGGGTAGTAGGATCCCACAATATATATCCCTTTGTTCCATCACCATATCTAACAAAGATATACCTTTTTGACTTTGGATCTAATTTAGTTCGCTGATGTTTAGGCACTAGAGCATATGCATCACAACCAAACACTCTAAGTTCAGAATAATCATAAGCGTGACCTTTCCATACCTCTTGAGGAATCTTGCAACATATCACTGTGGATGGTGATCGATTTATCACATAACAGGCTGTAGCCACTGCTTCTGTCCACAATTCCTTCTGCAAACCAGCGTTACTCAGCATACTCCTTGCTCTCTCTAAAAGAGTCATGTTCATGCGTTCAACAACTCCATTTTGCTGAGGAGTATAAACAATGGTCTTATGTCTCTCGATCCCTGCATCCTTGCAATAGTTTTCAAACTCCTTGGAAGTAAACTCACCACCATTGTGAGTTATTAAACATTTTATTGTTCTACCAGTGATGTTTTCTACCAATTCTCTAAACTGTTTGAAAACTGTAAACACATCAGACTTCTTCTTTAACATGTAGACCCACACTTTCCTAGAGAAATCATCAATAAACGATACAAAATATGACGAGCCACCATATGAAGCTGTAGGGGCTGGACCCCAAACATCTGAATGGATATAATCAAGTATTCCTTTACTAGTATGTTTGCATGTTTTAAACTTTTGTTTACTTTGTTTTCCAAACAGACAATGTTTACAGAAATCTAACTTTCCAGACTTTAGATTAGGAAGTAACTTGTGATCAGCCAAAAATTTTAACCCTCTTTCGCTCATATGGCCCAACCTTTGATGCCATAAGCAAATGGAACTACTGTCATGTTCAGAAACCATAGACACATGATCTGACCCTGTTCTTCCTTCTAACTGAAATAGATTTCCTACCTTCTTAGCTTTCATTACTAGTAAAATACCTTTGTAAATTTTCATTACTCCACCTTGAATTAGAGTTTTATATCCATTTGTGTCAAGTGCTCCTAGTAAAATTATATTTTTCCTTAAATCTGGTACATGTCTTACATCAGTTAACATTTTGGTTGTCCCATCAAACATTTGCAGTTGTATACTCCCTATTCCCACAATATTACATGTGACATCATTACCCATGTACAAGACTCCATCATTAATTGATCTATATGTCTTAAACCATTGTTTATGAATACACATGTGGTTTGATGCACCAGAATCTAACAGCCAATGTTGATCATGATTTGACAAATTAAGTGATAACACTTCATCACTCATACCTGAACCAGATGTCGAACTTGTATCTGACGTGTTTGCTTCCTGCTTCGCTTTCGAAGAGTCTTCTTTGGACGCTTGCTGTCTCTTCCAACAGTCCTTCTTCAAATGTCCCGATTTGCCACAAAACCAGCACTTTACCTTACTCTTCTTCCCTTTCGATTTTGATCGTGAGTCGCTGTGCTTACCAGAGCGTCT
Source organism: Pinus tabuliformis (assembly GCA_031772625.1). Taxonomy (NCBI): domain Eukaryota; kingdom Viridiplantae; phylum Streptophyta; class Pinopsida; order Pinales; family Pinaceae; genus Pinus; species Pinus tabuliformis. Next base: position 62,397,691 of record CM062805.1, on the reverse strand, counting down.
TTCTCTCGAACGACCTCTAGCCATCATTGCTTCTGATGTAGAGGTGTCGGCATTTGACCTCTTCCTTGTCTTTTCGAACAACAAAGCTCCAACAATATCATCAAATTCAAGAGTTTCGGATATACTTAGACTGATATAAGTAACAAAATGATCCCATGACTCAAGCAACGAGCACAATAAAGTTATAGCTTTATCTTCTGGTTCAAATTTTACTTCTATACTTTCTAATTGCACCATGAGAGTATTAAAGACATTCAAATGATCAGTAATAGCTGTACCTTCCTTCATACGCAGACTGTACAATTGTCGCTTCAGAAGAATCCTATTGGTCAAGGATTTTTTCATGTACAGCTTCTCCAACTTTGTCCACAAACCAGCAGCAGTTTTCTCTGACACGATGTTAAACAAAACATCATCCGCCAAACACAGTCGAATACCGCTCAGAGCTCTTCCATCCAATTCATTCCATTCATCATCTGTCATTGGGTAAAGTTGTTTGGCTCTTCCCAACAGCACCTTCGCCACGCCTTGTTGCACAAACATATCGTGCATCTTCACTCTCCAGATCTCGAAGTTACTTTTGCCATTAAACTTCTCGATCTCAAAACGAGCACTTTGATTTTTTGCCATGTTGTATCAAACAAACAATCTCCAATTCCGAATTAAAAAAAAAAAAAAAAAACACCTCTGTCGTACTGTGTAATCACAATTTTAAAAGAAAAAACCAAAATTGCAAGTTTACGAGAGGGAAAATCTGCCGGGCGCTCCTTGACAGCGAAAAAACTGCGCCTAAAACATATCCAATACCTGGCGCTCTAGTGATATCCGATCAACCGCGCCAGAGCAAAATCCGTTTAAGTTTCACAAAATTGGCACGCTTAATCCCTTCGATTCCGCGCCAATCGGAATAGTGAATCTCTCGTGCGAGTATCAGACTCGGATCCGCGCCAATTGGTGCGTCTGTTCAAAAAATAAAATGGGCCAACCCATTCACTGCTAAATTGGCGCGACTGTCTCTGCTAAAACCGTGCCAATCGCTAAAACTCCACCTTCAGCCGATCTATCACGCGCACTAGCTCCACAACGAGAGACTTGTAGGTTATGGGCCCTCCACGCTCCGTTGCGCCGGTCTGATACCACTTGTTAGACTAAACAAAGCACAGATGAAATAATAGAAACATACACAGCACAAACAAAAAACCTCACAAAACCATAACACAGAGATTTAACGTGATTCACCCAACCAATCTGGGTTACGTCCACCAGAACAGAGGCATCAACAATCTTAATATTCAAAGGAGATTACAACAAATCTAATAATTCACACATGCTTTTAGCTCTCCCCTATTTTCTCTACACACTCTTACAATCCTTTACGGATTACATTTCTATATAGCTCGAGCATAAAACTGAATCATAAATTCCCTCACAACAAATATAGGATGCATTAGCTCCTCCTCAAAAAATACTGGAGCTAATATAGCAACTAATCCTATTGTTTTCACATACATGAGATTTTTCCGAGAATTAATAAAACAGAAAATCTCAACATCTCAATCCTATCCTTAAATCAACTAATTGTAACTTTCTCCATTAATTATAACAAAAGAGACTGTGAGGTAAATACGGAGCCAAAATTAGATATCCCTCCATTAAAAAACGCATTTGGTTGGGTATGTTTAAAACTGGTGAAAACTGAAGGGAGAGAAGGTGAAGACTAACTTCCCACCTCCCTCTGTCCATCTCGACACCCACAACCAGAAGCAAAGTTGCACTGACGCCAGCAGACATCGGACCATGTTGCTTCCCTCTATGCCCACTAATCATAATAACAACAAGAAGAATAAAGTGTCTGCCAATGTTTCTGGACAACCAAATCCCTGGACACACGCTTATATGAATAGAGCGGTGGAGTGGGAAGTCAGTAATCACATGATCAGTCCATCCAGTGGTACTTATATTGTTGTGTCCAATCTCATTCCCAACAATCTTGTAAACTGCGTTACTCATCTGCAACAATAGCCACCGCTAATGTTGATGTCGTTGCAGGCACAAATTGTGGGGCTTCAGATGATAAAGAGATCCAATGGTCATGAGTGGGACATGGGAGCAGGTGTAGTGAAAAATATACTTCCTACAATGAACATACAAACTAGTGCTAATGATTCCTCTCCTCCTCAGCAGTGGTACACAATCAACCCTCTCCGCCTGATCCTCCTACAATGGAAACAATCAAAATAGTTACACACAGATCATTTGGTTTGAATCTTGATGAAGATGAGTATTAGCCCCTCTTACTCTCTCTCTTCAATTGAATTAGATTTTCCGAGAAATAACTATGTGGAACCCAAGAACAAGAAGTTTGATTGGTATGAACTGAGATAAGCCATGTCTACTTTTGTCCCATTTTCTCTTTATTTTCAAAGTTAGCTATTTGTGACTCTCTATGGATTATATATTTTAAGAGGTACTTAATTCATGTTACCCTTCTTTGTTCATTCATCCGTAATATTTAGTCATTAATTAAATTAATGTGGCAAGATTCAACTTGATTTCCATAATCACCATTTCTTCATTACTTTTTTAAGTTTATTCTATAAAAGGAAACGTACTTTTAACAACATAGTTCACTCATACATTGAAGTGTTTTACAAATGTATTCTAATGAAAAATAAATAAAAAATAAAAATCAGTATTTCTTAATTTAAGACCCTAATCGAATTATGTTTGTTATATTCATTGCATTCCTAATTCTTTTAAAATAATAAAACACAAACTTCATATATATGGGCTTTGTACTTTTGCACCTATCTTCTTGTTCATAGTTTTTTTGGTTTCTTTTCCGTGTGCTCGAGAACCTGTGCTTTAGACCTCAAGAGCTACTTATGTTTCACGTTATTACTGTTTCATTTATTTATTCAAGTTAATTTTACAAGAGTCAATGCGCTTCTTATTAGCGGTGTTTATTAGTCTATTTAAATTTATTTTGTAAAAAATTCCCATCCAACCTTTGTCGAGAGGTACGCAAGGAGAGGATGGAGAATTTAAAAAAGGGAAGAGATAATTTTTTTAGGTACCACAAGTCATTATTTTTATTTGTCTTACTAAAAAATAAAGGGAACATGCAAAACATTTTTTTTAAGGGAGGCTTGTAGCATGAACCTAAAACCCTAAGATGTTTATACATCAGTGGTAAAAAGTCGCAAGCATGAAGAATTCCATAGAAGCCGATAGCCTCACTCATGCCAGCCACTGATATATTTAAATGAAACCTCGAGTCAAAAGCAAGACCAAAATCAAACATAGATCACTAGGTTTGAAAAAATTATTTTTTTATTTTTTTTTAAGCTTGGCATGACCATTCCATTTTCTATTAAACAGAAGCAAGTTTATTCCATAAAGATTGATGCAGTGGCCTCAACTTGCCCCAAAGGGAAATCAAGTCTGTTAACCACCTGTCTGCATCGTAAGCCATCCAAAAAAAATAAAGGCTTAATCTCTCTAGCCAAGCTAGATATGTATGTGCTTTGTGTCCATACACTACATAACTATCTAAACTGATATTTGCAACACAAAAATTAAACGCTATCTATATAAAACAAAAATATGAATTGGTAAGAGTCTATTCCTTCTTCTCCTCCAAGGCAGATTCAACATGTGTCGGATCCTTGGTGGATGCCCCAGGCATGTCATTCAACTCCAGTATGCAAGGGATGTGGCGGTCAATTCTATCCAACCTGATATCTTGTTTATGCAGTTGGAAGAGGATTTTATGCAAATCTTTCTTATAACTCGACATTCCCTGGAGTGTCACTGCCATTCCCACAGAAATCTGTTCCATTGCCTTGCCTAATAAACTCTTCATTAACTAGTAAAGGTACAAAGTTTTCTTAAACTCCATAATTCTTCCTCGGGTGTTACCCAGATCCGGGACTAAGGTCCTCCAGTTGTTCATTTCTTGCTCTATCTCACTACCTTGTTTTATTTCCTCCTCCCACTCTTCTAACAATTTCTGGATTCTTGCATCCATCCCCTCATGGTAATCCTCCACCGCTTTAGTGATAAGGTGTTCAACCGACTTCCTGCCTATGTGCGGTTCCAACATGCTCACCTCCTTGTCTTTCTTAGGTGTTGGGCCGCTCCTCCCACGACCACATCCCCTTGCAGCACTAGCCATGACCTACTTTCTAGAGCACTCGTAACAACAACAGTTAGTTAAATTGAAGCACAACATTGTAGTTATGCACCACCCCCTCGTGACTCTATTCTGAATTTATTTTTCATTGTTCTGTGCCATCCCCTGCTTCTCCTCTTCACTTGCTCTCACGACTTCTGAGCAGGGGTGGTCATGAGATCGTGACCTGCAATTGGGAGGTTGTCGGGCTAATTTATTAACAAAAAATAACACAAATATTTCATTATCAATCAAGGTTTGTAAAACTTCGAGGCATGTCTAAAATGTATGGATATCAGATGTAGTCTAGATTAGAAGATAAAATATGAAGAACTAAGGAAATAAATTTTATAAATATGAATCTAATTAAATAATTTCTAATTTACTGATGCAATATATCTAAGATGAAGTGGCTCCTAACTTAGGAGATCCATTTGTGTCCTTCCTCTACAATATTATTTGATGAATAGAAATAAAAAACCATTAATTAACAACAGCTTAAGATGCAAAAATAAATAATGAAAAAGGCTCCTAACTTAGGAGATCCTTGATATTCATCATCACAAATTCATTCATCATAATGCTATTGTTAGAAAACTGGAATTTCATAAAACTACTTGAAAACAAGAAGGATGAACTTTAGTTTTTATTCATTAATCTAATAGAAGGGGGGTTCAACTTGAACACTGGATTGTCCTTTCAAATGAAGACGGTAAATAAACCAGCATTCATCGACAAACATAAGTCATCATACACCAAGTCAAATAAGCAAATCTGAAGCAAAATAAGTAAACAAATATAAAGCAACTAATATATGAAAATAAAGCTAGTTTAGCAATGAAGTGTACTTAGCTTGGGGAGGGGGCCCTCTACCCTTGCTTTGCACACATGAACAGATTATCAACTACTGAAACTTCAGTTAATCATCCACACCATTGAACAACAAAATTAAGGTAGAACAAGTTCTTCAAATTAACTTCAAATATTTAGATGTCTCAACATAAAATTATAGAAATTCTACATGGCATAAGCATTCAAAGTTTCGGCTTAAGTAGAAGATCATGAAACAAACTGATCTAAATTATCTCTAACAACTATATCTATCCATATCCACCTATCCAAGTCAAATTCATCCAACCTATCACTAAAAATATAGAAAGTCCCATGAAATCATAAAACGGCCTTATTTCCTGGGGATTTTCTCAATGACTGGTCTCGTATGACCAGCTTTGACTGGGCCTAATTTAGCTTGGTTTGACCAAATCAATTGGAGTTAGTTCAATCCTAGTTCCTAAGATTTCCATAAATGTATCCAGCTCATGCGCAGGTGTTCTGCTAATATGACATCCATATAGCTATTACGGGAATTTCTGATTTTGTCCAAAAATTGCACTTGAAATTCAATTTTCATAAAAGCTTCTAAAAATTGCAAAATTAAATTTAGATACCTGAATATGCATAAAATACATCAAAATGAGGTCGAAGTGATGGTAAATAGATGGAAAAATATAGAAACTAAGTATGTTTTCTTAAGCAAAATTGGACAAAAAATGAGGGCCAACATCTCCCCCTTGTTGATTCACAAGCATGTCATCATGCTTGTTTCTTCCTCTTAGATCTTCTAACCTCTGGTGTGAATCCTGTGCCTGGCCCTGATGCTTCTTGTTGTTCTGCCTCCAATAGATAATATATCCCCATGATGTGTTCTTCCTTGTAAATAGTAGCTTTGAACTTCTACTTTTCATATTTGTTTTTCCACATGTTTTTATGTTTAAGCCACTTGAATGCCTGTTTGCAAAGTATATCATTATTTTTCTTTACTTTGCCTACCTCCCATTTAGTTTTTCATTCTCCCTCACTAACTTTTCATTATTTTTTTTGTATGCTTTATTTTATTTCTTCAAGTGCTTTTTGAGGATCTTGTTTATTTCTAACTGATCTGTCAATTCTTTGATTTTTCTCAAGTGAAACTTTTTTTTTAATTCATGTGTATCTTTTGCAAATGATGTGGCCTCTACATTATCAATGTATGAGTCTTTTTCTAAAGATTCTTTCTCCAATCTCTCAATTATGTCTTCTACCTGTTTCTCTGTAAAAAGTGTTTCTACAATCTGCACTTCTTGGTCGTTGCTACTTGTTTATGTTAGGCTCTTTCTCCTATGCCTCCTAGGAGTGGATATGAAGGATGTTTCCTTCTTCCACTATTCAATCTAAAATTTTAGTTCTATTCTGGTGGATATGAAAATAACAATCATTCATGCATAAAGATCTTTTTGATTCAGTTATGCATTGTAGTAGTAGGGCTTACCTTTCCCCTGATACTCTTTAGAAACAATAAAATCAAGCTTGTTTAATCTCTATCTCACTGCAACAATAAGTCATTTTTATTTTCAAAATATTAACCTTTGTAAACGAAAAACAAAAACAAACATCCTCCTTATTCTCTGATGCAAAAAGCATTCTCTGTTCTGTTCTTCTTTCACCAAAAATCTGCTTTTTCCATATAAATGAAGCGTTCTTCTTATGCATATCATTTATTATATTCTCTATTTATAGGAAAGTAAATTGAAAATCAAAGTTCTGTTTTAATTTTGAATAATATATATATATATATATATATATATATATATATATATATATATATATATATATATATATATATATATATATATATATATATATATATATATATATATATATATATATATATATATATATATATATATACCATAGCTTCTCCTTTCGATTTTCATTTTCTTCTTGTCTTTGAGGTTTCTGCGAGTTTCATCATTGTTTAGATTATCTTCCGGATCCATCGCATAAGGATTTTTTTTCATCGACGTTTCGAACCAGCAATGGTGGTTCATCTTCAGGATGTGAAAAAATATTGAAAGATTGGCCTTATTTTTCCAATTATATATATAGAGAGATGCTTAGCCAACAGATATAAATAATTTAATTATTCTTTTTAATTTTTAGGTTCATGGTTATTTTAATTATATTTGTTTTAGTTTTCTAATTTTTTTTTATCGTTGAAACTACACTAATTCTATTATTTACAGTAACAGCAGCGAACAATTACATCCAGGATTACAAGTCGCCAGAGGCCTGGGGTGGCACTCTGGATCATAGAGATTCACTAAAACAACTACCCGCGCAGGGGCATTCTCCTTGTGACTGAGCACCCACGCAGGGGTGATATCATTGTGACCACGACTGAAACTGGAAGCCCACGCAGAGGCTGTGGAGCTTTGGAGACCAAAAAAAGCAAAAATGTCTATCCCACGCAGGGGCAAAAGAGAGAAAAGGAAGAATTTCATCAGAATCCCTCGCAGGGGAATGGACATGCACTGAACAACATAGTTGTCAAGCCAAACATAACTATTCACGCCATACATTAAACATTGGTGATAGGGGAAACAGTTTACAAAAAAACCTGAGCTCGGGCTGAGGACTGAAGCTTGGTTGAGCCAGCATCTATTCATCCGAATCTTCCTCCGAATCTTCCGGATAAATCCAGTATTCGCCTTCTGGTGGGGGTCCCCAGTCATACTTGGCTTTGCCTTTCGCGGATGCTGGTTGAGAGGCTGGTGGAGCAGCCCCTGGCTCAGACTGTGCCCCTGCTTTTTCCTCAGCAGCTTTGGAGCTCTCTGCAGGATGAGTTTGGGCACTGGGTTGCTCCCCCCCTTCTTCTTTCGCTTCTTCCATGAATAAGACTGAAACATGAGCTTGAATGCTGGAATTACCTTGGGCATTGCTGAAAGAGAAAACCGCTGTGCCAAACGCAGACAGCGGCAACAATTTGAAGACGGATTGGCAACCGGGGGGCGTGAAGTTCCGCCTCGTCCTGTACCGCGACGACTGAAGGGCCTCTGTCTCGGCGGCATGATTTCCTTGTGGTTCGATGAGGGCGCCAAACTACCTGCAATCCCTTTTGATGCCCTTTCACCGCTTCCGTGAGCCAGAGGGAGTCCTCGTGCTTGCGCTCTGAGCCTTGACGCACAGAGACCCACCTCCACAATTCGGACACAAAAACATTCCCAATTCTCGCCATTCTTATGCTGCAATGGTTTGCATTGGTTCTGGTGAGCCATAACTCGTCTCTGCCACAGTATATGGAGCGCAGCTGCATCCATAAATGGTCGTCCCCTCGATCTCTTGCTCTCACGCTTGCCAACCAGGGCGGCGTAGAGCATTTAATTACTTGTTTGAGCTTGAGCCCGCCCATGCTGACCATGTGGCGTACCTTCCTCCCCCTGCGTGGCACCCGCATCCGTGTGTTTTAGTTTTCTAATTATATAACTATTTTAATTTAATTTTAATTAATTATTTCTATTTTAATTATTTTAATTTAATCTTAATTATTCCTTCTTTTATAATTATTTCTTATTTTAATTGTTATTTATTTTAATTAATTTTAATTTTAATTATTTATTTATTTTAATTATTATAGTTATTTTAATTATTAATTTTAATTGTTTTGGTTGTATTTATTTTGATTAATTATTAATTGTTAATTGTTAATTGTTATAATTATATTTGTTCTAATTTATTAATTAATTATAATTATAATTTTAATTGTAGTAATTATATTTATTTCAATTTATTTATTTTACTTTGTATTTTTATTAGTTTTAATTATATGTCATGATTATTTATTAAGGCTCCCTATATATTGTCCTATGTTGAGGAGTTTATTATAGTTAAGACATTTTTATTGATGTTTAATTCCTATGATTGATTTTTTTTAAAGCCAAAGTGTGTTATTAAATAGGATTAGATCTATTATGTTTGTTCTAGGTTAATTAGCGGAGGATTCTGGTTAGGGGTAGATTTGGATGATAGGATTGGAACCCAATTTTTGCTTATGGTCCATCCATTGTCTCTGTTGAGGTTATTAGGGTGTTTGTTAATTTCTATGGCTTCCCTGAATTTCCATATGCAGTAGTGATCACTCCGAGCTAAGATCCGAGTGACTTCTATACATATTTGGTGCTTACTTTTATCAGAATGTTCAGCTAGGGCTGAGGATTTGGATCGATTGTGTTTAATGTCAGCTGAGTGTTCATGGATTCTTGTGTTAAAAGATCTTCCAGTCTCACCTACATAGGGTTTGCTGCATCAGTAGGGAATTAAGTAGGCACCTTTATGGCATTTGGGGTCAACTTTGTCTTTCACCGGATTAAGGCAATTGTGGATCATATTTAAGGGTTTGAAAGTGGTTAGAATTCCATTGTTTTTCAGGATGTGGGAGATTTTGTCTATAGGCCCCTGTATGTAAGGGAGGATGACTTTACCTTTTATATTATCAAAGTTTTTACTTTTGTTAGGTCGCGTTTTTTCTTTATTTATGGCTTTGATAGCTTGATGTTTATTGTATCCATTTTTTTTTTAGAAAAACTTTAGTAAGGTCTTCTATTTCTTTTTCTAGGTGTTCTTTATCACAGATTCTAAGGGCTCTGGTTGCCAATGTGTTGAGGACTCCTAGTTTGTGGGTAGGGTGATGATGTGAGGAGACATGTAAATATTGTTTGGTGTGTGTCTCTTTTCTATATACCTAGTGGGATATAGAGCCATCCTCATTCCTAGTGATGAGGATATCCAGGAAAGGGAGGCTTTTGTTGACCTCCACTTCCATAGTGAATTTTATGGAAGGGGATAAACTATTTAGGTGTTGCTTGAAGGTTTCTAGGGTTTCTCTTCCATGAGGCCATATGATGAATGTGTCATCCACATATCTTTTCCATAATTTAGGTTTTAGGGGTGTCATTTTAAGGGCTTTGTCTTCAAAGTCCTCCATAAATAAATTGGCAATAATAGGGGACAGGGGCGACCCCATGGCGACTCCACATGTTTGTTCATAAATATCTTCCATGAAGCTAAAAAAGGTTGATCTCAGGCAAATTTCTATGAGCTTTGATGTGTCAGGGTCTGTCAGTTTGTAGATAACCTCCATGGCATCATTAATGGGGATATTGGTATATAGCGAGGTGACATCAAAACTAACTAAAATGTCATCTTGATCAAGTTTGATGTTCTTGATTTCTTCAATGAAATGGGTTGAGTCTTTGACAAAAGATTCTTTGTTCCCCACTAGTGGTTTTAGCTTTTTGGCTAGGTGTTTTGCTAGATGGTATGTAGTTCCATTAATTGTGTTAAATACTGGCCTCAGAGCGATGTCCTCCTTGTGAATCTTTGGGGCTCCATAGATTCTTGGTGTGTATGGATTGCTCACTATGAGATTTTTGTTGTCTTGTATCTTACTAGTTTTGATTAGGTTGCATATTTTTTTGGAGATATTGTTTAATGGGTTTTTGTTGAGTTTTGTGTAGCAGCCACTGTTATCTAGATGATCTAGCATTTTTTCTTTGTAGTCACTTTTGTTCATGATAATGGTGGCTCCTCCTTTGTCTATTTTCAACACTACAATATCAGGGTTGGAGTTCAAGGTTTTGAGAGCTAGATACTCTTGTTTGCTGACATTGCTTTTGGGGGTTTTGCTTTTCTAAGGGTGATTGAACAGTCTTGTCTGATTTGTTCTTTTATGTTGTCAGGAAGGTTCTTGATACCATATTCAATATTGCACAGAATGTCTTCAACAGGGATTTTTCTTGGTGTGATGGAGAAATTTAATCCTTTTCTTAATAAATTTAGGATGTGTTCATTTAGTTGCATGTTAGATAAATTTATGACCAAATTGTCTTTTTTATTATTGGGTTTATTATTGTTATTGTTATTAGTGTGTGATATATGTTTGCTATTATTGTATTGTTCCTGTTTATGTGTTGTTGCAGGTTGGGACAACGTAGGCTAAAAAGGAGGCATGGGTGAGCCTGGCAGCTTTGGTTGGGTTGTTTGCTGTGGATAGGGGTTATTATATAAAACTGTGTGCTGTTGACTGTTATGTAGAACTGTGTACTGATGACTGTGTGGGAAAGACTATTCCTATTGGGTGGGAGCCTGCATACACTGACTATTGCAGTGTCTGCTAAAGGAATGTTGCATGGGATATTGCGTAAGTGGGTGCTGGCGTAGGGGACTTCTTGGGATGGGGCTGTTTGCAGATGACCGAGATTGTATAGGACTGCGTGGGGGTGTGTGATACTGCGTGGAGAGTTGACATTTCGTTGGAGCTGTATTGTATTGTGTAGGGGATGTATTGTATTTCATAGGGGATGTATTGTATTGCGTAGGGGACTACATATTAAACATGGGCAAGGCTTTATGGTATGTGCTTTGAGTGAAAAATGTAGGCTAGGCTTTATGCGTTGATTGAGTGGATTGTGAAGGGGCTAGGTTGGCTTCTGATTTTGTTGTTAGTTTATGAGGCCACGAGGAGGCTAGGTTATGTGCGTTGACGGGTGTCTCCTGAGCAGAGGTAGAAGGTAAATTGATGTGTGTTGGGTTTTCTATTAGGTCTAGGTTTCTAGTATTTTTATTGTTACCTACAAAAATATTATGATTGATGAGGGATTTTAATGAGGAAATTTGCGAGGCATTGATTTTCGACATTCTGTTTGTGCAATCAAGCCATAACTATTTCACTGTGTATTCAACTAACTCGGCGAAATCATGTGTTTTATGCAATCAAACTAAAATTTAACACTTTGTCTCATCAGCCAATCTTCAACGAAAACATGTGTTTATTAAATCAAACCACAACTAATTCACTGTGTATTCAATACTTTGTTACATCACACAACTCGGAAAATACATATTCTTATGAAACCAAACTACAACTTAACACTTTGTTTCATCAATCAACTCGGCGAAAGCATGTACTTATGCAATCAAACTACAACTATCATTTTGTTTCATCAATTAACTTCCACGATTTCATGAGTAGACATGGAGGATCTAAATCAATTTACCTGTTTGTAATGGAATGTCGTGATTCCCTCTGTGTCGTTGCTCAATCAACCTGTGTTTCATAAAGTTTTCTACTGTTAAAGTTCATTTAAAAACCTTATTTCTTTACTGATGGTAGTGTCTTAATGAATGACAACATTAACAAATAGTAAATGGTGGTTGAAGTTGTAATTTTTATCCCCATATAGAAATTGCCTGCATATGAATTTTAAAACACAAAAAATAAACAATGTGAGAGCATAACACATAAAACACATATACACAGAGATTTTCCCCTAGATCCCAAAATCGAGACTACCAACTTGATTTTTCATTATGTTCTTTTCAATGTTACAAGAGATATTTATACATGCTGAAGCATCCAATACCATGGACCGAAAACCATCGCGTCCAAAACCATGTGTGAAAATCATGCACAAAACCATAGGTAGTCCGCCCAACCTAACATAGGGTCAAAAACCAAAATGTTTTGGGGCGTTGCCCCAAACCCCATAGAGTGGGGTTACTTTCACCCCTCAAACCCCTTATGACTCCCCCCACTATGCCCATACATGTCGAAGCATCCAATACCATGGAACGAAAACCATCGCTTCCAAAACCATGTGCAAAAATCATGCACAAAAACATAGGTAGGTCTTCCCAACCTAAAATAGGGTCCATAACCAAAAATTTCTAGGGCGCTGCCATGAAACCCATAGAGTGGGGTTACCTGCACCCCTCAAACCCCCTGTGACTCCCCCCTTCTAACCTCCCGGTTAACTACATGGGCTAGTCGTGGAAAGAATATAACACAACCCAACATTCTCCCACTTTTTGTTTTCTTTCCATAGGGGGCCATAAGAGAGCTTAGTTATTTATCCAGCCCTACAATGCCCATTATTTCTCTACACCAAGAGAAATTCTCAGAGCTCATAGATTTTGTCAATGCATCTGTAGTACTCTTCAAAGTGTCCACCTTTACCAACAACACCTTTCTATCTTCTATCATATCCCTCACAAAGTGATAATGAACATCAATGTGCTTTGTCTTTGAATGATATGTAGGGTTCTTTGCCAAGAAAATTGCACTTTGGTTGTCACAGTCTATTCTTATAGCTCCCTATAGTAACCCCATACTTGAACACAATCTTTGCAACTAAAATACTTCATTTCTTGCATGAGCAACTGCCATGTATTCTGCTTCTGTAGTTGTGTTAAAATTGGAAACTAGGGCCAAACTCCATGTGGGTCATATTATTTATGGCAGCTAATATTTTTATTGGATCCCTCTCATTGAGAGGTGTAGGATTCATCTAAAGATCATCCAATTCCGATAAGTATTTATGAAGTTTTGAATTTATTTATGTTATGGACAAATTGTTAAGTCGGCTAGCAACTTATGTAGGCTTAGAAGCCCAATAGTCATGTCTATTCAACCTCTACGTTTTAGTATAAATAGAAGAGGAATTCAAGTCATTTCTACACACACTTGGATCTCTTCCTCTCTCTACTTGACCTTGGCTTTTAGTAGGAGGATAGATCCTGAGGAAAAAACAATGTAAACTTTGAAACGGGAACTATAAACTCAAAACTGGAACTCTGGCCAAAAAACCCAAAAAAAACATCAAAAACAGTGATAAAAACAAAAAGTGTGTATACTGGAACGATGGTTTTTTTTTAGGGTCAATTTTGAACATGTTTTAAAAATGGCAGTGAAAACGAAATTTTTGTGCAAAATACAACTTGAAAATGAAAAAATGATGATACTGGAACAATGATTTTTTTTTACGGTTAATCTTCAAAATATCTAAAAAATGTTAGTAAAACTTTTTATGTGTCAAACAAAGTTGTTAATGAGGAAAAAAACACAGTAATGTTTTTGGTAGAATAACATTTTTCTTTCCTAAGTATAAGGTCAACATGTTCTCAACGATAACATGCTAGATACAAAAGAAATTGACATTTTTTCAGCCATAAAATTAAAAAACCATGACATTATGAACAAATTACATCACTAAATGAATTCAAAAGTCATTATTTGTATATTGAATGAAACATGCATTATATCTCTAATTTAATGCTGCTTTGTAGATATTCTAAACAATAAAAATTATTATAATTAAGACATATAATCCAACAACATAAAAATGACTCATAACTTCTCATTTAACACCATATGGAGATCAAAAATTTTATTTCAAGATACGATGCATACACGAGTTATATAAATTGTCTTAAACAATTATTCAAAATCACTCATATTTTCTTGCACGCCATCAGAATTCACATCTTCAGATGAGTGACTGGATGCTGACGAAGATGTTCCATATTCATCTCTTTAATCAACTAGTGCCCCATCTAAGTCTACATGCATGCTCACCATTTCAAGTTTCAAAATTCTTCTAGATCCATGACTAGTTTCAGCAGACTCCCATCTCAACATTGTTCCTTTTGGTAACAACCTTTTCAGAATCTCTATTGTCTTGAGGAAAATAGTTCCTCTCTTTGTTAAATTGAAGTCATAAACAAGTATGTCAACATCCTCCAATTTTAATATGTCTTTGCGGCAGAGATTTATATTTGTACCCTTTCTTTTTCTCTTTCCGCCATTTTTTGTCAACTACCATCTCTGGTTTATACATACCACTGAATGGGTGTGTATTTGTGGCATACCAATGTACTTCAACACCTATAACATCCTCATTTTCTGTAAAGACCTTTATAACTTTAGCAACCTAGAATGGATAGCCATTGGGATCTCCATTTTCTAGCACTACGATCATGAAACCAACCTTAATATCTTGTACTGAACCTCGGTAAAGGAATTCCATGGCTTCACGTTGTGCACGAGATCTTCTGGAACCAATATACATCTCTCTTTCCTCTGCCTGTGAAGAATTAATAATACCATGAGATTGTTGTTGTTCAACAATGTTTATTTCCTCATGTTCATTGGACACATTTTGTGGCCAAAAAAATGGATTTTTCAAAGGTATATCTTCATTTGTTGTTGTTGAAATGATATCACTTCGATTATTGAAAAATGACTCCCACAAAACTGAATCAAAAATGTCAAAGTACTCATATGTATATCTAATACAATTTTTAATTTCTTCCAGGCAATCAGAATAATTTATATCTCTACTCTGTTTGTGTGCATTATGAACTTCACCAGCTGATTGTAATAACAATATCTTTCATGCAAATATTGGATGATCTGGAATGAAATTCAAAATTTTCAAACCTGATGATGGTGCCCATTCTGCAATAGTTGAATACTTTTGCCCCATATTAGTGTTTTCCCATAAATTTTTTTGATACGAAATTGATATTGGAAGCTAATGTCATTAAGTTGTTCAATGCATTTCCCCTTACCATATTGGTGGGCTCCAGTATTGTAGCAATAATGCTACAACTCCTGGAGCTTCCTATCTCTAATTTTATCAACCCGGTAGTTCGTACAAACTTGGAAGCGACGGTGTTGTATGCACAAGTACTAGCTCTTGTCGCAGCTGTCACTTGGTCAGCTGGCACAAGTCCGCTAGGGCTCAAGCCAACTTCTATAGGCTCACAGAAGAAGCTTTATGAATGATGGATGAAAGCTAACTAAAAGAAGACTAATCTAGTTGCAGAAAGGAACTGAAAACCAACAAAGCATAAGAACCCTAGTAAACCCTAATTTGATTAGCTAAGCCCTTACAATGCAAAATTGTGAATGAAACTTCTACCAATGATGCCATTACTTGCAGTGAACTGAAATACATGCATCTAAGCTACTTGTATCTGAAAAGACATGTTTTTGTATTTTTTCATTAAGTGGTTGGATTTATTGTGATGATGCTTTTGATTAGGGTTTGGTTGTGCAGGAGCGATCTGAATGGAAGGAAAGCATGGGCAAGGTCAGGATGGCTAAGGGAGGTCCCAGAGGGTCTCCAGCATCAGTCCACAGAAGTCTACCACGTTCGGATGCTCAGCAACCGAGTTTGCAGGCTTCTACAGGAAGTCTGCAGGGGATCCTACAGGAAACTCAGGGGTTTCTACAGGAAGTCTGTGCAATTCTACAGGATGTTTGGCCGTGGAAGTTTTGGGAGATGGTGAAGTGTTGGAGTGGTGTGGGAGGATAAGTGAGATGGAGATGGAGCTGGTGATGGCTCAGGAGCAGAAAAATCAGATGGAGGAAGAGTGCATGCAGTGGTTTGATGGTTGGAAGGATGGGATCAACGAAAGTGGAAGTAAATGAAGCTACGTGGATAATGGATGAGTTGGAAGATAAATGAGCTGGACAGAGGCCGAGTAGGTGGATTGAGGAGAGATCAAGAAGAAGAAGAAGGAAGTGGAATGGTATGGAGCAGCGTAAATGAAACAAATGACTTATGCACCAAAAACAAGAATTCATTAACCTATGATAACTGTGCCATGAAACCTATGAACAGCAATGGAAGACCAAGAAATGAAACTCATGCATGGAAGTGAAATGTAGAAGTATGGTTCAATGTCAAAAGTGCATGGATGGATCTTCAATGAAAATATCTATGTTGCAGCTTGCATGGAAGTGAGAAGAACTGCGTTTCTTTTTGGTGGTTGGTTATGGGTTGCACCCCAATCCCCAATAGAGATGGCAGTGAGCCTTAACAACCTTTTGCTGGAGCTCCAATAATTTATAACTATCCTCCTATCGAATCTAAGCAACTGAAACCAAATCACCATAAACTAATCCTATCCCAACTCATGAAAAAGACTAAATTAACAGACTGTAAATTCAAATTGCATGTCAAAGTAAAAAACTCAAAGTGCTGGAACGAAATGCAAAGAACATTACAACACCGAGGAGATCTATTGCTCTCAGGTTGGGCCCTAACCTGAGAGCTATAGCTCCCTTAGAAACTCAGAATGAGATCAAAATCTGCCTGCCTTTATTCATAAACGAAAGTCTGATGACATGCCAAAATGGCTTACAAAACCGAGCTGTAGCTCGTACTTCCAAATTACAAGAGCAATACAAAAGTTAAAAAAGCTTCTATCCAAGGCTACGGCCTCAGTATTTATGCAAAATGATCATCCAACAGGTGTCCTTGATTTGTGGAGCTCGGCTGTCCAACTGAAGTTTAAACTGCTGATCCTGTAGGGCAGTCATAACTGTTGTTCCTGTAGAACAGTTATAACTGTTGTTCTTGTAGAACAGTTTGGCTGCTTCTAAGCTCGGTGGGGAGATGGATTGGAGCTCGGAGCTATGGTGGGAATCACGAGGAAGGTCCCCAAGACCGTGGACATCCTCTCCTAAAAACCAGCAGTGCCATCTCATTATCTCCTTGTCTCCTTTCTCGTGGTCTTTTCTCCCTTTTAATGCCAAAAACCTGAAAGCATCATGCATTAGTCACGTAGATAGAATGCCTACCCTTCTTCCTACAAACAACACGAATAAACCAAGAAATGAATGCATAAGCAATAAAAAAATGAATGGTTTGAGCAGAGCAAGTAGGCCAAATGAGCCCAAATTGTACCAAAAATTGGGGCTCATCATCACCCCCCAGCTAAACTATTTGCTCATCCTTGAGCAACTTTGCCCTGGCTCCTCGTCTTTGGCCAAGAACTGGAGCCCGGAGCATGCTTTTCCTTTCTTGTTTTTGGTGGCCTTGCCTTTTCTACCGAGGGTGGCGCTTCTTCTTTTCCCGTATTTGGCGGCCCTGCCTTTGCTGCCCCTGGTGGTGACGAAGGTGATGCTTCTTCCCCCTTTCCTATTTCCTTGAGCCGGGCTTCGGAAGGCGATTGGCCTATCTTTCGTGTCCAAGAAGTTATTTTTTGGCTCCCCTTCTTGGGGGTGGCTGCTGTTTTAGAGGGGGTTCTTGCACTGGGTGAAGTAGGGACATCCCCTAAAATGGTTTCGCTACCGGGTGGAGGGTGTGGCTTGCCCGTGGTTATCCTCTTGCTTCTCCTGGCTTCAGATGGTAGAGGGGTCTCCCTCTCTCTCTTCTCCTTTGGCTTTGGAGGTGTACTGAGGGCGGCCAGCACCACTGCTACCTCCTTTTCTAGAATACCAGCCTTCTCTTTCTTGCGTTTTGCTCTCTCAGAGCTCCTTGTAGAGGGCCCCTCCTTTTCAGATTTCGGGCTTCCTGTAGAAGATTCTTTCTTTCCCGCTTTTGGGCTTCCTGTAGAAGACCCGGCTTTAGCCACTCCCGGGCTTCCTGTAGAAGGCCCTCTCTCTGTCTTCAGGCTTCCTATAGGAGGCTATTTCTCAATGACTTTCGGGCTTCTTGTAGAAGCCCCTTTTTCCAATTTCGGGCTTCCTGTAGAAGCCTGTTTTTGCAATTTCGGGCTTCCTGTAGAAGCCTGTTTCCCAACAATTTTCGGGCTTCCTGTAGAAGCCTTGGTCTTTGCTTTTGGGCTTCCTGTAGAAGCCTGCTTCTCAACGATCTTTGGGCTTCCTGTAGAAGCCTTTGTTTTTGTTTTTGGGCTTCCTGTAGAAGCCTATTTTTGCTTTCCTGTAGACACAGGTGTCTCCACCTCTGCTTGCTTGCCTGCCTGAGTTTTGCTTTTTGCTTTGGTTGCAGGTGCTGTTGAGGTACTTGGGCTGATGTGGACCACCTCAGCTTTGTCCATTCTGCTCTTCATCCTCTTTTCCCTTGCTGACAAGATAGGTGTGCCACCTTTTTCTTTGTCCTCCTTTCCCTCATGCTTCTTCCTTTGTTCTCTCTTCTGAACTGTTGTCGGGGTCTCTTGGCCTTCTTCTCTCTGTCCCTCGGCCACTGCTTCTTGTTCTTCACTGCTGGAGGAACCCGTTTCTTCGATCAACATCTCAATGTCCCCATCTTTTGTTAAATTCCGGAAGGATTCCCATGAGAGGGGGACCTTATATGAATGCAATGCATCCTCCACAAGAATCTTGATCAACCCATGGTGGGCTATCTGATCTGGTATGCCCTCTTTCAGCTTTGTGGCACACTCCATTAGAGACTGCAGTAGGTAATAAGGGATGCTTAGTTTTTGTTCTACAGGAAGATCCATTCGGTGCCTCAATTCAGTGAGCAGCCGGAAGTGATATGCATACACGATGCTGAAATGGCCTTCACAAGTGATATATTTCATGATTTGCAAACTGACTTCATTCCAAGGTGGCAACAGGCTCGTTCTTCGCACCCCGTTTTTGTCCTCAGAGAATTCTTCCTCAGGTGGAAAGAATTCTTTCTTTGCCTGCTGGCTCAGCTTCCGTTCTTCCTTATCCCACGGCAAACCCATAGGAAGTTCTGTGATCCGACTGATATGTTCTGGGGTGAGCTTGAGGCTTAGACCTCTGAAGTTCACTGTGGCCAGTGTCTGGGATTTAGGCTTCAGAGCCTGCAAGAATTCTTCGGCCACTTCATCATCGTAACCCTGCAGCTTATCACAAAAGGGCATCCATTGTGCTCTGGTGAAGAGCTCTACCACTGCCGAGTTTTCCCTTAGTTTAGTTGAATCAGTGGGTTCCCGTCTTATAAACCCACCCGGCATGATGAACACGGTCGGTTTAATTAAAGGTGGCAAATGCAAAAGAGATTTGGTCTATTAAAACAGAGCATACACATAATCCACAAAATTCAACACAGTCTACTTATACCGACATCCTGTAGAATGACAGCATAGGCACAGCAAACAACAATTCCACCAATATCTTTATGACCCGACTGTGGACGATAGTCTTGCCACTTCTACTAACCAGTTGCATGAAGAGTTCAGGGTTACCTCTTTAATTGGCCACCTTTTTCGTGAGGCACCCGCTTCCCTGTAGAAGACTGTGTTCCTGTAGACTGCGTTCCTGTAGAAGCAGTGCGCAATTCTCGGGGAGGACTGTAGTTGGCCCGCGCTCGAGGTGTGCTTTACCGGCATTCTGGTAGCCAACAGCTCGGCGTATCAAAGTGTAGAGGAGATCAGAGTAGCCACCCGAGTTTGAAGTGTTGGATGATAAATGCATGCGCATGATCTAGTCGATTAGATTTTGAATCAGTGCAATCCGTGGCGCGGGGGATGAGCTGTCCCCGCCGGACCGTTGGGCGACGTCATCCATCATCTGCCTGCGTATTCACTTGCTCCCGCGTCCATTCCCACAGATTTGCCGCCGCCTTTTCCTGTTAAACTCATGCTCTGACGAGAGTGTTCTCACGTGCGTGCCGTTCATTCTCTTTGTCATGGCCGCCACCCAAACATCCAATTACACTTTAACTAGCCGACGTGGCCAGTCGACTGGCCATACGGTCGCTCAACCATTCAATTTTACGCTATGCAAACAATTTCAAAGTAAAACTCATGCGATTTGATGGAAGGAAGGGTTGAGACACTTACCTGCGTGACTGCACACGATTTTTCCAGTTCTTGGACGATGGTGAGTGGATCTACCTGCTGCATGCGACTTACACAGACCCGGAGGCTCGTGGTTACAGGCTGCCAACGATGGAGTGGATGTTTTGCTTGCATGCGCCTGCGTTTCATTTCATATGGCGGTGCTGTGAATGGTATCCACTCGAGCAGGTTGAACTGTTACAGGATTCTCGCAAGGTGTCTCATAACAGTCCTTTCTCCTTGGGTGCATGCTGCACGATGGAGGTTCTGGCCTTTCAATCACGTTCCCGGAGCTCTTGATGCCTGCGGTATGAGATCCCAACATTTGTTTAACTTTGAAAATGGCTTTTCCCGCGAGAACTCATCGATCTTCTTTGTTGGTGCAGGGAACTTGGTCGCATGTCGACAAGGATGGTGGAGCAAGGTGACAACAATGTGCAAGGGTGCCAAAAGAGGCTTGCATGCATCCAAACCAATCCATAGTCGCTAAATCTCCTTTTAAGGTGAATTCTGGCCGTCCAAAACTCCTACAGGAAGTTTCCTGTAGAACACAGAGCTTCCCGTAGAAAGTTCGGCCTTCCTGTAGAAAGTCTGTACTTTCCTGTAGAAAATCCGCGCCTTCCTGTAGAAAGACTGCATCTTCCTGTAGAAAGACAGCATCTTCCTGTAGAAGATTCAAACCATGATAAAATTGCACATACCTTGAAAAAAACATGGGTACCCTTGGAGGAGGTGCTGGTGAGGTTCCTTGACAGCATGATAAGGACCCTTGGCTTTGAGTTGAAGGGCTTCCTCTTTTCCATAGAACATCTGCAACCTGCATGCAATTTTACCATATTTTGCTTATTGCTTTTTTTTTTTTTTTTTTTTTTTTGAAAGATAACAGGGGTGCCTCAAAGAGGTTTTCACCCGTGCCATCTGCCCTGAGCGCCTCAGAGAGGTTTTCACTCAAGGATCTTTTTCACCTTTTCTCTCTTTTTTTTTTGAAAGACAATAGGGGCGCCTCAATGAGGTTTTCACCCCTACCACCTGCCTTGGGCGCCTCAGAGAGGTTTTCACCCAAGGATCTTTATTTATTTTTCTTTTTACTTTTTTTTTTTTTTTTTTTTTTTCTTTTTTCTCTCTTTTTTTTTCTTTTTTTTTTTTTTTTTTTCTTCAGGGTATGCCAGAGGCAGAGGCAGAACCCTTCTCTATGACCATTATAGATTTCTCCATAGTTTTGATGAACTCTTGTCTTGAGAGAGGTCTCCTGTAGATCTTCAAACGATGCCCATTGACAAGCATGGGAATGGCTTCCTCATCAATGGTTCGAATGAGGACAGATCCATTGTCATGGCATTTCTCCACTGCATATGGTCCTAGCCATCTGGTTCTCAGCTTCCCCTTGAAATCTTTGTATCTGGAGTCATACAACAAAGCCCAATCTCCCGGCTGAAATTGCTTTTCATGTAGATGTTGGTCATGCCACACCTTTCTCTGAAGTTGAACCACTTTTGAGTGAAGGAGGGCCTGCATTCGGTGCTCATCTAGGCCATTCAGTTGCAGTAGCCTTTCTTGTTGTGCATGGCTGAGATCTAGGTCCAGCTGAGCTGCCATCCTCAAAGTGTTGTATTCAAACTCAATGGACAGCAAAGCTCTCTTCCCATAGACCAGCTCATACGATGTGAAGCCGGTGGTGGTCTTCCAAGTGGTGTTGTAAGCCCATGTGGCTTCAACCAGGCGATCTGCCCAATCCTTTCTGCTGCTGCTCACCACTTTAGTCAAGATCCCTTCTAATGCTCTATTGGTGACTTCCACCTGCCCATTTGCTTGAGGGTGATAAGGGGTGGAAGTCCTATGCTTGATCTTGTGATGAGCCAGGAGATCTTCAACTAGGTTGGAGGTGAACTGGCTCCCTTGATCGGTGACCAGCTCTCTTGGATAGCCAAACTTGTAGAAGATGTTTTCTCTTAGGAACTCGGCCACCTTTTCTTCTGTTGCTGCTTTGATTGCTTTGGTCTCTGCCCACTTTGTCAAATAGTCAGTACACACAATGATGTAAGTCCTTTGCCTCGAAGAGGGGTTGATTGGGCCCACAAAGTCCATGCCCCACTTCTCAAATGGCTCAAGAGTCACTTGAGGTTGGAGAGGCATCTCATCCCTTTGGGTCGGTTTCCCCATTCTTTGGCATTGGTCACACTGACTGACATATCTTCTGACATCTTGATGAAGTGTGGGCCAATAGTAGCCTGCCTGCAGGATTTTGAAGGCAGTTCTCTTTGCTGCAAAATGTCCTCCACAAGGCCCATCATGACAAGTGAGGAGGATATCAAAGACTTCCTCCTCCCTTACATAACGCCTTAAGATTTGATCGGGGCCAAGCTTGAACAGATTGCCCCCGATCCAAGTGAATGAGGCACTCTTTCTGATGATTCTGCTCTTCTCTCTGGAAGATAGGTGTGGAGGGAACTGTGCTGAAACAAGATAGTTTGCTATATCAGCAAACCATGGAGAGAGTACTGAAATAGCAAACAGATGTTCATCAGGCATCTGGTCGTCCACTGTTCCATCCTCATCTGCAGACAAATCCAATCTAGATAAAAAGTCAGCAACAACATTTTCTCTACCTAGTTTGTCAACAATGGTCAAATCAAACTGCTGCAATAAAAGTAACCATCTAATAATACCAGCATTCACATATGGTTTATTCATTAAATATCTAATAGCAGCATGGTCAGTATGTACAAAGGTCTGGTAACCAGTAATATAATGCCGGAACTTGTTCAATGCATGGACCACAGCCAAGAATTCTTTCTCAGTTACAGTGTAATTCAGCTCAGCTTTGGACAAGTTTTTGCTAACAAAGTAAATGGCATATGGAAGTTTTTGCTCAACTTGTCCTAAAGCTGCACCTATGGCTTTGTTCGAGGCATCAGTGTGGATGTGGAAAGGTAGGGCCCAATTTGGACCTCTCAGGATTGGGGCTGACACCAACTTGTCCTTTAATTCATTTAAAGCCCTCTGACAATTGTCAGTCCAATTAAACTCCACATCTTTTGCCAACAGGCCAAACAATGGCGAGGCTAGCTTCCTGAAATATTTAATGAATCTCTGGTAGTATCCTGCTAATCCCAAGAAACTCCGGACATCCCTGACCTTTTGAGGAGGTGGAACCCTCTTGATGAGAGCAATTTTGTTAGGATCCACCTGCAATCCTTGGCAAGAAATGGTATGGCCTAGCACGGTCCCTTCAGTCATTAGGAATTCACATTTTTTAGGACTAAGGGACAAGTTCATCTCGGTGCATTTGGTTAGGAATTTTCCCAGGTTGGATAATGCTTCCTGGAAGTTGGCCCCATAAGGAGTAAAGTCATCCATATAGATTTCTACTGCATCATGGACCAGCTCCGAGAAGATGCTCAAGACAGCTCTCTGAAAGGTAGCAGGAGCATTGCATAGCCCAAAGGGAAGGACTCGATAGGCAAAGGTACCCCAAGGACAAGTGAAGGTGGTCTTATCTTGGTCTTCTGGGCTGATTTGGATTTGGTTGTACCCGCTAAACCCATCCAGGAAAGAGAAGAACTTCTTTCCTGCCAGTCCATCCAACACTTGATCTATGAAAGGTAGAGGGAAATGGTCCTTCTTGGTAGCTTTGTTCAACTCTCGGTAGTCCACACAGATTCTCCATTTCCCATTTTTCTTGGGAACCAATACTAGAGGGGACACCCATTCACTATCTGAGATGGGGTAGATGAATCCGACATCTAACAGTTTTTGCAATTCTTCCTTGACAATGTCCTTAAGAGCTGGATTCATTCTCCTCTGAGGTTGCCTAACCGGTTTACAATCCTCTTTGATGTATATATGATGGGTACAGACCGAAGGATGGACTCCTTTCATTTCCTTATAGCTCCAAGCAAAAGCATCTAGGTGGTTGGCCAACAGACTACAGAGCTCCTTTTCCTGGGAAGGAGATAGGGAGGAGCTGATCTTCAATGCTTTCTCAGGGCCGAACTCCACATTCTTGACTCTGGGAGTAACAGGGTTGGTTGTACAAAGATTCAATAGGGTGCTAGCTTGGGCATCCTCCACCAATTTCTCTAAGGGTAGTGCACTGGAAGGTGGATTCTGGATCAAGGTCTCAATCAAGTCATCCTCGGTTGGGGGGTCTCTTCTAGTGGTATCTAAGGTGCACAGAGGTGCTGAGTACACCTTGTCTTCCTCTCCTTCTTCCAACCAGAGTGGTAAGTCATGCTCCAAGGAGGGTTGGGCAGGAGGGTATAGGACAAGCTGCTTGGACATGGGACCATTTTTGATGGTCATGTTTCCTGCACGACAACTTATGTAAGAATCTGCAGTAGCTAACCAAGGCCTTCCCAAAATGAGAGGATATCTAGTAAGCTTGGCCTTTGGTTGCAGAACCAGGAAGTCTGCAGGGTATTCCCAAGAGTCAATAAAGACCAAGACATCCTCCACAATCCCTTTGGGAGTCACAGTGGAGCGATCTACTAATTGCAGTACTGTCGAGGTCTTCCTCAAGGAACCCTGAAGATTAAGCTTAAGCATGGTATCCCTGGCCATCACATTAATGGCGGCCCCCAGATCAGTCAAGGTGTGAGGTATAATGGTGCCATTGATGTGAACATCTACTACAGGACTTCCAGGATCTAGGTACTTTGGGCAGATGACTTGACCTAACATAAGGTCAGACAGTTGTCCTATGACATTGATAGTTGAGGCATCTTTCTTCCGTCTACCTGGGTGTTTGAAACACTTCTCCTTAACCAGTTTGTTGTATATTGGCACATCCTTGATGGCTTGGAGAAGTGGTATTTTTACACACAACTGCTTGAGCTCACCTAGAAGCTCTTCCTCCTCTGGGTTGGGTTGTGTGGTGGCTGTTAGTCTCTCAGGAAAGGGTGGAATAGCCTTTGGTTCACTTTCCTGTTTATCTTCCTCATCCTCTGGGGGAGGAGGTTGGCGATCTGGTAGAGTCTTTCCAGATCGAAGATTGATCTCCTGGATCTCCACAGCATAGGTAGGGCATGAGGTTTCCCCAGTGTATACCTGCTGGGCCTGTCTATTGTTGGGGTTCGGGTTCAGTTGAGCAGGCATTTGAGGTTTCCTTGGAGGAGCAGGAGGTAATGGCTGAGGTTGAACTGGTGGTGGAGGCAAGATGGCAGGAGGAGTGTTGTATTGGGGCCTCCACCCCGACTGAGGTGCATTCCATTGAGGCTGTGGCTGGGTATGTGAGTGATATGAATGAGAAGTAGGTTGAGTGGGGTACTGAGGTGGATAATACCATGGAGGAGGCATGGACCATGAAGGATGAGCAGGGGGACCCCAGGAAGGCATAGGAGTCGATTGGTTGGGGCTGTAATAAGCTTGAGATGCCCCTTGCATCCCCTGCTAATAAGGTCTAGATCCCTGTGGCCTTCTTTGGTTGAGGTAATAGAGAGGCTCCGTGGGAGCTTCTGTCCCTTGGTACATGGCTTTAAACCTAGGTAAGGTTGGACACTGATTTGTGGGATGGTCCTCCTCTCAAACAAAACACACTTCAACCGAATGTAATGGACATTCGTTCTTAGGGTGCCTCCTTGTGCACCTAGGGCAGAAGACAGCCAAGGCTCTCTCAGCCTCTTCTTTCTTTTGCTGAATCCTGAATGTGTCAAGCTGCATGGCAATGGTTTGTCTCACCTCACTCTTAAGATCTTCTAATTGATTTGCAAGCTCATGTTTGGAGAAAGGGACACTAGTTGAGAGGTGGTTTCCTCTACCTCGTTTCCGAGCTGCCCTGGAGTGATTTCTAAACACAGTCTTGATGTCCTCATAAGGCAGTTGGTAAATGTCCCCCCCAGCTAACATGTGAAGGGTATCTAAGAGGTCTTCAGGGATTCCTCGGAGCAGGACCAACTTGAGGGATTCAGGGTCAAGTGTGCACCTGGCCCGCTTATAGCTTAGTTGGAACCTCTCCTCATAATCCTCTAAGGACTCATCATTTCCCATGGACATCCGAAAGATTTCCCCCTTTGTTTCCTTGGACCTACAGTAATCCCGGTACTTGGTATTGAAAGCTTGCTGCATCTGAGCCCAAGTAGTGATACTATTCCCAGGTAAGCCCATGAACCAGCGTAGTGCTGCATCCTTAAGAGTGGAAGGGAAAAGTTTCAACTTTTGCTCATCTTCAGTATAGTCATAGGTTCTACAAAGGACAGCAAACTCAAACAGGAAGGTATCTGGATCTTCAGTGGTCAGCCCATGGAAGTGAGGTAAGGCGGAGGGGCTAATGTTCTTCATTTTCGTCTCTCCATTGGTCTCTCGGATGGGGAAGGCACCTTCTATTCTCTCATCTTCTCTTCTATTGTCAGCCATAGCTTCAGATGGAGTGGTCTCTAACTCTTCTTCTACTATAGGGTCTTTGGATATCTCAGGATGTTCACCTATAGGTTCTTCTGGGTCACTGTCACCAAAGAAGAGAGAAGGGTGACTCAGTGATGTGGTGGGGGTGTTTGGTAGGAATTTGCCTGATCTATCTCGGTTCCTACGAGGCATGAAATGGAAAAGACTTTCTTTTTCTTTTGATTGCTTTTGCTTTGCTTTTCTTTTGGTACCTGCAAAACTGAGACAGATTGATCTACAACTAACTATGAAAGATGCAAAATTAAACTGAAAGCAAGAAAGAACTAATCTACTTTGCTCAAAGGAAATTGCAAGAATGGAAATGCTAGTCTACGCTTGCAGAAAGGAAATGCTAATCTAGGAAAGCAGGAAATGCTAATCTATGAAAGCAGGAAATGCTAATCTAGGAAAGCAGGAAATGCTAATCTATGAAAGCAGGAAATGCTATGCTACTTTTGCAGAATGGAAATGAAGTAAACTACTTAGCAGAAGGCAATAGTAAGGAAGTAGAAGAAAAGCAACAATTACTAATACTCTGACGCTTCCCCGGAAATGGCGCCAAAAAGATGGTGGGCTCCAGTATTGTAGCAATAATGCTACAACTCCTGGAGCTTCCTATCTCTAATTTTATCAACCCGGTAGTTCGTACAAACTTGGAAGCGACGGTGCTGTATGCACAAGTACTAGCTCTTGTCGCAGCTGTCACTTGGTCAGCTGGCACAAGTCCGCTAGGGCTCAAGCCAACTTCTATAGGCTCACAGAAGAAGCTTTATGAATGATGGACGAAAGCTAACTGAAAGAAGACTAATCTAGTTGCAGAAAGGAACTGAAAACCAACAAAGCATAAAAACCCTAGTAAACCCTAATTTGACTAGCTAAGCCCTTACAATGCAAAACTGTGAATGAAACTTCTACCAATGATGCCATTACTTGCAGTGAACTGAAATACATGCATCTAAGCTACTTGTATCTGAAAAGACATGTTTTTGTATTTTTTCATTAAGTGGTTGGATTTATTGTGATGATGCTTTTGATTAGGGTTTGGTTGTGCAGGAGCGATCTGAATGGAAGGAAAGCATGGGCAAGGTCAGGATGGCTAAGGGAGGTCCCAGAGGGTCTCCAACATCAGTCCACAGAAGTCTACCACGTTCGGATGCTCAGCAACCGAGTTTGCAGGCTTCTACAGGAAGTCTGCAGGGGATCCTACAGGAAACTCAGGGGTTTCTACAGGAAGTCTGTGCAATTCTATAGGATGTTTGGCCGTGGAAGTTTTGGGAGATGGTGAAGTGTTGGAGTGGTGTGGGAGGATAAGTGAGATGGATATGGAGCTGGTGATGGCTCAGGAGCAGAAAAATCAGATGGAGGAAGAGTGCATGCAGTGGTTTGATGGTTGGAAGGATGGGATCAATGAAAGTGGAAGTAAATGAAGCTACGTGGATAATGGATGAGTTGGAGGATAAATGAGCTGGACAGAGGCCGAGTAGGTGGATTGAGGAGAGATCAAGAAGAAGAAGAAGGAAGTGGAATGGTATGGAGCAGCGTAAATGAAACAAATGACTTATGCACCAAAAACAAGAATTCATTAACCTATGATAACTGTGCCATGAAACCTACGAACAGCAATGCAAGACCAAGAAATGAAACTCGTGCATGGAAGTGAAATGTAGAAGTATGGTTCAATGTCAAAAGTGCATGGATGGATCTTCAATGAAAATATCTATGTTGCAGCTTGCATGGAAGTGAGAAGAACTGCGTTTCTTTTTGGTGGTTGGTTATGGGCTGCACCCCAATCCCTAACAGAGATGGCAGTGAGCCTTAACAACCTTTTGCTGGAGCTCCAATAATTTATAACTATCCTCCTATCGAATCTAAGCAACTGAAAGCAAATCACCATAAACTAATCCTATCTCAACTCATGAAAAAGACTAAATTAATATACTGTAAATTCAAATTGCATGTCAAAGTAAAAAACTCAAAGTGCTGGAACGAAATGCAAAGAACATTACAACACCGAGGAGATCTATTGCTCTCAGGTTGGGCCCTAACCTGAGAGCTATAGCTCCCTTAGAAACTCAGAATGAGATCAAAATCTGCCTGCCTTTATTCATAAACGAAAGTCTGATGACATGCCAAAATGGCTTACAAAACCGAGCTGTAGCTCGTACTTCCAAATTACAAGAGCAATACAAAAGTTCAAAAAGCTTCTATCCAAGGCTACGGCCTCAGTATTTATGCAAAATGATCATCCAACAGGTGTCCTTGATTTGTGGAGCTCGGCTGTCCAACTGAAGTTTAAACTGCTGATCCTGTAGGGCAGTCATAACTGTTGTTCCTGGAGAACAGTTATAACTGTTGTTCCTGTAGAGCAGTTTGGCTGCTTCTAAGCTCGGTGGGGAGATGGATTGGAACTCGGAGCTATGGTGGGAATCACGAGGAAGGTCCCCAAGACCGTGGACATCCTCTCCTAAAAACCAGCAGTGCCACCTTATTGTCTCCTTGTCTCCTTTCTCGTGGTCTTTTCTCCCTTTTAATGCCAAAAACCTGAAAGCATCATGCATTAGTCACGTAGATAGAATGCCTACCCTTCTTCCTACAAACAACACGAATAAACCAAAAAATGAATGCATAAGCAATAAAAAAATGAATGGTTTGAGCAGAGCAAGTAGGCCAAATGAGCCCAAATTGTACCAAAAATTGGGGCTCATCACATATGATCCTAGAATAAACCTCCGCATGTCAACAATTTCTTCGAACACATCAAAAGTGGGCTCTATAATGTATGATTTCTTAATACATTCAATCAATGATGGCAAGCTCCCAACTTCCTTTCTCCTCGATGTGACTGAAAAATGACTGAACATCTGATCAATATGGTCATGAGTGTGCCCAACAAGAAGGAAACCAACCTTTACCTTCTGAAAAATTCTTTATTCAATAAGCATGTTTAGATATCCAAAAACAACCTGGTTTTTGTTTTCACGACAAGTGTTGTGCAATTATAGATACAAAACTTTAGGAAGATTACTAGACCAATGAGAAAGCACATCATGAATTATGGTTATGGTCAGATTTGCATTATTATGAATATTTGGAGCTGCGAAGTACACCCTTGGCAACATTTTCCCATTGAAGACCATACAGCCGACCAAGTGATACTAAATAAAATTTTCCTCCTATAAGATTTTGGGTGTGCGAACAAAATGTGGTAAAAGTGTTTTCTTCTAGTCCATACCATCAATTATCAAACCCAAATATTTATTCAGATTATCATAACACTTCTTTCAATGCTTGTACAACTTTTTCCTTTCATGTGTTTGTTGTTCGTGATGCTCCTGAAGTTATTTGACAATTGAATCTACACAACATAAAAGAAAGCCATTAAGAAATATGTTTTCATAGTTGATGACTATACAATTTTAAAAGTTAAAGTTATGAATGCTTACCTCTTTCTGACCCTTCACATTTGTCCCTTTTTTATTTAAGAGAAGCACATGTACTGCAAATCCCCACCCTTGTCTTCTTAGGAATATGGTCATTCTTGAATTCTTTCTTCCATACCTTCAAAAAATATTGATATGTAATAAACCGGCCATGTCCCTTAGCACCTTCTGCATATTCTTTGTATAAGTTGTAGATTTCTCATCTTGAAAAATTATCTGGAATATGTATTGTCTCTCTATTTGGCATACACTCTCCATGCTTTGAAAAGAAATATTTCATCCATGACATTGAAGTATTTGATAATGGTCCAAATTGTCTTTTATGATGTAACTCTGAATAAAATGTGGGATCATTTTCCAAATTTTCTTGAATTCTCGAGAGACAAAAATTCTCAATCGAATGAAACATTTTGAAAGCTTTTCTGCAGATAAATAGAGTCCTAATATGATAATCATAACCCAACAATGTAGATTGCATACACCCAACTAAATATGAAATTTGCATGCTTTTGATAAATATCTCTTCCTGCTCTCTAATGCAAATTTGAAATCCATATGTTTCAAGCAATCTTTTTGGCAACATTCACTTGAAATGAGAGCACTGATAGAACTTCTTCTCATTAGATATTCTACTCTACCCCTTGTATAACTAGAAGATCTTGCATTGATACAAAAAGGTCTGCTCCTACTCCTCAATACAATATTTCTTGGTAACATCTCCATCATTGGATCATCATTTGTATAAGGATTTTCATCATCATTAAGAGGAATGTTATCCACACTATGATTAGCTATGCTTTTCAAATACTGAATTGGAGGATATTCTTCATCTTCCCCTTCTTTAGTGCTACTGTCATATTCCTTATAATTCGAACTGAATGGAAAATTTGACTTGATGTTTATTGGACATTCTTCCTCATGTGCATTGTTAGTGTTGCTCTCATAGTCCATAGAATTAGGACTACGTCGAAAATGTCATTGTTTACTTATTGAAAATGCTACATCCTTTCCTTTTCCACTACTACCTTTATACTCATTAGAATTAGGACTAAGTGTATCATCCTGTCCTTCATCACTGGTGCTCTCATAGTCCTTAGAATTAGGACTAAGACAACACTGTGACACTCCATTCTTTTGAAATTCATCATTACGCTCTTCATCATTGTTTCTCTCATAGTCCTTAGAATTAGGACTAAGTGGACACCGTGACATTCCATTATTTTGAAATTCATCATCTCGCTCTTCATCACTGCTGCTCTCATAGTCCTTAGAATTAGGACTAAGTGGACATTGTGACACTCCATACCTTTGAAATTGATCATCAGGTTCTTCATCACTGCTGCCCTCATAGTCCTTAGAATTAGGACTAAGTGGACACTTTGACACTCCATTCTTTTGAAATTTGTTATCACACTCTTCATTGCTGCTGCTCTCATATTCCTTGGAATTAGGACTAAGTGGACACCGTGACACTCCATTCTTTTGAAATTTGTTATCACGCTCTTCAACACTGCCACTCTCATAGTCCTTAGAATTAGGACTAAGTGGACACCATGACACTCCATTCTTTTGAGCTTCACCATCATGCTCTTCATCATTGTTGCTCTCATAGTCCTTATAATTAGGACCAAGTGGACACCATGACACTCCATTCTTTTGAAATTTTTCTTCAAGCTCATCATCACTGCTGCTTTCATAGTCCTTAGAATTAGGACTAAGTGGAATCTATGACTCTTTATTTATTTGAAATTCTCCATCCCCTCTTTCATCAATGCTAATCTCATAGTCCTTAGGATCAGGACTAAGTAAAAGAATTGACTTTCTATTCATAGTGGAATAATTCCCGCTATATTCATCAATATGAATAGAGTTGTTATGCGATGAAGATGTTGATGCTGTATAAATCAAAACTTCACTATCAGGACAATCCATCCATTTCAAATAGAAGATGTTGAATGATACAAATGGAGAGTCACCTAAAGATATTATATAGCTTAGATAATGAAATTTTCCCTCCAAAAAGTTTGTTAGATTTATTTCTATTCATTATTTTATTCTACAATTTATTGAAAAATGTAAACTATTTTTTTTTATGAAATAAATCATTAAAGTTAAAATTGTAAACTACAACTTCTACCTAAATTATTTTAATACTTAAAGTATATAATATTTACTAAATAATTGAATGTTTTTTTTTAATTTTTATAATACATTCTAAAACAAATTAATCCCACATTCACCCCGCTATAAAACAATTCCATAATATTCGCTTTATCATATTTTCCTTCGTCGCCGTAAAGAAATTAACATGTTAATTTTTTTTAAAACAAATTAATCCCACATTAACCATACAGTAAAACATCTCTGTAATTTCATTTATATAATAAATTTCATTATCACTATTATGCACATCACATCAAGGTTTTTTGAGGTTCGTTGAAAGACTTGGAGTGAATTTGTGGAGTAGCTACATTGTTATCAACAACATATTCAACGAAGAATTCTCGCAATTGAAAGGTTAGTTAATTTTTTTTGCTTGAAAATTTTAACATTAAATAAGCTTAATGAAGTAGATTTTTTTTTTTAAATTAATACTTTTTGTTAGCCAAATTAACCAACACGTCTGTCATTAGCATGGTGGGCATGGTAAAGCTCAAAATAGCAGCCCCCGCTCCACTCCAGTGGCCCGCCTGCCCGCCTGGGGCCCCGCGCCACCCTGGCGGCCTGCCTGCCCACTCGGGGCCTATTGGGCGATTCTCGGAATCACCCAACAGCCCACCGGGTGGGCGGGTGGGCAGGCCGCCGAGGTGGCACGAGCTAGGGTGTCGCAGCCCCAACCTGCGCCACCCGGGTGGCCCGCCCACTCGCCCGGTGGGCTATTAGATGATTCTAAGAATTGCCCAACAGCCCACCGGGCAGGCAGGCGGGCCGCCAAGGTGGCACTGGGTAGGCTTCTGCAGCCCCACCCCTCGCCGCCCTAGTGGCCCGCTCACCCGAACTGGGGCTGTTGGGCGATTCCGGGAATCCCATCCCGACCACCCGCCCACCCGCCTGGGGGCTTTTGGGCAATTCCAGGCAACCCAGCCTACGTGACCCAATGGCTCGCCTGCCCACAGGTGGCTATTGGGCAATTCCTGTCGTGCAACAACCACCCATGGGTGGGCGGTCCGCCAGGGTGGCGTGGGCGCCGCAACCCCACACCATGCCACCCCAGCTGCCCACTCGCCCGCCCGGTACGACGTCCACGCCACCCTGGTGGCCCGCTCGCCCACGGGTGGTTGTTGGATGATTCCCATCACCCAATAGCCACCTATAGGTAGGCGGGACACCGAGGTGGCGCGGGCGCTACAGCCCTACCCCGCTTCACCTCGGCGGCCGTCCCACCCACCCGGTGGGTTGTTGGCTGATTCCGGGAGGGCAGGCCGGTGGGCGGGTGGGCCACTAAGGTAGCACAGGGTGGGGTTGCTTCAGCCCACCCCGCACCACCCAGGTAGCCCGCTCGCCCGCGGGCTGGCGGGAGATTCCGAGAATCGCCCGTTACCCTACGAGTGGGCTGGTCGCCAAGGTGCCGCCAGGTGGGGCTGCGGTAGCCCACCACGTGCCTCTGTGGTTGGTTGCTTTCCAGAATCACCCAACAGCCCCGGGGTGGGCAGGCAGGCGGGCAGCCAAGGTGGCACATGGTGGGGTTCTGGTAGCCCCACCACACGCCACCCTGACAGCTCGCCGGCGCGCCCGGTGGGCTGTTGGATGATTCTTAGAATTGCCCAATGGCCACCCTGTGGGCGAGCGATTCTATGAATCTCCCACCACCCAGCGGGTAGGTGGGCTATCGGGGTGGCGCGGGGTGGGCTGTGGTAACCCCAGGTCGTGCCACCCCAGCGACTCGCCTGCTCGCCCACCTGCCCGAGGTGTAGATTAAACACAGAGAAGGAGATCAATACAGGGAGAAATGGTAGAAGACCCCTGGCGCCCCCTAGGCAGGCAGGCGGGAGGGCCGCCAAGGTGGCACATGGTGGGGTTGCGGCAGCCCCACCACACACCACCCCGACGGCCCACCCACCCGTCTAGTGGGTTGTTGGATGATTCTCGGAATCACCACACAGCCACCCCACGAGCGGGTGAGCCGTCGGGGTGGTGCATGCTGGGCTGCCACAGCCCCACCCCGTGCCACCCTGATGGCCCACCCACCAGTGGGGTGCCGGGCGATTTCGATAATCGCCCGCCACCCCACGGGCGGGGGGCTGCCAGGTTGGCGCGGTGTGGGGTTGCGGCTGAACACCCCACGCCACCCTAGCGACCCGCCTACCCGCCGAGTGGGCTGTTCAGTGATTCCAAGAATCTTCCAACAACCCACCAGGTGGGTAGGTGGGCCTTCAGGGTGGCACGAGGTGGGTTGTGGCAACCCCACCACACACCACCCGGGTGGCCCACCCGCCCGCGGGGTGGTGGGCGATTCCCGAAATCGCCCCTCACCCCGTGGGTGGGTGCGCTTCTACCATTTCTCCACATATTGATCTCCTTTTCCGTCTTCAATCTACCCCTCAAGGAGGAGGTTGAGGTTTAGATTGAATATGGAGAAGGAGATCAGTGTGGAGAGAAATGGTAGAAGTTGTTGCCGCAGCTCCCCTCATGCCACCCCGCCTAGCGGGCCGCCGGGGTGGCACAAGGGGAAGGTTGTGAAACTTCTACCATTTCTCACCACATTGATCTCCTTCTCCATCTTCAATCTACCCCTCAGCCTCCCCCCTGGGGGTAGAATGAAGATAGAGAAGGAGATCAATGTGGGGAGAAATGGTAGAAGTTATTTCCACAACCTCCCCCTGCACCACCCTGTTGGCACACCTGCCCCCATTGTGGCAAGCGATTCTCTTAGTATTAATACTTTTTTAATTTCAATGATCTGATTATACAAATTAAAAATTTATGATATATTTTCATTGTTAATTTAAGTTAATATGTTTTCATTATTTACAAATTTATGTATTTATTTGTTTTAGGAAAATGGCATCAAAGAAGATTTCTGTGAATCTTTCTGGACCGAAGAGTCTTAAAGGTGGATCTTCAAAAAACATTGGTGAATGAACTCCACCTGAGCTCATGGCTACAAATCTTTCAAGTGCCTCAAATGATAAGAAGATGATTTCATATTGGAAGAATTCAAAAGAAGTGAAATTTCCATCAAGAATCTGGTATGTGAAAGAAGAGAAAGCCAAAATGTGAATATATATCTCTATATTGATATAGTGAATGATAATGGAATTTATGAAGTGATGGGAAGAGTCATACATATGTGTTCGGTACCAGACAGTGAAGTTGTTTACATACTTACAAAACCTCCTAAGTCACATGAAATGATTAAATACCCGCTATCATATTCATTGTATGACACGAGAGAGGTATCTAAAAAGTTGTGTAAACAAATCGTAAATATTGTTATTTATATTTTTATTTTGCATTCTTGTAACTGTCTCACTATATATTTTTTAACTTTGTTTTTATTGACATATGATATTTTGTTTGGTATAATTTTGTTGAAAGTTGTTCAATTAGGTTGGGAGGCATTCATTTCATAGAGCATGATATTATGAAAGTTGTCAACAGTTTCTACTCAATGTCAGAAGAAGATATGGAAAACATGTAAAATGTAGTAACTGATGATGCTACAAAACTACATCTAAGGGATCAGAAAAAAGGCCTCTAGTGGATAATTCTAGCAAGGGTAGACAAGTTACTTTTGAAGACGATGAAGTTGAAACTGACAGTGAAGCATATGTTGTCATTACTGAAGATGACATTGGAACTAAGAAGAGTCGTAAAAGACCAAAAGTAACAATGCCCAATAATAAATATGTTACAATTAATGATGAAAATGTTATGAGGAAGAAAAGTAAATTTGAAGATTTTGAAGTAGTCATTACCAACAGTCAAGAACCTAGTGGAACTTCAAAAGAAAGCATAGAAATCATTACACCAGGAGTTGATTTAGAGGATGGCATTATCGAAACAAAACAAAATGCCATTCGACATAATTTGACAAAGAGAAACTTAATTGATGGTGGTCGACATTTCAGTTTAATGTCAGACAAACCTATAAGGCAAGTGAAGGACAATGTCAATATCAAGTCAGAAAGCCACATCATCTGCATGTTCACAACTTGAAGACATTGATGAGGTACAATCCATATGCTCATGTGGTTAGTTATGTGCTTCTTGTTTATCCAGTTCAAGTTCCCAACAAAGAAGCGTTTGATAAGTCAAAATGTTTTGAATACAATTATTATGTGCTTGGGGGGAACCATTCTATAGAAGCTCAAAGACAATTGATGGAGGAATATCCTAATAACCCACATTTTGAAACAATGAAATGTATTATTTATGCTATTTTATCATATACAGAAGCAAAGTTAGTGGCATGGGATCATAATTCAGATAATGAATATAGGATGTCTATGAATTTCATCCAAAGGGTTAGATTTATTCATAGTGAATTTCAAGAAAAATGTGGTGGGGATAGTACAAATGTTACTATAGATTTCCGGAAAGAATGTTGCATGGAAATAGGCTATCAAATTGAAGAGAAAATCAATTCAAAAGGTGGAAAAGGCAGCAAAATTAGTGATTTATTCAGAGGTGTTAATAACATTTTCCAGTTGGCATTTAGAACTGGAGATGTATGGGAGTTGATTAATGATATTTTTAGCATGTGGGAAAACATTGGCATTAAAAACTAGAAGTTCAAAAAGTATAAGCCATTGATATGTAGCAGCACTAAATCAGGTCCTGAAATGAAGCAAATTCTAGAATATATGACTATCACACCTTGGAGAGCAATGCAAGGAGTGAAAGATGAAAAAATTGTCAAAACAATATTGTCTCGTGTGAGGCCAGGGGAATTGTTATTGGAGGAAATGTCTGAGGAATTTCAAAAGTAAGTTTGTTGAATTGTTTTTATTTATTTCTAGGTTATAATTTTATTTTAAATAAAACATATTGTTCTTGGTAGTATTTGTTATACATATCATTATATTAACTTTTTGTTACTTTATCTATGCAGTCACAAAGTTTACATGAAAATTCAAGAACAAATGGTTAAATTGTTGAATGAAGATAGTTGGGATGATGTTGTACGCAACTATCCAGATTCAAGTTCTACATCAACATTAAAAGTTTTTTATCTTGCATTTAAAAATGTATCTGGATTTATACATTCATTTTTATTCATCTATGTATTATTTTTAATTTATAACTTACACATATATTTGTTTATTTTATAAAAGAATAAGAAGGATGATAATGGAGTACCAGATAGTTTCAGAATATTTATTGAAAAAATAAAGATTGAAAGACTGAGGAAGCAACATATTAAGAATGTTGAACTTGATCGAACTCTTACTCAATTCATTTGGAATGGGCTAGACACTATTCAATATCAAGTAATACAAAGCGACTGTGAAGACATTGCTAAACTCATACCTAAAAAGGATTATGCCCTAATTATTATAGATATTCCCCATGGTTTCAATATTCCAAACATTAACTATGATAGTGACCCTTATACTTATCAAGAGCTTAGTAAAGTGGTTGTGGGATTTCTAAAAGTCACGTCATCACCATTATGGAGATTTGTGACATTTCATTCAGACACACAATTGGCAATGGTATTGTCAAGCTTCAAGGGGAAAACAAATTCAAGGATGCAACTTACATGGTAAGACGTTTAAAATGTATATTTGATTAATGTTGAAAAATTCATTTATGTACAAGTTAATTGAACTTTTACTATTTCATGTTGTAGGCCAAAATGAAATCTTCTTAACCATGAAGATCAACTATTTATAAATGATTGTGAGTTCAATCATATTGATAATTGGGCAAAATATGATAGTTATATGTCTATGATTTTTAATCGGGTAGACGAAAAGATTCATAGCCAAATACTGACTTATGATGTTGTTGTGAGAAAACTAACATATGAAGACAGAGAAGCAAAAGGAGAGATAGTTAACATTTATAAAAAACCACAACTATTGATTAAGTATCTTATAGACATATGTTCAAATGAAGGAGATTGGGTTCTGGATTTATTTTCTGGCTCAGGAAAGTTTTATTATATGGAATTGAATTTAAATATGTTATTTTTTAATTAATATGTCATTGTACTAATTTACTTCATTATTTGTTTTGTGCTTGATAATTAGGTACAACACTAGCATGTTGCCTTGAAAAAGGAAGAAATTGCATTGCAATTGAGAAAGATCCAATACAGTGCAATTTCATTCAGCAAAGAATTAATGCTCTTCAATTTCTTCCAGATGAAATGTAAGAAATTGGGTTGAAGAAAGGGGACTTTAGTGAATCACGTGTGGCAAAAAAAGAAAAGGAACCCCAGCCACCATTACATGGAATGTTTGGAAAGACATACATTGGGAGATTCGTAGACATCAAAGATCCATTAGAAGAGGAAAACGAGCAAAAGGAAGAAGAAAATATGGTGGAAGAAGACAATGATGAAACTCTAGAGGACAAAGAGTTTGGATAATGTGACATTGTTGATTAAATTTAAGTTATGCTTGGAAATCAAGCTCATTTTTTATAACTATTAAGTAATTATACTTGTAATGTTTTGACTTTGACATTTTATGAGAAGAATAGACACTCAATTAAGGTTGTTATGCATTCAATATTTGTAATATGTGATTTTCGCATTAATGTTTAAGTTAATCATCTTTTTTTGAAAAAGAAAAAAGTGATTATTATTATTTTTTTGACATGAAATTCATAAAAGAAACTATTATTTAACCACTTTTAGTTAAAATTTTCAAATAAAAATTGTGCTTTTGACATGTCATTTCTAGCAAAAAGTTATAAAAACGTGTAGTTTTTAGTTATGTTTATGTTAAAAATAGTTATTTTTATGTCAATTGTTAAAAAATAGTGTTTTTTAGAAACAATTATTTCATGTGGATTGAAAAATTAATTAACAATGTATGAATATGTAGAATATCGAAAATTCAAAATATCGACCTTCTTTTTCAAGTATGAAAAACAATAAAAACCTCACTACAAAAAAATTAAAATAAAAATAAAAACAAGAAAATATGAAGAAAAAGACCACTTCAAAAATTATTAAATTTACAAAATAATTATTTACATTTCATACATTCGAAAATAAAAATAAAAAATAAAAAAAGCCATTTAAAAAAACGGCCTTGTGTAGAATTACCACTTTTTAAAATCCGCATCAAAAGCACTACCATTTTTAAACGCAATGTACATAAAAAATTTATAGTGCCAAAAACTATGCTCTAAAAAAACATGTGTGTTATGTATCACCCCTTTTCAAAATCGGGTCACTTTTTTGTTATCTCTACAAAACGGGTAACAGTATGAATTCTCGTCTCAAAGTTCACATTATTAAAAGCCAGAAAAGCCAAAAAAGCCGGAACTGCTGGAAAAGTTGGAACTGTCAGAAAAGCTGGAAAATCCGGAATAGCCGGAAAAGCTGAAAAAGCTGGAATTGTCGAAAAAGCCAAAAAAGTTGGAACTTCCAGAAAAGCCAGAAAATCCGGAACTACTGGAAAATCCAGAACTGCCGGAAAAGCTGGAACTGTCAGAAAAGCCGGAAACACTAGAAAATCCGGAAATACCGGAAAACCCAGAAAAGCTGGAAAATCCAGAAAAGTTGGAAGAGTCGGAAATGTCAAAACTATCAGAACTGCCGGAAAAGCCGGAATTGTCGGAAAATCTGGAACTAGCAGGAACTGCCGAAATAGCAAGAGCATCTGTCTCTGAAGGAAGACATCATGATGTATGAGATCATGAGTAGCATAATAAGTAGCATGATGATATAAGCATGGGCAGCGTAATGATGCATGATAATATGAGCATGGGTAGCATAAT
The DNA here is from genome assembly GCA_031772625.1 of Pinus tabuliformis. Taxonomy (NCBI): domain Eukaryota; kingdom Viridiplantae; phylum Streptophyta; class Pinopsida; order Pinales; family Pinaceae; genus Pinus; species Pinus tabuliformis. The sequence continues at coordinate 62,357,641 of CM062805.1, read as the reverse complement.
GATGAATGAGATCATGAGCATGGGCAGCTTGATGATGAATAAGACCATGGAAGATGCAGCATGATGAGGAGCATGAAGATAAGAGCAGCTCAGTCATCAAGGTTCAACACATGTGACAGTACAGCAAGGTGTCACATGGTAATGTGCAGCAAATAGATGAGATGCAGCACTATGATAGGTAAACGAGTCACCTTAGAGAATCAGTTGAAGCAATATGTCTTCAACTGATCTCATGCCAATATCAGAAGTCAAAGTGATTGACTTCTATTGTAAATGTACTCTCTCTCACTTTCTCTGCTGAACTTTGAAGAAAATAAAAGAAGAATTGATCAAGGGTTTCCCCAGATTGGGGTTTGTCCCTGGCTAGCACCACATCTTGTGTCCTCTTGTCTTTGCTTGTCTTCTGCGATTTATATTTATGTTCTATCTGCAGTTTACTTTATGCTGATGTGATTGCTCATGTGGAAGAGAAATTGAAATAAATTGCTCTAGCATAGAACATACTTAAAATTAACATGGGATCCGAGCTAAGGTGAAGACAATGCCCAAGCAAGACTGAAAGAGCAATCACCAAAGACAGTTGGGACAAGATAAAAGGATCAATGGGTTCCTCATCCCTCTTCAAATTCACCTTGGGTGAAGTCGAAGCAGAGAATATTATCATAATGGTCCAGTGGAAGTTTCTGATGGCCCATGTAAAGATCACTTCATTGGGAAGTTCAGATCTAAAGGTGGAAGGAAAGGTGGATGCCTTGATTGCAATAAGTTTGGCCATTATGCAAAGGAGTGTCCAAAGGTAATGCAGGTCATCAAGGAAATGGTCGACTCTTCAAAAAAAGCAAGGAACCCCAAATCACTTTTGTGTACCTAATTGCAAGAAGAACCTGGTGTCCATCTCGGAAATGGAAGTCAAAGGTTTTAGGGTGGCACTCATTGATGGAAAGGTATGTGTTTGGAAATAGAATTTTCAAAGATGTTTTTGAGTTCAAGCTTGTATCAAATTGTAGGAAGTCCACTGGGGACCATGTGCATTGTCACGGAGCACTGAAGGTGTGTGAGTTAGACGGTGACAGGGATGCCTAAATTCAAAAGGAGCATGAAAGTACATGTCTGAGATGTATCGAAGGAAAATATTACATGGGGACCATTCCCCTCATGTAGCAGGTCCACAAGTCTGGAACAACCCAAGGGGTCTGAGATTGATAATCGGGAATATTGCATATGTAGGTGGAAGAAAGCCTTCTATGGCTTGAAGCAAAACACCTCGGGCATAGTTGAGAGGATCGATCGCTGTCTAATAAAGCTGGGATTCACTAGGAGTGAAACAGATCCAAACCATCCAAAGGTTGTGGATGATAGACCTCTCATACCAGCACCTTATGAGGACGACCTAATTCTAACAGGTGCAGACCCTCTCATTTGCAGAAGTAAGAGGGAGTTGGATTCCAGATGTGTCATGGTGAACTACAAGGCTGTGACTACCTCGAGGTTCTTAACTTTCAGAAGTTATATGGTAGTGATGTCGGACTGAATTTGGGAAATGCCTCTGAATCTCATAAACTCATTCGTGTTGAAGTTCTTGGTGAACTTCCATCTGGACATATGTTTTGCAGTTATCATGGTGAGCTCATATTTGGTTGAACCTCACTGGATTGGTGCCAAGAATCTTCTGAGATGTCTTCGGGGAAAAATCTCTCATGGATTGAGATACACTACCGAAAATATGAAACTGCACGATTATTTGAATGTTGATTGGGTAGGTAGTGTGGAGGATCATTAGAGCACTTCTTACTACTGTTTCTCTTTGGATTCCGCTTCGATATCATGAATGAGCAGGAAGCAAAATTCGGTTGTTATAAGCACCACTGAAACAAGATACATATCTACGAGTATGATCTCGTAGGTTGGAGAAGCTCTTCAAGTGAGTTGTTTGTACCACTGTGATTCTCTGTGACAACCAGAGGTGGGATTCGATTATTGAGGAATCTCGTAGTCAACGATTGCTCCAGTAGATAGACATCAGATACTACCTTATCTGGGATATGGTAAGTCTATGAGCAAGAAAGCTCCATCGCTATGAGATGATGTACAATTCACTACACTTTGTCTAAGCCCTGGGGGAATGATCGAATCTATGATTTTCCCGAATGACTTAGAGTCGTCAAGAGACCCTTGTACAAGTGTCCTACATGTTGCATATATTGAGCTCTAGGAGCTCTAGGGGTTTGCAGTTCTTACCAGAGCAACATATGACCACAGGGTGACTCACCCTCCCCTGGTGGTGTGCACTGGGACAGGATGATTCGCTCTCCTGTGGACAGGATGATTCACTCTACTATGAAACAAGATGATTCACTCTCTTGTGGGACAGGATGATTCGCTCTCCTATGGACACGATGATTCTCTCTCCTATGAAACAAGATGATTCGCTCTCTTGTGGGACAAGATGATTCACTCTCCTATGTAGCAGGATGATTAATTCTCTTGTGAGGTCTGGATGATGTGTTCGCCATGATGATTGTGTAGCAGGATGATTAATTCTCCTATGAGGTATGGATGATGTGTTCTCCATGACGATTATGTAGCAGGATGATTAATTCTCCTGTGAGATCTGGATGATGTGTTCTCCATGATGATTGTGTAGCAGGATGATTAGTTCTCCTGTGAGGTCTGGATGATGTGTTCTCCTTCACGATTGTGTAGCAGGATGATTAGTTCTCCTGTGAGGCCGGGATGGTTTGCTCTCCATGGCGATTGTGTAGCAGGATGATTAGTTCTCCTATGAGGACATGATTGATTAAGTTCTCCTATTGAGGCATCCTACCCATGCAGTTTGGGACTCATGGGAAGTACCTCTCATCTGATCAATGAGAAGTGAAATGAAGATAGGGACCATAGTAGTACCGATGGATGCATCATTGTATCTACCATACTTCCTATGCTAGGATGACCTTCATTAATCTGGGATCAATGATACTGGTCTGGGGCCAGTGGCAGGAGTTGTACCCACTATGACACTAACATCGAGTCAGTTGATGACTCGTCTGGGACTAGTGGTACATACTCTGAGACTGACTTTGAGTCAGTAGAGTACTGGTCTGGGACCAGTGGTAGGAGTTGTACGTACTATGATGTTAACTTCGGGTTGGTTGAGACTGGTCTAGGACCAGTGGTACATACTCTGAGACTGACTTCGGGTCAGTGAAGGACTAGTCTGGGACCAGTGAGAGTGGTACATACCATGACACTGACTTTGGGTTGGTTGGGACTGGTTTGGGATGAGTGGTACACACTCTAATACTGAGTATTGGTCTGGGACTAGTGGTAGGAGTCGTACCTACTATGACACTGACTTTGGGTCAATTGAAGACTAGTCTGGGAGAAGTGGTACACACTCTGAGACTGACTTTAGATTAGTGGAGAATGGTATGACAAATTCTCTATCAATTCTTCTTCTTCATGGTTTAGCAGAGTTAAGTTGAGAAAAGCAGAGCTAGCAAAGCTAAGCAGAGGAGAGCAAAGCCAGCTGAGCAGAGATAAGTAGAGCAGAGCAGAGCCATCAGAGTTGAGCATAACAGAGCAAAGCCAGGAGAGCCAGTAGAGCTGAGCAGATCAGAGCAGAGCCAGCAGAGTAGTGCAGAGCCAGCAAAGCTAAGAAGAGCTGAGCAGAGCAAAGCAAAGCCAACAGAGCTCGCAGAGCTAGGCAGAGCTGAGAAGAGTAGTGCAGGACATTGATAGCAGAGATAGTACAGTTGGACACATGGATCAGTGGATGGAGTTCTCCCTACTTGAGAGGGAGTGTTAAAATTAGCAACTAGGGCCAAACTCCATGTGGGTCATATTATTTATGGCAACTGATATTTTTATTGGATCCCTCTCATTGAGAGGTGTAGGATTAATTTAAAGATCATCCTATTCTGATAAGTATTTCTAAAGTTATGATTTTGTTTATGTTATGGACAAATTGTTAAGTCGGCCAACAACTTATGTAAGTTCAGAAGCCCAACAATCATGTCTATTCAACCTATATGTTTTAGTATAAATAGAATAGGACTTCAAGTCATTTCTGCAAACACTTGGATATCTTCCTCTCTCTACTTGTCTTTGGGTTTTAGTAGGAGGAGAGATCCTAAGGAAAAGCCAAAAAAGCCGGAAAAGATGGAACTGCTGGAAAAGCCAGAAAAGCTAGAACTGTCGTAAAAGCTGGAATAGCCGATAAACTGGAAAAGCTGGAATTACCAGGAAAGCTGGAAAAGCTGAAAAATCCAGAACTACCGAAAAAGCTGGAACTACTAGAAAATCTGGAACTACCGAAAAAGCTGGAAACGCCGAAAGAGCCAGAAATACCACAAAAGCCAGAAAAGCTGGAAATGTTGGAAAGGCTGGAAATGTCAGAACTGTTGGAATTGTCAAAAAATCTGGAACTACCAGAAAAGCTGGAACTACTGAAACAGTCGAAGCATCTATCTCTAAAGGAAGGTTGCATGATGTATGAGATCATGGGCAGTATAATAAGCAATATGATGATATGAGCAGTGGCAGCATAATGATGCATGATGATATGAGCATGTGAAGCATAATGATGAATGAGATCATGAGCATGGGCAGCTTGATGATGAATAATACCATGGAAGATGTAGCATGATGAGCAGCATGAAGATGAGAGAAGCTCAGTCATCAAGGTTCAACACATGTGACAGTATAGCAAGGTGTCACACGGTAATGTGTAGCAAATAGATGAGATGCAACACTATGATAGGTGAATGAGGCAACTTAGAGAATCAGTTGAAGCAATATGTCTTCAACTGATCTCATGCCGATATCAAAAGTCAAAGTGATTGACTTCTATTGTAAATGTATTGTCTCTCTCACTTTCTCTATTGAACTTTGAAGAACATAAAAGAAGAATTGATCAAGGGTTTCCCCACATTGGGGTTTGTGCCTGGCTAGCGCCACATCTTGTGTCCTATTTTCTTTGCTTGTCTTCTGCGATTTATATTTGTGTTCTATCTGCAGTTTACTTTATGTTGATGTGATTGCTAATGTGGAAAAGAAATTGAAATAAATTTCTATAGCATAGAACAACAGGTTGATAGTGCCACTACAAATTGTTTCTTACTCATCGAACTGACTGCACCTCCAAATAGCTTAAACACATACCCACTTGTAGATCGTCTCTTATCCAGATCTCCAGCCCAGTCTACATCAACAAACCCATGAATATCCAACACTCTGTCCAATCCTGGTCTTCCTTGGTGGCACAAAGCATAATCACTAATGCCACGCAAATACTTAAAAACCTGCTTCATTGTTGTCTAGTGATTCTTCCCTCGTTTTGACATAAACCTGCTCAATACTCCCACTGCATGCACAATGTCTGGTCTAGTACAAACCAGCACATACATCAGGCTACCGACTGCACTTGCATATGGAACATGGGACATGTCCTCTTCCTCTTCTTGTGTCTTGTGACACTGTTCAGCAGATAACTTTACACCTACAGGAATAGGAACCTTCACCGGTTTACTATCCTGCATATTGAACCTCTGCAATATTGTCTCGACATACTTCCTCTGGTTTAACCAGAGCTTCCTCTTTGTTCGATATATTTTAATTTCCATGCCCAAAATATAGTTCGCAGCACCAAGGTCTTTCATGTCGAATTTGGAGGACAAATGGGACTTCAAATCCTGGATAATTTCTTTGTCATTTCCAACCAACAACATATCATCCACATACAAGACCAAATAAATAACATGGTCACCAATTAATTTAAAATACATACAGTGATCTGCTTTACTTATGGTGAATCCAAGTCCCCATATAGATGTATCAAATTTATGATACCACATCCTTGGTGATTGTTTTAACCCATATGGAGACTTCTTTAACTTGCATACCAGTTATTTTTTACCCTTCACCGCAAAGCCTTCAGGTTGCTTCATGTAGATCTCCTCTTCCAGATCCCCATGAAGAAATGTTCTCTTCACATCCATTTGTTCTACCTCAAAATCAAAAGCAGTAGTAATAGATAAAAGTAGTCTAATAGAAGTTACCTCGAAAACAAGAGAAAAAATATCACCAAAATGAATTCCCGACACCTGGAAATAACCTTTTGCTACCAACCAAGCTTTGTATTTCTCCACCTTTCCTTCTGCATTTGTCTTTTTCTTGAACACCCATTTGCTGCCAATAGGCTTCCTTCCAGCCGATAACTCCACCAAATCCCAAGCCTCATTTTTGTGCAAAGATACCATTTTATCAACCATGGCCTCTTTCCAGATTTTTCCATCCTCTAAATCTACTACTTCCTTCACAGTTCTGGGATCATCATTAGTAATAGATAAAGCACAATTTGAACAGAAAGCAGATGGACTATACCTTTCTCACTGCCTTCTTTCTCGATCTGATCTTGTTACACCCGGAGTTTGTGGCTCTTCATCTTCTGAATCCTCCTCTGCTGAAGAGTCTGATTCTTCCTCCTTTAGCTCAAAATCTATCTTCTCAGTTTCCTTTGGTTGGACTTCATGTTTAATAACATCTTTCACCTCTCTAAACACCACATATCGGTTGTACATAACCTTCCTTGTTACTGGGTTCCAAAGCTTATAACCCTTTAAACCATCCTTATAACTAACAAAGATGCACTTTTCATATTTACTATCCAACTTGGTTCGTTTCTAGTTTGGAACATGTACATATGCATCACATCCAAATACCCTCAAATGTGAAAGAGAGGGTTTCTTACCAGTCCATACCTCTTATGGAGACTTATCCTCCAACGTTGATGAAGGTGATCTTTTGATCAGGTAACATGCTGTCTCCACTACCTCTACCTAGAATTCTTGTCCTAACCCGGCACCACTGAGCATGTTTCTTTCCCTTTCCATCAACGTCTTGTTCATTCCTTCTACAACTCAATTTTGTTGAGGTGTATATGGAGTAGTCTTATGTCATGCGATACCACACTTCTTACATAATTCTTCAATTTCATTACTACAAAACTCTCCACTATTATCTGTCCTCAACACCTTTATCTTCTTCTCTGTCTGGTTTTCCACCAAAGCCTTAAATTCTTTAAACCTGTCAAAGACTTTCGATTTCTTCCTAAGGAAATATATCCATATATTCCTTGAGAAGTCATCTATAAATGATACATAGTACACAGACTTACCCAGTGATGGAACATTTACAAGTCCAAACACATCACTGTGCACAAGCTCTAATATCTGTTTCACCCTCTTACTACCAGAGGGGAAACTCAACCGATTCTGCTTCCCATATACATAATTTTCATAGAAATCAAAATCCAGAGAGATATTACTCATACCTTCTACCATACCTTTACCATGAAGTATTGGAAGGCCCTTCTCTCCAATATGTCCAAGCCTTTGATGCCACAACATGGTCTTCTCTCCAGAGACCACTAGAATTTCTACTCCACTTTCAGGAACCACGGAACTATTGCACCCATCAACAACAGTGCTACCTTGTAGCTTGTACATAGTTCCAATACAAACACCCCGCATCAATACATGTGCTCCTTGAACCATCTTGTAGGTATCCTTCTCAAACGTTTCTTTTACACCTGCATCATCCAACTTACTTATATAAATCAGATTTCTCGCCAATGCAGGAATCTGTAGAACACTCGGAAGTGTTCTAACCCTTCCACCTTGCAACTTCAACTTTACTGTTCCATGACCAATGATTCTAGCCTTCCTATCATCCCCTAAGAAGACATCACCACCATCATATTTCTCATACTCATAGAACCACTGTCTATGGGGAGTGAAGTGAAAGGATGCACCTGAGTCAATCAACCAAGCCTCATGATCTACATGTGTACTTGAAGAATCCAAGTACAGATCCCCACCTTCATCTGAGGTGGATTTCGCCTCTGCAGAAGGAGCATCATCAGATCCCTTTCCTTTTTTAGGAGCTTTAGATTTAAAGTCCCTTTTGTAGTGCCCTTCCTTTCCACATTTCTAGCACACCACCTTTACTGGTTTTCCTGGAGATTTAGATCTCCCTCTATATTTAGATCTCCAACTCAATGACTTATTTTTGTTTGTATTCTGGGACTATCCTCGTACAGACAAGGCATCACCATTCTGGCTCTCCATATTTTTCGGTCTCGTCTCCTCTGTCAGCGAGGATGAGACTATTTCATCAAACTACAAGGCAATTGCATTGCTACCTATTTCAATAACCAGACTATCCCACAAATATGGTAGAGAACACAACAAATTTTAATATCAATAGACGATAACTAACTTACCACAGTATTAAACGCATTCGTATGCTCTGTCACCGAGTCTCCATCTTTCATCATCATGTTATAGAGTTTTTTCTGTAGGAACAATTTATTCACCAGAGACTTATATTGGTACAAAGTCCCTAACGTGTCCCACAAATCCTTCACCGTAGATTCCCCTGATACATTCAACAATACTTAATCTGATACACACAATCGTATTGTTCTCTTTTCCTTCCAATCCAACTTATTCCATTCTTCATCAGACACTCCCATTGGTTTAGTACCTGGATCTACCACGATCCATTGATATTTATCCACCAACAGATCCTCCATATTGAGTTTCCACAACTCAGAAATTTGACCATTAAATTTCTCGATCTCTATCTTTCCACTCCTCACCATATTCTTCCACCACTAGAATCGAACCCACAGATCTCCCACTGAACGGGGTCTACCACAGGCCCGAGTGAAACCCCTTAGCAACAAAGGCGTGCTCTTAAAGCCAAAATAGCTCTGATACCAAATGTAGGTTTTAAACCCATACAGAAATTACCTACATACGAATTATAAAACACACAAAATAAACAATGCGATAGAATAACACATAAAACACATATACATAGAGATTTTCCCCTGGATCCCAAAACCGGGACTACCATCTTGATTTTTCATTATGTTCCTTTCAATGTTACAATACATATTTATACATGCCGAAGCATCCAATACCATGGACCAAAAACCATCGCATCCAAAACCATGTGCGAAAATCATGCACAAAACCATAGGTAGGTCTGCCCAACCTAACATAAGGTCCAAAACCAAAATTTCCCAGGGCGTCGCCTTGGACCGCATAGAGTGGGGTTACCTGCACCCCTCAAACTCCCTGTGACTCCCCCCGCTATGCAATCGGTGCAATGAAGGGGGCCCCCAAGCCCCTTCTAACCCCTTGTTTAACTACATGGGCTAATCGTGTAAAGAATATAACACAACCCAACAAAAGCACTATCTTATATCTCGTAGTCAAACTTTGTGTTGCATTAAAAAAATCCCAAGATTTCCTCATCAAAGCACCCGCTGTATTTATTGAGAGAAATCGTGTTTTGGTCTTACCTTCTTACTCACGAGATCTTCCTCAATTAATTTCACTTGCTCTTACACGACTGCTAGTTTTCTCGGCTTATCCGTTGGTCTACTCTGCTTTTTCTTCTTATCTCTTCGATTCTTTACTGCTATATTTCATGCCTCCTCTCTATCAGTTTAATTTCCTTTTCTCTGTCAAACCATTCACCTCTGGCACTCGAATATGTGATAATAGCTTACACAAAACTCACTGTTCTCCCTGAGCCTGCAAATGGCTATGATGGTGGAGAGAAAATGATTTTCAATTTTGTGTGTAAAAATGGCAGAGGTGAAATGTATGAGTTCTGGTTGAATGCAAAAACCCACGATGTTTTTTTTTGAAACGTTCATTGCTGTGTTTCCAAATTTTGGTTGACCATTCCCACATGTTGCTATCTCTGACTGCTTTCCTTCATGGTTGTACTCCGTTTCTTCATGGTTGTCTTGCGTACCTACCCACCGTGCTTACCTCCATGTCTCGACTTTTATTACCTTAACCTTTGACTATTGTTTTACTCATATCACCATATAGTCAGTCTACCATATGTTTCATTTCCACCGGCTCATATTGTTATTCCATTACATACTTATTCACGGTGCATTGTGATTTTATTGCCGCGCTCTTGAATTTCATTATAGTTCCATTGCATGGCCTTATGCGAGTTAAATGTCATCATACGTCCACTTCATATCCATTTGCCATGTCTTATGCCTCCGACACATTTTCATAATGTTTGTTATCATCGCATGGCATTGCATTATTTGTGTTATGATAACCTTACGCTTTATAGAATCATTCTATGCACTTTGATTATAACTTGTCGAAATGAATTATTTCAATTTCCTTTACTTGTATTATTTCATAATGCGCATATTTCAATATATGTAATTTAATTTTAAAATGACCATGTTAAGGTCATATTTAAAATTATATTTATGATACTAACTTGTGTATGGTTTTGTAGGTCTAGGGTTTGATAATTGGACCCTATATTTTAATCCATTTTCTTTTCAAAAGAAAAATACTTAGGTTTAATATGATGTATATATGGAATATGAAATGAATATGTAGTATTTGGAGTATGTTTATGGAATTTGATGGGTAGAATAATGAGTATGGAGATGAATATATATGAATAAAATGAACAGAATAATGAAGGTAGTAAAATGTAGGTAAAATATGCATGTCAGGTACTAAATTAATCTTAACAATCTCTAAAAAAAATTTAAAAAAAATTGAAATTTTCAACAGAAGAACTTTTTACTCACCATACGCTACTCCCTGATAGTATTTCATGATGTCTTCTAGTCAAGTAATAGGGGAAAATGTCTTTAATGGATCATCTAAGAGAGATTGAAATGTAGACTTTATTTCTGCTTCATGTTCATGCTTTCTTCATTGATTCAGGATCATTGATTGTTGATGTCATTCAGGTCCATTCTATAATTGGTACTCGATGAGTCAACTCCCTTCTGTCATGTATTTTTTATGCATTATTTGTCATATAATACATGTTTCTTCTAACATTTTAGGTCCCTTCTACAAAATGTTTTCAATAATATTTTAGGTCCCTTCTACAATACAATTCAAGTTCCTTCTTCAATTTAGTTGCTCAAACTTTCAGCTACTCAAATTGAGCTTCTTTTGCAACTTCCCCCTTACTTATCTGAAGACTTGTCCTCAAGTCTTATATTTTTTTGTAGGGTGAATTCTAAAAAATCAAACGGTCATCGGAGTTAAATAAATTTTGTGAATTCATGCAGGCTAAACTTGTTGGTTTTCCATCACGAATTCATGCTTTGTTTATGCCAATTGCTTGGTTTTCACAAGCAAACTTTTATTATTTATTTTATTTACTTTTATTCTTCTTCGGGAATAATGGAATGCATATTGTTGTGATGTTCCATTACTTCTAGTTCAGTATCTTTTTGCATTTGTTTCATAAAATCTTCTTTATTGATAGGCTTATTGTAAACTTTAATCCTATGTTCATTAACTACAAATGAAGTAGCATCTTTATCAATTATTTTTATCTCAACAGCTCCATTATCAAAGATCTCTTCTATATCATATGGCCCCAACCAATGAGTTGTGAAGTTTTCCTTGAAATATTTGAATTTGGAGTCAAACAATAATGCCGAGTCTCCTTTGCTAAGTGTTTTGTTTTTGATGAATCTATCATGCCATTTCATCCTTTGTTGCTGCACAAGAGTTGTGTGTTCCACTGCTTGCTATCTCTTTTCATCTAGTTGATTCAATTCCATTGCTCGTTGTTGTTGTGCTTCAGATAATTCCAGTCCTAACTTTGCTGCTAACTTAAATGTGTGTATCTGAAATTCTATGAGTAACATGACCTACTTTCCATACACTAACTGGGGTGGACTGAACCCAGTTGTGTTTTTCCATGTTATTTTGTATGTCCATAGTGTGTCTCTTACCTTTTTTTACCAGTCCTTCCTATTCATTTGTACTATCTTTGTCATGATATTTTCCTGGACTTTGTTGGTCGACTCCACTTATCTGTTTGATTGAGGATGGTATAGTGTTGATTTTCTATGTTTGATCTTGTACTTCTCTATAAGATCACGAACAAGCTTGGAAGTGAATTGTGTGCCTTGGTCAGTTACAATTTGTCTTCCTACTCCAAATCTGACAAAGAATTCCTCAAAGAAGAATGTGACCACTGTGTTTTCTGTTGCTATTGCTACTGCCTTTGCCACAAGCCACTTAGTAACATAATCAATACATACCAAGATGTAGTTATTTATGTTTGATGGTGGATTTATTGGTCCCACAAATTCTAGAGCCGATTTCTCAAATGGTTCTATGAGCACTTGTATCTTAAGTGGAATTTCATCTGACATTATTGGCCTTCCTATTCTTTGGCAATTATCACACCTCTTGACATAGGCTTTGGAATCTTTGAAGATTGTTGGCCAATAGTAGCCCAGTTGCAGCACCTTGTAAGTTGTTCGATTCTCTGCAAAATGACCACCACATGGCTAGTCATGACATGCTTTCAAATTTTCTAATATTTCGTCTTCTCTAACATATTTTCTTATTATCACATCAGAGCTAGTATTAAATTGTTGCACAAAATATTGTCACCATGACATTATGAAATCGGTGTGAGTCTATCACGACTCATATTTTCCTCCTATGCAAGTCTTAAACCTCAGTTCTTCATGTCAAGCCTTGAAAAATAAGAGAAATCCCTTAAAAGTCTCTAAAACTCTGGTTCCACACTTTCTCTTAGCATTACCTGCGGTCCCTCACCTATTGGTCATGTCCCCTGCGTACCTGACTGCTCTGTCTCTGTGTAATGGGTGCAGACCCCTGTAAAAGTCAAAAAGGCACAAGTACATTCTTAGAAACTCACTTTGGGTTATTTTTGGAAGCTTCTAGAGGGAATCTTGAGGTTGCAAGTTCGCTCCTTTAAGGTTCATGCATCCCATACCTTAAGGAGCTAACCCATCGATGTGAGGAGCTTATCCCTTTGAAGGAGGACTCTATCCCTTCATAGGTGGACCTGTAACTTTCTTCCTCTGCACTATAAAATGAGGCATTTGGCTGGTTACTAGGGGGTTGAAAGCTGAATATTTTTTAGGGGAAATGCTGTTGGAATTTAGTCTTCCTAATTGAGCTTGAGAGGAGAGATTACATACCTTTTTTGATCTCATTGGGAAGAGTCTGAGGCTTGTCAAATTAGAGGAGATTGTTGCTTGGACCCTGGGAGGAGCTTGTACAACATCAAGGCACCAAAGGTTGTAAAGTTCTTCTTTGTTCAAAGTTAATACAATCAAGTTTATTTTTCTCAATAAGCTGTCTTTTATGGTTTATTTTATGGATTCCTTGATCACCACGATGAATATGATTTATTATATTGGCTATGCAGGTGTTATTTGATGTGTGCTTATTTGTGTTTGCAGGTTCTTAAAAGGAAACTCATTCGGACGGTCGAAGCGTGGCTGCCACAAACTACCGTTGGACTTGAGGTAGGGTCTAAAACACCTCTTAGTTTTTATTAATAAATCACAATATATTTAGAGAAAGATAAATTTGCTTGTTCTGCTTGTCGCTAGATATTTGTTGATACTAGGGAGATCGGTGTTGTCCACAAGAACGATTTATCCAGTCGACAAAAAGAGATCACCATTGACCCAACTATATCTAAAACTTTCTCTAATTATTTTTCGTTTTTGTTTCTTTGTGAACTAGAATGGTAATTTTCCAGAGGATAAATAGTTTGCTATATCTGCAAACTAGGAAATTATCTGAAACATGATTTGGATCACTAGGTGTATGAAGCATTGAAAATAAATTAGCTACTTGATTGTCTTTCCCTGGTCGATATTGAATTGTAATATTAAATTCCTACATTAACAATAGCCATCTTGTAATTCTACCATTTGTGGTTGCCTTGTTCATTAAATATTTGATTGTTGAATGGTCTATGTGAATGAACACTTGGTAGCATGTTATGTAATGCCTGAATTTGTATATTGCATGTACTATAGCTAACATCTCTTTTTTTGTGACTATGTAGTTCAATTCTGTTGGTGTTAAGTTTTTACTTATGAAGTATATAGCATAATTAAACAAGTTTTCTTTCTATCCAAGTGATGCACCTATAGTTGTATCAGATGCATCAATGGAGACATGAAATGACAAAGACCAATTCAGTCCTTGAAGAATGGGGTTAATTTATAGTTTTTCTTTTAGTAATTGAAATGCATTTTGACAATGACTTGTCCATTGGAATTCAACACCTTTTGCAAGTAACTTGAATAGAGGCAGTGCTATTTTACTGAAATTTTCAATACATATCCTATAGTAGCCTACATAACCCAAGAAACTTCTTACCACCTTTTGAGTTCTTGGTGGAATTAAATTCACAATGAATTGTATTTTTGTTTGGTCCACCTTAATTCCTGATGACGAAATATGGTGTCCAAACACTATCCCCTATGTTAACATCATGTAGCATTTTTCATTACTTACAGACAGATTTATCTCTATGCATCATTTCAAAACTTTCTCAATATTTTTCAAGCAATCATCAAATGTGTTTCCATATACAGTGAAATCGTCCATGTAGACTTCTACACATTCATGGATCAAATCAGTAAATATTGCAAGGACTGCTCTTTGCAAAGTAGCAAGTGCATTACATAGCCGAAAAGGAAAAATATTGTATGCATATGTTCCCCATGGGTAGGTAAATGGTGCTTTCTCCTGGTCTTATATTGCTATTCTAATCTGATTCTACCCACTAAACCCATTTAGGAAAGAAAAGAATTTCTTCCCAGCTAATGAATCTAGGACTTAGTTAATAAATGGTTGCAGGAAATGATCTTTTATTTTTTCTTTGTTTAATTCCTAGTAATCTACACATATTGTCCACTTCTCATTTTTCTTTGGTACTACCACTAAGGCAGAAACCCATTAACTATCAGAAATAGGATAGATGAATCCAAATTGTAATAGTTTCCATAGTTATTCTTTCACTATTCCCTTCATCATGGAGTTATCCACCTTTGATGCTGCCTCACTGGTTTAATATGGTCATCAGTATAGATGTGGTAGATACATGTGTTAGGGTGAATTCCCTGCATGTTCATGTAATCCCAGGCAAAAGTTCCTGAGTATTTATGTAATGCTGCTATTACCTCTTGTTCTTGCGACGATTGTAAGTTATTACCAATATTCAAATGTTTTCCAGGATAAATCTCTATTGTTTTAGTTTTTGAATTGGTAATTGTATTTACAGGAAAAATATCTGTGAATGAATCTTGCAGTGATTGAATTGTGCAGGTTTCCTTAAAAAAGTGGTTCAAAAGATTACTTGCAGCTTCATACTGGGTTACTCTAAGCTGCTCTAAAATATCTGATTCTAAAATGAAAAGATCCAATAGATCTTCATTCTCCTCTTCTTCTCTAAGGTCAAAGACTTGGTTAATACTTAGAACTAATTTAGTTTGTTGTTGTTCTTGCCCTTCAACCAATGATACTAAAGAAGGTGCTTGTGCTAGAGAATAAAGTGCGATATGCTTTCTCTCATCCCCATGTGCAATAATCATACTTCCCAATCGACATCCTATAAAAGCATCAACATTGGCTAAGCATGGTCTGCCTAGGATTAGAGGGTCTCCTCCTAAGTTTGTTTTCAGCTACAAAATGAGGAAGCCTACAGGATACTCCCATGAATCCAGAGAGACTGTTATATCTTCTAATATTCCTTCTGGTATAACTTTAGATTTGTCTGCTAACTCTAAAATGGTAGTAGTAGATCCAATATTGTTTCAATCTAAATGTTTCATTATCTCTGTAGTCATTACATTTATAACTTCTTCCAAATCTATTAATGTGTTTGGAACTGAAAAACTATTTATTGGAATAGCAACCATAGGAATACCAGGGTCAATATATTTTTGACTGTTGTCTTTGTAGACATGAGGCTAGCTAGTTTTCCAATGACTTCAATTTTAGTAGGATCCTTTTTCTTTTTACCAATTTTCTTGATGCAAAATTACTTTACTATTTTCGCATAAATTAGAATTTCTTTGATTTCCTGCAATAAAGGAATTTTGACATAAGAATTTTTTAATTCATCCAAAATATCAAATTCAAGAAGAGACATTTGAATTTTCTGCCCTACTAACTTATCTGGATAGGGTGGTGTTTGAGTTATTATAGTTTTTCCTTTCAGACTTTGATTTTCTGAATGTGATGTTTCAGGTTGTTCTCCTTGTTCAGCTAGTTCTTTTACGATCAGAGGGGAATTTTTATGCAGTACTTTCTCAGACCTTAAATGGACATCATTTATGGGAAGAACGGAGTATGTTGGGAAATATGTTGCTTCTTCCACATTGTATGCAGGTTTATCCATTTTGTTACTCGAATTTGGTACTGGCTGAGCTAGGAGTTGAGTTGGTCTAGGCTGGTTCAAAGGTAGTTGTAGTTGTTGTGGTTGTGTTAGTAATGGTGTAGGATTCTATTTTCGAAATGGCATAGACTGCGGATATTGTTGAAACTGTTGGTATGGAAATGGTTGTTGATATTGTTGCTAGTATTGTTGTTGGTATTGTTGAGGATACATTTGTTGAGGTGGCTGATTTCCATAACTATATCCTCTCCAACCTTGTGTAGGTTGGTTTTGATATTGTTGTGGAGGCCAATATTTCCACGACATTCGGGTATTCCAATAGTTTTTAGGAGGATACTAATAGTTTTGTTGAGAGAATTGTTGAGGGAATTGTTGAGGAATACTTGGCTGCCAAGACCTTCTTGGTGACACATAGTAAAGCCCTTCTACTCCTTGTACTTCTTCCATTGGATTCATTTGCAATTCTTTCAACTTTAGACAGTTTTCTGTTGAATGGTTTTCTGTTCAAAGGCCACATACCTGAACACTATCTAAATGACGTTCTCTTATTGCATACTTATTTCTACATTTGGAAGAAAAGATTGCTAATACTTATTCTTGTTCTTCTTTCTTTTTGTTTGCTTTCAAAACATTTACTTTTGTCCCTAATGTACTTAGAAGATCAATTTTGAAGTTTTCCAGCAAGCTCCCTACCTCTTCTCTTGTTACCCCTCTTGCTGTTGATTTTGCTGCTTTTGAACTAATATCTCTCCTTCCAGTTTTTGATCTTCCTCTTGAATATTTTTGACATAGATCTGCAATTTCATGAAATGGCAAGTTTGAAATATCACCCTTGCCCATTACATTCCAATTGTCACTATATTTATCTCTTATCCTTTTAAAAAGATTTTGGGGATGGTATCTCAGTTCAGAGAGTGTTGTTTAGATTTTTGAAGATTATAAGAAAATATTTCCAAATATTCTTCTAAGCTTTCGCCTTCTTGTTGTGTCATTATAAAAGCATCCTCTTTCAAGTCCCTAGGCCTGCAATAAGTATTGTACATTCTCCTAAACCCATGAACCATTTTAATGCTTTAGCTTTCAAAGTAGCAGGAAAGAGGCGAATCTTTTGTGTGTCATCTGTGTATCCATAAGTTCTACAGAAGATATCGAATTCAAACATCAATGACTCAGGATCTTCTGTTGACATTTCATAAAAGTTAGGAAATAGAGAAGGTGGAATGTTTTTCATTTTGACGTATTCTCCTAATATTGCACTTGTATCTAATATTGAAAAGCCAAAAGTAGCTTCCTGATCATCTTGTTCATTATCATTTTGTCTTTCGTTGTCATACTCTGTTTTTCTTTCTTCTTCTCTCTTTCTATCAGCATCTCTTCTTGCTTCTTCCTCTCTTTTTTGTCTTTCATATTCAAGTCTCTATCCTGGACTGAGAATAATAGATCCTTGCCCTTCTTGTGTCATAGTTTCAACTATTTCAATGGAAAATTGAGATTCAGGTTGTTGCATGTTTTCGAAAATAGATTGATCTAAGGGTTCAAAAATGGGCAGATCTATTGGTTTATCAATTTTCCTTGTTTCTTTTTGTTTTTCTGAAGTGGGTGTTGCTTTTGGAGTTTATTTTCTTTTTACCTCCCAGGCTAACAAGGTTTGTCTTTCAATTAAAGTTAATATTTGTCCTTTTCTTTGCTTTTCCTCTAATTCCTCTATTGTTGGTTTACCAGTAACCAGTGTAGTTAGCCTTGATAGTCCTACTTATATTGATGGGGGGTTTCGTTTAATAAATATACCTTTCTGATCTCTATTCCTAGGCATAAAGGAATATAGCTAAGAGAAACATAACATAACTAAATTTTTATTGTTTTTGTTTTGTTGTGTTCTTTTTAGATTTTGTTTTTATCCTCTAATTGACTATGTTTATGAATGCCTCCCCAGAAACAGCGCCAAAATGTTGGGCTAATTTATCAACACAAATTAACACAAATATTTCATTATCAATCGAGGTTTGTAAAACTTGGAGGCGTGTCCAAAATGTATGGACATTAGATGTAGTCAATATTAGAAGATAAAATATGAATAACTAAGGAAATACATTTTATAAACATCAATTTAACTAAATAATTTCCAATTTAATGATGCAATAAATGTAAGATGAAGTAGCTCCTAACTTAGGAGATTCATTTGTGTCCTTCTTCTACAATATTACTTGATGAATAGAAATAAAAAACCATTAATTAACAACAGATTAAGATGCACAAATAAATAATGAAAGATGCTCCTAACTTAGGAGATCCTTGATATTCCTCATCACAAATTCATTCATCATAATTCTATTGTTAAAAATCTAGAATTGCGTAAAACTACTCGATAACAAGAAATATGAACTCTAGTTTTTATTCATTAACCCAATAGAAGGAGAGTTCAGCTTGAACACTGGATTTTCCCTTCAAATGAAGATGATAAAGAAACCAAGATTCATCAGCAAACATAGATAATCATACACCAAATCAAGTAAACATATCTGAAAACTTGCCCTCCACCCTTGCTTTGAAAACTTGAATATATTATCAAATACTGCAACTTCAGTCAATCATCCACACCATTGAACAGAAAAATGAAGGTAGAATAGGTTCTTCAAATTAACTTCAAATATTCAGATGCCTCAACATAAAATTATACAAATTCTACATGGCATAAGCCTTCAAAGTTTTGGCTTAAATAGAAGATCATGAAACAAACTGATCTAAAGTATGTCTAACAACTATATCTATCCATATCCACCTATATAATTCAAATTCATCGAGCCTATCACTAAAAATATGGAAAATCCCATGAAATCATAAATCTGCCCTATTTCCTAGGGATTTGTTGAATGACTGGTCTTGTTGGACCAACTTTGACAGGGTCTAATTTAGCTTGGTTTGACTGAACCAATTGGGGTTAGTTCAATCCTATTTCCAAATATTTCCATAAATGTATCCAGCTCGTGCCCGAGTGTCCCGCAAATATGACATCCATATAACTATTAAGAGAATTTCTGATTCTGTCCAAAAATTGCACTTGAAATTCAATTTTCATAAAAACTTCTAAAAATTGCAAAATTAAATTTAAATACCTGAATATGCATAAAATACATCAAAATGAGGTGGATGTGATGGTAAATGGATGGAAACGTATAGAAACTAAGTATGTTTTTTTAGGCAAAACTGGACCAAAATGAGGGCCAATAGAGCTCCATAGACCAAACCCCCTATCTCACCCTTTTTCCAATCCCCATTACTACCATTCGCATGTAGGTCAGCTGACCCTTGGCTAAGTCATTCTCGCAGACCCTTCTTTCTTTTTGTGGTTTGCTCGGAGTAGTTCAGATCCCTTTCCCCCTCTGCCTAGGGATTAGTGGTGCAGCCCCTCAATTCCATCCAAGTGGGTTTCCACTCAGATTCTCTAGCCTTGCCATTGGTCTAATAGGAATTCCGGTTATACCAACACTTGATTTCCATGTAGGGAGAATGTCTGCACCCCATGCCTCCTACCAACTAATTCCCCCTGTCCCCTTCTACCATTTCCTGCCCCTCATACACTCGCTTGCCACAATCAACCTCACCCCAAGCATTGTTTAAGGAGCGCGTGCATCCAAACCCAGAAGCATGCAATTGTCCGCACGGCGATCATAGGCATTAGCTATCTGGTAGCAGGTATGGATACAAAACTAGGAAATTGCCAACAGTTTCCTTCCCCATTGCCACCAGTTGTTTTCTATCCCTCAGACCCTCTTTTTATTTACCCTCCTCTCCCCCCTGCAAAACCTCAACCATAACATAATTACAGTGGTGGAGCAAAGTTGAACTACATACCCGGGATCAATAGGTGTTCCTCGACGAGCTTGGCATCTCGACTTGCTGGTTCTGTCGTCCTCCCTCACCACTGTGATACCACCTTTCTCCACAAGCTGACACTCCAACATTGAATGCTTGCTTCACTCGCTTGCCTATCTTCCTTGCCTTACCTCCTATCCCACTACCTTTCTAACCTCCCCAACATGCATTCATGTCAAGGGTCACCGCACCCATTGCCTTGAGCATGTGGGGGGTGGTCGTACTAATTTCCAGGGTATCAATCATTACTACAACCAGCCTGTTCCAACTATCGGCACGCATCCCGATCGGGGTGAAAGAATTAAAAATGAAAAAAGTAATTTTGTTTTAAATGCTCATGAATTATTCTTAAAAGGTGTTCATTTAATGTGGCTCCAATAATATTTGTTAAAGAGCTCATATATGTTCATGCCTTCATTGAAATTTCCTTTTTATTAACAAAAAGGAAAAGATTATCAAAAAAGGGCTTGCTTATTCATATCGCTGTAAAAGTTAAAAAATTAAAAATTAAAAAGGTTTTGTTAAATAACTTGTGAAAGTGTTTCCAAATGTTTTTTAATATTTTGGTGAATTAGGACAAGGAGTCTCAATTTATTGCCAATTTTAATAAATATTTGAAGGATAATCCATTTGAGATTGTTGAATCACCATTGTTGCATGTCGCCACCATGAGCCACAACTACATCCATAGTTCGAATTTGCTTGAAGTTTTTTAGCAGAGAAGTGAGTCGCTATGTTTGAAGTTTGATTTACTTATTCAGCCATAGTGAGTCAATGCTCAACAAATGTGAAAAACCAAAATGCTACGAAAGTGGAAATGAAAAAGAGTTTTAGTGTATGGGGGAGTAATCTAGTTGAAAATGAAAAATTTGATGAATCCAACAACAATGATTGTTGATGACAATTTGGTGAATCCAACAACAAAGCTTGCTCATGAAAATTTGGTGAATCCAGTAACAAAGCCTACTGATGACAATTTGTTGAATCCAACAAAAAAGCTTGTTGATGACAATTTGGTGAATCTAGTAGTAGTTCTTGTTAATGACAATGAACCTACCACTGGAGCATTCAATGCTATTATGAATCCAACAATTAATATTGTTGATGTAAAATTTGGTGAATAATTGTTCGCTAACGATGAATTCTTGTGCATGATGCAACAAAAACATCATATTGACATGATGTTATCCAGTGAGAGAATCCCACTTGAGTCTGAAAAACAAGTGGAAGAAAACCTGTTTGCAGCAGCAGATGTTAGTAAAGAAGTGAAAGAGACAAATATAAGAACAAAGATAGAGGAAAAGGTAGAGAAGGAAGCCCACAAAGAGAAAAAAGAGATAGAGACAAAAACACATGCAAAGAAGGAAGCACACAAAGAGAAGATAGAGACAGACATAGAGGTAGAGGAAAAGAAGGAAGCCCACAAAGAAAAAAAAAATAGAGATAGAGGTAGAGGCAAAGAAGGAAGCCCACAAAGAGAAAATAAAGGTAGAGAAGGAAGCGCAACATCTTGATTTGGCCAATATTATTTTATTATCTTTTATTTTCAAGATGAACCCAATACTTTATTATAAATAAGAAGGTATTCCGTTCATTCTTCACCATGATTATTATCAGCATCACCACTATTGTCTTCTTGCATTTAGCCCCCATTAGAGTTCTTTGTAGTGTTTTTGGTTTTTGACATATTGAGAGAGAGAATCGATCACTAAGGCAGTAAGGACATCAATGGACCCTTCCCATGGAGGGGGATTTGCAGACCCTTTTTTCGATCCCCTCCACCAAGTGTTATCAATAAAGATTATTATTCATTTAAAAGTCTTTTTTACATTGGATTTCTATTGTTGTTTTCTATTTTGGATCACATTCATCTTTTTATTGCAGTTTTTTCTTGTTTTATTATTCTAGATTTGAAGTGTAAACAACCACAAATTATTGTTAGGGTCACTTGTCACCAGTGACTGAAGTGAAGTGTTTATGGCACACCTACCATTAAATTTAATATTAACAACCTGCAGGGAGTTGCAACCAATGTGTTTTCTCCATTTCAATAGTGATAACATAAAAGGTAAGAATTTTTCTTTAAAATGCATAAGAATAAGTATAAAAGTGGCATAAAGAAGAACTTAATGTTGGAACTGCAATGACACAAGAGAGATCCACATTTTTCTAGGGCTGTTGGAGTGGGAACTATATAAGAAATAAATCTATAGCATGAGTTTCCACTGGTGGATGTCATGAAAAATATTCTTAACAAGGGGTAAGATATAAAGGAGTTTAGAGTAGATGTGGAGGTGATCAGGAAAGTTAGACACAAAAAATGTTGTATGTTTTCTTTAATATTGTGCTGAGGGTGTAGGAAGGATGTTGGTGTATGAGTCTTTTGAAAACAAAAACATACAATAATGGCTTCATAGAGATGCAGGGCCTATAGAAAAATGGTATAGCATTTGACTACATTCATTTTTAGTGCTCCTAAGAGAACATGGAGATAAAGGTCAAGAAACTCTTAAAAATTCTGTCTTTCTTATTTCTTATATGAAAATGGGAAAATAATTGTTACCTTGTTGTTGGCCCCAATATCCATACCATGGGCGAAAACCATGGGTCTAAGGCTTATATTTCTTAAAATTTGAGAAATATATATATATATATATATATATATATATATATGGTCAAGCAAATCAAGCAGTTCGACTATAGGTGTGAATTTTCCAGCAAGATTTAGAGAGAGGGAGAAAACATGGTTGTTGAGTGATAGAAAATGTAAATACCAAGGAACAACATATTTGTATGTTTGTGTGTGAGGATGAATGTTCTAGGTGTGTGTATTCAATAAAAACAGGTTATTTGTTGAATCAGATTGAAAGTGAGAGTGATTGTGATAGCTAGTTGGAATGTTGAAGGGAAAATTAAGTGTCGTAGAGAGAGTAGGATTAGAATGTAGTGAGTAGAAGAAAAAGTGTGGAACAAAGAGTAGATAAAACTATAGTGAGAAAAAGTCAAAGTGGATTGAGAGGTTGAATAATTGTGAAGTATATTGTTGAAAAAGAGTTTATACTAGTGAGATGATTGAGTCAATAACAAACATACAACTAGTGACCTAAAAGACATTGGAGTTCCTTGCATGTGGATTGGTATAAAACTTTGGGGACTCGTGTCTCCAATGGGTTTAATTCTATAAATTTAAAAGGGAATTTTTGTCTCCTATAAGTTGGTGATTTCAAACCATGTAATTGTAAGTTGGTGCCTACATCCATCTATAAAAAATAAATTGTTTTGTGGTTTTCTTCTGTATGGGTTTTTGTGTTAAATATCTTGTGTTTTATGTGCTAATTTGATTTTGTATCATTTATTACATTCTCATTTCAATTTTGAGATAGCATTATTATTGAAGGTGAATGTTTTGAATCGTGCAAAGAAATAAGAATATTAATTCACCCACTCTTAGTATTCAATAATAACATAATGTGATACTAGGTGTAGGATTTGACCCTTTTATCCATCATCATGGGTTACAAGTTGACCTTTGTAGAGTATTATTCATATCATATACATGGATATCCCTTTTTCCATGAGTAACAGGGATGATGTGAAGCCTCTTGAATCATGGTGGAAAAAATAGGAAGGTCATCTTTCGAGTGGCATAACATTTGCATATGAAATTTATTTTACGTCTTTCTTAGATGGTTAGAAAGGTATTTTTGTGTAGAACATTGCTAGTGATTTCGGTATAAGAAATATATTTTGGACCCAAGGAAAATTCATTTAATTCCTCAAACTTCCTCTGAAAGGTTACAAATCTTAATTTGTCAAAGTAGTACTCTTTCTAGTAAAAATGGCTCTATAGGTTGATTCCTCAAATTTTTGACTATGGAAGAAACAAGATGGATAAAAACTAATATAATAATCTAATATGGGTCATCAAGGGTTACTAAAATTTTGGAGTCATGGGGTTAGTGGATTCGGTGGTAAGTGAGCTCTTTCATAGTTAAAAGTTATTAATCATAGTAAGTAATCCAAGTTGATTAATATTCAACATTAGTCAACATAGAGTATTATGTACCCATATTCCCATATATATCATGGTCATCCAATCCCTTATTGAGTGATTTTATTTTCCAAAGCATGTAGTTTTGTATAGGATAAAATTTTCAATCTAATTTTTAAATAATCTACTATAAAATATCCACAAATTTCTTAGATAGATGCAATCCTCCATTCCCCCTCTTTTTCCTCCCATTCCTTTTCAAAATGTAAATTTGAAAGGTAATTTAACACATGTTTTCCTACCACTTTTGAAAACCATGTGGGGGATTTCACTACTTGGACATATAATTTAATAAAAATACACAAACAGAAACTATTTACTAACAAAGGAAAGATTTGACAAAAAACCATATATCCCACATATATCTAAATAAAAATGCATAAAAGTTCTCTATAACTTCTACTAAACCAAGAAAATGTTTAAGGAAGGGTTGCACCATACAATAATGATATAAGATTGTTTTCAAGCATTCCTTCCTCTTACATGCAATAAATATTTATAGATATTGTTACTTTCTCTAGAAGCGTATAACTAAGTAGATGGATCAAACTTAGATTCCACTGAATAAGGAAATGCCCTAACCTATTTAATATTAAAGTATATCTATAAACATGCAAAAAGTCCATATTTCTAAAAATAATATATATGGGCTTATAGGTATAAATAAGATTAATATGGGTTAGGAGGTCATGTGGCAATGGCTTACTATATTAACTATAGTAGACTATTTTCAATGTTGGTTAATATATTCAATGAGAGAGGAGGGTTACTAGGTTAATGTGGTTTCTAGTCATTAATTTGATTGTCGATGGGACTTCTAGTGTATGTAATTAAAGTATTTATAGAATATAATTTGGCACAATATTTGTGAGAGAGTGGGATAATGATTAGTAGGTATTTTTTTATAGAAATTGTTATTGATATTTAATATGGTATCTATAGTCAATATGGTAAACAAAGGTAAATCAATGATGGTAAAAAAATATTGATATGGTTGATGATGTTCATAGTTACTTAGTCACTAAAATTATGAATTGAGGGGTTAGTGTATTAAGTGGTTAATGACTTAACAAAATAGAGCATGGTATTAGTGCAAGAGTGAGAAATGGTTCAATGGATAAACGTAGTAACTATGGAAAATCAAAGTCAATATGGTTAACTAATGTACACAAATTATAGTTGACAATGGTTTATATCATTCATGGTGTTCAAGGATTGTTTATAGGTCAAGGTATTATGGATAAGGTGGTTAATGGGATATTTTGTGGGTTAGGGCTACGTTGGTAATTATAATAGGTAAGTAATGTCAACTAATAATTAACATTGCCTAGCATTCACCAATATAAGATTTGAAGTTATGGGTTAATGGTTATTAGATTAAATGATGGTCAATCCTAAAACACTATGGTCCATGATGGTGAATAAGATTACTTGTGTTCAATGATGCTTTATATGGTCAATGAGGTTGAGGGCTTGGTGGGTTAATGCAATCACTTTGTTAGGATTATTGTGGATGATGAGACTACTAGGATAAGCAATTATTGGTTTAATGGAATATTATTTGGCACAAATTTCCAGTAAAGTGGCCTAAAGGTAATTTTCCAAATGTAGTTATATGGTGAACTATGTGGACCATTTGATATATAATCAATATGGTAAGAGGGGTAAAGGGTAGTCAATGGAGGTGAATAATGGTCAATATTTTTGATGATGTTCAAGGGACATTGAATCATTATATTTAGAGGTCAACCAGTTAGTGGTTTGAGTTGTAAATGGGTCAATGCATAGGTAAAGGGTGGGTGGCTAGTTTTAGGTTATTGATGTTAATGAATATACAATAGTACTCAACAATGTGGATTAGGTGGTTATGGGTTAATGGTTTATTAAATCAATCATTGTTAATGATGGTCAATGATGGAATACTATGGTATACCATGGACAATAAGGTTGACCATGATTAACAATGATACATATGGTCAGTGAGGATGAAGTGTTGACGGGTTGATGTGGCCACTAGGTTATAATTTTTTGGGTGATGGCATTATCTAGCTATGTCGTTAGTAGATAAGTGGAGTATAAGTACCCATGGCATTAGTGAGAAAAAATTATTGTTTAGTAGGGTCATGTGGTTAATATGGTGAATTATAATTAATATACCTTATATGGTCAAGATGGTTAATAAAGTTCAACTCTATTCAATGACAATTTATAATTTTAATGACAGTTAAAGTTTACTAAGTTATCATTATTATATGAACATCCTAGAGGGGGTGGGGTAGTGGATTAGTTGGTTAATGGGTTTATTTATGGGTAATGCATAGTTAGCTAGTTGTGACAAGTGGCCAATCTCCACTATGGTCAAAATTAATTACCATTTATCAATATGAGTTAAGGGGGTTATGTTTCATTGATTCATCATATCAACAATTAGAAAAAAGGGTTATTAATGATTTATTACAACCCTCTATGTTTAATTATGTGAACCAAGCCCAACTATTCTCAATAGTGATTGATGATGGTTAATATATTGATAGGTAATGGGTTAAAAGGGTCACCATGTTAAGATGCTTGTAAGTGATGAGGGTATTGAGTTATGCATTAAATGGATTAATAGAATATATGTTGGGACACTATTAATGGATAAAGATCTTAGGGTTAGTTCAATTGAAATAAATTATATGATAAAATATGGTGAATGTGGTCTCTATAGCCAATATGGTCATCACAACTCAAAAATACGGTCTATATAGCCAATAAAGTCATCACAACAAAAACAAGGTTAATTGTGGTCAATAATAATAGTTATGGTAAGTCATATATGTCAAGGGGTATACTAGTGTAAAATTATTTAAGGGTGAATGTTTCGGAGATCATAATGATTAGAAGTTATAATGTGTATGAGGTCATAATGGTTATGAATCTCATTGATTTAAGGGGTTTGTTTGATATGGGGGTATAATGAGTATGCGTTAAGAATGTTCAAGGTGTGGATATATGATTAATAATTTGTAAACAATATAGTATGGCATGAGGGGAAAACTATTTGAACATTTGTGAGAGTAATAGGAGTAATGTTACTTCACCAACAACACAAACATTCATTAATAATATTACTACTATTACTCCTTAGTATCTATTAGCTTCCTATACCAATAGGAGTCATAATTTTTTAATGGCTAAGATTAAACTTGTAATATGTACAAACCTTTGCTCTCTGCAAATGTTTTCCATATTCAAAAAATTAAAAAATTTAAAGAGGGTATGTCCTAAAAGAAAAATCAAAGGACAAAAAGAATAAAAAAGGTAATAAAAAAGATGAAGAAAATGAACCCCAGGAAAAGAAAAGACCATTAAAGTGTGCAAGTCAAAATGCCACTCCTAGTTACTTTTTGATGCAGAATAAATGATTGTGTGCAGCTTGTTATCTTTGCCATAATCCACGACAGTAAAAATGTTTAAACTTGACTATTTCATGTTTTTAATTTCATACTTATAGATAGAGAATAAAATCTGACCAAACTGTTTAATCTTGGCAGATAATTATATTAGGCAGAGTGAATAAAAGGAGCTCAACTATTTAATTTAAGCCCTTGGATGTAATAAGGTTAGACTTAGTTAGATTACTATTGAAAAGAAAATAAAATTTTTTGATAAGGATTTTCCAACTTAAGTGCACCCTAATAAAGAGAAGTAAAAATGGTAGGATGAGTAGGTGGGTAAGTAGAAGAAAGGTTGCAGAATTGTGATGATTTTTAGATAAAAGCATATTGATCACCTTCATCATCAAAGTTCTAAGTATGGATGAAAATTGGACATGCATCAAGTCCACAAAGTCAAATTGATTAACTTCCCTCACTCATTACACCTTTCACTTAGCTAATTTCCAATAAAAAGTCTTAAATTAGCCAAAACCTTAAGTCAAAGGGCTTCAGAGCATTTCTCTGACTTCTGGAGGGACCAGACCCTTGGCCCAGTGACTTATAGGTCCTAAGTACTAAAAACCCCCTCATAAACATTCACCCCTTTCAATTTACTCATATTCCCAAACAAATCCCTTTTCCTAAGAAAAAACATCATTTTCCTAAGGAAAAGTCATTTTCCCCTAATAAACCCCTTTTTCTAAGGATAAAATCTTGTTATCTTAGGAAAAGTGATCACCCCCATGAAGGAGACCACTTTTCTCAAAAAACCCAAAAAATACTTTTGGCCTAAGTATAATGTGTTTATGACAATGCAAATGAATGAAATACATTACACTTAGTGCTTTTTCATTCTTCACCGTTATCATTTTAATTTCTAACGTTTATACGTATTAACTCCCGAAAAAAAGAAGCAATATAACCCTTTCCCATATGTTAGAAATAAATCCTTAATATTAATACCCCTCCCGAAAAGTTTGAAACATAAACTTTATAATAACCCAACCTGACCAATGAGTTAATTAATCGATCAACGATTAATTAATAATCTAACTGTCTGCCAAAGAAACACCTACGATGCCCTAATCTCACCTTAATCCATTGTTTAAATAAAAATCGTCATGTTTAATCATTGGTCGGGCCCCTCCACTTCCTTTCGTACAAAATCCCTACGCTGATCACCGTGCGATTGCCTCCCCTTTAATCTGACGGTTGTCAAACATATCAGGCAGCCTCCAAAACCTGAACTTTACCCACCCGATATGGGTTGTTTTCATTTGGGCCCCCGTGCTACGTGGTGTCCAATGAGTGGGATCGGGTGGCCTGCCCCCAAAACCACCCAGCCCACAAAAGCGGTGCGAACAAACCCGCTTACTGCCTCCCGCTAAACAACAAAGCCATCACATCCCCTATTAAAAGCCAAAAGTAATTTTCCCCATGTGCCTGCCAAATCATTGACTTCGTGAATAAAACCAAAAAAACTTGATTATTTTTTTTTTATCGTGAAAAGAATGCTCCAAACCTCCACGCATGTGATTGACAACACCCAACCACCAACCTATAGAAGCCACTGAACTTCCAGTCCACCCTCCAGTTCACATAGGCCTTTTGCAGCCATGCACTGTCGCTTGTCGACTCGTTTAGAGTCAAATTTCCCAAAAATTCCAGATATTTATCCAAACTCACCAAAAATCGTGTCTCATTTCTGAACCAGTTACTCAATTTCTTAAAATTATTAAGTAATTAACTGAAATAATTGCTCTGCAACCCCAAAACTGCTCTATGTCAAAACCAAATTGACTGAAAAACCCTTTTCCCCATTCTTAAATCCATAAGAATTAAGAATGGTCGCTCCAGTTGCTATGGATGTCCAACTAGTTTCAACTCCCCACCGAGATTTAATCCATCTCCCTTTAGCAGACAAAGACTTCCAAATCAAGGACACCTATGTCCATGAATCCCCACTCAAATTATGCTGTCGGTACAGAGACCAATACCTAAACCATGTAGATAAAATAGGTCTTTGGGAGTCTAATTTACCCAAGTATCAATTTCCTCAAGTGCATACCTTTCTAGAAATTGTCCATTATTGCCATGAAAACTACTTTCCCAACCGAAGAACAGTGATGTCCCCTGACCATACTATACTTTTCACCATTACTATTGAATTCATCAATGAAATGTTGCAGCTGCAACCGGGACAAAATCTGACCCCTATTTCCATTAGAGAACTACTAGACAAATTCCCCAAGATTACCCCTGTCATACTTAATGAAATGTTCCAGACCTTTATTGTGGAAGAGAAATATATTCCAAAGGATCCTCCCCCATAAATGTGGACCATATTTTCTGAACTCGGCCAGGACATTATGTCAACGATATCTAGTGTCTTGGGCTATACTACCAGTGAGTATATTGATGAAATCATTCTAGCCCTCATGTCCATCTTCACTCTAGGACAACCACCTGCCATCATATATGATTATGCCAAATTCATAACAGATAAAATGCACGATCAATTCTTAAGAATGGAAAATGAAAGAGTATTCAAGTATTCCTCAGTTTTTTACCACCTTTTCTTATATTATCAAGCTGATAAATTCCCATTTACTCTTCAAAAACTTAATACCAGAGCCAACCCTAGGTTATTAGTCTTATGGACTCCTTCAATCCAAAAATATGAATCACCATATCCATACACAGACTTCATAGATCTTTTTTTACATCTTGTAGTGACCATGCTGCTAGGAAGTCCTCCTCCAAGGATCAATTCATATATCAGGAGGATCCTACAACTTTCAAAACAACACAAAGTGGGAGATTGGTACTTGTACCAAAATCACACTGAAATTAGGATCTATGCCTGTGAGTTAGCACCATAAAAGTTACGTAGATACCTCCCAATGAGGTTATTTTCTCTGTAGTACTACAGATAGATAATCAACTCAAATGAGGTACATTTTTTGAAAGCCAAAAAGAAGCCTCAATTAAAAATCAAAGATAAACTAGGCCCCTTTGTTTGCAATAGTCGAGAAGTGAGAAGAGAAGTAGAAGAAATCCTTCGAAGGCTCAGACTGAAACAAAGCTTCATATGGAGATATGACCCCTTTGATTTCATCTGCAATAGAAGACAGAAAAATAGGTTCTCTCCCTATATCCACCATAGAATCCATGAGACAGAAAAATATACAAATCAATTGGAATGGGTGGAGAATAATGTAGTAGACAAAGATAGCACTAAAATTGTTATTGAAAATGCATTAATTGATCTAGAGAGGAGGCTTGATTAAGGTTCTTTCATACAGGTACTAGAAGAATCCCAAGCCGAAAGGGAATCATAGGCACACAGTGAACAACAAGCAGAAGAAAGACCCCAGGTGCAAGAAGAATCAGAACAACCAGATTTATCAGAAGAACTAACTCAGAGAAGACTACCAGAGCCCATTATGAGTACCCCCCCACCTTGCAGACTCCTCTAAATGAGGAGAACAACCCCAAAAGAGACGGGGAGGAGGCCACTCCTTCAGGCGAAGCCATTTCACAAACATATATCAAAAGGCAAAGGTTAAATCCTTTCTTTGAGCAAGAATTCACAGAAGAAACAGCTGGAGCCACAAGCACAAAAAGAGAAGGGAGCAGGCATGCTACTCCCTCTGCAGGAACACAAGAGCCTTCCTCAACAGCTACTCAGGTGTTGGAAAGACAACAAAGTGTGGAAGTGTCCTCATTCGGAACTCTAGCTAGCCAAGACCAGGACATCAGAGAAAAATACAAAGAAATAAAGGCTAGGAATGAAAGGCTAAAACTCCAAATCTATGCACAGTACCTCAAAATGGCTCCAACCAACCAAACAATGCTTATGTCAGCCTTTGATGTAAACAAAGGTAAAATGCAGATTACTTTCCTGAAAATCACCACTCAGCAACCCAGATCAGCAGCTGAATACCAGAAGACATATTTTGAAGTGTTGGCAAAGGATATACATCCTATTGACTAGATTGAATTTCATAAACAGATAAGAGAGATGGTATATTCCACTTTGACAAGAAAAGAAATTGTAGACCACCAATTACAGAATTCGCTAAATAATATATTAGCACAGTTTCAACTAGAAAAGGCCTCCTCAAAGGCCAAGGATACCAAAATCAAGTCATTGGAGGACTTAATAATAGAGTTAGGACATGATCCCAAAGATGTGAAAGCTGCAGAAAGGTTAATTAAAAACAAGAATGATGACATAGCTGCTTTGAAAAAGCAGCTCAAAATTCCACATCTTCATCATCCACAAACAACAGAAGTCTTAGAAACTCAAAAGGAACAAGAAGAGCTTATGGACTTGGTCCATAAACTAAATGATCAGCTGAAAGAAATAGAAAAGGAGTTGGACACATTGATTCATTCTAAACAGAGTGAGTTGGCCACCACTCCATAGACTGTTATTCCCATAGTCTCTACTGCAGTTCCCTCAACATTAGCAGCCTCTTTAGCACCAACAACTCCACCTACTATAGCCATGCCAATCATAACCGAGTCTACAACTGCAGGAACATCAACAAAAAAGACAGCAGAGTTAGTGAAAGCCATGGAGGATATGACCATCAAGAATACAGAGCTAAAAAGGCTTAAGGAGAAAGTGACATGCTTCGAAACTGACTGTAAGCTTGCCCAAATACAACAAAAGGAAGAAGCACAGAAAAACCTAAGGATGGGTGAGAGGATAAAGTTCCTTGAAAATTATTTAACATTGCAAGAGACACTAGGAGAAATTGAAGAGATTCTCTGGGCCAACATCATTAACTCTATCAATGATGTTTGGCCATCAATTCAAGTAATAATTGAGCAAATAGAACTGGTGAAAGTGGCCACCGGATCAATACAAAAGACAAGTGAAGACCTAGGGGACCAGCCTGAGAAGGCTAATCAACTCATAAAATTCTTGAACAGCAAGAACATGTATGAACTAAATGAGCTTGGTGTGGAGGATAGAACTGAAACCATAATCGAAATGAAAAATGTTCTGACTAAAAGAAACCTTATGCTCAATTTAGAGAAAAGATGCCAAAGCATGCAAGCAGACATTGACAGATTCATGGCAAAGTTTCAAATTTTGAGGGAAAAGGGCCTTCCCAATCCTATGGTCATCCATGACAAACTTATGACCCAACAGGACTACACTGACAGATTAAGAAAGTTAGCCAAATACCAAGCAAGTACTTCAGAAGTCAAAGCACTGCCCACAGGGAAAGTATTATATGATAATTTAGAAAATCTATTCTTTCTGGAGCATGAAGTAAAGCATCTATTTTTCAGCAAGCCAAATTTTGTCAAATACACTAAGGAAGATGAGGTATACAGAAAGATGATTAAGGAAAAACTACCTAAAGATGAATGGTGGGTAAAAATGATAGATTTACTATAAGTTACCACAACAAGTCTACATGGCAGCCAGATGAAACAGGTAAACAGGGTCAAAGAGTAACAGGTAAAGAGTATCAGTAAAGATTGAAGAACAAAATGTGATTCCAGCACACAAATATCAATCACTTAAAGAGTTAAATTCAAACTACAAACAACCAGTGAAATCACAATAAAAGGGATAGCAAGATGCATTTTTCCATCTATCTCTATCTTCATGCTTGAAGAAATTTTTTGATTTCCTAGATTAATTCTCAAACTGTTATGATATATTTTGTAATATTTTTTGTATAAATACTTCACCTTTCAAAGTATTTAGTGTGGATTCAAAGACATTTCTATTGACATTTTCCTCTCAAGTTAGAGTGATATTGTATCAAGACTGGATTGGCTTGTTGGATCAAGGAATAAAGTAAAGACATTTCACGGGATTCTTGTGTAAAGCGGAAACCAAATAAGTATTTTCTCTTATGTGTATTATTGTTTCTCTTTATGTTTATTAAAAATCATATGTGTTTCTATGAAATCTGAATGGTAAACTAGGAATGATATTTCAAAACTCACTTTAATGTTCCTTGTCCTGATTGTTTACATTCATAATGTTTTTTGCTAAACTATATTAGTTTGGGAATTCTTAACTACTCCCTTACTTCCGTATTTCCCCCCCTAGGTCTATAGTAAATGATTCTTAGTTGCCCTTTTCTCATGATCACCTCCTACTCTTCATCTTGATCCCGGTCTAAGGATTCTTCATTGCCCTTTCACCCTAGTTAGTACCACATCATCCATTTGAACCTGAAGATTTTCCTTTTTCTTTGGTAGCCTACCCTGTGAACTCTACCTTTAGTGATTGATCTGATCTAGTTAAGTCATCCTTTGATTGACTCCATAGCCCAATGGCTTGAAGGCCTTGTCCCCAGAATTCCACCACCCAACCAAAATCAAAACCTTATGAGCACTAAGAACTAGCCTAAAATCCCACCCAAAACAAAGTTAAATTATAAAGAGAGAGCCCTCTCTGGACTTAGGTTGGCTAGAACCCGAGTCTAAAAGATTAGGTTTGTGGTTACCTCGGATTATTCCTTCTTTTTATAACTTCTAAGGAAAACTTCTGAGTGATAACATAGTGGCGACCATACTGGAGATCTCAAACCCTCAGTCTTAATAAACCTTTGATAAATTTCAAGTTTTTATTTCAAGCCTCTTGAAGGGTTTAATGGAAGTTATTTATAAAATTTCACAAAAAGGAAATAATTAGAAAAAGCTTGAAATCTCGCTTCAAGGAGGACTCACTATATTAGGGCCAACCCTGATCCAAACCCTCCCCTAGTATTTGACAATCCGAAACTTATTTCAAGAATATCCAGAAGATGTGAAAGTTCAGTTAGCCCCACACCTTTAATTAAAGTAGATTCTTGCCCTAATGAGTGGTTGTTTTTAGAGGACCTCCCCTTTGAAAAAAAAATTCACCTTTCCTTATTTAGAACTAGGTTTGAGAGTGCGCTTGATGACATAGTTATAGATCTAGAATTTACAACTAAACATGAAAGGGAAAACTTCTCAATTGATCAGTATCTTCTAAATGCCCCTCAGTCATCCCTCACTACTATTAGGATCCCTGAACTTTCTGAAATAGCTTCAACTTCCTTTAGTTCATCATTATTCCCTCACATCTCTGAAGTTCATTCCACACTTCCATTCATACCTTCACTTCCCCATCAACCTATCACTACACATC
The DNA here is from genome assembly GCA_031772625.1 of Pinus tabuliformis. Taxonomy (NCBI): domain Eukaryota; kingdom Viridiplantae; phylum Streptophyta; class Pinopsida; order Pinales; family Pinaceae; genus Pinus; species Pinus tabuliformis. Next base: position 62,322,879 of record CM062805.1, on the reverse strand, counting down.
AAACACCTAGTACCTACAGCTACCCATCCACCTCTGTACCACCCCCTGTTACCTCAACTCTAGTTCTCAGTCCTGCCCAACTTAGAGCCATGGAAAATAGATATGCCCCTTTTGTGTTACCTACTCCACAAGGCACCATGCCACAAGACTACCAGAGTAAAATTGTCTTATTTGATGACACAGGATCCTACACAGCACAGTGGTATACAAGAAATATGACAGATCATTTTGAATTACATGAAATTGATATTAGAGATGTCCAAATGAGAATTTTTTTCCCAAAATCTAGCTGGCAATGTGAGAACATGATTTAGAGCTTTACCTAACAATAGTATAGATAGTTTAGAAGTTTTTTACCATCAATTTTTAAATAGATGGGACAAGAAAAAGAACCCTCTTCAAATCCTATCAGAGTATGAAAACATTAGGAGAGGACAAAATGGGATAGTTCAGGATTATTGTACTAGATTTAGTAGTGTATACAATGCAATTGCAATCAACCTTAGACCCCCACATGGCTTAGCTCTGATAAAGTTTCCAGACAGGTTTGACACTGATATGGCATTTCAACCTAGAGAAATAAATCCACCAACTCTAGAAGATATGCAGAGTGTAGCAGTTAGTGTAGAAGCTAATCTACTAGCAAAAAGAGCTAGGGTTAGGAATGAATGAAGAACACCCTTGAAAGGTGAAACCTCACCTTTTAACCTTAAAATGAATGCCCTAGCCAAAGGAATGGAAAAACTAATGGATAGGATGGAAAACATTGAAAGGAAGCCTGACTAGGATAACCAGCAGGAACCTCCAGTGAGAAATCCAAACTTTGGGAAGAATCAAAACCAAAATACTAGAAAAAATGGACCTAATCAAAATATTAGGCCTCCTTTTTAAGAAAACTTTGCTGAAGCATCCCATTCAGAAGACCTTGGACAAGATACCCAAATTAACTTAATGGGATTAGATGATGAGGAAACTGTCTTTCTAACTCAAGATGATGAGGAATTACATATGCTTCAGTAGTTGTAGAACCAATCTAGAGAATCATTCGACTACAAGCAAGGGTATGATTCTACTATCTTCGAAGTGCATAAATAGTACAATCTAAGGAGCAAAAAGAACATTGTTGCTTCGGACCAAAATGACAAAGAAGTACCTAATCTGCCTAAGAAATTAAAACAGTTGTAGTTACAAAAAATCTCCTCTCTAGACCAAATCAAAAACCTCCTAGTCCTACCATTGTAGATGTAACCAATGACCAACCTTCCACTTCAGTTCCCTCCAAGGAAACAGTGGAACAATCTCCAGACATTGTATTAGAAAACCGACTAAAAAAGACTCCAAACACTGAAAAAGAAGAACAAACTACTCCAAACCCTACTGTTAAAATTTCAAACATTCAAACAAAGAAATCCCCTCTTCCTTTCAATTTGGGAGCAGAGATGGCCAAACTGAAAATCTCAGTTCCTTTAACAAAACTGATTAAACATGAAACTTACAAATCTCAAATAAGAAAATCCTTAAATTTCGGTGAGAATGAAGACTGTGTTAACGTATTTGATGATTAGCCTGAGCTAATTTTCGGTCCTGATGTTAATGGAAAAATAGTAGAAGCAGGGATACCACCCTTTTACATTAACCTGAACATTCACGATAAAATCCTACACAATGCTATGCTAGACTCTGGGGCTTCAGACAATCTAATCCCTAAATCTCTTATGGAGAAACTAAATTTGGATATCACTAGGCCTTACAAGGACCTGTTTTCATTTAATTCAAGTAAATTTAAGTGCCTAGGACTTATAAAAGATCTGTGTGTTTCCCTAGTGAAGTACCCTGCTAAGACCATTCTTATGGACATAGTTGTTGCTGATATACCACCTAAATATGGCATGTTTTTGTCTAGATCATGGGGTGCTAAACTCCAAGGATATCTACAACTTGACATGTCATATGCTACAATATCAGTATTTGGACATCCTAAAAAACTGTACAGAGAGACCCTAATGAAGTATGTAGTGAGTAGCCAGGAGAGGCCTCAAAACTTTCCTATATATTCTAGGCATTCTAATATCGATTCTTTCATTTTGTACAATGCTGAAACAAACCAAGAAAATACTTCAAACAACATTACTTCAGAACCAAAAGAAATTGCAGTTGCAACAGAAAATCAAATTGTCCAAATTCAAGAGCTTTCAGATGAAAAAGATGACAAAGATACCTTAGCCAAAGAAGATTTTGTTCCCCCGAGACAGTAAGAATTATGAACATGAAATACTATGGCATCTTGAATTTGATGGGTTAATGAACAAACTAGGTGCAGGAGCAGGAGTGTGGATTTACAATTTAGAAAATGATTACTCAGAGGGACATGCCTACAGGTTGAACTTCAAATGCACTAACAACATGGTCGAGTACAAAGCACTTATTTTAGGCCTCAAACTGGTTAAAAGGTTAGAAGCCATAAGAGTTTCTATTATGGGAGATTCTGAGTTGGTTATAAAACAAATGAATGTTGTTTATATGACTAGAGATCCTAGGTTAGGTTTTTATAGAGGAACAGTTGTAGAAATATTAAATACTTTTTTAGAAACTAAGCTTGAAGTCATCCAAAAAAAACAAAATATGCAAGCTCATAGTTTAGCTATGTTTGCTAGCACTTGTAAGTTACCATTTCAACCTAACCATCAGTACACTGCTGAGGTTAGGCACAAACTTGCTATCCCTGACAACTTAAAAAACTGGCAAGTATTCACTAATGACCAAAAAATCAACAATTTTCTAACTTTAGATGAAGAATTTGTAAATAACAACATAGATACTGACATAACATTATATCTTGATTTTATAGATAAAATAGAAATTAACAAGTTAGAAGATAAGGGGATAGATAGATTCCATCCCACAAAGTTTGCAAAATCAGATATTCAAAACCTAAAGCAAATTGAAATTGATGAGATAATTGAAAAAGACTATGAAATCATCAATCTCAAAGACAATTTTTTGCCCAAAAGATTAACTCCTTTGGATGATTTGTTTGATTGAAACGATGTCCCTAGAAAGCCAAAAATGGAACCCTTAAAATCAGACATAGAGGAGTGTAACATAGGCTCTAAGGAAGATCCTAAATTGATAAAACTTTGAAAGTCTTTACCTCCTAATGAAAAAGTGAAATACATAGAACTGCTAAAAGAATTCCAAGATGTTTTTGCTCGGAGTTATGAGGACCTTAAGTCCTATGACACCAGCATAATACAACATATCATTCCCTTAAAAGAAAACCATAAACCTTTTAGACAGAAGCTTAGAAGGATTAATCCCATTCTATTGCCTTCTATTAAAAAGAAAATTAAAAGAATGTACGAAGCCAAGATCATAGCACCAATTAGATTCTCTGATTGGGTTTCTAATTGGGTACCCACAAGAAAGAAAACTTGTGAAATTAGACTTTGTGTTGACCTTAGGAATCTCAATAAAGTTTCACTCAAGGATAACTACCCTCTTCCCAAAATGGATCACATATTACAGAGGGTAGTAGGTTCAACCAGAATCTCATTGTTAGATGGGTTTTCTGGTTATAACCAGATTTTAGTCCACCTAGATGACCAAGAAAAAACTACATTCACCACCCTTTGGGGGAATTTCATGTATGTGAAGATGCCTTTTGGCTTAAATAATGCTGGGGCCACCTTTAAAAGAGCTATGGATATATATTTTGATAAGGAAATCCATGACTTCCTTGTAATATACTTAGATGATATCACAGTGTTCTCAAAATCTGATGAACAACACCTAGATCATCTAAGGCAGGTCTTCACCTAGTGTAGGAAGTATGGAATTTCTTTGAATCCCAAAACATCTTTATTTGGGTTGGAAGAGGGAAAACTATTAGGCCACATAATCTCTAAATATGGTATACGAATAGATCCTGCAAGAATTGAAGCCATCTTACAGATACCACATCCTAGGAGCATAAGAGAACTACAAGCCTTTTTGGGTAAAATAAACTTTCTGAGAAGATTTACTTCTAACTTAGCAGAACTAATTAGATTATTAAATAACATGCTGAAGAAATATGTGACTATTAAATGGACACTAGAGGCTAAGAGGTCTTTTGAATATATAAAGCTAGCCTTAACACAAACACCAGTTCTAATCAGTCCAATGTCTCACAGGGATTTCATCATATTTTCTTTTGCCTCAGAACACACAATTGCTGTAGTCTTACTACAGAAGAATGATCATGGTTTTGAAAAACCTATTGCCTTCTATAGAAAATCCCTAAGGGATGCACCTTTAAAGTACAATATAATGGAAAAGCAAGCTTTTTCTCTAGTAAAAACCATAAAAGATTTCAGAGTTTAGATCCTATATTCTCATGTAATAGCTTATGTTCCCAATGCTATAGTCAAAGACATCCTAACACAATATGGTCCAGATGGGAAGAGAGGGAAATGGATAGCTACCATATTAGAATATGACTTAGAAATTAAACCTACAAAATTGATCAAAGGCTAAAGTTTAGCCAAGCTCATTACTGAATTGAACCATTAGGCCCTAGATATAAATTTTATTGTAGAATTGGATAATGAAGAGGAGATGGCGACTCCACCAATTAGCTAGGCCTTTACTGACTCATCATGGTATGTTGACATTATCTACATTGTACAAAATCTTCAAGCTCCTCTTGAATTATCCAGGACTAAATGTAGCTTCTTAAAAATGAAATCTTTGAAGTTTTGTATAATTGAAAATGCTTTATTTTGAAAAAATCACGAAGGCATACTTCTTAACTGTTTACTAAAAGAAGAATTTGACAAAATATTACAGGATTTTCATGTAGGTGACTGTGGGGGACATCTTTACCTAAAAACCACAGCTGACAAGATCCTAAGAGCTATTTTTTATTGGCCCACTCTATTTTCTGATGTAAAGAAATTTGTGACCTCATGTCATAAATGTCAGATTTTCGAAGGAAAGAGAAAACTTTTACCCTTACCCTTGAAGCCAATATCTACTAAAGACCCATTTCAACAGTGGGGTCTTGACTTCGTTGGTGAAATCCATCCCCCTTCCTCTGCCCAACATAGATGGATCTTGACTGCTATAGATTATTTCACAAAGTGGATAGAAGCCATACCATCAAGACAAGCCACTGACACTGTCATAATAAACTTCCTTGGGGCCAACATTCTGTCCAGATTTGGATGCCCCACCAAAATCATCACTAGAAATGCAGTAACTTTCAAATCTAAGAGAATGATTGATTTCTGTAACAAGTATCATATAACTTTGGGTCACTCCACAGCCTACTATCCCCAAGGAAATGGACTAGCAGAGTGTTCCAACAAGAGCTTAGTGAATATCATCAAAAAATTGTTGGAAGATAACAAGAAAACCTCGAACAAGAAGCTAGTAAATGCCATGTGAGTAGATAGGCTGACCACAAATAAATCCATTAGCACCAGTCCTTGTCAATTAGTTTATGGAATGGAGGTTGTTTTCCCATCTTCCTTGGCAACACCAGTGATGAAATTACTCCAAGAGGTACAAGTTGAGCCAAATGATATTCAAAGGAGAATCAACCAGACAATTCACTTACAATAGACTAGGGAAGAAGTGTACATGAGATCCCAAGTATTGTAGAAAAGATTCAAGAAAGCTTTTGACAAAAGGACTAGGGGAGAAGATTTTTGCCTAGGAGATAAAGTTTTGAAATGGAACACAAGGAGGTAGGATAAAGGTAAGTTTGACTTCCTATGGAAAGGCCCTTATATCATTTATGCTTTTAGAGGCAATAATGTTTTTTTCCTCAAAGAATTGGATGGCAAAGAAGTGGAAGGAGGACCAGTTAATGGTCAAATGCTTAAGCACTACATAGACCCTAGTCACTGATTTCACTAACTACCTGTAAATATTCTATTTTTGAAAAAGTTTAATGTTGATTGGATGGTAATTTTTGGAATTAAAGCCCGAAGAGAAGGCCTTAAGCTTCAAAAGTTTCACTATCATAAATAGTAATAATGCAGAAAAGTGGAAGGAAAAAGTTGCAAAGTAAGATCACAACAATTCAAAATGGTCATTGATCTACAAGTTCTTGACATTTCACCACGAAATTCCATCCCCAAGTGGAGCCACTATTAGGTTCCTATACCAATAGGAGTCATTATTTTTGAATGGTTGAGATTAAACATGTAAAATGTACATAACTTTGCTCTCTACAAATGTTTTCCATATTCAAAAAATAAAAAAAATGCAAACAAGGTATGTCCTAAAAGAAAAATCAAAGGAAAAAAAGAATAAAAAAGTCAAAAAAAGATGAAAAAAATGAACCCCAAGAAAAGAAAAGACTATGAAAGTGTGCAAGTCAAAATGCCACTCCTAGTTACTTTTTTATGCAGAATAAATGATTGTGTGCAGCTTGTTATCTTTGCCACAATCCATGATAGTCAAAATGTTTAAACTTGACTATTTCATGTTTTCAATTTCATGTTTATAGATAGAGCATAAAATCTGACCAAACTGTTTAATCTTGGCAGATAATTAGATTAGGTAGAGTGAACAAAAGGAGCTCAACTGTTTAATCTAAACCATTGGATGTAATAAGGTTACACTTAGTTAGCATACTATTGTAAAAGAAAAGAAAATGTTTTGATAAAAGTTTGCTAGCTTAAGTGTTCCTTAATAAAGAGAAGTAAAAATGGTAGGATGAGTAGGTGGGTAAGTAGAAGAAAGGTTGCAGAATTGTGATGATTGTTATATAAAAGCATATTGATCACCTTCATCATTAAAGTTCTAAGTATGGATGAAAATTGGACATGCATCAACTCTATAAAGTCAAATTGATTAACTTCCCTCACTCATTACACCTTTCACTTAACTAATTTCCAATAAAAAGTCTTAAAGTACCCAAAATCTTAAGTCAAAGGGGCTCAAACAATTTCTCTAACTTCCAGAGGGATGGACCCTCACGCCAATGACTTACAGGTCCTAAGTACTAAAAACCCCCTCATAAACATTCACCCCTTTCAATTCACTCATATTCCCAAACAAATCCCTTTTCCTAAGAAAAAACATCATTTTCCTAAGGAAAAGTGATTTTCCCCTAATAAACCCCTTTTTCTAAGGATAAAATCTTGTTATCCTAGGAAAAGTGATCACCACCATGAAGGACAACCCTTTTCTAAAAAAACACAAAAAATACTTTTAGCCTAAGTATAATGTGTTTATGATAATGCAAATGAATGAAATACATTACACTTAGCACTTTTTCATTCTTTACCATTCCATATTAATTTCTAACGTTTATATGTACTAATTCTCGGAAAAAAAGCAATATAACCCTTTCCCGTATGTTAGAAATAAATCCTGAATATTAATACCCCTCCCCGAAAAGTTTGAAACATAAACTTTATAATAACCCAACCTGACCAATGAGTTAATTAATCAATCAGCGATTAATTAATAATCTAACCCTCCGCCAATGAAAACACCTTTGATGCCCTAATCTCGCCTTAATCCATTGTTTAAATAAAACTCATTGTGCTTAATCATTGGTTGGGCCCCTCCATTTCCTTTCATACAAAATCCCCACACCGATCAACATGCGATCACCTCCCCTTTAATTTGACAGTTGTCAAACATATCGAGCAGCCTCCAAAACCTGAACTTTACCTGCTCGATATGGGCTATTCTCATTTGGGCCCCGATGCTACGTGGCACCCAATGAGTAGAATCGGGCGGCCTCCCCGCGAAACCACCCAGCCCACAAAAGTGGTGCGAACAAACCCTCTTACTGCCTCTCGCTAAACGATAAAGCCATCACATCCCCCGCTAAAAGCCAAAAGTACTTTTCCCCATGTGCTCGCCAAATCATTGACTTTGTGAATAAAACCAAAAAAACTTGATTATTTTTGTTTTATCATGAAAAGAACTCTCCAAACCTCCATGCACACAGTTGACAACATCCAACTACCAACTTACGTCCAACCACCAACCTGCAGAAGCCACTGAAATTCCAGTCCACCCTCTAGTTCACATAGGCCTTCTACAACCATGCACTATCACCCATCAACCCGTTTAGAGTCAAAATTCCCTAAAATTCCAGGTATTTATCCAAATTCACTAGAAACCCTGTCTCATTTCTGAACTAGTTACTCAATTGCTTAGAATTAATAAGTAATTAAGCGAAAGAATTGCCCTGCAACCCCAAAACTTCTCTGTGTCAAAACCAAATTGACTGAAAAACCATTTTCCCCATTCTTAAATCCACAAAAACTAAGAATGGTCGCTTGATTTGTTGTGGATGTTCGACCAGTTTCAACTCCCCATCGGGATTTAGACAATCTCCCTTTGGCAGACAAAGACTTCCAAATCAAGGACACATCTATCCATGAATCCCCACCCAAATTATGCTGCTTGTACAGAGACCAATACCTAAACCATGCAGATAAAATAGGTCTTTGGGAGTCTAATTTACCCAAGTATCAATTTCCTCAAGTGCATATCTTTCCAGAAGTTGTCCCTTATTTCCATCCAAACTACTTTCCCAACCAAAGAGTAGTGATGTCCCCTAACCATACTGTACTTTTCACCATTACTACTGAATCCATCAATGAAATGCTACAGCTACAACCAGGACAAAACCTGACCCCTATTTCCATTGGAGAACTGCTAGAAAAATTCCCCAGGATTACCCCTGCGAGACTTACTGAAATATTCCAGACCTTTATTGTGGAAGAGATATATATTCCAAAGGATCCCCCCCCATACATGTGGACCATATTTTCTGAACTCGGCCAGGACATTGTGTCAATGATATCTAGTGTCTTGGGCTATACTACCAGTGAGTATATTGATGAAATCATTCTAGCCTTCATTTCCATCTTCACTCCAGGACAACCCCCTGCCAGCATGTATGATTATGGAAAATTCATAGCAGATAAAAGTTCATGATCAATTCTTAGGAATGGACAATGAACGAGTATTCAAGCATTCCTCAATTTTGTACCACCTTTTCTTATATTATCAAGTTGATAAATTCCCATTTACTCTTCAAAAACTTGATACCAGAGGCAACCCTGGGTCAGTAGTCTTTTGGACTCCTTTGATCCACAAATATGAATCACCATATCCATTCAGAGACTTCATAGATCTTTTTGTACATCCTGTAGTGGCCATGCCACTAGTAAGTCCTCCTCCAAGGATCAGTCAGATATCAGGAGGATCCTACAACTTTCAAAACAACACAAAGTTGGAGATTGGTACTTGTACTAAAATCACACAGAAATTAGGATCTATGGCTGTGAGTTAGCACCATACAAGTTAGCCAGATACCTCCCAATGAGGTTATTTTCTTTGTAGTACTACAAAGAGATAATCAACTCACGTGAGGTACATTTTGTGAAAGCCAAAAAGAAGCCTCAACTCAGAAGCAAATATCAACTAGGACCCTTTGTGTGCAATAGTCGAGAAGCTAGAAGAGAAGCAGAAGAAATCCTTCAAAGGCTCAGACTGAAACAAAGATTCATATGGAGATATGACCCCTTTGATTTCATCTACAATAGAAGACAAAAAACCAAGTTGTCTCCCTATATCCACCACAGAATCCATGAGATAAAAAAATATGCAAATCAATTAGAATGGATGGAGAATACTCTAGTAGACAGAGATAGCACTAAAGTTGCTTTTGGAAATGCATTAATTGATCTAGAGAGGAGGCTTGATGAAGGTTCTTTCATACAGGTACGAGAAGAATCCCAAGCCCAAAGGGAATCGCACACACATAATGAACAACAAGCAAAAGAAAGACCACAAGTGCAAGAAGAGTCCCAACAACCAGATTTATCAGAAGAATTGACTCAGACAAGACTGCCAGAGCCCGTTATGAGTACACCCCCATCTTTCAAACTCCTCTAAATGAGGAGGAGAACCCCAAAAGAGACAGGGAGGAGGCCACTCGTTCAGGCAGAGCCATTTCATAAACATATGTCAACTTTCTCCGAGTAAGAATTCACAGAGGAAACAACCGAAGCCACAAGCACAGGAAGAGAAGGGAGCAGGCATGCTACTCCCTCTAGAGGAACATACGAACCTTCCACAATACCTACTCAGGTGTTGGAAAGACAACAAAGTGTGGAAGTGTCCTCATTCAGAACTCCAACTTGCCACGACCATGACATGAGAGAAAAATATAAGGAAATAAAGGCTAGGAATGAAAGGCTAATACTCCAAAGCTATGCGCAATACCTCAAAATGGCTCCCACCAACCAAACAAGGCTTATGTTAGCCTTTGATGTAAAAGAAGGTAAAATGCAGATGACTTTCCTGAAACCAAGCACTCAGCATCCCAGATCAACAGCTGACTACCAGAAGACATATTTTGAAGTGCTGGCAAAGGATATACATCCTATTAACCAGATTGAATTACATAAATAGACAAAAGAAATGGTATATTCCAGTTTAGCAAGCAAAGCCATTGCAGCCCACCAGTTACAGAATTCGCTAAATAATATATCAGCACAGTTTGAACTAGAAAAGGCCTCCTCATAGGCCAAGGATACGAAAATCAAGTCCTTGGAGGACTTAATCATAGAGGTGGAACATGATCCCAAAGATGTGAAAGTTACAGAAAGGTTAAATAAAAAGAATAATGATGACATAGCTTCTTTGAAAAAGTAGCTCAAAATTCCACATCTTCATCATCCACAAACAACAGAAGTCTTAGAAACTCAGAATGAACAAGAAGAGCTTATGGACTTGGTCCTTAAACTAAATGATCAGCTGAAAGATATAGAGGAGGAGTTGGACACATTGATTCAGTCTAAACAGAGTCAGTTGGCCACCACTCCATAGAATGTTATTCCCACAGTCTCTATTGCAATTCCCTCAACATTAGCAGCCTCTTTAGCACCAACAGCTCCACCTGCTACAACCTTGCCAATCACAGGTGAGTCTACAAGTGCAGGCACATCAACAGAAAAGACAACAGAGTTAGTGAAATCCATGGAGGATATGACCATCCAGGCTACAAAGCTAAAAAGGTTTAAGGAGAAAGTCACAAGCTTAGAAACTCACTCTAAGCTTGCCCAAATACAACAAAAAGAGGAACCATAGAAAAACCTAAGGATGGGTGAGAGGATTAAGTTCCTTGAAAAAAATTTAACATTGCAAGAGCCACTAGGACAAATTAAAGAGATGCTCTAGGCCAACATCATTGACTCTGTCAATAATGTTTGGCCATCAATTCAAGTAATATTTGAGCAAACAGAACTGGTGAAAGTGGCCACCAGAGCAATACAAAAGACAAAATAAGACCTAGGGGACCATCGTGAGGAGGCTAATCAACTCATCAAATTCTTGAATAACAAGAATAGGAATGAACTAAATGAGCTTGGTGTGGAGGACAGAACTGAAACCATCATCGAAATCAAAAAGCTTCTAACTAAAAGAAACCTTATGCTCAATCTAGAGAAAAGATGCCAAAGCATGCAAGCCAACATTGACAGATTCATAAAAGAAACCTTATGCTCAATATAGAGAAAAGATGCCAAAGCATGGAAGCCGACATTGACAGATTCATGGGAAAGTTACAAATTTTGAGGGAAAAGGGCCTTCTGAGTCCTATGGTCATCAATGACAAACTTATGAACCAACATGACTACACTGACAGATTAAGCAAGTTGGCCAAAGTACAAGCAAGTACTTCAAGAGTCAAAGCACTACCCGCAGAGAAAGTATTATTTGATAATTTAGAAAATCTACTCTTCGTGGAGCATGAAGTAAAGCATCTATTTGTCAACGAGCCAAATTTTGCCAAATACACTGAGGTGAATGAGATATAAAGAAAGATGATCAAGGCAAAAGTACCTGAAGATGAATGGTTGGTAAAAATGATAGATTTACTATAAGTTACCATAGTAAATCTACATGGTAGCCAGATGAAACAGGTAAACAGGGTCAAAGAGTAACAGGTAAAGAGTACCAGTAAAGATTGAAGAACAAAAAGTGATTCCAGCACATAAATATTTGTCAACTTAAAGAGTTAAATTCGAACTACAAACAACCTGCACAATCACAATAAAAGGGATAGCAAGATGGAGTTTTCCATCTCTTTCTATCTTCATCCTTGAAGATATTTTTTGATTTCCTAGATTAATTCTCAAACTGTTATGAGATATTTTGTAATATTTTTTGTATAAATACTTCACATTTCGAAGTATTTAGTGTGGATTCAAAGACATTTATATAGACATTTTCCTCTCAAGTTAGAGTGTTATTGTATCAAGATTGGATTGGCTTGGTGGATCAAGGAATAAAGTAAAGACATTTCACAGGATTCTTGCGTAAAGCGGAAACCAAATAAGTATTTTCTCTCATGTGAATTATTGTTTCTCTTTATGTTTATTAACAATCATATGTGTTTCTATGAAATCTGAATGGTAAACTAGGAATGATATTCCAGAACTCGCTTTAATGCTCTCTGTCTTGATTATTTACATTCTTAATGTTTTCTGCTAAACTATCTTAGTCTGGGACTTCTTAACTCCTCCCTTACTTCCGTAGTTTCCCCCTAGGTCTATTGTAAAGGATTCTTAGTTTCCCTTTGCTCATGATCACCTCCTTTCCCACTAGGTCTATAGTAAAGGATTGTTAGGTTCCCTTTGCTCATGATCACCTCCTCCTCTTCATCTTGATCCCGGTCTAAGGATTCTTCATTTCCCTTTCACCCTGATTAGGACCACATCATCCATTTGAACCTGAAGATTTGCCTTTTGCTTTGCTAGCCTACCCTGTGAACTCTCCCTTTAGTGATTGATCTGATCGAGTTAAGCCATCCTTTGAGTGACTCCATATCCCAATGGCTTGAAGGCCCTGTTTTGTCCATCTGTTCCCAGAATTCCACCACCCAACCAAAATCAAAACCTTGTGAGCACTAAGAACTAGCCTAAAATCCCACCCAAAACAAAGTTAAATTATAAAGAGAGAGCCCTCTCTGGACTTAGGTTGGCTAGAACCCAAGTTGAAAAGATTAGGTTTGTGGTTACCTTAGATTATTCCTTCTTTCTATAACTTCTAGGGAAGACTTCTCAATGATAACAGTATCTATTATGGCTAAAGTATTATTATTTATATTAATATGATTAGTGTGTATATTTACCTGTTCTTGATAAAAAAACATAACATCCTTTTGCACATAGGGTTATTGCATTTCTAGTAAATATGCATACTTTCATAGAGGTAGACATTGTGTCAAATGCTATGTTAGTTGAACATAAGTTTCTTAGAAAATTGATAATTTATGCTAACTATATTGAATAAACCCACATCCATATATAGTAGTTTGAGTGGGCCTAATGGTTAAGAGCATGTGTTTCCTCCTAAGAGGTCATAGGTTCAAAATTATAGGGGGGTAGAGTATGTATCCTTTTGTAGACTTAGCAGTCAAATCGTTGCGTGGTCTCAGAAATAAGGGGGTCACATACACCAATTTGGTGTCTTGCTTGGATATGACATTAAAAATAGATATTATTATTACTATTTAACAACCACTAATAATTACCCTCATTACTAATTAATAATTAAATTATAATATATTATATTATTTTTTTATTTATTTTATTTTAAATAAAAAAATATACCACATCTTATAATAAATATGAAGTCTAATTTATAGACCAAATAGAATTTTTCCTAGAAATTCTGTAAAACAATTTAAGAAAGAATGTGATTTTTTGTTTTTTAAAATGCATTTTTCAATGCATAAATGGATTCACCATGGTTAAAAACTACCATGGGGCACTTGAAACCTACAGATTAAACAACTCTATGCCAAATTTTGGTTATTTATTTTAAATAAAAAATATACCACATCTTATAATAAAGATGTGGTCTAATTTATAGACCAAATAGAATTTTTCCTAGAAATTTGTAAAACAATTTCAAGAAAGAATGTGATTTTTTGTTTTTTAAAATGCATTTTTCAATGCATAAATGGATTCACCACCATTAAAAACTCCCATGGGGCACTTGAAACTTACAGATTAAACAACTCTATGCTAAATTTCGGTTTCAAATAACGAGAAATAATGTCTAGAAAAGGCCATTTAGCCATTTAGCACGCCTTTAATAAATGTACCATGTTAAATAAAGATAAGCTCGCCAAACATGATGACTCGTGCTTATTTGAATTATTTTGTATGTGTATTTAAATAATTTTATATAGGAAACTTTTTTTAGGTTATTTAATATGCAATATTCAAATGTCTTAGGAGTTTTTTAGAGGCTAAATCCATTTATACATTCAAAGTACATTTTTAATATCAAGAAAAGTAATATTACTCGAAATTATGTTGGTCCATTCCAATAAAAAAATATATTTTCTCTATTAATTAAACTACCCGATAAAATGACATTTACTAATAACTATCAACCCTACTTGCCCATGCACAAAAGATAAAATTAATTTACCATAAACCCCTCAAACCGAGTTGGGACATTAAATTATACATATCCAAACCTTGTCAAATCTCAAAAGATATGATTAAATTCCCATATAACCCCTATCAAAAGTTAAATAATACATTGTAATGGTTTAAAAGAAAAAGAAATCTATTACACTCAAACTCTTCTAGAAAAACCTATCATAACTTAGTTGTCAAACCTGCAGTGAGGACATACATCACTCCTATCCATGCTATCTAGGAATGCAGGTTGACTCATCATTTTTATTCAAGGAAAACCAAGCGAGGTGGAATAACCCATTAGTGGTAGGTAAATGTCTGTAAAGGGACAACATACATCTATCGAGGAATGCACTTTGACTCATCATTGTTATTCAAGGAAAGCCAAGCCACTTGGAATAACCCATTAGTGGTTCGTAAAGGGACAAAACATAATGTTGACTCATCATTGTTATTCAAGAAAAACCAAGCCACCTCGAATAACCCATTAGTGATTCCCATTAATGATTCGTAAATAGACAAAATTATGCTCCTAACTAATACTTTTGGTTCATTAAAAAAATATTGAACCCTTAACTTTTTTCCTTAACTAACTCTTAACTAAAAAGAGGGTTAAAACATAACCCAGCCCTATTCATATAACTTGAAACCATATGATAACCTAAATTTTTTGTTTGGTGAACATTTTGGAATATGGGAAAATTAATAAATTACCCTTTATCCTATGTTTGGAATGAGGGAAGTAAACCTAAAATAAACTTTTTTACACGTTAGGTTTTTAATGCTATGTTTCATGGATAGTTGAAATTTCTAATGGTCAAAGTACCCATGAAAATCAATGTGACCGCGAAATCGCACACTGATTCTGGCAAATGAACAACGTGATTCATTATTAAAATAATATCCGACATTGACCAAAAAACCAAAAAAACCGCTGCGCCTCTGGGTACATTGTCCATGGCTTCTAGTCCTTTATTCCTTTATTTATTCATTCACATCCACAACCGCCCACATTCGTTGTCTACCTTGCAAGGGTTGCGAGAAATATACCAATTACCCAGTTGCCGCCGGCTTATTCATCTTTTCGGTATCCTCTTCTCCCGTTTGTAACAGGAAGTCCCTTAATGGCTTCCACAGACAGAAATCGTAGCAATAGCGTGGCGGATGCGAATGGTGCCAAGGAAGTGAGTTACAGAGGCGTCAAAAAGAGACCATCGGGTCACTACGGAGCCGAAATCAGAGACCCCTCCATTAAAAGACGCCGTTGGCTAGGTACGTTTAAAACTGGTGAAGAGGCGGCGAGGGCATACGACGAAGCCGCCAGAAAACTGAAGGGAGATAAGGCAAAGACTAACTTCCCACCTCCGTCCCTCCATCTCGGCACCGAAGGCAAGAACCAGAGTTGCGCCACCAGAACTCAGACCCCACAGCTTCCCTCTCTGCCTCCTAATCACAATAACAAGAAGGATAAGCAGTCTGAACAAGCAAAGCCCTGGACGCATATTTATATGAATAGAATGTCGGTGCAGGGATTCAGTAATCACAGCATGAGTCCGTCGGGTGCTGCTATGGCTATTCCCAATCTCATTCCCACCAATCTCGTACACTACGCTATCCTTCTGCAACAACAACCGCAGCAGATGCAGATGCAGATGTCGTTGCCGGACTACGCTATCCTTCTGCAACAACAGCCGCCGCATATGCACATGTCGATGTCGATGTCGTTGCCGTTGCCGGACAACGCTATCCTTCTGCACCAACAGCGGCCGCAGATGCAGATGCCGTTGCGGAAGCAAACTGTGGGGCTTCAGATGATAAAAGGATTCAATGAGGATCAGTGGGTGGGAGCAGGTGTAGTAAAGAATATACTTTCTACAGCAAGCTCGCAGACTAGTGCTGATGATTCGTCTTCCTCCTCATTAGTGGTAGAAACTCAACGCTTTCGCTTTGATTTGAATCTTCCAGAAGCAGATTAAGAAGATGAATGTTCGCCCCCCTCTCTCTATTGGATTGCATTTTCACAAAAATAACTATAGTCATTGATATGGTTCACAATGATATGAACTCAGACACACAGAGTCTACTTTTGTTCTAATCATCCTCCTCTTTGAAGTTTTCTATTTGTGATTTTCTTTCCATGTGTTTATATATTCTAAGACGTTTATTCATTCATACAGAGTGTTTATTTGTTAATTAAGTTAATTTTACAGGATTTAACGTACTTTCTGTAAACACTTTATTCATCGATCTGAATTTATTCTGGAAAATTCAACTACTTTTTGTAATACATTTTTACAAATTTATTCTCATGAAAAAATTCAGCATTACTTAATTTTAAACCCTAATCGAATTATATTTATTACATTTGTTGAATCCCTAATAACTTCAAAACTAACAACAAACAATCTTCATAGATATCTGGGATTTATATTTATTACATTTGTTGAATCCCTAATAACTTCAAAACTAACAACAAACAATCTTCATAGATATCTAACAATCTTCATAGATATCTGGGATTTATATTTATTACATTTGTTGAATCCCTAATAACTTCAAAACTAACAACAAACAATCTTCATAGATATCTGGGATTTGTACTTCTGTACCTATCTTCTCTTTTATAGTTTGCTAGGTCTCTTTCCCATGTAGTCAAAAGGTGCCTGTGCTTTAGATTTCAAGAGGTTTTTGCGTTGCAGGTTATTAGTTTTATTTACTTATTCAAGTTAATTTTTCAAGATCATTTATTTTATAAAATTTAACCAGTTTTGGTTTAGTAAGTAGCTTAGTTTTTTATGGGTTGGATTTGTTCAGTGTTTATTGATTCATTTAAGTTAATTGTATAAGGTTTAATATACTTTTATTAATAAAACAAATTCATTTTTTTATTTCATCAATTTAAATTTTCTACTAAATTTACTCAATATTTTATAAATGTTATGTTTTGTAAATTAATTTTATTTTACTTATAATTCAAGAAAACATAATTTTAAATAGTCTTGGTAGACCACGGTATTCCATTGCATAGATAAGACCAATGGCAATGTAATGAAAACAAATTTAGAGACAACTTAAATAAAAATTTAAGTATAATTTTTGTTCAAAACTAAAAACTTCTATTAAAGTTTGTAAGGCATTGCGTTGATAATTTTTTTAATTCACCATAAACATAAATCATATTTATGGGCTTTGTGCTTCTCTTACATAAATCATATTTATGCGCTTTGTGCTTCTCTTACTATCTTTTCTTTTTGATCTAGATTTGAATCTTGCCTTAAAGTAATTGAACAATAGTTTGAAGCATATGTGTCAAATATGTATTTCTTGTGTTGATTTTTGTGATGCCTTTGTGAATAATTGTTGAAGTGTTTATTGATATCTTGATATTGTTTACTTGTGAAAGAAATTTTTAAAATTGTCACAATACTAATTCAACCTTATTCTAAGTATTGTCCTAGTTTCTAACATTAAATTGGCTAGATAATTGTTAAAAGTGTTAAAATATTGCTTCCCTCTCTCTCTCTTAGTATTTTTTTGGCTTCTAATAATAGGTATCATAATATGTTCCTTCAACAACAATCTAATAACTAGAAGGTAAATTTGAGATATGGCCAATTAGGATGGAAATTTCAGCAACAATGTTGCTATGTTCATGGGAATGAATTATGCATTTTGGAATCTAATAATGAGAACTTACATAATGTGTGTTGGTGCATATGTATGGAATATAGTGCATAATGGCTATAAAAGGATATATTGCTTATAGAGGTCATAAGCTTAAGTTCCCTTACAATGCTAAAGCAATGATGTAATTCTTGGTGGTTTGCTTGAATCTAGTTGGTTAAATTTATGCACTACAAAACAACCATAGAAATATGGGACAAGTTGATGAGATACTATGAAGGTGATAGTAAGGTAAAGAAACCCAAACTCCAAGTCTATAGAGTTCATTTTAAATCATTAAAGATGATTGAGGATGAGGACATTGCCAGAAATTTCCTTGGTGTAGATGAAATAGTCAACTTAATAAGATGACTTGATGAACTTGTGGGTGACTCCTTTGTATTTCAAAAGGTATAGAGATTTCTTCATGGAAGTTTCAATGCCAAAGTATTAGCAATTAAGGAGATGCAAGATCTCAACACATTAACTTTAGATCAACTGCATGGAACATTGATAGCCTATGAAATGAGAACCTCAAAAGGAAGATCTACCACAAAGGAGGTATCCTTTAAAGCTAATAAAAGGAGAAAAGAATGTTAATAAGATTTAAGCTATGGATGTGATGAAAAAGAGGAGAAGTTTATCAAAAGATTAAAGCTAGGACCTAAAACATATGAAGGCAATTTTCCTTTCTAATGCTTTAATTATGGAAAATTAGGTCATTATTCCTGTGAAAGTCCACATAAGAAAGAAAAGAATGAATATGATCATAAATAGAAGGATAAATATATGAAAGTAAAGAAGGAAATGAACTTCTAGAAGAAAATTTTCTATACCCAAGAATATAGTTATTCCTCAAGACATGAAGATGAATAGTCCTCTCATAAAGAAAAAACAAAAGAAATAATGAATGAATTCATGGGCATGGTCTTAAAATATTTATATGAAGGATAAGTTGAGTTTGATGAAGAATAGGATAAAGTATTTCTAGAAGGTGAATTTATCAATTCCTTAGAAGAAATACAAAGGCTTATGAAAACAAATAAGAAGTAGAAAGAGATGCTAGAGAATCTTGACAATGAAAATAATAACTTTAAATAGTCATCACTTCTTCTCCTGAAAGTGGAATTGGAAGACGCTAAAAGGATTGAAGACACTCTAATGCAACATTCAAACGGAAGGGAAAGGAGTGTGAAAAGCTAAAGGAAGAGGTAGCCTCCCTTATAAAAGAATTATAAAAGAACCAGGCACAAATAAAAAAAAAATAGGAATTTTATTTAAGCATATATCAAATTAGATGAGATTATGAGTGTACAAAAATATCCCTTTATCAATACCGGTTTGGGTTGTGAAGGAGATACAAGCGGTGCGAAATCTGAAAACACAGAACTAATCAACTATGTTGAGGAAGTCAAAGGAGTCAACCACAAACACCAACAACAAAAAGAAGAACATGCCAACAAAGTAATAAGAGACACTAACAAAAACCAGTAGCAACAAAGGATTGCAAACTGCATCCATTCAAACAATCACAAATATCAAGAAAGAAATTAGCAAAGACATCATTTCCTTCAAAGAGGAAGCCATAAATAAAATTAATAAATCATATCCTTAAAGGAAAATACCCCTTGGGAACCAAAATATTTTCTATGGTCACTCTTGTTCATTTAGAAATTATGGACATAAGGTTGTAAATTTTATAGCATATCTTGGAAGTAATCAAAAAAGAAATAAGAGAAATAAATCTTATGAGTCAAACAAAGATTACATATTTGTAAATCCATGTAGAAATGATCTCATAAACAACAATCTTTTTTCTCTTATATTTGATTATATTGAATGTTATAACTATTATAACTATGGAAATAAAATAGTTGAATGTTATACCAAAAAATTCAAATCAAATCTATGGATCAAGCAAACTCAAGATGAACCCAATGCATGGAAAAAGAAGAGGAAGGAAGAAAATAATGAAGAGTGCAATATTTCCTTATATTCCCAAACCCAAGACAACAATTGATATGTGAATATTGGGTGATCCAAACATATACAATTGATAGGACTAAATTTTTATCACTAAGAGAATATAAGATAGGGAGTGTTACTTTTGGTGAGGCTCCAAGCAAAATCGACGACACAGTTAGCATGGACAGTGGAAGAGGTAAGGCTAAAACAATTCTTTTAGTATATGGATTTAAACACAATTTCTTGAGTGTGAGTTAGATGTGCGATGAGGGATATGATGTTAGTTTTCATTACAAATATTGTGAGATAAAGTCAACAAACACAAGCAATGTAGTAGAAAAGGTTGTGAGAACATCTAATAATTTGTACATACTCAAAAAAGAAAATGAGTAGTGTTATTTGGGGAAGTTTGATGAGAGTTGGTTAGGGTGAACTTTGACCATATTGTGAAGCTTAGAAAAAGGGAATCTGTAAGGGACTTGCAAATTTTTTTAAAGCCATTCAATACAATTTGTAAATCATGCCAAATTGGAAAGCAAGTTCGAGTCCCTTTCAAGACCAAAGAAAACTCATCTACTAGGCCTCTATAACTGGTTCATGCATGCATACTTATGTGAGCCCTCAAGAATTGAGACTCCAAGTGCTAACTGATGCTTCATGATGATTATTGATGATTAAACCAAGCTTATGTGGGTTGCATTTTTAAGAGAGAAGTTTGAAGCATTTAAAAAGTCCAAGATTTTCAAAGCCTTAGATGAAAACCAAACTGATTAGAAACTAAAGTGTTTAATTTCATAAAGGGTGGAGAGTTTACATCAAATGAGTTTGATATTTTTTTTTTGAAGAACATGGTATAAGAAGACAATTCATGATTGCAAACAACCTTGAACAAAATGGTGTCCCTAAAAGACAAAATAAATTAGTGCAACAAATGGAAATAATAATGATGAATGAATGAAATTTGTGAAATACATTTTGGGATAAATTTATTCATACAATAGTCTATATTTTAAACAATTCAAATCTTAGGCCAAAGAAAACCAACCATAATAAAGCACTTCAAAGTCTTTGGCAATAAATGCTATGTCGAGAATAATGATGACAATTTGGAAAGGATCAATGTTAGAAATGATGAAGGGATATTTCTAGGATATTCTACTAAGACAAAGGGATGCATATGTTACAATAAAAGATTGTGAAAAATAGTTGACCATATTGATGTGAAGGTGGATAAGGAGTTACCTCTCAAAAGCAGGTGGTTGTGATTTATCATCCCACTTTATTAGACAAACACTGAAGAAGAAGAAGAATAACTTGAAGAATCCAGAGAATAAGAAGAAGAAGAGGTAGAGTGCACTCACCCAAAAACCCATTTAATGTATGTACAAAAGCATCACCCAAAAACCCATTTAATGTATGTACAAAAGCATCACCCAGATCATAAGGAATTAAGAGTTCAAAGTATAAGAAATATGATAAATACTTCTAGTCAAGCTTACATTGCTATTTTGTCCACGATTGACCCAAAATATGTTTCTTTGTCACAAGAATTTCAAAGTTGATGAGATGGATGTAAAATCAATGTTTTTTAATGGTGAGCTTGAAGAGAGTTTATATTTTATAGCTTGAATGTTTTGAGATGTTAGAAAATCATAAGGTAGTGTGTACGCTGGAAAACATTTTATGAAATGAAAGAAGAACTTAGGGAATTATATTCAAAATTAGAAAAACACCTGCAACATCAAGGCTTCAGAATAGGGCTAGCTGATATTAATTTTGTATATAAAATCTGAAAAAGGTAGCCTTTTAAATATCATTGTTTACATTTATGACAACAATTTTGGTGATGATGCATATTTTCTTAGCCAAACATTTCCACCTCATATGCATGGATTTGAGATGTCTATGCTTGGGGAACTCTTATTTTTCCCTCCATTAGACGTTTCCAATCAACAAAAGATATATTCATTTCCCAATGAAGGTACCTGAAAGAAATTTTAAATAAATTTGGGATGGAAAAGTGTTCTCTTTTTAGGACACTTATTGTCACTAGATGCAAAGTCAACAAATATGATGAGTCACTAGAGTTAAATCAAACAATGTATAGACAAATAATTGGGAGCCGCTTCTATATAATAGCCTAAAGGCCACACATCATGCAAGTTATTAGTGTAGTTGCAAGGTATTAATCTACCCCCAAACAGACTCATCTCTTAGCTGCCAAGACGATTTTCAGGTATTTAAAAGCCACAATGGACTATGGCCAATGGTATCCAAAGGGATAAATTTTCTCTTTCATTGCATACACAAATGTCTATTGCTTTGGAAGTGTATATTATAGGAAAATCATAAGTGGTGGTCCATTATTACTAAGAAATTGGTTGGTGGGTTGGGTAAGAAGAAAGAAAACTTCTATATCATTTTCTACTATTGAAGCCAAGTACATAGTAGCTACAACACATTGCGCTCATAGTTTTTGGATGAAGCAAACTTTACATGACATCAAGGTAACTTATCATGAAGCCAATCCCATTATATGTGATAACAAAAGTTATAACAATATTGTTATATGGAATTTTACTTATGGGGACAAAAATAAATTCCCTAGATCTAATGGTATGATCTAGAACAACAAAGGATAGAAAGAATCAATGTTTTCCTTAGAGCTATTAAAATATGGAAAAGGAACCTACCTCCTATAGCAAGTCATTTTCTATACTTTTCTTGTAAGATCCAATCCTAGCTCCAAGTGATATAAATGGAACCTACAACAAATGACTAAAACAATCAAAGGAATTACAACATCCACATATCATAATCCAATATCCATATTCAATGAGTCAACATGGCATTGAAATACAAGAGCATAAGCACAACAAGTAGAGGAAAACATGATGCATTTTGTATTAATAAATAAAGGAGAGAGTTACAACCATATATGGAAGTTCACTTTTTAGATGTTTCTCCCCACTTAACTTTTCCTTTCTTGTCACAAAGGAAACCTTCACACTACACCTTAATGCAAATGGATGATGATTCCTTAAGCGCATAGTAGCAGCATGATGGCACTAGCAATCTCCAAATTCAACTAGTAATCTCCCAAAATCCAACCCAGACTCCATGGGAGGTAGTAAATTTATAGGGTAAAAATGGTAGTTTAGGATTTACCAACCTACGCTTGAGATCCACATATGAGGGGAGGATGAGCTCAAGAGATAAGAGATAATGTCTCCAAGATAGGATCAGATAGGAATTAGAGCTCTTTATCCATGGTAAATAGTTAAAACCACCATAGAAGTTTATGGAAGAAGAGGCTTCGAAAATATTTTTAATTTTCTTGAATTTCTAGAACCAACATACTTGCAAAATAGAGAAACTAATACTAATCAACACTAGTGTAGAATGGAGCAACTTGCACCCAACATTGGTGGGTAAGAACACAAATTGTGAGGGCATAAAAATATGGATTTTCAACATATAGACCCAGAAACTTAGATTTTTTGGAGAAATGATGCGTAGTGCTTTTCAAAGGGATTTTGGAAAAATGTTCATAGATGTTGACTGATTCATTTTTTAGGCATTTTGGGCTAATGCAACAAAATGGTCTGTAAAAAGTATATCCAATAGTCATGTTCTTCACTGAAAGACCAAGCATATTCCCATAAAGTATCATTGTCTTAGAGAACAAGTGGTTAGTGAGATTATGAAGTCGATGTACATATCCAGAAAAGAACAAGTTGATATCTTCACTAAGCCTCTTTCCCCAGAGTCTTTTGAGCATTTAAGACAAAATTAAAGAGTGAAATCTCACTCATCTCTTCACTAGTTTTCTTCATAAATAATGAGGGCAGTTGTCAAAATATGATAATGATGGTTGATTTGTAAAAGCAAAGAGAAGAGAATAGGCTCATGGGATATTTAAGATCAACATGATTAGTACACATTTAGGGGGAGTACTGTGCAATATGAAGTAGAAAGTTCTCATGTTTCCTCACTTTTCTTTATCCTTATTTTTATAGTATCACTTGATTTAAGTGGAAGAAACAAGTGTGTTCAATAAAAAATTCAAATCAACAACCATTTCTAATGGGGGAAAGTGATTTCAAAGGGGGAGTATAGTTGAAGTAAAGCCCAAATGATATCAATGACTAGCAATGCCAAGTGGTGTTTCCATCAATGCCAAGGGGGATATTTTTTTTTTATGTTGGCAATAGTTGTGTAATATCCCCAATTTTGTGAGCATGGGAGTCACAAAGGAAATTTTCCCAATTTTAGTAATATTAATCAAAAGGGTTCAAAGATTATTGGAGAAAGGTGGCTAGTATCATCTTATCATAGAATAGCGGCAAATTATTATTTTATTAAATGGCAGTAAAAGTGACTTAGTGGGAAATGACCCTCACCAATAAAATAATATTAAAAAAGGAGTCTAGAGGCATGAGGAGAAATTATAAATGGAGGATGGACTAATTTTGTGGATTATCTTTAGCCATTATACAATTCCAACATTAGTTCTCTTGAGTTGCTTAGCCAAGACAATTGTGTTGTTCAGCACAAGGGATTTTCGAGCAAAAATTCCACCTCTAACTTCGGTGAACTTCGAGTGTCACCCTAGGGAAGTAAGGAGTCCATCTAAGGTCTTATCTAGGAGCTACATTGCATACCATTTCTGGTTCAAGCACGCTTCTCTTAGGGCGTAGAAGGAAATTTGAAGAGGCTAAGAGAAGGTGGTAAACGATGGAGTTTGGCTAGAGAATTTTCAAATATTTATCCATAGGTAGGGCGAGTTTTTCCTTGGTGATTTGTAGGGATCAACGTGTTTCATTTTGGAGGGCCAAATTTATCATTTTAGGGGTTTTTGGACTGCTAGTACACAGACTTTTTGACAAGGAGATTTGTAGAGTTTGGGCTAAGGATAAATAAAGAGTCTTGGAGGACTGATTTCCAGGGGTTGGAGAAGATTTTTCCATGTTGGGAGCGAAATCCCCCAAGGGTATTTTGGGGCTAAAAGCCCATGTGTTTGTAATATTATTGTAAAGAATCCACATTTTGTGGTCGTGGTGTGCAAAGGGATTATGTGTCACAAAGGGTAGTCTGCCCTTAATTTTGTAAAGTAAATTTGGCTGTAAGAGATCTACCCATGGTTCGCGGACCATGGGATGATATAAAAAGAGCTAACCGCTAAGTAGATAGAGACATCAATCGATGGAACAAGTAAGAGATTCATAGCTTTAAAGGAAGAAGTCTAAGTCTTGGGTTATAGCATAGGTAGAGGATCTGCAGCTCAGTGCACAGAGGCCTAGGGTAGAAGTCTGTAGTTGAGTGCGCAGACCCGTGCAGCTGAGTGCACAGAGGCCTAGGGTAGAAGTCTGCAACTGAGTGCACGGACCCCTACAGCTGTGTGCGCAGGGTGAAAAGAGTCTATATAACTTGGAAGATATTAATAAAAGAAGTTATTATGAAATTTCTATGTATTTGTTCTATTGATGGGTTTTGATAACTTGTGTATGATGGGTGTGGTCTCTGCGGTGTGATAGATCTGCGGTGTGGTCTCTGCGGTGTGATAGATCTGGTGCAGATCTGCGTAAAATATGGCTCCGAGCTTCGCAAAAATAACTGGTGGCTCATCCGCCTCTGGAGGGAAATCTCCTGCCCATATCGTAAGTGAAGCCCCAGCTCCCACTATCCAAGTGGTCCAGGACTCACTCGATGAAGCTTTGAAGTTCTCCCAAAGTGCCCTAATTTGCCGGTTCAATGGTTTTTGGCCGCGGCTGATAGCACTCCACAATTGGATCTCGGAGGTATGGAAGCCTATCATTTCTGATGAAATTAATATCTACCCCTTTGATAGAGGTTTCTTTATAGTAGATTTTGAAAATCCTGAAAGGAGACAATGTATTCTAGATTCCGGCCCTTGGTTTTGGGAAAAATCAGGCCTATTCATGAAGCCATGGAACCCATCATTCGATCCCTCTACAGCAGTGATAACCTCAGCACCAGTTTGGGTGAGATTGCCAAGCCTACCCTTGCATCTCTGGAATCTCTCCTCGCTAAAAGCCATCGGAAATGCAATTGGGAAATTTTACTGCAGGTGCCCAGAAACAGAGGAATATGCCAGAACCACATATGCACGCATCTGTGTGGAAATGGATTTCAGCGCCGGATTCCCAGCTGAAATAAACCTAACAAGTAAAGACTATGTGTGGAACCAGAAGCTTGATTATGAAAGTGTCCTTTTCAGATGTCGATCGTGCTTTGAGACGGGGCATCTAGCCAAAAATTGCCCAAAAGCCTCTGAGAAAAATTTTGCTAGAAAAAACCACCACAGATCTACATGGTGGGAAGGAGCACAAAAAGAACACTACACTGTCATCAAAGAAGAATATTCTAGAGAAAACTCTGAGTCATAAGAAATCAAGGAAGAAGGAAACAACTCTCAAAGCAAGCAAGGAGAAAGCCTGCCCCCAACAAATCAACAGTTATGAGGATTTGAATACCGCAGAAAATAAATCTTCATTTAACAGCAAAGCAGATCTCCTAAACCAAACTTCTCCGACTATAGATCGGGAAGCTAAGACATCAATGTCCCAAGAACCAGAAGAGATGAAGGAGATGCAAGACAAAGGAAGTTGGAAGACCGTAGAGAAAAGAAAGAAAGCTACAACACCAATCTCGCCAAGAAAGACGAGGAGCCAGACAAGTAAAAATTAAGAAAATTGTAGGTCCGATAGACCAATTTGGTCTCAGTGGACGTTAACCATCATCATCATCATCATCATCATCATGATGTAGGAATGAATTCAATATCATTAAATAATTGAATGTAATCATGAATATCTGCTTACACGGTGGTAACTTTAAGTATTTGACAAGATAAGCAAATCACTTAGGATAATTGAGGAATCTGCACGGCACAATTCCATAGCAGCACGAAAGTACCTGAGCCACAGATTAGAGCTGTGCAAAGGTCAACCGTATACTTTCATGAAGGTATTGAAAGTCGGAATAAAAGGGTTTTCTTACAAGCCCTAGAGTGATATCACCTGCGCAATGGTAGGATAGAAGAGATCAAATGACATCACAACCATCTTAGGGTGTGGAAACTTGGTTCCAGCATCCCCCCATACTGCTTCAGCTGAGACTTCGGTCCGCACTCTGCGGGATGATGCCGAAAGGGTGAGTAGTGTAGGGATTTTTTTGGCTAAATAACGTTGAACCTAGGTCAGGCCCCATCAAACCAACAAATGGTTCTGTTTCTAGGACCGGAATCTTCATAAGAGATGTGTGATGTCATATCGCTGGAATCCAAATAAGAAGGAGATTGGAGATTGGTTCGATAAAAAGATCCACGAATTCACGGTACAGGACAATAGAAGCCTGCGAATGACAAATGAATAGTGGTTGGACTAGTACCTATATACAGAGATCCATGATATCTTTTTCTTCTCTTTCCCTATTGAGATATACGAGTGGATTGCGAAGCTATAAGATAGCCAAGGAAGGTGGAAACTTAACGGTCCTATTGTGTGGACCCTAGAGCTAGTGCGAAGGTTGGAAGCATCAGAGGATAAGCTTGCTTGGGCTCTTGATCATTGGCTCAATCATGTCATATGAGGATTTGTGAATAAATTCGTGGTCGGCACCTTAGTCAACTATAGCAAGGCAGAGTGATGCTTTTTCAAAGGACCACGAGGTAATTACGTAAAGTATTTGAATACTTGGATTAAAATGTTGTTTTGCAAAAAATGGGTTATGCAGCTACCTTGATGTTTGGGATTATGCGAAGTGGAAAAACTTACAGGAATGAACAAAAAAAGGGTCTGGAGTATAGCCCCTTGATTTCACCTCCGCGAAGAGACGAAGAAGGGATAGCGAAGGTTTCTCCGTGAAGTGCTATTCAGTTAATAAGACAAGGATTCCTGTGAATACCACCTCCACCCACACCACCTCCAACTTCACCACCATCACCTCCAACTTCATCCGTACCACCTCCACCTCCACCAATGTTCAATATGGCGAAAATTGAAGTTGCCTTTGTTCAAAGGCTTGGGAAATGAGGACCTAGACCAATTCCAGTTCGTTGTGAGGGTTGTATGGGAAGATGAAGGTGTTGCATATGATCTTATAAAGAAGGTGACACTGGTTAGTGCTGTACAAGATCGTGCACTAACTTGGTGTATTAAGTACTCTAACGATAACCCCAATGCTAGAGTAACAGACATCTAGGCAACATTAAATACGGAATTTAGCACGGCTAAATTTGAGGCACAATCGATTGTGGGATTCAAAGAGATTGTGATGCAATCGGGTGAGATGCCTTCAGAACTAGATCAGAGGCTGAAGTGTACAATCTGTGAAGCCAACATGAATTTGACAGATGGAAAGCATCGTGAGTGATTTCTAGCTTCACTACTACCACACTTAAGGAATGCACTTTTGCAGCAGAAGATAACAACTCAGGTAGAGTCCTTAGAGACTTCCATGAGACTAAATGAGACTACGATGAAAGATACTAATCTAGGATTTCAGCAAATCCATGCGCAACTGAACAATCTGTTCCTTGAGATGCAAAGTCTTAAGCAGGATAGGATGGTTTGGCCAAAGGTACACAAGGAGGTATGGTGCTTAAAATTCAAGAGTCAGGGTCATGACAAATACCATTGCCCAGTCTTTGCAAATTACATTGCAGGAGAAGGATCAATGCCTTTAAGGCCAAAATCTCAAGCAGGACCTAGCGCAGGGCCTACATTAAAGTGTGATATCTGTCAAGTAGCCAGAAAACATGCCACAGATAACTGTCACTTGCTACAGAAGTATGTACAAGCACCGCAACAGTTGTTCTGCAACTTTTGTAGGTTGGTAGGACATGAATAGTGTACTTACAAGAGCTATGAATTAATGATGGATAGTGTAGAAAATATGGTATAGGTTAACTCGATAATGCAATTTAAATCAAAGCAGAATAATATAACCTATTTCTACTATCAATTTGTGGAAGCTTAAATATCAAGCTGAACAATATAACTAGAAGAAAAAGAATCAATCTCACAATACACATGAAAATACTTTGGGTAAAACCTCAGCTAAAAACTCCACTATCTGTATTATCATACATGGTGGAAATACATAGGAATTATACAAGGCCTTAGCGCTCACAGATAACTAGCTCTCAGTACAATCCTTACAGATGCTCACAGATAGCCATCTCTCAGTACAATCCTTACACATTCTCACAGGCAATCCTGGCTTCACTCCAGCCTTCATCTCTGACCTCCAAGCTCCTATTTCCTTGCACTACTCCTTATGGATGATTCTCCTATTACCAAGTGGAAAACCAAGCCTCCAAAATTGTGCAATATTCAAGGATGATGCCTTGACTGCATGCATGAGTTTTATTTATAAGAAAACACATGCAACCCATAGTACAATGTCCTTGACTTTAATCTGAATTGGGTCTTTCTCAGAATATACATGCATGAGTTTTTGATGAGGGAACCTTCAGTTAACTGGAGTAGCATTAGTTGAGTGAATTCATGCATCAACTGACTATTAACTCATTATTAGTTCCTCAAATAGTTTGGAACTAATTTAACAGGACTTAACTCAATAAACTGAGTTAACTAATTACAACTCAAATATAACTCAATCTTATCTCCTTAATTTAAGGGATAACTCGTGCATGACTTCAGAAAGACTTTTAACTTGAATTTCTCCAACTAATTAATTCAAATCGAATTAATTAACTATTTCCAAGTAGATGTTAAGACTAAATTTTATTTTAATTCACAATTTAATTCAAGGACAAATTAAATTGGAATATTCTTGTTGCCATATTTCAATGCTCCCTCTCAATATGAAAGGGATTATCTGCCACCCCGATCCTGTCTCTGTGGAACTCAAATTTATACTTTGACAATGCCTTTGTCAAAATGTTAGCATCTTGCTCCTTTGTCGAAATATATTGCAGCAACATGATCCTCTCGACTTGTAAAGGGCCACACGCAACAATTCTTGCCTTATGCTTCTCCACACTACCATCAGTAGCTTACTTGACCTTGTAAAGCCACGGGAACTCACAACTAACTTGTTCTCCGATCTCGGAACTACACCCCAAACACTATTACGAGCTATGGAGTCACACTCCTCCACCATAACATCAACCCAAATTGGTTGTTGCATTGCTTCCTCAAAGGAAGATGGCTCAATCTCAACACATTCCCCAACAAGGGCCATGTATCCAATGTAACACTCAGGTGACCTCCTGTAACTGCACTGAGAAGATGGTGCTCCCACATTCTCTCTCGCATCCTCCAACAATCTATCAGCTTCTCTTGTTTGCTTTCGTCCATCTCTGGAATAATCTACTTGAGTGGATGTCTCCACTCCTAGAACTTCTGCATGTGGTTGCTCCGCATCAGTCTGAGGCTCCTCCTCCTTAAGAACCAATAGTTCCTCCACAGCCTATAGTTGGATCTCCCTCTCAAGGGAAACTTGAATGACCTTCTCCTCATCAAACTTGATATCTCTGCGAACCACTATCCTCCGACTGATAGGCAAGTACACCTGATAGTTGTGAGGTGTATCAATATACCCCACAAGTATCCACAACTCTGCTGTCATCTCAAGCTTCTTTCGTGCATCCTTTGTCACATGGCAATATACCGATGAGCCAAAGATCGTGAAGTGACCCACATCTGGTCTCTTACAGGAGAAAGATTCCTCTGGTGTCTTCATCCCAAGCATGTGATGTGGGCTTCTATTCTTCAAATAGACCGTTTTGTTGCATGCCTCAGCCCACAAGTGAAGTGGTAGGAGTTGTTCATGCAGCATTTCTCGTGTTGCCCCTACAATACTTATGTTATTCCTCTTGGCCACCCCATTCTATTGTGGGTTATGAGGTGTCGTCAACTCTTGTTCAATTCCTTCCACTGCACATAAGTCATTAAACTCTTGAGAGACATATTCTCCACCGTTGTCACTTCTCAAGGCCTTGATCTTCTTCCCTAACTCTTTCTCAACCAAAGCATTGAACTCACAAAACATTTTTAAATGTTGGTCCTTCTTCTGCATGAAATAAATCTAGCATTTACGAGAATAGTCATCAACGAAAATCACATAATACCTTTGCTTCACTGTGGATGCTGTCGAGAATGGTCCACACACATCAGTATGAACTCACTCTAAGATAGCCTCTGCTCGACTGTCTCAGTCATGAAAGGAAGACTTGGTGTACTTTCCCAAGGTACAACCTTTGCATGTGTCAACTTGCTCAAGTTTACCTTTGGGAAGTCATGTAGATATCTACTACATTATCTTCAAAGCCCCATGATGAAAATGGCCCAACTGCCTATGCCAAAACTCACCAATGTCTTGGCTTTGCACCAATTTTGATTTCGTACTCAATGCTGCACAATCATATACCTCTAGTTTATAGAGATTCTTCAACCAAATCCCTTTCCTCTTGGTCTGACCCGTGGCTATGTGTCTCAGGAATGCCTTTCCTTTAGTGAGAACAACATCGTAGCCTTTGTCCTCCAACATTGCAAGTGATACCAGGTTCTTCTTCAATCCAGGCACATAGTTCACATTTGTCAACGTGATAGGAGCTCCATGTTCCCTCTAAAAAATAACCGTTGCCACTCCTGAAACACTATACTTTCCTTCGTTACCCATATCTATGTGCATCTTGAGGTCTTTCTCCTCCAAGGTATTGAATAAATTTTAATAACCGGTCATGTGGAATGAGGCTACAGTGTCAAGATACCAGACACAACCCATCATTGATGACACCATGCATGCAATGAGGGTAAAGTCCATTTCGAATTGAGAGGTTAATGCCTCACCTTCCGATCCTTCTGAGGATCCCTTCTTGGACTTCTTCAATGGGAAATTAATTGCATAATGTCCCATCTCGTGAAAATTAAAGCATCTAACTTTTGACATGTCACCCTTCTTCCCTCTATGAGAAGAATTTGATTTGGAATGGGAATCCTTCCCCTTCCCTTTCCTTGCCTTACTTGCTAAGGCCATATTTTCTTCATCATCATTACTAGATGAAGAACCATCTTGTGTGCTCCTCCTGATCTCCTCCTGCATAAGATCTAACCACAGTCATTCCCAATCCGACAGTTTCTCCCTTCCATTCATAGAGTCCTGGTAGCTATTCCAACTCTTTGGAAGGCCAAGGAGAGTGAGGCTTATGATATCATCATCGGCAGTAGTTATTCCCACATTGCTAAGCTCATCTCTGCAGGTGGTGAGCATGTTCAGATATGTGGAAATAGTACCACCCTTCTCCATCCTGATTCTTCGAAGCTTATCCTTGAGCGGCAATTTCCTCTGGTCACTACTGTTCTGGTAGAGGTCCTTCAAAGGCTTCGACATTGAAAATGGAGTATCCTTCCCATGGATACTGGGGGAAATTGTGGAGCCTCATTTGATAAAGAGAACCGATGACCATGAGGCACTTTTACAGCAACAACTGCCGCCAAAGAGGAAGCCATTGTGGCTGGAAATTGTGGAGCCTCAAGTGATAAAGAGACTTGATCACCATGAGAAGGTGGGAGTAGGGGTAGGGAAGAATATACTTCCTACAACCAACTCATAGACTAGTGTTTGTGGTTTTTCTTCATCCTCAACAGTAGTAGAAATGCAATTGTCCCCTATTGATCCTCCTAAAAGGGAAAACAACGATGCCAAAGCCATTCGACTTTAATCTTCCAGAACCATGAGAAGAAGGCGATGAAGATTAGCATTCACCCTTTATTTCTCTTTCTCTTGGATTGGATTACAACATAAATTCATCTATGCAACCTAAAGATTAGCATGAACAAGGCGATTCATTGATAGGGTTCATAATTGTATGACCTAATATGGATCAAGGCTACTTTTGTTCCACTTCTTCTATTTTATATGCAATATGTGATTTTCTTCTCTAGAGGCACATGGTTCATTTTAACAGTGTTATTCATGCATTACCAGTGTGTTTATTCATTCATTTAAATTTATTTATAAAAATTCAACTTGCTTCCTTCCAATAGAGTTTACCCATTGTTTTAAGTTTTGCGCAAAAGTTAATAGAATAAATTGTGAAGATTTATTGTATTAAAGAAAATGGCCATTGTTTAATTTATAACCCTCATCAATTATCTCTATGGACACCATGTTTCCTTAAACTTATTGTATTCACATTTCTTTTAAATTAATAATAGACTGACTCCATATATCTACACTTTTAACTTCTATTCCATATCCTCTTTTCTTTTTTCTATATGAAACTTTCTCCTTGTGTGTTTTATGTGTAACCTTTTTTTCTATGTGTAATTGAAGCCACCAGCGCCACCTACTCCATTGAAATCTTGTATTAGTATGCACTTCATCTCCATTCCACTATGCTCCAGAGTTTCCATTAACAACAATTTTGGAATCTAGATGCCAAATTCATATGGTGTTATGCCCTTATGGCTTTAGCCCCCTTTGTGCATGTGACTTGGTGTAGGGACCATGAGTTAACTATGGGAGTCTCTTTACTTCACTGAAGGTTTAAAACTCAGTGCCCTTATGTCTTAGTGTTATATGCTTAAGGGCCAAGACCCTGGTCTTATCATGTCATTTCCTATTCCTTTGTAATAAAAAAACAATTCGGGCACGAAATTCCCATCTAATGATAGCGTTGGGAAATTTTTTGTCTCTTGGATCTTGTCAACTACATCACCATGACATTGTGCCATCCGTCCTAAATTTTGGACATTTCAACCAATTTTTCAATGAGATGGAGATTTTATTAACATAAGAAGCTATCCAAAATCACGACCCCTAGCACAAAATTTGAGGCCATGCTTGCCAACTCACATGTCGATGTCATCATTACCATGTGTCATATTTTCAGTTGGCCATGCAAGCTCCAAATTTTTTCCACATGTCGTATCATTAATCCACATTTTGAACTAGCTACCACATCATTATTCAGCTCATCATCGTCAACCAATCATATTGCACCACATGTTCTCATCACTAAGTCATCAAGTTTATAGGAGGACCTTGGGGAAATGTGTTTTGTGAACAATTTTATTAAACCAAATCCTCATTCAGGTGTTATCTCAATGTTAACCACCATCATATCATGCTAGGTAGATCCTGAAGTCTGTCACTTACTAGTTCCATACTATGGTCTCCATCTACCACAACACCCTTCACATCATAACACAACATAACACTTCACAAAAACCTCCATGATGAGTGACATGAAAATTTCATTTCCATTAATGGAGAATTCTCCCCTAGCTCTTTCAATCATGCCACTTATACAAATAAACACTGATGGAACAAGCCCATGTTGTGAAACAAAAAAATTAACCATATGTTGACGAGAATAAAGCCCCTCTCACACCTTCTGTTTTTTGGAGGGACCATGAGGCCTTGAAACCTTATCAGAACTTCAAACTACCATAACTTCTCAACACTTGGAGGATTTTCAAGTTCCCATATATTGTTGGAAAGGTCTTTCTAAGGCCTATCTATTGAAGATAATGGAGAATATCCTAGAATAGGTAGAATTGGTTCACGTAGCCTTAGGATAGGAATTAGTTTCTATTTCTTAGGATGCTGTTCTAACTTCCCTAAAACTATGTATTGTATTTAATGTGTAATGTTGATGAACAATGTAGAGCGTTCTGCAGAGCTAGACTTTCCTGGTTCAAACTCTCTTTCATAGAGCTGACCAGTGGGTTTTATTTTCATTAATACAAAACATTGCCATTTTTATCATGGTATCAGAGCATCAAGGCTGAGGAACCTGTATGTTGGCTGGTAGGTGGTTCTTTGAACTGAAATCGTCGTAGGTTTTGAGTGGATAGCCACGACGATACAATACTACACTTCTCAAAAATTACTTTTTTTTTTTTATCATCACACTTTTTCGGTGTACAGCTGTGATAGTTGCGAATAGTATTTGAAAATTGGTGTATTTCTGCAACGGTCTTGGAAATTGGGCATATTTATGCGACTAGTCTCAGAAAATTGGTGTATTTCTACGACTAGTCTCTAATATTGGGCATATATCTGCGATGATCGTGTAAATCAAAGAAATTGCAAGGGGAGCCAAGAACAAGGCTGTAGCTGACAATAGGAGGTTGTCTAGAGGCTGAAAAGGAAGCCACAGTGATTTGCACGTGCGTTGCAAGATCAAACAATAGTGATCTGTCTTTGTCACAGATCTGGGGTAAATTTAACATCTTTTACCTGTCGAAATTTTTTTTTCTAAATCGCCAAGATGAATAACAACATATTTTAAGCATGCATGAATGAGCATAACAACCTCAATGGTTCCAATTACGCAAATTGGAATTTTAAGATGCAGACTCTGCTAGAAGTGCAGAGTGCTTGGACGATTGTGAATGGGGATGAGTTGAGGCCCACGGTTGGATCAGCAATAGTCCCAGATTGGGAGAAACGAGAAAGCAGAGCAAGGACAATGTTAAAGATGTCAGTGAAAGACTGCATTATACCGCACATCAGAGAAGGTAAGTCAACTAATGAGATCTGGGGAATTCTGAAGGAATTGTACGAGATCAGAAATTCAAATTGTCTTTTGTTCCTCAAGAGTAAGATTCTATCCATGAAAATAGAGGAGAATGAAATGATTGCATCATTTGTAGCAAGGATCAAGGATCTGAAAACCAAATTATCAGATATTGGTCATACAATGGACGATACAGATCTTGTGACCATTACAATGAATGGTGTCACTGATGATTATTAGATGTTCATCACTGGGACCAGTGCCATAGAGAATATCCCGCACTTTGAAGAGTTGACAGGTATACTGATGCAGGAAGAAGAGAGGAGATTGACTCTGAAGCCTAAGAGTGCAGATCTTGCATTGGTGGCGAGGAAGAACTTCTACAAAGGGAAAGGAGGTCCACAACAGCAAAACGGAGCAAGTTCACATAAACGGCCAAATCTGACCCAAGGTATGCATCTGAATAAAAAAATACTCTGAAACTAAATGTTTTTATTACGGAAAAATTGGGTGATATTGCTAGGAAATGTAGGAAAAAGAAGTATCATGAAGAATAGCAGAAGCCAAAGAGACATAGAGGTCATCTCGCGAACAGTGATCGGGTGCAGAATTTAAGGTTGTTCATGGTAGATTGTGATGAAAATGTTTATGCAAACATCTGGTATGTAGATTCAGGAGCGTCAACACACATGACAGGGAACAAGCACTGGCTGGATGATTTTAAAGAGATCAGCAAAGGCACATAGATTTACCTAGGAGATGACAAAAGTCATCAAATCAAGGGACGTGGGAAATTTTCTGTCATTCTACCTGATGGTAATATTAAATAAATTTACAATGTAATGTATGTGCCTGGCATAACTAAGAACTTAATTTTTGTATTAATGATTACAGATCAAGATTTGAAAGTTGATTTTTTAAAATGTAACTGTTACGTTAAGGATCTGCAAGATGGAATGAAGACAATTTCTACAAGAATCTGAACAGGAGGACTATACAAGTTGGATGTGAGGCCTGCATCGGTTCCAGCATTGACAATAGTGAGCCTGACTACAGAAGAGCTTTGGCACCAGAGACTTGGCCACATCAATTACAATGATTTGTTGTTACTACAGAGAAAAGAATGGTAAGAGATCTTCATATGCTAAAGCAAGTACATAATGATTGCGATGCTTGTACTTTAGGAAAAACGCATAGAGAAAAATTCCTTGTTAGAGTAGAAAAGAAACAGAGGGATATACTGGAGTTAGTGCACACAGACTTCTGTGGTCCCATGCAAACAAAATCATTAGGAGGTGCAGTATATTTCCTACTATTTATTGATGACTATACGAAGTTTTCTTGGGTGTATTTCTTAAGTAAGAAGAATCATACATTCGAATACTTTCAGCAGTTTAAAAATATGATTGAAAGACAAACAGGGAAACAGATAAAAATTCTCTGTTCTGATCAAGGGGGAGAATATAGGAAAGATTAGCTGATCAAATATTGTAAATATCATGGAATTTTGCAGCAGTTTATAGTACCCCATACTCCACAACATAATGGAGTAACAGAAAGGAAGAACAAAACTCTGGTGGAATGTGTGAGAAGTATGTTGAAAGGTAAGAATCTTTCAAATGTTTTTTGGGCTAAAGCAGTGAGTATTGGAGTTTATTTAAAAAATAGGAGTCCTACAAGAAGTCTTGAGTTTAAAACTCCTTTTGAAGCTTTGTATGGATATAAGCCTACAGTAAAACACTTAAGAATATTCAGATGTAAAGCATTTTCCCACATACCAAAGGAAGATAGAAGAAAATTAGACTCAATTGTCATCAGATGCACTTTTATAGGTTATTGTTCGTCATATAAAGCATATAGATTATTTAATCCCTCTACTCACAAGATCTTTGTTAATAGAGATGTTAAATTCCATGAGCAGGATAGTGAAGAAACTAATGAGCATTATGATGGATGGGACATTCCGTACTTTGAAGAGGAGGATGCAGAGAACAGTCAGGGTCAACAGCAAACAAAGGCAGAGGATGAACAACAACAACAACAGCAACAACAGCAGCATCAGAAAGAAATAAGGTTTGAAACCACCACCCCACCACTCAGGAGATCAGGTAGGAAAGCTCAAATGCCTGCAAGATATAGGGAGAATTCATTTATAACTAGTATGATGAATGTTGTTGAACTGTCTAGTTATAAAGAAAGTAATGAATGGAAAATAGCCATGGAACAGGAATATGATTCAATAATCAGAAACAACACTTGGGAATTGGGAGAACTCCCTAGACGAAAATAGGTCATAGGTTGCAAATGGTTATATAAACCGAAAATCAATGCAGATAGAACTATAGAAAAACTGAAAGCTTGGTTGGTTGCAAAGGGGTATACACAAAAAGAAGGGATAGATTATGAAGAAACCTTCACCCCTAAAGCTAAATTGAACACCATCAGAATGTTAATTTCCTTAGCTACCAAGAAACATTGGACGATGCACCAACTAGATGTAAAGTCTGCATTTCTGAATGGAGAACTAAACGAAGAGGTTTATTTAGAGCAACCGGAAGGGTTTGTCCAAAAGGGAGAATAAAATTTAGTCTGTAGGTTGAAGAAAGCACTCTATGGATTAAAACAAGCTCCCAGGTCGTGGTATGAGAAAATTGATTCATTTTTTCTACAAGCTGGCTACAATAGAGTTAAGAATGACCCTAATCTTTACACCATGAAAGATGAAAAAGGGTGCGTACTGCTGATTTCGTTATATGTAGATGATTTGATAATTACAAGTGATGTTATATATCTAATTGATGAAATCAAGCAGCAGATGTCACAAATGTTTGAGATGAAGCATCTCAGTGAACTCAGATACTGTTTAGGTCTCGAAATCTGGAGAGATTCAGGTCAAACATTTCTATCTCAAACAAAGCATGTCAGAGGTCTGTTAGAAAAGTTTAGAATGGATCAGTGCAAGTTTGCACTAGTACCATTGCAGCAGAACATCAAATTGTAGTGTGATGATGGTTCAAAAGTGGCGGATGCAATACTTTATAGACAGCTAGTTGGGAGTTTGATCTACCTAACCACCACTAGACCTAATTTGACTTATGCAGTCAACATGTTAAGCCAATTTATGTCTAAGCCACTTGAAAGCCATTGGAATGCAACGAATAATGTTTTAAGGCATCTATAAGGTACTGTAGATTATGGAATTATTTACACTGACTCTTCTGATGTTAGATTGGCAGGATTTGCACATTCAAATTGGGCAGGAAATGTAGATAGTCACAGATCTATAACAGGTTATACATTCAATCTTGGATCTGGGGTGATCACATGGAGCAGCAAGAAGTAGAACACAGTCTCCTTGTCCTCAGTAGAAGCAGAGTATCAGGCCATGTGTGCAGCAACGTGCGAGGCAGTTTGGTTGCAGAGACTTCTCCAGGATGTTGGGGAAGAATAGATAGTCGCAACAACAATCGGATGCGACAATCAAAGTTCAATCAAGCTGGCCAACAATTCGGTGTTCACAAAAACACGAAACATATTGACACTCAATTTCATTTTGCTAGGGAGAAAGTGCAATCTATAGACATTCATCTGGAATATTGTAATACATGTGATAATGTTGTGGTCATTTTCACTAAGCCCCTTGGAAAAGTAAAATTTCAAATGTTTAGGGAGATGTTAGACAAATATGTGAACCCATTCTCCATTAAGGGGGAGTGTTGAAGATAATGGAGAATATCCTAGAATAGGTAGAATTGGTTCACGTAGCCTCAGGATAGGAATTAGTTTCTATTTCTTAGGATGTTGTTCTAACTTCACTAAAACTATGTATTATTATTAATATGTAATGTTGATGAACAATGTAGAGCGTTCTGCAGAGCCAGACTCTCCTGGTTTAGACTCTCTTTCGTAGAGCTGACTAGTGGGTTTTATTTTCATTAATACAAACATTGCCATTTTTATCACTATCCACCTGAGTACTTTGTAAGAGAAACTGAGTTGATATATTCTACACAGAAAATGTCTTCAAAGACCAACCATTGGGCCATACATCCACTAGTCATAGTCATAATGTTTATGAGGATTTATAAGGACTCACTTCTTATATATACCAACAATGTTTTAACAAAATTTAAAGGGAATAAGTGTTTATGAATTCTTAAAAAAATGTGTGTATTTTTAGCTTAAATGGTTGGTATAAATATTTCCCACTCCCCACAAAATTCTTAAAATTAAAATTTAATTTTAAAAATGATTTAACTAAAAAAAATAAGAAATATTCATTATAATATCCTAAACCATTGAAATATTTAAATCTTCGAGACAAATAACTTAAAACTCTTATTTTAAGCAAACATTTTCATAATCAAAATTAAAAAATAAGTAAATAATTAACCACACCTTTCAAAAATAGAAAATAATATAGCACCTTATGAAGCATGTGCCATATTCAATGGTAAAACCACCAACCACCCCCAAGGGAGTCTAAGGCCCAAACCTATTTGAATTATTTTGTATGATATGTTTTTGAATTAGAACTTTCCTCGCCAAAGCCCCAAAGATATAATTAAATTTAAAGAAAATATCAAACCTTCCTCTTAAGTTAAATTCTACATTGTAGTGTTGGGGAAGTTTATGTCTCTTGCCTCTCGTCAACTTCATGACCATGACATTGTTCCATCTGTCTTCGTCTTTGAAATTTCAACCAATTCCTCCATAAGATGGAGATTTTATTAACGAAATAAATATCCAAAAACAAACCCCTACCATGAAATTTGAGGACAAGCTTGCTAACGCACATGCTGATGCCATCATTACCATGTGTCGTCTTTTCATTTGGACATGCAAGCTTTAGACGTCTCCCACTTGTCATTCTCTCATTAATCCACATTGTCAACTAGCTACCAAATCATCATTTATCTCATCATCATCAACCAATCATATTTCACCACGTGTTCTCATCAATAGGTCATCAACTATGGATGAGGACCTAGGGACCTAGGGGAAATGTGTTTGTGACTAATTTCTTTGTTAAACCAAATCTTTATCTAGGTGTTATTTCAATGTTAACTACCATTATCTCATGCCACGTAGATCCAGAAGTTTGTCACTTACCATTTCCATGTTATGGCCTCCGTCTACCACAACACCCTTTACACCATAACGCAACATAACACTTCGCCAAAACCTCCATGAAGAGTGACATGAAACTTTCATGTCCATTAATGGATAATTCTCCACTAGCTCTTTCAATCATGCCGCTTAAAATTAAACATTGACGGAACAAGCCCACATTTCGAAAGAAAAAAATTAGCCATATGTTGATGAGAATAAAGCTCGTCTAACACCTTCTATCCGTTGGAGGAACCATGAGGCCTCGGAACCTTGCCAAAACTTCAAACTACCATAACCTCTAATCCTTTAGGAGATTTTCAAGTTGCCATATATTGTTGGAAAGGTCTTTCTAAATCCTATACACTTGAGTACTTTGCAAGAAAAACTGACTTGATATTCTATGCGCAAAATGTCTTCAAAGACTAACCATTGGACCATACATCCACCATTCGTAGTAATAATGTTTAATAGGATTTATAAAAAATTATTGCTTATATATATATGTGTGTGTGTGTATGTGTATGTGTATGTATATGTATATCTCTATATATACATATACATATACATATACATATACATATACATATACATATACATACATATATATATATATATATATATATATATATATATATATATATATATATGATTTATTAAGGAATTGGAAACCAACAATGTTTTAACAAAATTTAAAGGGAATGTGTCTTTATAAATTCTTAAAAGATGTGTTTGTATTTTTAGCTTGAATATTTGGTATAAATATTTCCCCACTCCCAACCAAGTTCTTAACATTAAAATTTTAATTTTAAAAGTGATTTAAGTAACTTTAAAAAAATAAGAGGTATTCATTTTAATATTCTAGACAGTTCAAACATTTTAATCTTCTAGACAACTAACTTAAAACTCCTGTTTTAAGCACACATTTTCATAAGAAAAATTAAAAAATAAGTAAATAATTAACCATACTTTTCAAAAATGGAAAACAATATAGCACCTTATGACATATGTGCCAATCCCGCCAACCACCCCCAAGCAAATCTAACGCCCAAATCTATTTGAATTATTTCGTATGATATGATTTTTAATTACAAGTTTCCTCGCCAAAACCCCAAAGATATGATTAAATTTAGAGAAAACCTCAAACCTTCTTCTTAGGTTAAATTCTACATTGTATTGTTTTAGTGAAAATAAAAATTCCATATTACTGGTCTACATAATGAAACTATGTGAA
The DNA here is from genome assembly GCA_031772625.1 of Pinus tabuliformis. Taxonomy (NCBI): domain Eukaryota; kingdom Viridiplantae; phylum Streptophyta; class Pinopsida; order Pinales; family Pinaceae; genus Pinus; species Pinus tabuliformis. Next base: position 62,280,929 of record CM062805.1, on the reverse strand, counting down.
AACAACTTAAAACGATGTGATATCAAAATTTTTGTTAAGACCAACCAAGATCCATCTTAACACCAGATCTATCAAGCGCCGAGAGGGATCAAATCTCTCAAGGTGCAAACCTATTTTTGATTGAAAAAGTTGAGGAAAGGTTTGCACCTCGAGAGGTTTGATCCCTCTCATCGCTTGAGAGATACGGTGTTAAGATGGATCTAGGATGGTTTCAGTCATGTGCGGTTATACAAAATTTGTTGAACATCTAATTATTTTGATCATTTTAAATATTCTAAATATGCCTAAGATTAATTTGGTCAATTTAATTTAAAATTAGCTTTGTTACCTCAATTTGTTGAGATGAGAGAGATTGTTAGGAACTCAAAATGATGAAATACAAATTTTTAGTGCAAAGTGTCAATGTAACAATTTTGATTGATATAAAATGTGAATAATAAGAATATAGTCATTTACAAACAATCTTCATTGTGACCAATCTGAAACTACTTTATTCTACTTTTTCTATTGTCACACTTAATAGTTTTTCGATTTTCTCATATCGATGATATGAAAAGAGTAGTTGGAATCATATACCATTCGAATATTTAACTCGAGCTATTGTAGTAAACAACATACCTTGTCTCTGTTTCTCTCCAATATTAATACTACTTTTCTCCGAAGTCAATCATTGCGACTTATGGAGTGTTAAACCCCAAATAGTTTTAAATGGTAGTTATTTTTTATTACCGCGTTTGAAAGCAAAGTAATTAACAATGTCGAATGATGGAAAATGGGAACAATAAGAATGTAGCCAATTATAAATGGTTTATAGTTTCAAGAAGCAAACTTTTCAGGTAAGAAAACATTTTATTTAGGATGGAAATTCAAATATAGTATTTATGGTTGAATTACTATAACACGTAAGTCTATGCATGTCATGAATAATTTTTATGTGCTTACACTGAGAGAGTGTGTGTATGTTTTGGAAGTGAGTATGAGAAACAAGGGGAGATAGAGATATAAATGGGGGGTGGGAGAGAGGGAATAAGAGAGAGGCAAAGACAAGGAGGGAGGAAGAGATATAGGTATGGAGAGAGAAAAGTTAGAGAGAGATAGAAGGGGAAGAGAGAGAGAGAGAGAAGGGGAAGAGAGAGAGGGGGGAAAGGAAGGGAGGGAGAGAGAGATAGATAGATATGGAGAGAGAGTGTGTATGTTTAGGGGGTGATATGGAGAGAGAGTGTGTATGTTTAGTGGGTGATATAGAGAGATAGAGAAGGAGAGTCGATGAGAGGTAGAGATATAGATGGAGGAGGCAAAGATGTACTTACAATGAAATCAATACACACTATTAATCTAATTACGTTGAAATGAATGTACATCATACATTTAGTTGCATCAAATCAGAAATCAACGTCTATACTAAAACCAATGCATCTTTTGCAAACAATCAAATAGGATTATAAAGCAACAGCTATATTGAAATCAATGCATCTAGTGCAAGCAATCAAATAGGATTAGAAATCAATATCGACACTGAAATCAATGCATCTAATGCAAGAAATCAAATATGAGTAGAACTCAACATCTACGCTGAAATCAATGCATCTAGTTTAAGGTATTAAATAGGATTAGAAATCGACATCTACACTAAAATAAATGCATCTAGTACAAACGATCAAATAGGATTAGAAATCAATATCTACAGTGAAACCAATGCATCATGTGAAAGTAATCGAATAGGGGTAGAAATCAACATCGACACTAAAATCAATGCATCTAGTGTAAGGTATTAAATAGGATTGTAAATCGACATCTACACTGAAATCAATGCATATAGTGCACGTGATCAAATAGGATTAGAAATCAACAACTACATTGAAATCAATCAATATATTTTAGTGAAAATCTAAAATATTCATGAATTTCTAGATTTAACTTCTATGTCTGCATTTGTCTTTCTGTGTCTCTTTCTTCTTTCCTCTCTCTCCACCTTCCATTATATGTCTATCTCCCTCCCCCTCTCCTTCTCTTCATTCCCCTCCCTCTCTCCCGCATCTCTCTCTATCTACCTCTCCTCCATTTCTTTATCTTTCTCTTCTTCCCTCTTTCCCCCTACCATCTATATCTATACCTCCCTCCATCAATCCTTATTTGTCTCTCTATCTTGTCCCCATAAACACATGTCACACTCTCTGTCTCTCCCCATACCTTTCTATCTATCTATCTCTCCCTCTTCCTTTTCCTCTCTCTCTCTCTCTATCTCTCTACCCCCTCCATCTATATCTCTATCTCCCATCTATCTCTCTTCCTCCATCCCTATCTTTTCATCTCTACTCTACCCTATCACCCACCCCATCTATATCTCTATATCCCCTTGTCTCTCCTTCTAACCCACAAAACATACACACTCTCTCTCCATATCTATTGATCTCTTTCTCTCTCGCTCTTTCTCTCCCTCTCTCTCTTCGCCTTCTCTCTCTCTCTCTCTCTCTCTCTCTCTCTCTCTCTCTCTTGCTTTTCTCTCTCCCTCACCGACTCTCAATCTCTCCCTTTCCACTCCCTTTCCACATTTTTCTCCATATTTCTTTCTTCCCCTTCCAAATCCATCTCTCTCTCCCTCTCTCTCTCCTCTCTCTCAATTCCTCTATCTTTTTCCTTCCTCTCTCTCCTCTTCTCTCCCACCTCCCTCAGTCTCTCCCCCCACAATACACACTCTTTCTCTGCCCTCCAACTCTATCACTATCCCCCTCCCTCTCTCCTTCTCTCTCTCCCTCTCTCTCACCCATCCATATCTATGTCCCCATGTCTCTCTCTTCCCCTTATTTCCCTATCTTAATCCTCTCATTTTATATCTCTTCCCTCATCTCCTCTCTCCCTCATCATCTTGCCCTTGTCACTCCCTCTGTCTCTCCACTTCTATCTGTCAATGTCTTTGTTCTTCAATCCCTCCCTCTCTCCCCCTCCTCTCTCTCTTCCTTTCTCTCTCTCTCTCTCTCCAACCTCTTTGTCTCTCTCCCCCACTTTATTCCCCCTTCCATCTCTCTCTCTTTCTTAAATATGATTCCATTGTATTGTATTTAATAAATTTCTAAATTAAAAAAAAAAAACATAATTGTTTGTAAAATATTAAACCTATATTTTGGATCGATCATGTTAAAGAAAATACAACAATAAAAACTTAAAAGAAGCATGCAGTCTCTTTCCTCTACCATTGTTAATCATTTTTCTTTCTCACTTTACTTGGATCCTTGGTTAAGATGCATCTATCCTAGTCCTTTATAATATTATTTATATTATATAAATTTCACGTATGTATATATAAAGGTATTATCATTTTTTAATTTATTAAAACCTCCATTTAATATCTATGGGAATATTGTTAGTAGTCGTGAGGATGTGGGGTTTAGATATAACTCAAAAGTAATTATAACATTTTTCGGCTTAAATTTAATTAAAAAATGTTATAAAATTAAATGAAAATAAAGTATTTGTAAAATATTTTTATTTTGAAATAAGTTATGATTTTTGGGCACGTGGTATTGATAAGCCATGGTATTGTAACATAATCATTAAAATCCTAGATCCATAACATAATAATCAAAACTCTAGATGGCCCATTGTAGTATTGATAAGCCATGGTATTGTAACATAATCATTGAAATCCTAGATCCATAACATAATAATCAAAACTCTAGATGGCCCATTGTATTGATAAACCATGGTAGTAGCCCATGGTATTATAATTTTCTTCTCTCCTCTCCCTCTCTATCCTTCTATTAAGGGTATTGGCCCATGGTGTTGTAAAAAAACCTACTTAGAAGTTAATAATATCCATGGTAAATATTCATGATTAAAAATCTTGTCATATTATTTTTTCACTCTATGCTATGCTAGTTCTCATATCAAGTTATTTGATCCCGCTTGGGGCTTAGTAGATCCAAAGTAAATATGGATCTATAGTGGTTTAATTCCCCCCCTTAAATAGGGTACATTACACGTGAATACCATGGTTCAATACCATGTGCCATATTTATTTTTATTAATATTAATATTAGGGTTAATAATGTTTTTTGCATGGTATTAATAATAATTTGGTCCATGGTATTTGGCCCATAAGCTTCACCTAAATAAAACCTCATTTTTATTGTTTGTAAATATAAAGTGGATTATGGAGTAATATAAAAAAATGTTTTATTTATTTGGGGCTTAGTAGATCCAAAGTAAATATGGATCTATAGTGGTTTAATTCCCCCCTTAAATAGGGTACATTACACGTGAATACCATGGGTCAATACCATGTGCCATATTTATTTTTATTAATATTAATATTAGGGTTAATAATGTTTTCTTGCATGGTATTAATAATAATTTGGTCCATGGTATTTGGCCCATAAGCTTCACCTAAATAAAACCTCATTTTTATTGTTTGTAAATATAAAGTGGATTATGGAGTAATAAAAAAAAATGTTTTATTTATTTACCATACCTTTTGTTTATATATATATATATATAGATATATATATATATATATATATATATATATATATATATATATATATATATATATATATATATAGATATATATATATATTGTTATTTAACATGACTCTTTTATAAATATGGTATTTAGCCCATGGTATTAAAATGATATTTGGCCCATAGGTTTGACCTAAACAAAACCTATTTTTTGAGTGTTCATAAATTTATATAGTGTTTATACATAATAATAATAATATTGTTTTTTAAATAGGGTCAACATTGAAGTGGGTGACGGAAAATATTACATAAAATATAATATTACAATATTATATGTTACACAATATTTATGACCATCCCCACTTAATAAATAGTGGCCAAGCTCCGGGGAAATAATAATTAAAATGTAATAAATTCCTAGTGCCAAGATATCCATAATTGATTTTTACTCAAACTAATATGAATCTAGGTTAGTCTAATCCCCCTTAAACTTTTTCTGTGGGCCCCTTGTTTGTGGGAAAAGGGATCCACCTCTGTCCCTCTAGTTCTGAACCTGTGACCTCTTAGAAAGAAACACATGCTCTTAACCATTAGATTCACTCAAGTTGTATGGATTATGGCTAGTGAACCCCATAATTCATTATTCAAATTATATTTTACTTTCACCACACAATGGGCTTCTCCGCTCCCAATATTTCCCGTTCCTTCAGCTCATTTTTCCCTTTATTTATTTATTCACCTCAACAACCACCAACATTTGTTTTCTTGCCTCCAGGGGTTGCGAGAGATATCTGAGTTAGAGAGCTTCCACGATGTTAGGTCCCTATAATACTAGTGTATTTCCTCATTTTTATTAGCTTAGCCCCTTATCGTTATTGTTGTGCCCCATAGAAGCCCACTATTGTTATTGTTGTGCCCTTACATTATTATTGTTATGTCAGCTCTCATTATATTGTGACCCCTTAGACTTCTATATATAGAAAGGAGGTGTTGTCATTTGAATCATCCAAGAATTGTTCATTTGTGTAATGTAAAGGAGGTGTCCCCCACGAAGAGGTTGATTTTGAAGTTGTTGATCTATCTTTTCTTCTATTTTGTGAGCTGGTTGCATAACATTTGGAATGAGAGCTTTGGATTCTAGGGTTTCACTATTTCAAACAAGTCATCATGGAATTTTCGTTTTTTTTTTTGTATGAAGCATCAGATTCTAAAAACAAAAAATACATTTGAGACGACATTGTGAAGAAATGTGTGTCTCAATTTTAGACCATTTCTCTAGAAAGTTTCAGATATATTAACCGAGGGAGTTAGGTTTTTTTTAAGCTCTCGAATTCCATCCCAAATAGGCGATCTTGGGAAAATCATCATAAATTTTTCTCTGAGCATCATATTCAAATTTTGTAAAAAGATATAGAAAGATGATGGAATTTAGTTTTTTGGATATCATTTTCAAGGCCGAATGTTGAGATAGTAACATGTGGCACTTCGTACAATTTCGCTCTACTGAACTACTCTATAATTAGGTCATTGTGGGAGATTGGGCATAACTCTTCCTTGGAAAATCAAATATTGATCAGGCTTGTGGGCATGGAAAAATGACTCGGAAGTCTATGACGGAATGAATTTTTAGACCTTGGAGATCCGAAATTTTAGAGATACATCAGATTCAAAATCGATCTCCTACAAAGCAAAACAAAAAAATAAAAGGTGTGTAGTCTTTTTTTAAATTTGAATAAGTTTTGTTTGAAAATTTATTTTGAAGTGATTCAAAGAGAATAATGAATCAAAATAATCATTAATTGATGCCCCGAAGAAAGAAAATGGAAACACTTAGTAAGAAACATGAAATCTCTTGTATGACTGATGAAAAAGAGGAAGAAATGCAATATGATATATCAAAATTACGAGATCAAATGCAACAAATTTCACTCTCACAAAAGGTAACAGAAGCTAAGATGGATGGTTTGAAGAATGGTATGGAATCTAATATGTAGGGTTTGAAGAATGGCATTGAAGCTAAGATTAATGTTTTGAAGAATGGCACCAATTAATCAAAAGGCAACATTGAATATTTGAAAAAATATATGGAAGGTTTGAAGGGAGGTTTTGCAACGTTTCTACATGAAAAGCTTCCTAATGGAGAAAAGGTAGTAGAGGAAGCTCATGACGAGAAAAAAAATAAATGTTAATCATGATTTCATAGACTCTAATATTGGATTGAAGACCCACTATATCCGAAAGATTGATATGAGGAATTTTGATGTCAAGGATCTTGTAACATGGATACTACAGATGGAGCAATAATTTGATCTCCATAATGTGCAGAACACACAAAAGGTATGCATTGCAAATTTATATTTAGAACCCGATTAGTTTGTATGGTATCAATGGCTTTGCTCTCGTAAACAAATTGTCACCTGGTCAATTTTTACGAAGGAAATGATAGCTCATTATGAGGATACAAAGAGCAACACCTTCTTTAGCCAATTGATAAAGCTATAACAAAAGGGTTCAATAGTGGAGCACATTGAGGACTTCCAAAAGTTGAATATAAGGGTAAATGATATTCCAAAGTAGCATGGAGAAGGCTCAAGGGAGAACGGTGGGCGAACAACTGGGGTTCCAGATTGTTGCAGGGGTTGATCTCCATGGAAGGATGTAGAGGAGGGAGCTCCACTCCCTCTTATAAGGAGGCCATGGCCAGCAGGGGCAAGAAACCTCTAGAAAATTCCAGAGGTACTACTGAGGAAGGAAATAGGAATATGGAAGAGGAGATAGATGAAACCAAAACAAGGGAGAATAATAGCGCAAAAGACAAGGAGGAAGAGGACAAAAAACAGGGAAAAAAAGACAAAGGACAGAAGGGACCTTGTAAACCCAAAACTGAGATCACACCCAGATTAGTATTAAATGATCCTACTCTATAGGCGCACAAGGATCACATGCAGACTTATGCTATCATCTGTAAATTCATGGGATTATGGCACAATGAAAAAGCTTTACAGGCGTGGATTAAATCCCACTGGAAACCGAAAGGAAGCATTGACCTACATCTTGGGTCAAAGGGATTCTTCACGGTGGTCTTCACAAATATTGAAGATAAAGACAGAGTGTTTGAAGGAGGGCCCTACTTCTATACAGCAGAAGGCCTCTATATGCGGCCATGGATGATGAATTGTTTCCTGGAGCGTGAGACTTTTACTTCGGTCCCAGTCTGGGTAAGACTCTATTCTCTACCTCTTAGTTATTGGCAAACTGAATTGTTACCTGCCATAGGCAATAAAATAGGGTGTTTTGTCAAAGCTTCTAAGGCCACAAGAAGGGGAAAATATTCTTCCTTTGTAAGGATATGTGTGGAGATGGATCTATCCGGAGCTCTTCTGAACGAGGTAATCTTGGAAGTTTTTGATGAGGAATGGGTGCAAATAGTAGGCTATGAGTATATTTCGTTAAGATGTCGAAGATGCCATGAACATGGGCACCTATTCAGAGACTGCCCTCTTAGTAAAGTAGAGAACAAGAGCAAAGCTAATACAATGAAAGAAACTGATAGCTTTCACAAAGTGGTACATAGAGGAAAAGGTGGCAAAAGAGGGCCAAAGCAACATCAAAATGAAGGGCAACAGGCCAATCAGAACAAGTTCCAAGTTCTTGAAGAGGATGAAGAGATAACAAAGGTAGATCAAGCAATAGGAGGAAGTCCTAGGAATAAGGAGAAAGAAGAAGACCGTGAACACACAAAGAATATTGAGAAATAGAAAGAGACTATGTTAAGTGACGCAGAACTAGAGATGGACTAGGAAATGTCCCAGAGTGAGATGGAATTGGAGGACCATGAGCTACAGGAGATTCTTGACAGGGAACACCTAGATCTGGAAGGGTTCTTGATACAAGGAACCATGGGAGGGGTAGAATCGTTACCTCAGGAAGAGATCAATAGAATACAGCAGTTGTTTTTATGGAAAACTCAGGCTAAGATGATGGAGAGGAAAAAAAACATTGACAGGCAGGGTAACGATGGTGTGAAAATGATGAAAGCTACACAGGATTAGCACCTAGAAACCCAGGAAAGAAAAGAGGCAGGAAAAAGAAGAATGAGCTATTGATGAAATATGGAAAGCTAATGATAGATTCAGGTAAGATGAAAGATCTGGCCAACTACTCCTTTACAAATCTTTAATTATGAAATTTACAACTTGGAATATCAGGGGTCTAGGTAGTAAAATAAAATAGAGAATGCTCAGTAATAGAATGAAACAAGCAGATCTAGATATAATATTTATCTAGGAAACGAAATGTTCCATTCAAAAGTTAAGACAAATACATAGCAAATGGCTCAGTAGATTTGACTTTCTAGAAGTCAAAGCAAAGAATACAGCAGGGGGCATACTCACTCTCTGGACCCCCAAAAAATTGGCATAGTAGATGCTGAGGCATCTAGGAATTATTTATCAGTGATTATTCAACTTGTAGGAGATAGGGATACCTACCTGGTCACGAATTTTTATGGCCCTCAAAGATTGGATGATAAACTCAGGTTTCTAGATTCCCTTATGGATCTCAGGGACAGACATGTAGGAATACCTTGGAACATGGGAGGGGACTTCAACATGACCAAATCACTTTCGGAGAAAAAAGGGGGAACCAAAGCTCTAAGTAAAGACTCTTTAGCATTTCAAACCTTTACAGACAATATGAAGTTAGTTGACACTGAAACGAACAATGGCTTGTTTACTTGGAACAATAAAAGACGAGAGTCTTATGTAGCCTCCAAGTTAGATAGATTCATTATTTCAGAGGACCTTATGCTCATAGACAAGGAAATAATAGCGAGAGTTCTCCCCTTTGGAGGCTCAGATCACTGGTTGGTTCATCCGGAGAGGGCATAGGTGTTAGCCTCCTGCTACAGCAGGTTAATCATCTTTCATGATCGACATTTTTTCATGCCAAATATGTCGTACTATGCATGCTGCAATGCTCCATATTTTCTACAGATGACCAGAGAAGTATCCATGAAGGTGTGCCAGTTTTAATGCTACTGCTTTGTTCCAGTTTTGATAAGTAATCCATTTTGATCAGTTTTCAGTTAAGGGTAGGCCAAACAGCTTAATCTTGGCCTCCCTAGGTTTCAATTTCTTGTTGTAGAATATAGAGAATAAATATCTGTCCAAACAGCTTAATCTTGGCAGATTTGTAGATAGGTAGAGAAACAAGGGTGCTCAACAGTTTAATCTGAGCCCCTGGATGCAATAAGTGTAGTTGTAGATAGGAGCACAAGCAAGAAGAAAAGAATGAAAAGCTGGGTATGCTAGTTCAAGTGCACCCAAACCAAAAAGAAGAGAAAATGCTAGTCAAGTAGGTCGGGTAGGTAGCTTTGTGGTTGCAAAATCATGGCTTGTGATCCATCTCATATTGTCAAGTGTTATATCTATCATATCACAAGTTGAAGGCAGTTGTTCAGTTGGAGGACTTCAAGCGAGGCATGTCTAACTCACCTTTTTCCTCTTTCCCCAAATCACTCACTAACTTCCCCCAAAGAGTTCAAGATCTGCTTGATACCTCTTAGATTCATCATTCTCCATATCATTTGCCTTGGTGGAGATCTGCTTCACTCAAGGAATGCTTACACTTCTTCTATCAGTCATTTCCCCCCATTGATAGCCTAAGACATCATACTTAGCGCTTGTTCTCATCTTTGTCATGTTAACTACTAACTTTATTATGTATCTCCCTATCTATTTCCTCTTCCCCTACTAAAACTATGTATATAACTCCCCTATGTACTTATCCCTCCCCCTGGTTGAAAAGTAACCATATGCATCCTTGGGAATTGCTAAGTTTATCTGAAACTCAGCAAGAACCCTCATTGCCCCCTCAAACCATCTTCTCATGCACTTTGGATGCTTTCCAATGCATAGAACCCTTCATCCCCCCTAACTATCTCCCAAGTGCATAAGGACTCATTCCTTTGCATAATTCCCCTTCACATGTTTAAAAATCACCCCTTTGACCTTGGTTTGCCTTTATAAGGCATGAAACCCTCTTTGGCCACTAAACCCCTCTCAAAACCACATCACTTTCCTCCTAAGTTCCTTTGGACTTCTTCCAAGGCATAAGAATATGCAAACCATGCAAAAACCATGAAAAACCTTCAAAAAATGATAAAATCCTCCCTTTTTTGGCTATCGGACCCCTTCCGATGCCTTAGAATCCAAGCAAAAGCATAAAGGTTACCCCCTCCGAATTCAAAAGACTTGCATTTTTGAATAAATAATGGCTCCGATGAGAAATGGGTCCTTTGGGTCCCCCTCCGATGCGATATCGCTATCGGGAGGGGGCAATCATATGTTCAAACACCATATATAACTCCTCTGAATTCATGTTTCCTTTGCATTTTAATAAAATGCATGCCCCGATGAGAAAAGGATCTATTTGATCCCCCTCCGATGCAATATCGCTATCGGGAGGGGGCAGTGGCATATATAAGTGAAATGGCTAAGTCTCAAGGCATGGGGCATAACGCCGATGGGCCGGACCTGAAAACATATAAAGTGGACTGGTAAAAGCATATCGGGTCCGCCACATTTCGGCGTTTCTATGAGGCAGCCCCATGACCCCGCCAATAGCAAATTCCCAAATTAATCATAGCCATCCATTTTTGGGCCCCAAATCAATGGCCCATATGTAATCGGCGGTCACCCCATGTATATGGCTCTAACCAGCGGAGCCGAAATAAAATTAAGGCGCGGCATATAAAGGATTTCGGGTTTGTAAGGGGGCGTTGCACAACGAAAAGGGAAGGCTCCGATGGGGCGGAGCCGAAATATAATAAACTGCAGCATATATAGATTTTGGGTCCGCTAACCCATTTTTATTAAATCTGCCGATTGACATCACCGATGGGCTGGACTCGATTCAAATAAAGAAGGGCCTATAAGCATTTCGGGTCCGCCGCAGTTAGGAGGTTTTATGTGTTGGGACCAATGGTCCGCCCCGATGCGAGTTAGCGCCAGCCGTTGGATCGGCCCACGCCAGATCCAATGGCTATGATTTAATCTAACGAACAGTGATCGCTCCCGCCCTAGTTGTGGTGAAATTTCATGTTTTAAGGCATTTTTTCCTTATAAAAGGAAAACAACCATTTTTCACAGGGCTTTTGCCCGCGCCCGGCTCCAGTTAAAGAAATTCATGCATCCTTAAGCCATTATGGATTGCTCCAAAGCCCTATTTAGCTCCAGGAGCCAGTCTCGGCCTCAGCACGATCAGTAGCATGCAATTCCTCATTTTTGCGGCATTTCTTTAGAGTTTAATACTATTTTGGATCGGCCAGCGTCGATAGCATCCCAAAGGCCACAGAAGTCTTTGCAGCAGTTATTTTTGCATTTAATTGGCAGATAAAGGGGGCGATGGGACAGTCTAAAGAGTATCAGCGGTGAGAAAAGGCCCAGATTCAGTGCCAAAGTGTATCAGGATGTGGCAAAGAGTATCAGTCCAGTTTTTCAAAGCAGATGAAAGAAAAGCAAGCCCAACAAAGTCAACAAAGCATCATTCGGCCATTAAGGCTCACCAACACTTCTTTTGTTGCTTTAAAGCCACCTAATGGCATAGATGAAAGCTTTCAAGGCAGAGTTATTGCAGAGACATTGTTCCCAGTCATATTTTTGGAGCAACGCTGCTTCCTTAAATGTACAGTTATCACACAGAGGATAGCGCGTGGCTCAAGGAACTCTTTTGATCCATTTTTGAGGCATCTACCCCAGTGCAGCACTTAGATAAATGTTTTAAGCATTTACTTCAAGATAAAATAGATTAAAGCACTCAATTTCCTCAGATCTGCCTAAGATCTGCTGTAATAGATATTTTGAGATGCCAGTTACCCCAACGCAGCTGTTAGATAGATATTTCTTCCATTTACTTCTGTAAAAATTAGGTTAAAGGCATTTATTTGAGGAGATCTATCCCAGATCTGATGTTTGTAAATATCTTCTATTTAAGCCACCCTCTGCTCTGTTTTAAGGGTTGGTTGGTCGATAACTTCCTCTAGACTTGCATTATATTTTCTCATAGTCTCTATAATCAAAGATCGCTGGAATGTTTGGGAGATGAACTGACTGTTGTGTTTTGATGTCTGAAGAGTGACTATGGAATCCTAATTCTTCTACGTAGCCCAATAAGTGTTTCTTATCTCTGTTTACAGTTTATATGTGTTTATGCAATCATTGTTTCACTATCTAAATAGCAGAAAGAAAGAATAGTTCAGAGCTCACTTAGTTGTATTCTGTTCTCAATTTCTATGATTTATATATGTTTTCCTCTGAATTAGTCCTAAATATGAATACTGATTTGCTCATATTTACACTAGTTCCTTCATATATGAATGTTGTTTAGGAATCCTTGATTGCTCCTATATAAATGTTCATTCACCTTCCCTCTGTTAGCATAATGAGAGCTACTTAGTTGCCTTTCATTCACTGACCTTCGTTCCATCTTTATTCTAGCTAGATATTGTTTTATGTGTAGCTATCCTGCTCTGTATTCCTCTTGTGACCAAGAAAACGCAACAGCAAGCCTAATCCACGACTCCATGCCCAATGGTTTGAATTTCTCACACTATGCATCCCAACTCTGTTTGAAAGAATCCTCCATCCCACCAAAATCAAAACAAAACCCAAGAAAATCATAACTAGCCTAAAATCAACCCAAAACAAAGCTAAATTATAAAGAGAGAGCCCTCTCTGATTGCAAGTAGGCTAGGACCTGCAGTCCAAAGATTGGTTTGTGGTTACCTCGGCCGTATCCTTTAAGGAGCTTTAAGTACAACCTGAGTAATAACATAATGGTGACTCCACTGGGGAATTTCCTCAGATAATTTCATAAAGTTTCACAAAGAAGGTAAGAAGACTCCACTTGGGAACATCCTCAGATAATTTCACAAATCAAGGTGGAAAGCTCCACTGGGAAGGAACTAGACCTTCAAAAGTTTCTTTCTAGCCCTTATATTCTTAGAAAAATCCCCAAAAAACAAACCAGAAGCTGGCTCGCAGGAAGAATTCATGTTATACAAGGTCAAATCCAGACCCAAATCCCCCAACAGCTTTTGAAAATCCCAATATAATCCCAAGGAACCTCAGGAAGCTAGAGCGAAGAGAGGATTTCCCTGATAATAGTCCTGAAGCAATTCACCCACGTTGTGGCCCAACCCCTGTCAAAGTTTTATTTCGTTCAACCCCTAGTTCCCCTTGTTCTTCATCCACCTCTCAAAGCACTCCTTCCACACCTCCATTCACTGCACATACTACCACTACTACTCCTATTATCCCAGTTGTTCCTATTGTCCCTCTTATCCCTGTGAATATGGCTAACAGATATGCACCTTTACAGCTGCCTGCAAATCCCGGGGCTATGCCTCAGGATTACCAAACTAAAATCACATATTTTGATGGCACAAGTGCTTGCACAACCCTTCAGCATACAAAGAAAATGCAGGATTACTTTGAAAGCTTTGAGATTGATGATGATGGTGTGAGAATGAAGATTTTTGTCCAAATCTTGTCAGTTGATGTCAGGACTTGGTTTAGAGCACTTCCAGCCAATTCCATAGAAGACCCAGAAGCCTTATACCAGTCTTTTATCAATAGATGGGAGAAAAAGAAAGATCCCTTGCACATACTAGCTGAATACGATACAATCAAAAGAGGTCCACAAGAAATAGTCTTGGACTATTGTGCAAGTTTCAATAGCGTTTATAATGCTATCCCACAAAACTTAAGGCCCCCACCTGACCTTGCCTTATATAAATTCCCTGATGGATTCGACCCAGATATGGCCTACCAATTAAAATAAAGAGCCCATAACAGCCTTGCAGACATGCAAAATGTGGCTGTCACTGTGGACGCAAATTTAATTGCCAAAAGAAACAGAGCTAGAACTGAGAGAAAAACCACCTTCAAGGAAGAGCCCTCATCCTTGGATCAAAAGCTAGATGCTATTATCAATGGCATGCACAGGCTGGGAGATAGAGTAGAGAGTTTTGAAAGGAAATCATCATGGGAGGGACAACATCCCAATACCATAAGGAACCCAAATTTCAGGAACACTCAGAACTCAAACGCTGGTAGATCTAGCCCAGACCGTGATATAAGGCCTCCTTTCCAAGAAAACTATATAGAAGCATCCACATCTAGTGATGCCATAAAGGACACTCACATGAACTTGGTGGATTTGAAGGGTGAGCAACAAATTTTCCTAACTCAAGAAGACCAAGATGACCATGAGATAAGTCAATTTCAGACTAACTCTGGTGAGTCTTTTGACTTTAAAAAAGGTTATGATTCAGCTATTTATGAAGTCCACAAGCAGTATAAGCTGAGGACAAGAAACCATAGATGTGCCCGAAAAAGTTAAACCAAAGGAGGGCAAACAGCCCAACCAGATTAGAGGCAAGGCTATTATAACAGAAACAGTTGATATAACTATCCCAAACCCACACCAAGTGACTGTAGAGGACACACCAGACATGCAGGCCTCTAATGATCAGCCTCTGCTACCTTCGTCCTCAAAGGAAAATGTAAAGAGCACTCCTAAAAACCTTCCCAAAATAGAAATACCACAAGGTATCACTCACCATAACACTGGTAATCAAGAGGAAAACGCAGAAAATACACTTGAAAAGGGGAAATCTGCTATTGCCAACACAAAGACTCCATTGGAGAAACCATTCAACTTAGAAGCAGAAATAAGCAAACTTAAGATTTCTATCCCCTTATCTGAACTTGCAAAGCATGATGTGTATAGGAAACAAATCCAAAGATCACTGCAAATGCCAGAGAATAGGGATGATGTGAATGTTTTAGATGATACACCTGAATTGCTTTTTGGTCCAGAAGTTGATGGCAAATCAGCACATGGAGCTGTTCTCCCCTTTTATGTCAGTCTGCACATACATGATAAAGTTTTACATAATGCAATGTTTGACTCAGGTGCCTCACACAACCTTATGCCCAAAGCTGTAATGGAGAAGCTAAACCTTGATGTAACAAGACCATACAAAGATCTATTCACCTTTGACTCAAGTCAGGTCAAGTGTTTAGGCTTAATCAAAGACTTATGTGTCTCCCTAGTCCAATTTCCCAACAAGACAATCCTCATGGATGTGGTGGTTGTTGACATTCCACCAAAGTATGGCATGCTGTTGTCAAGATCTTGGGGGGCAAAACTCCAAGGATCTCTCCAATTAGACCTCTCCTATGCCACTATTTCAGTCTTTGGGCAACGAAAGAGACTGTATAGAGAAACACTGATGAAGTATGTGGTAAGTAGTGAGGAAAAGCCCCAAAATTTCCCTATCTATTCAATCCATTCTGATATGGACTATTTTATTTTGTTTAATGATGAAACAAGTTCTCTAACTAATGAGAGGCCTTTGCCTCTAGAACAAGAAACATGCATCAATGAAGAATCGGTTGCACATACCCATGAGTCTGTCACAATAGCCAATGCAACCAGCACACAAGAAAAACCTCCCGAAACACAAGACTGGGGTCTGCCCAATCCTAAAATGACTAAAACTCTTAATACTAACCACAAGCAAGAAATCACATGGTATTTATAGTTTGATGGCTCCGTTAACAAGTTAGGAGCAGGGGCAGGAATATGGATTCACAATACACATAACAACCATGCAGAGGGTCATGCTTATAGACTGAATTTCAAATGCACCAACAACATGGCTGAGTATGAGGCACTCCTCTTAGGCCTTAAGCTGCTCAAAGCTTTAGGAGCTACCAAAGTTTCCATTCTAGGTGACTCAGACCTAGTAATCCAAGAAATAAAAGGCAACTTTGTTACCAATGATAGAAGGCTAAGAGCTTATAGGACTGCTGCCACTGCAATACTTGATACATTCACTGAATCCAAACTTGCTAAGATTTCTAGAAGCAATAACATGCATGCTCACAGCCTAGCTACTTTTGCTAGCACTTGCAAGCTTCCTTTTGAGCCCAATCACCACTTTGCTGCTGAGAGAAAACATAGGCCTTCTATCCCTAACAATGTTAAAGATTGGCAAGTGTTTGAGAATGATGCTCAAATCAACAATTTTCTTACCTTACAGCATGAGTTTTCAGGCCTAAACATTGATATGGATGCTATGGTTGATCCACTGCAAGAAATAAACCAAATCCAGCAAACTGTAACAGCTGAAACAACTAGAAAATTGCTACAACCAACCATCTTTGATGAAGAAAACATAGAAGAGCTGAAACAGATGCATTTGGAGGAAATAGCCAAAACAGAGGCCGAAATCATTGATCTAAAGGACAATTTTCTCCCGGTTGGCCTCACTCCACTAGAAGACATGTTTGATGCAAATGATGTGCCCAAAAAGCCAAAAATGCAGCCTATAAACACTACCATAGAAGAGCACAACATTGGGACAACAGAGAAGCCCAAAATGATCAAACTGTCTAAATCTTTGCCTCCTGATCAAAAACCAAAGTATGTGGATTTGTTTAAAGAATTCCAAGATGTATTTTCTTGGAGTTATGAGGACTTGAAGTCCTATGATACCTCAATTATTCAACATACCATTCCCTTAAAGCCAAATCAAAAGCCCTTCAAACAGAAACTGAGGAGAACCAATCCTGTGCTTCTCCCTTTAATTGAGAAAGAAGTGAAAAGAATGTTTGAAGTAGGTATCATAGCACCCATTAGATTTTCTGAATGGGTATCCAATCTTGTTCCCACAAGAAAGAAAACAGGTGAGATTAGGCTTTTTGTAGATTTGAGAAACTTAAACCAAGTCTCCCTTAAAGACCACTACACATTGCCCAAAATGGACCACATCCTACAAAGAGTAGTAGGGTCATCTAGAATCTCTTTGCTAGATGACTTTTCAAGTTTTAATCAAATACTGGTTCACTTGGATGACCAAGACAAGACAACCTTTACCATACCGTGGGGAACATTTAAGTATCTTAAAATGCCTTCGGCCTAAAGAACGCAGGTGCCACCTTTCAAAGGGCCATGGACATTGCATTTTCCAAGGAAATCCATGATTTCTTGGTTGTCTATCTTGATGATCTTACCCCTTTCTCCAAATCTGATCAAGAGCACCTAAGACATTTGAGACAAGTGTTCCTAACATGTAGGAAATATGGCATTTCCTTGAACCCCAAGAAGTCTTTATTTGGCCTTGAAGAAGGCAAATTACTTGGACATATCATTTCAAAAGACGGGATCAGAATTGATCGGGAAAGGATCCAAGCCATTCTCTAAATCCCGTATCCAAGAAACATAAAAGAGCTGCAAGCATTCCTAGGAAAGATCAATTTCCTAAGGAGATTTATCCCCAATCTAGCTGAGCTGATAAAACTGTTGAGCAACATGTTAAAGAAGGATGCCAAGGTAAAATGGTCTCTTGAAACCAAGCAAGCATTTGAAAGTATCAAAGTTGCCTTAACTCAAGCCCCAGTCCTCACAAGTCCTCAATTTCATAGGGACTTTATCATATTCTCATTTGCATCTGATAATACCATAGTTGTTGTCCTATTGCAAAAGGATGACCAAGGAAATGAAAAGCCAATTGCTTTTTTCAGCCGAGCCTTAAGAGGTGCACCCCTGAAGTACCAAATCATGGAGAAGCAGGCCTATGCCCTTGTTAAAGCAATCAAAGACTTCAGAATTTACATTTTATATTCACACGTGATTGCCTATGTCCCAAATGCTATTGTCAAAGACATATTAACCCAAGAGGGGTTAGAAGGCAAAAGAGGCAAGTGGATTGCTAACATTCTTGAGTATGACATAGAAATAAAGCCAACCAAGCTAATAAAGGGACAAGGTTTAGCCAAATTGATGTCTGAAACAAACTTTCAAGCCTTAGACATCAACCAACTGGACAATGAACAGGAGCTGGCGACTCCACAGATCAGTGACACCTTTCTGCAATCCCCATGGTATGCTGATATATGCTTTGTATTGTTAAACCTGTTTGCAACCCTAGGATTGTCCATGACCAAGAAGAGATTTTTAAGAATGAGGGCTTTGAAATTTTGTGTCTTAGATGGTGCTTTATTTTGGAAGAATCATGAAGGCATATTTCTTAATTGTTTGACCATGAATGAAACTAATAATGTCATGAAAGAATTCCATGGAGGGGACTGTTGAGGACATCTATATTGGAAGTCCACTGCTGATAAAATTTTAAGGGCTGGTTTCTATTAGCCCTCTTTGTTTGCAGATGTAAAGAAGTTTGCTATCTCATGTCACAAATGCGAAATCTTTGACGGCAAAAGAAAGTTGTTGCCCTTGCCTCTTAAGCCCATCTCAACCGAAAAGCCTTTTCAACAATGGGGTCTTGACTTCATTGGAGAAATCCATCCCTCTTCCTCAGGCCAGCATAAGTGGATTCTAACTGCCACCAACTATTTCACCAAGTGGATTGAAGCCATTCCATGTAGGCAGGCCAATAACACCACCATTATCCAATTCCTTGACTGCAATATCCTTTCTAGATTTGGCTGCCCTGAGAAGATTATCACTAACAATGCCGCTGCTTTCAAATCCAAAAAGATGATCAATTTTTGCCATAAATTCCATATCACTTTAGGCCATTCCACAGCCTATTACCCTCAAGGTAATGGCTTAGCCGAGTCATCTAACAAGAGCCTGATCAGTATTATCAAGAAGACCTTAGAAGAAAACAAGAAGAACTGGCATAAAAATCTCACCAATGCCCTATGGGCAGACAAACTTTCAACAAAGAGATCCATTGGGATGAGCCCTTATGAGCTAGTATATGGCATGGAGGCCAGATTTCCATCTTCTTTAGGCATTCCTGTTATCAAGCTGTTGCAGGAGGTTCAAGCTGAACCAAATGATATTCAACGAAGGATCAATCAGACCATTCATCTTCAGCAAACCAGAGAGCAGGTGTATGACAGAGCTCAAATGCTACAAGAAAGGCTGAAGAAGGCGTTTGACAAGAGGACTAAGGCTGAGGATTTCTTTATTGGCGATAAAGTGTTAAGGTGGGACTCACGACGAGAAGACAAGGGAAAGCATGCCAAGTTTGACTTTCTGTGGAAAGGCCCATTTGTCATCAACGCTATTCAAGGCAACAATACATATTTTGTCAAAACTCTAGATGCCTGCACAGCTGAAGAGGGCCCTGTCAATGGCCGCATGCTGAAGCATTACCTCGACCCAGTGATCTAAGGGATATAGGGTTCTGATGTATATATTTGTATATTAATGCATGTACATATAAGTGCTTTATTTTTATGTTTGTGTAAGCAATCTGATTGCTTGGAACCAAGCAACGAAGTTATGGAGGAAGAGCAGCGCAGGTCCTCCGTTTTAAAAACCTACCATAAGCATTGACCACAGCAGAGCAGCGCAAAAAATCTTGAAGGCGCAGCCCACACAATTCCCCCATTTAAAAGCTCTGTCTTTGCATTGGTTTTCAGAAAAGAGCGCAGTCCCGAAGAAAAGAAGCCAAAGGAGCGCAACATTCGAAGCCTCTATTCTTTTGAGGTGAATTTCAAAGAGAAGCACATCAATTTTGCCCCCGGTTATGAACTTACTTCAAAGGGTGCACAAGGCAGGTTATGATATATTTTAAAATACACTCAATGGTAAAGGGGCAGCGCTGTTATTTATAACAGCGAATTCAATTAAAAATGCTGCATTCAAGTTACCAGCTCTTCAGTCAATGGTATCAAACAGAGGAGCGGTTTTTAGTGTTACAGCTACAGCCTGTTCAAAGACAAAATTAAGAGGAGTTGCTCCAGTTGGTTCCCTTTTTGTGTGTACTTTAAAATGCAGTTATCAAGAAAAAGTGTATGCAATATCAAGCACACAGAAGAAAGCAGGAAATGCTTTATTTTTCACAATATTTCAGTTGAACGAGAGTGTTATTCAGATCTCAAAGTTCTTGTCATTTAGCAGTCAGCACAGAAGAAACTTTCAAATAACAACAACTACAGAGGATCAAGGCATTCTGACCTGCTATTCTTGGCTTGTCACAAGGAAAAGCCATCCCCAAGTGGAGCCACTGTTAGCCTCTTGCTACAGCAGGTTAATCATCTTTCATGATCGACATTTTTTCATGCCAAATATGTCATACTATGCATGCTATAATGCTCCATATTTGCTACAGATGACCAGAGAAGTATCCATGAAGGTGTGCCAGTTTTAATGCTACTGCTTTGTTCCAGTTTTGATAAGTAATCCATTTTGATCAGTTTTCAGTTAAGGGTAGGCCAAACAGCTTAATCTTGGCCTCCCTAGGTTTCAATTTCTTGTTGTAGAATATAGAGAATAACTATCTGTCCAAACAGCTTAATCTTGGCAGATTTGTAGATAGGTAGAGAAACAAGGGTGCTCAACAGTTTAATCTGAGCCCCTGGATGCAATAAGTGTAGTTGTAGATAGGAGCACAAGCAAGAAGAAAAGAATGAAAAGCTGGGTATGCTAGTTCAAGTGCACCCAAACCAAAAAGAAGAGAAAATGCTAGGCAAGTAGGTCGGGTAGGTAGCTTTGTGGTTGCAAAATCATGGCTTGTGATCCATCTCATATTGTCAAGTGTTATATCTATCATATCACAAGTTGAAGGCAGTTGTTCAGTTGGAGGACTTCAAGCGAGGCATGTCTAACTCCCCTTTTTCCTCTTTCCCCAAATCACTCACTAACTTCCCCCAAAGAGGTCAAGATTTGCTTGATACCTCTTAGATTCATCATTCTCCATATCATTTGCCTTGGTGGAGATCTGCTTCACTCAAGGAATGCTTACACTTCTTCTATCAGTCATTTTCCCCCATTGATAGCCTAAGACATCATACTTAGCGCTTGTTCTCATCTTTGTCATGTTAACTACTAACTTTATTATGTAGCTCCCTATCTATTTCCCCTTCCCCTACTAAAACTATGTATATAACTCCCCTATATACTTATCCCTCCCCCTGGTTGAAAAATAACCATATGCATCCTTGGGAATTGCTAAGTTTATCTGAAACTCAACAAGAACCCTCATTGCCCCCTCAAACCATCTTCTCATGCATTTTGGACACTTTCCAATGCATAGAACCCTTCATCCCCCCTAACTATCTCCCAAGTTCATAAGGACTCATTCCTTTGCATAATTCCCCTTCACATGTTTAAAAATCACCCCTTTGACCTTGGTTTGCCTTTATAAGGCATGAAACCCTCTTTGGTCACTAAACCCATCTCAAAACCACATCACTTTCCTCCTAAGTGCCTTTGGACTTCTTCCAAGGCATAAGAATATGCAAACCATGCAAAAACCATGAAAAACCTTCAAAAAATGATAAAATCCTCCCTTTTTTGGCTATCGGACCCCTTCCGATGCCTTAGAATCCAAGCAAAAGCATAAAGGTTACCCCCTTCGAATTCAAAAGACTTGCATTTTTGAATAAATAATGGCTCCGATGAGAAATGGGGGTCCCCCTCCGATGCGATATTGCTATCGGGAGGGGGCAATCATATGTTCAAACACCATATATAACTCCTCCGAATTCATGTTTCCTTTGCATTTTAATAAAATGCATGCCTTGATGAGAAAATGATCTATTTGATCCCCCTCCGATGCGATATCGCTATCGGGAGGGGGCAGTGGCATATATAAGTAAAATGGCTAAGTCTCAAGGCATGGGGCATAATGCCGATGGGCTGGACCCGAAAACATATAAAGTGGACTAGTAAAAGCATATCGGGTCCGCCACATTTCGGCATTTCTATGTGGCAGCCCCATGACCCCGCTGATAGCAAATTCCCGAATTAATCACAGCCATCCATTTTTGGGCCCCAAATCAATGACCCATATGTAATCGGTGGTCACCCCATGTATATGGCTCCGACCAGCGGAGCCGAAATAAAATTAAGCTGCGATGTATAAAGGATTTCGGGTTTGTAAGGGGGCGTTGCACAACGAAAAGGGAAGGCTCCGACGGGGAGGAGACGAAATATAATAAACTGCAGCATATATAGATTTCGGGTCCGCTAACCCATTTTTATTAAATCCGCCGATTGACATCGCCGATGGGCCGGACCCGATTCAAATAAAGAAGGGCCTATAAGCATTTCGGGTCCGCGGCAGTTAGGAGGTTTTATGTGTTGGGACCAATGGTCCGCCCCGATGCGAGTTAGCGCCAGCTGTTGGATCGGCATGGGCCAGATCCAATGGCTATGATTTAATCTAATGAATAGTGATCGCTCCCGCCCTAGTTGTGGTGAAATTTCATTTTTTAAGGCATTTTTGCTTTATAAAAGGAAAACGGCCATTTTTCACAGGGTTTCTTCTAGTGCCCGCGCCTGGCTCCAGTTAAAGAAATTCATGCATCCTTAAGCCATTATGGATTGCTCCAAAGCCCTGTTTAGCTCCAGGAGCCTGTCTCGGCCTCAGCACGATCAGCAGCATGCAATTCCTCCTTTTTGCGGCATTTCTTCAGAGTTTAATACTATTTTGGATCGGCCAGCACCGATAGCATCCCAAAGGTCACGGAAGTCTTTGCAGCAGTTATTTTTGCATTTAATTGGTAGATAAAGGGGGCGATGGGACAGTCTAAAGAGTATCAGCAGTGAGAAAAGGCCCAGATTCAGTGCCAAAGTGTATCAGGATGCGGCAAAGAGTATCAATCCAGTTTTTCAAAGCAGATGAAAGCAAAGCAAGCCCAGCAAAGTCAACAAAGCATCATTCGGCCATTAAGGCTCACCAACACTTCTTTTGTTGCTTTAAAGCCACCTAAAGGCATAGATGAAAGCTTTCAAGGTAGAGTTATTGCAGAGACATTGTTCCCAGTCATATTTTTGGAGCAGCGCTGCTTCCTTAAATGTACAGTTATCACATAGAGGACAGCGCGTGGCTTGAGGAACTATTTTGATCCATTTTTGAGGCAGCTGCCCCAGTGCAACACTTAGATAAATGTTTTAAGCATTTACTTCAAGATAAAATAGATTAAAGCACTCATTTTCCTCAGATCTGCCTAAGATCTGCTGTAATAGATATTTTGAGATGCCAGTTACCCCAGCGCAGTTGTTAGATATATATTTCTGCCATTTACTTCTGTACAAATTAGGTTAAAGGCATTTATTTGAGGAGATCTATCCCAGATCTGATGTTTGTAAATAGTTTCTATTTAAACCACCCTCTGCACTGTTTTAAGGGTTGGTTGGTCGATAACTTCCTCTAGACTTGCATTGTATTTTCTGATAGTGTCTATAATCAAAGATCGCTGGAATGTTTGGGAGATGAACTGACTATTGTGTTTTGATGTCTGAAGAGTGACTATGGAATCCTAACGCTTCTACATAGCCCAATAAGTGTTTCTTATCTCTGTTTTTAGTTTATATGTGTTTATGCCATCATTGTTTCACTATCTAAATAGTAGAAAGAAAGAATAGTTTAGAGCTCACTTAGTTGTATTCTATTCTCAATTTCTGTGATTTATCTATGTTTTCCTCTGAATTAGTCCTAAATATGAATACTGATTTGCTCATATTTACACTAGTTCCTTCATATATGAATGTTGTTTAGGAATCCTTGATTTCTCCTATATAAATGTTCATTCACCTTCCCTCTGTTAGCATAATGAGAGCTACTTAGTTGCCTTTCATTCACTGACCTTCGTTCCATCTTTATTCTAGCTAGATATTGTTTTATGTGTAACTATCCTGCTCTGTATTCCTCTTGTGACCAAGAAAACGCAACAGCAAGCATAATCCACGACTCCATGCCCAATGGTTTGAACTTCTCACACTATGCATCCCAACTCTATTTGAAAGAATCCTCCATCCCACCAAAATCAAAACAAAACCCAAGAAAATCATAACTAGCCTAAAATCAACCCAAAACAAAGCTAAATTATAAAGAGAGAACCCTCTCTGATTGCAGGTAGGCTAGGACCTGCAGTCCAAAGATTGGTTTGTGGTTACCTCGGCCGTATCCTTTAAGGAGCTATAAGGACAACCTGAGTGATAACAATAGGCACCCCTAGGAATAGACCTTTCAGATTTGAGAACATCTAGCTTTCCCACCCAGAATACATTCGCAATATTGAAAAATGGTGGACAAAAGATTTGGAGATTCAGGGAAAAAGAATGTTCCTTCTACACAAAATATTAAAGCACATCAAGCTCAGGCTTAGAGATTGGAACAAGAATGATTTTGACAATATTTTTGCTCAAAAAAAGCTATTGAAAACAAAATGCAGGAACTCAAACAAGCCTTGGTCACGGAAGGCTTTGATAAAGTCAAAAGTGATCAAGTCGATAAGCAACATCGAGATTGGGAAAATTTATGTAAACAAGAGGAAATATTTTGGAGACAAAAATCTAGAGTTCAATGGCTAAAAGAAGGAGAGTGCAACACTAGATTTTTCCACAAATACACCATGGTGAATACAACTCACAACAGGATCTCTTCGATCAAGGACGAGGATGGGAATCTTCTTATCTCCCATGAGGACATAGATGCTGTGTTAGTTCAGCACTTCTGAGGCATAACTTAGGAAACCAATTTAGACAGAGAGCATTCTATCACGGACATTACTAGTCATATACCTAAGATAGTGTCTAGAGCGGAAAATTTCAACCTTAACAAACCAGTAACTGAAGAGGAGGTCAATGAGGTCCTCAAAGATATGTAGAATGGAAAAGCTCTAGGCCCTGATGGTTTCAATGTGGATTTTCTTAAAGGTTGCTGGAATATTGTTAAACATGATATTTTGAATGTAGTGGAGGATTCCAGGTTGAATAGAACTATTTTAAAGGTGCTCAATACCTCCCTCATCTCCCTGATCCCTAAATAGGAAAATTCTCAAACTCCAGACAGATATAGACCCATAGATTTATGTAATGTGGTATACAAGATAATATCCAAGGTAGTGGCCAACAGACTCAAGCCTCTGCTTCGTACACTAATTTTAGTGGAACAATCTGGTTATGTGGAAGGTAGACAAATTCTAAATAACATCATTCAAGCCCACGAGGTGGTGCACTCATTGACTAGCAAGAGGAAGGTTGGAATGATCATGCAACTAGACATAACCAAAGCTTATGACAAGGTGAACTAGACCTATATCAGGAAAGTTCTCATTGCTTTTGGATTGGATCATAACTGGATCAGATGGGTTATGGCCCTGGTAACTTCCTCCAGTTTTTCAATATTGGTTAATGGATCTCCCTCCGAGACTTTTATTCCTTCAAGAGGCCTCAGGCAGGGAAACCCGCTCTCTCCCTTTCTCTTCATCCTCATGATGGAAGGACTTGGTCGAGCTATCAAGCATGCTAAAGTAACGGGTAAGTTAAGGGCCTGCAACTAAGTAAGAATGGTTAGGCATTGACTCGTCAACAATTCGTAGATGATACCATGTTGCAGGGAATCCCTACAGTCAAAGAATCTCTAGCGTACAAACAAATCCTGAAGGACTTTGCCATGGCTACAGCTATGGAAGTTAATCTCTCCAAATCAAAAATATTTTTCTTTAATACCAACATTGTTATTTAGAGAAATATCTCCAGAATTCTAGGCTTTCAAAGGGATTCCCTCCCTTCAATATATTTGGGAGTTCCTCTAACTGCTAAACCTTTGCACAAGAGCATTTGGGAACTGTTGGTTAATAAGACGCAGGATAAAATCTGAAAATGGACCATCAAATCTTTAAACCTGGCTGGTAGGTTTGTGCTTACAAAGGTTGTGCTTCAATCAATCCCAGTTTTCATGCTATCATCTCTCCCAACTCCAAAAGGAGTCTTACATGAATTCAGAACCATCCAAAGAGACTTCTTTGGGGTAAGGAGGAGACAAGTAAGAAATGGGCCTTAATTTCATGGGAAAAAAATATGTAGACCCAAGAACCATGGGGGTCTTGGCTTGGATGATCTGGAGATTCTCAACAACTTTTTAGGGGCCAAACTATGGTGGTGCTAGGTTAAAAATCCATGGGCTCAATGGGAAAGTACCTGGAAAGAAAAATATGCCAGCTCTTGGCAAGCTATTGTTCTTGTAAGGATGTTTGGAAATATAAAGGGCTCATATATCTGGAATAAGGCCTGGGAGAACATAGGCTTAGTACAGAAAAACAGCTTCTGGGAAATTATAGAGGGAAATCTAGCACTATTCTGGGAGGATAAATGGCAACAAGAAACAACACTGCTAAAAGAGGACTTTTTGGACCTAAAGTATGAGACAGACACCCAAGGATTAACTAAGGTAAAAGATTTTTGGGATCATACTCACAATACAGGAAAGTGGAGAACCTGGAGAAACATAGATTGTAAGGATGATAGCCCCTTGAAAGAAAAAGCAGAGGCACTCATGAAAATGTTGGAACAAAGGATGATTTTAGTAACAAGGGGGCAGGACCAACTAAGATGGAGCAACAATAAAGAGGGCACCTTTATTCTTAAAGAAGCCAAAGGTATTCTCCTTGAGCTCGATACCCATGTTCCGGATAGGAGCTAGCAGAAACTATGGAGGCACCAAGGGTGGATAAAGATCAAACTCTTCATGTGGATGGTTCATCATAAGAAAATTTTGACTTGGGATAATATTAGGAAGAGGGGTGTTCTGGGGCCTTCCAGATGCCAGCTCTGTGAAGCTCAAGAGGAGACAATGGAACATCTTCTCAATAGCTGCATTTTCACCTCCAGGTTATGGGATACTTTTGCCACCATTTTCCAACAGACTGACAGGGACAAAGGGAGTATCATTAATACCCTAAACAATTGGAGAAGAAGCTTTTCGGATTATGAATTTCTTAGCTCTGCTTGGGCTCTAACACCAAGCTTCATTATTTGGAATGTTTGGAAAGAAAGGAATAAGAGAATCTTCAAAAATGAAAAGAATCCCTCTCATCGCCTGTTTGAGCAGATCCTGAAACATCTTAAGGAGACGGTTGGCACCACTGTGCATAATAACCCTAAGAATCCACCCTCAGTGGCTGAAAGGAGAATTCTCAGTTAGCTAGGTATGCAGGGGCTTATTCCTCAAGGCTTGGATAGGAAAGTAATCATAATGGAAACTGAGAAGGATTTCTGGCATCCTCCCCCAAAAGGTTTTCTAAAATACAACATTGATGGGGCTTCAAAAGGCAACCCAGGTACTGCTGGTTTTGGAGGGGTTTTAAGGGATGAAGAAGGAAGCATTCTCTTCATCTTCCATTTCCATTTAGGTAGATCCACAAAAAACATGGTGGAATCAATGGCCATGGAGCAATGTTTAGATTTTCTGAAGCAGGATAACTGCCTAAATGTGATTATATAAGCTGACTCTGAGTTAACCATTAACTCGGCCAAGAGAATTAGTTATGGAACTGGGCCGAAGAAACTCACAAAACACTGGAGGCTAATCCAGGTTTTCCAAAGAATTCAGGGTCACCTCCAAAGACTTCGCATAGTAAGTTTCAACCATGTGCGCAGAAAGGCCAACAAACTGGCGGATATTCTGGCTAACCAAGGTGTGAGCTGTACTAAAGGCAAGGTTTCAATGGCTTGGCAGGAGTTGCCTCAGGGAAGACTAAAAGCACTCTGTGATGAACAAGCAGAAGAGGACAGGGAGGTGTTTCAAAACAGAGCCAAGGAGGCAAGTCTTAATGATTTGATCCCTTTAAGTTACACTATTTTTTATCAGACAGGTCTTTGGTGGGAGGCAGGCCACTATCGGCTTCAGTAGCCCTGGTAACCACGTTTTTAGAAATTGCCAAAGAAATACCTGGAGTATGTTGCTCGGAGTTCTCAGTTTTTCGATTGGTCAACCAGGGGGAAGGACCAGCAAATTCCATGGTTTCAGGTTTAGGTGTAGAGGTAAGGATGTGAGGGACTGGAATCCTCTCTTTTTTGGTGGCCGTAATACCCTAGATTTCCATTTTCGGGATGCAAAACCACTCCCTTGGTTGTTTTAAGGTGATCGCATGTCTCTCAAGAGGGAATTGGTTTTTGTGAATTGGAAGCGATTCCACTCATCAACCTACACGTGGCAGGGGGGCAGGAATGAATACCGCCCTCATCACACGATATTGTTTGAAGCCCTTGCACAATGTGATATTATTCTCAACCGTTGGATTTTGTGGGGCAGATCAACAGACAGGAATGATCGAGCAGTTTGGTAGGGTTGGGTCATTAAACATCGAATGACTTCGCGGTGCGATTTCTTCCTTGTCCATTGGATTAAGTGTGGAGAATGGATAGTTATGATTAAAGATGCTAGTCTGGTGAGCAGATGCGCAGGAGGATTCATGGATTTTTGCACGTTCTTTTGACCTTTTGCCCGAACTTTTTGTGTATTCTAAGGGTTTAGAAATTATATTTGTAAGGTTGGGGATTCATGCCTTTGGAAGTTAGCACTTAAATTTTCAGGGGTCCATAGTACCTTGTGGACGGTTGTACATTATGTAAATCATTTTCTGGCTTAATGGAAAAGAAGGATCGACTCTTACTTCAGCAAAAAAAAAGATATCCCAAAGTAGCATAAGATTGATTTATTAATATGGACTCTAAATGATAACATCTAACATGAGGTTCTCCTTTGGGAACCTAATTCATTGGAGAATGTATTTAGGTTGGAAATAAAAATTGAAATCAAAATTATGGCAACAAGGAAGCCTACCACTCACAATTATAAAGATGGAGGTGTGGTTTCTCCTAGCCTTCCACAACTTGCAAGGTTGAAACCACAATAATTAGAAGAAAAAATAGCAAAAGGGCTTTGTTACAGTTGTGATAGCAAGTACACTAAAGGTCATAAGTGTGCTAAGAAGAAATTATTTTACGTTGATTGTGAAGAGGAGGAAGAAAAGAAACAAGAAACATCAAAAGAACAAGATGTACACTAGGAACTTGTTAGATACCTATACCAATAGGTTTCATATTTCATGATTGGCAAAGAAAGTTCCAGATATGCTCTGCTTTGGTGATGCAAAGATCCCATATTTTCAAAAGAAGGTAATATGTGTACATAATTTGATGTTGACTCAATTTTGGATGGGTGATCCAACAGCTTAATCTGGATCATGCCATGTTTCAATTTCTTGTTGTAGAATAGAGAAAGAAGTCTGCCCAAACTGTTCAATCTTGGCAGACTAGTAGTTAGGTAGAGAATTAAGGTTCCCAACTGCTTAATCTCGGACCTTGGAAGCAATAAGGGCAGTTCTAGATAGAAAATCAAAAGAAAAAGCCAAAAGAAAAGAAAAGGCACATGAGGGTCTGCAAGTCTAAGTGCACCCTCCATGAAGAAAGAAAAAATGCTAGGCAAGTGAATGGGTAGGTAGAGGAGGTTGCAGAAATTTCATTCCTTGCAATTGGATTTTGCTGGTCTAACATAAAGGAAACATCAGTGGATAGAGAAGTCCCTCTTCTCCATCATCTTGCAGCAATACAAAGGAGCATGTCTAACTTCCTGATTCCCCCCCCTCACATTCATTGCTAACATCCCATTACCAGTTATGTTCATGAAAGAAAGTCAAGGTCTTATGGTGGTTCTTGTTTCTTTAAAAGCCACATTTCTTGTCTAAAATTCTTTTCATTTTGATCTACTCCCTAAACTAAGTTGACTCCATATAAAACTTACTGTTTCCACTCCTCATCCACGTCTTCCACTCATATTAACCCCTAACTTCTACTATTTAACTCCCTATACCCACTATTTCCCCTATTACTATGTAAATTATGCAAAAAACCCCAAAATACCTATGTATCCCCTTCCCCGAGCATTATAGCTCTAAGTTTGGTTCTAAATGATTTAAGCGCTAAAACATTAGAACGCGACCCAAAGAGCGCTGATATATTAATCCTGGGATTAATCCAAGATCCGCTTGGATTAATAACCTTAATCCGGCTTTGTTAATAAACCTGCGCATAACCCATTTTTCCCGTAACACAGTTAAAAAACCCACTTTTCCAATGTTTTTCCGGGCGCGAATTTCACCAAATAATATTATTTTATATGCCCGCCCGCTTCCGTATCGCCCTGGCATCTGATTGACCCGTCGACCGTCGGATCTGGGCCTTCCCATCCGACGGCCCATATCCATATCGGGTCGGTCCCGATGTACTGCCTTTATCGCCCGAGAAACTGTCAGAGGGTGACGTCAGGCCTCTGCCACGCGTCACCCCCATATTCTCTCGGGTCGCCCTCTGACAATACTACTTCCGTATCCGGAGCGGTCCGAGAAAACCATTTACCGCCTACCGTTTACCGCTGACCAGTCGTGCACACGTTATGCCACATCGCCGCCGCATCAGCGCCCCCGTCCGACAATGCTCTGACCTATCCGCTACCTCACCATTCCCCGTGGACCACTCACAAGCTGCCACGTCACTCGATGATGTCATGCTGACGTCACCCGACCTTGACCCCACTTGATGATGTCATGCTGACGTCATCCAAAAAAAGCGCAAATATCCCAAAAAGTCCATATTTTTGCCGAAAATCGCATTTTTTCTTACTTTTTGCAAAACAAGAACTGTTTCGCTCTGCATGCATACTACAACCGTTAGCCGCCAACCTGCAGAAACCAACACAAAGACCGTGGGCGCATCCATTACACCTGCATTTGTAACCATTGCCGGCAATTCATAAGGCATTTATCCAAATCGCTCCCTCCGCGCCTGGTTTTGTCCATAATTCTCCAAAGATAGCTTAAAAAGAGTGAAGAACACTGTAACTACCAGCAAACCTCCCGTAACTAGTGTCTATTTTCAATTGTTGGGTCGGAATTCCTTTTCAGAACCCGCATTTAGCCAAATTTTCCCAAATTCACCAACAGTTCGCGCATTCGTGAACTTACGACCCGAGCTCCGCTAATTCACCGTGAATACAGTTTCACTAGGCCTGGCATTTACTCTATCACTCCTCTGTGCAGTATTTCAATTGCTGGCACTACCTGTTACCCTCAGTTCCTCTGTAATTCACCTCTCTGATTCCAGAGATATCCCTTTGTATTGTTCTGCCCACTAAAACCAATTCTAGTACAAGTCTTAGTACTACGTAACCATGGAAACACCTGTAGCCCTGAATATTCAACCTCTGAATGCTCCACAAAGAGAGCTAGAATGGAAAGCCCTAGGAGATAAAGATTATCAGATGATAGACTTGTTCTCAATGAATTCTAAATTTAATATTCATATGCTAAATGAATTAAAAGCTCAACACCTCAGTGGAGCTGATAGTTTAGGGATTTGGGACTCCAACTTGCCCATTTACAACCTCCCTCAAGTCAATTCCCTTCCAGACTTGATCCATAGATGCTGTGAATTCTATGATCCATGTCAGAGAGCTGTTCTTAGTCCCACAGGCTCAGTCTTATTCCACATCACCCCTGAGGCCATAAATGAGATGCTGCACTTTCACTCTGCAAGACCATTGACTCCTCTCTCCATGTTGGACTTATTAAAGAAGGGGGGAAACCTGTCCAGTGCCCAAATCATCACAATTAATCAGTTATTTATTCAGCCAAGCTCTGAAGCTCTGAGAACACCTCCTATTGGACATCCATATCTAAATGACTTGGGGAAGATGCTGGTGGATTTGATCAGCTATGTCCTGGGGTACAAGGGAGTTGAGGATGTTGATGACACCATAATGGCCATGCTGTCCATATTTTCCCCTGGAAAGCCTCCTGCTGTGCACTATGACTATGCTGAGTATATTGCAAACAAGATTCATGAGCAACTGATGAATCTAGAAAGGGAAAAGGTGTTCAGATACACCTCATACATCTATCATCTGTTCCTATTTTATCAACCAGACAATTTCCCTATTCCTCTCAAAAAACTTGATGCCCAGGGAAATTCAAGGTCTGTAGTATTTTGGACCTCAGTTTTTCATTGCACCTCCCGTTCACCATACACATACTGTGAGTTCATAGACCTTTTCATTCATCCAGCTTTGACCTTGTTATATGGTGTTCCTCCTCCAAGATTGACTGATGAAATGCAAAGAATTCTTCATCTCTCTAAGTCCTACAGCATTGGTGATTGGTACTTTTACCAACACCACATAGTAATCAGAATATATGGCTGTGAGTTGGACCCTTATAGGCTGCCAAGATATGTCCCTATGAGACTATTTACCTTGGAGTATTTCAGGCAATTTGGAAATGCAGACCACATCCATTTCGATAGCAAAAACAAGAAAGTGCAATTAAAAGTGAGGAACCAGCTAGGCCCTTTTCTTTACAACATAAGGGAGGAGGGACGGAAGGAAGCAGATGGCATACTAGAGACCCTCTGATTGGAAACCAGTTTTCGCTGGGTACCTTATGACCCTAATCATTTCATTTCTCTCAGGAGGGTAAAACATAAATTGGGTGGCTATCCTCATGTAAGATTGCCTCACATTGAGAAGTATGCCAACTTATTGAGTTGGAAAGAGGGCACCCTAGAAGAGCCAATTACTAGAGAGAAAATGATACAAAGAGAGGCAAAGAATATTGAAAAAGAGGCTGACTTGGAAACTTGTGGACAGGTTTCCTCTTCACATCAAAGGCAACTTGGAACAGCTGCCTCATCTTCTACAGCACATCAGCAAGCAGCCAAAGCTACTTGTCAGGCTTCTAGCAAGGACAAAGAGAAACAGATGGAGCCAGAACAGCCACCTCATGAAGAAGTACAGCAGCAAAAAGAACAGCAAAAACAAGAGCAGCTTGTGCAACAAGAACAAACAGCTGAAGCCCCAATATCCACTGGGCAGCAGGCACAAGACACTGTGCCTCCTAGGCAGGAAACGACAGTGGAGGCCTCGGTCCTCCAAACCCCACAAAATGAAGATAGAAATCGGAAGAGGGATAGAGAGTAGGAGACTCCCCTCACCACATCCACAACTCCAGGGGAGAAAAGACAGAGGCTAAATCCCCTTTCAGAAGAAGAAATTCCTATAGGGCAATCTTTGGGCATGGGCCCACCAAGCATGGAATCATCTGCAAGTTCCTTTCAGCAGGAACAGGAAAGGACAGTTGGAGGAGAAGTAAGCTCCTCAAGCCACCAAAGGGGAGCTAAAGCAGGCATCAAACAACAATTTATTGATATCAAAAAGAGGAATGAGCCACGCAAGATACAGCTCTACAACCACTTATTAAAGATGGCTCCTACAAACCAGCAGAGGTTGATGTCTGCATATGATGTACATGAGGGCAAAATGGTAATGAGTCATTTCATGCCAACCATGCTGCAGCCACAGTCAGCTGCAGACTACATAAGGACCAACCTTGAGGTCCTTGCAAAAGACATCCACCCCATGGATCAGATTGAATTGCACAAGCAAACGGGTGAGATGGTATATGCTACCCTTGCAGACAAAACATTGGTGAATTATAGGCTGGAAAATAGCCTAAATAACACAGCTGCCCAACTTGAGTTGGAGAAAGCATCCTCCCAGGCAAAAGACAACCGAATCAAAGCGTTGGAGGATATCATCATAGAGCTTGGGCATGATCCCAAGGACATCAAGGCTGTACAAGCGCTGTTAAAATTAAGAGATGCAGACATGGCAGCATTGAGAAAAATGATTAAGATTCCAGCAACTCTTCATCCTCAGACAGAAGAGGTTGCCCAGCTAAGGCATGACCAAGATGCAGCAACTATGCTGGTATCATTATACAAACAGCTGATCCAGACATAGGAGAAATTGGGAGAGTCAGAGGCTGCGCTGCAGGCAGCCCTACAACAGAAGGAAGGAGGCCAAACATCACAGCCCCCTCCACAAATAATTAACCTTGAGGAATCTCCTCAAACTACTGCTCCTCCTACAGAGCAGACAGCTCAAACAGTACCATCTACATCAGCACCAGCACCAACAAGAGAGCAGGCTCCAAGCCTTGATATGCAAAAGCTGAAGAATGAAATTCAAGCCTTAGAAGCCCAAATGGCAGAGTTAAATGAAGCCAGGGAGAGTTTGGCTAAGCTCAATGAAAAATATGATAAGTCAAAGCAAAACATAGCTGAAAAGGGAAGAGAAGTGAAGGCTCTCAAAGAAAAGATAAAGGAGCTGGAGAAAGAGCTCACCCTTGACAAAGTGGTAGCTGAGCTCAAGACAGTTTGATGGGCCAACATTGGCCAATCAATCACAGATCAGTTGCAGTATATTGAGACCATTCATGAGCAAATGGAGCTCATAGGCAAAGCACACAGGGAAGTCCAGAGAGCAAGGGCATCTCTAGGTAATATGCCTGAGATAACCAATAGGATGATTAACGTGCTCAATAACCGTACAGGTCCTCAGCTGGCAGCAATAGGAATCCCTAATAGAACTGAAACTATCATGTTGATAAAGAGGGTCCTTACATTGAGAAGCCTGGTACAAACACTGGAAAGAAGAAGCCAGGACATGCAGACAGAAGTAAATAAATTCATGGATAAGTTTGCAGCATTACAAAGCAGAGGTCATCCTGGCTTACCGAACAACGCAGGGAAACTACTTTCACATGAGAACTATGCTAAAAGGGTCAATACATTTGCTACCAATCAGATCACTGAAAGACAAAGTACCTAAGAAGAAATAGGGCCAGCATCTGGGCAAAGTCTCTAGAACAGAGTAGAGAACTTATTTTTCATTATGAATGAGATCAAACATTTGTTTGAAGTGCCTCCAAACTTATACAAATACACAGAGGCAGATGAGACCTTGGATGCAAATTTGAGACATCAATTGCCAACACAGGAATGGTGGACCAAAATGATACAATTGATACTGTGAACAAGAGCCACTCATCAAGTTTTTTCATCAAAAAACATAAGTTATCATATACAGGAAAATTTGATGCATTCAGTATGTATGAAGAAGAGTGGACTGAGCCAACTCAGCAGAAAGATTCGGCCACCAAAGCGATACTGACAGCTGCAAATGACAGGGCCGAGAAAGCTACAGCATGACAAAGCCATAAAGACACATCATTCAGCATTTATGCAGAACGCTCAACTGACTCAGTGGCCTCCAAAGGTCAAAAAGACTTCTGACAACATTAAAGAGCATTCATTTTGTATTAAGAGCAGCAATAACTTCCTTATCTACTATTCTGTAAAGTTGGTAAACATGTTTACTTCTCAAGTGACTCAGCAGTTCAGATATTTTTGTAGAACCGATTGTATATATTCCCCCTCACATAAGCTTGCAGGGGTTGTTGTGACTTGTTCAGAAAGAGAACTCGGCTGTATTTTTGAGAGTTAATACAAAGAAGCTTCGGGATTTCAGAGATTGTTTTTTCTGATGCATGCTGTGTTGGAACCATTGAATGCTGCAGAATTCTAGTGCTATAGTTTGATACAATAAGTTTCTCTATCTCTGTCTGTGTCTAATTTTTGTTTATTTCATTTCTCATGTATATGGTCTAATCTCAACAAGAAAGTAGAATAATAACTCAGGATTTGTCCATGGAGACACCGTGAATTCAATCTTTCCTTGTTATAAATGTTTTCTTCAGGTTTATCTGTTAAATTGGAATTCTTAAATGCTCCAACTTACTATAAATCTTTAACAGTTTCTGTGCAGTAATTCTTAGATGCTAATGAATAGAATCTTCCTCTTTCAGCTTACAGTCACACTATGCATAAGTTTACGGTTCACTCTGTTTCATTTATAAACCAAAAATTGTATCATGAATAGTTGTCTAGCTCTGCAGTAAATCTTTCTCCATCACAGACCTCAGGATCTACTCAATGTCTGATTCCATATGCCCAATGGACTAAAAATCCCTCAAACATTTCATGCCCTTCTCAAAATAACATTACACAACCAAAACCTTAAAAACAAAAGCTGAATTCACAACTAGCCTAAAATCTTCACCAAAACAAAGATAAATCTTAAAGAGAGAGCCCTCTCTGATTATAGGTAGGCTAGGACCTATAATCCAAAGCTTGGTTAGTGGTTACCCAGGCCGTATTCCCTTTGGGAGTCAAAGGGAACAACCTGGGTGTTAACATAAATGGCGACTCCACTGGGGACTTGGATGAACTTTGCAACCTCCTATCTGGTTCTTAATGTTGTAGATAAAGCCTGAGTGACAGCCAGATAGCCTTAGAAACTGCCTCTGCTTTGCATTTGCAGGAGTATATAAAAGTTGCCTCAGTCAATCTTTATTCAGTATTAATTCTCATATAGTTGTGCTATAACTGACTTGTCCTTGTCAAAGGTCACTACCTCCTTAGAAATTCTCATAAAGAAAGTTATAAAAGCTGGCTCCTAAGAAGAAAACTCGTTATACAAGATCAAACCCAGATCCTGATCCAACACCTGAGTTTCAAAATCCAAACTTGATTGCA
The DNA here is from genome assembly GCA_031772625.1 of Pinus tabuliformis. NCBI lineage: Eukaryota > Viridiplantae > Streptophyta > Pinopsida > Pinales > Pinaceae > Pinus > Pinus tabuliformis. The sequence continues at coordinate 62,244,203 of CM062805.1, read as the reverse complement.
AGAAACCTCAAGAGACACAAATCAGAAAGCACTTTATCAGATTCAAGTTCGGAAGCAGGTTTCCAAACTAACATTCCAACCCCTGCTAAAGCTTCTCTACATCCTCATACAACTGGCCCACAATCTCCTAGTTCTTCATCCACTTCACAAGGTATCCTTTCAACCACTCCATCAACTACACACACCCCTTTCATCCCATTTCCTCCACTTGTCCCATTCATCCCTGCTTTCCCTATTGTCCCACCAAACATGGCCAATAGATATGCCCCACTGCAGTTACCGGCCAATCCAGCTCCTTTGCCTCAAGAGTACCAAAGAAAGATCTCATACTTTGATGGTACTGGCTCATATCCAGCCCTTCAACATACTAAGAAAATGCAGGACTACTTTGAAAACTATGAAATAGATGATGATGGGGTTAGGATGAAAATTTTTGTGCAAAGCTTAACAGGGGATGTAAGAACATGGTTTAGGTCACTTGCACCAAATTCAATAGCTGACCCTGAAGCCCTCTATCAAACATTTATCAACAGATGGGAGAAGAAAAAGGATCCACTCCACATATTATCTGAATACAATACTATCAAAAGAGGTCCCCAAGAAACTGTCCTGGACTACTGTGCCCGGTTTAACAATGTCTACAATGCTATTCCCCAAAATCTTAGACCCCCACCAGATCTAGCTTTATACACCTTCCCTGATGGGTTTGATTCAGATATGGCATATCAATTAAGGGAAAGGGCTCCCAGAACTTTAGCTGAAATGCAAGATATAGCAGCAAGTGTGGAAGCCAATCTGATAGCCAAGAGAAACAGGACAAGAACTGAGAGAAAGACCACCTTCAAAGAAGAGCCTTCAGGCTGGGATCAAAAACTGGATGCAATAATCACTGGTATGCAGAGATTAGGTGACCGAGTAGAATCAGTTAAGAGGAAGTCATCATGGGAAGCACCACAGAATAATCCTATTAGGAATCCCAATTTCAGAAGAAACGAAAATCCTAATGTTGGTAAAGTAAATTCTGAACCAGAGATGAGACCTCCCTTCCAAGAAAACTATACAGAAGCATCCACTAGTAATGAACAAATAGATGACACCCACATTAACCTGATGGGCTTGAATGAAGATCAACAAGTTTTCCTAAGTCAAGAAGATCATAAGGATGATGATATTAAACAGTTTCAAACCAAGTCAGGTGAGTCATTTGACTTTAAACAAGGCTATGACACAGCTGTTTATGAAGTTCATAAACAATACAAGCTAAGGAGCAGAACCATAAATGTGACACAGCCTGAGAAAACAAAGGACACTCCTCTGCCTAAGAAAACCATTGTCACAGAGCAAATTGACAAAACTGATCCAATTACAAAGGAAGTAACGGTTGAAGAAATAACTGAAATATCTTCCCCAAATCAACAAGCAATGGCTGCATCACCCTTGCAGCCTAATCCAAGCATTACTTCCCAAAAGATGAGTAAAAAGGACAAGCCTCAAGATCAGAATGAAAACCAAGAAGAAAACTTGAACAACAAAGAAAGGGTTGTCAATCACAACACCAAGGTCCAATCTGAAAAACCCTTTGACTTAGAAGCTGAAATTGGAAAATTGAAGATAGCCATTCCCCTTTCAGAGCTAGCCAAGCATGACATTTACAAACAACAAATTAAAAAGTCCCTACAACTTACCCATAATAAAGATGATGTCAATGTGTTGGATGATACCCCAGAACTACTTTTCGGTCCAGAGGTTGTTGGAAAGATAGCAGTTACAGGGATCTTACCTTTTTATGTCAGCTTGCATGTTCATGATAAAATATTACACAATGCAATGTTTGATTCAGGTGCATCTCATAACCTTATGCCTAAATCAGTGATGGAGAGACTCAACTTAGACATTACCAGACCCTATAAGGACCTATTTTCATTTGACTCCAGCCAAGTTAAGTGTTTAGGATTGATAAAATATCTATGTGTATCCCCGGTCCAGTATCCAAACAAAACAATCTTAATGGATGTTGTAGTTGCTGATATCCCACCCAAATATGGAATGTTGTTATCAAGATCATGGGGGGCTAAACTCCAAGGTTCCCTGCAATTAGACATGTCATATGCCACCATCTCAGTCTTTGGTCAACCCAAGAGGCTATATAGAGAGTCACTTATGAATTACATGGTGAGCAGTGAAGAAAAGCCTCAGAATTTCCCCATTTATGTAATCCATTCAGATATGGATTCCTTTATTCTGTTCAATGATGATACAAGCCCTGAGAGTGATAATAAATCAGTCACACTTGAACAAAACATGCATGAGAGTAAGCAACCGAGTCCCCTAGAGATCCAAATTGAGAAACCAATTCATGAGTCACTCCTAAAAGATAAACTAGATGAAAAACAAGAACTCCAACTTATAATCCCAAATTATAGAAAGAATGTTGAAAATCCCTTAAAACAAGAGATCTTATGGTTCCTTGCGTTTGATGGATCAGTCGACAAATTAGGGGCAGGAGTGGGGGTTTGGATACATAACAAACAAAACAGTCATGCAGAGGGCCGAGCCTACAGGTTAAACTTCAGGTGCACCAACAATATGGCAGAATATGAAGCCCTTTCACTAGGCCTCAAGCTAGTAAAATCCTTACAAGCCATAAAAGTTTCAATCCTAGGAGACTCAGACCTAATTATCCAACAAGTAAAGGGAAATTTTTCCACTAATGACAAAAGACTGAGATCTTATAGGTCTGCTGCTGCTGAAATACTAAATTCCTTCACTGAATTCCAAATTACCAAAATTCCTAGAACCCATAACCTTCATGCTCATAGTTTGGCTACATTTGCAAGCACTTGTAAACTACCTTTTGAACCCCACCATTGCTTTACAGCTAAGATAAAACACAGACCTTCTGTCCCAAACAATGTCAAGGATTGGCAAGTGTTTGAGGATGATACACAAATAAAAAATTTCTTGACTTTGCAGCAAGAATTCTCAGGACTAAAGATTGATATTGAGGCTGCAAGCGATTCACAAATACTAGGTGAACAACACCAAACAAATATCTCACTCAAAACAGCAAATCAAATGCTTCATCCAACAAACTTTGACCAGGAGAAAATACAAGAACTTGAACAATTACATTCTGAGGAAATAGCTGATGCTGAAGATGAAGTTATACAATTGAAAGACAATTTTCTTCCAACAGGCCTAGCTCCATTAGAGGACATTTTTGACTCAAATGATGTCCCTAGAAAATCGAAATTGCAGCCCCTTAATGCTGCCATTGAAGAGTGCAACATTGGAACTATTGAAAAACCCAAGATAATTAAATTGTCTGCATCTTTACCACCTGATCAGAAGCCTAAATACATTGACCTCTTTAAAGAATTTCAAGATGTCTTTGCATGGAGTTATGAGGATTTAAAATCCTATGACACCTCTGTGATCCAACACACAATCCCTCTCAAACCCAATCAAAAACCCTTTAAACAGAAATTGAGGAGAATCAATCCTATGCTTCTCCCTTCAATTGAAAAAGAGGTACAAAAGATGTTTAAAGCTGGCATCATAGCACCAATCAGGTTTTCTGATTGGATTTCAAATTTGGTCCCTACAAGAAAGAAAACTGGTGAAATAAGGCTTTTTTTTTATCTAAGGAACTTAAATCAAGTATCCCTAAAAGATAATTACCTCTTACCCAAGATGGATCACAACTTGCAAAGAGTAGTGGGGGCCTCAAGAATTTCTTTACTTGATGGATTCTCAGGTTTCAACCAGATCTTAGTTCACCCTGATGATCAAGACAAAACAGCATTCACAACCCCATGGGGAACCTTCAAATATGTCAAAATGCCTTTTGGGTTAAAAAATGCAGGAGCTACCTTTCAAAGAGCAATGGATATTGCGTTTGCCAAAGAGATTCATGATTTCTTTGTCATCTATTTAGATGACCTCACACCTTTCTCAAAATCTGACCAAGAAAATTTAAAACATCTAAGACAAATATTCATAACTTGTAGGAAATATGGAATTTCTTTAAATCCCAAGAAATCCATGTTTGGTTTGGAAGAAGGCAAGTTATTGGGTCATATTATTTCAAAGGATGGCATTAGGATTGACCCAGACAGAATACAGGCCATCTTGCACATGCCCCACCCAAGAAACATCAAAGAATTACAAGCATTCTTGGGGAAGATCAACTTCCTAAGGAGATTTATCCCAAATCTGGCAAAATTGAGCAGATTACTCAATAACATGCTTAAAAAGGATTCAAAAGTAAAATGGAAAGTAGAAGCAAATCAAGCTTTTGAAGGAATAAAATTGGCCCTTACCCAAACTCCAGTCTTAACAAATCCGCAATTTGACAAAGAGTTTATCATTTTCTCTTTTGCCTCCCAGCATACTATTGCTGCTGTCTTGTTACAGAAAGATGACCAAGGAAATGAGAGGCCTATTGCTTTCTTTAGTAGAGCTCTCAGAGATGCACCCCTAAAATATCAGATCATGGAAAAGCAAGCATATGCTTTGGTCAAAGTCATCAAAGACTTTAGGATTTATATCCTATACTCCCATGTTATAGCTTATGTGCCAAGTCCCATTATGAAAGACATACTTACTCATGAGAACTTAGAGGGCAGAAGAGGAAAATGGATTGCCAACATTTTAGAATTTGACATTGAAATAAAACCTACAAAACTGATAAAAGGGCAAGGTTTGGCCAAATTAATGTCTGAAACAAATTTCCAAGCCTTGGACATCAACCAACTGGACAGTGAACCGGAGCTGGTGACTCCAAAGATCAATGTAGCCTTTGAACAATCTCTGTGGTATTCTGATATCTGTTATATATTGCAAAACCTGTGGGCTCCCCCAGGATTGTCTAGAACTAAATGTAGGTTCCTAAAAATGAAAGGTTCAAGATTTTATGTCATGGATGGCAATTTTCTTTGGAAAAACCATGAGGGTATATTGTTAAACTGCTTGATTGAGAATGAGACTAACAATGTCATGAAAGAATTTCATGCAGGTGATTGTGGTGGACACTTGTATTGGAAGTCCACTGTGGACAAGATACTGAGGGCTGGTTACTATTGGCCCACTGTTTTCTCTGATGTCAAAAAATATACCACTTCATGTCATAAATGCCAAGTGTTTGAGGGAAAGAGAAAGTTACTGCCACTTCCTTTGAGGCCTATTGCAACAGAGAGACCTTTTCAACAATGGGGCTTGGATTTCATTGGGGAAATGCATCCCTCATCTTCAGGACGACATAGATGGATCCTCACAGCCACAGACTATTTCACTAAATGGATTGAGACCATCCCTTGTAGACAGGCAAATGATTCAACAATCATTCAATTTTTGGAAAATAACATATTGTCTAGATTTGGTTGTCCTGATAAGATCATAACAGACAATGTTGCTGCCTTTAGATCCAAGAAGATGGTGAACTTCTGCCACAAATTCCACATTACCTTGGGCCATTCTACTGCATACTATCCCCAAGGAAATGGCCTTGCTGAATCATCAAATAAAAGCCTTGTAAACATCATAAAGAATGTGTTGGAAGAAAATAAGAAGAATTGGCATAAGAAGCTTGTGAATACCCTATGGGCAGATAGACTAACAACCAAGAGATCCATAGGGGTTAGCCCATATGAGTTAGTCTATGGATTAGAAGCCAAATTTCCTTCATCACTAGGGATCCCTGTCATGAAACTTCTTCAAGAAAGCCAAGCTAAACCAAATGATGTGCAAAGAAGGGTTAATCAAATTATATGTTTGCAGCAAACTAGAGACCAAGTTTATCACAAAGTTCAAGTTTTACAAGAAAAGTTAAAGAAAGCTTTTGATAGAAGAACTAAGGCTGAAGATTTCAACATGGGTGACAAAGTCCTTAAGTGGGATTCAAGAAGGGAAGATAAAGGAAAACATGGAAAATTTGATTCCCTTTGGAGAGGACCATTTGTCATCCAAGCAATGCAAGGAAACAACACTTACTTCCCAAAAAATCTAGATGAAACTGACTTGGATGAAGGTCCTGTGAATGGCAGGATGTTGAAGAACTATTTTGACTACTTTCCATGAACATAGCATGGTTGTTCCCCTGTACATAATCTGTTGTATATAATGTTTTCTTTCAGCATGTGAATAGCTCAGTTTGAAAGGTCTTGCAGAATCAGGAAAGGGCTTTCAGTTCAGCAAGTTCCACAAGTATGACAGAGCACAATTTTGAGATTTCAAGGAGGAAAACTCCAAGTTTTGGTGAAAGAAGTCAAGGGCCAAGGCATTCTGACCTGTTGTTCTTGGTCTTTCAAATGGAAAAACCATCCCCATGTGGAGCCACTGTTAGATACCTATACCAATAGGTTTCATATTTCATGATTGGCAAAGAAAGTTCCAAATATGCTCTGCTTTGGTGATGCAAAGATCCCATATTTTCAAAAGAAGGTAATATGTGTATATAATTTGATGTTGACTCAATTTTGGATGGGTGATCCAACAACTTAATCTGGATCATGCCATGTTTCAATTTCTTGTTGTAGAATAGAGAAAGAAGTCTGTCCAAACTGTTCAATCTTGGCAGACCAGTAGTTAGGTAGAGAATTAAGGTTCCCAACTACTTAATCTGGGACCTTGGAAGCAATAAGGGCAGTTCTAGATAGAAAATCAAAAGAAAAAGCCAAAAGAAAAGAAAAGGCACATGAGGGTCTGCAATTCTAAGTGCACCCTCCATGAAGAAACAAAAAATGCTAGGCAAGTGAATGGGTAGGTAGAGGAGGTTGCAGAAATGTCATTCCTTGCAATTGAATTTTGCTGGTCTAACATAAAGGAAACATCAGTGGATAGAGAAGTCCCTCTTCTCCATCATCTTGTAGCAATACAAAGGAGCATGTCTAACTTCTTGATTCCCCCCCCTCACATTCATTGCTAACATCCCATTACCAGTTATGTTCATGAAAGAAAGTCAAGGTCTTATGGTGGTTCTTGTTTCTTTAAAAGCCACATTTCTTGTCTAAAATTCTTTTCATTTTGATCTACTCCCTAAACTAAGTTGACTCCATATAAAACTTAGTGTTTCCACTCCTCATCCACCTCTTCCACTCATATTAACCCCTAACTTCTACTATTTAACTCCCTATACCCCCTATTCCCCCTATTACTATGTAAATTATGCAAAAAACCCCAAAATACCTATGTATCCCCTTCCCCGAGCATTATAGCTCTAAGTTTGGTTCTAAATGATTTAATCGCTAAAACATTAGAACGCGACCCAAAGAGCGCTGATATATTAATCCTGGGATTAATCCAAGACCCGCTTGGATTAATAACCTTAATCCGGCTTTGTTAATAAACCCGCGCATAACCCATTTTTCCCGTAACACAGTAAAAAAACCCACTTTTCCAATGTTTTGCCGGGCGCGAATTTCACCAAATAATATTATTTTATATGCCCGCCCGCTTCTGTATCGCCCTGGCATCTGATTGACCCGTCGACCGTCGGATCTGGGCCTTTCCATCCGACGGCCCATATCCATATCGGGTCGGTCCCGATGTACTCCCTTTATCGCCCGAGAAACTGTTAGAGGGTGACATCAGGCCTCTGCCACACGTCACCCCCATATTCTCTCGGGTCGCCCTCTGACAATACCACTACCGTTTACCGCTGACCAGTCGCGCTCACGTCATGTAGGAATTTACAGGGTAAGTTCCTTAGAAAGAACACCAAAAGGACACCGCTCACAACTAGATCACAGATCAATACACCAGTAGTTTTGACGTGGTTAAAACCCTCAAAGAAGGAAACAGTCCACGGCCTGCGCCAACGTGGCTACTACAGGCAATTTATTAATCAATGAATGAAAATTTACATAAGCTTCTCTCATGCACGGATTACCCAAACAATGACCCTCCATGCGCTTTAAATAGAACTCATGGACCAATCGGGCGTCAAGCCACGGATCAAGTGTCAGTAATACCGAGGAGAGAGTGAACCGTCGGATCACTACATATCGTGACCGTCGGATTGTAAGTGACAAAATGTACAACGGTAAAGAAACACACTTTACCTAACTCTATACCTAACTCTATACTAGACCAAGTTGAACTTAACTATTTCCTATGTGTCGGAATATCCTAACATCCCCCCTTAAGAACAACTTGGGATAGGATTGAAGGATTTACAAATATGACACAATAGGAGAAGGAAGGAGGCACTAGAGCCTATCCCCCCTTAGTGACAACTTCCTGAACTCCAATCATATATCGAAGTTTAGTGAACTTCACCTTTGTGAGAGCCTTTGTGAAGATGTCTGCAACCTGATCATCTGTTGAACAATATTGCACTTCAAGAACATGGTCATGAATGAGATTTCTGATGAAGTGCATGTGTAGTTCAATGTGTTTGCTGCGCTGATGCTGGACTGGATCTTTGCATAGCTGAATGAAACTTTGATTATCACACCAAAGTGTGGTTGGATGCTGCTGCTCAAAGCCAAACTCTGATAGGATCTGACGAAGCCACAAGGCTTCCTTACTAGCTTCCACGACACCATGATACTCTGCTTCTGCTGACGAAAGAGAAATGGCAGCCTGTTTCTTACAAGCCCATGTAATAGGTCCTGAACCAAGAGTGAAGACATAATCGGCAGTAGACTTCCGATCATCAGGGTCACCAGCCCAATCAGAATCAGTGAAACCAACTAATAGAGGAGCTACTTTGGCACTGTAATGAATCCCAAACTGTATTGTACCTCGAACATAACGAAGTATTCTTTTGGCTGCTTTCCAATGAATTTCACGGGGGTTTTGCATAAAAAGAGAAACAAGGCCAACAACAAAGGAAAGGTCAGGACGAGTATGGGTTAAATACAAGAGTTTTCCTACAAGTTGACGGTATAAGGTAGCATCAACTTCAGGAGAAGTACAAGAGACTGAAAGTTTGACTCCAGACTGAAAGGGAGAAGGGGCTGGCTTATAGTCTTCCATGTGAAAATGACGAAGAATATCACAAGCATACTTGGACTGGGAAAGGGAAATACCCTCCTTGGATTGCAAGACTTGAAGACCGAGAAAATAGTGTAAGTGTCCTAAGTCTGTCATTTCAAATTTCTTTTTAAGGCTAGACTTCACATGGTTTATAAGGTTGGGATCACTACCAGTAAGAATAAGATCATCAACATAAAGAACAAGGATGATAAGAGAGTTGCCCACTTTCTTGGTGTAGACAGTATTGTCAGAATAACACCTAGAAAAGCCAGATTCTAAAAGAAAGCTGTCCATTTTGGCATACCAAGCCCGAGGAGCTTGCTTGAGACCATAAAGAGATTTCTTAAGTCGACATACAAGGCTGGAGTCTATTTGGATGAAGCCAATGGGTTGTTCCATATAGATTTCTTCATGCAAGTCCCCATGCAAGAAGGCAGATTTAACATCCATCTGATGGACTTCCCATTTTAAAGAGGCAGCAAGGGAAAGAACAAGGCGGATAGAGTTAATTTTGGCAACAGGGGAGAAGGTTTCAGTGTATTCAATGCCTTCAACCTGTGAAAAGCCCTTAGCAACAAGACAAGCTTTATGTTTATCAACTTTCCCATCTGGTCCGTACTTGGTTCTGTAAACCCATTTACATCTAACAAGTTTGCGTCCCTTTGGTAGAGGAACAAGATCCCATGTATCATTTGCCAACAATGAATGATATTCTTCATTCATAGCTGCTTCCCAATGTGGATGGCCTGAAGCTTCTGCAAAAGTGTCAGGATCATGATTTACTGGAGCTTGAGCCAATAAAGAAGAGGCTCTTTCAAATTGAGAACGTGTACGTCGCTGATCTGTAGGATCACCGGCAAGATCACCTGCTGCATCCTGAGTAGCACAGACCCATCTTGGAAGTTGAGGATCCTGAGAAGGTGGGGGAGGATTGTCATCCTCACTTTCATCATCTGAAGAAGAAATGTTTTCAAAAGTAGAAGAGATAGGAAGAGGTGGCACATCCGCCGGACTAGGCTCGCAGGCCGATTTATTTTCATCAAATTTTACATCTCTTATAATGATAACATTTTTGGACTTAAATGGAATAAGTCTATAACCTTTTACATCTTCAGAATATCCAACAAAAGTACATTTCTCACTCTTAGGTTCTAAAGCTTTATGCTTTTCATCTGGAATATGGGCCCATGCTTCACTTCCAAAAACACGAAAGTGACTTACATCTGGTTTAATGGAACTCCAAGCTTCTTCTCGAGTGATATTCTTTAGAACCTTAGTAGGAGTGCGATTTATTATATAATTTGCACAATTAATTGCTTCGGCCCAAAAACTAAGACTGAGTCCTTTAGATTGCAGCATACAATTAGCCATTTCCTTTAAGGTGCGATTTTTCCTTTCAGCTACACCATTTTGTTGTGGAGTGTATGGAATAGTATGTTGCATTTGAATTCCATTTTCGGTGCAAAAGTTGATGAATGTGTTTTTAACATATTATCCACCATTATCAGTTCTTAGCTTAAGAATTTGATGTCCAGATTGTTTTTCAACAAAGGCTTTGAATGCCAAAAAAGTGTTAAATACTTCGCTCTTGAGTTTTAAGAAGTATACCCAAGTGCGTCTGGAGAAATCATCAATGAAAGTTAAGAAATACTTGCAGCCAGAGAATGAAGCAACAGGAAGTGGACCACATAAATCACTGTGCACAAGCTGTAAAGGGGTTGAGGCGTGCCAAGAGGCACGTTTTTCAAAACTGTCCCGATGATGTTTTCCGAGTACACATCCGGAACAAACACCATCTCTGCAAGATACCATAGGAAGACCTGTCACCATATTTTCTTTACATAGATGCTGAAGGGAGCGATAGTTTAAGTGACCAAATCGCTCATGCCAAAGTTTGCTCACTTCATCATTATGAGCAACAAATACTGAGGGAAGATTTGATGACCCAAAGTTGTGAAACTTATACAACCTTGTGGAATCATCAGCAATACCAGTAGCTAGAATCTGTTTAAGATCTCTCAGATCCTTGATTACAACATCATGAGGTGAAAATTCAACAATTTTACCTTCACCTGAATGAGTTATCTGATATACAGATAGAAGGTTGCAGGATAAGGTTGGAACACATAATACATCATTAAACTGACCATTGTCTAGATGAACAGTTCCAGTCCCTACAACATTAAGAGATCTATCATCACCAAAATATATATTTTTGGTGTTACAATCATTTAAAGAAGAAAACATGGCTTGGTTTTTGGCCATGTGATAAGAGGCTCCAGAATCAATGAGCCACTCATGAGAATGAGAAGAAGAAGATACATTTAATGCATAACCAGACTGAGATGATTGACAGCGACATGCAAAAAGTGCCATTCCTGAAGATGAAGTTGAAGTTGAAGTTGAAGAATGCTCCACATGGATGTTATGTTTCTTCATTGCGGCTTCCAAGGCTTCCATCTTCTTAAAGCATTTAGATTCTAAGTGGCCATCTCGATTACAAAAGTTACAATGTCTATCAGTCTTCTTCCATTTGTTTTTATTGGTCTTATCATTTTGCTGAAATGATCTTTCATTTTGAGGCTGAGTTTGCTTAGGACCCTTGTTTGGTTTAGGACCATTCTTTTTAGGATATGACTTCTTAGGATTCTTTGAATTTGGTTGCTGCTAGGCGGCTAACGCTTTCTTGGAAGAGTTTCCAAGATTAAGAAGACCAAGGTGTAAGAGTTTTTCTTGTTCTCTTATTAAAGAATCACAAAAAGATTCAAATGAAGGGGCCTTGTAGTCTTTTCCTTGACAAATGAAAGCTTCCCTTGTAGAATGGAAGGTGGAAACAAATACAGAGTAGGCTGGTCCCAACTTAGTAAGGATGGAATAAATAAGGTTACTATCTTCTTTCTTAACCTTAACACGTTCCAAGAGATATCTAAGGGTCTTGAATTTGGACAAGAAATCTTCAATGCAAGAAAAATTATTAGGATCCAATGTAAGCAACTCATTTTCAAGTTGATGGGCTCTAATTTCATTTTTAATCCCAAAAACTTTAGTGAGTTGTTCCAATGCTTCATGAGGAGTCTCAAGTTCTGCAATATGGAATCTAATATCAGGAGAAATAGACATCCCTATCAAACCACGTGCTTGATCTTGTCTATTTTCCCATTTTGGAGCCTTGTCTTCATCTTTGGGTTTCTTCTCTTGGTCTATGGCTATTCTGTAGAGACCTTTACTTCTAAGTAAATCTTCCATGTAGGCTATCCATTGGAAGTAGTTAGTGCTGTCAAGAATGACTTGGCATGGACTTTCCATTTTTTTTTTTAAAACTGAAGCTGAAGATGCTGAAAGTAAGTGTTCCAAGACACCGCCAAGTCCTGCACACGTTATGCCACATCGCCACCGCATCAGCGCCCCCGTCCGACAATGCTCTGACCTATCCGCTACCTCACCATTCCCCGTGGACCACTCACAGGCTGCCACGTCACTCGATGACGTCATGCTGATGTCACCTGACCCTGACCCCACCTGATGACGTCATCCAAAAAAAGCTCCAATATCCCAAAAAGTCCATATTTTTGCCAAAAATCGCGGTTCTTCTTACTTTTTGCAAAACAAGAACTATTCTGCTCTGCATGCATACTACGACCGTTAGCCGCCAACCTGCAGAAACCAACACAAAGACCGTGGGTGCATCCATTACACCTGCATTTGTAACCATTGCCAGAAAATTCATAAGGTATTTATCCAAATCGCTCCCTCCGCGCCTGGTTTTGTCCATAATTCTCCAAAGATAGCTTAAAAAGAGTGAAGAACATTGTAACTACCAGCAAACCTCCAGTAACCAGTGTCTATTTTCAATTGTTGGGCCCGCATTTAACCAAATTTTCCCAAATTCACCAACAGTTCGCGCATTCGTGAACTTACGACTCGAGCTCCGCTAATTCACCGTGAATACAGTTTCACTAGGCCTGGCATTTACTCTATCACTCCTCTGTGCAGTATTTCAATTGCTGGCACTACCTGTTACCCTCAGTTCGTCTATAATTCACCTCTCTGATTCCAGAGATATCCCTCTGTATTGTTCTGCCCACTGAAACCAGTTCTAGTACAAGTCTTAGTACTACTTAACCATGGAAACACCAGTAGCCCTGAATATTCAACCTCTGAATGCTCCACAAAGAGAGCTAGAATGGAAAGCCCTAGGAGATAAAGATTATCAGATGATAGACTTGTTCTCAATGAATTCTAAATTTAATATTCATATGCTAAATGAATTAAAATCTCAACACCTCAGTGGAGCTGATATTTTAGGGATTTGGGACTCCAACTTGCCCATTTACAACCTCCCTCAAGTCAATTCCCTTCCAGACTTGATCCATAGATGCTGTGAATGCTATGATCCATGTCAGAGAGCTGTTCTTAGTCCCACAGGCTCAGTCTTATTCCACATCACCCCTGAGGCCATAAATGAGATGCTGTACTTTCACTCTGCAAGACCATTGACTCCTCTCTCCATGTTGGACTTATTAAAGAAGGGGGGAAACCTGTCCAGTGCCCAAATCATCAAAATTAATCAGTTATTTATTCAACCAAACTCTGAAGCTCTGAGAACACATCCTATTGGACATCCATATCTAAATGACTTGGGGAAGATGCTGGTGGATTTGATCAGCTATGTCCTGGGGTACAAGGGAGTTGAGGATGTTGATGACACCATAATGGCCATGCTGTCCATATTTTCCCCTGGAAAGCCTCCTGCTGTGCACTATGACTATGCTGAGTATATTGCAAACAAGATTCATGAGCAACTGATGAATCTAGAAAGGGAAAAGGTGTTGAGATACACCTCATACATCTATCATCTGTTCCTATTTTATCAACCAGACAGTTTCCCTATTCCTCTCAAAAAACTTGATGCCCAGGGAAATCCAAGGTCTGTAGTATTTTGGACCTCAGTTTTTCATTGCACCTCCCATTCACCATACACATACTGTGAGTTCATAGACCTTTTCATTCATCCAGCTTTGACCTTGTTATATGGTGTTCCTCCTCCAAGATTGACTGATGAAATGCAAAGAATTCTTCATCTCTCTAAGTCCTACAGCATTGGTGATTGGTACTTTTACCAACACCACATAGTAATCAGAATATATGGCTGTGAGTTGGACCCTTATAGGCTACCAAGATATGTCCTTATGAGACTATTTGCCTTGGAGTATTTCAGGCAATTTGGAAATGTAGACCACATCCATTTCCATAGCAAAAACAAGAAAGTGCAATTAAAAGTCAAGAACCAGCTAGGCCCTTTTCTTTACAACATAAGGGAGGAGGGATGGAAGGAAGCAGATGGCATGCTAGAGGCCCTCAGATTGGAAACCAGTTTTCGCTGGGTACCCTATGACCCTAATCATTTTATTTCTGTCAGGAGGGTAAAACATAAATTGGGTGGCTATCCTCATGTCAGATTGCCTCACATTGAGAAGTATGCCAACTTATTGAGTTGGAAAGAGGGCACCCTAGAAGAGCCAATTACTAGAGAGAAAATGATACAAAGAGAGGCAAAGAATATTGAAAAAGAGGTTGACTTGGAAACTTGTGGACAGGTTTCCTCTTCACATCAAAGGCAACTTGGAGTAGCTGCCTCATCTTCTACAGCACATCAGCAAGTAGCCAAAGCTACTTATCAGGCTTCCAACAAGGGTAAAGAGAAACAGATGGAGCCAGAACAGCCACCTCATGAAGAAGTACAGCAACAAAAAGAATAGAAAAAATTGGAGCAGCCTGTGCAACAAGAACAAACAGCTGAAGCCCCAATATCCACTGGGCAGCAGGCACAAGACACTGTGCCTCCTAGGTAGGAAACGACAGTGGAGGCCTCGGTCCTCCAAACCCCACAAAATGAAGACAGAAATCAGAAGAGGGATAGAGAGCAGGAGACTCCCCTCACCACATCCACAACTCCAGGGGAGAAAAGACAGAGGCTAAATCCCCTTTCAGAAGAAGAAATGCCTATAGGGAAATCTTTGGGCATGGGCCCACCAAGCATGGAAGCATCTGCAAGTTCCTTTCAGCAGGAACAGGAAAGGACAGTTGGAGGAGAAGTAAGCTCCTCAAGCCACCAAAGGGGAGTTGAAGCAGGCATCAAACAACAATTTATTGATATCAAAAAGAGGAATGAGCCACTCAAGATACAGCTCTACAACCACTTATTAAAGATGGCTCCTACAAACCAACAGAGGTTGATGTCTGCATATGATGTACATGAGGGGAAAATGGTAATGAGTCATTTCATGCCAACCATGCTGCAGCCACAGTGAGCTGCAGACTTCATAAGGACCAACCTTGAGGTCCTTGCAAAAGACATCCACCCCATGGATCAGATTGAATTGCACAAGCAAATGGGTGAGATGGTATATGCTACCCTTGCAGACAAAACATTGGTGAATTATAGGCTGGAAAATAGCCTAAATAACACAGCTTCCTAGCTTGAGTTGGAGAAAGCATCCTCCCAGGCAAAAGACAACCGAATCAAAGCGTTGGAGGATATCATCATAGAGCTTGGGCATGATCCCAAGGACATCAAGGCTGTACAAGCGCTGTTAAAATTAAGAGATGCAGACATGGCAGCATTGAGAAAATTGATTAAGATTCCAGCAACTCTTCTTCCTCAGACAGAAGAGGTTGCCCAGCTAAGGCATGACCAAGATGCAGTAGCTATGCTGGTATCATTATACAAACAGCTGATCCAGACACAGGAGAAATTGGGAGAGTCAGAGGCTGCGCTGTAGGCAGCCCTACAACAGAAGGAAGGAGGCCAAACATCACAGCCTCCTCCACAAATAATTAACCTTGAGGAATCTCCTCAAACTACTGCTCCTCCTACAGAGCAGACAGCTCAAACAGCACCATCTACATCAGCACTAGCACCAACAACAGAGCAGGCTCCAAGCCTTGATATGCAAAAGCTGAAGAATGAAATTCAGGCCTTAGAAGCCCAAATGGCAGAGTTAAATGAAGCCAGGGAGAGTTTGGCTAAGCTCAATGAAAAATATGACAAGTCAAAGCAAAACATAGCTGAAAAGGGAAGAGAAGTGAAGGCTCTCAAAGTAAAGATAAAGGAGCTGGAGAAAGAGCTCACCCTTGACAAAGTGGTAGCTGAGCTCAAGACAGTTTTATGGGCCAACATTGGCCAGTCAATCACAGATCAGTGGCAGTATATTGAGACCATTCATGAGCAAATGGAGCTCATAGGCAAAGCACACAGGGAAGTCCATAGAGCAAGGGCATCTCTAGGTAATATGCCTGAGATAGCCAATAGGATGATTAAAGTGCTCAATAACCGTACAGGTCCTCAGCTGGCAGCAATAGGAATCCCTAACAGAACTGAAACTATCCTGCTAATAAAGAGGGTCCTTACATTGAGAAGCCTGGTACAAACACCGGAAAGAAGAAGCCAGGACATGCAGACAGAAGTAAACAAATTCATGGATAAGTTTGCAGCATTACAAAGCAGAGGTCTTCCTGGCTTACTGAACAGCGCAGGGAAACTATTTTCACATGAGAACTATGCTAAAAGGGTCAATACATTTGCTACCAATCAGATCACTGAAAGACGAAGTACCTCAGAAGAAACAGGGCCAGCGTCTGGGCAAAGTCTCTATAATAGAGTAGAGAACTTATTTTTCATTATGAATGAGATCAAACATTTGTTTGAAGTGCCTCCAAACTTCTACAAATATACAGAGGCAGATGAGACCTTAGATGCAATTTTGAGACATCAATTGCCCACACAGGAATGGTGGACCAAAATGATACAATTGATACTGTGAACAAGAGCCTCTCATCAAGTTTTTTCATCAAAAAACATAAGTTATCATATACAGGAAAATTTGATGCATTCAGTATGTATGAAGAAGAGTGGACTGAGCCAACTCAGCAAAAAGATTCGGCCACCAAAGCAATACTGACAACTGCAAATGATAGGGTCAAGAAAGCTACAGCATGACAAAGCCATAAAGACACATCATTCAGCATTTATGCAGAACGCTCAACTGACTCAGTGGCCTCCAAAGGTCAAAAAGACTTCTGACAACATTAAAGAGCATTCATTTTGTATTAAGAGCAGCAATAACTTCCTTATCTGCTATTCTGTAAAGTTGGTAAACATATTTACTTCTCAAGTGACTCAGCGGTTCAGATATTTTTGTAGAACCGATTGTATATATTCCCCCTCGCATAAGCTTGCAGGGGTTGTTGTTACTTGTTCAGAAAGAGAACTCGGCTGTATTTTTGAGAGTTAATACAAAGAAGCTTCGGGATTTCAGAGATTGTTTTTTCTGATGCATGCTGTGTTGGAACCATTGAATGCTGCAGAATTCTAGTGCTATAGTTTGATACAATAAGTTTCTCTATCTCTGTCTGTGTCTAATTTTTGTTTATTTCATTTCTCATGTATGTGGTCTAATCTCAACAAGAAAGTAGAAGAATAACTCAGGATTTGTCCATGGAGACACCCTGAATTCAATCTTTCCTTGTTATAAATGTTTTCTTCAGGTTTATCTGTTAAATTGGAATTCTTAAATGCTCCAACTTACTATAAATATTTAACAGTTTCTGTGCAGTAATTCTTAGATGCTACTGAATAGAATCTGCCTCTTTTAGCTTACAGTCACACTATGCATAAGTTTACACTTCACTCTGTTTCATTTATAAACCAAAAATTGTATCATGAATAGTTGTCTAGCTCTGCAGTAAATCTTTCTCCATCACAGACCTCAGGACCTACTCAATTTCTGACTCCATATGCCCAATGGACTAAAAATCCCTCAAACATTTCATGCCCTTCTCAAAACAACATTACACAACCAAAACCTTAAAAACAAAAGCTGAATTCACAACTAGCCTAAAATCTTCACCAAAACAAAGATAAATCTTAAAGAGAGAGCCCTCTCTGATTATAGGTAGGCTAGGACCTATAATCCAAAGCTTGGTTAGTGGTTACCCCGGCCGTATTCCCTTGGGAGTCAAAGGGAACAACCTGGGTGTTAACAGAACTAACCCCAGAGAAAGAAGAAATGAATCCCACCATATATTGTAATGCATTGGAAATAATTACCACTCCTCAAACTCTCAATATAGAAGGACATATCAAGAAGAAAAAGGTAATAGTGTTGATTGAATCAACACTAATCTTATTCATTGTAAGATAGCCAAGGAATTAAATTTCTTCCTATATCTAGCACTAGAGTGTCAAGTGATGGTTACGAATGGAGGAACCATAAATTTCTCGGAAAAGTGCCATAATATCAAGCTATCCATGGGAAAATACGTATTGAATAGTCCAATTCTTTCTATTCCAATGGGTGGTGCTGATGTTGTACTAGGAGTCCAATGGTTACAATCTTTGGGTACGATAGATTTTAATTTTCAAGAACGTTTCTTGAAATTCTTTTGGGAAGGAAAGGAATTTGAATTAAGGGGTATCACATGGAAACCATGAAAGATAATAAGATCTAATAGCATGAAAAATATTCTAAAGAAATAACAACGGGGTGTAATTGCACAATTATGTTCCTAACTTGAGGCTCAAACGTTGAAATCATCTATTTCTCCATACCTCCAAAATATCTTGGACAATCATTCCAAGTTATTACAGATTCCCAAAGGCCATCCACCTATTCGTGATCATGATCATGCTATTCACTTAATTCTAGGAAGTATTCCTCGAAACATCAGGCCCTACAGATATCCTTATGCCCAAAACAATGAAATTGAATTTATGGTTGCAGAAATGCTAGAGGTTGGTATAATTCAACCTAGTCAAAGTTTTTTCTCTGCTCCAGTGGTATTGGTGCACAAGAAGGATGGATCATGGCGTATGTGTCTAGATTATAGCGAGCTCAAAAATCTCACTATTAGAGATAAATTTCTCATTCCTATCATTGATGAATTATTGGATGAATTCCATTGAGCAATTTAGTTCACCAAGATGGATCTTCATTCAGGATATCATCAAATAAGAATGAAGACTGAAGATGTTTCGAAAACAATATTTATAACTCATGAGGGTCATTATGAGTTTTTTCTCATGCCTTTTGGCCTTACCAATCCACCTTCTACATTTCAAGGTTTGATGAATCCAATTTCAAACCTTTCTTTAGAAAATTTGTGTTAGTATCTTTTGATGATATACTAATCTACAACAAGTCTTGGAAGGATCATGTTGAACATGTTGACAGTGTTACAGGGAAAAGTGTCTATATAGAACTGCTCTATCCCACTAAGGTGTGACAGCTGCCTTAGAAACAAACAGAGAAAAGCTACTTTAGTTTTTCCTTTATGAATTATAGATAGAGAGGAACAGAAAGACCAACCTCTGTCTTGCACTAATCTCCTGATTTGATCCCTCTCTTCTTTGATAGTCCTCAGCTACCTCCTCCCTTGCACGCCCAGCTTCACAAAGTACCTGTAAGATCACAGAAGCATAGCACTATACAAAGACATGGATCTATAATCATAAACAATCTAGGATCAGATGTAAATTGACAATACAAATGTAACAAGCATCAATGATACAAAAGCATGGACGAAAACTCGAATAGCTTTTATTGATAAACAAGAAAAGAGCCAGGAGGAGTTACAACCAGTTGTTCTGACCCAGCATCAACCTCCCAGCAAAGAAGCCCCTCTTCACCTCAAACAAAGCTTAGATCACCCAACAATCTGATGTTTTTTTCAAGAAACCAATAGCAATTCCTTACAATATGCAAAATTCCAGCCTCTGGATCTCTGGGATGAGGGATCCATATATAGATATCTGTAAGGGGGATGAGTCAGCTTGTGATTTGATTAGTGTCTTCTCTCTGATATTTCTTTCTTCCACTTGGAGACTGATGGCCTCTTACTCATCCTTGGTCGAATTCAGTGAGGCAAGTGCCACAGGAGAAGATTCTGGAAGCTTCCATTGCCTCTCCACCTCACGGAATGACACTGCCATTTTTCATTTCTCGCCCATCGCACCCCACATAAGGGATTTTTGAAATGCAACGCACCCACACAGTGTATTTAGGTGAGATGCAACACACCTAGCCAGTGGAGTAGCTAAAATGATCTTGTTTTGACCAATTCTGAGCAGTTTTTCATGGAGAACTTCTGGGAGAAGCTGTAATATGTTGACCTTGTTCCTTTAGGGGTTAGAACAACACTTTTAGGGACTTAGGAGCCCTTGGTTTATGGACATTTCATGCTTGGGGTTGTAGGGCCCAAAAATGTCTATAACAGTTGCCCCCTAAAGCATGAGGTTGTTAATCTTTTGATGTCGGGTGAAATGCTTTATTATGAGGATCCAAAGTTCTTTCAATGCTGGGAGGAGACCTGTAATAAGATAAAATACAATACATTATCTTCATAATATTTTCATGATCTAGCTAAGGCGGGCATTCCCATGCTTAGCTTTATAAATTCATTTTCATGTACATAGGACAGACAATCGTCTGAGTGTAGACTGATGATTCTGATAGAGCCATCATCCTTTTGAGTGGATGATTATCTGTGCAGCAATGATGTACATTTAATGTCTTTATTTCCTTGAATATATATCGCAACCCGGATGGATGAAACTAGATCCGGGGTCTTCAATATCGTTCGAGCTTCACTCGAAATACAAGTCGATCCATGTGATAAATGTTCTAAAGTCGAACATGGAAAGACATCACTTAATTACCAGCCAATGATGTAAACTGTTAACAAGTGTGAGAGGAATCACCGATAATGATAATGACCCTCAAGGTACTGTAGTACAATTCATGTGGTGTGAATAAAGGACTTCGCGTCAAACACCACGCAAAATCTTTTGGTCGAAGGCCATTGATGTAAACCTATCGCCGGAAGTGAGAAACTTGCCATTGAGGCATGCAAGCTTCAAAGTACTGAATGGGGTGTTCCTAGATCAACTTCTTGGATAACGAGCTGATGTCGACAAGAAGTGATCCGTCACAGGAGGGCCTTAATGAATCCCACATCAATGACACGAAACGGAGCAAATGATTTTAATGGAGGTGAAAACGATCTGGTGATATAAGGTTCAGGGTGGCGGTCATGAAAGAATGGAGTATAATGTATGGTAGTGGGTGAGACACAGGTAAACTCTCTCAATGACTTCTCTTGAACATCGGCGACACTGATGTGATGGATTGGTAGCATTAACCCCAAATGTGGATGGTATGATGTGACCATGGTGATGTGGCCGGTGAATGAAACAACCCAACCCGACTCAAACACGGAGTGGAAGTGTCATGTTCAAGAATGACTTGCTACCAACAAAGCTTCTTCAAGTTTTCTTCCCAATTTTCCCCAGTCATTGCTGACCAGTACCTCTTTATTTTTGTCAAGCTTGAGGAGGATAACATATTCTTGTTCTATAATTTTCCCTTTGGGCAAACCCATTGCTATTTTTTAACGAGCCTAGCGATAGTGAAACTCGTTCTCGTCTATAGACAAGTTTGTCGCTATTAAAATTTTAACGAGCTTAACGACAAAGATAACTCGGTCCTTTTCAATTTTAGAGAGTCTAAAAAGGAACGTAAAGGTAACTCCAAAATTCCTTTTTCGTCATCTAATCCCTTAAGTCTGAAAAAGTATAAAACAATACAGAAGGGATGAATTTTCGATACTTTTAACGAGCCGAACAAAACAAGCGCTCGATATTTTTGTGTAATAATCCCTCAGGTCCAAAAAGATTAAAATCTAGAGGAGGGATAGCACTTCCTGTCCCTTTAACAAGCTGGAGAGGCCAATGGCTCAGCAATCTTTTCATATTTTACGAGTCAGTTGAAAAGAGCTTAAAGGAGACTCGTCTTTTGAGGAACGAGTGATAAAATGGGTAGCAGCTAATTCCAGGTAAGGTTTAGAATCTTCCAATCACGACAGTGTTACAAGGATGGCTAGTGAGATCACTCTTCGTAGCTGTTCCTCAAAATGGGTAAACAATCAAATGGGGGTGAATGATCGGCCAATGCAAAAGTGGAGGTGACGGTGCAAACATGACCAAGGCTTTAATGGCTGAAGTACTACATTCACGATGGTTATTTACAGGGGAATAGTTCATTTTTTAACGAGCTTAAACGCGGGGGGAAACATTTGCTCATGGCTTATGTTTATTTTTTAATGAGATTGAACTATGTGCTAAAACCGCTCGATGCGGATTTATTTTTTAACGAGCTTGAACCTTGCGGTAACACTACTCGATTAATCGAGTCGTGTGATAAGAATGTCTCATAAAAATGACAACTTTTAGATTTTTGCCCCACATCCTTTCTTTATGCAAGTTAGGGAACGACCAATCCCACGAGTTTAAATGGTTAGAGGACCTACAAATTTAAAAAAATAAATAGTCACTCTTCGCTTGCACGCCAAAAGGTTTGCATGCCCCCAGGTATAAAACGGAGTTTCAAGGTTACCCCTACTTTAGTCCGTTAAAACAATTGTTTTACCGAGAGAGGCCTACCTCTTACAGGTTACCCAAAGATTGTTTTATTCACAGCGAAAACAAAGCACTTCTTCGGCGATGTTTACCAAAATAGACAAAGGTGAGTGAAGGAGGCTACTCCACTCACGTAACTTTCACAAGAGAATCTTTTTCTAAAATAACCCCCTTTTCCAATCACGGACGGGAGTACAGACTAGTCATATTTTCTCACGGAAACCTACCCTATACTCGAAGTTTTCCTGCCGAAGCAGACCAGGATGCATGCCCCCTAGGTTTCAGTCATGTCCCCCGAATCACTCGCGCCCATCGGGTGGACGGACTGGGAATTGAGACATTTCTTGCGCAAAAAGACCATTCAGGGATGGTACAGGACTATTTTCTATGTGTGATCCGGGAAATGAAAGCTGGTCTACGAGCTTGACCACTCTTCCTTCGTGCGAAAAACACATCACTCTAAAGAGTGATGAGACAATGGCTCTCATGCAATAAATATAGTCTCGTCAAAGGACTAGATTGTAATCCAGGGGTCCTTGAACTACCATAACGTTCATGTGAACGGTTTTCCCTCTCAATGTTATGGGCACATTGGGAAGGATCCCTAACGGTCGACTGGTTCCTTTATCAAATCCTATTAGATTTCTCATTTCAGGCAAAAGCGATGGCGAACCAAGCGCTTTCCAAGAAGTTGAGGAAAGGATACTCACAGAAGCCCCCTTATCTATGATGGTACTGGCCATAACCATTCTATATATTTGAACAATGATTTGGAATGGTATACTGGCTGGTAAACGGGGTCTGCCTAGTTGATTCCAGTCGAAGGAGACAACTAGGTTGCTTGGAGGTGGGACCGAATAGACGGCCGGGTACAACTCTGACGAACTTCCTTCCTGCGGTAAAGGAACGGGTAAATTGCCCCCATGTTCGTTGGAGTCTGTGCTTATGAAAAGAATTTTGATGGTGTCATCCTTGTTATCTTCAGTGACCGTATCATCTGAAGATGGAACCTCTGAAGGCAAGACCAGGTCAACTGCCGACTTGACCTTTTGACTTTCGTCTGGTATGGGTTCAGATGGTTTATCTTCAATGACAGATGCTTCAGCCGACCACCTGAGCTGGCCAATAGGATTTTCAACTAGTGACGGACTCGGCAAGAGTTTTTTATATCCAGGAGGAAGTCGTAATGGTGAAACCGGACGATCGTCTAAAACTCTTTTAGCCTCATCTAAGAAGGGACAACGGTGGACAGCATGATCGCCTTCGCACAGTTTACAAGGAAATCTATATTTTCCTTCTTGTCCTGGGGCTTCACTTTCACTAGTTGACGGTGTGTTTTCAACATGATCATTAGAGGTTGACGACACTAGGTTGTGCAAACAAGGAGACCAGTCCCTTAAGATCCTAGGGATGCAAGGACAATCTCTGTGATAGTGGTCTCCTTTGCAAATGACACATGGCGATTTAGGCCTGTTCGGTGCAGTGTGTGGATTTTTGCTAGACGACACTCGTTTGCCCCCATTTGCTTTTGGCTCCTTCTTCTTCTTCTCTTTCTTCTTCTTTTCCTTCTTCTCCTTAGGTACTTCACTTTTGGCTTTACCAACCCCATCAAGTGAAGAGGAAGGAGGAGAGGAAGAATTAGAGGAAGTAGAAGGTTGGTGGGTAACTCTAGACTCGTCTAGTTGTTGGTTCGATTGTTTAGGAACTATGGTGTTCTGAATGACAGAGGTTGAGAAGAGCCATACAGGCAAACCAATTGTCAGTCCTGGAAGAGACATTGTGGCCATATGGGGTGCACCAACATCTCCCCAAGAGGAGAAGGGACTAGGATTTCCTCCAAGGGAATTCCTTGGTTGGTGGATTCCATTTTCTCAACCCAAGATCAATGTAGGAAAGGGTGATGAATATTCCGTTTCAAAAAAAATTTAGACACTTTGACACAACTTGTTTTTTCAATTTTTAAGAGTCAAGAAAAAACAAAAGATGACTCTAGTCTCCTTCAATTTTTAATGAGCCTGAAGTGACAAGTTCTCAGATGGACCTTTTCCGTTAAGGAGTCTGAAAAGGAATGAAAGGGACTGCTCTGGAAATCTAGGTAGAGGGATTACCAAGCTAATCGCAAAACTGTAGAATACTTTTTATGGTACGGCATTCAATCTTCCCGAATGTTGTGTTCAGTGCATTGCGATCGATAGGGCGGCAGACACGGCTTCCTATGGATAAAGGATTAAGCCAATTGGGATCTCCCAAAATATACTCGACGGTATGTGGGAGCACAAGTCCGTACTGGCACTTATCGTCTCAAAGTGGAGGAATCACCCAACCATCAGTGAGAACAACAGTTACCAGGCTTTACGACGCTGGAATATGTCTCTAGCCTAGACTTCTAAATGTTGTGCATTAAGTTCCAAAGCGTTGTTAGATTCATTGAATTTATTTTAAGTTGATCTTGTTTATGAAGTTTGCCTTTCAGGTTCACCACGAGATGTCGATGTAATTCCTAAAATGCAATCTAAGATGATAAACAAACTTTTTATCTCTTTTGTGCAATGAAAATACCAGCTACTAGGGAAAAGAAAGACAAAATCTTTTCACAAAGAGCAAAGAGCACACTCTAAATGCACTTTCCTAAATCAAGCCAATCAAACTGTCTATATGCAAATGCACATGCATGTATTTGTTTTCGACTTTCTTAGTATATGAATGCTAAAAAGAAAGTTGATGTACAAATCTGAATTTCTTTTCAAGCGACAAATATCAACAAGTTTCTTTTCGAAATAAAAAATGGAGACGATCACAACACCTTACGATTTTGAAATGAATACTTGTTCTAGACACTAGAAAATTACAAATTTAGACCAAAAGAAATAGTAACAGGATAATCAACCATCAACAGTAATGAGACTCTTTCCTATGATTGAAATCGACACGTGCGACAGTTTCAAATCAAAGGACGACAGTACAATTATGCTACTTTTGCAAATGAGAACTGTAAATGACTCAACAAGCACACAAAAACATCTACAGTTCTTTTGTACAAAGGAGGCGGAATAACAGCAAGGAAAAGGGGTTTCAAATAGACATTTACTGATTACAGGCAGCAAAATTCAGGAATAGAACTGGAAAGAATGAACCACAGAAGCCACAACTGCACAGAGCTAGTCTGACCAGCGCACCTGTAACACAACGAATCTGAAATGCATCGCAGCTTGTCCACTCGGGAAGTGCACTGAAATTCATAATCTCTGAACAGTACCTCCGTTGGGCCAGAAATGAGACTCTGTTCGAGTTCCAGGTCATAGTTTGCAGTTCAGTTCTTGAGTTTTGGCCGAGCAAAAAGCAATCAATAATGCAACAATCAGGGGTAGATCTAAGGAGGATCTAAGAGCTATCATAAGGGCAATCAGATAGTTTGTGAATCAGTTGTTTAAATCATAAACAGATCCAGTGGATGGATTAAAGCAATAGTTATCTACTTTGCATTTGTTATGGCAAATGCAGTTCGAATGCTACTTGTAAGTTTATGAAACAAACAACAAAGAATGATAAACAAACAAAATAATTATCTCCCCAGCGGAGTCGCCATTTTGTTACAGGGAAAAGTGTCTATATAGAACTGCTCTATCCCACTAAGGTGTGACAGCTGCCTTAGAAACAAACAGAGAAAAGCTGCTTTAGTTTTTCCTTTATGAATTATAGATAGAGAGGAACAGAAAGACCAACCTCTGTCCTGCGCTAATCTCCTGATTTGATCCCTCTCTTCTTTGATAGTCCTCAGCTACCTGCTCCCTTGCACGCCCAGCTTCACAAAGTACCTGTAAGATCACAGAAGCATAGCACTATACAAAGACATGGATCTATAATCATAAACAATCTAGGATCAGATGTAAATTGACCATACAAATGTAACAAGCATCAATGATACAAAAGCATGGAGGAAAACTTGAATAGCTTTTATTGATAAACAAGAAAAGATCCAGGAGGAGTTACAACTAGTTGTTTTGACCCAGCATCAACCTCCCCGCAAAGAAGCCCCTCTTCACCTCAAACAAAGCTTAGATCACCCAACAATCTGATGTTTGTCTCAAGAAACCAACAACAATTCCTTACAATATGCAAAATTCCAGCCTTTGGATCTCTGGGATGAGGGATCCATATATAGATATCTGTAAGGGGGATGAGTCAGCTTGTGATTTGATTAGTTTCTTCTCTCTGATAGTTCTTGCTTCCACTTGGAGACTGATGGCCTCTTATTCATCCTTGGTCGAATTCAGTGAGGCAAGTGCCACAGGAGAAGATTCTGGAAGCTTCCATTGCCTCTCCACCTCACAGAATGACACTTCCATTTATCATTTCTCGGCCATCGCACCCCACAGAAGGGATTTTTGAAATGCAACACACCCACACAGTGTATTTAGGTGAGATGCAACACCCCTAGCCAATGGAGCAGCTGAAATGATCCTGTTTTGACCAATTCTGAGTAGTTTTTCGTGGAGAACTTCTGGGAGAAGCTGTAATCTATTGACCTTGTTCCTTTAGGGGTTAGCACAACACTTTCAGGGACTTAGGAGCCCTTGGTTTATGGACATTTCATGCTTGGGGTTGTAGGGCCCAAAAATTTCTATAATAGACAGGGTGCTCTATAAAAACCTCGAAATGTTTCTTTGGAGTACAGGAGGTGGAATATCTGGGTCATATTGTATCTCATGAGGGTGGTAAGGTAGACCCCAACAAAATTAAAGCCATTAAGGAACAGAAAATACCCACATCCATAAAGCACCTGTGAGGATTTCTCAGGTTGACAGGGTATTATGGCAAGTTTGTTAAAAATAATGGGAGAATAACAACACCTCTAACAACATTATTGAAGAAAGATGCATTTGTTGGACTCCAGAATCAACTAAGGCCTTTCAACATCTTAAAGAGGCAATGTGGCAAGCATCGGTCTTAGCTGCACCACACTTCACAAAACTTTTATTGTGGAATGTGATGCCTCACAAAATGGAATTGTTCTTGTTTTAATGCAAGAAGGAAGACCCATTGCTTTTGAAAGTCATCCAATCAAAGGAAAGTATTTACACAAAGCTATTTATGAGAAAGAAATGTTGGCAATACTACATGCACTTAAGAAATGGCGACCATACCAAATGGGAAGGAACTTCAAGGACAAAACGGGTCATGATAGTCTTAAATAGATTTTAGAACAAAGATTATCTTTAGAAGAGCAACAAAAATGGGTCACAAAGATGTTGGTTTATGACTTTGAAAGTATCTACAAAAAAGGGAAGAAAAATGTTGTTGCAGATTCACTGTGAAGAAAGGATGAGGATGTGGAAGCATTACTTTGTGCCATTTTTATTATCCAACCATATTGGATAACTGAAGTAAGGGATGAATGTAAGAATGGCGAAGAAGTGTGGGAGCTCATTCAAAAGTTTCAGAAAGATCCTAGTACATCTGAGACATTTAGCTCAAATAATGATTCATTATGGTACCAAGATCGGTTGTACATTTGTAATAATTTCCAACTCAAACAAAAGATTCTTCGGAAATTTTACACATCTCCCTTAGGAGGGCACTCAATTTTTTTAAAAGCTTACCATAGGGTTAAGAAGGATTTTTTTTGGGATGGCCTTAAGTTTGACATTCAAAATTTTGTGGCGGAATGTTTGGTTTGCCAACAAAATAAAGTTGAGACAAATAAGACCCCAGGTGTGTTACAACCTTTATCCATTCCAAGTCAACGTTGGGAGGAGGTTTCAATGGATTTTATCATAGGTTTACCCATGTACGAAGGAAATAGTGTCATCATGGTGGCAGTTGATAGACTTACCAAGTATGCACGATTTTGTGCATTATATCATCCATTTAAAGCTAGTACAATTGCTACTAGATTTATGAAAATAATTCAAAAGCTACATGGAAACCCAAAGATTATTGTAAGCTACAAAGATCATATTTTCACTGGAAATTTTTGCTTGGAATTATTTTCTTTTCTGGGTACTCAATTAACTCATGGCTCATCTTATCATCCTCAATCACATGGGAAAAATGAGATAGTGAACAAATGTTTGGAAGGATATCGTCACTTCTTTGTATCTGGTAAACAAACACAATGGGTTAAGTGGTTACCTCTGGCTGAATGGTGGTATAACACTTCCTTCCATATTGCAACAAAAATGACCCCATTTATGGCACTTTATCGATATCATACAATGTCCATCACATCATGTTTATGATAAAATTATAAGGTTCAAGAAGTGGAAGATCGCATCGAGCATCAACAACAAGTTCTCCAACTCTTACAGGATAACCTCACTTTGGCACAAAATATAATGAAACAACAGGTTGATCAACATCAAAAAGAAAGAAGTTTTGATGTAGGCAACTGGGTATTTTTATGGCTACAACCATACAAACAAATTTCCCTGAAACAAGATAAGAAGGATAATAAATTATCACCAAACTATTATGGTCCTTATAAGGTGTTGCAAAAGATAGGACTATGGTAGACAAATTGGATCTTCCTACATCTTCTTGAATGCACCCAGTTTTCCATGTTTCATTCTTAAAGAAGGTTATAGGTGACAAGCTCCCAGTTCAAACAATATTGCCAGAACTTGACGAGGAAGGAAAAATCATATTGGAACTTGAAGTAGTCATGGAAACAAGAACTCGACAGCTACATAATCAATCAATTTCAGAGTATCTAATCAAGTGGAAGAACTTACTCACAGAAGAATCCACATGGGAGGATGAGAATTTTATACATAAGCATCCAAAACTAATCAAGCGTTGAGGACAACACTTTTTTTGAAGTAGAGGGGCATGGTAGGTCCCTATAATACTATTGTATGTCCTCGTTGTTATTATTGTAACCCCCTTGTTGTTATTGTTCTGCCCCATAAAAGCCCACTATAGTTATTGTTGTGCCCTTACATTATTATTGTTATTTTGGCTTTCATTATATTGTGACCCCTTAGACTCCTATATATAGAAAGGAGGTTTTTTCATTTGAATCATCCAAGAATTGTTCATTTGTGTAATGTAAAGGAGGTTTTTCCCTCAAAGAGGATGATTTTTAAGTTTTTGATCTATCTTTTCTTCTATTTTGTTAGGTGTTTGCATAACACACAGAGTTATCAAATAGTTTAACCACTAGAGTGTCTATCCGTCCTTTTAGTATCCTCCTTCTCTATTTACATGAGTAAGTCCCTTAATGGCTCCCATACACAGAAATCATAACAAGAGGTTGGAGGGTGCAATTTTGAATGGTGCAAAGGACGTGAATTACAGAGGCATTAGAAAGAGACCATGGGGTCAAGAAGGGGCGAAGGTCAGTGATCCCTCCATTAAAAGGCTTAGGTGGTGAGGCACCTTCGACACTGATGAAGAGGCAGTAAGAGCACATGACAATTCTGCCATAAATCTGAAAGGAGACAAACCCAAAATCCAAACTTGCTCCCTCCACATCAAAATATGTAGCCCCGCCACCACTAATAGGCCTCAAACCCCTCCGCTTCCCTCTTTGCCTGCTAATGACTGCAAGAACAATAATAAGGTGTCATTCAAGGTCTGCAAACAAGTAAAGCCCAATATGCACCTTTACATGAATAAGGGAGTGGGAATGCAGAGAGTGAGCAATCACAACATTAGTTTGTGAGGTACTACCATTATTTCTATTTCCCCCAATGATCTTGTCAAGAATACTATCCTTCTGCAACAACAGTGGCCGCCAAGACGAATGCCATTGTGGGGGGAAATTGTAGAGTTTCAGGTGATAAAGAGAATCAATGACCATGAGGAGCTTCTACAACAACCCCAGCCAAAGTGGATTTCATTGTCGGGGAAAATTATGGAGCCTTAGGTGATAAAGAGACTAGATGATGATGAGGAGTGTTTACAGTGTTAAAATAAGCTATTTACTCCTGCATGAGGAGTTGGCTAAAATTAGAGAGCCAGTTAACTGAGTGTTGAGTGTTGAAGCGTTGCAAATTTTTAGAACCGTTAAAGACCACACAAATTTCAAACTTCATTAGTGCACAAACTGTAGGAAAATTTTTGGTGGTATGGGGTCGTGTGCATTAATTGTAGTTGACCGTGGAGCCGTGAATCGTGACTCAAAACATCGTTCAACGCATATTTTTTTGATATTTGAAAGTCACGTATGGGTTTTTCATAAAGTTTTTAAAATAATTTGGATTTTCATAAAAGAAAATTGTTTAATAGGATTTGGGTTCATGGTAACGTAAAATTTTTTTTTGCAAGTACATGATTTATTATAAAGAGTTTTGTTTATAAAGATTTTTTTATATATAAATATTTTTTTCCACTATTTTTTGCGTGTGGTTCACGGACACCTTGGGTCAACGGGTGGCGCTACGTCCACTGGAAAAATCTGGGCTTGACACCTCGCGGCCTACTGCAAGACCTGACCCCAAGAGCTTTCGGGAATTGATCCTGTGACCTCCCATCTGGCGAGGCCCCGTCTTGACCGATTGGGCTAACCCTTGGGGCTATATATATATATTTTTTTATATAAAAGAATTTTTTTATTAAAAAAATTATTTAAGGTTTTATTTATAAGAATTTTTTTTTAAAAGGAGCTTTACAAGCTTATAAAAGAAGAAATTTAGTTTTTTTTGAAGATACTTTTTTGAAGAAAGACGGTGTTCTCAAATTGCCAGCCCTAGTTTCCACTGTTTATAGGGAAGGATTATGATGTGTGGGCATTAAGATGGTGACCACTTTGCAGGCTCATGATGTTTGGGATTATGTCCAGTTTGGGTTTTCAGAACCTCAAACTGAAGAAGAAGAACAAGATCTCACTAATGCAGAGAGGGAACTATGGAATAAAGACAAAAATAAGAATTCACAAGAATTGTAGCTTATCGAGCAGGGAGTGGACCAAGCAGTGTTCTAGAATATTATGATCAAGTCTTCAATAATGATAGCATGGGAGACCTTAGGGACAAGCTATAAAGGTATGGCCAAAGTCAATATTGTTAAGTTGTAGAATACTAAGAGAGATTTTGAAAGTCTATAGATTAAGGAGACAAAGGACATTGATTCTTTCATGAATCGTGTCATGACTATCGCAAATCAGCTAAAAATTTATGGTGAGCAAATTAAAGACCAAACAGTGGTTGAGAAGGTCCTTAGATCATTTTCTACCAAATTTGATGTGGTCGTAGTAGCCATTGAAAAAGCCAAGGATTCGGCATCATTAACAGTTGATGAGTTGATGGGATCACTTTTATCACATGAGGCAAGGATAGACAAAAATAAGGATTCTACTTTAGAGACCACTTTCCAAAGTTAGGTTTCTATTTCAAGAGACAAAGGTCGAGGCAAAAGTACATTGAGAGGCAGAGAACAAGGCAAAAGATATGGTGGTCAGAGAGATGGTCGAGAAGAGCATGAACATAAAAGTGGAAGCAACTGTAGAAACTTCAGCAATAATCAAAGATTTGACAAATCAAAGGTGAGATTTTATTATTGCAATAAATTTGGTCACTATTCTCATGATTGCGGGAAGAATATAGTTGATCAAGGGAACCATAGAGCTAATGTCACTACAAAGAGTACTAACTCTAGGTTCCTAGCTTTCCATACCATGCATGAACCTTCTGATAACATGTGGCTATTGGACAGTGGTTGCAGTAGGCACATTACAAGCAACAAGAATTTGGTTGAAAATTTGGATCAATCTATGAAAACAGAGGTAAAGTTGGGGACTGAAAAAACTATGGATGTAGTTGGAAAATGAGTGGTCAACATTCTAACCAAGTAGGGGGGGTTGAAGACAACCTTAGAGGTATATTATGTTCCTAGTCTCAAACATAATTTGATTAGTGTTGGTCAATTGACATAGAAAGGATACAAAGTTATCTTTCAAGGTCAAGAATGTGTTATATATGACAAACCCCCAAGAAAGCAATTGATAGCGAAGGTGTAGATGATGAGGATTAGAATCTTTCCTCTAACTATGAATTACAGTGATCAGTCCAGTTCTTTTACAATTTCATGTTCTAATGATTATTGGTTAAGGAACTTTGGGTTTGGACACTTGCACTTTTCTGGTTTAAGATTGTTGCAGCAGAAACAGATGGTCAAATGATTACCTCCCATGAAAGAACCTTCTAGTACTTGTGAGTGTTGCATCTTGGGAAAGAAACATCATGAAAGTTTTCCAAAGGGTGTTGCATACAGAGAAAATCAACTACTTGAGCTAATGCATACCGACTTGTGTGGACCTATGAGGACACAGTCGATTAGTGGAAGTTGTTACAACCTCACTTTCATTGATCACTATAGCAGAAAGACTTGGGTTTACTTCTTGAAGCCGAAGTCTAAAACTTTTGCAAAATTCAAGGAATTCAAAGCCTTAGCATAGAACCAAAGTGATCGATAGATCAAGGTATTGAGGTTAGATCATGGTGGAGAATATGACTCAAAGGAATTCCATGATTGCTGCAAACAACATGGAATCAAAAGGAAATTTACAACCAGGTACACAACACAGTGGAATGGTGTAGCAGAGAGAAAGAACATGACAATTATGAACATGGAAAGAACAATGTTGAAAGGAAGAAACTTGTCTAATGAGTATTGGGCAGAAGCAGTTGCATGTGCTATTTATGTCATCAACCAATCTCCTACAAAGGGTGTGATGAACAGAGAAACAAAACAAGCATGGTCAGATATGTCTTGCAGTGTATCTCATCTCAGATTATTTGGATGTGTAACTTATGCACATGTTCCTAAAGAGAGAAGAAGCAAATTTGATGATAAAAGTGAAAAATGCATAGTTACTAGTTATAGTGAGCAATCAAAATCTTACACATTGGATAACCCTATCACCAAGAAGACCATAATTAGTAGAGATGTTTTCTTCAAATAACAAGAGTCATGGAATGGGACTGTAGACAAAATAGTTGATGCACACGTGCCATTGGTGGAAGAAGATGATGCAGCAGAAAGGAGCAGCAAGAATCATAGGTGAAGACACCAAACAAAGCCACATCAACAAGGACTCCAAGGTTTTCTGAGTAGCATGGATCTTCAAGGAGATCAATAGATCGATATTCTCCCAACAAACAATCAGGTGATGAATCAAGCAATGGTAAGAGAAAGATGAGAAGTCTGAAATATATTTATGATGATCTCGATGCTAGTTCAAATTTTGCATTGTTGTCATTCCAACCTTCTTCGTTTGAAGAAGCAACCAAAAATGAAAATTGGGTGCATTCCATGAATGAAGAAATTGAAGCTATTGAAAAGAAATGATACAGGGGATTTGGTTGATTTTCCAAAGGAGGAAAATCTCATTGGTGTGAAGTGGGTGTGAAAGACAAAGTTGAATGAGAAAGGTGAAGTTGACATATTTAACACATGAATTGTAGAAAAACTATTTTCGTAGTGACCGGGAATAGATTTGGAGAGACGTTTGCTTCGGTAGCCAGATTGGATACTGTAAGAGTAGTTCTAGCCACAAGAGCTCAGAACAAGTGGAAGTATATCAAATGGATGTGAAAACAACCTACTTGAATGGAATTCTAGAAGAAGAAATGTATGTGCAACAACCTCCAGGAGATGAAGTTGAAGGTAAAGAAGATAAAGTTTACATGTTGAAGAAAGTGCTCTATGGAATCAAGCAAGAGCCTAGAGCTTGGTATAGCAGAATTGACAGCTACATGATTTAAGAATGGATTTTTCATAAACAAAATTGAGCCTACCTTGTACACAAAGGTAAAAGTGCATGGACGGAGTTTGATTTCTTGCTTATATGTTGATGACATGATTTATACAGGTGATTTTGAGTTAGATGAATTTAAAGAAACCATGATGAAACAATTTGAGATGACAGATCTTGGTCTCATGAAATATTTTCTTGGCATAGAAGTTGAGAAATCTGAAAGGAAATTTTTATCTATCAAAATAAATATGTCAAAGATTTGTTGAAAAGATTCAGGATGGAAAATTGCAAACCTATCCCTGCACTAGTTGCAACAGGTACAAAGTTAAGAAAGGATGATGAAGGATCAAATGTTAATCGAACTCTATTCAAAAGAATGGTTGGCAGCCTCATGTATCTCACAGCTACAAGACCAAATATCATGCAAGGAGTGAGTTTTATTTCCATATTTATGGAGACTCCAAAAGACACACTAGAGTGCAGGAAAAAGAATTATGAGATACATAGCAGGAACTAGAGATTGTGGCATAATGTATGCAAGCACAAAAAAGAAGGATTTGATTGGATAGATAGATAATGATTTTGCAGGAAATTTGGATGATACGAATAACACGTATGGTTGTGTTTTCCATCTTCGTTTAGGTGTTATTTCATGGGTATATAAGAACCATCCCATTATGACACTTTCGTCAGCAGAAGCAGAATATATAGCAGCAACATCAACACCATGTCAAGCAGTCTAGTTAGGAAGATTATTTGATGGACTCAAGTAGAAAAAGTAAGGATCAAAAACAATATATTGTGATAACACCTCAGCGATTGCACTATCCAAGAATAGTGTGTTTCATCAAAAGAGCAAGTATTTTGATACTAGATATCACTTTATTAGAGAACTTGTGAGCAAAGGAAAAGTTCACTTCAAGCCTTGTAAATCTAGCAATCAATCAGTTGATATATTTACTAAGTCATTAGAAAAATATGTGTTTGAGTTTCATAGAAGAAGTTTGGGTGTTGTAAGTCTAGCTAAGACATAGACCAGCAGGCATGTTGGAGTTATTATGAGTCAGTCTTAGTTTAGCAGTCATAATTAAGTGGGAGTGTTAAAATAAGCTAATTACTGCCACATGAGGAGTTGGCTAAAATTAGAGAGTCAGTTAACTGAGTGTTGAGTGTTGAGCGTTGAAGCGTTGAGTCAAGTCGAGTTAAGTCATTGTCAAATTAAGTTTGTGGTTGCATATCAAGATATATTAGGCGAGTTTCTAGTTGGAAAAGTTAAATACCCTTGATTAGGTTCACTGTAGTCATCAAGTTTTTGTGTGATCAATAGAAGAGCCAAAACTCGTGTGTTTTGTGTGTGATTTTTTGTTTAAACTCCTCTAACTTTCCAACATGTAGCAACAGTCGCTGCCACAATAAATGTCATTGTCGGAGGAAATTTTGGAGACTCAGGTAATAAAGAAACCTGATGACCATGAGGGGCATCTGCAACAAGAGTCGCTACCAGAACGAATGTCATTGTCGGGGGAAATTTTGGAGCCGCAGGTGATAAAGGGACCCGATGACCATGAGGGGTTTTTGTAGTAACAACTGTCACCAATGTGAATGCCATTGTCAGGGGAAATTG
The DNA here is from genome assembly GCA_031772625.1 of Pinus tabuliformis. Lineage (NCBI taxonomy): Eukaryota > Viridiplantae > Streptophyta > Pinopsida > Pinales > Pinaceae > Pinus > Pinus tabuliformis. The sequence goes on along the minus strand of CM062805.1, from coordinate 62,208,428 downwards.
TGGAGCCTCATGTGATAAAGAGACCCAATGACCATGGGGCTCTTTTATAGCAACAACCGCGGCCAAAGAGGAAGTCATCGTGGGTGGAAATTGTGGAGCCTCAGGTGATAAAGAGACCTGATGACCATGAGGAGGTGGGAGTAGGGGTAAGGAAGACTATAATTCCTACAACTAGCTCACAGACTAGTTTTTGTGGTTTGTCTTCGTCCTCAATAGTAGTAGACACACAATTGTCCCCTACGGATTCTCCTAAGAAAGAAAAAGGGATACCAAAGCCATTCGACTTGAATATTCCAGAACCATGAGAAGAAGATGATGAAGATTAACATGCACGCTTTCTTGCTCTTTCTCATGGATTGGATTATCACATAAATTCATTTGTGCAACCTAAGGATTAGCATGAACAAGGCGATTGATTGATAGGGTTCATAATTGGATGACTTGATATGGATCAGGGCTACTTTTGTTCCACTTTTTCTATTTTATATGCAATACATGATTTTCTTCTCTACAAGCACATGGTTCATGTTACCAGTGTTATTCATGCATTATCAATGTGTTTATTCATTCATTCAAATTTATTTAGCAAAATTCAACTTACTTCCTTCCAGTAGAGTTTACCCATTCTTTAACTTAACACAATAACTTGTGCAAATTTATTGTATTAGAGAAAATGGTCATTGTTTAATTTATAACCCTCACCAATTATATCTATGGACACCATGTTTTCTTAAACTTATTGTATTCACATTTCTTTTAAATTAATAGTTGACTGACTCCATATATATGCACTTTTAACTTCTATTCCATATCCTCTTTTCTTTTTGCTATATGCAACTTTCTTGTTCTGTGTTTTATGTGTAACCTTTTTTCTATGTGTAATTGAAGCCACTAGTGCCACCTACTCCATCGAAAGCTTGTACTGGTATGCACTTAATCTCCATTTCACTATGATCCACAATTGCCATTAACAACAATTTTGGAATCTAGATGTCAAATGCATATGGTGTTATGCCCTTACAGCTTTAGCCCCCTTTGTGCATGTGACTTTGTGTAGGGTCCATGAGTTAACTGTGGGAGGCTCTTGTTGACAAGTTTAATCCTCTCTGCGTACAAAGACGATCCCTCTAGCCCAATGAGTGGGTCTAGCAACCGAAGTGACAATCAACTAGACATTTTCCTAGGTTATAATTGAAAATTAGAGCAAAAGAGATGGCATAACTCATTTTGATACTATTCCGATTTCCTTTGTTGAGGACCTCGAACTGCTTGTATCACGGACTTGTTCCTACTTCTCTCAGTGTTTTTGTACCTTCCCAAGTGATCAAGAGACAACAAAGCATGCCAAAACTAATAGAAAATCCAATAACAACCTACTTAACTAATAAAGGGATGTCAAGCTAAATAATACATGAACATATATATATATTTTGGGAAGATGAACCAATAGTTGTATATTATTAGAAAATAAAGGGGATGATTACAACCAAAGCCTTGATGTTGAAGGGATCTCTTTGAGTGGTAATCCAAGCCCCAACCAAGAAGTCTCCAAGCACTCCTTCTCCAAGTCTAATGAATAACCTCTAGGAACAAGATTAACATAAGGGTGTAAATAGATATAGACCGACCATCCTCTAACTTGACCAACCATTTGGGAATGGGAGAGGATGAATATATAGGTTGGGAAAGGGGGTTAGGATTAGGCCCTTATCTCAAGGAGGTAGCTCATAGGGATAAGACCAAGAGGCCAAGTTGGGAGAATTCGACCTCATCTACGCCGAACAACCTCTAGCTAGCCGCTCTCTAAGCTTCTCATCCTCTTTGTGAAAAATTCCTTTTTGGGACCATCGCGGGTATATGAGCAAATAGAGCGATGCCATTGCAAGTCGAGCGTGGTGCAACAAGCGACCATTGCAGTTTTTAACCTCATAAGAGCGACAAGTCTCAAAATTAGGGTTTTAAAGCTATTTCTTCATGGGAAAGCTCAAGCCATTTTCCAATCAATGTTCTATGGAGGATATAAGCTGCATATCTGAATAAGTACACTACATGATGCTCATGTTTCGGGCACTTCAGGGTATGTCACGGGGAAGAGGTATGACAAAACATTGTGTAACAACTCTTTACTTCATCGAAGTTTTAAAACTCAGCACCCTTAAGTCTTGGTGTTATATGCTCAAGGAGCAAGGCCTTGGTATTATGATGTCATTTCCTATTCCTTTATAATAAAAAAACAATTCGGGGCATGAAATTCCCATCGAATGATAGCATTGGGAAATGTTTTGTCTCTTGGCTCTCGTCAACTGCATGACCATGACATTATGCCATCCATCCTGATATTTGACATTTCAACCAATTTATCCATTAGATGGAAATTTTATTAACATAGGAGCCTATTGAAAAGCACAACCCCTAGCACAAAATATGAGGACATGCTTGCCAACTCACATGTTCATGCCGTCATTACCATGTGTCATATTTTCATTTAGCCATGCAAGCTCCAAATGTTTGCCACATGTCGTATCATTAATACACATTATGAACTAGCTACCATATCATCATTCATTTCATCATCATTAACCAATCATATTCTACCACATGTTCTCATCACCAGGTCATCAAGTATAGAGGAGGGCCTCGGGGAAATGTGTTTTGTGACCAATTTTATTAAACCAAGCCTTCATTGGGGTGTTATTTGAATGTTAACCACCATTATCTCATGCTAGGTAGATCCCAAAGTCTGTCACTTACCGGTTCCATATTATGGCCTCCATCTACCACGACACCCTTCACACCATAACACAACATAACACTTCACCAAAACCCCCATGATGAGTGACATTAAACTTTCATGTCCATTAATGGAGAATTCTCCCCTAGCTCTTTCAATCATGCCACTTACAAATAAACACTGATGGAACAAGCCCATGTTGCAAAAGGAAAAAATCAACCATATGTTGATGAGAATAAAGCATGTCTCACACCTATTTGTTGGAGGAATCATGAGGCCTTGGAACTTTATGAGAACTTCAAACTACCATAACTGCTCATCGCTTGGAGGATTTTCAAGTTGCCATATATTGTTGAAAAGGTCCTTCTAAGGCCTATCCACCTAAGTACTTTGCAAGAGAATCTGACTTGATATTTTGCACACAAAATGTCTTCAAAGACCAACCATTCGCCCATACATCCACTAGTCATAGTCATAATGTTTATGAGAATTTATAAAGATTCACTTCTTTTATATATATAGTAGTTAGAAATGAACCATGTTTTAACAAAATTTAAAAGGAATAAGCGTTTGTAAATTCTTAAAAAATGTGTATATTTTTAACTTGGTATAAATATTTCCCCACTCGCGGACCAAATTCTTAAAATTAACATTTAATTTTAAAAATGGTTTAAGTAACTAAAAAATAATAAAAGATATTATTTTAATATCCTAAACCGTTCAAACATTTAAATCTTCGAGACAAATAACTTAAAACTCTTATTTTAAGCAAACATTTTCATAATCAAAATAAAAATAAATAAATAATTAACCATACCTTTCAAAAATGGAAAATAATATAGCACCTTATGACACGTGTGCCATATTCAATGGTAAACCACCAACTACCCCAAGCCAATCTAAGGCCCAAACCTATTTGAATTATTTCGTATGATATGTTTTTGAATTACAACTTTCCTCGCCAAAGCCCCAAAGATATAATCAAATTTAGAGAAAACATCAAGCCTTCCTCTTAGGTTAAATTCTATAAAATAAAAAGTCCATAATATGGGAAATAATCCTTTGTTAGTGGACCATTTGGGACTTCAAACAAAAACACTTTGCCCACATTGTCTATTTGGTATTTGGAAAATAATATTTTTTAAACTTTATCTTCCCATTAAAAAGGTTTCATGCCACATTTCACGGATAACTGGTCAAAATACCCATGGAAATCAATTTTGCCCCTATATTATAACATGGATTGTCGGTAACGAACCCCGCGATTCATCACCGGGCTTCTCCTCTCCCGCCCATTCCTTCAACTTTATATATTTATTCACCTCAAGAACCACCCAACATTTGTTTTCTTGCCTCCAAGGGTTGCCAGAGACATCGACTGAGAGAGCTTCGGCAGACTTGTGAAACAGTTCAACCACTGGAGTGTCTGTTCGTCCTTTCAGTATCCTCTTGGTCCATTTACATCAGTAGTAAGTCCCTTAATGGCTCCCATACGCAGAAATCGTAACAAGGGGTTGGTGGCTGCGTATTTGAATGGTGCAAGGGAAGTGAATTCCGGAGGCGTTAGAAAGAGAGAGTCGGGTCAAGACGGCGCAGAGATCAGCGATCCCTCCATTAAAAGACCCAGGTGCTCGGGTACCTTCGAATCTGACGAAGACGCGGCAAGAGTACATGACAATGCTGCCGGAAATATGAAAGAAGCCAAACCCAAAAGTCCAACTCCCTCCCTGCACATCGAAAGATGCAGCCCCGCCACCACTACTAGGCATCAAACCCCTCCGCTTCCCTCTTCGCCTGGTAATGAAGGCAAGAACAAGAATAAGGTGTCTTTCAAGATCTGTAAACAAGTAAAGCCCAGGACGCACCTGTACATGTATAAGGGAGTGGGAATGCAGAGAGTGAGCGATCACACCATTAGTCCGCCAGGTACTAGCATTATTGCTGTTCCCCCCAACGATCTTGTCGAGAACGTTGTCCTTCTGCAGCAACCGCCGCGGCCAAGGCGAATGCCATTGTGGGGGGAAATTGTGGAACCTGAGGTGATAAAGAGACCCGATGATCCTGAGGGGTGTCTGCAGCAACAGCCGCAGCCACAGCGAATGTCATTGTCGGGGGAAATTGTGGAGCCTCAGGTGATAAAGAGACACGATGACCATGAGGGGCGTCTGCCGCAAGAGCCGCAGCCACAGCGAATGTCATTGTCGGGGAAATTGCGGAGCCTCAGGTCATAAAGAGACCCGATGAGCATGAGGGGCGTCTGCGGCAACAGCCGCCGCCACAGCGAATGTCATTGTCGGGGGGAATTGTGGAGCCTCAGGTGATAAAGAGACCCGATGACCATGAGGGGCGTATGCCGCAAGAGCCGCAGCCACAGGGAATGTCATTGTCGGGGGAAATTGTGGAGCCTCAGGTCATAAAGAGACCCAATGACTATGAGGGGTGTCTGCTGCAAGAGCCGCCGCCACAGCTAATGTCATTGTCCGGGCAAATTGTGGAGCCTCAGGTGATAAAGAGACCTGATGACCATGAGGGGGTTCTGCAGCAACAGCCGCCGCCAAAGCTGAAGCCAGTGTGGGGGGGAATTGTGAAGCCTCAGGTTATAAAGAGATCCGATGACCATGAGGGGGTGGGAGCAGGGGTAGCAGAGAATATACTTCCTACAACCAGCTCGCAGACTAGTGTTTGTGGTTTGTCCAGCTCTCAGGCTAGTGTTTGTGGTTGGTCTTCGTCGTCAGCAGTAGTAGACACTCAACTGTCCCCTATTTATCCTCCTACAGCAGTAATAGACACTCAACTGTCCCCTATTTATCCTCCTACAGTAGTATTAGACACTCAATTGTCCCCTAATTATCTTCCTACAAAAGAAAGAGCAATGCCATTTCCATTCGACTTGAATCTTCCAGCACCATGCGAAGAAGATGACGAAGATTAGCATTCACCATTTCTGGCTCTTTCTCTTGGATTGGATTATCACATAAATTCCTCTGTGCAAACTAAGGATTAACATGAACAAGGCGATTGATTGATAGGGTTCATAATTGTATGGCCTGATATGGATGAGGGCTACTTTTGTTCCACTTCAGGGTTCATAATTGTATGGCCTCATATGGATGAGGGCTACTTTTGTTCCAATTCTTCTATTTTGCATGCAAGACATGATTTTCTTCTCTAGAGGCACATGGTTCATGTTACCAGTGTTATTCATGCATTATCAGTGTGCTTATTAGTTTGTTTAAATGTATTTAGCAAAATTCAACCTTCTTCCTTCCGGTAGAGTTTACCCCTTCTATGTTTTGCTCAAAACTCAGAATAACTTATGGAGATTTATGGTATTAAAGAAAATGGTCATTGTTTAATTTAGAACCCTAATAAATTATCTCTATGGACATCATGTTTTCTTAAACTTATTGTATTCACATTTCTTTTAAATTAACGATAGACTGACTCCATATATCTGCTTTTTTTAATTTTTATTCCATATTCTCTTTTCTTTTTGCTATATGTAACTTTCTCATGTGTTTTATTCATCAATTGTTCTGCTTTTGCTATGTCTAATTTGTTTTTCTAGAGTGTTTTAAATTCAGTGTTTTAGAATTTGAAAAAGATTTATTTTATGTTATTAGTTTCTATTTATTTATACTGGTAAAAGTATTCAGATTGTATTGGAAATCAAAAGCCTTTATTTACTAGTTTAATGGAAGTTCGGATTTAAGGGTTTTTTATTTGAAAATCAAAAGCCTTTATTGACTAGTTTAATGAAAGCTCTGATTTAAGGGTTTTTCATTTAGAATCATGGCAAAGGAAAATCCACTAGCTTTAGGAGCAATACGATGATGTGCAAGTTTTTCATACATACCAGGAATATCTAAGGAAGCTCTAATTTTAGATGTTGGGTTAATATCAATCTCAGAGTTGTCTAATGGTAATGTGTTGTCTGTTTTGTCCTTTCTGTTTGATCATGTTCATATATAATTTAGTTAACCTTCAAGATGTTTGTAAGATCAAAGATATATAAGTATTTTATTCTCAACCCTGTTTTTAAGTTATCAAGTATGTTGCTATACAACCAAGAGATTGTAATATGTTTTTTATTTTGAAAAAAAAATCTCATTTATGTCATGTTTTTTATCTTCTCATTTATTTAGCAAGAATAATAATTGATTTATGTGACATTCGATAATCCTAGTGATCTTAATCAAATTACTATCTTCAACTTCTTCCACATATTTTTTCCTCTATTGACTTTCTACAATTTACATGTTGCAGTTAGTGAATTTATTCCAAGTCACCTAAGTTTTTCTGATCTTAAATCAAATTACTATCTTCAACTTCTTCCATATGTTTTTTTTTCTCTATTGACTTTCTACATATTTACATGTTGCACTTAATGAATTTATTCCATGTCACCTAAGTTTTTCCACCATAAAATTGTTTTTAAAAATTCTCTATATCATCATTATCAATCTAAATATTATCAATTATTTAGATTGGTATTATATACAAATTCTCAACTATTTAGATTTGTATTATATACCAACTCTCCATTAATTAGATTTGTATTATATATTTAATTCATTTATTGTGGTTATTTATAATTCAATATTTTTATTAGCTTTCTTTCTTTTTATTTAATTTTAAAGAACTTTTATTTACTTTAATTAATTAATTATGAAATAGTATTTAGCTAATTATAAAATAATATTTAATTAATAATGGGATAAACATGTAATATTTAACATTTAACATTTTTTATTTAATGTTGACCCTATTTAAAAATCAATCTAATTATTATTATATATAAACAAAATATAAATTTAAAATATAAAGAGGTTTATGAACACTCAAAAAATACGTTTTATTTAGGTGAAACCTATGGGCAAAATATAATTTTAATATACTGGGGTAAATACCGTATTTATAAAAGAGGTATGTCAAATAAATAAAAATATAAATAAACCAAAGGTATGGTAAATAAATGAAACAATTTTTTATATTACTCCATAGTCCACTAGGTCAAGCTTATGGGCCAAATACCATACCATGGACCAAATTATTATTAATGCCATGCACAAAAACATTATTAACCCCAGTATTAATATTAATAAAAATAAATATGGCACATCATATTGAATCATGGTTTTCAGAACCAATGGTATTGACCCATGGTATTCCCGTGTAATATAGCTTCTTTAAAGGGGGAATTAAACCACCATAGATCCATAGGGATCAAATATCTTGATATGCAAACTAGCATAGAGTGAAAAAAAATTTGATCCCTCTTGGCTTGGTAGATCGTGAGTAAAGATGGATCTATGCTAGTTTAGTATTTAGAAAATATAATAAAAGAGGAAAACCTTTCTCTTTGTTAATATAACAAAAAAATATATAAATAATTAGATAGTGAACATAAAATTTAAATTTTGATATTAATGTTATTGTTTAAAGATATAATTTTATTTAATTATAGAAATAAAGATTATTCTTTACAAATTTTAAATTCGGATATAAATGAAGATGATGATGAACATCCACTATTCTATAGATGGTTTGTAGTGTGGAAAATATTTTTGAAATGTAGTGTGGAAAATATTTTTGAAATGGAAACAGATGTAAGATTTGGGCACTCCAAGATAATGTTTTTTCATCTTCAACCCTCTTAGTATAGCACAATTAAAAGATTCTTTCATCCCAAGGTGTTTTGGGAATATACCAAGGTCGAGTTTCACTTCAAAGCTCATGGGAATTAGTTTTTATCTTTGAAACGGTCAATATAGAGATATAATAGAGGGTGGGGTTTATCATCTCCTTATAATACCTTAGCTTCCTTTTCCCCTTTACCTCCTTAGCATCCCACAAATTATACTCGAATTTGGAAATAGTATTTTTAATATTATCTTTATTCTCAAAGATGATCTCGTCCTTTATCCCTTAATAGTTGAGCTAGCATTTGGCATCCTTGTGCCAACTTCACTTGAGCTGGAGGTGGGGATTTTGGCTAGAGTTAGAAACAATTTTGGGGAATATCTTGGTTTCCATGTCGTAAATCTTCTTCTTATACAGCTGATAGTGAGAAATGTCCATTCTTTGAATCGTGGAAATGCTAGCTTCAGTCAAGAGGATAAGATAAGGCATATTACCTTTAATATAGAGGTTGTAGGTTATAAATTACTCCTGGATCAACTCTATCTTCCTCAAAGATTATCTAGATATACTGCAACCACAAACCTCACATCCATATAAAATAACATGTGTGGTGAGAGTCTCAAAGAGTAATGTTCTTTACTCGAAACCCAAAGTTCAATAGTCTTGCAATTGATTTCAAGCTTATAATAAGCTTTCTCCCTATGATAATACATTTTTCAATTCTATAATTTCAATTGAGCTAATGATGAATATCAATACCTAAATATTTGTATGAAGAAACATTCTCCAAGTGATTGTTATCATAGAGGAAATTTTCAGGTTTGATATTTTCATATTTAATTATCATATAAGTTTAGTCTTGTCGGTATATCAATCTTGGAGCAATAAACATGGAGGATTTTAAGTTGTTTGTCAAGATCCTCATGGCTTTTGGATAGAAGAATATTATCATCGAGATAAAGTAGAATAATAATGAGCATACCAGCGAGCTTGGGGTGAACACATCATGCAGTTTCCGAATATACTTCTAGCTTATCATTGTAAATGCCAAAAAAGGTTACAGATAAGGGACACCCTTTCTTAACACAAATATTACATTTAATTTCTTTAGAACAACCATCAATAATTTAAACTTCATATACATATATATTGTATTTGTTAAAAAGTAATTCATTATTCCTTTGCATCATATTAATATAAATAAATAATAACCTATTTATTTTTTCCTATTTATAAAAATCTCCTTTTTTCCTTTTATCTATGTTTCTTTTGCACTTTATGCCATTATACCTAACCATGAATTAAAAGGTGGTTTATCAAAATTCTTAAGAGAAACCAGTTTACCAAACATATGCCAAATGTCTGATGTGAGACATTGTCTATGCTTGCTGAATACTTTGACCAAACACTTGTCAAACAAACGTAGGTCAAACACTTATATCAAATATCGTCGAATTCAAGGAAGGAAACTACTGAATTGTACTGCTACTATATCCTTACCTTAACAATATTATAGATAGCCAGCTCAATGATAGCGTGACCACTAGCTAGAATCCAATGAAAAAACTTGAAATCTTGTTAGAAATATGCCTTAATACAAGATTCAATATGCGCCTATTATGCTCCAGTTATCCTGCTATCGCTTCATCTCTCTGACAGGTAGGGGTAGTTAACCCTTCCAATCAAAAGGGTGTGACTATGGTTTTGCTAGTTGGTATTTTTGAGCAAAGACCAAAAGTTAAGAGAAAAATTGTAATTCTTTTTCGATTTTATAAATTTTTTATATTTTTAATTATTAGTCATTAAAAATAAATATATTTTTTATTCTCAAATCACATGAAGAAAAGTTTTAAGATCACCATATACAAAAATATATTTTTTATTTTCAAGATTTGGGTTGATCACCTCCTTATAATATATAAGTTTTTTTTTTCCAAATGATCTCCTCTTTATCTTTGAATGACCTATCTAGGATTGGTTACCCTTATGACTGTTAGACACACAAAATAAAAACCAAATTCAACTATATTAAATATTTATCTCAATGAATGATGTACAATGTGTACATATTAATACATACAAGAAACCGATTACTTAGTTTTCGGGTCTTCTTGGACTCTAATAACCAATCACCCTAACACAAAACTAATCCTGAGGATTAGTAGTCTAACATTGCCCCCTTAATCTGAAGGGATGTGTCAAAGTACAAGAATGAGAGCTCAAAATGAAAAAATGTATCTCAAGCAAGAGTTGAATGTCTCTCATAAATGGTTTTCAAGGATGACCACAAACTGATGTGGGAGAACTCAAAGCCTCAACCAACACCAACTCTTGAACCTTCATAGTAGTTCTCGGAACAACCAAAAATGTGGTTTAAGGTGACCACAAAATCTAGAATAATCAATGTAGTTCCTCAAACAATTCTGAATCTCGAAGTGCTTATTCGCAAACAACTCAATAAATAAAAAAAAAAACAAAAGTCTCTCTGGCTACAAATATGGCTATAACTATTACAGGTTGTGGCTTAGACTCACTTTTAGATCTTTGACTCATGCTCACTTGACAAATCTTTGAACTTGTAGTAGACTATCAACAATTCCCCCCCTTTCGAATACAAGGTGAGAATATGAAGTGTTTTTCATCACTGCAATGTTGGTCAACACTCTCGAACATTTCCTGTGGTATGAACTGCAAATATTCTTGGATGTTTTCGATCAATCCCATGGATTAATCCATCCAAAACATAGTTTCTCTCTTGTAGTAGTCTTCTTTTTGGAACATCTGTTTGAGTGGTGATTTGGCTTTCCACAATGCTCACACGGATGAAGATAAAAACATTTATATTTCACATATTCAACTATGTTACATTGTTGGCATTAATCAACTTGTTATGGAATAACACCATCTAGAAATACAACACTTCAAAATTGTATAGGTTTAGAAAAATTAGGCATGTGAAAAGATACATCATTGATATCTTTTTTATACCCCAAACCAGTTTTGTGTTTGTTATCCTTAATTTCTACCCATAGTCTTATAAATGTTTTAGGAATTATAGGCTTCACATCTGTATGCAAATGAATCTCGCATACACTTGCCTAAATATGACTTTCGACTGCATCCAAACTTGCTTCTGACGTGACTTCATTACTCTTCGACTACTGTTCGGAATTAGGATTGTCTTGTTGTGCTTGAGACTCGATCTAGAGAAATTCAACTATCTCCAATGCATCATGTAAACAAACTCTAATATCAACAAGACTTACTTTGCTCACATTTACACTTCCATCAATAATAGAACTAATGAGACTGTTTAAGATTTTCAATACATTTTTAATTTGATCCATGGGTGTTAGATTCAATTGAAAATGCACCCATTATATAAAGTAATTTCAAAAAAAAATTATTAGATAATAAACAATGACATGCTCAAATAAAGTGCAAAAATAATGTTCTCTTTTTATGACAACTTCGAGAAAAGTATCTTCAAAAATTGTCTTCACAAAGATTTGAACTTGTGACCTTGTGATCTTTAACATACCAAATGAGTTCTTCTAACCACAATGCATTTTTTCCTTCATTTTATACTATTCTTTTTTGTAATTTAAACTTCACTAGACATACACATGAACTCGCATAGTGAATTCTTTCATATACCAAGAAGCCAAAAGTTTCTTCAAACAAATCCTTTTCAAATTTTGAAATATGTGAAGTACTCCTCTAAAAAGAAATATAAATCTCTTTCTTCATTTGTTTTAAATAAAAATATTCTTAGCGATTTGATGGCGGGTGTAAAAACTAATCCAACAGAAACCTAGGTTCAAATTCCACTGTTTCCATTTTTCTTTTTCTCTTCAAGTTTTATAACTTATTTAAAATCAAAACAAACTTGTCCTAAAATAATTCCACCACTTTTAACTCCAATTAATTAATTTCATCTTTTTCTTTTTCTCTTCAAGTTTTGAAACTTATTTCAAATCAAAACAAACTTGTCCTAAAATAATTCCACCACTTTTAACTCCAAGTTAATTAATTTCATAATCAACCACTTGTACTATTTCTTTCTCATTTCGCCTTTCTCTAACCATTTTCCTTTTCCTAAATATAATAAAAGAAATGAGAAACATTTTCTTTAATCACAATTGTTATACAGTTTCCATTCACTTGATACTCACCAACTGTTTCTCCTATTAACTTTCATGTTTATCTATTTCTTTCTTTGTTCACTTTCACCTTTCTAGCTCTACTTATTTCTCTGTTCACTTTCACCTTTCTAGCTTTGCCTCCTTCTATGTTCATTTTCACCTTTCTAGCTCTGTCTACTTCCACACAAAGATGTTGATTCTAGAAGTAATATAAAATACATAGGAAATGCATTCACCTAGAATGATTAACATCTTCCATCGTTGTTTTTTTCAATGATTACACAATATCAATATTATATTATATTTAATTCATTAATTTCCATACCTCTATGCTCTATGTATAGCCACAAGTTTGAATTTCATTGAACCTTCAAGTAATAATAAAAATCAAAGAAATATTTTCCTTGATCTAATATTCTTGGAAATATCTCATATAAAATTTTGAAAACAAAACTTAAAACAAAACTTATTTCTCTTCAAGTTTTAAAAGTTATTTTAAATCAAAACAAACTTGTTCTCAAATATTTCCACTACTTTTAACTCAAAGTTAATTAATTTTAGAATCAAAAACTTTTATTTTTACTTTCTCATTTCACCTTTCATTAACAATTTTCTTTTTCTTAAATATAATAAAAGAAATGAGAAGTATTTTCTTTAATCACAATTTGTATATAGTTTCCATTCACTTGATACTCATCAACTTTCTCGTATTATTTTTCATGTTTATTTGTTTCTTTCTCTGTTCACTTTCACCTTTCTGGATCTTCCTCTTTCTCTCTTAATTTTCACCTTTCTGGCTCTACCTACTTCAACTCACAGTTATCTATTTCTTTCTTTGTTCACTTCACCTTTCTAGCTTTGTTTCTTTCTCTGTCCACTTTCACCTTTCTGACTCTGCCTCTTTCTCTCTTCACTTTCACCTTTCTTGCTTTGCCTCTTTCTCTATTAATTTTCACCTTTCTCGCTCTGCCTACTTCAACACAAATAGGTTGATTCTAGATGTAATATAAAATATATAGGAAATGTATTCACCTTGAGTGATTAACTTCCTCCATCGTTGTTTTTTTTCAATTGTAACACAACATGAATATTAAATTATATTAAATTTTTTAATTTTCATACCTCCATGCTCTAAGTGTAGCCATTAAGTTTGAATTTCATTGAACCTTGAAGTAATAATAAAAATCAAACAAACATATCCCTTGATCTAATATTCTTGAAAATACCTCGTATAAAATTTTAAAATTCCTTGAATTTTCTTTTAATACTTTTACCCTTTGATAAATCTTTGCCACATTTCATTACCAATTCTAGCATGCAAAATATCTTTAAAATATCCTTTTGACCTCCAATGTCTAGAACATTTTATTTTTAAAAAATCTTCTTTCCCACTCTTTGAATGCATTTTTTTAATCACCATGCCTCCATGCCACTCTTCTTTTTTAGTTGAAGTTTAATAAAAAAAATCATTCGATTAAAATAAGAATTCATACATTTTATTTATGTTACAACATTATTTCTCCATTACAGACTGATTCTTCTTGCTTCAACATAGATTCCACATGTATTTTTCTCCTTTTAATTCAAAGATTCACCAAGCTTCCCACACGTTCTTAGTCATCTAGCTTTTTCACAATACCATATGTGGACTATTCAAAAGGAGAGTGAATCAACTCAATCAACAAAATGGATAAACATCTGCTCTTATACCAGTGTTAGACACAAAAACTGTAAACCAAATTTAACTATATTAAAAATTAATCTCAATGAATGATATACAATGCGTACATATTATTACATAAAAGAAACTGTTGATTTAGTTCGTGGGTGTTCTTGGACTCTAATAACCAATCACCCTAACACAAACCTGATCCCAAGGATTAGTTGTCTAACAATGGCATCTCAACTTGAGCCAGATGTGGTGGTTTTGGCTAAAGTTAAAACAATTTTAGGAAACTCTTTCCTTCAATGTTGTTTAACTTCAATGGTCATAGAAAAACCTTGTTCATGGTTTTGGATATGTTCTATATTCCTCCATGAATCTATAGAGTTACTACAACCACAAATCTCATATCCATATAAAATAGTAAGAGTCGTGAAATTTTGAAACAACAGTTTCTCTTTATCCCAAATCCAAATATATATTGACCTACAAATATTTTCAAGCTTCCAACCTTCTTTTATCTTTTAAACAACTATCGTATATAATGATATATAATTTAAATATGTTCTAATTTTTATTTAAATTAAATCATTTTTTCAAATAAAAGTTTTAGGCGCTGGTCATTTATAGTATATACTAATTAGAGCACAACATACTCTTGAATTTATTTTTTCTTGGTCAATTAAGAGTGGATCCTTCAATTAATTGAACAAAATTTACATATGGTACACGTATTTACAAGTGTAAAGACCAAAAAAATATAGACCGATGTAAGAACAAACATACAACGGGACAACCGAACCCATAACCTTACAATCATGCCCACCAAAGCCCCGTGGGAAAGACCTAAAAGAACAAATTTCCGAACTCTCCACAATTCATTTCCTTCAAATCTTACCGCTCAAACTCCCCAAAACTTAACCCTCAAACCCCACTGTCGATCAAACTTTCCATTGGACGGTTGAAAATTCTCGAGTCTACCGAGATCCACCGTCTATCTTTCCTTCAATCGGATGGTAGATAATCACTCTGATCAGTAGAGTTGCACGGTGATTTTGCACCGTTGATGAAAACACATTTGATCAGATGGTCCACAAGTCATCGCAGCAAAAACTTACTCGGAAATTACCTACTTTTTCAGACCCGATAAAGAATAAAACCATGGTCTAAAAAGGTATCCGGTCCGCTCAACCCCTTAACTTCCAATAAAGTTGAAGCCCGATATCCATTCGATATCAAAGGCCAACAGAGTCAATGGTCTGCGGCCCAACAAAAAGCACACTGTTTAACCCAACCTCCACTCCCACCGAGCACACTGTTTATGCTATGGCGTAAGCATTGACTGTGGGATCGGATGGTTGAAAATTTCTCCAATCTGCCAAGATCCACCATCTATCTTTCCTTTGATTGGATGGTAGATAATCACTTCGATCAATCGAGGTGCATGGTGATTCTGCACCGTTGATCAAAAGCCATTTGATCATACGGTCCACAAGTCACCGCAACAGAAACTTACATGGTATTTACCCACTTTGACAAACCCGATATAACTTTAAACATTGGTCCAAAAGGATAACGAGTCCACTCCACCCCTTAACATCCAATCAATTTGAAGCCTGATATCCATTCAATATCAAAGGCCAATAGAGTCTATGGTCTATGGCCCATAAAAAAGAACATTGTTTATCCCTTCCTCCATTCCCTCCAAGCACATTGTTTATGCTATGGCGTGAGCATTGACTGTGGGATCCACAGTTAGGATTTGCTCCGGCACTTCACTCACACTCAGGACTTCTGCACTTTCCCACTCCTGCTTGTCTTCCTCTTGCTCATTATTCATGATCTCAAAGCACTCTATATCTTTGGCCGCCTGTCTGTGACAATCTCCTCGTAGTTTACTAGCGGGTATAGACTCCTAGTCATACGAGATATAACTCTCCTTGCATATCACACCTTCATTCGCCGGACGATCAACTAACATATTGGCTTTTCTGTGCACATGAACAAAATTGACTATTCTCAGGGTTCTCAAGTGGGCGTGAATGCGCTTAAATACTTGCGAGAGCCTCCAATCTTTTGACACTTTTCTAGGTGCCATTCCATTGCACATTTTCTTAGCCACTTTAACGACCAATTCTAAGTCAGCTTCTATGATGGCATTGTGTAAATTTAACTCAATCAGGATTTCCAAGTTTTGTGCTAAGGCCATGAGCTCCGCCATGTTATTATTGGTAGTCCCCAAATGATTGTGGAAGATATCCTTTATGCTCCCCTGTTTATCTCTTATGACACCTCCAAATCCAGCCATCCTTAGACTGCCCTTCGAGGTCCTGTCTATATTTATTTTCAAAAAACCATGAGGAGGAGGCTGCCAGATATCTTTACGAGTAGTTGTTTTGCTCACACCCTTAACAACGCCAAGGGGAACCAGAGAATGGAGACCCAACTGCCTCAGAATGCGAGCCTCCTGGGCCAAAGGGGGGTCCTCAGGAATTTTCCACATAAGGGCTCCAACTGTATCTTTGATTTGTCGTAGAATTTGGCCAATGATATTCTGGGTCGAGCCAATTTTGTTCTTGAAAATCCTGCCATTGCGTTCTTTCCATACATCCTAGATAATAAAGCTTGGAACCAGAGTCCAAGCCTTGTTAATGATTTATTTATCTGAGAAGTCCTTCCTCCAATTCTTCAATGTGTTGGTGATGCTGAGTCTGTCTCTATCAGTTTACCTAAAGATTGAGGCTGCCCAATTCCACAAGGTAGAGGTAAAGGGGTAGTGATTTAGTAAATGCTCCATTGTTTCTTCCTGTAATCCACATATATGACATTTGGATGGGCCAACAAAACCTCTTTTTAGAAGATTCTCTCAAGTGAGAATCTTATTTTTGTGAACTAACCACATAAATATCTTAACTTTCATGCATTGCAGGTTCCTCCAAAGGTTATTCCAAACTTGGTCATGGTTTGGATAATCAAAACCTAGGCCCATGCATTTAGCTTTTTTGAGGTTAAAGGTGCCATCGGTGTTTTGGCCCCATCTCAGTTGGTCTGATGAGGAAGACACTGAAATCTTCCTCTTTTCCAAGTCTAGAGCCAGGGAATCCACCAGGGCTTTCAAAGGACTCTCTTCATTGTAACCAAGATTCTTCCACATTTGCCATTTGCCATTATCCCTTACCTTATCCCAGAAGTCACTTACCATGAGTAGACCTTTGTTATCAGTGTCATTTTTTAGAGCAGTTAGTTCTTCTCTAAACAAATGTGGTTCCTGCTTCTAGTTATCCTCCCAAAACCTTGCAAGGTTCCCAGCTCTGATCTCCCAGAAACTATGCTGCTGGACAATGCCTCTATTCTCCCAAGCAAGGTTCCAAATGTGGGAACCCTTGATGTGCCCTAACATTCTGATATGATTCCTCTCCAGCCAATTCTTTGCATATTTATGCTTCCAAAGCTTTGCCCAAAGGATTTCCAATTCCTTTAGCCATCTCCACCAAAGTTTTTCTCCCGAAACTCTACTGAGGATTACAGGGTCATGAAGCCCCAAACCTCCATGGTCCTTTGGTTTACAGAGCTTGTCCCAAGCTACCAGCACCCAGTTATTTTTCTCTCCCCAGTTACCCCAAAGAAAATCTCATTAAATACTCTTGATTTGTCGTATAACACCTTTGGGAGCAGGGAGGGTTGAAAACATGAAAATGGGTATAGCCTGTAGAACATCCTTTGTAAGCACAAGACGCCTTGCCAAGTTTAAAGACCTACAGGTCCATTTCCTGACTTTATCTTGAAGTTTATTGGTGACTGGTTCCCACACTCCCTTACTATGAGGTTTGTCAGTAAGAGGAATTCAAAGGTACTTGGAAGGTAATTGAGCCCTTTGAAACCCTAGAATTTTGGTGTGGTTCCTCTAAATAGCAATGTCAGTATTGAAAAAATAATAATTGATTTGTCAAGGCTAACCTCTGTAGCAGCCGCCAAAGTAAATTCGTTCAGGAGTTGTTTGAATGCTCTGGCTTCTTTAACCATAAGAATGCCCTCCAGCATTGTATCATCCACAAATTGTTGATGAGTAGAGGCATCCCCATCTCGGGTAAGATTCAAACCCTGGATTCTTCCTTCACCATTTTCTATTTTGATCGCTCTGCCTAGTCCTTCCATCATGAGAACAAATAGGAAGGGGGACAGCAAATCCCCTTGTTTGAGACTCCTAGAAGGTATAAAGGTTATAGAGGGACCTCCATTAAGCAGAATTGAGAAAATAACTGAGGGTACAAGGGCCATAACCCATATTATCTAGTTGTGATCAAATCCATAAGCTCTTAGCACCTCCTTGATGTATGCCCAACTTAGCTTATCATAATCTTTCGCTAGGTCTAGTTGCATTATCATACCAACTTGCTTCTTTCTCTTAAGAGAGTGTAGAACCTCATGTGCTTGTATGATGTTATTGAGAATCTGTCTTCCTTCCACAAAACCCATTTTCTCCTCTGAAATGAGAGTAGGAAGAAGAGGATTTAGTCTCTTAGCAATCACTTTGGAGATAATTTTGTACACCATATTACATAAAGCTATGGGTTTGAATCTATCTAGTGTCATATCTTTTTCCTGCTTGGGAATCAAAGCTATGAAAGAGGCATTAAGAGCTTTCAAAACAGTTTTGGATGTTCTAGAGTCTTCCACAACCTCAAGGATATCTTGTTTCACTATTCTCCAACAAGCTTTGAAGAAATCCACATTGAAACCATCATGGCCAGGAGCTTTCCTATTTTTCATCTCATTGATGACCTCACTAACGTCCTCTTCAGACACTGGCTTATTAATATTGTGGTTGTCTTCCCTGCTTACAAGGTTAGGAATGAACTTTGTGAATTTGTTAATGAACCGAGATCTGTCAGCGAGAGGCTCCTCTGCTATGCTACAGAAGTAATGAACCAGGAAAGATTCTATTTCTATGTGTGAGACAAGCTCTTTCCCTTGAGAATCTTTGAGTTTGGAAATTCTGTTATGAGATCTGTGATCCAAAGTTGATCTATGAAAAAACTTTGTGTTTCTTTCTCCTTCTCTAGTCTACCGCACCCTTGATTTTTGTCTCCATAAAATATCCTCTTGCAAGCACCGATCCTCCCAATCATTCTGCATAGAATCAGCCTGAATTTTCCTTTCCTCGGTAAAACCCTTTAGGATATTGATCTGGTTAATCTCCTGGATTTTCTTCTCAACTTCATTTTTGGCTTTAAAAATATTTCCAAACTCTTTTTTGTTCCAATCTTTAAGCCTAGATTTGATTTGCTTGAGTCTCTGCCGCAGTATGAACATTTTAGTGCCCTAAACGGGCCTATCCTCCGTCCACCATTTGTCGATATTGCTAGTGAAGTCAGGGTGAGAGAGCTAGATATTTTCAAACCTAAAGGGTCTGTTCCTTGGTGTACCCATAAAAGTAGCTTCCATATGGATAGACCAGTGGTCTAAGCCTCTGAAGGGAAGGATTAAAGCTGACATATCAAGGCCTTTGGTAAAGAGTTCCTTTGGGATTATGGATCTGTCTAATTTAGAGGCAACTTGAGAAGCTCCTCCTCTCTTATTATTCCAAGTAAAAACTCCATTTTGTTGTTTCTGTGTCCACTAGCCCCATGTTATTCATGAAGTTCTGGAAGGCAATGGAGTCCCTGCCTAGTTTCCTGCTACCTCCTTTTTTCTGTAAGAGATCTGATCATATTGAAATCCCATGCCAAAATCCAGGGCATATTAATATGTTTCTCCCTCAGTTCCTCAAGGGATGTAAGAAGATTTAGTTTCTACTCTACTTTTTGAGGGCCATAGACATTAGTGATCATGTAGATCTCCTTATCCCCCAAAGTTTGAATCACCATCGATAGATAATTCCTAGAAGCAACATCTAGGATTCCAAGTTTTTGAGGATACCATAGAGTGAGAATCCCCCCCACCGAGTTATCTTCTTTTACCTCTAGATACTCATATTTGATTAACCATTTGTTGTGTATCTCTCTGATCTTGTCCATAGAACATTTTGTTTGCTAAATAAAAATCATATCTGATTTTTCTTCTTTTATTCGACCACTAAAATTTCTTTGTTTCCTTTTACTTCCTAGACCCCTAATGTTCCAGGTTTTAAGCTTCATTAAAAAAGTTTTTTCAAGGAGTAACTGGTAAGATCCTTCATCTTACTTGAGTTAATCATAAGTTTTCCACATTCAGACAACAACTCATTCTGTTTCTTCCTTCCTCTTTTCCTACTCGGGTTCTTTGAAGAAAGTATCGTGTATCCTACATCGTTTTCACTACCCTATTCTCCTGGATGTCATGGTTTTTTTTTTACTCCAGAGCACATTGTTTGTGATCTCGAGAGGAAGAGTTGTTGAACCCTCTCAAACTCCGCTTTTGGCAGAGAGTCAACCCCTTTGGTGATTCCCTACTCCAGAAAATTTTCTAGATCCAAATTCTCCCTCTCTAGAATCTCTTGCAGTTCATGGTCTTCCATTCCTGCCTCACTTGGAGTCATCTCGTGGTCCCTGCTAAGCTCCATCATATTTGGTAGACCATCTGTTTGTTTTCTGTTTTCTAGTATCTCCTCCATGTTAGCATCCCCTTCCTTCTCATTGTGAATATTCTCTGATTCCTAGTTTGTCCCATTGTTTCCAACTTCTTCTTCTAAGATCTTGAAACTATTTTGGTTCGTTTGTTAGTCTTCAGTACTTTTCTTCGGTACCTCTTGCCTCCTTCCCTTTACTCGCTACCTTAGTAAAGCCTTCGGGATCCTTGCTTGTGGTGGCTTTTGTGTTGCTCTCTAGTTTGTTCAAAGGGAAGTCCCTGTATAGGTGACCGTGTTTATGGCACTTACGACACCTGAATGGGACATGTTCATAGTCTATCGTTTGCACCCATTCCTCGTCATACACTTCCAAAATGATTGCATTCAGAATTTCCCCATATAAGTCCATTTCCACACATATCTGGGCAAAGGAAGTGTATTTGCCTCTTAGAGTAGTATTTGAGATTTTTATAAAATGCCCTAGCTTGTTACTGATAGCTTTTATAGATTTTGACAGCCAATAATCTAAAGGAAGGGAGTAGAGCCTTATCCATATGAGTATCGAGGTGAAAGTCTCGCGCTCTAGGAAAAAGTTCATTACCCATGGTCTCATTTAAAGGCCTACAGATGCGTAAACATAGGGTCCTCCTTCGAACACTCTATCTTTGTCCTCTAGGCTTGTGAACGCCGTCATGAAGAAACCCTTGGACCCAAGGTGAAGGTCAATTTACCCCTTTGGTTTCCAGTGGTTTCTTATCCATGCTTGAAAAGCCTTCTCCATCGGCCAGATCCCCATGAATTTACATATAACAACATATTCCACCATGTGTTCTTTGTGCACTTACAGCGCTAGGTCATCTAAAACGACTCGAGGAATAGTGGTCACCTTGGGTTTACATGCCCCTGATGTTTTCATGTGAGCAACTTTCTAACTACTATCCTCTGTCCTCCTCTCCTTACTATGTTCCTCCTAGTTCTCTCTCTGTTCTTGAGCACCGATGGCTTCCGATTTGTCATTATTCGTAATCTTTGTTGCCACCTCTGCTGGTTTCCTGAAGCGATGGGAACCAACTCCCTTGCTTCTTTCCGCAACTACTTGACTATAGGAGGGAGCAAATCTTCCTCCTCCTCGGCCCGCCATGGTAACCAGCTACACAAACCCTAAAGCACAATCCTAGATCCCACCTTTTTCTCGGCTCACTAGTTTTTTAGAGCTACATATTCTTGAAACTTAAATATACATGAACAAGATATTAAATATTTGACCCAACCATTCAACTTAAACTACTTAGTTAATTAAACTAAATTATTTATAAAAATAGATTTTTTACTTATTAATACAATATTCAATTCAAATTAAATTTTTATAATTGAATATATTTATTTAATTATATATATATATATATATATATATATATATATATATATATATATATATATATAAAATAAAATAAAATAAAATAAAATAAATTAAAAAAAATTCATTTTCATTTTTCTTATTAATTTTAATTTATACATCAAAATATTTCTTAAAATATTATTCCCTCGCAATCTAACACTTATTCTAATCTTTAATTATCTAATTATACCCCATATTTACTTATTATAAAAATTTGCATGCGAACTACTATCACACTTTTTGTAATATTTGATATTTCGTTATATTAATTTTTTAAAAAGTTCATCGATATAACGTCGTCGTCGTCATCGTCTCATTTCTTTTTTTAATATTTGTATACTTTAATTTTTTTAATTTTATGGTAATTATAATTATTATAATTGGTATGGTTTGTTGTATATTAAAAAACTATTTTTTTTATTTTTATATCTAGAAATATTAAAAGAAGCATCCAAGCTTACCGTAGTTTTGTTAATTTAAGAAGGCATGCCGTTGTCGTCGTCGTCTCATTTTTTTAAAATTTTTGTATAATTTAATTATTTTTAATTTAATGGTAATTAGAATTATTATAATTGATATCTAACTTTTTATTTTTATATTTAGAAATATTAAAAGAAGCATTCAAGCTTACTGTAGTTTTCTTAATTTAACAAGGCATAATATTATATTGAATGTGAGTATAAAATGGGCAAATTAAAGAAAAGTGTTTTTCATCTTCAATCTTTTTTTTGACACCTAATCATCAGGATTGGGTGAATGAATAAAATCAATGTAAATAAATAATAAGAGACATGAACAGTCATCGGAAGATGAAGTGAATAGTCTCCCTCATGTATAATGAAGACCAACCTGAAGGAATAATACATACAAATCAATTTTGCTTGAGGAGTTACTGCCTGGTCTGACATGGTATCAGAGCGAGCGCCCAAAATAGTTGTAACTCCCTTTTTCCTACTGCTCTCTATCCACTGCCTACTGCTCTCTATCCACTGTCTACTGCACTCTCTGTCCCCTCCACAGTCGTTGTTGTGTGATGTACGCTGGTTCGTTGGCTGAACGCTGCTTATTACATTATCACGCTGCTCATTACATTATAACGCTGGCCTGACATGCATTGAACTATCCTCATGCTAC
Source organism: Pinus tabuliformis (assembly GCA_031772625.1). Lineage (NCBI taxonomy): Eukaryota > Viridiplantae > Streptophyta > Pinopsida > Pinales > Pinaceae > Pinus > Pinus tabuliformis. Next base: position 62,185,166 of record CM062805.1, on the reverse strand, counting down.
TCATGCTTTCCTGAAAGCGGAAAATGAATTCGCGTTAGGGTTTGATTTCTTGTATTCCTTTTGGAACTCATCTAAGAATACAAAGAAAGCACTGGAAGGCCTTTTCGAGTTTCGAGTTTTAATGCTGCTCATTGTTCTCTATCCCTCTCTAAGAACTTGCAGCCATTAATTATCTATAAGCATGTTTGTGCATGCATCGAGAATGAATGTCGCTCATCGAGGTTGAATATGTTGCTATTTTCTACCCACAGTGCTAGTGAAAGACGACTTCAATTGCGACTATGTGTCCATTCTTTGTGCTAGTTCATTGAGTTTATATGTACGTTGGTCGATTCGTTGAGTTTATCTGCCATTCGTTGTTTAATTCCTAGTTGGTGCATTTACATTGTACGTTTGTTGGAGAACTCGAATTGGCTGCTCAGCATGGTGGTGCCGCCCAAATGGTGTCAAATTTTTTTGAAGCGCTGTATTTGTATATTCCGATTTGAACTTTGTTCATGGTATATATTAAATGGTATGCATTGAATATTGAAATCTGATGAAGCACTGTCTTTGTATATTCCGATTTGAACACTCTTAATGACATATATTAGATGGCATGTGTTCAATATTGAAATCTGATGAAGAGCCGTCTTTGTATATTCCGAGTTGAGGCAAGTGTATTTTTTTGGCTTGAACAAGATTTTCTACTTTTCCAATGATTCCATTATGTGACTGCATTTGAGATTTCCTAAAAATATTTTCTCATTCACTATGGCATAATAACAAAAGAGAATATTTACTCTTGTTCGACTGTGTCTAGTAAATAATTTTGGGACCATTCTGGATACAAAAGGAGAAGAAGTGGATTTGATTTTGGCATTCAGAGAATGTAAAAAAAATAAAAAAATTGATGGAGTAAAGGAAGATGATTCAGTACTGATTCTTGTTGTTTGAATTTGATGTCTCATCATATCAGAATTATTTTTTCCCATTCAGAGTAAAAGTTTTGCAACAGAATTTTTTTGTTATAGTATGAATTCAATCATATCCATCATGGGAATTGTTCTCACTGGAAAAGAGAACTATCCTGAGTGGTCTCGGATGATAAAACACACCCTCATTTTAAATGAGTTGTGGAAAGGAGTGTGTGTTGGAGACAAAGACAAAGAGCCAGAACAACCTACATCAGACAAAGAGCTTGTCATTTGAGAAAACAAGAACATCAAAGCTTATGCATTAATTGCAAAATCTGTAAATGAAGAGGTGAGTCGCCATATTTCACCATTTTCAACTACTTTTGAAGCCTTACAAAAGCTGAAAGAACTCTATGACCCACATTCTGCACTTGAAGTTGTTCAACTCATGATTAAACTCTTCACTCTTGAATTGCAAAATAATGATCCTCTTGCTCTTGCATCTCAAGTAGAGTCTACAATGCATGATATCAAATCCACTAAGGTTGAATTGGATATTCCTCTTATCGCTTTTATCAAGGCACTTTATCCTACTTACTCCAATTATCTTGAGTCATTGCAAGAAAATGGAAATCTCAATGATATCACCTTTGACTCTCTTGTGAAAATTTTGCTGAAAGAAAGAAAGCTTTTGGAAAGAAGACAATCCCTGAATCTTCTGAAGAGGCTGTGTGCCTTGCTCATAAAGAAAAGCATCCTGCTCAAGATTCTTCAAGAGGAAGAGGTGGTCGAAGAGGAAGAGGAAGATATTTTAGAGGCAGGGGGGCAGACACTCTCAAGGAGAGAAGGCAGATTTGCACTGCATACACTGCAAAAGAAATGGATCACATGATGTCTCTACATGAAAGTTACCATGGGACAAAATTGAGTAGCAAAGAAACCAACAAAAAGGTAAAACTGATGATACAGACAAAGGTAAAGAACCTGAATCCACTCACTATGTTGTGGCACAATGTAATATTGGAGTAAATCAAGATTTATTTAATGCTTCACTTGCTTCTTGGAAAAATGATTGGTTGCTTGATTCAGGAGCAACCTGCCACATGACTCATAGAAAATATTTTTTTGAAGAATTTGCTGACAATGTTGATGGAGCAGCATACTTTGTAGACCAATCAAAAATCAAGCCATAAGAGCTTGGCACAATCAGGCTTAAACTGCCGGGTCTTCCATAATTTCTTCTGCATCATGTTATATATCTCCCACAACTCAAGAGAAGCTTGTTGTCCTTGGTCCACATCCACCAGCAAGGTCATTCCATTCATATGTTTGATGGCAAGCTTGAGGTAAGAAAAACATCTGACCACTCACTTGTCATGAGGGGAATAGAAGAAGAAAGGCTTCTCAAGCTGCAAGGAACCTCTGCTTGTGCACAACATTTCTCATACAATTCTCATTATGAAGAAGGTACACTTCCATCAAGTTTATTATGGCATGCTAGATTTGGACATTTGAACTATGACAGCCTCCACTTGTTGAAGAAAAATGGTGTTGCTAGTTTACCTACAATTCCTAGGAAATTTAAGCAATGTGATGCTTGTATTCTAGGAAAGCATAGCAAACAGTCTTTTCATGATTCACATTCAAGAGCACATAGAAAACTTGAACTCATTCATTCAGATTTATGTGGTCCAATGCCTGTTCCTTCTGCAAATGGAAATAAATATATCATGACATTTATTGATGACTACACTAGAATGTGTTGGGTTTATTTATTGAAGAACAAATCTGATGCTTTTCAAACATTTAAGAATTTTCATAAATGGATTGAAAATGATGCACAATCTCATATTGGGTCTATTCGCATTGATAATGGAAAAGAGTACACATGAAATGAATTTGAAACCTATCTTCACCAACATGGGATCAAACATCAAACAATTCTACCTTATAATCCCCAATAGAATGGTGTAGCTGAAAGAATGAATAGGACAATTTTAAATATGGTACGATCCATGCTCTTCTTCAAAAATGTAAAGATAATGTTTTAGGTTGATGTTGTTCTATGTGCTGCATATATAAAGAATAGATGTCCATCTAAAGCTATTAGAAAGAAGACTCCTTATGAAATGTGGTATGGAAATGTTCCTTCAGTAAAGCATCTCAGGGTCTTTGGTTCCACCTGTTATGCCTTGATACCAAAGGTACATAGAAACAAACTTGGTGCAAGAAGTCGTAAGTGTATCTTCCTAGGGTATTCAAACACCTCCAAAGCATACCATCTCTATGATGAAGTAAATAAAAAGTTTGTTGTATCTAGAGATGTAATTTTTCTTGAATCATCCAAAACTGACAATTTTGTTGAGCGGCAACTTGATTGCTTAAATATATTTGCAAAAGCAAAATAATTTCAAGAATTTGATAATCAGATTCCACATCTTGAAGGGGGGATTTCTATACTAGATCAACATGTGGAATCTTCTTCTGAAAACACTCTCGCCCGCATGAAACTCCAACAAAGGATGATGCTTTAAGTGATGTGATTGATAGAATTGGGAGACTCAATCTTGATTCAGTCCCAACTCAATCAACGAAGCAGCCTGGACCATCTAAGAAAGGTCCCCAAAGTGGCTGACAAAGACACTTGAAAGTGTTCATCCTGATGAGGTTGGAAAGACACGAACTATAAATTCAAACTGGCAAAATGGAGGTGACGTAGATGACTCTAATTCACCTATTGATATGGATGTTTCTTATGATTGTGAATTGAACTTGTCTACAGAATTTGAACCAACTTCCTTCAAAGAAGCTACTTCCCATGATGAATGGAAAGAAGCGATGCAAAAGGAGTATGCCGCCCTCATAAAGAATGGCACTTGGAGGCTGGTTGATCCTCCATTAGGAACCAAAGCAATTGGCTGCAAGTGGGTCTACAAGAACAAGTATAAAGCTGATGGCTCACTTGAAAAGAACAAAGCTAGGCTTGTGGAAAAAGGTTTTGCATAGAATGAAGGGGTCAATTATGAGGAGACATTTTCCCCCACAGCAAAATGGGCTACCATCTGGACACTCTTTGCCTTAGCAGCTCAAAACGGTTGGAAAGTCCATCAAATGGATGTAAAAATGGCTTTCTTGAATGAAGATCTAAAAGAGAATGTTTTTATGTCCCAGCCTGAAGGATTTGCTGTGAAAGGACATAAACATAAAGTATGGAAACTTGTGAAGTCCTTGTATGGCCTCAAACAAGCACCGTGAGCCTAGTATGAAAAATTAACTGACCATCTTCTGAAACTCAATTTCAAACATTATGATCTTGATGATGCAACTTTATTTGTCAAGAAAGTTGGCAAAATAGTTGTATATCTTGTGGTATATGTAGATGATATTTTGATGACAGGGAACAATGAAAGCTACATTTCATCGATAAAGAAGGAATTGGGGAAAAGTTTTGAAATGACTGATTTGGGCTATGTTCATTACTATCTTGGTATTGAAGTAAACCAACATCCAAAGTCCATATTTCTTTCTCAAAAGAAATACATTGGAGATCTGTTGAACAGGTTTGGCATGAGAGAATGCAATCCTCTTACTACTCCAATGGAACAAAACTTAAAGCTCACATCTATTGAAGGAAAAGAATTTGAGGATGCAACAAAGTATAGATAACTTGTAGGAAGTCTCAACTACCTAACTACTACCAGACCAGACATTTTGTTTGTTGTTGGAATCCTCTCCACGTTTATGCAAAATCCTTGTGAGGGACATTGGTCTGCTGCAAAGAGAGTTCTAAGGTACTTGAAGGGAACTCAAGACTTTGGAATCAGGTATACACAGGTGGACAACTTCAGCTTGATTGGATACTCTGATTCAGACTTCGATGGAGACAAAGAAACTGGGGTATCTCCTTCATGATATGCTATGACTCTTAGATCAAGAGCTGTCTCCTAGAGATCACTCAGACAATCAGTTCCAGTAGATTCCACAACAGAAGCAGAATACGTGGTAGCAGCTGAAGCAACAAAAGAAATTGTGTGGCTCAGGAAAATTCTTGAAGATTTACAGGTAAAACAAGTACAATCAACTCCACTTACGATTGACAATACCTTTGCAATAAAGTTGGCCAAAAACCCAAAGTTCCATGATCGAACGAAGCACATCAATACCAAATATCATCTTATTCGACATCATGTTGAGGCCAAAACAATCCATCTCCGTCATTGTTCCACTAATGAGCAAATTGCCGACATCTTCACGAAAGCACTTGGAAGAGAAAAGCTTGAACGATTCAGAATGATGCTTGGACTCACTAACATCCCTTCCGAGTAAGGGGGGGAATGTTGACACCTAATCATCAGGATTGGGTGAATAAATAAAATCAATGTAAATAAATAATAAGAGACATGAACAGTCATCAGGAGATGAAGTGAACAGTCTCCCTCATGTATATAATGAAGACCAACTGAAGGAATAATACATACGAATCAATTTTGCTTGAGGAGTTACTGTCTCGTCTGACATTCTTTGCGTGACAAAGATGAAAAACTTTATCATTCCATGATGTTTTGATAATTGACAAATGCCCACTTTTGCTATGAATCTCATGTGAGTTTGTTCATTCCCCCCTAAAAAGAATCATTATAATTCAAAAGGAAATATACATCATCAGTGACTCGTAGGTATTTCTTGAGCTGTAAAAGCTTCATGTATTGACAAAAAAAAAATTATTACCAAAATGATTATAAAAAATTATCTTTTGACCTATACCAAGTGTCACATTTTCTTTGATCCCATGTAAAATACTAAAGTTGATCATGATGGCCTAACCTTCCTTGAACTCATGAATCTCATGTCTACTCACAAGACCTTAGATAACACATTTTCAAAGACTATCTTCAACACTACTTATTTCCATATATATGTGTTTTCATGTGTACCATTCCAACATTTGGATCTCCCTCTTAACAATTATGAGATAGTACACCTGTGGTGCTAAGATGCTTTTTTTTTCATCAATCCAATCAATCACCATCTTTGGGTCACCCAAAATTTTCAATTTATTTAAGTTTTAGTAGTTTATTGTGTAAACCAACACCCATATGGTTGAATATCATATGTGCATGATTAAGACTCTCATTTTCTTCTGCTTTATCTCACATTTGAAATCTTTGCATTTTGAATCCATGACACCCATCAGAGTCTCATTAGGAATTTATTTTTCTTGGAATAATGCAAGGTTTCTCGATCACTAGATGGTGTGGACAAAATAAGAGGGGAATATAAGTAATTCACAAATTAATGGGTCTAATGCTTGCTCTAGAATAGATTCCTCCAATGTGGATTCATACAAACTATATTTCCTAGGATTAAAAGAGGATTTTGCAAGAGACCAAACTTTTTGTGAGTACGGAAATTCAAAAAATAAAAGAAAAATGGTTTCTGCATTTTTACAACAAAGTGAGCATTGGTTTCTAGATTTTTGCAACAAAGTGGGCATTGGTCTCATTCTGTATGTCGAAATCATTTGACATGGTTTCTAAAAATTCTTTTTCTATCATACTGCCCTTTATCCTAGTGAACTTGATACTACTTTTGGGCATCTCTTTCATCTTCAGGACATAGTTTTCTTGAGTGATCAATTTATGCTAGGCAACCCTTTCTGCATCAATTCTTCAATTCTGTTGCAGAACCTGTTTACTCCCAGCTCTAATGTTTCACATCTTTCTTCCAACTAATCAGTAAGATTCCTCTTAGTCAAGACTTTCTTGAATTCCAAAATAGTGGCAATTCCGTCACTAATTCCTAATTCTTCAAGTTCATATTTGGACTTATAATTAAGGAATCTAGGAATGTTGGAGGCTTCTGTGGGCATTTCTTCAAGCTTCTCCCTTCCTTGAATAATGGTTTATGTAGCATTTTTTGTCAATTCCTTCTGCTCAAATATGATTTGGATAGGTGGCCAAATCTCATTCATAGAGTCTAGAATACTCATACAAATGGTTTCCTTGGTTTGGGCAAAGGTCTGACCAATTGAGGTATCCCTTTCTACATTCTGAAACTTCTCCAACAATTTATGTGATCTCTGCATTTCAGTAATAAGAGAATCCTCAGCATTAGCTTTCTATACTTCTAAAGCTATGAGCTGATCCTCCAAAGTCTTCATCTCTTTTGACTTGATTGACATATTCTCCAGTGTCTTGGTCACTTGTTCAATGCTTGTAGTATGAGTGGAAGAAGTAGCTGCAGTGGTTGTTCCTGTTGCATGACGCTGAGAAATGGCTATGGCATCTAGGGGGACAATGGTCATCTTCTGTCTTTGTTCTTTCTCCTTTATAATATTTTCCATTTATGCCTCCATCTGTCTAATCTGTATGTTCTACTCTATAATCACCTTCATCGTGTTAGCCTTTTGTGACTCATTTTCTTCAATGTCCTTGGTCAATGGGTCCTCTATGGCTGGCAGCTCGAGTTTTTTTCTCAATGCTGCAGTGTCCAAATTCTTCTTCTTGATAATCTCCTCTGCAGTGTTGACATCTTTGGGATCATATCCTATGTTTACCACCAAGTCCTTCGAAGACTTGATCCTGTTATCCTTTGCTAAGGAGGATACCTTCTCCACTTTCAACTAAGATTGAATATTGGCGAATGAAAGCTGCAACTTGGAGAATGACATAACAGTGTTAGTTAATCTGGGAGATATCATCTCACCAGTCTGCTTATGCATTTCCATTTGATCAATGGGATGTATGTCTTTGGTGCTGAACTCGAATGTGGTGCTCTTGTAATCTGCTATTGTTTTTGTTTGTGGAATTTGGGCTTCAAGAAAATCCATTTGCATCTTCCCATGCTCTGTGTCAAACACTGATAACAACCTATTCTGTGAGCTGGAGGTTTGCTTCCAAAATTGATTATCAGTAATGTTTTTAAGAATCTTATTCCTAAGCTTAATCTCTTTGTACCTATCATAAATTGTCTTTTTCTTCTCTACTTGGACATTCTGGGATTCTAGCTCTGTTTCCTTGTGACCTTGTGATGATGAAGGTCCAGTAGGAGATTATACAAATTTGCTGGTTGCAGGTGGTGAGTCTATAATTATGATGGAAACCTGCTCTTCTGTCTCTTTGTCCAAATTTGTCCTAGGAGTTAATTTTGTCCTTTTCTTGTAACAGTCCTGAACTCTTTCGCTTCACTTCCAATGTTTGATGATTAGTCCTCCTCTCTTTGTAATTTACTTGATTTTTCTCGAGGAGTGGGAGTCTACAAACTAGAATTAGAAAAGAGTTGTCTTTTAGCTTCCTGCAAGGTGTTTTCTGTCCATTCCAACCAATTTGCATATTTTTCTATTTCAGGCCCTGAAGTATGGATGTAGGGAGTACTTTTATTTTCCACTCTAAGCTTTGAAATAATGCCATAAGGATCATAAGACCATGTAAAACTCAGGATGAATTTCATTTATGTAATCATATTGTCTACTTCTTCACCTGTTGCCTTGGTATTACATATAAATGGGCCCACTTGTGTCCTTTTTAAGAATTGTGATTTCTTCTTGGACACTATAAAATGAATGTCATCAAAATTTAAGATTTGTCTAATATACTCTAGGGTAAATATCCTCATGGGGAGGTATTTAGGGAGTTTATATGGTGCCAATTCACAACCATAAACCCTGATTTCTCTGTAATTTTTGTATAAATACCAATCTCCAGTTTTAGCTTGATTTGTTAGATGTAAAATTATTTTGATATCTTCACCGATCCTGGGTTGTATGGAACTATTGAGGATGTTCATGGTTGGGTGAAAACATTCCTCAATAAACTACTTATAAGAGAACTCCTATTTCTATTTCATCACCAATGAGGTCCAAAAGATCATTAGCTTTTGGTTTCCAGCATCATTAAGCTTCTGCATTGCAAAATTGAACTTATCTGTTTGATAATAAAGGAACATGGATATTAGAATAGAGGTGTAATTAAACACCTTCTTTGTGGGAAATTTTAGAAACTGTTCATGAATGTTGTCAGCCAAGAATTGACTGAAATTGAACACAATGGATGGCTTATTGCCTATGGAAAATATGGAGAGGAAGCCTAAAATGGGCTCATCTACCCATTGATCAGAATAATAACCCAAAATATAGGAAATTATGGATATGATTAATTTGGCTTGATCAAGGAAGATGGAGGAAGGATATGGAGGATTTGTTTTAGGTAATTTGACATTCTTAGGCAAGAAGATCTCAAAAATTTTGGCTCTGGTGGTGAAATCCAGCTTCTGATAAATCTGGGTGAGGGCTTCTAAGGAGAAATGAGTGGTATTTTCCACATAGAGAGATAACGTTATTTGGTCTATGGATTTGGAAGTAATGGTAAAGAGAACGTCACTAGATGGGGCCATGATAACTCTTTGAGTAGGAAAATAACAAGACTGGCATTTTCTGATAAATTTAGGGGCTTGGAATGTCACAGGGAATATGTAATGGGGAATATTGGACTCCCACAATTTCATCAGTTTTATCTACATGTTTGTCTTCCAATCAACAATATTACTCTAAAAGGTCACAATCACAATGGGTTTCGTTAATCCGACAATCCTTATTGGGCAAAGGGATGTGATATAAATCTATTGAGGGAGTTATTGAGGGATTAAAAATATTCTCCTGGGTTTTTCTCTTAGGAGGCATGACTATATTAATGAAATATAAGAGATATTGATAGAAGACCTTACCAGGAAACTGTTTGGGTAATGAATTGTCAGGTGAAGGAAACAGAGGACTATCAATTTCTATATGATTCTGGTTGAGGGAATACTCTGAGAAAAATCGGTGTGCAAAGGCTATCAATTATAGAGAATAATCCAATAAAAATGAGGAAAGCGAGAGGATGAGTAGTAAAAGAAGGAAAGTGATGGTTCCTAAAATCTTTTAAAAGGTACAACATGATGAAATCCATTGTAGATGGCATGAGACCGTTAAGTTTGAACAATTATCCAGGAATTATGAATTTAATGCCAAACATTTGTTTTTTCTGGAGTGCATTTAAGTGTTTAATGGCTAGGTGAGGTGGCATGAGGTGAATGACAGAGGCGTAGTGGTGGGGACGTGGTAAATCAAGTGAGGGGAGAGTGGTTTTAGAGGGGGTAGAGAGTGGTATGTGGTTTCAATTGGGGTTAGTGTGAAATCAAGAGAAGCTACCACATAGGGGATGGGGCTCAACAGGGAAACAACCCTTTCAGACACCCCCCAACGGTAAAGGTAGGATGGATAGGGGCAGCCGAAGGCGGATGAGGATCGTAGATTATAATGGAGGGAAGAACTTGACGCCCTAATGAAGTTGTACTCTAACCGAAACCAAAAAGAAGCTTTGTCGCCATGTGCTTTTCACATTTGTGCTTTCGACTTAGGATAAAGGTTCGGAAAAAAATCATGAAAAAATCACTTTATCCCATGGTTCCCGTTTGCTTTTTTACCATATCATTAAATCTTAGGATAAAAATGACATAGGGATATATTTACAAAAACAACTATTTTACCTACGCTTAACTAAACTAACATTTTATTTTTCTAAAGACTACACTTAGACTAGAAAACCCATATTATTTTATTTTATATAGAATGAAAAACTATCTAAATCCTATCACTTATTTCTCCTATTGATTCTGATTAAATAGTTAAATCAATGTCATTTTCTACCTAACTACTGATTTACCTAGATTATATTGTTGGGCAAATCTTTATTCTCTAACCTAATTTACAGAATTTTAAACAAGTTTAACCATGATTACACTGTATGATTAAACAAGTAGCTAGACATTGTAGCATTTTGAATAAGCTGCACACAACCTTTATTTAACAAAGATGAAGAAAACTATCTATCAGTAGTCGCATTAGACTTGCAACACTTTTAGTATTGTTTTTTCTTGTTTTTTCTTTTTATGGGGTTCTATTTTTGATTCCTTTTTTCAATATTTTTGTTTTTTCTCTTTTTTATTTATACCCTCTTTTCATTTTTTATTCTATTTTTATTTTATTTGGAAATCATTAGAAGATTGACAAGTATTTACAATATAAGTTTCCTAAGATACAATACTCAAATACCTTGAGATCCTATAAATTATAAGACCCTAACAATGGCTCCAACTTGCAATAGCACTCTCCCTATGAGGTGCCAAGAAAATTTGATTAGTAGCCTTGAGTGTTCTGTTTCAGCAATATCCACCTGATTTCCTTTGTCGCAATACTTATGGTAACACATCAATGGAATCTTAGGGCATTCTTTGCGGGCTTCAACTTCTGTTAATAATTCACCCAATCAAAATAGTAAAGACAATGATATTTACAATGGTTAATGTTCGAAAATTTTCTATTGCTCAGAGAAATAGTGGTACAACATTCTTCCATTCATAGGTCCACTAGGAATTTCTTTGCCATCTAGATGGTTGAGAAAGAATGAATTGTCTCCTCTGAAAGGATAAATGACATAAGGTCTTGTATATAGATTGTCAAATTTTCCATGTTTTCCTTTGTCCTCCTCGAATCCCACTTTAAAACTTTACCACCTAAAGTGAAATCATCTACTTTAGTTCTTATATCAACAACCTTTTTGATATTCCCCTCGATGACCTAAGCCTTATGATAGACTTCTTCCCTAGATTGCTACAATTGGATTATTTGGTCAATTGTCCTTTGGATATCATTTGGCTCAACCTGCAATTCCTGATTATATTCATGATTGGAATGCCCAAAGAGGATGGAAAGATCCATTCCATAAGTGAGTTGGTATGGCGACATGCCAATTGATTTCTTTTTTGTGATCCTATCAACCCAAAGTGCATTTATTAACTTGTTGTGCCATGACTTTTTGTTCTCTTCTAACAGCTTCTTAATAATGTTTACCAGACTCTTATTTGAAGATTCAATCTAAGGCCCAAACCTATTTGAATTATTTCTTGTATGTTTTTGAATTAAAACTTTCCTTGCCAAAGCCTAAAGATGTAATTAAATTTAGAGAAAACATCAAGCCAATCTAAGGCCCAAACCTATTTGAATTATTTCGTATATACGCTAAGGGTTTTTCATTTAGAATCATGGCAAAGGAAAACCCACTAGCTTTAGGAGCAATATGATGATGTACAAGTTTTTCATACATACAAGGAATATCCAAGGAAGCTCTAATTTTAAATGTTGGGTTAGTATCCATCTCAGAGTTGTCTAATGGTAATGTGTTGTCTGTTTTGTCCTTTAATCTATTTGATCATGTTCATATATAACTTAGTTAAGCTTCAAGATATTTGTAAGGTCTAAGATATATAGGTATTTTATTCTCAACCCTAGTTTTAAGTTATCAAGTCTGCTGTTATACAACCAAGAGATTGTAATATGTTTTTTATTTTGAAAAAATTTCTCATTTATATCATGTTTTTTATCTTCTCATTTATTTAGCAAGAATAGTAGTCTATTTATGTGACGTTCAGTAATCCTAATAATCTTAAATCAAATTACTATCTTCAACTTCTTCCATATGTTTTTTTTTTCTCTATTGACTTTCTACATATTTACATGTTGCACTTAGTGAATTTATTCCAAGTCACCTAAGTTTTTCCACTACAAAATTGTTCTAAAAATTTCTTTGTATATCATCATTATCAATTATTTAGATTTGTATTATATATTTAATTTCATTTATTGTGGTTATTTATACTTCAATATTTTTATTAGCTTTCTTTCTCTTTATTTAATTTAAAAAAACTTTTATTTACTTTAATTAATTATGAAATAGTATTTACTTAACTATAAAATAATATTTAATTAATAATGGGATAAATATATTTAGACATAATTATTGCACTGAGAGGCGCTCTACAATGCACTATTTAACATGTAAAATTTAACCTTTAACATTTTTAATCTAATGTTGACCCTATTTACAAATCAATCTAATTATTATTATGTATAAACACAATATAAATTTAAAATATAAAGAGGTTTATGAACACTCAAAAAATAGATTTTATTGAAGTGAAACCTATGGGCCAAATATCATTTCAATACCATGGCCTAAATAACATATTTATAAAAGAGGCATGTTAAATAAAAAACAATATAAATAAACCAAAGGTATGGTAAATAAATAAAACAGTTTTTTTATATTACTCCATAATCTACTTTATATTTACAAACTATGAAAAAGGAGGTTTTATTTAGGTGAAGCTTATGGGCCAAATACCATGGACCAAATTATTATTAATACCATGCAAAAAAATATTATTAACCCTAATATTAATATTAATAAAAAAAAATATGGCACATGGTACTGACCCATGGTATTGAGAACCAATGGTATTGACCCATGGTATTCATGTGTAATGTAGCCTATTTAAAAGAGGAATTCAACCACCATAGATCCATATTTACTTTGGATCTACCAAAGAGGGATCAAATATTTTGATATGGGAACTAGCATAGAGTGAAAAAAGATTTGATCCCTCTCGACTATTGCTAGATTCGTGAGTAAAGAGGGATATATGTTTTTTTTTTAATATGTCTACTCCTATATTGATACAAAATATTTTTACATAGAGGCAACAGCCTCGATAATTCTAGCCCAGAGGGGCGACATACTCACATTACATAGCTAAAAATAGACCAAAAAGACTTGCTATTGACTGACTAGAAGAGCTTTTAGGACCAGCACCATGACTAGTGCATGGAAATAGAATACAACATTGTCAAAACTGTAGACTGACTAGAGGTAATTCGAGGACCAAAACAGATTGTCTGGGCTTGTACGTATAAACAGGGAAGCACTGCCCAGGTCAAAATTGTAATCTGATCCATAAAGCAACTGTACCCGTAACTTTGAGTAATATGGAAACAAAAACCAAAGAACAAATACTTGTTTATGCTTCATGAGTGGTGGAGGGCGACTCTTCAACGATACGACACCCATAATTGAAGGGCTCATCATCTTCAGAGGGATGGCCCTCTTTGCCTAAAGAACCGCCACCAGTTGGGACACTCGGACCAACTTGAGTTTGCATTTCCTGGGTAGCAGTACCACCTGGAACCTTATTCTTCTTGCTGTGAAGCTGAGAAGTGCCAGGCAAATCTTCCGCCCTCATCTCCATAGTCACTCCTGGAGTTGCGGCCACCAGACCAACAGTACCCTCGCGTAGCTCAATTGTGACAGAAGCAATGAAAGAGTGATTACTGAGAGTGCAGGGGAATTGAAAACGAGCAGTGTGAGAGTGAGAGTTGTGAGAGCTCGACACTAATTCATGTTGCCCTCGACCTCGTCCACGACCACTCCTGGTAGCGGGATAGCGATCAGAGCCGAAGCCCAAGGAGAAAGACGAGGAGTCTGTGGTAGAGGAGGAGGGCTGGCGGATAACTTGCCCACGGGAGCTTCCCCTCTTGCAGCCCATTCTTTGGCGCAATTTAGGCATGTTGAAAAGAGCAACAGGAGCTGAACAGGTAGCAGAATTGTGTAGGCTGGGGGAGACTGAAAGGGGTAGAGCTTCAGCACGCAGAGGAGCACTAAGAATGACAGAAGACGAGCGACACTTAAAATTGCAGGAAGGACTTTGGAAAGCATGAAATCCCGGTTGAGAATCAACACCACAATCTTGAGCACAACGATTACCTGGTCTGGACCGAGAGCAGGGTTGCACGGCAGCGAGGGAGCAATACATTCGCAGGGGAGGAGCGTTGAGGAAATGGAGGAGCGCCATAACAAAAGGACGAGAAGGCTGGTATGGAGGGACGAGCTGCAATAACGCAACATTGAAGGAGTTTGTAGAGAGTATAAAGGCCGGTAGCACGCGAGGCCAGATGGTGGTGGGAATGAGCCACGTGCCAACCCACCAAGCCGCCTTCGTACCATAATCAGTACTACACACCCACATCCGGGAAAGAGGGATCTATGTTGGTTTAGTATTTAGAAAACATAATAAAAGAGGAAAACCTTTCTCTTTGGAAATATAACAAAAAAAAATTATAATTAATTAGATAGTAAACATAATATTTAATTTTTGATATTAATTTTATTGTTTAGAGATATAATTTTATTTAATTATAAAAATAAATATTATTCTTTACAAATTTTAAATTTGGATATAAATGAAGATGGTGAAGAAGATGGTGAACATACACTATCCGATAGAAGTTTGGTAATGTGGAAAATATTTTGGAAATGGAAATAGATGTGAGTAAGATTTGGGCACTCCAAGATAATGTTTTTCATCTTCAACCCTCTTAGTTAGAGGAAATTGTCATGGTTGATATTTTCAGATTTAATTATCATATTAGTTTAGTCTTGTTGATATATCAATCTTGGAGCAATAAACATGGAGGATTTTAAGTTGTTTGTCAATATCGTCATGGCTTTTGGATAGAAGAATATTATGACCATACCGATGATCTTGGGGTGAAAACATCATGCAGTTTTTGAATACGCTTCTAGCTTATAAATGTAAATGCCAAAAAAGGTAAGGGATAGGGGACACCCTTACTTAACACAAATATTACATTTAATTTCTTTAAAACAACCATCAATACTTTAAACTTGGTATAGATATATATTGTATTTGTTAAAAAAAATTACGTTCTTCCTTCGAATCATATTAATATAAATAAATAATAACCTATTTATTTTTGTCTATTTATAAAAATCTCATCCATTTTTCCTTTTATCTATGTTTCTTTTGCACTTTATGACATTAGACCTAACCATGAATTAAAAGGTGGTTTATCAAAATTCTAAAAAAAAAAAGTTTTCCAAACATATGTCTTATGAAACCAGCTCAAGAAAAGATAGAAGAGATAGATCAGTGCCTTAGAATTCAGCCTCTTTGAGGGGGAAACCTCCTTTAAATTACATAAATGAACAATTCTTGGATGATACAAATGAAAATACCTCCTTTCTATATATAGGAGTCTAAGGGGTCATAACATCATTAGAGCCAACATAACAATAATAATGTAAGGGCACAATAATAACAATAGTGGGCTTCTATGTGGCACAATAGTAACAATATGAGCACTACATGGGCACATCAATATAATAAGTGGGTTGTACTAATAACAATAAGGGGTTACACTAGTAGTATAGGGGCCTAACATGCCCCTCTCCAAAAATAATTGTCCTCAACGCTTGAGTAGTTCTTGATGCTTCTGTATAAAATTCTTGTCCTCCCATGTGGAATCTTCAACGGTTAAGTTCTTCCACTTGATGAGATACTCTAAAATTGATCAATTTCTTAGCTATCAGGTTCTTGTTTCTGTGATTGCTACAGGTTCCAATATGATTTTTCCTTCCTCTTCAATTTCTTGCAATATTGATTGAATTAGGAACTTTTGCAACTTTTGAATAACTCGCCATACTTCCTCGTCCTTCTTCCATTCATCCCTTGATTTGTTTATCCAATCTAGTTGGATAATAGAAATAGCACAAAACAATGCTTTCACATCCTCATCCTTGAAGAGTCTTCCCACTCGGTAAGGTCACCATTTTTTAAGTGCATGTAGTATTGCCAACATTTCCTTCTCATAAATAGCTTGCTTGAGATGTAGCAGTAAAAATACCCAATCACCTACATCAAAACATTTTTCACTACAATGTTGATCTACCTGTTGTTTCATTTGATTTTGCACTGAAGTGGTGTTATCCTTTAAAAGTTGGAGAACTTGTTGTTGATGCTCGATGTGATCTTTCACTACTTGAACCTTTTTCTTCTTGATATGTCCTTTTTTCTATAGAGTTTGAGGAGTGGTAATTTATTCCAATCCTTTACAAGATATGGTCAGTGATGCTCAATGTGATCTTTCACTTCTTGAACATTTTTCTTCTTGATATGTCCTTCTATCTTGATAGTTTGAGGAGTGGTAATTTCGACGAATGAATTACAAGATATGGTTGGATTCATTTCTTCTTTCTTGATGTGATCTTTCACTTCTTGCACCTTTTTCTTCTTGATATGTCCTTCTATCTTGAGAGTTTGAAGAGTGGTAATTCTTGCCAATGCTTTACAAGATATTATCTGATTCATTTCTTCTTTCTCTGGGGTGGGGTCCTGGTGTATATCTTCTTATTTTGATGTTTCTTGATCCTTTTCTTCCTCCTCTTCATATTCTATGTAAAATAATTTCTTCTCAGCACACTTATGACCTTTAGTGCATTTTCTATCACAATTGTAACAAAGCCCTTTTTCTCTTTTTTCTTCCAATTGCTGTGGTGTAACCCTTGTAGGTTGTGGATGGCTAGGAGAAACAACACTTCCGTCTTTATAGTTGTGAGGGGTATGCTTCCTAGTTTCCATAATTTTGCTTTCCACTATGTCACAAAGCCCTTTTGCTCTTTCCAATTGTTGTGGTGTTGCTCTAAAGAAGGTGTTTCTCTTTGTATCCTCATAATGTGCTATCATTTCCTCCATGAAAATTAACCTCGTAACAAGTTGTTACGAGAACAAAGCCCTTCATACCATAAAAATTGATCCAGTTCTAAATATGAAGATGCAATACATACCTTTTGTAACAGTGGTACACCATGTAGATCAAAATATTGCTCCATCTAAAGTATCCAATTTACCGGATCCTTGCCATCAAACTTCCTCATCTTGCATTTTCTTGATTTTAGGAGCTCAATATTGAAATGACTGTATCTCTGTACTTTTGGATCTTTAAGTTCTGAAATTGCGACCTATAGTAGCCCTCTATGTCCTCTTTCCAATGCCACCAGTCTGATCCAAATTGGATTCTCCAAGGACGAGTTATGCGAAATATCCCACAGTGACTTGATTATAGACTAGTTCAGTAGAGCGAACTTGTACGACATGCCACAAGGCACTGTTTCAACCTTTTTCTTTGAAAAATATCAACAAGAAACTACAATTCGTCCTATTTCTGTAAATTCTTATTAAATTTCTATCTGATGCTTAGAGAGAAATTTATGATGATTTTCCCCAGGTCACCTGTTTAGAATGTAATTCAGGAGTTTGCAAAAAGACCAACTTCCTCATATCATATCTCCACAAATATAGCGCGAAAAGCTCTGAAATTTGGACCGGAGGTTCAGCACGATGTCTTCTCAAATGGGTTATTTTCAGCTTCTGAAATGTCGCAAAAAAAAAAGTTATAGCGAAAATGCCACGATGCCCTGTTTGGAGTAGCGAAACCCTAGAATCCAAAGCTCTGATACCAAATGTTATGAAACCAGCTCAAGAAAAGATAGAAAAGATAGATCAACACCTTAGAATTCAGCCTCTTCGAAGGGTCAACCTCCTTTACATTACATAAATGAAAAATTCTTGGATGATACAAATGAAAAGACCTCCTTTCTATATATAGGAGTCTAAGGGGTCATAACATAATCAGAGCCAACATAACAATAATAATGTAAGGGCACAATAATAACAATAGTGGGCTTCTATGTGGCACAATAATAACAATAGTGGGCTTCTATGTGGCACAATAGTAACAATATGGGCACTACATGGGTACGTCAATATAATAAGTGGGTTGTACTAATAGCAATAAGGGGTTACACTAGTAGTATAGGGGCCTAACAATATGCCAAATGTTCGATGTGAGACACTCTCTACGCTTGCTAAATACTTTGACCAAACACTTGTGAAATGAATTTAGGTCAAAAAATTATATCAAATATCGTTGAATTCGAGGAAGGAAACTATTGAATTGTGATGCTACTATATCCTTAACTTAACAATATTATAGATAGCCAGCTCAACGATAGCATGACCACTAGCTAGAATCCGATGAAGAAACTTAAAATCTAATTAGAATCATGCCTTAATAAAATATTCAATATGTGCCTATTATCCTCCAGTCATCCTACAATTTCTTCATCTCTCCAATAGGTAGGCGTAGATAACCCTTCCAATCAGAAGGGTGTGACTAAGGTTTTTCCGATTGGTATTTTCAGGAAAGACCAAAAGTTAAGAGAAAAATTGTAATTTTTTTTGGATTTTATAGCTTTTTAATATTTTTAATTATTAGTCATTAAAAATAATTATTTTTTTTATTCTAAAAACACATGAAGAAAATTGTTAATATCACCATATACAAAAATATATTTTTTATTTTCAAGATTTGTGTTGATACCCTCCTTATAATATCTAAGTTAGTTTTTTTGCCAAATGATCTCCTCCTCTATGTCTGAATGACCTAGCTAGGATTGGTTACCCTTATGACTATTAGACACACAAACTAGAAACCAAATTCAACTATATTAAATATTTATCTCAATGAATGGTGTACAATGTGTACATATTAATACATATAAGAAACCAATCATTCAGTTTTCGGGTCTTCTTGGACTCTAATAACTAATCACCCTAACACAAACCTAATCCTGAGGATTAGTTGTCTAACATTCCCCCCTTAATCTGAAGGGATGTATCAAAATCCAAGAATGGGAACTCAAAATGCAAAAAATTATCTCAAGCAAGAGCTTAATGTCTCTCAAAATGGTTTTTAAGGATGACCACAAACTGATATGGGAGAACTCAAAGTCTCAACCAACACCAACTATGGAACCTTCATAACAGTTCTTAGAACAACCAAAAATGTGGTTTTAAGGTGACCACAAACTGTAGAATAATCAATACAGTTCCTCGAACAATTCTGAATCTGGAAGTTCTCATTCACAAACAACTCAATCAGTGAAAATGAAAGTCTCTCTTGCTACAACTCTAGCTATAACTGGTATAGGTTGTGGCTTAGACTGAATTGTAGATCTCTGACTCACGCTCACTTGAAATATCTTCGAACCTATAGCAGACCATCAACAATCCCCCCCTTTTCAGATATAGGGTGAGAATATGAAGTATTTTTCATCACTACAAGGTTGGTGAAAACTCTCAAACGTTTCTTGTGATATGACCTGCAAATATTCTTGGATGTTTTCGACTAATCCAAGAATTAATCCATCTGAAACATAGTTTCTTTCTTGCAGTAGTCTTCTTTCTGGAACATTTCTTTGAGTGGTAATTTCTCTTTCCACAATGCTCATATGGGTGAAGATCAAAACATTCATCTTTCACATGTCCAACTATGTTACACTATTGGCATCAATGAAGTTGTTCTAGAATAACACCATCCAGAAATCTAGCACTTCAAAAACTGTATAGACTTAGAAAAATCAGG
This sequence comes from Pinus tabuliformis, assembly GCA_031772625.1. NCBI lineage: Eukaryota > Viridiplantae > Streptophyta > Pinopsida > Pinales > Pinaceae > Pinus > Pinus tabuliformis. The sequence goes on along the minus strand of CM062805.1, from coordinate 62,165,117 downwards.
CATATGAAAAGATACATCCTGGACATCTTTGTTATACCCCAAACCAATTATATGTTTTTATGCTTAAGTTCTTCCCACAATCTTATAACCATTTAAAGAATAATAGGCTTCACATCTGTATGCAAATGAATCTCACATACACTTGCCTGATTATGACTTTCTTCTACTCCTAAACTTGCTCCTGACATGACTTCATTACTCTTTGACTACTGTTTAGAATGAGGTTTGTCTTGTTGTGCTTGAGACTCGATCTGGAGAAATTTAACTATCTCCAATGCATCATGTAAACAAAATCTAATATAAAAATGACATACTTTGTTGACATTCACACTTCCATTAACAGTAGAACTAATGAGATTGTTTAATATTTTCAATACATTTTTAATTTGAGCCATGGGTGTCGGATTGAACTGAAAATGCACCCATTTTACAAAGTAATTTCAACAAAAAATTATTAGATAATAAATAATGACATGCTCAAATAAAAGTGAGATTGCTGCAGAAATAATGTCCTCTTCTTATGACAACTTTGACAAAAGGTATCTTCCAAAATTGTCTTAAGAAAGATTTGAATTTGTGATCTTGTGATCTTTAACATACCAAATGAGCTCTTCTAACCGCAATGCATTTTTTTCCATTGATTTTATACTAATTTTGTTTATAATTTAAACTTCACTTGACATACACATGAACTCGCATAGTCAATTTTTTCATATACAAGCAGCGAAAAGATTCTTCAAACAAATCCTTTTCAAATTTTGAAATATGTGAAGTACTCCTCTAAAAGAAAATATAAATCTCTTTCTTCGTTTTTTTAAAATAAAAATTGGCTTATTGATTTGATGGTGGGCTTTAAAAATAGTCAAATCGAGACCTAGGTTCAATTTCCATTGTTTCCCTTTTTCATTTTCTCTTCAAGTTTTAAAACTTATTTCAAATCAAAACAAACTTGGCCTCAAATATTTCCACCACTTTTAACTCCAAGTTAATTAATTTCATAGTCAACCACTTTTACTTTTACTTTCTCATTTCCGCTTTCTTTAACCATTTTCTTTTTCCTAAATATAATAAAATAAATTTCTCATGAAATATTTCCACCACTTTTAACTCCAAGTTAATTAATTTCAGATCAACCACTTTTACTTTTACTTTCTCATTTCACCTTTCTTTAAACATTTTATTTTTCTTAAATATAATAAAAGAAACGAGAAATATTTTTAAATAATGAATCCATACAAGTGGGGAGAAGATTATTATATAAGTGAGGAATAACCTATTAATGGAGTTTTAATTAACCCAACATTTCAAACTTTCAAGTGAGTCCATCTTCATGGGGTACGCTAATAGTGTAAGAGAAGATTAATGATGTAATGTAGAGCTGAAACTTATGTATGTATAAATATAGATTTTGGAAAGGAATAATGAGAAAAGATTAAGTTGGCCTTATTTATTTTATATTTATTATTTGTTTAATAAATGATTTAATTAGGAATTAATTTGATTTTCTTATGAAAATTGGGGTTATTAATGTTTAAATTATTTGGTATGTTGACTTTTAATTTAATGTTTGACCTAATTAATGTATTTAATTATAATATTAACATATTTATTTAATGGATTTAAATGTATAATTTTAAAATTGTTTTAAAATTTTAGAAGTATTTGATTAGAATGTAGATTAATGAGTTTTAATTTAAGGATGAATTATGTTTATCTAATTTGTTTTTTATAATTTCTTTTTTAGTGATCTAAGATTAGGGTTTGAGAATATGAAATATGATTTATTTATTTGGTTTATTTAATGTGATGATCCTTAGTTTAATTATTAATTTGACTCATTTATTATGTTAATTCTTTAAGACTTTCTTTTACTATTATTCTAATGGATTACGCGTGAAATGTCTAATATGATTATTAATGTCTATATAGTAAGATTTATAACTTTATTAAGACGAGTTTTTTAGATTATTTATTTTGTTGTTAAATGAATTTCATAAATTTTAGAATAATTTTTTTTATTATGATATTATTATGAGTAATGATTAAGATCAAATTGATTTATAGGAAATGAATGAGTTATGAGATAGTAACTCATTCATTATTATGGTAGGTTAGTTATTAGGGTTAAAATTATTTATATTGTTGTTAAATGAATCTTATAAATTTTTGGAATAAATTTTTATTATTATGGTATTATTATGTGTATTGATTAAGAGTGAATATTAAAGGAAATGAATGAGTTAAAAATTAAGGCTTACAATAACGGTTTCCAGGCATTGCTAAGTTTTAAGCCATCATCTCGATTTAGGTTGTTTTTCCTTTTTTGTATTTCAATGGCTTCTTTGACCTTTCTTTTAAGATGATGGTCTTCTTTTTTAATTAACTTGGCTTCTTCCATACAGATGTAGTGTTGGGAAGAGTGAACATGATCTGCTAAGGAAAATTTTGAGGTTCTTTCTCTTCGTAAGTCAGCAATGTGTTCTTTGATTCAAATGTTAAATGATCTTCTTATTTCTCCTATATATTCTTTCTCGCAAGAACACGATATATATTCTTTTCTTTAATCACAATTGCTATACAGTTTCCATTCACTTGATACTCACCAACTTTTTCTCCTATTAATTTTCGCGTTTATCTATTTATTTCTCTATTCACTTTCACCTTTATAGCTCTGCTTCTTTCTCTCTTCACTTTCATCTTTCTAGCTCTACCTATTTCTATGTTCATTTTCACCTTTCTAGCTTTGTCTACTTCTACACAAAGATGTTGATTCCATAACTAATATAAAATATATAGGAAATGTATTCACCTAGAATGATTAACTTCTTCCATCGTTGTTTGTTTTCAATGATAGCAAAACAACAATATTATATTATATTTAATTCTTTAATTTCCATACCTCCATGCTCTATCTATAGCCACAAGTTTGAATTTCATTGTACCTTGAAGTGATAATAAAAATCAAAGAACATATTCCTTGATCTAATATTCTTGAAAATACCTCATATAACATTTTCAAAAAAAACTTAAAACAAAAGTTATTTCTCTTCAAGTTTTAAAACTTGTTTCAAATCAAAACAAACTTGTCTTGAAATATTTCCACCACTTTAAACTCCAAGTTAATTAATTTCAGAATCAACCACTTTTATTTTTACTTTCTTGTTTCACCTTTCTTTAACCATTTTCTTTTTCTTAGATATAATAAAAGAAACGAGTTTCTTTAATCACAATTTGTATGCATTTTCCATTCACTTGATGCTCACCAACTATTTCTTGTATTAATTTTCACGTTTATCTGTTTCTTTCTCTGTTCACTTTCACCTTTCTCCCTCTACTTCTTTCTCTATTCACTTTCACTTTTCTGGCTCTACCTCTTTCTCTATTCATTTTCACCTTTCTGGCTCTGGCTACTTCCACACAAATATGTTGATTCGTGAAGTAATATAAAATATATAGGAAATGTATTCACCTTGAGTGATTAACTTCCTCCATCGTTTTTTTTTTCAATGGTAACACAACAACAATATTAAAGTATATTTAACTCTTTAATTTTCATACCTTCATGCTCTAAGTGTAGCCATTAAGTTTGAATTTCATTGAACCTTGTAGTAATAATAAAAACCAAAGAAATATATCCCTTGATCTAATATTCTTGAAAATACCTTATATAAAATTTAAAATTCCATGATTTTTTTTTAAATACCTTTACCCTTTGATAAATATTTGCCACATTTCATCAACAATTCTAGCATGAAAAATATCATTAAAATATCCTTTTAACCTCCAATGTCTAGAACATTTTATCTAAAAAAGTCTTATTTCCAACATTTTGAATGCATTTTTTTTATCATCTATGCCACTCTTCCTTTTTAGTTCAAGATTAATAAAAAAAATCATTTGATTAAAATAAGAATTCATACCTTTTCTTTATGTGTTGACGGTTCTAGGCCCGCCAACATGTCAGGGGATCTCCCAGGTAAGAAGTCCTAATTAGGCCTCAGACAATTTGGTGGAGTCCCAGCAGTGGGTCATACGGTATCGCCTTGACTGCGGTTTCGCAAAGAGGCATGTAAGATGTCCCTATTGGTAGCAAGGGTGTGACAACTGCGACGAGTCAAGGAAGGTGCATGAACAGTTTTAACACAAAGAAAGTGGGGTGAGTGTGCCCCTTGGAAACCTGTAATAGTACGTGGCTTGGAAGGGAACACACAAGCGAGGATGCATCACAAGCTGGAAAGCAAGTTAGCGAGCAATCTGAATTGATGGTTAAACCAACAACACATTTCATAAAGATTCATACATAGTTATACAGAATAGTCCATACATGCATGAGTAAGCAAACATATACATATGTCATTTAGACTAAACAAGGTAACTAGAATGAAATACAACATATGCATGAAACATGTTGGCTCTATTATATTAAGAAGTGTAAGTTCTAGTCATACCATACATCCATGTCCAACCACTAGTTTCGATATCGGAATGTTACAACCAGAATCGCCTGCTCCTCCAAAGAGATATACTAGCTCTTTGGAGTGGAGAAGCCAAGGTGCATTACCATACTGTCCAAGCTTCTCTAAGATACTCCTATTGGAAGCTTGGCTGACCAAAAGTCTTTACAATGAGTTATGAGGGACTATTTATAACAAAGGGTTGGGTGGCCCTTGACATTCCCCTTTGTGATAGTTCATCTACCCTCATTACTCTTCATCTACTCTATGACTGTTACATCCAACTATCGACACTTGAACTTCCACTTGACAAGACATTACATTACAATGCACATGTGCCCATGTGAGACAATGGCTTAAGCAACCCATGTAAGACATTACCGACACTCAGACCATTGTGGTGAGACCAATTCTTTGACGTCATTGCGATGGTCGAAGATGGTGAGCTGATGCGAATCTTGGTTGTCTGTGATGGTGTCTATGTGCTCAATGGTGACATCTTGTTGAAGCGAACTCTTGCCTTCGTTGCATTTGGGTGCACTGATATGTCTCCTTCATCCAACTCATTTGATAGCATGTGCATGGTCGTCTTGGTGAGACTAAACCAACAACATGTTGATGCATAGTGTCTACACAACTCTCCAAGCATGTGCTAGTGGTCGTGCACATCAACTTGTCGTAGTACATGTCCAACCCCACTCGGACTTGCTTCTTGTCATTGCCTTGGTGAGTGTGTTAAATGGGTGGCGTCGCATGCATGCAAAAAATCAAATTCATGCTACTGCATTGCCTTGCATGCGATCAACAATGTAGGTTTTAACCCCGTACAGAAATTACTTACATACGAATTCTAAAACACAGAAAATACACAATGCGAGAGCATAACACATAAAACACATATACACAGAGATTTTCCCTTGGATCCCAAAACGAGACAACCAGCTTGATTTTTCATTATGTTCCTTTCAATGTTACAATACATATTTATACATGTCGAAGCATCCAATACCATGGACTGAAAAACCATCTTGTCCAATACCATGGACCGAAAACCATCGCGTCGACAAAAACATGTGGGAAAATCATGCACAAAACCATAGGTGGGTCTGCCCAACCTAACATAGGGTCCAAAACCAAAATTTTCTGGGGCGCTGCCCTGTACCCCATAAAGTGGGGTTACGGGTACCCTTCAAACCCCCTGTTAACTAGGTGGAAAGAATATAACACAACCCAACATTCTCCCACTTGTTGTTTTCTTTCCACAGGGGGCCACAAGAGAGCTTAGTCATTTTCCCAGCCCTAAAATGCCCACAATTTCTCTACACCAAGAGAACTTCTTAGAGCTCACAGATTTTTTTAATGCATCTGTAGTATTCTTCAAAGTGTCCACCTTTACAAGCAACAGATTTTTGTCTTCTATCATATCCCTCACAAAGTGATAGTAAACATCAGTGTGCTTTGTCTCTGAATGATATGCGGGGTTCTTTGGCAAGAAAATTGCACTTTGGCTATCACAGTCTATCTTTATAGCTTCCTGTACTAACCCCATACTTGAACACAATCTCTACAACCAAACTGCTTCCTTGCTTGCATGAGTGGCTGTCATGTATTCTGCCTCTGTAGTTGATAGTGCCACTATAGATTGTCTCTTACTCATCCAACTGATTGCACCTCCAAATAGGTTAAACACATACCCACTTGTAGATCTTCTCTAATCTAGATATCTAGCCCAGTCTACATCAACAAATCCATGAATATCCAACACTCTGTCCAATCCTGGTCTTCCTTGGTAGCACAAACCATAAGCACTAGTTCCACGCAAATACCTAAAAACCCACTTCACTGCTGTCTTGTGCTCCTTCCCTGGTTTTGACATAAACCTACTCAATAATCCCTTGCATGTGCAATGTCTGGTCTAGTACAGACCATTGCATACATCAGTCTACTAACTGCACTTGCATATGGAACATGGGACATGTCCTCTTCCTCTTCTTGTGTCTTGGGACACTGTTCAGCAGATAACCTCACACCTACAGGAATAAGAACCTTCACTGGTTTACTATCCTGTATATTAAACCTTTGTAGTATTATCTCGACATACTTCCTCTGGTTTAACCAGAGCTTCCTCTTTGTCTGATCTCTTTTAATTTCCATGCCCAAAATATAGTTTGCAGCACCAAGATCTTTCATGTCGAATTTGGAGGACAATTGGGTCTTCAAATCCTGGATAATTTCTTTGTCATTTCCAACCAGCAACATATCATCCACATACAAGATCAGATAAATAACACGGTCACCAATTAATTTAAAATACACAAAGTGATCTGCTTTGCTTCTGGTGAAGCCAAGTTCCCGTATAAATGTATCAAATTTCTGATACCACATCCTTGGTGACTGTTTTAACCCATACAAAGACCTCTTTAACTTACACACCAGTTCTTTCTTACCCTTCACCGCAAAGCCTTCAAGTTGCTTCATGTATATCTCCTCTTCCAGATCCCCATGAAGAAATGTTGTCTTCACATCCATCTGTTCTACCTCAAAATAAAAAGTAGCAACAACAGATAAAATTAATCTAATAGAAGTTACCTTGGCAACAGGAGAAAAAATATCACCAAAATTAATTCCTCGCACCTGGGAATAACCTTTTGCTACCAACTGTGCTTTGTATTTCTCCCCTTTTCCTTCTGCATTTGTCTTCTTTTTGAACACCCATTTGTTGCCAATGGGTTTCCTTCTAGCCGACAACTCCACCAGATCCCAAGCCTCATTTTCGTGCAAAGATGCCATTTCATCAACCATGGCCTCTTTCCAGAGTTTTCCATCCTCTGAATCCACTGCTTTCTTCATAGTTCTGGGATCATCATCAGTAACAGACAAAGAAAAATTTGAACAGAAATCAGATGGACTATACCTTTCTGGCTGCCTTCTTTCTTGAACTGATCCTCTCACAGCCAGAGTTTGTGGCTCTTCATCTTCTGATTCCTCCTCTGTTTTAGAGTCTGATTCTTCATCCTTTAGCTCAAACTCTATCTTCTCAGCTTCGTTTAATTGGATTTCATGTTTAATAACATCTTTCACCTCTCTGAAAACCACATCTTGGCTGTACACAACCTTTCATGTGACTGGGTTCCAAAGCTTATAAACCTTTAAACCATCCTTATACCCAATAAAGATGCACTTTTCAGATTTACTATCCAACTTGGTTCGTTTCTCCTTTGGAACATGTACATATGCATCACATCCAAATACCCTCAACTGTGAAAGAGAGGGTTTCTTACCAGTCCATACCTCTTGTGGAGTCTTATCCTCCAATGCTAATGAAGGTGACCTGTTGACCAGGTAACATGCAGTATCCACTGCCTCTACCTAGAATTCATGTCCTAACTCGACACCACTGAGCATGCTTCTTTCCATTTCCATCAACGTCTTATTCATTCTTTCTGCAACTCCATTTTGCTAAGGTGTATATGGAGTAGTCTTCTGTCGTGCTATACCACACTTCTTATAGAATTCTTCAAATTCCTTGCTACAAAACTCTCCACCGTTATCTGTCCTCAGCACCTTTATCTTCTTCTCTGTCTGGTTTTCCACCAGAGCCTTAAATTCTTTAAAACTATCAAAGACTTCATATTTCTTCTTAAGGAAATATATCCATGTATTCCTTGAGAAGTCATCTATAAATGATACATAGTACACAAACTTACCTAGTGGTGGAACCTTCACAGGTCCAAACACATCACTGTGCACAAGTTCTAATATCTATTTCACCCTCTTACTACCAGAGGGGAAACTCACCTGATTCTGCTTCCCATATACAAAATTTTCACAGAAATCAAAATTCAGATAGTTATTACTCATAGCTTCTACCATACCTTTACCATGAAGTATCCGAAGGATCTTTTCTCCAATATGTCCAAGCCTTTGATGCCACAGCATGGTCTTCTCTCTATAGACCACTAAATTTTCTGCTCCACTTTCAGGAACCAGAGAACTATTGCACCCATCAATAACAGTGCTACCTTGCAGCTTGTACAGAGTTCCAATCCAAACTCTCCACATCAATGCTAGTGCTCCCCGAACCATTTTGCATGTATCCTTCTCGAACACTGTTTTTACCCCTGCATCATCCATCTTACTAATAGAAATCAGATTTCTGGCTAATGCAGGAATATGCAGAACACCCGGAAGTGTTCTAACCCTTCCACCTTGCAGTTTCAACTTTAATTTTCCACGACCAATGATTCTAGGCTTCGTGTCATCCCCCAAGAAGAAATCACCACCATCATATTTCTCATACTCGCAGAACCACTCTCTATGGGGAGTGAAGTGAAAGGATGCACCTGAGCCAATCAACCATGCGTCGTGATCTACATGTGTACTTGAAGAAGCCAAGTACACATCCCCACCTTCATCTAAGGTGGTTTTCACCTCTGTAGAAGGAGACTCATCAGATCCATTTCCTTTGTCAGGAGCTTTAGATTTACAGTCCCTTTTGAAGTGGCGTTCCTTTTCACATTTCCAGCACACCACCTTTACAGGTTTTCCTGGAGATTTAGATCTCCCTCTAGATTTAGATCTCCCACTCGATGACTTATTTTTGTTTCTGTTCTGGGACCATCCTCGTATAGACAAGGAATCACCATTTTGGCTCTCCATATTTTTTCATCTCATCTCCTCCGTCAGCAAGGTTGAGACTATTTCATCAAACTGTAAGGTAGTTGCATTGCTACCTATTGCAATAACTAGACTATCCCACAAATCTGGTAGAGAACACAACAAACTGATGCACTTATCTTCATCTGAAATTTTAATATCAACAGATGCTAACTGACTTACCACATTATTAAAAGCATTCAGATGCTTTGTCACCAAGTCTCCATCTTTCATCCTCAGGTTATACAGCTTTCTCCGCAGGAACGGTTTATTCACCAGAGACTTAGATTGGTACAAAGTCCCTAACTTGTCCCACAAAGCCTTCACAATAGCTTCCCCTGATACATTCAGCAATACTAAATCTGAGACACAATCGTATTGTGCTCTTTGCCTTCCGATCCAACTTCTTCCATTCTTCATTGGACACTCCCATTGGTTTAGTACCCAGATCTACCGTGATCCACTGATCTTTATCCACCAACAGATCATCCATCTTGAGTTTCCACAACTCAAAACTCTGACCATTCAATTTCTCGATCTCTATCTTTCCACTACTTGCCATCTTCTTTCACCACTAGAATCAATCTTGCAGATCTCCCACTGAAAACGGTCTACCACAAGCCCAAGTGAAACCCCTCAGCAACAAAGGCGTCCCCTTGAAGCCAAATCTGCTCTGATACCAAATGTAGGTTTTAACCCCGTACAGAAATTACTGCATACGAATTCTAAAACACAGAAAATAAACAATGCGAGAGCATAAAACATAAAACACATATACACAGAGATTTTCACCTGGATCCCAAAACGGAACTACTATCTTGATTTTTCATTATGTTCCTTTCAATGTTAAAATACATATTTATACATGACGAAGCATCCAATACCATGGACCAAAAAACCATCACGTCCAATACCATGGACCGAAAATCATGCACAAAACCATAGGTGGGTCCACCCAACCTAACATAGGGTCCAAAACCAAAATTTTGTGAGGCACTGCCCTGAACCCCATAAAGTGGGGTTACGGGTGCCCTTCAAACCCCCTGTTAACTTTGTGGAAAGAATATAACACAACCCAACAAACAACACTTCTCACCTTATACACATCATGGCTGGTATAATCTCAGCCTATAATGAACTCCCCGACCCTCCGCCACCCAAAGAATGCAGAACACATGCCCCTCCTAACATTGACAAAAGCACTCCTTGGAGTTTCTTTGATGGCGCTGCAAATCAACGGGGCCGTGGGGGAGGTTTCATTATATATATCAATGAACAACACTTCTTCAAGGTCAAGATGGGATTAGGAGCTGGAACAAATAATTTTGCGGAACTCATTACTCTCCGTCATTTACTTCATTTCTCTTTGGGGCACCATTGCATCAATTTAAATATTTTTGGGGACTCAAAGATCATCATAGACTGGTTCAATGGCATTACTGCATGTCACATACACACACTCAGTAATATATTGAATGAAGTTAATATATTCAAGGCTGAATTTAATAATATCTCTTGCAAACATATTTATAGGGAGCATAACTACAGTGCTGACCAATTATCCAAGGAGGCCTCGGCATTGCCCAGAGGAAAGTGGTTGATACAAGAGCAAAGGGGGACAAATGAATACCGTTATTTTCATCGGACATATATATACCAGCATTACCAGCGGGACAACAGTCCCTGATCTTTTAGTTGTTTTTTGTCAATACTGTAAGAACATCAAAATTTTTGCAATCTACATAGGCTTATATATATAGTTTTATTTTTTTAATGGGCCCTGCGTGGCTTTTATACAGGCTTATATAGGCATAAAAAAGATAATCAAAACTGATATTATGGAAAATCGCCCTGCATGGTGTATCTAGACAACTAATAGTACAAATTTTGTGTCAGTCCATGGTGACTTAGTTACAGCGTATGCAACAACATCTACAATATGTAATTTTTCTACATTAATGAAAAATTACAGATTTTTCCAGTGGAAAAACACTTCTCACCTTATTTGATCCATGCAAGCTGCTATGATGGATCTATAACTTGTATGGGCACAGTTCCATCCATGAGTGCATGTTGCACCCCTTACTATACCTGTTCCCACTGCAACTCATTCTCTCATCTATGTAGCTCATGTTCTTCCTTGAGTTGTTTCTTCATCACATGCAACTCCTTCTCTATTCTGTTCTTTTCCTTCATGTGATATTCATGTTGTGCCGTGACCTCATAGCCTGAGTCTCTAAAGTTGCTTTTATCACAAGTGGATCTTCTTGAGCTTGCAACTCTTTTATGCCTTTGTGTTGTCAACAACCTTCCTCCTGCATTCATTACATCCGATATGGTGATTTTAGCTACTGTTGACGGTGTTACTTATTTTGTTTCTACTGTCATCATATCTTGATGTCCTTTTCTACGAACAGCTCGATTTATTCATGGGTAGGCAAGTTCATAGACACTTGCTCGACTGCATCCCCAAGTGTAATTTGAACAGCGTCTTCGACTATGCTCTCCTTGAAACCATTGTACCTATGCTACTGAGAGGTAGATGAACACCTATGATACCTGGATACATGGAAACACTCATGGAAAGAAATCTATCACTTGAAAACCAAAACGAACTTGAGAACTGACTTGCAACATACCTGTGTGAGTGATCATGAACATTACGCAATTTCTACTTGAAGGTCAGGAGATTGACTGCAAAAACTTCACAAGGCACAGTGATTGTTGTTAGGAGGGTGACTGATAGCTGGAATTGTACAATGCACATTCCAGCCTAGCTTACTAAGGACTGAAACTGTGCAATGTGCAATTTCGGTCAAAGTGACATGCAAACAACAAGCATAATTACATAGTTTCTGAGGCCAACAGAACACTTCCTCTAAGAATTGTGCACTGCAAGCCTACATGTCAGTGCCTAGCTAGACATGCATAATTTTTGGAGGGAAGGGGGAGCCTTCGCTTCGAAAAATGCACAGTGCTTGCCGGTAAAGGCACGGTATGGGCTAAGGCGGCCTAGCTCGGCCGATGGTGATTGAAAACATGAGAAGTATGAATGCATGATGAGATGAGTGCAAACAAGAGTGAATGATCATACATGCAAATAACAAGTGTAGGATTCAGAAAATGAGAAATCATGCATGTGTGTGAAACGAGTCACCGCAATGGGAAGAGTGCATGCAAAATCAATTTCATGCATGCGACAGTAGTGAGATGTTAACGAAAACTGAAACTGATCTAGAATTAAATAGGAATGCAACACATTATAGATATAACCATACATATAGTGATGTAATAGAAATAACACTTCATTTCATTACTATAAAATACCGAAATATGCTTACAAATAGAAATGGAAATAAACTAGCTAGGGCGATGGTAGCTTATCTCTAAGAAGAGATGTGGCGGCTACATGCCTATGAATTGTGTTACAATGAGGCTTGAAGACCTGTATATTGTTGAGAAACAATGGAAAACCATAAACATCCGAAAACCTAACCCTAGGAGATGAAGCGCCAAACTATGGGCCTCGTTTTGGGTAAAATTGTACATCAACTTCCCGTGGTCGTAACTTTGGCAAATGATCTCTATTTGACGTGCACAATACCTCGTTAGAAATTTCTATATGAGGACTAAAACTTTGGGAAGACCAACATCAGTCCATGGACCTATGTTGCTCCTAGTTTTCCCAAAAAATGTCATTTAGAGCCTTAAAACAGCTTCGAAAGTTTAGGACCCGAACAATTGCTAAAAATAGTAAATTGTGCTACAATTAAAGAAACTGAAAAAATAAAAGAAACAATGGTGGCGGTCCAAGTGGAATTGGCGGGTAGTCACCAATATCCACCTGGATCATCCCCCCCCCCCACTTAGGAAGCAATGGTCCCCATTGCATTGAGTTTCCCCATGAGATGAAGAAACTTCTGCTCAACTTTGTCCCTGGTGAGCCACTTCCCCTAGTGAAGGAGTTGACCTGCTTTGACAACTTGATACGGCTGGATCTTCTGCTGGTGAGTGTGCTTGATCTGTGTGTCCATGATCCAATCCATTGTAGCTTATTCCATGCAATCTGGATTTAACTTTGTGGGTGTGAGCTGTTCTGCAAAGTCATATGTGTCTAGTAATGGTGGAAAGTATGGTCGAAGGTAGTACACATTGAACACTAGGTGCAGGACAAGGAATGGGGGAATGTTGAGCTCGAATTAATTGTCTCCCACAACCTTGGTAATGGTGTAAGGACCATATCAAAGTGGTCTAATTTTCTGATAGGCTCCAGTAAGGCATTCCTTTTGCAAATGCAACTAGAATTTGTCACCCACCTAAAACTTGTGTGGCACCTGATGTTGATAATTTCGCTTCTTGTACTTGGAATTTCATTTCTCCAGAATGTCATGGACCTGCTAGAGAATATGTTGGATGTGCTCAATGAAGTTGTTTGCCTTATCTGTTTTGGATTGGACTTGAACCAAATTTGCCTGAGTAGCTGCAAATGGCATGGCCACATAAATGGGACTTAGTGGCTGGAAGCCCAAGGCCACTTGAAAAGGGATGTGGCTAGTCGAGCTGTGGAGAGTCCAGTTATAGCTTTGCTAAACACAGGGGAGGCTCTCATCCCATGTGCATGGATTCTTTGAGTTGTACATGTGAAAAATGTGTACGATCATCCTATTGACAACCTCTGTCTGGCCATTAGTTTAGCGATGGAAGGTTGTGGGCTTAGTGAGTTTGGTGTCCGACATCGACTAGAGACTGGACCCAAATGTACTAAGGAACCTACTATCTCGATCTAAGATGATAGACTGTGGGATCCAAAAGTGTACCCACACTCGTTCAAAGAAGAGTTTAGCAGTGGCTTCTGCTGTTATATTCTTCTTACAGATCGCCATAATGGCCATCTTCGATAACCTATCGACGACCACAAAAACACAGTTGTTTCCATTCTTAGTAGAAGGAAGGCCTCACATGTAATGCATGGAAATGGATTCCCAAGGTTGACTAGGGGTAGGCAGCGAGGTATAGGGGCCTTGATTCTTGATGGTTGGTTTGGCAATGGCACAGGCAGTGCATAATCTGATGTACTTCCCGACATCCTGTCAAAGATTCAACCAATAGAAATAATTTTGTAGTACTTCCACCATTTTATCAACCCCAAAATGCCCAAAAACCCGACTGTATTGTGCTTCCCAAATCATCTTGCGACACTCGCTTGAAAGAACACAAAGATGAACCATGTGGCATAACAGGGAATCCTGAAGGTGAAAATCTAGAACATGCTGACCCTCCAAGGGTGTTTGGTATGTGTGGCAAAATTATGGGTCTCGTTTGTAGAGAATTGGCCGATCAGAAGTCTTATGTCCACAAGAGTTGAGCACAGTGGTTAACGCCATGATAGGTGGTCGACTAAGGCAATCTGAAAGATTATTGGTGCTACCCTTCTTATACTTGATATTCAAATGGAACAGTTGTAGGTATGTGGAACAATTTTGATGGCGATCATTTTGAAATTTCCCTTGGGTCTGTGTGAATGGTAGGGGCTGGTGGTCTATGTGCATGACTGTTTCGTTCCCCAAAATGTAATGCTGCCATTGTCGATAGGCCTGCACAATGGAATACATCTCTTTGTCATAAGTGGACACTTCCGGACTGTGTCTGAAAGTGTCTCACTATGATATGCCACTAGATTCTCGTGTTGAGTAAGGACTACCCTAGTAGCATAGTCAAAGGCATCTATTTCAACCTCAAATGGTCACTGAAAGTTTGGTTGTTACCGAGAAGAGGCAGTGTTTCAAATATGTGAATGCCTTCTATTGAGATTTAGACCAAAAGAATTTTTCTTTCGCTCCTCCCTTGGTGACTTGACTCAAGGGCCAAGTGATAAGAGAAAATCCCAACATGAACCTGCGGTAAAAGTTGGCAAGACCCAGAAAGCTGCAGAGTTCTGTAAGAGTGGTTGGCGATGGGCAATCCCAAATGACTTGTATATTAGTTGGATCCACATGCACCCCCCGTTCATCAATAATGTATCCCAGATACTGAACCTGTGTCATGCCAAAAGTGCATTTCTCCAAATTGGCACATAACTTGTTTTGCCGCAGTGTTTGGAGAGCCTGTCAGATGTGGTGGAGGTGACCTTGCCAACTCTGGCTGAAGATCAAGATGTCATCCAAGTATACCACTACAAATGAATTGGTGAATGGCCACAAGATGTCATCCATTAGCCTCATGAAGGTTGCAGGAGCATTCATCAATCTGAAAGGCATAACCAACCATTCGAAAAGGCCCTCCTTGGCTTTGAAGACATTCTTCCACACACCGAAGGGTTTGACTGGTACTTGGTGATATCTTGACTTCAAATTGATCTTACTGAAATATTTTACCCCCTTCAGTTGGTCCAATAGGTCATCAATCACTGGGATCGGTTAGCTATTATGAACAATGATCTTGTTTAGCGCCCGATAGTCAATACAGTCTCCAAGTCCCATCATTTTTCTATACCAAAATGGTCGAACTCCAACAGGGCGATGAACTCAGATGAATGTGACCTTTCTACACCAGTTCATAAATCTGCCTCTGTTACATAACATTTTGTCACTATCCCTGTACTCCCCATTCCTTGATCCTGAAGGACCTCTATAGTGAACCCCGCATGCACTTCCATCATGAAGAAACTCCCATTATGTCTCTCTTCATGAGCATATCATTTCCCTTTTGCACCATTTACCTAAAACTTTTATTTTGACCAATTTACAAGACCGGCGCTAATGACCTTTGTCTCCCCCATGCTGATGTGCAGAGATTAGCACTATTCCCTGCACCGATCAGTGCGACTGAGTTGTGTTCCAGTCACGCCAGTCCTGTTATGGAAAGTTTTTTAAATTAGAGCTGAAGCTTCCATATCTATAAGCTCGGTAACGAAAGTCTGGTAAATGGTTTGGCTGGATGGGGTCGAGGATGACATTTTGGGATCCTTTCCCTTATAATGATGGAACTACCTCAATGGATATGTCCTTCTCCCATGAGAAGCGGATCCATCTCCCATCCATATATGGAATATTTCCTTCTCATCGGAGAAGGACTTATCCCTTGAGGTAGTTCCATCATCATAGGGGAAAGGAGCTCAAAATGTCATCGTTGACCCCACCTGGCCAAACAATTTACCAAGCTTCTGTTACAGAGCTTCTAGAGATGGAAGCTACAACTCTAATTTAAAAAAATTTCCATAACAGGATAGGTGCAACTGGAACACATCTCAATCGCACCAATTGGCGGAGGGAATAGTGCTAATCTCTGCACATCAGTGTGAGGGAGACAAAGGCCATTAGTGTCAGTCTTGTAAATTATGCAAAATAAAAGTTTCAGGGGAAATGGTGCAAAAGGGAAATGATCTGCTCATGAAGAGCGACATAATGGGAGTTTCTTCATGAGGGAAAAACATGTGGGGTTCACTGTAGAGGTCCTCCAGGATCAAGGAACGAGGAGTATAGGGATAGTGACAAAATGCTGTGTAACAACCTCTTGATTTCATTGTTCTCTAGAATGGAGCATGGATAGATTGGTCCATTGGGAAGTAGCACACCTGGGGTCAGATCAATGGAGTGCTTGACTTGACAGTGTAGAGGAACCTCTACAGGGGAGGTGAAGATATCCTCATACTCCTCCACAAACTTGTCCATCTATAGTTTTCATGTGGAGGGGGCTTGTCACACGGAATAAGTTGATATTGCGGACAAGATAGACCTTCCTAGAATCTAAAGAAGACCTAATGACAAGCAAACCAACCAGACACTATCTTTCTCTAAATATGCTTTTATAAACAATAGCAAACAAGTGTTTTTAGGGCCTACCTTAGGTCCAACGCTAGCTTGTGGATGCCCTCGCTCCTTCGATCCAAATGAGTTCCTTTTCGCGAATCTGCAAACACAAACAAGGCAAACAAATTAAATAGCACCTGAAAAGCCA
Source organism: Pinus tabuliformis (assembly GCA_031772625.1). Classification (NCBI taxonomy): domain Eukaryota; kingdom Viridiplantae; phylum Streptophyta; class Pinopsida; order Pinales; family Pinaceae; genus Pinus; species Pinus tabuliformis. The sequence continues at coordinate 62,148,051 of CM062805.1, read as the reverse complement.
ATTGCATTAAAACATATTTAACATGAAAGTCAAGGAGTCCATGAAACAAATAACATAAGATACTTGTTGAGAAAAATGAGTTTGATTGTATTAATTCAAAAGAAGAAGAACCTTACAACCTTTGCCTTGACGTTGTACAAGCTCCTCCCAGGGTCCAGCAAGAAGTCTCCTCTACTTTGACAAGTTTCACTCACTCCCAATGAAACCAAAAAGGTATGTGATCTCTCCTCTTTAGGCTTAACTAGGAAGTCTTGATTTCACCAGCATTTACCCTCAAAAATGTTTAGCTTCTAACCTCCCTAGCAACCAGCCCAATGCCTCTATTTATAGTGCAATGGAGGGATGTTACTAGGTCCTCCTTCAAAGGGATAAAGCCCTCCTTCAAAGGGATAGCTCCTCTCCTCAAGGGATTAGCTCCTTCTCTTTTGGGATGCATGAACCACCTCAGAGCAAACAATCCATGTCAAAATTCCTTCTAGAAACCTCTAGAATTAACCCAAAGTGAGTTTTTTAAGATAAAACTTGCACCTTTTGACTTTCCCAAGGGTCCACAACTACACCGTTAGGGACAGAGCGGGCAGGTCCGCAGTTCTTTTACATAGAAGGTGCGGGACCGCAGGTGACCATGAGAGAAAGTGCGGAACCAGAGTTACATTGATTTTTAATGTCTTTCTCTCTTTTCCAAAGCTTGATTTGAAGAACTGAGGTCTGAGACTTGCTTAGGAGGATAGTACAAGTGATGATAGACCCATACTGACTGAAAATAATCATGATGACGATATTTTTGTGTAACAGATTGCCCCCTAAAGTGTGAAGTCTGTAGTAGATGAGGATTTCTTATCATTTAGGAAGAGTGAAGTAATTTATCATTTCGAGGATCATCTTGTGTAGAACCCGGTTGGAACCTGTAAAAACATTCAATGCAAAATATATATATGAGATCATATCATCGCTGAGGTAGGCATTCCCATACTCAGATCAAAATTGACTAGAAAAACTAACTACTGCTCTGATATAGGAATGATCTTGTAAAACATCACAAGTAAAGACTCATGTGGACACAGTATGGACACAACCATCTGTTTATGAATAGTCATTTATATAATGAATACAAAATTCCTCGCAGCCTGGATTGTGGAAACTAGATCCAGGGTCTTCATTTCTACTTCCCGAAATAGTACGATTCTATCCATGCGAATGAATGTGTTGATGTCGAACATGGTAGAAACCACTTGATTACCAGTCAATGATGTAAACTGTTAACAAGTGTGAGAGAAACCACCAGTGATGTCAATGGCTCTCAAAGTACCCAGTACAATCCATGAGATGCAAATAAATGTGTTGATGTCGAGCATGTCACGGAATCCTTTGATCGAAAGTCAATGATGTAAACTGTCGTCAAAGGCGAGAAACCTGCCATTGATGCATGCAGATCTCAAGGTACTGACGATTCTTAGATCCTCTTTCTAGATAATGAGCTGATGTCGATAGAAAGCGATCCGTCGTAGGAAAGCCCACAACACGAAATCATAAATCAAGTTGAAGAAATTTAGTTCCAAGAACTGACTCAGGGATGGTCAAGATGGATGATAGATATTTTGCAGATGAATGGCTTATTGGCAGTGACCTCTTGAACACAAAACGACACGACAGATGGTTTGGTGACGATTGACCCAAAGTTAATACCCAGAAACTGGCTGAAGACTTTCAATGTGGTTTGATAAACTGTTAGGCAAAGGATTTCCCAACCCAGGTGAATAAAAGTGTCATGTTCAAGAGCGGTTACAAAGTATGACAAACAGGCTCATTTTCCTCTCTTTTCCCCCACCATTTCTGGCAAGTACCTCTTTATTTTTGACAAGCTTGAGGAGGATAACATTTGCTTGATTATAAGCTCATCCTTCGGAAGAGTCCAACTTAGTTTAAATTCGAACCCTAAGAAAGAGTGGTTCGTTCCTGTTTGTAATTGAACAGGTCCTTTACTATGAAATTTTAACGAGTCCAGTATAGGAGAAACTCGGCGTTTTTCAATTTTAGAGAGTCTGAAAAAACTTAAGAAGACTCCAGGGTTGACCTTTTTCGTAAATTTGTGTCTCCCAAGCCCAAAAGAGTATAAAATATTACTTGAGAGAACCGCTTGATCTTTTACGACCAAGGAGTACTTTTCGTCATTAGTGCCTTTGACCCGAAAAAGTAAAAAAGCGATGAATGACACGTCGTTTTATAACCAATATCGAATTTGAAATGACAAAAATCCAACAATATTTTAATGTTTTTACGGTCGGAAAAGAGCTGTAAGCGGACCGTCTTTTAATTCCATTTTAACGAGTTTAAAAGAAACACTCGGCAATCTTTTCATGTTTTAGGAGTCAGAAAAGAGCTTAAAGATGACTCTACATGTTTTTCTGTCGAAAATGATAGATTTCGGCTGAATAATCCTTTATTCTGCACAAAAACACAAACATTACTCATACATGTTTGAAATGGATAAAAATGTCGCAAAATAGCTTTTCAAAGTGAAACATAAACAAATTTGCGATTTATTTACTCAAAAAACTTATAAAAAGGACCTTTGCCAATTCATTTTTACCGTTTGAATTTGGGTGAGAAAATAGTGCTTTTGCTTAGAAAACTTCCCATGAAGATTGTGGAAAATCCAACCGTCGAAATCGAGCGTTGTCATCTCCAGGTAATCCACATCATCCTACTCTTCATTTTCAACTGTTTAGTTTTTTGTTTTAGTCCTTCATTTCATTTTTGGGAGGGTTTTTAGGCGCAAAACCCGTGCGCGGGGGCCCGCAGGTTTACCATTGCGGGCCTGCGGACCCCGACTTTTTCTCCATTGGGAAAAAGCTCGGGGTCCGCACCTTCCATGTAGACAAAGTGCAGTCCCATGCACTGTGTCTAATCTGGAGGGTGCGTACCCCGCCGCAAGGGTTTTGAACCCAAAAATTCTCAAAAATGGACCAACCAAAATATTTTCTAGAATTTAATTAATCTTTATACTTGATGCAGAGAGCACATCATGCTAGATTGGCGTGAACGAGAGCATGAGGACGTGATGCTGCCACATGGAATCATCAGCCTTCACTTGATGCTTTGAGGGTGTGCGGACTATACAAATTCTGGGCCATTCCTGGCATGAGGGCTCAAGTGGATTTCTTACAGCGGCTGGTTGACAGATGGAGCATACAGGACCAGTGCTTCTTCATTGGTGGACATATATTTCTTGACTGGTTTGCCCAAGAGAGGCGAAGACTTGACTCTGCACGGGACTAGGCCAGGTGGCCAGTCTATCGATAGCCTCCGGCTAGAGTACTGCAACAGCCAGGCTAGAGACAAAGGGATAGACATAAAGATGATATACCATCCTGAACTCATGGTGATTGTGTTTACTGTCACCAGACTTTGTGGAGCTGCCGCATAACATATTGCCACCGGATCCCAGATGCGTATGGCAGTTGATTGCTTTCGAGGCACCATCTTCAACTGGTGTGATGCCGTGTTGGCCAATGTGAAAGGCCAACTGACCAGGGCCAAGAACGGACGACTAAAGACCTTTGGTTATGGGGCTTTGGTCGTGAGTTTTGGCCTGGAGAGGGTTCCTATGCCGATCCCACAACACCTTACTGTTGGAGCTGCGCTTCCTCGAGAGCCCAAACTGATGCGATGGGTCGCAGTCATGGCCCGTCACCCGGACGAGAGGACAGAGGTTGCTCAGTTCAAACCTGAGTATTTCCAATGGCTGGAAAACCAGGTCTTTTCCATTCAGGACTTTCCTTACGCTGGGATAGATTTTCGTGGTGACCCAGACATGGCTCTTCCACCAGGAGAGCAGTGGGACGAGTCAGGTAAAATCCTTTCCAACATTTTCCTATTTTAATTTTTTTTTATTTTTCCATCGTCTCAAAACTGATAGTAAAAATTTTAAAATGCAGATGTGGGTCCACAGCGACCAGCCGCTCTCCGGCCTTTCGAGAGGAAACAACCAGTTGCACCCGCGCTAGCCCCACAGGATGAATCAGCAGAGGTTTTGGCCGAGTTGGAGGGTCATCTCGAGCGCTTGACAAGAGATATTCCTGAGACCAGTATAGATGACATTCCTCATCGACTTCAGCGCTATGTGATTGGAGTCCCGGGACCTTTTAGGAGGTTCCTTTGCAAGGTGGCCCGTGAAGTGGTTTCTTATAGAGATCATCACCAATGATAGGATGATCGCCTATTGTGGGCACATGTGACATTTTTGTTTTTTGTACTTATCATTTTTGCCGATCATAAGGTGTTTTTCAACCTATGATCGAAGACGATGTATTTTTTGACACACTCCTATATATATATATATATATATATCACTATTACTAGCTTATCTTGTTAATCATGTTATGGAATGATTTTAAATTTACATGTATGATTATTGCAAATGTCTATTTAAAATTCGAGAAGCAATTGCATCTGCTAATGTATTTAAAGACCTTGGAATATGATGATATTCAACGTAATCAAACTCACATTCCAAGAGACGCACTCTCAAAAATAATCTTAATAACATTGGATTTCTAATGGCATACACTCTATTAAGCTGTAATACAACGAGTTCAGAATCTAACCTCACTATCAAACTCTGAATCCCAAATGAAATAGATTCAGACAATAACTCAATCACTACACTATACTCGGCAATGTTGTTTGTTGTTTGACCGAGGCTTACCCCATGCATAGATACTAACTCGTCAGAGGGCGAATAGATAACCCAAGCTGCGGAAGAGATGTTCCATGTATTACGACAAGCACCATCAGCGAAACCAATGTATGTTTGGAGAGGCATCGACATCTGCAATATCAAGAGTAAAACCAAGATAAGCAGGAATAATGGCGAAAAAACACTCTTTAAGCTAAGCACACTGTTTAAACTAAAACACACCAGCTAGAAAGAAAAACTATCCTAACTAAAAATCTCCATACCCATTCTTTTAAGCATAATACCTCTTCAAGTAAAGGCCATTTCTGGGTTTACCCAAAGAGTCCCCATCAAAGTCTACCAATTCATAAGCCCCTTTGGCTAGCTTTCGCTTGACAACATAGGGACCATGCCACATAGGAATGAATTTTCCAGCGCCTAATTTATCATTAGCTTGATCATACACTAAGACTAGATCTCCTTCCGAAAAATTTCGAGGGGTCACATTTCGATCATACTGAGCTTTCATTCGTTTTGCGTGAGTCTTGATCGCCAATGTAGCATCACGTCGATTCTCATCTAATTGAGCTAAGTGTAACAAACGCTTTTCCTCTTCAGAAGTGGCTGGAAGTAACTCGATGGCCATTTGTAGTGACGGGATTTCGCATTCAATGGGTAACACGGCTTCTAAACCATAGACTAGTTGGAAAGGAGTGAACCCTGTTGATGTTTTTACTGAAGTTCGGTACGCCCAAAGCGCTGAAAATAGCATGTTGTGCCAATTTGACCGATGAATCCCAATGATTCGTCGGATCATGAGAACTAAAACTTTGTTGATGGATTCAACCAGACCATTCGCTTGTGGATAATAAGGGGTTGAACTATCGTGACGTAAACAAGCTGGCCTGTAAGTTTGGTCATCATAACGTTTCGAAAATGACACCCATGATCAGTGATTATCGCTTGCGGGACACCAAACCTAGCAATTATATGATTGAACACGAAAATTGTAGTTGTCTTGCCGTCTGCCTCGAATGTAGGCATCGCCTCGGCCCACTTAGTAAAATAATCTACCGCAAGGATGATATACGCATGCCCCCCAGCCGAGTGAGGGTTACATGTAATAAAATCGATACCCCATTTGGCAAAAGGACCAACGACAATTATAGGGTGGAGAGGAGCAGGTGGAGCACGCATCTTACGATAAAAAATCTGGCAGTTGTGGCATTTTCGGACCGCCGTAATACAATCTTTAAATAAAGATGGCCAGAAGTATCCAGCGCGCAATATCTTTTGGGCTGTGGCAAACCCAGACATATGACCGCCACAGGCTCCAAAGTGACAGTCATTTAGAACCCTTTCAACTTCCTCTGAGTTAAGCAACGTCAAAAAAGAGAATCCGCCCCACGACGATAAAAAGTATCTCCAATAATTCTGAATTGTTGGGACTGGAATCGAATTTTCCGACGTTCTGACCTTGAAATTTCTGGCCGAAAGGATTGGGTCTGGAGATAAACAATGATATCCCCATACCACGGATCTAAAGTGCTGATTAGAAACAAGGATTCGTCTGCAATGGGCTCCTCCGCCACAGTTTCCGTGTCAGCACGCGGGAAGTCACACATTAACTCCGTAAAAACTAAAGATTTCTTAGACTTAGATTTCTCAAATTCCAAGTCGAACTCTTGCAGGATAATGATCCATTTAGAGTACTTTCCCCCTAGAAATTGCTTGGTCAAAATGTAGATCATAGGGTTGCAATCCGAAATTACCGTAGTTTTACGTAGTAGAATGTAGTGACGAAAACGTTGGACAGCTTGGACGGCTGCCAATGCCAATTTCTCCACATGTGAGTATTTTAGCTCAGTGGGATTTAACGTTCGACTAAGGTAATATATCACATGTTCAATTCCTGATTCATCTTCCTGAACTAAGACCATTCCAATGGTGGAATGAGAGGCGGCGAGATACAAGAAGTAATCCTGGTTGTAGTTGGGAGGATGCAACAACGGTGCATGGGTCAACGCGTGTTTGAGTGCATCAAAAGATTTCTGAGCTATCTCATCCCAATAGAATTCAGTGTTTTGCTTCAACATCCAGGTAAAACACTTTGTAACCTCGGCATAGTTAGGAATGAATCGTCGTAAAAAGTTTTCTTTCCCCTGCAAACTTTGGAGTTGGCGAAGACTCGAAGGAGGAGTCAATTTGATGATAGCTTCGACCTTTGAGGGATCAACGCGAATGCTGGCTTTTGAAACTACAAACCCCAGCAATCGACCCGTTTCTATACAGAAGACACATTTGTGTGGATTCAACCGAATCCGATAATGCCTACACCTCATAAAGATTGCTCGTAAATGGACGAGGTGATCAGCTCGACGTAATGAATGAGAAGGCAAGTCATCGAGATGTTTAACTCTGAATCAGGATGTTTCATTGGATTCTGAGGTTCCCTGACATATTCAGTTGTAAAAATTGATGAGAAATCATTTTCAAAATGATCATCCTCAGGTAAAAACGAAGATCTGTGATGGAGATCTTCCCATGGTAAATCATCTACACATAGGATTTCACGAATTTTCTCATTAGAGTGAACAAGTTCAGAAAATGTAGTTAAATCCGAGGATGATGTGAAAAGTGATTTCTCATGGACCACATTCATTAAGTCATTTTTGGTTGAACACGAGTCGGCAAAACACTGCACGGCTTCATAGGCAATTTCATATGGACTCAAAGGCATGGAATCACCAAATGAGTCTATCTCAGATTCAAAAGGAATGATCCAAGGATCATCATAAACAATGGTGTCTGATATAATCATATGAATGGTTGCAAATGAAGATGATGCGTTGATTGGAGGAAAAGGAAAAGTTCGGAGTAAACCGACATCTTTAACTAATCCTACTCCAACATCCTTATATGCGATAGTCATTTTACCAACATGCTGAATACTTTCCGAAGAGGTTGGGTCGAATGAAAAGTAAGCCAGCTAGTCTATTGTTACGATCTTTCCATTGTGTGGAAAGTTTATTACTCGAAAGACCGATGAAACGACCACTGTCATAGCGTAAGACCAACTTCGACCCAAGAGAAGGTTGTAGTCTAGAGGGGCATCAACCACCTCCACATCTAGACTAACGGTTTTTCCTTCAACCCCTATAGTCAAATCCTGTAGAATGCCAAAAGGATGAAATCCACGGCCATCAAAGGTCTTTAGAATCGTTGGGGATTAATTTAGTGAAGGAGAACCAAGCGATCTCCAACACTGTATCGACATAATACACGTTGAGGCTCCCTCATCAATTACAGTCTGATGAGTAGGCCTGTTTTTGACTATCATTGGTATCTGGAAAGCCATTTGATGAGGCAAACACAATGTACTATTTTCTAGATCGAAAATTATTAGGTTCGGGTCTTGAATATCAACAACTCCTATAGCCGACAAAAGTAATTTACGTTGTGCTGGGCATGATTGCAGCACTTCTAAAGCCGACACTGCTGAGGGTGAAACAGCTAAATCCTCAACAATGTTATAATTCTGAGCCGCTCTCGCATGTGGATTGAAAGCTGACTTTCGAAGTATACCCTTGGCGGGTGGTTTGATTACCAAGTCTGGATTAGGTTTCTCGATCTGTAGTGGATCGGAATCGGGAGCTGAGGTTGATGGATTAGAATGAGAAGATTCTGCTTCTTTACCATCAACAAGATGCTCACTACCATAATCTTGCGATCGAGTCGCAATCCTAACATGGGACATCATCAGTATGGGTTCTTCATTGGCACTCGAGGATGAACCTATCATCTTGTTGTCTTGAGCCGGAAAAGGATCCTTCAAAACAGTAGGAGTTTGGGAACCCTTGACAATCTTTGCAACCTCTGCACGATGAGGGCAGTCTCTTGTAAAATGTTCATCGTCACAAATGAGACAAGGATAACGAGGTTTGCACTTTTCGTCATTGGATTCCGCCTTTTCAGGTTTCTCCTTTGAATTTTTGTCCGTTTTATTCTTCTTCTTTCCTTTCTTCTTCCCACCGGATTTTGATTTGGCTGTAGATGACTCTACAACGTGAATATCGGCGGAAATCTCTGCAGAGGAATCTCCTGTTGGGGAATCAGGCAAGGTTATAATAGGAGAAGAATTCTTAGAAGACTTCTTCTTACTTTTAGTGTTAACTGTGCCAATCATACCATCGGCGGCATGAGATCTCGAAGGAGCTGCAGCGATTTGATTTGACTTGGGAAGATCGGGGATTTTTTCATGTAACGTACCTGACTGAGTATAGACCAAGTCAAAGTACTGTGCTTGAGCAATGAGTTGCTCCTCAGTAACAACTCCGGCTTTAGCAACATCTTCTGTGATCTTTGGCAACAAAGATTTTACAAACCACTTAGCCAAGATTTGATCCGGAATAAATACCTTCACTAAACGACGTCGACGTCTCCACTCGTGAATATGATCTGAAATGTACATGGATGTCGATTGTTTTAGCGAAGTTAACAATTCCGTGCCATTGTCATACCGGACTGGCAACTGAAAATGAGTTAAAAACGAGGTAGCTAACTGACTAAAATTATAAAAAGTGCCTCGCGGTAACTCAATGTACCACTTGGCCGCGAGACCAATTAGAGTGCGCTGGAAAAGTCTAACACAGATCGAATCATCTGTGATGGAGTTAGACGCAGACCAGAGGTGGTAAGTCATCACGTGGTTCGATGGGTCCTCTCCTGATTTACCTTCGAACTTGGGAATGTCACTAGGCAACTTATTCGACATTGGTGGCCAAAAATGAAGATAATTAATGGGATCGTTCATTAGGCACGACAAGTTAGGTAAGTCCAAAGTTGCGATAAACAGTAACTGCCGATTAGGATCCCTAAAACTCTGGGTCATGAGAGCAGCCCCAGAGGAGGATATCTAGGATAACTAGGAATAGGAATCGCATTCGAGATATTGTATCCTCCCGGAAAACCAAGATTAACCGGACCATACTGGGGTTGTTGAGGTTGTTGATAAGTGTACCTAGGATACGATTGATACTGATAAACTGGCTGGTGGACAGCAGGAACGAATTGCTACTGTCCCTGGTACGGTTGATAGGTGAATTGTGGTTGACTTGTGACAACCGTACTTAAACTAGGTTGTCCTACAGGCATCTGAACCGAATTTTGAATTGTAGATCTAGACGGTGGTAAAGATGTATGAGGAGTAGATACAGGAACAATAGAAACCGGAGCTGTCGATACTCCAGAAGTAGGTGGGGTAGATTGAACAGATGTTGCGGCAGTTGTAGCAGTCGTTTGAGGTGGAGTACGAGGTGTACTAGGCCCAGGCTAAGAAACTACCGAAGGTACAAAAGTTTGAATGTTAGAGTGGACTGGTTGCTGGGATGTACCAGAAACTAAGGGTTGTCCAGTTTGAGATGACAACTGTACACTTGGCTGCAACACCTGTTGGGTTTGTGATGGATCCAACACTATATTCATTCCGGGGTACTGACCCATAACTGGTTGAGAATATTGAGGACCATAACCGGGTTGAGGGTAGGATTGATAATTGAAAGGTACATTTCCCGTTCCTTGAACAAACGTTTGACCTTGGGGTGGTTGGAAACCTTGGTTCGAGTATTGACCTTGGGGTTGATACCCTTGAGGCACATACTGATACTGGGGTTGACCTTGAGGTATAAATTGATATTGGGGTTGACCTTGGGGTACATATTGAGTCTGGGGTTGACCTTGAGGAACGTACTGTCCCGTAGGTATGTACTGTCCTTGAGGTTGCCCCCAAGATGCAAATTGTGTACCTTGAGGTTGCCCCCCAGGCGTTAATTGAGGCTACCCCCAGGCGGTAACTGGCCACCTTGAGGTTGAGGATTGGGAATAGAACCTGACATAAGAATAAGAATGTTGCTTCTAACCCGCTCAATGGGTTGAGGAGATGCTCCCAAAAAAGTACCAGAAAGAGACTGATACCCAGAGGGAACAGATGGACCGCCATACAAAAAGGATTCGGGCGATTGAGTAAACATGGATGACTGTCCTGACATATTGATGGGAGTATAAAAACCTCTAGGTGTTGAGTGATAAGGAGCACGAGGTGGTGAAAAACCTAACCCTGAGTTTTCTAAATAATTAGTCAAAGAAAGATACCAAGAACTGCTCCTAGGTGGACTGTAAAAACTTGATTCACGCTCCCTTAGTTCAATGACAGGTTGATTTTCAGGGATAGGGATGCCTACTTCTTCTTCTTCCGGAGCAAGTTCTTCAATAGAAATAAGGCCAGAAGGAAGATCTTGAGTAATTACTCTTTCTAACCTAGGTGAACCGGGACCACTAAAAGTTGGAGAAACAAACCCCGATGTTGGAGTAGCAGCAAATTCACTTTCAAGCTCGGATATTTCGGGTTCTTCACCTATATCACTAGTAGATGAAAAGCTACCAGCGATTTCGGAGACAGACATTGATTGCGGATTATATTCTGCTACTGGCGTTTGAAAATCAGGATGTACAATCAAAGACGATTCTCCTTCTTCTGGTGACCCAACTCTACTGTCTCTAGGAGTTACGAGAATTTTAAGCCTTCAAGTTGGCTCGGTACTTCCTCAGGAGGTTGGCCTCGAAGTCTACGGGACTTCCTCAGTAACTCAGCCACGTTTATAATCTCAGGAGACTGGTCCCGAAGTCTACGAGACTGTCTTGGTAATTCAGCCACAGTTAAAGACTTTTAACTACTTCACACACAAACAAAGTAAAATCTCAATGAAAAGCACCTAAAGTCTCTAAAGAACCAAACAAATTTGAATCACACGCCTAAAGAATCTAGGAGATCAAACACACACAAACAGTAACTTTCTGGACCGAAAACACTAGTTGGTGATGAAATCCAACGTCGCAGAGTTCAAAACAGAAATGGCGGTTGGAACAGTTACCCTGGAAACCTGCTTAATGAATAGACTGGCACAAATTCCTTCACTTAACCGTCTCGAGTGACGTGAACCCCCTAGAAAATCCAGGTGAGTCTAGCCGACGTTTACTCCAGGTACAGTGGGATCTTCCCACCACTGTCACCTCAGGAAGAGTCCTAAAGAATATGGCCACTAAGGTTACCAACTGAGACAAATACACCTGGGGGAACAGTCTACGATCCGATACACACGCAAGGGCAGAGTAGCAAGCTCAATCCCCTTGAAGGCTCCTTGACATAATCCAAGGTTTACCAACAAGTGACCCCAGGCTCCTCGACAATGGTTAATCTGAGGTTTACCGTTTTTAATACCTGAATATCTGGCGTCGTTCCCAATGAGGAAGGATTGATTCCCACACTGGTTCAGACACGATCTCGTGCTTCTCCTTTAAAAGAAGCTTTCCCAGAGCATAAATGCAACAATTAGATTTCTTCCCTACCACAAGATACAACTACTTGTTTGTTTTTACTGTCTTGGAGAGTTAATTACTCTCCTACTCCAAGACACTAGCCTAAGCTAAGTTGGTGTATCAAAGCCCTAGAAATAAAAATGTTACTAGGTGAATTTTACTTTAAGCGTTAATCTTAGTGGTTTTTGTTTAAGTCCAAAGGTGCGGAGATGAAACTCGTGGTATGAAGACTCGACTCAAAATTACTAAAAATGCACCTAAGATGATTTAAACAATCTTTTTCTCTTCGATGAACTTCTAAACTAAGAAAGAGTTTGAGAATGCAAATACTTTGTAAACACAAATCTTTCTCAATTAAACAAATTAAAAGAAGAGCTTTTCCTTTCCAAAGCACTCAAAACGAGACAACTAATTATTTCACAAAAATTTCCCTTTTTCATTTCAAAGCATTCAATCACTACAAAAAACAAACTTTTTTCAAAAGAGATTTTTCTTATATTTTGTAAATAAAACACTCAAAACTAATGAAAATGACTAACTTTGAGAGCTACAAACTATAAAAACCTATTTGAAGTCAAAGCCTACTAAAAGTCTTTTTTAAGGATGTTTTACTCAGCTAGATGCAAGCTAAGGACTAATTTATGCAGAATCACAAATCAGTCAAGAACAACCAATTTCGTTTTCTTTTTGAAAATGAAAATCCAAACTCTCAAACACAAGCTTTTCGAAGTTTTGTAAAGAGAAAACTCAAAGCGGATTCCTCAAACAAGGGGAGATTTCATTAATGGTTAGACTCATAAGAAAGCTGGTAGAAACTAAGGTGATCTGAAGTCCCTACACTTCTAACTCAGAGCCACTACACAACCAAAACGAAAAACAAACCCAACAAGAAAAACTCCTAGGAATTTCACCTAAAACCCTAACACTAGTGAAATTAAACCAAGGAAAGTTTTTGACAGGGTACATGCAGGTCTGGGCAATGGCTAAAACCTATAAACAAATTCTAAATTGATAAAAAAGAGAAAATTTTAAAATTTCTCAAAATTTTGAGAGGGTACGCAGGCAGCCTGTTTACACAGGTGCGTTCACGCTCTGTGCACAAAGAAAAAGCGCGTACAGGTACGCACTGTGCTTAACTCAGAGGATGCGTACTTCTCCCAAAACTATGAAAAATAAAAACTAACTCAAAATTAACTAAATCACCCAATCCCACAATCATCAAGTCAAAAACAGAAACAAAAAATACAGTTTCTCAGGTCAAAGTATAAACAAGGAAAACAATCAAGTCCCTAGTGGAGTCGCCATTTTGTCACACGGAATAAGTCGATCTTGCGGACAAGATAGACCTTCCTAGAATCTAAAGAAGACCTAATGACAAGCAAACTAGCCAGACACTATCTTTCTCTAAATATGCTTTTATAAACAATAGCAAACAAGTGTTTTTAGGGCCTACCTTAGGTCCAACGCTAGCTTGTGGATGCCCTCGTTCTTTCAATCCAAATGAGCTCCTTTTCGCGAATCTGCAAACACAAACAAGGCAAACAAATTAAATAGCACCTGAAAAGCCAATTGCATTAAAACATATTTGACATGAAAGTCAAGGAGTCCATGAAACAAATAACATAAGATACTTATTGAGAAAAATGAGTTTGATTGTATTAATTCAAAAGAAGAAGAACCTTACAACCTTTGCCTTGACGTTGTACAAGCTCCTCCCAGGGTCCAGCAAGAAGTCTCCTCTACTTTGACAAGTTTCACTCACTCCCCAATGAAACCAAAAAGGTATGTGATCTCTCCTCTTTAGGCTTAACTAGAAAGTCTTGATTTCACCAGCATTTACCCTAAAAAATGTTCAGCTTCTAACCTCCCTAGCAACCAGCCCAATGCCTGTATTTATAGTGCAATGGAGGAAGGTTACTAGGTCCTCCTTCAAAGGGATAGCTCCTCTCCTCAAGGGATTAGCTCCTTCTCTTTTGGGATGCATGAACCACCTCAGAGCGAACAATCCACGTCAAAATTCCTTCTAGAAACCTCTAGAATTAACCCAAAGTGAGTTTTTTAAGATAAAACTTGTGCCTTTTGACTTTCATAGGGGTCCACAACTACACCGTTAGGGACAGAGCGGGCAGGTCCGCAGTTTTTGTACATAGAAGGTGTGGGACCGCAGGTGACCATGAGAGAAAGTGCAGAACTAGAGTTACATTGATTTTTAATGTCTTTCTCTCTTTTCCAAAGCTTGATTTGAAGAACTGAGGTCTGAGACTTGCTTAGGAGGACAGTACAAGTGATGATAGACCCATACTGACTACAAATAATCATGATGACGATATTTTTGTGTAACAGGGCTTGTCTTGAGGTCATGACCACTATCTTCTTCTTTCCTTGAGTGTGTATCGTCAGGAAAACAAATTTCTCGATTTTGGAAATGAGCTTACTGCATTGTTTCATGGTAACCAAAGAGATGTCGGTAGGCGGTGCTACCTTCAATATCCTATACAACTTATTTCCCAAATTAATAATAACTGCATCAAGCCTTGATTGATACACAACATGTCGCTTCCACAAGTATGGTTGGCCTAGTAGTACATCACAAACATCAAGGGGAGCAATGTCGCACAATACCTCATCCGTAAAGGGCTTGATGTTGTATTGAAGGTGACACTACTGGCTCACACGAAGATCCCTTCCTTGGTTAAGCCACCCAATGGTGTATGGTTGTGGATGTGTTGTGGTTGGTAAGCCTAGTCACTTCATGACCTCTACCAAAATGAGGTTCTTTTGTCTCTCACTGTCGATAATGAACTGTAGTGGGGAGCCCTTTACTCACATCTTGGATTCAAAGTGGTGTTCCACCTCCTCTAGATCTTCAGGTTCCTTCTTCCAGATATTCATGGTGGAAAAGGTGGCATTGGGCTCTGTATCAATAATCTGCTTCCCTTTGTCATTCCCCTCGTCAGGTTCTGACTCAGAGTCAGAACATGCATCTGATTCTAAAACCTTTAGCTTGGCTACCAATGACTACCTGGCCTAACACTCGCTTGTGTTGTGAGTGGAGCTCTTATTGAACTCACACCTCTTTTCCGTGTCCTTTTTTGGCTTCGTAGTGTTATTCTTTGCTTCTAGCTTTTGCGGGTTGTCTTGGGCCACCCCCACCTGGCTTTGTCCTTTGTTCTACTATTTGGGGGAACCTTTCCCTTGCTTCAGATTCGTAGATCCAAAGTGTCGCTTGTTCTGTTTAAACTTTTGCTTGATCTTGATGGCATATCGGTATGCTGTGCCGAGCGAGGAGATGTTCAAGAATTATATTTCATCCTAGATTTACCTGTGTAGGCAGCCGCAGTATTTGAGTACCAAATGTTGCTCCAAATCCTTGATACCAAACCTTTTGCGAAGGGTATGGAAAATAATTTTAAACTTCGATATGTCTTGGTCCCTTCCCTACCGTAGCGTGGTCCACTTTATGTATTGATACTCATAGCTTCCAACGGGGTAGTACTGATCCTTGATGGCAGCTCAGAATGGATTCCAAGTGGGTGTAGCTAAAAACAATGAGGCCATACTTTCATCCTTCTCCTTGCAGTAGGTTTCCCACCAGTCCTTGACGTGGGGGCCGGTTTTGAGAAGAGTGAAAGTAATCTTTTCCCAGTCGAAAAAATCATGAATAGAAAAATACCCTTCTAGCATTTGCATCTATCTGACACTCAAGTATCGGAATGTCAAAGTTAACTTGTACCATAAAGGGTGTGCTGCTTCCAGAGTAGCTCCTGGAAGTAGATGTGTCGCCACTAGGTAGCTGTTGAAGGATCTGGGAAAATTTGTCCATCATCGCATTCCTTTGTCACTCGAGGGCCTCTTTAAGCAATATTTTGATAGGATATCCTACCCCCTCATCTTTCTTTTCATCCTCCATGGGAGTCGGTCAAGATTTGCAAGGCTGGTCTCACAAAGGTTCGACCAGTTCAAGCCCTAACTCCTTATATCCTGACCTCATTGGGGACATGCAAAGAAAGACATAGAAAGAGTAGACCGCTATGATACCACTGATCTAGAATTAAACAGGAACACAAAAAATTACAAATATAGTTGTACATATAGAGATGCAACAAAAATAATACTTTATTTCATTATTGTAAAATATTGAAATATGCTTACAAATAGAAATGGAAATAAACTAGCTAGGGTGATGGTAGCTTATCTCTGAGAAGCGATGTGGTAGCTACATGCCTCTATACTATGTTACAATGAGGCTCGAAGGCCTATTTATTGTTGAGAAATAATGGAAAACCCTAACATCCAAAAATCTAACCCTAGGAGATGGAGTGCCAAACTATGGGCCTCATTTTGGGTAAATTGGTAAATCAACTTCCTAGGGTCGTAACTTTGGCATATGATCTCCATTTGATGCACACAATAACTCGTTAGAAAGATCTATTCAAGGACTACAACTTTGGGAAGAGAAACATTGGCTCATGGACCCATGTTGCTCCCATTGTTCCAAAAAAGGTCATTCAGGGCCTCAAAATGGCTCTGGAAGTTCAGGACTCGAAAAACTGCTAAAAATAATAAACTGTGCTATAATTAAGGAAATTGAAAAAATGAAATAAACAATGGTGGTTGTCTAATTGGAATTGGCGGGTGGCCACCAATATCCACCTGGATCAGAAACAGTGCTAGTATCCATCTAAATGACAACAAGCACTCATTGAAATCAAGTAGACAATACTCACACAACACAAAACACGAAAAGTGACAGAAACATAGCGCAAGTCATGAAAAATGGGCTTACCTCGAGACAACTGAGTTGAACATATTGACGACTCCTAGATGAAATGTGGGATGTCAGAGCAGCAACTTCAATGTGAGGAAAGAGCTCTGCAGCGTCTGGTTCGTGAGTTTTAATAAAATCGAAGATGTGATGCGAATTCCACAAATCTAGGAAGAGCGACACTTGGTGGGAGGTTTTTGAAATGATCCTTGCATGACACCTCCATCTACTAAAGTAGATCCCTGAATCAAGGGATGCCTTTGCATGCTGCATTGGGATAAGCAACCCATGCATGAAAATTAGTTTTTCTCGGTCCAGGAGGGAACCGGTGAACTCAAATGCACATGCAACAGTCTACTCAGCTGAGAGGAAAAAATGCGCACCTTTGGGAGGGAGTTGGGCTGGCTTCCTAGAGGGATTACATAATTTCTTGGGAGAGCAGTTGACTACTACCCAAAATTTCACAATTTCTTGGCTGGGGAGTCCTACTATGAGGAATTGCGTAATTTTCTAGGTGAAGCTTGACTCGAAGATTTGTGTAACTCTACATCCCAGTAGGTTGCCAGGCAGAATTGCGTAATTTCTAGAGGGAAGGCTGGTTTCTCTAGAATTGAAAAATTTCTTGAGGGAGCTGCTCAGCCTACAACTGGACCAATTCTAGGGACACATCCTATGAGGGGAATAAAACAAGTTCTCATGGACAGATTGTCAGTCTGCAAGAAAATCATTGAAGCTTTTGTACCTGACGAAGCAAGAAATTCTTCTATGAAAGGTTGGTCGGGAGGCTCCAAAATGAAGCTAAGGCAAAATTTTGGAGGGTGGTTGTATCCGCTACAACACTTGGCGACACATTGGTAGAAGTCTAGCTCTCTGAATGGACCTTGTTTTTGAAACGAAAGTCTAACACCTTCGGAAGTATTGTTCAGTTCTCAGTTCGTCTTCGTTTCCACACTTGCTTGATTGTAAGATGTAACATCTGCCAAGCTCTTGGTTAATTGACACACATTACAAGCCAAGTCAACAAATTTGTTTTGATTGGGGTTGACGGGTATATTGGTGCACAAGTAGTGTAGTCATAAGAGTCTTAGTTTCATTTCTAGGGTTGCTCCACTGCTAGCAGGCCTGGATAGTACCTTGATGAAGTCATGCAGGAACACAAGAATCGCTTTGCTACAAGTGAGCCTAGTCACTAACTCAACAAAGTTACTTGCATCACCTCTTTGCACAGGAATCCATTCTCTTATTTTTCCAAAGGGATCTCGACTTATTGAGAGAAGAATAGGTTGGTATTTCATAGAAGTAGTTTATTATATACCTCTGGTGTGCCTGTTAATCTATTCCCACTCACCTTACTCTACTTGACTGAGTTGACTAGGGTTAACCAAAAAACAACTCACTAGAGTAGGCGACACCAGTTAGCGTGCATGCATTGTGTTTTCACCAAGGTTCACTTTGAATAGTACATATTTTCTATTGATGTCTCATGGAATTAAAGTGGCAAGTTATTCATGAGAGAGTGGACAACCGATAATGTTGGGCACGGGATCCCCCAAGGGAAGTTTTGGGGCTTAAAGCCCAGATTTTGGCTAAAAACTATAAATCTGATGTAAAGACTCCACCTTTTGTGGGCGTGGAGTGCGAAGTTCTAAATGAATCATAGGGTTGTCCGCCCTCAATTTTGTAATGTAATTTTCGCTTTAGAGATCTACGCATGGTCTGTGGACCATGGGATTGTATAAATAGAGCGACGCTCTAAGTAGTAGAGAGAAGAAGATAGAATGAATGAATGATGAAGAACTGAGTCTGGTCTGAAGTGTAGAGTCAAGTCTTTGGGTCTTAGAGTAGGAGAAGCTTCTGCAACTGAGTGCACAGAGTCCTAGTAGTCCACGGCTGAGTGCGCGGACCCCTGCAGTTGAGTCCGCAAGACGAATTGAGTTTGTATCCATTGAAACGTTAATAAAGGGAAGCTTTACATCAATTCTATGTATTTATTTCCTATTTTCTGTATCGAATATATTAGGTATAAATTGCATTTCTGTTGTCTATATGGTGTGAAAACATATATAACTGTGTTGATTAAGTAAATGTGAGATAAGGTATCTGTTGACGTGAAGTTAACTAACAATTGTAAGAATATAAGTAAGATACACGCGGTAACTTGGGGAAATATCGCAGATCGCTACCCTAGGAGCGTGAAAGCATCTCAGCCCCTAGTTAGGGCTACGTGAAAGGAAATCCTAAGATATCATGAAGGTCTTGTAGGTCAGGACAATGTGTGAAGCGACCTACATAAAGGTAAGCATAGTTGGACTAAATCAATCCCTTAGACATCTCCAAGGTGCAGAAACTTGGTTCCAACATCCTCCCATATTGCTTCGAGTGAGACTTCAGTCCGTGCACTGTTGGCTGATGCCGAAAGGGATAGTAGTGTAGGGATTTTTTTGAATAATTAACTCTGAACTTGGGTCAGCCCCCCTCAAGCAAACAAATGGTTCTGTTGCTAGGACCGGAGTCTGCATAGAGATGTCTGATGTCATATCATTGGAACCCAACTAAGAAGGAAATTGAAGGTTGATTGGACAAGAGGATTTATGAGTTCACGGTGCAGGAGAACAGGAACCCGCGACTGGCAAAGGAAGAGTGGTCAGACTACTACTTGTACACAAACATCCACAAAATCTTCTTCGCGTCTTTTCCTACTAAGTTGTATGAGTGTGTTATGGCCAGCAACCCCCCCCCCCCCCCCCCCTTTTTTTTTTTAGTATCAAATCATGATACCGAATGAATGGGGACCGTTAGATAAAATTTTTAGGAAAAGCTAGACTTTCTTTTTTGAAGTTACAAATCATAATTTAGAAAAGGCATCTTAGACATTTTTCTATGGTAGACGATAGGTCTTTTAAAGTCGCGTATGCAAAAATATAGGAAACATCTCCCTTACTCTTCTAAAAATCAAAATACGTGCCACCCTCATGATTAATAAACGACATTGCATCGCACCATACTAATGTCCATAGCGAAAAGCCAAGAAATTCGCGATCTGCGATATTGCGATCGCTAGATCGCATATCGCAGAAACAAGCCAGACGAGGTTCGAAAAACCAAGTTTTGCGATCTGCGATGTTGCGATCGTGCGACATGCGAGAGTACGTCAGCAAATCATAAAATCACCTTAGTACGAATCCTTCGGGCGCGCCTTTCAAAGGAAAAGCCACTTACCATAACATGACCTGAAATCATGCGCTTTTAATGTTAGTAAATGAATTGGTTGTCAGTCATTAAGAGGATTAAAGACGCGTGCCTTGTTGGATATTTGCTTCACGTAAGGTGGCGTAATTGATTTATCTCTTGCATTTAAAACTCTCCCATCACCTTTCTGATCGGACATTCCATTTGACTTGTAATCTGCAGGAACAAAGTGCAAAGACGACTCAGAAAGAAACACAAAGTAGAAATGGGAAAGAAGAACAAAGCTCAAAGCTCCGAAGCAAGAGAGAAGACCAAGGAGATGGCGCCCCTATACACAGATACAGCCTGCAACCGAGATGCAGGAATCTCCACATGGGAAGGCATGTACAGGCTATTAGAAGAGGAGAAGCCGAGAATAATGAAGGTGACTGCCGTTGCAGGTGCACCACGCTCCTCTGAAGCATCCCTAGAAGACCTAGCATGTTCATTCCTTCACAGAATAGCAGCAAGGCCTAAGATTCTACCATACACAGATATGGTCAAGTGGATTCTGGATGATGCAGAATTAAACAACAAACAATTCAAGATTCAGGGACATGGGCTCGTGGGATCTTTTGCCACCCAAGATCTGAAGCTAATGTACCATCTGCCCGAACCGCAAGCTACCTATAATGCACAATTTGTTAAGAAGTTCGCAATGGAGAACCCAGATTTATCGGATACCACTAAAGAATGGTCTAGAAGAGATGAGCCGTTAAAGAAGGATAAGAACGGTATGTACAGCACTGGTTCCCTTACTTCTCCATATTGTTTTGCTGCAGCCATGCTGTGTAGGTTGTTTGGTATGCCCGATATCAACAAGTTTTCATCTGAGTGGCTGCCATTAATTGACGCTGCCACAAATGTCGATATAGTAGATTGGGCTAAAATTCTTTCCGATACTCTATATACGGCTGTGGTTAGTTACAGGTCCAAAAGATCCTTTTCTCAAAGGGTCTATCCTCCTTTCTATTTGGCTGCCTATGTTATGGATTCTGTTTGCCTGGTGTCTAATTTCCCCATTATGGGATGGAAATGGACTACCCAAGACCCGTTGCCTATTCACGTTTATCACAAGGTCTTGTGGGATTCCCAGTTTGCCCCTCATTTTTACCAGATTTTCCATGGGCTTATATTGCCCATATATAGAATGATATATGATAAGGACCCCCCAAGGTGCTCTCCCGAAGCCGAGGCAGACATCATCCCCATCGCAAGATGGTTTGGGGAAGAATGGTTTACTTACATTCGAGTTTATGGAAGCACTGTACCTCCACATGTCCTACCCTTGTATGTCCCTGATAAGCTTTTGGCTCGAGAAATCGCTTATCAAACCTGCTCTGAAGGCGGCTTAACCAAGGACTTAAAAGATAAGAAAGAGGCCATTTGGCCTCAATTTCCCGTCAATTGTGGGGCCTTCTCTTTGTTCGATGTAGGACACACTTTTGGTGAGGTGGAAAACGTGATGTGCCTTCAATTATATAAGTTCCCGGTGAGGCCATTCGACCCAAATAAAGTTGCCCAAGAGTTTACTACGAACGTCAAGATAAGAGTGTTCTTCGGACACAAAGATTTGTTTGACGATCTCTTTCAGGGTAAGAGCTCACTCAAAGAGATTTTGCGAGAAGCTCAGTCAAGGTTATCTCCAGGTGACCTCCAGAAATTCACGTCATATAGAGATAGAAGGCTGGCCAACATTCCACTAGAAAGGCTGCGAATACCTACTAGAGAGCCAACTCCGAGCATCAGCCTCAGTGAGAACTCCAGCACTTCCAGATCTAAGTCCAACGCCGCGCAAGAAGGTTCCGAACATCCTGAAGAGTCTGTGCATGACAAAGGAATTAACGAAGAAGCAGTCAAAGATACAGCTCGGTCAAGTGTAATGTCTCAGCAACAAGTTATCACCTCGCCACCAAGAGATGTTCCCCCTCCAGTTATCGAAGCTCCTCTTGTCACAGCAGAGCTAGATAAAGAGTGGGAGTCCTTAAATGAATTAATCAACCTCGAAGGGCAAGTCCCAAAGACGCCTGTGAACGATACACAGGAGGTGCAAGAAGTTGCTCCAACCATAGTCAGCGTTACCACAGAAGTAGAAGACCTCTCCATCACTCCATCCTCAGAACTTCTACTTAACGTAGAAGAAATTCCCCCACTAGATGTGTTCTACAGTCCCCAGCACAAAGCAGTTGTGAGAAGACAGAGAAAGAAAAGAAAGCTCGAAAATGCACTGTCTCAAGACGCTGAACATTTGGACGTCTTGTGGAAAGACCCAAATAATAATCCAACAGAAAATCTTACGAAGCTGTCTCAAATTGCAGGAGCGTATGCTTCTGCAACTATTGACAAGGCCTCTGAAGTTCAGCAGCTCTTAAAGGAACAAGAAAATCACATACAACTGCTACAACAACAGTTGCAGCAAGCCAACGCAAACAATGAAGCTTCCAGACAGCTCGAAAAGCTCCAAGAAGACTTCCAACAGATGCAAATAGGCTACCAAAAGAGTCTTGAAGAAAAAGAAAAACAACTGCAGACGGAGCAAGAAATGCACAAAGATGAACCTAAGCTGGCAGAGTTTATTTCAGAGTCCATCGGCTTGAACGAGCAACTACTGCAGCAACAGGAAGAATTGGGGCGTAAAATATCACAGTGGAGGCACTTCTGTGAGCTAAGCGACAAAATCACCAGTCAGGTGGTGGAATTGCGAAGCGAATATGATCAGAACGACAAGAGGGTGACGGGATATCTGACTTGGCAAAACGATGAGGAGGGAAAAAGAGCAGGAGCACCTAGAATTAATGAAAATCATAAAGAAATGCTCTTTAATAAATGGGACGAGCAGATCACGCAGGCAGAGCAAGCAGTAGAGACAGCGGCGACACAGGCGAGTATTCTTATCGACTATGTAAATGAAAATTTACACAGGACCAATTTGATTTCAGAGACCACCCCGGGATACCTACCAAACAAGTTGCAACTGGAGACAGAATGGAGGCAAAAGGCACAGGCAAAAGGGAAAGCTATCCAAGCACTGGCTAGACTGAATTGGGAAAGTTACTGGATGTACCTGGTTAAACCACATAGCCAATGGATGACGGTAAAGTGTATCATGAACGCAGCCGAGAAGGTAGTGCCAGCTCTTATAGATGCCGTTTTCGCAGCCCAGCTCCGAACAGAAATTAGCCAGCCGACTCTTCTCAAGCCTATGTTAGAAACATGCAACTTCAAAGACCAAGTCCACAAGTAGTTTTATTTAGAATGTTGTTTCTTTTTGTTTTAAGTTATATTAGAAAAAGGACGGTCGTTTGAAAACCGAATCCTTAATTTTGTAATAATACTATTATTAGAATTAGGACATAGTATTTTAACCCTTCTCATTGCATTGGAGAAGGGTCCAGAAATTTGTCAAAAACTTGTCCTCAGAACATGCATTTCTGTACCTCAGAGGAGGTTTTGATGAATGGAAGGATCAGATTTATTTATATTTGCATCTTAATGTCTGCTACTGATGTTGCATTTCTGTACTCTTAGTAGGTGTTAGAAGTAAGTAGAAGTAAATCATTATTGCTTGAAGTTTGTGAGTAAAAATCAGTCATAAATGGTACTTTTATCTCTTGATGAATTTCTACTTATTTGCTTAAAGTGATATACAGCTGATGTTATTTATATGTTAATGTATAAATGTGTGATTACCATTTGGCACTTTTGTACGCTGGAGTCATTTGTTCATGCTTGACATATGAATGATTTATCATGCGATATGCAGTCCACAACTATCCTGTTTAACTTCTTATGCAGAATGGTTTATCTTAAATGGTTTATATTCTTATAGTAGCTGAATAATCTTCATTACCAGTTATTATATGAAATCTTTTTAGATCGCATGATGGAAAAGATATACCCCGGGTTAGCCTAGATTGCACATGTTGTTTTCATTATATTTCAGCAGCTTATAGTCAAATCATGAGTTAGATTTAAATTAGCTCTCAAAAGTTCTCAAGAAACAGCATAATCAAACCCTACACACACACACACACACCCCCTTAGATCGGAAAGCTGGTCTCGTTATCCCCAGTCGGACCCGCTACACCAAACGGGCACGAAGCTGCCAACCAGGTTCTCGACCGGGTGGGTATCCCCCTTGTTTTTGACCCGATTTCAGGGCCCTCAACATATTTGGCGCTAGAAGGAGGGCCTGAGCATAATACCTGTTGGAATGTTTTTCGAATTATAAATCTTGAAACAGGATGACTACTCATGAAATTCCTATTTGGAGTTGCATCTATGTTCATACCTCTTCCAACATTCCACCGGACGTGGTAAGGCTATTGTCTCAGATAAAGTTCAATGGTAAGAAAAACTCTTTCGCATTCAATCACGCCCTTCAGTTCATACAAAAAGTTTCAACTTCTGATACTCAGAAGATTGATGAAGGCGTTTTGTGCAGGATTTTTACTCTTACCTTCACGGCAGAAGCTACAAAATGGTGCAAAACCCTCCCAGTTGCATCAATTCACAGCTGGGACCCGTTCGTTAAGATTTTCATCTTGGAATTTGATTGTTATGATTACGACCAGGTATATGATGAAATTGATTATCTTAGAGAACAAGATGAACCCGTAAGGGATTTCAATATGTGATTTCATCTTAAATGCCTACAGTATGATCTCGAGAATGAGCTTACAGACAAAGAATCTTCAGATTACGATGAGTATTTCCTACCTCCTGTGTCTGACCAATCAGAAATTAATTCTACCTTTGCTAGCTTTTCTTCTAATATGAATGATCATTCCAAGTCAAATACACAAAGCATCCATAATGAAGAAAATCTACAAAGCCTGGGAGTCATGCATGCTCTACTACCAGAAAAGAGAGAGAAGGATGCTAAAAATAAAATTACCTTGGAAACAGAGGATGACTCTGACAATATCATTTCAAGTCAACGAATGCACACGCCAAGGTTAGATCAATCAACTGTTTCTCTTTCAAAAAGTATCAGCGCAAAAAGGTATGATCTAAAGCCTGACATTTATGATGGATCTGATGAACAAAGTTTCTTTTATGATGTTTTTAAATGCATTGTTCCAGATTTACATTTTTCTCTTTATCCTGATGTTTTTAGTGATGACAATCTTTCCCCTCTTAATATTCAAGATATCTCAAAAACTACAGAGGGTTATTTAAATGACTCATCATTAGGTTTTCAAGTTAAAGAGATCGCATTAACACAGCTTTCGATCAATGACAAAAAGGAATTGCCTGACCTCCCTTGTCAGAAAACATACAATGAAGAGGAGGAACCTGGGGAAATCTGTAGAGTCTTTTGTGATAGTTACTTTGACAATGATGATGTTGTTGAGTTTTCTCAGATAACTCAACTAGGGTCAGAAGATAAAGGACATCTTAAATCAGAAATCATGCCAGTCCACCCTCATCTCGAAGTAGAAGATCACTTAAATGATTTTACTATCCCAGGTAATACCCCGATCTATGATTCGTATCATGAAGAAATCTCCATCCCTGTTTGTAATCATGACCTAGTTCCCTATTCACAAAACCTGGCCAGTTTTTGTGAAAAAAAAGATGTTACAAGTAAAACCTAGTCGTGCTGTAACACTATTTGTATAGATTCCCAATCATTCCTTTCTCACTCAAACTCATTATGTACAAAATCGGATTTCTTTTCAAATCTTCAAACTTTTGATAGATTATGTTTTAGCGACTTACATATGAGAATTTTCTTTTCGAACAAAATCACAAAAAACTCGAAATTGACAGATAAAAGGTTACAAGTCGTTGAAATCAAAAAATCTTGTCCACAATTTGACTTGTTATCCTTCCTATTGTGACATCATCAATTCACAACTGAAATTCATTTTGATTTTTATGATCCAATAGGTACCCAGTTGGAAACAACTTTTCATAAGAAAAGAAAATCAGCCAGAATTCCAATTGAGGTTCTGTGTTTTTATTTCTTAGCCAACAATTACGATCCAAGAAAAATTCGATTCTTTTCATTAATGCTTGGAAGATTCATTCGGCTAGGGATAAAAATGAAAAGATGGTTCCATTGGAAATATCATTTCACATAGTTGTTTCCTGTATATGGTTAAAGTAGGAGTAGGAGTAGGAGTAATTTAGTTAGGTTTTTGTTTTTAATAACTGATAGGCAAAGCTATACATATTCTCTCCATAACCTCAGAAAATATTTTCCTATCATTCCTTTTTAATTTCCTCCATAATAACGTTTGTTCTGGTTCAATGACATTTTGACATTTACTGAAGATACCTTGTCTCTGTTGAAAATTTGGAACTTCTGCTACTATCAACAGTGAATCTTTAAAAAAAATAAAAAAAATTGATCTTTATTATCATTAGAACTTCAACCCATATATGATGATAGTTTCAAACTCCAAAATTTTAAAGAAAGCTCTCTCATTATAGGATTTGTTTTAAGTCAGCACAATGAAAGGTATCAATTTTAAGATAAGTATTCTCTGTCAAAACAGCCTTTATTAAAAAAAAATCAGCCCTATCATTGTCGTCCAGAACTTTCTTAAGGAAAAACAATGACTTCCTCCCTGCTAAAAGGAAATTATAGCATTCAGAGAAACAACCCAAGGAAAACACTATATCTCAAAGAATAAGAGGTCTCATCACGAGCTGGCTTATCATGATCACAGATATTATAACTTGCTGACTTTGCCAATACTGTCTATCAAAACAGGGCAATGACTTAAGATTGTTGCAATCAAAAGACAAGAGGTCTCATCACGAGCCGGCTTGTTCAGCAAAAGTGTAAATCAAGTGAATGACTATGTCATAATTTGGCCACCAAACCAAGACATTGTTCTTTAGAGAATTAAAAAAGGAAAAGTGTGTCAAAAAGGATTTTTCTCTGGAATGTTGCGAGTAACCTCAAGCAGGATAAAGGATCATTGCTGGTTAAAAGGTAACCCTGTCGAGGCTATGGACACCTGCTGGCAGCAGAGGCTCTACTTGCGACTAAGGAGCATACTAAAGGACTGATAAACAGAGAAGACTTTATTTTATGTTTTACAATTAAAGACCAAGCAACAACTGATTTAAATGCAAAGACGAACTGGGTGTACAAATAATTAAAACGGAAAGAGTTTGAAACGAAACATCATAGGCAGTTTGAAGTCTCATTTGTCTTATCTTTTTATAATAAAGTTCAAAATTTTTAAATTTTTCAGAAGTTTTTAAAAGCGTCAATAGAAATGCAGAGATAACTAGTTCTCCCAAGTGAATCGCCAATTGTTGTGGCCAGCAACAACCCCCCCCCCCTTTTTTTTTTAGTATGAAATCATGATACCGAATGAATGGGGACCCTTAGATAAATTTTTTAGGAAAAGCTAGACTTTCTTTTTTGAAGTTACAAATCATAATTTAGAAAAGGCGTCTTAGATATTTTTCTATGGTAGACGATAGGTCTTTTAAAGTCGCGTATGCAAAAAGATAGGAAACATCTCCCTTACTCTTCTAAAAATCAAAATACGTGCCACCCTCATGATTAATAAACGACATCGCATCGCACCATACTAATGTCCATAGCGAAAAGCCAAGAAATTCGCCGATCTGCGATATTGCGATCGCTAGATCGCATATCGCAGAAACAAGCCAGACGAGGTTCGACAAACCAAGTTTTGCGATCTGCGATGTTGCGATCGTGCGACATGCGAGAGTACGTCAGCAAATCATAAAATCACCTTAGTACGAATCCTTCGGGCGCACCTTTCAAAGGAAAAGCCACTTACCATAACATGACCTGAAATCATGCGCTTTTAATGTTAGTAAATGAATTGGTTGTCAGTCATTAAGAGGATTAAAGACGCGTGCCTTGTTGGATATTTGCTTCACGTAAGGTGGCGTAATTGATTTATCTCTTGCATTTAAAACTCTCCCATCACCTTTCTGATCGGGCATTCCATTTGACTTGTAATCTGCAGGAACAAAGTGCAAAGACGACTCAGAAAGAAACACAAAGTAGAAATGGGAAAGAAGAACAAAGCTCAAAGCTCCGAAGCAAGAGAGAAGACCAAGGAGATGGCGCCCCTATACACAGATATAGCCTGCAACTGAGATGCAGGAATCTCCACATGGGAAGGCATGTACAGGCTATTAGAAGAGGAGAAGCCGAGAATAATGAAGGTGACTGCCGTTGCAGGTGCACCACGCTCCTCTGAAGCATCCCTAGAAGACCTAGCATGTTCATTCCTTCACAGAATAGCGGCAAGGCCTAAGATTCTACCATACACAGATATGGTCAAGTGGATTCTGGATGATGCAGAATTAAACAACAGACAATTCAAGATTCAGGGACATGGGCTCGTGGGATCTTTCGCCGCCCAAGATCTGAAGCTAATGTACCATCTGCCCGAACCGCAAGCTACCTATAATGCACAATTTGTTAAGAAGTTCGCAATGGAGAACCCAGATTTATCGGATACCACTAAAGAATGGTCTAGAAGAGATGAGCCGTTAAAGAAGGATAAGAACGGTATGTACAGCACTGGTTCCCTTACTTCTCCATATTGTTTTGCTGCAGCCATGTTGTGTAGGTTGTTTGGTATGCCCGATATCAACAAGTTTTCATCTGAGTGGCTGCCATTAATTGACGCTGCCACAAATGCCGATATAGTAAATTGGGCTAAAATTCTTTCTGATACTCTATATACGGCTGTGGTTAGTTACAGGTCCAAAAGATCCTCCTTTCTATTTGGCTGCCTATGTTATGGATTCTGTTTGCCTGGTGTCTAATTTCCCCATTATGGGATGGAAATGGACTACCCAAGACCCGTTGCCTATTCACGTTAATCACAAGGTCTTGTGGGATTCCCAGTTTGCACCTCATTTTTACCAGATTTGCCATGGGCTTATATTGCCCATATATAGAATGATATATGATAAGGACCCCCCAAGGTGCTCTCCCGAAGCCGAGGCAGACATCATCCCCATCGCAAGATGGTTTGGGGAAGAATGGTTTACTTACATTCGAGTTTATGGAAGCACTGTACCTCCACATGTCCTACCCTTGTATGTCCCTGATAAGCTTTTGGCTCGAGAAATCGCTTATCAAACCTGCTCTGAAGGCGGCTTAACCAAGGACTTAAAAGATAAGAAAAAGGCCATTTGGCCTCAATTTCCCGTCAATTGTGGGGCCTTCTCTTTGTTCGATGTAGGACACGCTTTTGGTGAGGTGGAAAACGTGACGTGCCTTCAATTATATAAGTTCCCGGTGAGGCCATTCGACCCAAATAAAGTTGCCCAAGAGTTTACTACGAACGTCAAGATAAGAGTGTTCTTCGGACACAAAGATTTGTTTGACGATCTCTTTCAGGGTAAGAGCTCACTCAAAGAGATTTTGTGAGAAGCTCAGTCAAGGTTATCTCCAGGTGACCTCCAGAAATTCACGTCATATAGAGATAGAAGGCTGGCCAGCATTCCACTAGAAAGGCTGCGAATACCTACTAGAGAGCCAACTCCGAGCATCAGCCTCAGTGAGAACTCCAGCACTTCCAGATCTAAGTCCAACGCCGCGCAAGAAGGTTCTGAACATCCTGAAGAGTCTGTGCATGACAAAGGAATTAACGAAGAAGCAGTCAAAGATACAGCTCAGTCAAGTGTAATGTCTCAGCAACAAGTTATCACCTCGCCACCAAGAGATGTTCCCCCTCCGGTTATCGAAGCTCCTCTTGTCACAGCAGAGCTAGATAAAGAGTGGGAGTCCTTCAATGAATTAATCAACCTCGAAGGGCAAGTCCCAAAGACACCTGTGAACGATACACAGGAGGTGCAAGAAGTTGCTCCAACCATAGTCAGTGTTACCACAGAAGCAGAAGACCTCTCCATCACTCCATCCTCAGAACTTCTACTTAACGTAGAAGAAATTCCCCCACTAGATGTGTTCTACAGACCCCAGCACAAAGTAGTTGTGAGAAGACAGAGAAAGAAAAGAAAGCTCGAAAATGCACTGTCTCAAGACGCTGAACATTTGGACGTCTTGTGGAAAGACCCAAATAATAATCCAACAAAAAATCTTACGAAGCTGTCTCAAATTGCAGGAGCGTATGCTTCTGCAACTATTGACAAGGCCTCTGAAGTTCAGCAGCTCTTAAAGGAACAAGAAAATCACATACAAATGCTACAACAACAGTTGCAGCAAGCCAACGCAAACAATGAAGCTTCCAGACAGCTTGAAAAGCTTCAAGAAGACTTCCAACAGATGCAAATAAGCTACCAAAAGAGTCTTGAAGAAAAAGAAAAACAACTGCAGATGAAGCAAGAAATGCACAAAGATGAACCTAAGCTAGCAGAGTTTATTTCAGAGTCCATCGGCTTGAACGAGCAACTACTACAGCAACAGGAAGAATTGGGGCGTAAAATAGCACAGTGGAGGCACTTCTGTGAGCTAAGCGACAAAATCACCAGTCAGGTGGTGGAATTGCGAAGCGAATATGATCAGAACGACAAGAGGGTGACGGGATATCTGACTTGGCAAAACGATGAGGAGGGAAAAAGAGCAGGAGCACCTAGAATTAATGAAAATCATAAAGAAATGCTCTTTAATAAATGGGACGAGCAGATCACGCAGGCAGAGCAAGCAGCAGAGACAGCGGCGACACAGGCGAGTATTCTTATCGACTGTGTAAATGAAAATTTACACAGGGCCAATTTGATTTCAGAGACCACCCCGGGATACCTACCAAACAAGTTGCAACTGGAGACAGAATGGAGGCAAAAGGCACAGGCAAAAGGGAAAGCTATCCAAGCACTGGCTAGACTGAATTGGGAAAGTTACTGGATGTACCTGGTTAAACCACATAGCCAATGGATGACGGTAAAGTGTATCATGAACGTAGCCGAGAAGGTAGCACCAGCTCTTATAGATGCCATTTTCGCAGCCCAGCTTCGAACAGAAATTAGCCAGCCGACTCTTCTCAAACCTATGTTAGAAACATGCAACTTCAAAGACCAAGTCCACAAGTAGTTTTATTTAGAATGTTGTTTGTTTTTGTTTTAAGTTATATTAGAAAAAGGACGGTCGTTTGAAAACCGAATCCTTAATTTTGTAATAATACTATTATTAGAATTAGGACATAGTATTTTAACCCTTCTCATTGCATTGGAGAAGGGTCCAGAAATTTGTCAAAAACTTGTCCTCAGAACATGCATTTCTGTACCTCAGAGGAGGTTTTGATGAATGGAAGGATCGGATTTATTTATATTTGCATCTTAATGTCTGCTACTGATGTTGCATTTCTGTACTCTTAGTAGGTGTTAGAAGTAAGTAGAAGTAAATCATTATTGCTTGAAGTTTGTGAGTAAAAATCAGTCATAAATGGTACTTTTATCTCTTGATGAATTTCTACTTATTTGCTTAAAGTGATATACAGATGATGTTATTTATATGTTAATGTATAAATGTGTGATTACCATTTGGCACTTTTGTACGATGGAGTCATTTGTTCATGCTTGACATATGAATGATTTATCATGCGATATGCAGTCCACAACTATCATGTTTAACTTCTTATGCAGAATGGTTTATCTTAAATGGTTTATATTCTTATAGTAGCTGAATAATCTTCATTACCAGTTATTATATGAAATCTTTTTAGATCGCATGATGGAAAAGATATACCCCGGGTTAGCATAGATTGCACATGTTGTTTTCATTAGATTTCAGCAGCTTATAGTCAAATCATGAGTTAGATTTAAATTAGCTCTCAAAAGTTCTCAAGAAACAGCATAATCAAACCCTACACACACACACACCCCCTTAGATCGGGAAGTTGGTCCCGTTATCCCCAGTCGTACCCGCTACACCAAACGGGCACGGAGCCGCCAACCAGGTTCCCGACCGGGTGGGTATCCCCCTTGTTGTTGACCCGATTTCAGGGCCCTCAACAGAGTGGATGGTGAAGCTAGCAGATAACAAAGGAAGGTGGAAACTCGAAAATCCTATTGTGTGGACCCCAGAGTTAGTGTGAAGGTTGGAAGCATCAGAGGAAAAGATCGCATGCACAATTGATCATTGGCTCGATGAGATTATAGGAGGATTCATTACTGATTTTGCGGTTGACACCTCACTGAGCTACAGTGAGACAAAGCGACACTTTCTCAAGGGATTGCAGGGTAAGTACGTAAAGTCATTGAATACTTGGATTAAAATGTTATTGTGTGAAAAGAGTGTTGAGGGGAAAAATGCCTATGCAGGACGATCCTATCCACCTAAGGTGTGACAGTACCTTAGCCACAAATGAATACAGCTACACTGGTTTCTTCCTTTATGAAATGTGAAAGAGGGGAGATCGATAGACTTACCGTTGTCTTCCGTTTGTCCCTCGATCTAGATCCTCTTCTCTTTGGGTGTTCACAGCTACTTGCCTCCTCGCTTGTTCAAGAGAACAACTACTTGATTCCCACGAGATCACAAGAGAACAGCTACCTGTGACAAGAGAACAGCTACTTGCGACAAGAGAAGAACAAAACACAAAGGCAAATATACATATTCATAAATGATTCAGGATTAGAAGTAAATCAAATACACTAATGCAATCATACAAATACACCAGCATATATGAGCAAACCAAGATAGCTTTATTGATAAGTAACAGGGTTCAGGAAGAGATACAACCCATAGGGATCCAATCCAGCATCTCCTTCCCAGCAGAATGGAATTCCTTCTTCAGTTCCCTTCAAAGCATTAAGCATCCAATGATCCAGTCTCAAACCAACAACAATTCTTTGCAATAACAAAATTCTAGCCTCCTAGATCCCATGGAGGAGAGATCTATATATAGACGTTTTGGAGAGAGGATGAGTCAGCTTGAGGCTGGTATGAATCTGACTAGTGTCCTCTCCCTCTCTCAGTTCTTGAGTCCACTTGGAGGTTCTTGCTTCCACTTGGAGATTTGGAACCTCTTACTCATCACCAGTCGAATTCCTTGATGCAAGTGTCATTTTGGAAGCTTCCTGGGCATTGACACATTGAGGAATGAGCCTGCCACTTGTCCAATTACGCTCAGCGTAGGTAGCCTTTGTTGGAGTTGACATTCAACGCAGGCCGACAGTGGAGCAGTTGACATTCAGCGCAGATGCTCAGTGGAGCAGTTGACATGATCCAGAATTGGCTTGTTTTTGAGTGTTTTCAGGTGGAGAACTTCTGTGAATTGTTGTGGTTAGTTGGCCTTGTTCCTCTAGGGGTAGGAACAACATGTTTAGGGACTTTGGATCCCTTAGATTATGGACATTTCATGCTCAATGCTGTAAGGCACAAAAATGTTTATAACAGTTGCCCCCTAAAGTATGAGGCCGTTTATCGGGTGAAATGCTTTATCGAGGAGGGTCCGAAGTTCATCCATCTGCTGGGAGGAGACCTGTAATAAGATACAATACAATACATTATGATTCATACTGCTTTCATGATCTAGCTGAGGCGGGCATTCCCATGCTCAGCTTTATAAATTCATTTTTGTACATAGAACAGACGATCGTCTGATGGTAGACTGATAATTTTGGCGAAATTATCATCCATTGAGTAGGATGATCATCTGCTGCAATGATGTACGTGTCAAATGTCTTTATTTTTTCCTGAATATATATCGCAGCCCGGATGGATGAAACTAGATCCGGGGTCTTCAAACTCGTTCGATCTTCACTCTAAGTACAAGTCGATCCATGTGAGAATTGCGCTAAAGTAAAACATGGAAAGACATCGCTTGATTACCGGTCAATGATGTAAACCGTTAACAAGCGCGAGAGGAATCACCGATAATGATAATGACCCTCAAGGTACCGCAGTACAATTCACGTGGTGTGAATAAAGGACTTCGCGTCAAACACCACGCAAAATCTTCTGGTCGAAGGTCATTGATGTATACCTGTCGCCGGAAGTGAGAAACTTGCCATTAAGGCCTGCAAGCTTCAAAGTACTGAAGGGGTTGTTCCTAGATCAACTTCTTGGATAATGAGCTGATGTCGACAAGAAGCGATCCGTCAAAGGAGGGCCTTGATGAATCCCACATCAGTGACACGGAACGGAGCTAATGATTTTAATGGAGGTGAAAACGATCTGTGACATATGATTCAGGGTGGCGGTCATGAATGGATGAAGGATAATGTATGGCAGTGGATGGGACCCGTTTGACTCTTTCTGAACGACTTCTCTTGAACATATGGCGACACTGATGCGATGGATTGGTAGCATTACCCCAAATATGGATGGTATGGCGAGACCATGGTGATGTGACCGGTGAATGAAACAACCCAACCCGATTGTGGTACGGAGGAAAAGTGTCATGTTCAAGAGCGACCTCCTACCATCAAAGTTTTCTTTAGGTTTCTCCCAATTTTTCCCCAGTCATTGCTGACCAGTACCTCTTTATTTTTGTCAAGCTTGAGGAGGATAACATTTTCTTGTTCTATAACCTGCCCTTCAGGCAAGCCCATCGCTATGCTTTAACGAGCCTAGCGATAGTGAAACTTGTTCTCGTCTAAAGACAAGTTTGTCGCTATTAAATAATTTTAACGAGTCTAACGACAAGGATAACTCGGTCCTTTTCATTTTTAGAGAGTCTGAAAAGGTACATAAAGTCGACTCCAAAATTCCTTTTTCGTCATCTAATCCCTTAAGTCCGAAAAAGTATAAAACAATACAGAAGGGATGAGTTTTCGATAATTTTAATGAGCCGAATAAAACAAGCGCTCGATCTTTTTGTGCAATAATCCCTCAAGTCCAAAAAGATTAAAATCTAGAGGAGGGATAGCTCTTCCGGTCACTTTAACGAGCTGGAAGGCCAAAACTCGGCAACCTTTTCATATTTTACGAGTCAGTTGAAAAGAGCTTAAAGAAGACTCGTCTTTTGAGGAACGAGTGATAAACAGGGTTAGCAGCAGATTCCAGGTACAGGTTGGAATTTTCCAATCACGGCAGTGTCACAAGGATGGCTAGGTGAAATCACTCTTCGCAGCTGTTCCTCAAAATGGGTAAACAATCATATGGAGGTGAATGATCGGCCAAATGAAAAGTGGAGGTGGTAGGTGCAAACACGACCAAGGCTTTTATGGCTGATAAATTTACGATCACAGTGGTTATTTACCGGGATAGGTTCATTTTTTAGTTAAAAATGAGCTTAAACACTGGAGGAAACATTGCTCACTGCTTATATTTATTTTTAAACGAGCATGAACTATGTGCTAAAACTGCTCGGATCTTGCGTTTATTTTTTAACGAGCATGAACTTTGTGCTAAAACTGCTCGATTCTTGCGTTTATTTTTTAACGAGCATGAACTGTGTGCTAAAACTGCTCGATGATAAGTTTGCATGCCCCCAGCATAATAACGCAAATCGAGGTGCATGCCCCCCAAGCTTCATTGCATTCAACTCGGTGGTTGGAATGAAGGTTTACCTTTGAGATTTGAAAAGGGGATTTGTTTCATTTTTTAATGAGGTTGACATAGTAAAAGAACTATCCTCATGACTCCTTGTTTCATTTTTTAACGAGGTTGACACGAGATAAGAACCATCCTCGGAGTCCAAATCCATTAGATATAGAAGGTTTCATATTCCACTGTGGCCACTTCCGCCAGATTACTCGGAGGCGGTAGGGAAAAAGTACCCATTAAGGCAGGGTCTTTTAGGAGACCTACTCCGATATTTTGGAGTGAATGATTGCTTCCATGGATCATTGGAATGCTTCCAGTAACTTGAGAACCATTGGGGAGGAAGTTTTGTTGATCGACGATTGTAATCCCTCCTTGGAGAGGGAATGCAATCTTTCTAAAATAGGTCGACACAACAGCTGCCATGGCATATATCCATGGTCTTCCTAGTAGGATGTTGTAATCAAGATTTCCATCGATGACTTCAACATCAATTTCTACTGTTTTTCCCCCGAGTTCAACCTTCAAGTTATTTAGGATACCATACGGGGTATATGTCCTTCCTTCGAATTCTTTTAATGTTGTCGAGGATCGCGACAAGGTTGGAGATCCTAAAGTTTTCCAACAACTCATCGACATAATACATGTAGATGCCCCCTCATCAATAATTGTTCAGTGAACAATTTTGTTGAGGGTTTTCACTTGGATAAGGAAAGCTAGTTGAGCTGGTAAATTAGGATCGTATCCTTTGTGGTCAAAGGATACAAGATTGGAATCCTTAGGATCAACCCCACCTATTGCTGATAACAAAGCTTGCTCTTGGGAGAGGTAATTTTTCGGTACCTCAAGTGTTGACATAGTGGACGGCGATTGGGCCAGGTCCTCTATTATATTATAATTCTGTGCTATTTTTGCACGAGGATTAAATGTCAATTTGTGCACTACTCCCTTGGGCAACTTTATCATTTGTTCAGAAATGATGGTTGGCACAACTTTGGTCAAAGTTGTTGTCGAACTACTAGGTTGTTCATTAGCCTTGTTATTCAACACCTGTGGATTCCCGTAATCTTTATTCCTTGCTAAAGCATCATTTTTCTGCTTTGAGATAGACAACATAAGCACTTGGGATCGGGAAGCATTTTGATTAGCAACCAGTTTGGTTCCCGGGCTTGGAAACGGATCAGTCAATACTGTTGAGGTTTTTGAACTCTTAAAGAGTTTCTTAACTTCAGCTATATGTGGACAATCTCTCGTCCAATGATCCTCATCGCATATAAGACACCCCACAGGGGGTTTCCTTTTTCTCCCTTTCTTTTTCTTCTTGCCCCCTGGTTGCTTCAGTTGTTTGCCCTTGTCGGTCGACACGGCATTTACTTCCGAGGCAAGAAGTTCCTCATTTGCATTTTGACTGGAAATCTTACAGGCCTTTTTAGATGTAGCCTTTGTCGATTTCGTGTCTGTCGCGTCAATCACGCCATCGATGGCATGAGAGTCATTGTTTGATTTAGGAGGAGGAGGAATTGAGAATTCCGGTCTAGGGGCATCAGGTATTTTGTCGTAGAGCGTGCCAGACTGAGTATAGACCAAGTCTAGATATTGCGCACGAGCGATAACTTGCTCTTCCGTTACGACTCCCCCCTTTGCCACATCTTCCGTTATGGTAGGAAGTAACGACTTGATAAACCATTCAGCTAATAGCTGATCGGGAACGTATGTTTTTACCATCCTACGACGACGTCGCCACTCATGTATATGATCAGATATGTGAGTGGTCGTTGTTTGTTTGAAGTTGGTTAGGAGTTCCATTCCCGTTTCATACCTTATGGGTGATTGAAAATGGGTTAAGAAAGTCGTGGCTAGGGTACTGAAATTGTCGAATGAAGCTCTAGGCAATTCGATATACCATTTTGCTGCCGGACCAGTTAACGTCCTCTGAAAAAGGTGAAGCCTAATCGAATCATCATTTAGGGTGTTTGATGAACACCACAGATGAAAGGTCATCACATGATTCGACGGATCTTCACCTGGATTTCCATTAAATTTAGGAATATCTGACGGAAGTTTATGCGGAATCGCTGGCCACCAAGGGGCATAAGAAATTGGATCATTCGTCAGCCGGTTTAGATCTGGTAATTATAGAGTTGCTACAAAGGGAAACTGTTGAGTCAGGTTAGGCGAAGCATACCCAGGATAAGATGGAATCGCCTGAGCAGTGGTTCTTTGCATACCAGCATAATGTATTTGATGCTGGCAACTTTGACAAGGTTGATGGGCATAACCATTATAATATGGTTGTTGGTAACTGCTTTGTAAATGCGATTGCCCATTACTTACAAAGACTTGTTGCTCAGGTCCTCGATATGATTGTTGGAATGGGGGTTGATGAGTTTGAACCAGCTCTGGTTGTTGGACCAGTTGCTGTTGTCCAATACTGGATGATTGACCAAGATGAGGAGTCATAGTACTTGTTTGAGCCTGAGTCGCTCCAGATAAGGAGGCACTAACCAGAGGTTGTGATTGAATTGTCGAGACAAGAGGCTGTTGTATGGAAACCTGAGAAACTTGGGGTTGACATACAACAGGTAGCGCTTGTACTTGCGATGCAATAACCATAGCAGGTATAGTGGGAATATTCGACACAGGGTGGACTGGTTGCATTGAATATACAACCCTTGGTTGCTGAGGCAGTATTGGTACCCAACCGCTGGATGTATTCCAGTTTGACCTGAACTTTGTTGTAAAATCCCATATGGTTGTTCTCCGGGAGGGAACAATGAAAAGGCATACTGCCCTCCATATGGTGGCAATCCAGTACTTAAAGGGCAGATTGGCCTTTGAAGACACATTGGATCAATTTGTTGAGTTTCAACATAAGAAATACCAGATGATAATCCGGATGAAGAAATAGGAACTAACCATGTCGTCGAAGCAGTCCCTGATTGGACTCCGGCTTGTTGTTGATAACTTGCCGGGACAGATGGTATACCATCGAACATCGTTGGGGTAGTAGTAGGAGGCTCTGCCGCTGCTGTGTCTGATGACACAGTCCAGGATGTCGATGGTTGTTCAGACATATCTAGTCTATCCAAAATATTTTCTAGCGATTCTACAAGAACTTACGATGAAAAGAGACTAACTTCGAAGATCAACGAGGGAATGGTGATGATTATTCCATTTAAAATAAATTTTAACGACGCTTTAGACACAACTTGCTTTTTCACTTTTAAAGAGTCGAGAAAAAGCTAAAGATGACTCTAGTCTCCTTCGATGTTTTAACGAGCCCGAAGTGACAAATGCTCGGATGGACTTTTTCGTTATAGAGTCTGAAAAAGGCCAAAAGGAACTGCTCTGGAGTTCTAGGCAGAGGGTGTGCCAAACTTTTCGCAAAACCGCAGAATACTTTTTAGGGTACGGGCGGTCGATCTTCGTGAATGCTGTGTTCACTGCATTACGATCAGTAGGGTGGCCGACACGGCTTCCTAAGGATAAAGGATATATGCCTATAGGGGTCTCCCAATATATACGCGACGGTACGTGGGAGCACAATCCGTACTAGCGCTATCGTCCCTCAGGAGGAATCACCCACCTTCCACGAGATCAACAGTCACTAGGCTTAACGACGCCGGAACACGTCTCTAGCCTAGACCTCTATGTTGTGCGTTATGTTACAAAGCGTTGTTAAGTTCATTCAATTTATTTTAGGTTGATCTTTTTAAAGTTTTCCTTTCAAGGTTCACCACGAGATGTATGATACAAATTCCTTAATGCAGTCTAAAGATGATAAGCAAGCTTTATATCTTTTCAACTTTGAAAATCCTAGCTACTAAGGGAAAAGAAAGACACCATCTTTTCTCAAAGAGCAATCAGCACACTCTAATGCACTTTTCCTAAATCCAACATGCAAACTATCAAATGGAAAATGCAGAATGCAGGTGTTTGTTTTCTGCTTTCTTAGTATTGATGCCTACAAAGAAAGCTTTTTGTACAACTTTGAATTTGCTTTTAAATGATCAATACAAACAAGTTCACTTTTTCGAAATCAGAGAGGGTAGAAGAGATTACACTACTTAACGATTTTCGAAATAAAGACTTGTTTTGACACTTAAAAGAGACAAATTCAAACCAATAAGAAAAAGTAAATCTATAATCAATCTACAAACAGCCAATGAACTCTCTTCTAAGATCACAATCAATCAGATCTGAATCAAAGGCTACAGGATGACTATTTTACTCATGCAAAGGAAAACTGTAAATGATGCCACAAACACATAAAAACACTCACAGTCTTTTTTTACAAAAGGAGGCGGAATCTAAGCAAAGAAAAAGAGTTATCTGATTGGTACCTATGCTAGTTAAAGGCTGCAAAAAACAGAGATCAAAATAGGGCAACAGAGAGCAGAGAACCCCAGCTGCACAAGGCCAAACTGGTTCAGCACAACCTCAACATTGAGGACTTGACATTCAGCGCAGGTAGCCTTCACGGGACCTGCGTTGAAATGCAGACTGCCTTCACAGCAGTTGTGTTGAAGGAGAAACTCTCGTTTCTCTTGGGTTCTGGGTCACAAATTGCTCAAAAATCAACAGTTTCAGGCCAAATCAGAAACACAAGCAAGGTATAATCAAAGGGATGCTTTGAGAGGGTACTAAGGACTATCACAAAGGATCATCAAACCATTTGTGAGTCCATTGTTCAGATCATAGACAAAATCCAGTGAAGGATCAAGGCAGCAACAGTCTACTTTGCAGAAGCAGTTCGATTGTTGCTGTTGAGTCTATGAAGCAAGCAATGATGTAAACACAAATAAAATGACTAAAGCAATCTCCCCAGCGGAGTCACCAATTTGTTGAGGGGAAAAATGCCTATGCAGGATGATCCTATCCACCTAAGGTGTGACAGTACCTTAGCAACAAACGAATACAGCTACACTGGTTTCTTCCTTTATGAAATGTGAAAGAGGGGAGATCGATAGACTTACCGTTGTCTTCCATTTGTCCCTCGATCTAGATTCTCTTCTCTTTGGGTGTTCACAGCTACTTGCCTCCTCGCTTGTTCAAGAGAACAGCTACTTGATTCCCACGAGATCAAAACAGAACAACTACCTGTGACAAGAGAATAGCTACTTGTGACAAGAGAAGAACACAACACAAAGGCAAATATACATATTCATAAATGATTCAGGATTAGAAGTAAATCAAATACACTAATGCAATCATACAAATACACCAGCATATATGAGCAAACCAAGATAGCTTTATTGATAAGTAACAGGGTTCAGGAAGAGATACAACCCATAGGGATCCAATCCAGCATCTCCTTCCCAGCAGAATGGAATTCCTTCTTCAGTTCCCTTCAAAGCATTAAGCACCCAATGATCCAGTCTCAAACCAACAACAATTCTTTGCAATAACAAAATTCCAGCCTCCTTGTTACACTAAAAAATGTCACCATGACCACTTACAGTTAGTATGGCTCAAATCAACAGTCATGCTACCCTCTTAGGCAAGTCTTATGCCTCTGATATCCATCTCAAACTCAAAGAAGAGAGAAAGTCTTGTCAAAAATATGTTTATCTCTGGGGTCGCAGGTTCTCTCTAGCCTTACCTGCGGGGACGCTCACAATGTTCACAAAAGGTGCGTCCTTGGACGCTCTGTATGTTAAGGGACAGGTGCATCCTTCTGTAAAAGGCAAAATGCGCGAGTTTCATCTTAAAAAAGTTACTTGTGGTTACTTCTAGAACTTTCTAGAGGTCGGTTTGATGAATTGGATGCGCCTCCAGTTGGTTCATGTATCTCTATTAAGGGGGAACTTATCCCATCAATAAGGGAGCTATCCCACCCAAAGAGGGGGATGATCCCATTGATAGTGGACCTGAATAACCTCTTTACAGCACTATAAATAAAGGCATTGAGCCAGAAGGAGAAGAGGTTGGAGCTATACATTTTCTTTGGGTAAATGCTGCAGGAATTAGGACTCCCATTTAGAACCTTGTGAGGAGAGATTGTCTTTGCTTGATTCTACTTGGAAGTGGGTGAGCTTTGTCAAAGTAGAGGAAAACCCTTGATGGACCCTGGGAGGAACTTGCACAACACCAAGGCCAGGTTGTAAGAGTTTCTTTGTTTCGTTATTAATACAAACTGGTTTATTTTTCTCAATAGCTTGTGTTAATGAGTTATTTCATGTGTTCCTTGGTCTGCATGTTGAATATATGTTTTATTATATGAAATGCAAGTGCTTGGTAATTGTTTGATTGTTTGTGGTTGCAGGAATTGACTTGAAGGAGGAGCTCATCCGGATCGTCAAGAACGGACTTCAACAACAGCGTTTTGGAATAAGGTAAGCCTAAACACTTGTAGATTTCATGTTGTAAAAGGTGTATTTAGAGAAAGATCACTCCATTTTGTCTTGTTTGTCATTAGAATGTCTTAGACTTCTAGGAAGGTCAGTCGTGTCCGCACCCTTGACAAATTCCGTGTGACAAATTGGCGACTCCGCTAGGGATAGATTCCATTGATGAGAAAAGTCTTTTCCTTTATATGAACTTTGCTTTGAGAAAATTGGTTTATTTTTCTGGTTTTGGCTCTGTGATTCTGTCTCTGGGTGGGTTAGCTTAGGATTAGTTTTATTTTGGTTTTTCTTGAGTTTTTCAGACGGACGCATCCTCTAAGTGCTGCACAGTGCGTCCCTGGACGCACTTTTGCTGTGTGCACAGAGCAGGCCCGCACCTGTGCTAACGGGTTGCCTGCGTCTTCCTGTAAAAATTTAGGAAAACTCCTTTTTTGCCTTTTTTGCTCTTCGATTTTGTTTTTTCTTCGTTTTTTCTGCCCAGATTCATTAGTCCCTTGTCCAGAATCTTCACCTAAGCAGTCCTGCTTTTAGCTTTCATCAATTGGGTGTTTTGAGTCTCTTTTTTGAGAAATTCTTAATTAGATTTCCTTTGGTCATTACTTGGAGGTTTCTCTCAGTCTTTTCACAATTTTGCATCTTTTTGCTTTTGTTTTTGCAAAAAAATTTCCCCCTCATTCGCCGGGGGGGGCTAAATTGTGTATGAGTGTTAATCGCCTTTGAGTGTTTTTATGTTTTGATCTTTGGAACTCTCACCCAATTTTCTCGACTTGCACTTGATTGGTTCTTAGATTACATTAGAATCATCTTGTGTTTGAGAATTCTCTTGCATAGATCACATT
The DNA here is from genome assembly GCA_031772625.1 of Pinus tabuliformis. Taxonomy (NCBI): domain Eukaryota; kingdom Viridiplantae; phylum Streptophyta; class Pinopsida; order Pinales; family Pinaceae; genus Pinus; species Pinus tabuliformis. The sequence continues at coordinate 62,105,414 of CM062805.1, read as the reverse complement.
TGCATAATTAGAGTTCTCAGTTTCAGAATATGAATGAAAAATGTGCATAGATTACATTTGCATACTTTTCATGTCAATTGTGCATAGATTACAATTGCATAGTTTACATTCTGAAAAATCAATCGTAGATTTAGATCAGCTTTCTTTGATTTGAATTTACACAAAAATAAAAATAAAAATTGGTTTGGAATTGATTTGCATTAGTTTTTCTTGATGAAATTAGTGCATTAGAGAATTTGTTAAATTTTCTCTTAATGATCAATTTTTTGCATTGTTGGAAGTGAATGGAAACTCTCTCCTTACTCTAGTTAGGATTCATCGAATTGAAAGGATTGCATTATCATATTCGATTGCATTCAGTTGAGTCGGGTCATAACACCATTGGTTTCATCTCCATTTACCCATTTGAGTAATAACAGCCTTAATAACACAGCGCTTAATTAAAATTCATCTAGTAATTTTTACATTTCTAGGGCTCTGAAACACCAACATAGCTTAGGCTAGGGTCTTGGAGTAGGTGAGTACTTAACTCTCCAAGACTACAAAACCAAACAGATAGTTTATCTTGAGTAGAATAAATCCAATTGTTTCAATTGCACTCTGGGAAAGCTCCTCTTAAAGGAGAAGCACGAGCTCGTGTCCGAACCAGTGAGGGGATCATTCCCCCCTCGTTGGGAACGACGCCAGACAGTACGTATTACAAACGGTAAACCTCGGATTAACCATTGTCGAGGAGCCAGGGGTCACTTATCGGTAAACCTTGGATTGTTGTCAAGGAGCCGGTAAGGGGATTGAGCTTGCTACTCTGCCCTTGCGTGCTGTCGGAGTTTAGACTGTTCCCCCAGGTGTATTTGTTACTGTTGGTGACCTTAGTGACCATAATCTTTAGGGTTCTACCGAGGTGACGGTGGAGGGAAGGTCCCACTGTACCTGGAGCAGACGTCGGTTATACTCACTTGGATTTTCTGGGGGGTTCACTTCACTTCGAGACGGTTAAAGTGGAGGAACTTGTGCCGGTCTATTCATTAAGCAGGTTGCCGGGGTAACTGTTCCACCCACCACTTCTGTACTGAATTCGGCGAGGTTGGGCTTCATCACCAACTAGTGTTTTCGGTCCGGAGAGCTTACTGTTTGTGTGTGGTTTGACTCCTAGATTTGATAGCGCGTGTTAATTTGTTTGTTTTTACTTTTAGAGACCATAGGTGTGAATTGTGAATTTTAGTTGTTAAGTGTGAATTGTGAATTGTTAATTTTAGTTTTAAATTGTTAATAAAATTCACTGAAGTTGAATATAATGGCAAATGTTCCGGAATTTATCAACCTAGGAACCCCTCCTAATGAGAATCCTAGTACTTTTCCTTACTTTGGAAATGTTGGTCCTCCTTATATGGCTACTTTGTCATTACCTGGATTTACAATAGGTTTACCGATATGGTTATTTTCAACTTCGTTGGCCCAAAATACTCCAATTGTTCCATCTCAACCAGATGCTTCACCTCAACAGAGTTCACCATCTCAACATCACCAACCTTCTGTTGACCCTTTACCTTCTTCGCCTAATTTTTCTTCCTCCATTTCTTCCTCTTTGCCTGGTAAAAGCCTTGATGCTAGTAACCAGGAGGCTAAGAAGAAGAAGAAAGGGAAGAAGAAGAAGAAGAAGAAGAAGCAAGATAAGAAAGAAGTCAACCAACCAACCATGGCTGTAAGTGTTAGTTGTGTTGAGGAAAATTCCGACATGCATCGTAAACCCAAATACCCTTGCAGGCTTTGTAAGGGTGACCACTTCCTTGTCAATTGTCCTGGTATTCCAAAGGTCTTGGAAGTATGGTCAGAAAAACCTCATCAACTTTCTGTTGATCCATCAACCAGTGATAGTCAGGTTCCTGGGAAAAAGGGTAAAGTTAGGTTTCCTTGTAAGTTATGCAAAGGGAGTCATCAAACTCACATTTGCCCTCACATTGATGAAGCCTCAACATTGTTGGAAAACCTTACTGTTCCACAGCAAGAATTTCCAACTGGTTACCGTAAACTTTCTCCCAACCTACCGTCAATTGACGGAGTGATTGATCTAAATTCAAGTACAGTCGATCACACTCTCCCATTGGAGAGTGAAACTCATGTCACTCAGGTTGATGATCCATTAGTTGATCAAGTGGTCGATTCAATTTCACATTCGGTCGATCACACTCTCCTTTTCGAGAGTAAATTTCATACCACTGATGTTCTTCTTGTTACATCGGATTCTTCTATGCGGGGGGCATTTCACCTGTTTCTACAGAACCCCCTCCAAGTACTGAGGTCTTTTCCTTTGATTGGAATAGACTGACAGAACCTCGTCTTCCTTCCTCCATCCCTTTCCAAATCATTGTCAAGGCTGGTGGTAGGGACATACATCGTACTCAGGTAGATGAAGGTGCTTCTGTTAGTATTTTATCCTCAGCTGTTTGGAAAGCTTTGGGTTCCCCTCAGCTTGCGCCTATTACGCAGAATCTGAAAGCTTTTAACAGAACAATTAGTGAACCTTTAGGGATCCTTCCTAAGTTTTCTATTACCTTGGAAGGTAAAACTGTTTGTGTTGATCTTATGGTAGTTCGAGGTCCCTTGGATTTCAATTTACTCCTTGGGCGAGACTATGTTTATGCAATGAAAGCTGTCGTATCGACACTCTTTCGCGTGATGTCTTTCCCTCACAATGGCAGTATTGTGACTGTAGACCAGCTTTCGTTCCCTAGTCTTTTTTCAACTACCAATAATATGACACCCCTAAATGTTCCTGATTCTAAAGTGGTATCTACCCTGCCACGGGTTAATTATGTGGCAACCGGTCCCATGTTTTCAGTTACCGACGTAAGTGAGCCTCTCACTGTTGATTTAGATCCGGTAATTGACATGGAAAACTCTATGGGATTACTTGAACACGATGTTCTTATCCCTTTTGAGTCCCTTGACATGTGTTCGTTCCCGAGAAGTATTCTTCCTTCTGATGAAGACCTCTTGGAAGCCATGATCAAGGTGTGTCCATTGACATGTCTTTCCTCCAGTTGGAAGCCATGATCAATGTTGCGAGGACAGTTCCTTTTCCTGTGCCAACCTCGTTAAAAAATGAAACAGGTGTCAGCGAGGATAGTTTTCTCCTGAGTCAACCTCGTTAAAAAATGAATCAGGTGTGAGGAAAGTTCCTTTTACTGTGTCAACCTCATTAAAAAATGAATCAGTGTGTGCGAGGATAGTTCCTTTTCCTGTGCCAACCTCGTTAAAAAATGAAACAGGTGTCAGTGAGGATAGTTTCTTCTAGTCTCAACCTCATTAAAAAATGAAACTGGAAGTTATGAGCATAGTTCCTTGTCTTGTGTCAAGCTCATTAAAAAATGAAACAAGGAGTTGTGAGGAAAGTTCCTTTTACTGTGTCAACCTCGTTAAAAAATGAATCAGTGAGTGTCAGGAAAGTTCCTTTTACTGTGTCAACCTCGTTAAAAAATGAATCAGTGTGTGCGAGGATAGTTTTTTCTTGTATCAACCTCTTTAAAAAATGAAACAAGGAGTTGCGAGGACAGTTCCTTTTCCTGTGCCAACCTCGTTAAAAAATGAAACAGGTGTCTGTGAGGATAGTTTGTTCCCGTCTCAACCTCATTAAAAAATGAAACTGGATGTAGAGAGGAAAGTTCCTTTTACTGTGTCAACCTCGTTAAAAAATGAATCAGTGAATTGAGGAAAGTTCCTTTTACTGTGTCGACCTCGTTAAAAAATGAATCAGTGTGTTCGAGGAAAGTTCCTTTTACTGTGTCGACCTCGTTAAAAAATGAATCAGTGTGTCCGAGGAAAGTTCCTTTTACTGTGTCAACCTCGTTAAAAAAAAATGAATCAGTGTGTCCGAGGAAAGTTCCTTTTACTGTGTCAACCTCGTTAAAAAAATGAATCAGTGTGTCCGAGGAAAGTTCCTTTTACTGTTTCAACCTCGTTAAAAAAAAATGAATCATTGTGTCCGAGGAAAGTTCCTTTTACTGTGTCAACCTCGTTAAAAAATGAATCAGTTGACGAGGATAGTTTTTTCCTGTATCAACCTCGTTAAAAATGAAATAGGCTAGCATGAGGACAGTTCTTTTACTGAGTCAACCTCATTAAAAAATGAATCAGCTAGATTTTAGGATATGTAGGTAGATTGTAGAAAGTAGGGTTTGAGGACAGTTCCTGTTACTGAGTCAACCTCATTAAAAAATGAATCAGGTTTGAGGATAGTTCCTGTTACTGAGTCAACCTCGTTAAAAAATGAATCAGGTATGAGGATAGTTCTTTTCTTGTGTCAACCTCTTTAAAAATGAAACAACTCCCTTTTCAAGTTAAATATTGAAAGTAAACCTTCATTTCATCCAGCCGGTTGAATGCAATGAAGCCTGGGGGGCATGTACCTCATTTCGCATCATTATGCTGGGGGCATGCGAACTTCTGAGCATAGTTCCTTGTCTTGTGTCAAGCTCGTTAAAAAATGAAACAAGGGTAGGTTAAGTAGGTAGATTGTAGAGAGTAGTTATGAGCATAGTTCCTTGTCTTGTGTCAAGCTCGTTAAAAAAAAGAAACAAGGAGTCAAGAGCATAGTTCCTTGTCTTGTGTCAAGCTCGTTAAAAAAAGAAACAAGGAGTCATGAGCATAGTTCCTTGTCTTGTGTCAAGCTCGTTAAAAAATGAATCAAGGTTTTTAGAGTAGAAGTTTTTGTTAGGTAGATTGTAGAAATAGTTATGAGCATAGTTCCTTATCTTGTGTCAAGCTCGTTTAAAAAATGAAACAAGGGTTTGAGGATAGTTCTTTTCCTGTGTCAACCTCACTAAAAAATGAAACAACTCCCTCGAGTCTTTCCAAGATCTTGAAAGTAAAGCTTCATTCCATCCACCTTATTGAATGCAATGAAGCTTGGGGGGGCATGTACCTCGTTTTGCGTCATTATGCTGGGGGCATGTGAACTTATAACAAGCATAGTTTTTCGTTTCAAGCTTGCATAAACATGAAACCGAATCCGAGCATAGTTCTTTTCCTGTGTCAAGCTCGTTAAAAAATGAAACAAATCCTCCTCTACTTGAGTCGAGAGATTGACGAAATCTTATAAATGTTAAGTTTTTAGGTTAGTTATTTCAGTTTTTGCATAATTTTCTTACAGTTTTAGGTCAAAGTCTTTTAAATGATCTCGTCACTAAACCTTCATTTCATCCAAATGGTTGAATGAAATGAAGCTAGGGGGGCATGCACTCTAGCAGTTATGCTTAGGGGGCATCAAGCACAGTTTTATCTATGTTTCAAGCTTGTGTAAAAATGAAACTACTCTGAAGCATAGTTTTTCTCTGTTTCAAGCTTTTGTAAAAATAAAACCTATCTCGAGTCAATTTCAGTTATTTTCAAGACTCGTTAAACTCATGAAAATCCCGAGATTATTTTGCTATTTTTCATTCTCGTAAAACAAATGAAAATGCCGAGTTCTTTCCGTCTTTTCCTGCTCGTAAATTAAATTGAAAGTCGGTCATATGAGTACATTTTTATCCCTTTTTCGAACTCATTAAAATTTACGAAAAAGTGAAAACCATGAGTACATTTTTATCCCTTTTTCGAACTCATTAAAATTTACGAAAAAATGAAAACCATGAGTACATTTTTATCATTTTTTCGAACTCGTTAAAATTTACGAAAAAGTGAAACCTTGGAGTTCTCTTTTAAGCCCTTTTCAGACTCTTAAAACATGAAAAGATTGCTGAGCGTTTCTTTTACACTCGTTAAAACGGAATTAAAAGACGGTCCCCTTTTAGCTCTTTTCTGACCGCAAAATCAGGAAAAGATTGCCGGGTTTTTGTCGTTTCAAACTCGATAAGGAAATAAAACGACGTGTCCTTGATCGCTTTTTACTTTTCAGGTCAACGACACTATTATGAAAGTACTCCTTGGTCGCAAGATCAAGCGGTTCCCCCAGGTATTATTTTATACTTTTTCGGGCTTGAGGGACGCAAATGTACGAAAAAGTTCAACGTGGAGTCTCCTTTAGTTTTTTCAGACTCTCTAAAATTGAAAAACGCCGAGTTTCTCCTATACTGGACTCGTTAAACTTTTACAGTAGAGGACCTGTTCAATTACAAACAGGAACGAACCACTCCTTCCTAGGGTTCGAATCAAAACTAGGTTGGACTCATCCGAAGGATGAGCTTATAATCAAGCATATGTTATCCTCCTCAAGCTTGTTAAAAATAAAGAGGTACTTGCCAGAAATGGTGGGGGAAAAGAGAGAAGAATGAACCTGTTTGTTACCTTTTGTCTCAAAAGAAACTTTATTACCACTCTTGAACACGACACTTTTCATTCACCTGGGTTGGGAAATCTTTTACCTCACAGTTGACCAAACCACTTTGAAAGTCTTTAACCGGGTTCCGGGGATTAACTTTGAGTTATTCGTCACCAAGCCATCTGTCGTGTCGTTATGTGTTCAAGAGGTCTGCAAGCAAAACTTTCATCTGCAAAATACTTGTCATCCATTTGACCATCCCTGAGTCAGTCCTTACAGCAACATTTCTTCAACTTGAACAATGATTTCGTGTTGCGGGCTTGCCTGCAACGGGTCGCTTTCTATCGACATCAGCACATTATCTAGAAAGATGACTTAGGAATCGACAGTACCTTGAAGTCTGCATGCATCAATGGCAGGTTTCTCGCCTTTGACGTCAGTTTACATCATTGACTTTCGATCAAAGGATTCCGTGAAGTGTTCGACATCAAAACATCTATTCACATTTCACGGGTTGTGCTTGGTACTTTGAGAACCATTGACATTACTGGTGGTCTCTCTCACGCTTGTTAACAGTTTACATCATCGACTGGTAATCAAGTGGTTTCTAACATGTTCGACATCAAATCATTTAATCACATGGCTAGAATCGTACCAATTCGGGAAGTAGAAGTGAAGACCCTGGATCTAGTTTCTACCATCCAGGCTGCGAGGAGTTTTGTATTCATTATCTATGTAGACTAATCATAAACAGATGGCTGCGTCCATACTGTGTCTAAAAAAGTCTATAAACATGATGTACTGCAAGATCATTCCTGTATCAGAGTAGTTAGTCCATTAGTTAAAGTTTTGAATCTGAGTATGGGAATGCCTACCTCAGTGATGATATAATCTTATACATGTATTTTGTGTTGAAAATTGCAGGTTCCAACCAGGTCATCCACAAGACAATCCTTGAAATGATAAAGCACTTCACCCTTCCTAGAATTACAAAACCCTAATCTATTCCAGGCTTCGCACTTTAGGGGGCAATCTGTTACACTAAGAAATGTCACCATGACCACTTACAGTTAGTATGGCTCAAATCAACAGTCATGCTACCCTCTTAGGCAAGTCTTATGCCTCTGATATCCATCTCAAACTCAAAGAAGAGAGAAAGTCTTGTCAAAAATATGTTTATCTCTGGGGTCGCAGGTTCTCTCTAGCCTTACCTGCGGGGACGCTCACAATGTTCACAAAAGGTGCGTCCTTGGACGCTCTGTATGTTAAGGGACAGGTGCGTCCTTCTGTAAAAGGCAAAATGCGCGAGTTTCATCTTAAAAAAGTTACTTGTGGTTACTTCTAGAACTTTCTAGAGGTCGGTTTGATGAATTGGATGCGCCTCCAGTTGGTTCATGTATCTCTATTAAGGGGGAACTTATCCCATCAATAAGGGAGCTATCCCACCCAAAGAGGGGGATGATCCCATTGATAGTGGACCTGAATAACCTCTTTACAGCACTATAAATAAAGGCATTGAGCCAGAAGGAGAAGAGGTTGGAGCTATACATTTTCTTTGGGTAAATGCTGCAGGAATTAGGACTCCCATTTAGAACCTTGTGAGGAGAGATTGTCTTTGCTTGATTCTACTTGGAAGTGGGTGAGCTTTGTCAAAGTAGAGGAAAACCCTTGATGGACCCTGAGAGGAACTTGCACAACACCAAGGCCAGGTTGTAAGAGTTTCTTTGTTTCGTTATTAATACAAACTGGTTTATTTTTCTCAATAGCTTGTGTTAATGAGTTATTTCATGTGTTCCTTGGTCTGCATGTTGAATATATGTTTTATTATATGAAATGCAAGTGCTTGGTAATTGTTTGATTGTTTGTGGTTGCAGGAATTGACTTGAAGGAGGAGCTCATCCGGATCGTCAAGAACGGACTTCAACAACAGCGTTTTGGAATAAGGTAAGCCTAAACACTTGTAGATTTCATGTTGTAAAAGGTGTATTTAGAGAAAGATCACTCCATTTTGTCTTGTTTGTCATTAGAATGTCTTAGACTTCTAGGAAGGTCAGTCGTGTCTGCACCCTTGACAAATTTCGTGTGACACTCCTAGATCCCGTGGAGGAGAGATCTATATATAGATGTTTTGGAGAGAGGATGAGTCAGCTTGAGGCTGGTATGAATCTGACTAGTGTCCTCTCCCTCTCTCAGTTCTTGAGTCCACTTGGAGGTTCTTGCTTCCACTTGGAGATTTGGAACCTCTTACTCATCACCAGTCGAATTCCTTGATGCAAGTGTCATTTTGGAAGCTTCGTGGGCATTGACACATTGAGGAATGAGCCTGCCACTTGTCCAATTACGCTCAGTGCAGGTAGCCTTTGTTGGAGTTGACATTCAACGCAGGAAGACAGTGGAGCAGTTGACATTCAGCGCAGATGCTCAGTGGAGCAGTTGACATGATCCAGAATTGGCTTTTTTTTTAGTGTTTTCAGGTGGAGACCTTCTGTGAATTGCTGTGGTTAGTTGGCCTTGTTCCTCTAGGGGTAGGAACAACATGTTTAGGGACTTTGGATCCCTTAGATTATGGACATTTCATGCTCAATGCTGTAAGGCACAAAAATTTCTATAACAAAGAGGGTTATGTAATTACATTGATGTTTGGGGCTATGCAAAGTGGAAAAACTTACAGGAATGAAGGAAATAAGGGACCAAAAACTAGCCCCTTGATTTCACCTCCGCGAGGGGATGAGAAAGAACTCGCGAAGGTCTCACCGCGAAGTGCAATCCATATGATAAGGTAAAGAGTCCCATGAATACCACCCCCACCCACATCCCCACCAGCTTCACTGCCTTCACCTCCATCTTCACCTGTACCACCTCCGCCACCACTGTGAGTCAATATGGAAAGCACAATAAAGTTGCTTTTGTTCAAGGGATTGGAAAATGAAGATTTAGACCAATTTTGGTTCGTGGTAAAAGCCGTATGGGAAGCATAAGGAGTTACAAATGACAATATAAGCAAAACAACACTGGTTAGTACCCTGGAGGACTGCGTGTTAACCTAGTATACTAAGCACTCCAATGATAATCAAAATGCAGGAATTGCGTATATCCAAGCAGTGCTAAATAGAGAATTTAGCAGGTTGAAGTCTGAAGCACAGTCGATCGTTGGATTCAAATAAATCACGATGCTACCAGGTGAGACTCCTTGGGAGTTGGATTAGAGGTTGAAGTGTACGATTCATGAAGCTAATATGAATATGATGTATGGACAACATCACGAATGGTTTGTAGCATCACCAACGCCACATTTAAGGAGCGCACTAGCACAGTAGAAGTTAATGACTCAGGTAGAGGCCTTAGAGATCACGATGAGGCTGCATGAGACCCCGATGTAGGATCCTAACTTCGGAGTTCATTATATCAACGTGCAATTGAAAAACTTATGCCTTGAGATGCAAAGTCTGAAACAGGACATGACAGCTCGACCAGAAGTGCGCGAAGAGGTGTGGTGCATAAAATGTAAGGGTCAGGGTCATGATAAGGACTACTACCTGGTATTCATAAATTAGCTCATTTGAGGAGGATAGATTCCATTAAGGCTGGGAGCACAAGCAATACCTAGCGCGACACTTGATTTGTGGTGCACAATTTGTCAAATAGGTGGAAAACATGCTACCGATAACTGTCATTTGTTACAAAAGTATACACAAAATTCACAACAATTGTTCTGTAATTTTTGTAGCTCGGTGGGACATGATGAGCACACTTGTAGAAGCTATGCGCAAATGATGGATAGAACTCCTACCTACAGAGTTGAGGCCAAATCACGACCTCTAGACCAGAATGCAGGAGTGGCGTGAGCGAAATTTCAAGAGCGCGGACGAGGCGGATGCAGAGGAGGACCTGGAAGAGGTTGTGGTCAGTGGATATGCTACAATTGCATAGGGCTAGGACATTATGCCGACTATTATATGAATTCAACGTGGCCGTAATGTTTATATTGCACCTTATTTGATCATTAGATGGAAGATTGTCCTACACTGATAGCTAGGATATGTGACAAAGGAGCACTACCACCTCCCTCGACTAAGAACCTGCAAATGCTGAGGTCTAAGCTGTGCGAGGAACATCCAAATGTGAATATTGTGCTCCAAAGTGGAATCATCATGGGAGATGATAAAGGCAAAGAGCCGAAGATAGTACTTGGGTTTGCAAAGCTCTCGTGAAAGAAGCGGAGTTTGAATTGGAGCGCACTCAGGAAACTTTGATGGAAGCTAGGAAGAGCTTTGTTGATGCCTCCACTTCAGGAAGCAAGGATAAACTGGAGTCGAAGATGGACCCTTCTATGATCACAAAATTTTTGGAAACATGCATGAAGTTACTCCGTGATAGTAAAGCTATAAAACAGGAACTCTTTAACAAATGCATTAGAACTGCACCAAGAGAATCATACGTAGTCCAGAACATTAGAAATCATAAGATGAGGACGAGAAGCGAAATGAGGCTAATAGTTTAGATTGGAGAATATGAAATGGACCAAGTAATACTCGATTTAGGGTTAGATGTGAATGTTTTGTCAAAGCAGACATGGGAGCGAACGGGGAGACCTCCTCTACAATTGTCTCCTATTCAGCTACGAATGGCAAACCAGCAAAAAATAATACCCTTGGGGCGATTTTAGGAACTCACTGTGGATATTGAGGGAGTGAGTGCACTATAAGACTTTGAAGTGATAGAGATTATTGATTCGGTCATTGACATGAATGGGGTGATTAATCTGAAGAAGCGGAAGATGATTTTTGAGAAGAATTCACTACGTGTAGTTATACCTTTGGACCCTGCTGAAGGATCATGCTATATAGAGCTAGTGTGTGACTATGAAAGTGATGATGATTTGGACTACATCTATAAGATAATAGCGCAAAACCAGGATTGGGTGAATCCAACTGTGGATGGATGGCTTGCATGGGAGTGGGAGAGCTCCTGTAATTCAGATTCAAGTGAGGAAATAGAGCGATGGCAGAACTGGTTACATGAGGTGACTACATTGAATTGTAATATGACGACAAAGTCGCTGCACTGCGTATCAATAGAAGTAAGGGACTTGCCTACTTATGATGGTCTAAGTGAGGTAAATACCTTCTTGGACAAATTTGAAAGAGAAGTGCAGGAAAAGCAGAGCTTCCAGGCTTTGAATTGGGTATTGCACACTATGCCCATGAGGTGGTGAGGTACGCACAAAGGGAGCTTTGATGACTGGAACGAATGTAGAAGGATGATGCACACATGGTTTGGAAAGCCTAGAGTGTGATTGACAGTTCAATACAGTGGGCAGGATAACCCGTGCGCACATCTAGCCATGTGGATGTCGACATGTGGAAAACAGGCTACACGGATGTGCATGAACCCTATGCTGAGAAGTATGGTCAATAAGCCTGTGTTGGGGGCACATATGCAGATGGATTTTATTGTTCCAATAATATGACTTTGAAGTTTTTGTGAAACCTAGAGGATTGAACGCGGGACCAAATCACCTGTCACGCATTGAGACAAGAGAGGAACCTACTAGTCTCGAGGAAGGATTACCTGATGTGCAACTCTTTGTTGTGCGTGTAGTGGATGGAAATTTGAAGATATAACTCACTTTCTCATGACTAGAATTGCGCCAAAAGAGAAATTTGTCTAGCAGAAGAAGGAGCTAGTGGTGTTCGTGACATATTTATCTGCCATTGTGGGGCACCTATATAAGATGGGGAATGATGAGATATTGCAAAGGTATGTACCTAAATTTGAACGAAGCAATATTCTCATGAATTCTCATGGGGGCATTGTGGGAGGACATTATGCAGGGAGAGCGACCACAGAGAAGATTCTTCGTGCAGGTTTGTGGTCGCCAACCCTTCATCAGGATTCAAAGGCACATTGCAAGGCCTATGATGTATGTCAAAGAATAGGTAAACCATCGCGAAGGGACAAGATTCCTTTGAACCTGCAAATGACATTGCATCCATTTGAAAAGTGGGTGATTGAATTTGTAGGACCTATCAAACCTCAAAGAAAAAGGGTGCAAGATATATTATCACTGCGACAGAGTACTTGACTAGTTGGGAAGAAGTTCAATCGATAAAATATTGCATGGCCGCCACGGCTGCAAATTTTCTATTTGAAAATGTATTGGAATGATTCAGATGTTTGAAGATCTTGATGAGCGATTACGTTACACATTTCCTGCACAAGACAATCAGCGCGCTGACAAAAGAGTTTCAGGTGTATCATCAGAAAAGAACATTGTATCACCCACAATCTAACGGGATAGTAGAAGCATTTGACAAAGTATTGGAGGCTGTGTTGAGTAAGATATGAAACGCATAATGAAGTGATTGGAACCTGCGCGTACCTTCAGTATTATGGGCTTATAGGACAAAATGCAAGAAACTGATGGGACATACACCTTTCTGGTTGGTCTATGGAGTGGAAGTCGTAATGCTGATGGAGTATATCACGCCTAATTTACGCATAGTAGTGCTCATAGGTATGATGAACTGAGGAGCCATGGAGGAGAGGCTCACACAGTTGGTGGAACTTGAGGAAGAATAATTTTTGGCCGGCTTTCACCAACAGGTACAAAAGAAGCACAAAAAGGCTTGACACAATCGACATATTAAGTTGCGCACGTTTAAGGTGAATGATTTGGTGTTACTGTATGATAGTAAGTCTGATAAATTCCTGGGAAAGCTCAAGATGCATTGGCTGGGACCGTATGTTATTAAGGAGGTTACATATGGAGGCACAATGAAGTTGGTAAAGTTAAATGGAGAACCTTTCCTAGGAAAAGTGAATGGCAGTCAGTTGAATACATACACGAGTGGCCCAACTATCTAACTAGGCGACAGAAGAATAGTTTTAGTGCTCCAGGCAGCTAAAAGGAGGAGTGGTACTATAAATAGATGTAGGGCAGTAGTTTAGCTACAACAGTCTCTGAAGAATGTGTCCACGAAGTGCATTAATAAAGGGAATCTTTACATCAATTATGTGTATTTATTTCCTGTTTTATCTATCGAATATATTGGGTATAAATTGCATTTCTGTTGTCTATATGGTGTGTGAACATCTATAACTATATTGATTAAGTAAATGTGAGATAAGGTATCTGTTCACGTAATGTTAACTAACAATCGTAAGAAGATAGGTAAGATACGAGGGGTAACATGGGGAAATAACGCAGATCATTGCCCTAGCAGTGCAAAAGCATCTCAGCCCCTGGTTAGGGTTGTGTGAAAGGTGATCTTAACAGATTATGAAGGTCTTGCAGGTCAGGATAGTGAGAGAAGTGACCTGCATGAAGGCAAGCACAATTGGACTAAATAGACCCATCAGACATCTCCAGGGTGCAAAAATTTGGTTCTAGTATCCCCCCATACTGCTTCAGGTGGGACTTCAATTCGTGCATTGCAAGATGATGTCGAAAGGGCCAGTAGAGTAGGGATTCGTTTGGCTAATTAACTCCGAACATGGTTCAGGTCCCCTCAAGCCAATATATAATCAAATGTTAATAGTTGTACAAGTCCTCTTGTACTTTACCCAGCTTGTTTCAAGAGTTGCACACGGTCCATGTAAAACTAACCTACAGACAATAACAAGTAAACAAACTAAAAACAAAGCAAGGAGCAAAAGAAAATGTGAAAGGAAAGAGAGTAAGAAAGAAAAATGGCAAGAAAAAAAACACACAAGGAAAGAAGTAAGCATGCATGCAAACAAACAACTGAAAAAGAAAACACTACTCCTACTCCTAAGCTAATAGTGCATGGGCCTGATCATGTGAAGTGATACTTCCAATGCAGCCACCAGCACATTGGTTGACCAATGTTGGTGAGGGCATGGTTCACGAATAACACAGCTGTGCAAACCAACATACACGGAAGATATAACAATGAATACAAGCACACTTCATGTTTAAAAGAGTCCATAGGACATAAGTGAGTGCAAGTACATGACAATATGTTATGTGTACTTGTCATGGTTTTGTGCGACACTGCATGTAGCTTTGAAGCATACACATATTCTTGAATATGACATGCAAGCAAACGCAATAAAAAAAGACAACTTGTGCCATGCACATGTGCATGCAATCAAATATTCCTCCAATGCATGAGTGATGGGATTGTGTAGTTCGAGTGGAGGAAGCATGAGGAGCCTTGGGTGATTCGACAATTTCCTGATCGGAAATGAAACCAACCTCACGAAAATGAGGACTTGACATAACCATTAGCTTGTGTTGAAGTGCCTAGATAGTTTGGGGGGTTTCAACTTCATTGTTAGATAGATCATCATAAATTGGTGGCTTCGAAAAATCAACTGCGATAGAATCATGATCGTGATAAAATATGGGAGTAAATGGATCACAACATCCATGATCATAAAAATCAACGATTTCATCGACATCCTCGTGATCTGATGAATCAAATCGAGGGGTAGATGAAAAGTAGACAAATTCATCCTCTTTGTGTCTGGAAAAGGTAGATGAAATATCAAGTGGATTTTCAATGAATAATTCATCCTCTCCATTGTCAAATGAAGGACTAACATCTGGTGTGTCCTGTGAGTGATCAACAATGGGTGCATCCGTAGATGAAGATACACATGCGAAATCATGGATGACAAGATCACAAAAGTTGTTAGGAAAGAACGGTGGGGGCTTGGAGGGAAGGGAGTCACCCTTCGTCGACTGTTGATGCTCAAGCTCCCAGTCATACTCTTCATGAATGATAGCACATGTTGGTTGTGAAACAACAACTCCATGAGCAGCTTGATCCTTGTTCACAACAAGTGTAGAGTCTAGAATGGAAGAACACAAGACAATATCATTCATATGATTAGCCGAATACGAAGATGTAGGTTGTGGTTGTAACAGTTTTTGGTCAAGATGTTCCAGATCAAAATGACAACAAGTGTCTTCAATGAGATCATATAAGTGCTCAAGTGAGTGGATGTTGTCGGCTAGTAGGCTACACAACCACCGATGCTGAGATTCATGAAGTGTGTATGCAAGCAGCAAACTTGCCTGTTTGTTAGAACATCCATCTTCCTCATGAAGCATGGAAAGGAAGTCATGTAAGAAATTAGGCTAGGCCACTTCACCTTCACCATCATATGTGTATGTGGACAAGAGTTCAAAAAAATCCATCGTGATGGTAATAGTTTCGACATGCCATAAACATCGTGGAGGGAGGAGAGTGCAAGACTCCATGATATATATATGCAAGGGTTCAAAACAGGATGAGAGGACACAACTTGTCATCTGGCCCTCTTTCTAGCGCCTAAAATGTTGACGGTGCTGGACCCATGAAGATGTCCGGGGATCTCCCCGATAAGAACTCCAAATCAGACCTTAGATTGTTTGGTGTAGGAGTCCTAGCAGTGGGTCGTACAGTATCACCTTGATTGTGTTTTTGCATAGAGGCAAGTAAGATGTACCTATTGGTAGCAAGGGTGTGACAACTGTGGCGAGTCATGGAAGCTGCATGAATGGTTCTAACACATGGAAAGTGGGGTGAGTGCACCCCTTGGAAACCTATAATAATATGTGGCTTGGAAGGGAACACACGAGCAAAGATGCATCACAAGATGGAAAGAAAGTTAGAGAGCAATCCAAAGTGATGGTTAAACCAACAACACATTTAAGAAATATTTATACATACTTATACAGAATAGTCCTTACATGAATGCATAGACAAATAAATACATGTCAGTTAGAGTAAACAAGATAGCTAGAATACAATACAACATATGCACGAAATGTGCTGGCTCTATTATATTAAGAAGTGTAGGTTCCAGTCATATAATACATCCATGTCCAGCCCCTAGTTCTGATAGTAAAACGTTACAGCCACAACTTTGTGCTCCTACAAAGAGATATACTAGCTCTGTGTAGTGGAGAAGCTAAGACGCATTACAATATTGTCCAAGCTTTCTCTAAGATACTCCTATTGGAATCTTGGCTAACCAAGAGCCTTTCTAATGATTTATGAGGTACTATTTATAGCAAAGGGTTGGGTGGCCCTTGACATTCCCCTCTGTGATAATTCATCTACCCTCATGACTCTTCATCTACTCTATGACTATTACATCCAACTATCAACACTTGGAATTCCACTTGACAAGACGTTACATTACAATGAACATGTGCTCATGTGAGACAAAATGGCTTGACCAAGCCATGAAAGGCATTACTGGCACTCAGGCCATTGTGGTGAGACCAACTCTTTAACATCCTTATGATGGTCAAAGGTGGTGAGATGATGCCAAGCTTGGTTTCCCGTGATGGTGTCTATGCGCTTAATGGTGACATCTTGCTGGAGCGAACTCTTTCCTTCATTGCATCTAGGTGCACTGATATGGCTCCTTTGTCGAACACATTTTATAGCATGCACATTTGTTGGGTTGTGTTATATTCTTTCCACAACTAGCCCATGTAGTTAACCAGGGATTAGAGGGGGTGAGGTCACAGGGGGTTTGAGGGGTACCCGTAACCCCACTTTATGGGGTCCGGGGCAGCGCCTCGGAAAATTTTCTTTTTGGACCCTATGTTAGGTTGGGAAGACTCACCTATGGTTTTGTGCATGATTTTCGCACATGTTTTTTGGACGCGATGGTTTTTGGTCCATGGTTTTGGACACGATGGTTTTCGGTCCATGGTATTGGATGCTTCAGCATGTATAAATATGTATTGTAACATTGAAAGGAACATAATGAAAGATCGAGCTATTAGTCCTAGTTTTGCGATCCAGGGGAAATCTCTATGTATATGTGTTTTATGTGTTATTCTCTCACATTGTTTATTTTCTGTGTTTTAGAATTCGTATGCAGGTAATTTATGTACGGGGTTAAAACCTACAGCATTGTTTTCCTAGTGCGACTAGACCAACAACATGTTGATGCATAGTGTCTATGTTGCTCTCCAAGAATGTGTTGGTGGCTATGCACATCAACTTGTTAGAGTACATGTTCAGCTCTAGTCGAACTTGCTTCTTGTCTTTGCCTTGGTGAGTGTGCCATGTAGAAATTTCACATCTGTAGATCAAACTGATATATGCAATGTACTAAAGCATAATACTTGATCTAGTTCTACAAAACATTAAGCAAAATCATAATCGATTTCATGAGTAACATCAAGCATAAAAACATATAACTGATGAAGAGAAATAATCAACCATAACACAAGATATATCACTAGGGAAAGCGCCAGCATAAGACCCCTATTTGTATTATCAATGAAGTGGAAATCCTCTTCTGTTTACAAAAAGAATCAGCTCAAGAGCTATCCTATACTCTCTGCAACCAAAATATGAAGATCATAGACTACTTAGGCCTCAATATATAGGCCACAAGTCATCCAATCTCCTATATTACGTATTTCTCTTGGAAATAAATCCTTCTCCATGCAAGTAATACTTACTAGAAATATCCAAGCATCTGATAGTACATTGTCCCTCATCTGAACTCAACTGGGTCTCCGTCTGAACTAACATGCATAAGTTATCCTTGAGGGAATGCTCAGTTATCTGAAATAATATTTGTCACATGCATGGAAGAATTAACAAACTATATCTCATTAATTTAACAACTTGTTAAATTAATCTAACTAGACTTGACTAAGTAAAACTAAGTCAAATGATCCTCTCATTATAGAAATAAACCTTATCTCCCTTAATCAAAGGGATAAATTCCTAAATCAAGAGAGAAAATAATTGCATGATTTCACAAAGACTTCAAGTTTAATTTTCAATAACTAATTAACTCATGGAGATTAATTAGTTAATATTTTAAACTGCTGTTATGACCAAAATTGTTTTTGCTTCCTATAGTTAGACCAGGGACTGTTAAAAATAGGAAGGGACCCATAAATTCTATTTTTAGCAGTTTCACCTCTCACCCAAGGTGGCCAAAATGCTCATTGGCCAAACTGCTATTTTTAGAATTTCTATCTTTGCGAGTTCTATTTTTATCACATTATAAGTTTAGCATTACTTGTTGCACACTTTTCAACACTCCCTCTCAACAAGAAAGGGATTATCAGCAACCCTGATCCTGTCTCTATGGAACTCAAACTTGCCCTCTGATAATTCCTTTGTCAAAATATCTATATCTTGTTCCTCAGTTGAAATGTATAGCAACATCATGATCCTCTTGACCACACAACCCTATAGATGATGATAGTGGATATCTATATGCTTGGACCTATCATGAAACATTGGATTGTCAGAGAGTTTAATGCAACTCTGATTATCACAATATATCATGGTAGGATTCATCATCTGACCAAACAATCCCACTAGAATTTTCTGCATCTAGATGGCCTCACATGTAGCCTGACTAGCAGCCACATATTTAGCCTCCATTGAGCTAAGTGCAAATGATCTTTGTTTCTTTCTATACCAAGAAACCACAGCTGACCCAAGGTTGAAGATTCCTCCAAAAGTGCTCTTCCTGTCTGATGGACTACCTGCCGAATCTGTATCTGTGAACCCTTGGAGCTTCACTCCCTCTATCCACCTGTACCATAATCCATATTGTGTAGTGCCTCTGAGATATCTCAGCACATGCTTTTCCACCTTCGAAAATAACTTGGTTGGCTAAACCATAGCTTGACTTAGTTGGTTCACCATAAAGCACAAATATGGTTGTGTGTTCACTAGATAGATAAATGAACCCACAAGCTGCCGATAAACAATAGCAACTACTACCTCACCTAAAGTAGCATCCTCCTTCCTCTGGTTACCTTATAGAGGAGTCTCCATGGGCTTGCACATCTCCATGTGGAAGCACCTGAGTATCTCATTGGCATACTTGCCTTGAGACACAAATATTTCCCTATCTCTCTACCACACCTCCATGCCTAGAAAGTAGTGCATGAGGCACATGTCCTTCATCTCAAACTCTCTTGCAAGGTCCTCCTTACAAGACTTGATCAACTGATCATCACTTGTCAAAAGAAGATCATCAGCATAAAGTACAATAATCAATAGCTTACCTTCTACCATGATGTGGTAGAGGTTTGCATCTGCTTCATTGTTGGTGAAGCCCAACTTGGTGAAATAGCTGTCGATCCTGGTATACCAAGCATGGGGTTCTTGCTTTAGCCCATACGATTCTCGCTTGAGCCGACACACATGCGACTCATGATCGAAGATATCAAATCCCTCAGGTTGCTCTATGTATACCTCTTCCTCAATCTCCCCATTGAGGAAAGTTTTCTTCACATCCATCTGATGGATCTTCCAACCAATCTGTGCTGATAGTGCTAGAATCGATTTGATCAATGAGTACCTTACAACAGGAGAAAAGGTCTCATCATAGTCAATCCCCTCCACCTGTGAGAAACCACGGGCAACAAACCTTGCCTTGCGTTTCTAAATATTACCATCAGTTGCATGCTTTACCTTGTAAATCCATCGGTATGTAACCACTGACTTGTCCCTTGGTCTAGGGACAACATCTCACACACTGTTCTGCATGACAGAATCATACTCCTCTACCATTGCATCCACCCAAACTAGCTGCTGCACTTCCTCCTCAGAAGAATAAGGCTCAGTCGCCACACACTCCCCAACCACGGCCATGTATCCAGTGTATCTATCAGGAGATCTCCCCTATCTACACTGAGAGGATGGCTACCCCACATTCTCTCTCACATCCTACATCAATCTGTCAGCTTCCCGTGAGTGTTTCCACCCATCTCTGGAAGACTCTCCAGTAGTGGTGATCTCCACTACTGGAATCTCTTCATGTGGCTGATCCAGATCATCTGGAGGTTGCTCCTCCATAGGAACTAATAGTTCCTCATCATCACCATGCAACTTGAGATCCCTCTCAAGTGACACTCGCATGGCTTGCTATCCATCAAACTTCATATCCCTGCGCACTACGGTCCTCTGACTGGTAGGTAGAAACACATGATAGTTGTGAGGTGTATCCATGTACCCCACAAGTATTCCCAACTCAGCTGTTGGGTCTAGTCTCTTCTGAGAATCTTTGGTCACATGACATAAGACTAGTGATCCAAAGATGCGGAAGTGACTCACATCTGGTTGCTTCCCTGAAAAAGCCTCTATAGGGGTCTTCATCCTCAACATACGATGAGGACTTATGTTCTGAAGATATACTTTTGTATCGCATGCCTCAATTCACAAATGAAGTGGTAGGCCTTGGTCATGCAACATCGCTCGAGCTGCTCCCACAATAGACCTATTCTTCCTTTTGGCCACCCCATTCTGTTGTGGGTTATGAGGTGCCGTTAGTTTCCATTTAATTCCTTTTGAAGAAAAAAAGTACTTAAACTGCTGAGAAACATTCTCTCCACTCTTATCAGTCCACAATGCCTTTATTTTCATCCCTGATTCTTTCTCTGCCAAAGCTTTGAACTCACAAAACTTCAAGAAGGTTTGATCC
This sequence comes from Pinus tabuliformis, assembly GCA_031772625.1. Taxonomy (NCBI): domain Eukaryota; kingdom Viridiplantae; phylum Streptophyta; class Pinopsida; order Pinales; family Pinaceae; genus Pinus; species Pinus tabuliformis. The sequence goes on along the minus strand of CM062805.1, from coordinate 62,084,725 downwards.
TTCTTTTACATAAAGTAGATCCAACATCTATGAGAAAAATCATCAACAAAAATAACATAGTACCTATGATTCGTGGCGGAGGTTGTAGAGGAGGACCCGCATACATCTAAATGAACTCGCTCCAGAACTGCTCCTGCTCTACTATCCTGATCATGAAAGGAAGATTTTGCATGCTTACCCAAAGTGCAACCTTTGCATGTGCTTGTTTGCTCCAGCTTGCACTTGGGTAATCCAATAGAAATTTGCTACATGATATTCTAGGCCCCATGATGCAAGTGGCCCAATCTCCTATGCCATAACTCACCAATATATTGGCCATGCACCACCTCTACTATGGAACTCAATGCAGCACAGTCTTCTACCTGTAACTTATAGAGATTCTTAATTCGAATCCCTATCTGTTTGGTTTTTCCAGTGCCGATATGCCTTAGGAAAACCTTTCCCAAACTAAAGACTACATCATAGCCTTTATCCTCAATCATAGCAATAGACACAAGCTTCCTTTTCAACCTTGGTACATACATAACATTAGAAAGGGTGAGGGGAGAACCATGCTCCCTCTAAAACACAACCGTACCTTCACCTGAGACATAGTACTTTCCATCATTGCCCATCTCGATCTGTATTTGGAGATCCTTCTCCTCCAAAGTGTTGAAAATGTTATTGTCACCTGAAATGTGGAAAGAGGCTCCACTGTCCAAGTACCAAACACATCACATGCTGGATGAAACCATGCATGCAATAAGTGAGAAATCCATCTCAAACTGTGAAGCTAGTGCATCACCATCATATTCCTTGGAGGAACCTTTCTTGGACTTATTCTTTGGGAAATTAGTAGCATAATGACCCAACTCATGACAATGAAAGCATCTCACGTTGGACTTGTCAAAATTCTTCCCTCTGTTATCCCAAAATCAGGCCCTGGAAGGCTGCAGACCAGGAAGACTTGAAGTAACTGTTTCAAACCTACTTTAGGCTAAGGTTTAGCCTCCCCGACCTGAGAGGGTTCTCTCAAAGGATTAAAGGTTTTTGATTATGATCAAGATGGCTAACTCTTGTGAAACAACTAAGAAATGAAAATGGTGGAAACACAACTAACAAGTATCCATTGGGCTTATGGAGTCATATATGATTTAGTATTAATAGTAGGGATGGCTTTGCATAAAAGTCAAGGCATTCAGATTTCAACACACCAAACACATAGAAGGAAATTTATGAGTATATGAAGGAAGTTAGAGCACTGTAAGAGATTTCTAAGTAATCAGATACTCATAACACTCTAGATAACATGAAAAGACAACAAAAGAAACTCATTACATTGAACTCTCTATGATTCTTGGGAGGCATAAGCCAGTACTGTATTACCAAAAAAACAGAGTCTTTACATAAGCCAAATATCAGAGCTTTTACTTATAAATTTCCAACCCCTCGTACATTGCCCTTTCTCCTATATATAGAGTTCTTTTACAAAGTTGAGATTCCTCCTCCAACATGAGGGGAACTCGAATTCCACTTCTTATGAAACCTATTCAAATTTTAACTACCTATTAAATGTAACAAACTGCTACTGGACTTTTTAGAGATCTAAGTAAAATAGGAGTCTAGCTCCATATCGTGCTAATAATAGCCTTAATTACAATCATTCTCATTCTTTGACAAGTGGTATTTTTTTAGTTTGGCTGTGGTGGATGTTCGAAGCTCCATACTGGTCCTCAATGTCACATCTTCTCCATTGCCCCTGAAAAATAGGAAACTGCCCCTGTTTATTTGCCTTTGGTTTTCCTCATAGATATTTGAATCTAATGAACCATGCCCTTCATTTTTGATTATACAAAATATATCAAAATGCCACGTCCTTGATGTGCTCTCAACCCTTTCCATGTGTGAAGACAAAAGCTCCTCCATGCTGTCCGACATATCTTGCACTGTAGTAAATGTGATCACTTTATAACAAAAATTTTAGAGATGGGTTCGAATATATGTTTCCTCCACCTGTCTTGACCTTGTTGAAAGTTGATACCTTTAAATGATCCCTTGAACATATTCCTTTTTCAAAAAAATTCCCTTTATATTTCAAAATCAGTTGACTAAGTTTTGATTATGTAGCTTCAGCAGTTTCGTAGCATGCTACGAAACTGCTGTGCATTAGTCATCATCTTCAGCAGTTTCGTAGCGCGCTACGAAAGTATTGTGTAATTCCAAAAAACACAGTTTCAACCAAAATTTTGCTATTTTGAGCCTCTTGATATTTAAACTTCCTTTTCAATTACTCTAAATCTTTTCAAAACTGAATGGAAAGGTATGATTCTTCAAGAAGGATTATAACAAGGAAAACCATCAAAATTTGAAACATAACCTTACTTGATGTGTGACTGCCTTAAGGAAATTCTTTCTATTGGCTTAACTGTATCTTTAAGTCTTCAATTTGTTTCTTCATGACTCTGATCCCAGCTCTCAGGTTTGTATTGACCTTTCTGATAAACTGTGATTCTTTTATTGTAGGGACAGTCCAGCTACGAAATTGAACATTATAATCCACCACCTTAGGTATTTGAAATGTGTCCTCCCACCGAGCTTGAATTTGGTTAAAATATGCCTCCTTAATTACAAATTTCCTGGAGGCTTTCTTCAATCTAGCAATTTCAAAGTTTGCCAATTCCAACCTCCTTTTCAACTCTTCCACACTATCTTCTTCTTGAATGGTAATTGCTTTGCCTTTATCCTTTCTTTCATGAGGCTATGTTATCTCCCCTATTTCATCTTCTCTTGGCAGTACCTCCTGTACTTGTTTAAAATTCCTCGTTATGGGTCTCCTTGGTTTAAATACAAATTGATCAACCTGATCATCAAACTTGAGTTTCTTCGAGGCTTTGAATCTCTTAGCCTTGTCTTTTCCTGACTCTATCAAATCTGCTTGAACCAAGGGAGATTCTTCAATGTCAATGGCTTGCAGTAAGTCATTTAAGTCTCCCTTTGAAACAAGGCTTTCTTCAATAATCACTGATTTTCCTTTTTCTTTAGCTACCTAGCTCCTAGTCCTTCTTGTTTGAACTCCACCCGTGCTTGATTCATGTGCACCTTCTTTGACCTGAGCTTTCTCTTTAAGGGACTACTGGGGTGTATCTTGGATAGTTAGTGACTTGGTGAATTCTCTTACTTGTTTCCTAGCCTTCAACTTTGAAAACCTCTTGGATCTTGTTTCTGCCTCATGACCAATTGTTGTTGGAAGATCTTTTGCAGCTTGAGGACTGAGACTGGTCTCATTCTTGAAACTAGACATGAATATGAATGTGGGCCAGTCCCTACCTACTCTCTGGAGTTCATGCAGAATAATCAACTTAATTAAACCATGGTGAAACAATGAGGTCTCACAGGCTTCTTTACTTAGCTACACCTTATCACACATTTTGCTTAAGCTACGAAATAAGTAAAAAGGTAAATCAATGGATATCTTTCCTATAAAACGTAGCAGAAGCTTGAAATGGTATGAATACACCTTATTATATCTCCCTTCATAGGTAAGGTACCTTTGTATACAGGTAAGCAGATTGGCATATGAGTCCTTCACACAATTTCTAGGCACAGACTTGTTTAAATTTGAGTCAATGTACTCCGGCTTCAGAAATTATTTGTAGGGGGTCATATCAAATTTGAAATTCTTAAACCAAGTTTCTTGTCCCCTTGGAATCTCAGTAACTATGGATATTACCTCTGGTGAGACTTGCAATTCGAGTATCCAAACCTTTGAATTTACCCCTGTGAAATTCAAAGCAAATTCCTTGGTGATTTATGCATGACCTCCCTGGAGTTTCTCACAAAAATTCCAACATCCAACCTGCTTGAATGCGTGCTCAACTTATTCTTTTTTAAGACAATGTCTACACCTTCAGGTTCGTTTTTCAAGCATCTGCCTGATCTGTGGTCTTTTCTTTCTGCGGATCCCTCCATGAGACTTCAGCGTAATGGAGGTTTGAAATGCTAGTGCGGCTCAAACTTTAGTCTCTGCCTTGCTTGAATGGATGCCTCGCTTGATAACTTCCTCGCTTGATAACAATGCCTTCAAATTGAAAACTTGGAGACTTGTTCCCCATGCAACGAATACAATCATCATTAAGACTGTGAATACCAGGCTTTTCTTCGAACTTGCAATCCGTGTGTACCAAGGTACCTAGTAGCTGTAATGATGGATATAAGCAATTGGACATGATATGTGGAGTGTATAAGCTGACAATGAATGATGCAACCATAACTGAACTTGACAGATTTGACAGTTAGGAAAGATCTGCTAGGGATTGCACGAATCTGCGATTTCATAGCGCAGCCAGTGTAAATTTTGAATTATGCGCTACGAAATCACCTAAAAACATGTTGCGCTGCGAAAATGCTAAAAGGGATTTATGCACTGCAAAAACACTTCAAAATGATTTATGCGCTACGAAATCACCTAAAGAGCTTTGTGGCACATAGTAACCTTTGAACAAAATTGACACATGTTTATGAGACCGGTGATGAATGAGAATGACTGGTGATGAATGAAAATGCATAGTTGACTTAAGACTCCTAAGACTTAGACTCTAAGGCAAACAAAAGTTAAACTTAGACTAGCATCGACCTTTACCATTAAACGAATGTGAGAAATTTTGGCATTAGAATTCTTAAGTGATAACAGTGGCTCCACTTGGGATAGTGTGCTCCTGTAGTACACTAAGAACTCGCAGGTCCAGTGCTTTATCCTCTTATGAAAAATGGAAATTTGCTTGACAAGCATCCCTTTTAAGCTTCTTGGGCCTTCACCTCAGGCTTAAGCTTGATGATCACTGTAGGAGAAAGAAATCTATATCTACTGAAAAATGCTCAATCAACCTTGAGCTTATTTTCATTTTCCTACCTATCTACTAGCTGCAATTTCCACTTTAGGTCAAGCAACATGATATTTCCAATAAAGCAAATCAATTGTCCTTTCTGGTATTGGAGGCTCTTGATTGCATTCAACCTCAAAATAACCATGATAGTGAGATGACCAAATCAACTTATAATGTAAATGATCTTCATAATGCAAATGAAAATGAAATACTGATGTGCAAAACTTTGCCATGCATTCATTTATAGGGTCAAAGAAAACATGGTTATTTTGATAATCATCATAACATTCTATCTCTTTAGACAACTGATCCTCAACCACACAAAATTCCTTTGATGTGCTATCCAACTGTCTTTCTTCATGATTGCCATAGACAATGTAATTTTCTTCATTATAAAGTTCATTCTTTGATGCAAGTTGTTGCAAGGAATTACAAAAATGAACAACCTTTTCCTCTACCCGAGGGTTATAAAAGCTATCTTCTAGTACTTTTCGTTGGTGTTTGCAATCAATTTCATACTCATTGTGATCAAAATCCTGGCAAGTTTTCTGCATCTTCTCATTTATATCAAAGGATGAAACATGGTTTTCATAAGTAAACCCCTGCTGATCTTCATGCTACATTTCTTGAGATGTTATACTTTCTTCTTGGTGTTGAAATGCATTGTTATGAAGAGCCTCTAAAATTTCTTCATCCATAAATTCATCATCATCATAACAATCCTCCAAATACTGAATAAGACTTAAAGAATGTCTACAACAATCTTTGAGCAACAATAAGGAAGGATTACATTCTTTATACATCTCATAGAATTCATCATCAAAATTAGCAAGCGAATATATTGAACTATTTTCCAAACTTTTATACCAAGACCATGCTTTTCCTTCTAAATTGGTCATAAACATCCTCATGAGACAATCCTCAGGAAACTTAACCTAAGATTGTGTACATGCATATGAAACCTAACCAAATGAAGAGCAGCATTGTCTTTCCTTTCATCTTTGAATATCGAAAGATCCTCTAACCAATCAACCTTTGGCATAGGATTTAGAAAACCAGAGATATGAGACTGATTCATAGGAGCATACCTGACATTCATTCTTGCAGTGGAACTCATCTTGAAACTTCATCAAGCTACTAATCTTCTAGCAGTGGAGTCACCTTCCAATTTCTTATTTGATGTGTGGAGTCACCAAGGTAGTTTGCAGCCTAAAAAACTTTCTGAGCTCCTGCTATCTTCAGAAGTTCAGCTTCTTGATTTCAGGAATGAATAATCTTCAGACTCCCGGAAGACGCACAAAAATGTTATCTCAAAATTAGGCCCTGGAGGGCTGTAGACCAGGAAGACTTCAAGTAACTGTTTCAAACCTACTTTAGGCTGAGGTTTAGCCTCCCCAACCTGAGAGGGCTCTCTCAAAGGATTAAAGGTTTTTTATTATGATCAAGATGGCTAACTTTTGTGAAACAACTAAGAAATGAAAATGGTGGAAACACAACTAACAAGTATCCATTGGGCTTATGGAGTCATATATGATTTAGTATTAACAACAGGGTTGGCTTTGCATAAAAGTCAAGGCGTTCAGATTTCAACACACCAAACACATAGAAGGCAGTTTATGAGTATATGAAGGAAATTAGAGCACTGTAAGCGATTTCTAAGTAATCATATACTCAGAACACTGTAGATAACATGAAAAGACAACAAAAGAAACTCATTACATTGAACTCTTTATGATTCCTGGGAAGCATAAGCCAGTACTGTATTACCAAAAAAATAGAGTCTTTACATAAGCCAAATATCAGAGCTTTTACTTATAAATTTCCAACCCCTGGTACATTGCCCTTTCTCCTATATATAGAGTTCTTTTACAAAGTTGATATTCCTCCTCCAACATGAGGCGAACTCGAATTCTACTTCTTATGACACCTATTCAAATTTTAACTACCTATTAAGTGTAACAAACTGCTACTGGACTTTTTAGAGACCTAAGTGAAATAGGAGTCTAACTCCATATCATGCTAATAATAGCCTTAATTACAATCATTCTCGTTCTTTGACAAGTGGTATTTTCTTAGTTTGGCTGTGGTGGATGTTCAAAGCTCCATACTAGTCCTCAATGTCACATCTTCTCCATTGCCCCTAAAAAATAGGAAACTTCCCCTGTTTATCTGCCTTTGGTTTTCCTCAAAGATATTCGAATCCAATGAACCATGCCCTTCATTTTTTATTATACAAAATATATCAGAATGCCACGTCCTTGATGTGATGTTAACCCTTTCCATGTGTCAAGACAAAAACTCCTCCAAGCTGTCTGACATATCTTGGACTATAGTAAATGTGATCACTTTATAACAAAAAGTTTAGAGTTGGGTTCCAATATATGTTTCCTCCACCTGTCTTGACCTTGTTGAAAGTTGATACCTTTAGATGATCCCTTGAAGATATTCCTTTTTCAAAAAATTTCCCTTTGTATTTCAAAATCAGTTGACTAAGTTTTGATTATGTAGCTTCAGCAGTTTCGTAGCGCACTACGAAACTGCTGTGCGTTAGTCATCATCTTCAACAGTTTCATAGCGCGCTAAGAAACTGCTGTGTAATTCCAAAAAACACAGTTTCAACCAACATTTTGCTATTTTGAGCCTCTTGGTATTTAAAAATCCTTTTCAATTGCTCCAAAGGTTTTCAAAACTGAATGGAAAGGTATGATTCTTCAAGAAGGATTATAATAAGGAAAACCATCAAAATTTGAAACATAACCTTACTTGATCTGTGACTACCTTAAGAAAATTATTTCTGCTTGCTTAACTGTATCTTTAATTCTTCAATTTGTTTCTTCATGACTCTGATCCCAGCTCTCAGGTTTGTATTGACCTTTCTAATAAACTGTGCTTCTTTTATTGCAGGGACAGTCCAGCTACGGAATTGAACATTACAATCCACCACCTTGAGTATTTGAAATTTTTTGTCCTCCCACCGAGCTTGCATTTGGTTAAAATAAGCCTTCTTAATTGCAAATTTCCTAGAGGCTTTCTTCAATCTAGCAATTTCAAAGTTTGCCAATTCCAACCTCCTTTTCAAGTCTTCTTTTGGGTGTGGAGCCTGATTATCTTCTCTATTCAAAGGTATCGCCAGATAGGACCCCAGTTAGAAATGGGGGCGGCAACACCGCCCGCAAGGGGGGTCCAGGGGGGGTAGCTGCAACCTTTGGGAGCCCCCCCTGGCGGGGGGTTTCGGGCGCAGCGCCCCCGAAGCTAAAAACAACTGTAAAATTGCCTTGTAAAAGTATAGTAATTTCTAGTCAATATGGGTCGTTCATTAGGCGGATGATCTGACGGTAGAACTTATGTTTAGTTTAGGGTTTTTTGCCCTAGAAGGAAACCCCTCTCTTTTTATGAGGGTATTGTATTTGAGGCTATGTGCTAGATGTGTATTCTGTGAGCGAGAAATGGAGAGGTGAGGCTGTGAGAGAAAACAGAGGATATTACAACGGATTTGTTGTAGGTTGTGTCTCTTCATTTTGCTGGATAATATAAAGGAAGGAATGACAGTTCGGGGTGGATGTAGCCCAAACTGGGTGAACCACGTATATCTGTGTCTCTCTTGTTTTGTGCGTTTTCTGTGTTTATATTTATGCAATATTTTATGTGTTCCATTGCTCCGTAATATATAATTTTAACATCTTCCACACTATATTCTTCTTGAATGGTAACTGCTTTGCCTTTATCCTTTCTTTCATGAGGCTGTGTTACCTCCCCTATTTCATCTGCTCTTGGTAGTACCTCCTGTACTTGTTTAAAATTCCTAGTTATGGGTCTCCTTGGTTTAAATACAAATTGATCAACCTGATCATCAAACTTGAGTTTTTTCAAGGCTTTGACTCTCTTAGCCTTGTCTTTTCCTAACTCTACCAAATCTGCTTGAACCAGGGGAGATTCTTCAATGTCAATGGCTTGCAGTAAGTCAATTAATTCTCCCTTTGAAACAGGTCTTTCTTCAATAATCATTGATTTGCATTTTTCTTTAGCTACCTGGCTCCTAGTCCTTCTTCTTTGAACTCCTTCACCTATGCTTGATTCATGTGCACCTTCTTTGACCTGAGCTTTCTATTTAAGGGACTGTTCGGGTGTATCCTGGATAGTCAGTGGCTTGGTGAATTCTCTTACTTGTTTCCTAGCCTTCAACTTTGAAAACCTCCTGGATCTTGTTTCTGCCTCATGACCAGTTGTTGTTGGAAGATCTTTTGCAGCTTAAGGACTGAGACCGGTCTCGTTCTTGAAACAAGTCATGAATATGAATGTGTGCCATTACCTACCTACTCTCTGGAGTTCATGTAGAACAATCAACTTAATTAAACCGTGGTGAAACAATGAGGTCTCACAGGCTTCTTTCCTTAGCTACACCTTATCACACATTTTGCTTAAGCTACGAAATAAGTAAAAAGGTAAATCAATGGATATCGTTCCTGTAAAATGTAGCATAAGATTGAAATGGTATGGATACACCTTATTATATCTCCCTTCACAGGTAAGGTACCTTTGTATACAGGTAGGCAGATTGGAATATGAGTCCTTGACACAATTTCTAGGCACAGACTTGTTTAAATTTGAGTCAATGTACTCTGGCTTCAGAAATTCTTTGCAGGGGGTCATATCAAATTTGAAATTCTTAAACCAAGTTTCTTGTTCCCTTGGAATCTCAGTAACTATGGATATTACCTCTGGTGAGACTTGCAATTCGAGCATCCCAACCTTTGAATTCAGCCCTGTGAAATTCAAAGAAAATTCCTTGGTGATTTGTGCATGGCCTCCCTCGAGCTTCTCACAAAAATTCCAACATCCAACCTGCTTTAATGCATGCTCAACTTCTTTGTTTTTTAAGACAATGTCTACACCTTCAGGTTCGTTTCTCAAGCATCTGCCTGATCTGTGGTCTTTTCTTGTTGTTGATCCCTCCATGAGACTTCAGCGTACTGGAGGTTTGAAATTCTAGTGCTGCTCAAAATTTAGTCTCTCCCTCACTTGATAGCTGCTTCGCTTGATAACAATGCCTTCAAATTGAAAACTTGGAGACTTTTTCCCCATGAAACGAATACAATCATCATTAAGATTGTGAATACCTGGCTTTTCTTGGAACTTGAAATCCGTGTGTACCAAGGTACGTAGCGGCTGTAATGATGGAGATAAGCTATTGGACATGATATGTGGAGTGTATAAGCTGACAATGAATGATGCAACCATAACTGAACTTGATAGATTTGACAGTTAGGAAAGATCTGCTACGGATTGCACAAATCTCTGATTTTGGAGCACAGTCAGTGTAAATTTTGAATTATGCGCTACGAAATCACCTAGACCATGTTGTGCTGTGAAACTGCTAAAATGGATTTATGCACTGCGAAAACACTTCAAAATGATTTATGCGCTATGAAATCACCTAAAGAGCTTTGTGGCACATAGTAACCTTTGAAAAAAACTGACACATGTTTATGAGACCAGTGATGAATGAGAATGCGTAGTGGACTTAAGACTCCTAAGACTCAAACTCTAAGGCAAACAAAAATCAAACTTAGACTAGCACCAACCTTTACCATCAAACTAATGGGAGAAATTTTGACATTAGAATTCTTAAGTGATAACACCCTCCTTGAGAAAACTTGGATTGGGATGCCTCCCGTTTCCCTTTCTTAGCTTTAGATGCTAAAGCCAAGTTCTCTTCATCATCATTTTTTAATGAATAAGCTTCATACCTGGTGCTCTACCTGATATCCTCCTACGTCAAATCCAACCATAGTCTTTCCCAATTTGGCAGTTTGTCCCTTCAATTCACTAAGTCCTAGTAGCTATGCCAGCTCTTAGGAAGGCCAGGGAGTGCTAGACTCACCATATCATCATCAACAGTCACGACCCATACACTTGCAAGCTCATCCCTGCAGGTGGTGAGCTTGTTCAAGAACGTAGAGATAGTGTCACCCTTTTCACACTTGATCTTGTGAAGTTTGTCCTTCAGTGCCAACTTCCTCTGATCACTGTATTATGATATAAATCTTTCAATTTTTTCCACATTGCATGAGGAGTCTCCTTCCAATGGAGGCTTGAAATTATGTGATCTCGAACTCCCTCGAGGATGATTCTCCTAGCTCTAGCCACACACTTCTTCCATTCCGCCAGTTGAGTAGCATCAGTAGGCTTAGGGACTTCTTGATCATTGAAGTCCTTAAGGCTGTTATCTTCCAATATTTCTTCCATGAAATCCTTCCAAGCTATGTAGCTTGAGCTTCCATCGAGGGCATACTGAAGCCTCAAACCATGAAAAGCCATCAGTGAAATAGATGTGATAAGAACTTGAGATCTATATCTCAAATAAGAAACTTTGAATTTCTCTTGCTTTTATATTGTTCTTCCTTGATCACTTGTGCTCTGATACCATGTAGAAATCTCACACTTGTATATCAAACTAATATATGCAATGTACTAAATCATAATACTTGATCTAGTTCTACAAAACATTAAGCGGAAGCATAATCGATTTCATGAGCAACATCAAGCATAAACACTATAACTGATCAAGAGAAATAATCAACCATAACACAAGATATATCATTGGGGAAAGCAGAGCATAAAACCCCTATTTGTATTATCAATCAAGTGGAAATCGTCTTCTTTTTACAAAAAGAATCAGCTCAAGAGCTATCTTGTACTCTCTGCAATCAAAAGATGAAGATCATAGACTACCTAGGCCGCAATATATAGGCCACAAGTCCTCCAATCTCCTATATTGCATATTTCTCTTGGAAATAAATCCTTCTCCATGCAAGGAATACTTACTAGAAATATCCAAGCATCTGATAGTACACTGTCCCTCATCTGAACTCAACTGGGTCCCTGTCTGAACTAACATGCATAAGTTATCCATGAGGGAATGCTCAGTTATCTGAAATAATAGTTGTCACATGCATGCAAGCATTAAAAAACTATATCTCATTAATTTAACAACTTGTTAAATTAATATAACTGGACTTGACTAAGTAAAACTATGTCAACTAATATCTGCGAGTGAGAAATAGTGAGGGAGGTCTGCAACTTGAATGCGGATCAAAGTTGACAATAGGGTTTTGCATTATGTTTCCATGGCAGAATGCGCATGGGGGAGCACCGCTACCTCCTACAGTTAGGCAGTCACAGAAGGAGGCAAGGAAGCAGGAGGGAAGCATTTCAAAAAGCCACCGGGAAATATTTCAGAAGCAAGAGGCGAGGAGACAGTTGGAAGAAATGAATCCCAAGATCAGGAAGGGAATCAATAGGAAACAGGTAAAGAAAAGGAGAAGGGAGGCGACAGAAAAAAATCAACTTCCACAATACCAATGGGAGTTTTCAAACCTAAATCGAGCATCATTCCCCTGGTCGTATTGAGTGATCATGCGATTCATGTGCACAAGGACCATATGAAAGAACATGCGATCATCTGCGAGTTCATGGGGGCTTATGGCCAACGGAGAGGGCTTTATACATATGAATTAGGAGCGATTGGAAGCCAAAGGGAGAAATACATTTACATCTAGGTTCTAAGGGTTTCCTCAGGGTGGTGTTTGCGAGCCTAGAGGACAAAGATTGAGTGTTTAAAGGGGGACCTTACTTCTACGCTGGGGCAGGACTCTAGATGTAGCCATGGACGATGAATTTTGTTCCGAAACGTGAAACATTCACATTCGTACTAGTTTGTATGAAACTATACTCATTACCTTTGGACTACTGGCAATCAGATTCCTTAAAAACCATAGGAAACAAGCTGGGGCATTTCCTAAAAATTTCATAGGCAACGCTCAAAGGTAAATATACTTCCTTCACTCGAATATGTGTGGAAATGGATCTATCTGGAGCCCTTCCGAAAGCCTAATCTTTGAGGTATATGATGAAGAATGGGTGCAAACGGTGGACTATGAGCACATACCATTCAGATGCTGCAAATGTCATGAACATGGCCATCTATTCAGAGACTGCCCTACAAGCAACGTGGAAAGCAATGGGAAAACCTTTGTGGACACCGATCATGAGGGTTTTACCAAGGTTGGGGGCAAAGGGAAGGGGGTAAATGATCACAAAAGAAAACAAGTGAAGACAAACAAACAAGACACAACAGTTTGAAGATCCTAGAGGAAGTTGAGGAGAGTGTGGAGACAGTCCAAGTCAAGGAGAACGTCCCTAAGGAGTAGGATATGGAAGATGAAATGGAGGATATCCCAGAGAAAAACCAACAGAAAGAGGAGCTACAAAGCTGCATGGAGATCAGCAAGGACCATGAGATGACTCCAAGTGAGGCAGGTATACAGGACCACGAACTGCAAGAGATTCTAGACAGGGAAACTCTAAATCTAAAGCAATTTCTGGAACAAGGAAAGAACAAAGGAGTGGATTCATTGCCAAAAGAAGATTCTGATCGAGTCCAACAACTCTATCTATGGAGGGAAAAATCGAAGGGAACTGGTGTCAAAAGAATCCACAAAAGCCAAGAACAGAGTGGAGTAAAAGTGATGGAGAATCCATAGACACTATCTCCAAAAAACCTAGTTAGGAAAAGAGGAAGGAAAAGACAGAATAAACTCTTAAATGAATGTGGGAAACTATTGATTAACTCAAGTAAGATGAAAGATCTTACCAACTATTCTTTTACCAACCTTTCTTAACGAAGTATACAACTTGGAATATTAGAGGTTTAGGTAGTAGAAGGAAACAGAGAAATATCAGTAATAGAATAAAAGAAGAAAAACCAGACATGGTCTTTATTTAGGAGACAAAATGTTCAATGGAAGAAATAAGAGAAATTCATAACAAATGGTTAATCAAGTATGATTATTTAGAAGTTAAAGCTAATAACTCTACAGGTGGGCTTCTCACACTGTGTAATCCATAAAATCTGGGGATCCGGGATGCTCAGGAACTATCTTTCTGTGGTTTGTAGTCTTGTAGGTGACCAGGAGACCTACATGATAACTAATGTATATGGCCCTCAACAGTAAGCAGATAAACTCAAGCTTCTTACCTCCTTGGAAGGTCTCAGAGCACATTATCCCAATATACCTTGGATACTTGCAGGTGATTTCAATATGATAAGATCTCTCTCGGAAAAAAAAGGAGGCACTAGACAGCTTGGCAGAGACTCTGAAGCCTTCCAAGATTTCCTCTTGAACATGGGACTAGTGGACACCGAGACTATAAATGGAACCTTCACTTGGAACAACAAAAGAGGAGGAGTTTCCCAAGTGGCATCAAAACTGGATAGGTTTATCATTTATGAGGATCTCCTCCTTACAGGATTAGCCATCACAACGTCCATTCTGCCCCTTGGTGGCTCAGATCATTGGCTAGTTTAGCTAGAAGCCTCCTTTATGGGCACTCCGAGAAATAGGCCTTTCAGATTCAAAAATTCCTGGCTCTCTCACCCTAATTTCATGAGTAAGATTGTCAAATGGTGGAAGAAGGATTTGAATATTCAGGGTACTAAGATGTACATGCTCCAATAGAGACTGAAACACATTAAATCCAAACTCAAGGATTGGAACAAAAATTAATTTGGTGATATCATCAAGGCCAGAATTTGTATTGAGCAGAAACTCTAGGAAATAAATCAGATCAACATCACAGAGGGCTTTAATGAGGAAAGTAAAAAACTAATTGACTCTTTGCAGGAAGAATGGGAGGAGCGTTGCTTACAAGAGGACAAATTTTGGAGACAGAAATCCAGAATTCAATGGATAGAAGAGGGAGAAAGGAACACTAAGTTCTTCAATAAATCCATTATGGCCCATAGGGCACATAACATAATCACAAAGCTAAAGGATTCTCAAGGTATTGAGCTTGTCGCTCACAAGGACATGGAATCAATCCTAGTACAACACTTCTCTAACATTGCAAATGAGCCATTGGAAGACAAATTTAGGTTAATTGATAAGTTCACCTAGAACATTCCCAAGTTAGTCACCAGCGAGGAAACCACAACCTAAATAGGCCAGTCTCAGAAGAGGAGGTCAGTGAGGTGATCAAGGAAATGCAAAGTGTAAAAGCACTAGGCCCAGATGGTTTGAATGTTTATTTCTTCAAAGTATACTTGGATATAGTCAAACAGGACATCCTCGAGGTCATGGAAGACTTAAGACAACATAAAAAGGTTTTAAAAGCACTAAATGCGACCTTTATAGATTTGATCCCCAAAAGGAAAATTCTATGACCTCGGATGTGTTTAGGCCCATAGCCTGATGTAATGTGGTGTATAAAATCATCTCCAAAGTAATATCCAACAGACTCAAGCCACTGCTACCTTCTCTCATCTCAGAAGAACAAACAGGCTATGTGGAAGGAAGATAGATTCTGAACAACATCATCCAAGGACATGAGGTGGTACACTCTCTCAAAAGCAATAAGAAAGTAGGTATGATCATTCAATTGGACCTTACGAAAGCCTATGACAAACTCAACGGGTCTTACCTTAGATCCATTCTAAAAGCCTATGGCTTTGACCAAAACTTGATAAGATGGGTTATGGCTCTAGTCACCTCGACCAGTTTCTCCATTTTGCTTAATGGAGCTCCCTCTAATACTTTCACTCCTTCCAGAGTCCTCAGACAAGGCAACCCACTCTCCCCTTTCCTCTTTGTCCTCATGATGGAAGGGCCTGGTAGGGCAATCAAAATGGCAAATGTTGAAGGTAGAAGAACAGGGATCAAGCTCACACCGGACGGAGAGGCTAACACTCATCAACAATTTGTGGATGATACTATGCTGCAGAGTATACCCACAGTGAGGGAAGCAAAGGCAATCAAAGATATCATAAACGATTTCACTATGACAATAGGCATAGAGGTAAGCCAAAACAGGTCTAAAGTTTTATTCTTTAATAATAATATTACTATTCAGAGAAATATCACCAGGATTCTTGGTTTTCAAAGGGACCAGTTGCCTTCCAAATATCTTGGCATTACTCTTACAGACAAGCCTCTATTTAATAAAATATGGGAACCTATTTTAAACAAACTTCGGGACAAAATCAGCAATTAGACTTGCAGAGCTTTAAACTTTGCAGGGCCACTTGTGCTCACTCAAGTGGTATTGCAGGCCATTCCCATTTTCATGTTTGCAACTATCCCTGCTTCTCAAGGGATTAAGAAGCAAATAAGAAGCATTCAAAGAAACTTTATATGGGGTATAGGGGAAGAGAAAAATAAGTGGGCTCTAGTTTCCTAGGACAAGCTCTACAAGCCCAAAAGCCATGATCCGAAAACTTAGAGTCAAGCTTCAGGAGCAAAGCTCTGGTGGAAATGAGTCAAGGAGCTGAGAGCCCCCTGGGCTAAGCTTTGGACACAAAAGTATGTCAAGAACTGGTAGGAACAGGATAACATTAGGATGACAAGAAAAATCAGGGGCTCACACATATGAAACCTTGCGTGGGAGAACAAAGGAATTGTTCAACAACACTGTTTTTGGGAAATTCGAGCAGGGGACCGGGCTCGTTTTTGGGAGGAAAGCTAGAAACAGGAACCCATCCTGAACGGGAATGAACTGGCAGCCCTCAAGAGAGACACAAACAACGAATGTCTTTTATTAGTAAAATATTTCTCGGATCTGGGGAGAGATAAGGAAAAATGGAGGAAATGGAAGGACCTAAGATATAATGAAGAGAGCCCTCTAAAGGCCATGGCAGAAGTTCTTGCCATGGACTTAGAGCAAAGAAGGATTTTGGTTTCCTCCTCACCTGACCAATTAATATGGGGAAATAATAATGAAGGAAACTATAACCTCAAAGAGGAAAAACAGGCAATCACAAGATTTAACTTTGTAAATGCTGAGAAAGTCTGGCAGGAGTTGTGGCAAACTC
The DNA here is from genome assembly GCA_031772625.1 of Pinus tabuliformis. Lineage (NCBI taxonomy): Eukaryota > Viridiplantae > Streptophyta > Pinopsida > Pinales > Pinaceae > Pinus > Pinus tabuliformis. The sequence goes on along the minus strand of CM062805.1, from coordinate 62,067,997 downwards.
CTCATTGGATGAAAATAAAATTATTTATTTGGATAGTTCATCAAAAGAAAATCCTAACTTGGGAAAACCTTCTTAAGAAAGGTTTCATTAGCCCCTCTAGATGTCACCTTTGTGGCTCTCACGAGGAAACTATTGAACACCTTCTAAATCTTTGCTCCTTTTCTGTGAAGATTTGGGATTGGGTGGCCTCAAGCTTCAGGCAGACCTATAGGGATCGGCTTAGCATATCCAATAATTTAGCAAAATGGAGGAAGAACTTCTCAGAGAATGAGATCATTAACAAAGCCTGGATGTTGGTACCAGGATTTTTCATCTAGAATATCTGGAAAGGATGTAATATGCGGATCTTCAAAAATAAAGCCAGAGAGCCCGTGCTTATAATCAATTAGATTTTAAAGTAGCTCAAGGAAACAGTTAGGAGCATTTTGAGAAAAACTCCCTCGAATCCTCCTCTACCTCATGAGGAACACATTATTATTAATTTGGGTCTAAAATCCATCAACCCTCAAGGAAAAAAGAAGGAAGTGAGAGCAATAAACTCTGGGGATAGGGGTTGGAAGCCCCCTCCACAGGGCTTCTTCAAAGTAAATATTGATGGAGCTTCTAAGGGAAATCCTGGGGAAGCTGGCTTCAGGGGTGCAATTGGGGATCCTGAGGGGCACACAAAATACATTTTCCATGGCCACCTGGAAAAGGGTACCAATAACACAGTTGAAGTTTTGGCTTTAGAGCAATTTTTGGAGATCTTGGTGGAGGCAAATTTACATAATGTTATCATTGAAGCAGATTCAGATTGGTCATCAAAGCAGCCAAGAGGATTCAAAATGGAACCTCGCCAGACAAAGTGTCAAAGCACTAGAAGCTGCTACAAGTTTTTCATCGTATCCACTTACACTTACAAATACTTAAAACAATAAGGTTTGTGAATGTTAGAAGGAAAGCCAATAGGCTTGCATATAGGTTGGACAACGAAGGTGTGGCCAATAAGGACCGCGGCTCTCGGAATCCATGGGAGTTGCTTCCTTCCAAAAAGATACGGGAGGATTATTTCACGTTGGCAAATGCAGCTTGGGATTCATGGATGGACAGTGCTGATCTAGAGGACAGGGCTGAGGATGACATCACCTAATGAAGGTTTCAAGTCAGGCAACGACATAGATTAGACTGCCATTGTATAGTTGGCTTAGCGAGTTTTTGTTGGCGACTCTAGGAGGATGGATTGGAAAGGTCGAGCTTAGAAAGGCCGACAAGATCAGACAGATGGTCTTCATTTGGCATTACCATGAATGCAAAACCATAAGTGGTATATCACATGGGCTTAGAATGGTATCTGGTTTAGTGGAAGAAGAATGTGATTCCACTCAGGGGGTTACACATGGCGTTGGAATGAAAGAGGAAACCGCTCTCATCGTGCAGTTAACCTCTGTCCTTCTCGGATGCACGATATCTTCGTGGGGCATTGGATCAGGTTGCTCTTTCTATGGTTGGGATTAGTCAGGTGGGTGGCTTAAGGTTCCAGACCCGATGGTCGATAGTGTGACCCTCTGTGGGACCGGTGCTCCGCAAAACCAGATCCCACTTCCTAGAATGGTTTTCGTGCAGCACTATGTTAGTTTCTGGATTTTTGGTTAATGCAAGAAATTCTAGTTAAGGGGTGATGCATGGCAATGAGGGTAGAGAGGAAACTGCTCTTATCACGTGGCTAATTACCCAGCATATTGGCCATGCGATATCCGTGCTTGTCGTTCGATTGGAACCTTATCTTCAACGGCAGGGATTGATCGATCTAGTTGCTTGCTAACCATTGGTCCAGGTTTTCAGTCTATTGCGCATGGGTCTCATACCCATTTGCTCAATGGACTCTCCTTTTTGTTGTTGTTGAGTCATTCTGGGGGTTTCTTTGGCTTGGTTGTTTCGGTCCTGTAAGCTTCCTTGCCAACCCTACTGTCTGGGGCACTTTGCTTATTATGTAATTTACTATGGTTAATAGAAGGTTCGTCTCTTACTTATCAAAAAATAAAACTATGTCAACTGATCCTCTCATTATAGAACTGAACCTTATCTCCTTTAATCAAGGGATAAATTCCTAAATCAAGAGAGAAAATAATTGTATGATCTCACAGAGACTTCAAGTTTAATTTTTCATAACTAGTTAACTAACGAAGATTAATTAATTAATATTTTAAACTGTTGTTAAGACCAAATTCATTTTTACTTCCTATAGTTAGACAAGGGATTGCTAAAAATATGAAGGGACCCAGAAATGCTATTTTTATAAGATTCTACTTTTAGCAGTTTCACCTCTCACCCAAGGTGGCCATAATGCTCTTTGTCCAAGCTACTATTTTTAGAAGTGCTATTTTTAGGAGTTCTACTTTTAGAACATTCTAAATTTAGCATTTCTTGTTGCACACTTTTTAACATGTCAAATGGGTGGGATCGCATGTGTGCACACAATGACATGCATGCTGCTGCATTCCCTTACATGTGATCACCAACAATGCTCACCTTGTCTGCTCCATGCATGCTGCTGGGATGAATCTATAACTCGTACAGGTGTAGTTTCATTTGTGAGTGCATGTTGTGCCCCTTGCTATACATGTTCTTGCTGCAACTCATTCTCTCATCTATGTAACTCTTGTTCTTCCTTGAGTTGTTGCTTCAACACATGAAACTCCTTCTCCATTCCATTCTCTACCTTCGTGTGATCTTCATGTCGCTCTGTCACCTCACAGTATGAGTCTCCAAAGATTCTTTCATCACAAGTGGATCTGCTTGAGCTTGCAACTTTGTCCCGCCTTTGTGTTTTCAATAACCTTCCTTTTGCATTCATTGCATCCAATATGCTGCTTTCTGCTACTGTTGATGGTGTTGCTACTGCCATCATATCCTGATGTCCCTGTCTATGAACAACTCGATGTCTTTGTGGGAAGGCAAGTTCACAGACACTTGATTGACTGCATCCCCAAGTGTGCTCTGAACAGTGTCTTCGACTTTGCTGTCCTTTAAACCATTGTACCTATGTTACTAATAGGTAGATGAACTCCTAAGATACCTGGAGACATGGAAACACTAATGGAAAGAAATATGTTAGTCAAAAACCAAAACAAACTTGAGAACTGACTTGGAACATACTTGTGTGATTGATCATGAAGGTTACGCAATTTCTATTGGGAGGTTGGGAGACTGACTACCAAAACTACACAAGGCACAGTCAAGGATGTTAGGAGGCTGACTTACTGCTAGAACTACGCAATGCACAATCTATCCTGACCTGTTCAGGACTAAAATTCCGCAATGCACAATTTCAGTCGGCAGTGACATTCAACCAACAACTAACAAACTCCATTGCACAGTTTTTGGGGCCAATAGGACACTGTTCCCATGAATTTCACAATGCAAGCCTGAAGGTTAGTGCCTAGATAGACGTGCATAATTTCTGGAGGGAAGGAAAGCCTTCGCTTCCGAAAATGCACAGTGCTAGCTAGGTAAGGCATGGTTTGGGCCAAAGCAGCCCAGTCCAGCCGACAGTGACTGAAAACATGAAAAGTATGAATGCATGATGAGATGAGTGCAAACAAGAGAGAATTATCATACATGCAAACAACAAGTGCAGGATTCAGGAAATGAGAAAGCGTGCATTTTTGTGAAGCGAGTCGTCGTAATGATGACCATGCATGCAAAAATAGTTTCATGCATGGGACAACAGTGAGATGTTAATGAAAATTGACATGGTGCTACTACAAGCTAGTATGCATGTAAAAGACAATAAGAACTCACTAAAATCAAGTAGACAAGACTCACACAACGTGAAACACAAAGGGTGATAGAAACACAATGCTAGTAATGAGCAACAGGCTTACCACAAGACAGTCGAGCTAAATGTGTCGATGACTCCTAGATGCAATGTGGGATGTTAGATTTGCAAGGTCAATGTGAGGAAAGAGATCTACAGCGTCCGGTTCATGAGTTTTGATAAAACAAAATATGTAACACGCATGCCACAAATTTAGGAAGAGCGACACTTGGTAGGAGGTTTCTGAAATGATCCTTGCATGCAACCTCTAGCTGCTAAATCAGATCCTTAAATCAAGGGACACCTTTGCATGTTGCCTTGGGAGAAGCAGCCCATGCATGCAAATTAGTTTTTCCTCGTCCCAGAGGGAACCAGTCAACCTAACTGCACATGCAATAGTCTACTCAGTTGAGGGGGGAAAATGTGCATTTCTAGGAGGGAGCTAGGCTGGCTTCCCAAAGGGATTACACAATTTCTTGGCAGAGCTGCTGACTGCTACCCAGAATTGTGCAATTTCTGGGCTAAGCAATCCTACTCGGAGGAATTGCATAATTTTCTAAGTGAAGCTTGACTGGAAGATTTGTGTAATTCTGGATCCCAACAAACTGCCAGACAAAATTATGCAATTTATGGAGGGAAGATTGGTTTCCCTCCATAATTGTGCAATTTATTGAGGGAGTTGTTCAGCCTGCAGCTGGACCAAGTCCAGTGAAACAACTTGTGAGGGGAATGCAACAAGCTCTCATGGACAAGCTGTCATTTTGCAAGAAAGTCACTGAAGCTTGCGTAGTTGATGAAGGAAGACATGATGCTGTGAAAGGTTTGTAGGGAGGCTCCAAAATGAAGTTAAGGACAAATTTTGGAGGGTGGTTGTAACCGCTACAACATTATGTTACAACATTATTTCTCCATTACAGACAATTCTTCTTGCTTCAACATAGATTCCACGTGTCTTTTTCTCCTTTTAATTCAAAGATGCACCAAGCTCTCCACACGTTCTCAGTGATTTTCCTTTTTCATAATGCCATAGGTGGACTACTCAAAAGGAGAGTGACTCAACTCAATCAAGATAATAGATAAACCTCTGCTCTTATACCACTGTTAGACACACAAACTATAAACTTAATTTAACTATATTAAATATTGATCTCAATGAATGATGTACGATGTGTACATATTAATACATACATGAAACTATTGATTTGGTTTTCGGGTCTTCTTGGACTCTAATAACCAATCACCCTAACACAAACCTAATCCCAAGGATTAGCTATCTAACAATGGCATCTCAACTTGAGCCAAATGTGGTGGTTTTGGCTAAAGTTAAAACAATTTTAGGAAACTTCTTGCCTTCAATGTTGTTTAACTTCAATGGTCATAGAAATACCTTAGTCATGGTTTTGGATATGTTCTATCTTCCTCCATGACTCTATAGAGTTACTACAACCACAAATCTCATATCCATATAAAATAATAAGACACGTGGAATTTTGAAATAATAGTTTCTCTTTATCCCAAATCCAAAATATCTATTGACTTACAAATATTTTCAAGATTCCAACCTTCATTTATCTTTTTCTCAACTATCATATATGATATATAATTTAAATACGTTATAATTTTTTTAAATTAAATCATTTTTTCAAGTAAAAGTTTTAGGCATTGGTCATTTATAGTATATACTGCTTCAGAGAACAACATACTTTTGAAACTTAAATATAGATGAATAAGATGAATAAAATGAAACTATTTAGTTAATTGAATTAAATTATTTATAAAAATAGTTTTTTTACTTACTAATACAATATTCAATTGAGATTAAAATTTTATAATTGAATATATTTATTTAATTATATTTTGAAATATTATATATATATATAAATAATAAAATAAAATAAAAAAATTTCATTTTAATTTTTCTTATTAATTTTAATTTATACGTTAAAATATTTTAATCTTAAAATATTATTCCCTCGCAATCTAAATGTTGATTTATTATAAAAATTTGCATACAAATTGTCATAACACTTATTATAATCTTTGATTATCTAATTATACCAAATATCTACTTATTATAAAAATTTGCATGCAAACTATTCTCACACTTTTGTAATATTTGATATTTCATTATATTAATTTTTTTTAAAATTCATCGATATAATAATTGTTGTTGTGTCATTTTTTTCTTTTTTCTTTTCTTGTCTTTCATTTTATTTTAGAAAATAGTTGTATAATTTAATTATTTTTAATTTTATGGTAATTATAAATATTAAAATTGATATGGTTTGCTAGATTTTAAGAAATTAATTTTTTATTTTTATATTTAGAAATATTAAAATAAACATCCAAGTTTATCGTAGTTTTGTTAATTTAAAAGGTCAACAAGGCATAACATTATATTGAATTTGAGTATAAAATGGATAATTTAAAGAAAAGTTCTTTTTATCTTCAATCTTCTTTGTGTGAAAAAAGATGAAAAACTCTATCATTCCATGATGTTTTGAGATGAAAAACTATATCATTCAATGATGTCTTGAGAATTGACCAATGCCCATTTTCACTATGAAGCTCATGAGAATTTGTTCATTCCCCTCTTAAAAAAACCATTATACTTCAAAAGGAAATATACATCATGAGTGACATGTAGGTATTTCTTCAGCTGTAAAAGCTTCATATATTGACAAAAAAAACAATTATTACCAAAATGGTTATAGAAAATTATCTTTTGATCTATACCAAGTGTCCCGTTTTCTTTGATCCCATGTAAAAGACTAAAGTTGATCATGTTGGCCTCGAGGGCTGAACTTCCTTGAACTGATGAATCTCAAGTCTACTCATAGGACCTTAGATAACACATTTTGAAAGGATATCTTAAATACTACTTAGTTCCATATATATGTGTTTCCATGTGTACCATTCCAACATTTGGATCTCACTTTTGATAGTTACAAGGAGATAGTACATGTGGGGTTCTAAGATGCCTATTTTTTCATCAATCCAATCAACCACCATCTTTGGGTCACCAAAAGTTTGCAATTTATTAAAGTTGTAGTAGTTTATTGTGTAAACCAACACCCATATGGTTGAATATCATATGTGCATGATCAAGACTCTCATTTTCTTCTCCTTTATGTCACATTTGAAATCTTTGCATTTTGAATCCATGACACCCATAAAAGTCTCATTAGGAATGTATTTTTCTTGGAATAATGTAGGATTTCTCACACACTATATGGTGTTGAAAAAATAAGAGGGGAAGATAAGTAATTCACAAATTAATGGGTCCAATGCTTGCTCTAGAACATAGTCCTCTGATGTGGATTCATACAAACTATATTTCATGGGATTAAAAGAGGATTTTGCAAAATACCAAACCTTTTGTGAGTAGGGAAATTCCAAAAATAAAAGAAAAATGGTTTTTGCATTTTTGCAACAAAGTGAGCATTGGCTTACGCCCTACCATACCATCTCAATCCACTATCCGAGGTTAATAAATATTTTTGTAGAGCTAGCTATAATTTTTATCTTTCACTTTATTGGGATATGGTGTTTCCATATGAAGTTCCACCACCAAATTGAATTGTAGTGACTTCATCTTCCATCTATTTTGTATATCCTAACTTTGTTGTTAAACTATCATAGCTAGTGCTTTTTGGCAAAAATACATATTCATTTCCCATAAAAACTACATTAGAGTACTTTTGAATAGATTTGGCATGACATAATGCAACACTCTCCACTATGATGGAACAAAACTTAAACCTTACATCAAAATAAGGGAATGAATGTGAGGATGTAATGAAGTATATACAGCTTGTAGGAAGTCTCATCTACCTAACCACAACTATGCTGGAATTATGATGCATGTGTTGTCCTTGATGGAAACTCACTTGCAACATAACAAGTATATGGTAACTAGATGAATCCACAAGTCAGTTCACAGGTGACAAAATGATGGAACATAATACGAAAATGATGTGTCAAAGGTTTATAGATTAGAATCAGAAGTTTGATGCAGGTGAATATTTTAAAATCTATATGCAGGTTCATCAAGGCCAAGTTGCGTATACATCCGAGTTTTGTAAAGAAAAGTAGCGCATGGTTTTTGCACCATGGTTTTCTACATACCAAGGGTTCTTACCATGTTATTGGCCCATAGTAACGAGAATGACAATGGATATTGATCCCATCAAAGATTACCACTGGCATTAGTATAGTTTTGACCCATGGTATTGGATAAGGGCTAAATTATATAAAGAGGTGAATATCAAAGTGCTAAGTGTGCAAGTGAAAGGAGTTTTTATGAATACTTCAATGTGAAGTATATTTGCATTGTAAGGGCCATAATCGTCACATAGATATGAAATACTTATGCAGTGATGAATACAATGATGGGTCAAGATCATGAGACCTAAAATGACTTTTTCATTATGTGATTTTCTCATGGATTGACTAAATCTAAGTACTGATGCATGTTTTTATCTTTGAATATTTTGATTTGGGTCTTTATGAAGTTTTGAAGAGCTACACAATTTTAGGTCAAAATTTGTAGATTTATATGTTGGTTGGTCTCGGGAAAAGTGTGTATACACATGGTTTTACTTCTTTAAAGTAGTGTATAGAAAGTAAGGGTTTCTATTCATAAATGACTAATCAACCTAATTAGTGCTACTGCTTCTCTACTATCTATCAATGTTGTCCTCATGATTGATCTGGGTTAAGTGATAATGACTGAAGTAGAAATAATTGAATGATGAAGTTGAATTTTGTTATTGATTGATTCAAGAGTGTTAAGATTACTTGTTGATTGTGAATGAAGATCAGAGATAGTACTATGACTGGTTCATAGCATTGTAGCAGATCTGAGTATGATTTAATGTTCTTTTTCAGAATTGCCGTGGTTAAGATTTTATTTTACAATATGTTAAGATATGTACGTGGGTTTCTCTACAGAAAAGTGTGTATGCACGTAGGTTGTCTTCAGTAAAGTAGCGTATACATTTTTGCAGTTGAATGATTAGGGCTACAGTTGATTCTGTGTGTTGATGTAGTGTTCTGGGTTCATTTCTGTGTACTTTTTACAATGACCTGACTGTTCCAATTGTTTGGTTCAGTTTTGCTTAAGTGTCAGTTGATTGGGTTTCAGTGATTGGTTGATTATGTGTGTCATAAATTGATGATTAGATTATAGTGATGATTGAGAATAAGTGTTGATATTGGATCCAGTGCGAAAATTATGAAATGCAGTCCATAGATGTTGTTGAGGGTTGGAGCCTTCATTGAGGGAGTCAAAACTTCCTGCCAGTGGTAGCTGATAATCAAATCAGGGGGTTGGAGCTCCCTTCCAATAGGATCTCAAGAATGAGTGAAGGTTGTATCATTCAATAGGTGGGTGTGTGCATACTGGTAGGGGTCTATGCTAGTACAAGAATGTAATTTTTTTTTTTTATATTAATAAATTTTGAAGACAAAGACGACATCAACAGTGGTTTTCTCCCACATTGAGTTTCCAACTTAAATCATCGATTTCATGTGTGTTACTTATGTATGATATTGTATTCTGTTCATACTGCACGTGTTTACTACTTATCAAATGCCTCATAAGTCTCTTACATTCTGGTTCAAGTTTAATAGATAAAGAATTAGTTGTTTTACATGTTTATTGAGCATATTCTAGTTTCTTTTACAACAGTTGTGTATATACGCTTCTTGGGTTCAATCAAGTAATGTATACATTTCAAAATAAATAAATAAAAAATAAATAAATATTGTGTTTTTAAAACACTGATTCACCTACCCTCTCAGTATTTTTCCCAACAATTCGTATTAGAGTAGGCCCTTCAAAATAATCTTGATCACTTGAAGGAAGATCTCCCGAGATGAACAATCAAGATGAATAAGCATCTATCATATCACCACTCTTCGATGGAAATAATTTTATATATTGGATGACAAGAACCAGATCCTATCTTCAGTCTCTTGGAGCAGATGTCTGGGCAATTCTGGAAGGAGGTTACCAATATCCAACTGCAGTTCCCACAGATGCAATAGAAAAGAAGACGTATGAAACCAATGCTTCAGCTGTCAATGCATTATTGGGAAGTCTGATAGAATCAAAATTTATCAAAGTTATGCAGGTAAACATAGCAAATAAATATGGGACAGAATCATTCAAAGCTATGAGGGCGATACCAAGGTAAAAAGTGCTAAAATCCAAACTATTAGAATTCAATATGAAACTCTCAGAATGCATAATGATGAAAGTATTGCCAGTTTATTTCTACGTATACATGAGATTGTAAATCGCATGAAAAATCTAGGTGAAGAAATAAAGGACACTACTTTAGTATATAAAATCTTAAGATCTCTAATTCTTAAATTTGAGTCAAAAGTGTCTGCCATTGAAGAGAAGAAGTATCTGTAGAATCTTACTATTATTCGACTTCATGGGATCGTGACTACTTTTGAAATGAGGAGACGAGTTCCCTCAGATGTCAGAGAAGTTGCATTTAAAGCATATGTAAAAGGAAAAGAAAAGGAAGAACGCAAGGAATCATGATACATATCAAAAGAATATGAGGTGAACTTTGTAAAAAAACTTCAACTGGGCACCAGAATGTTCAAAGGTAAGCTTCCCTTCAAATGTTTTTCTTGTGGTAGAGTTGGTCATTATGTTGCTAAATGTCCTCATAAAGACAACCATGACAAAGGGAAGGATACCACAAAAGGTAATATGAGACGGTTTGATAGTATAAGAAGTTATTATAGTCATGAAGATAATGATGGCTTGTCAAATAGTGAAGAAGGTGAATTTGATCAAGATCTTAAATTACTCATGGCGTTTTAGAGAAATACTAATGAGTCTAATGATAAATTCGTTGATGCATTAGAAGAAAAATATTTCTCTGGAGAAATTACTGAACTCTAAATATTCTTGGAAGAAAACAAAGTAGAAATACATACTTTGAAGCATCAACTCATAGAAAAGGAAAAACATAATGAGAAGTTAGAATGTGAATTAGTAACTCTAAGAAAGGAACTTGAGAAAATAAAAACTCTAAATCTTAGATTTCCTAAAGGATCTGAAACCTTAGATGAAATTACCAAGGTCCAAAACTCTCCTCTTATGAAGATAGGTCTTGGATACATTGGAGAAACATATCAAATAGAAAAGTCTTCAGCCACCACCAGAAGATATCTAAATGCAACAAAAACTAGTCAGCAAAGCTTCAGTAATGAAACAAAAACCAGTCAACAAATCTTCATTAATGAAGCAAAAATCAGTTAGCAAATCTTCAGTAATGCAAAAACAACCACTCAATAAAGCTACAATCCTCATCAAAAGAATAAAGGCATTCCACAGGTCAAACATGTTCACTCCAATCCAAGGATGAACAATAATAGAAGCACGAGTCAAAAGGTAAACAACCCTAGTAGATTCTTTGATCACATAAATTTCTTCTTTAATGGACAATGTTTCTCATGTCATAATTTTGGTCGTAAGGCTGCTCAATGTGTTGCATACAAAACTATTATGACTAGAGAAGTAAGAAAACAAAGGAATGAGACAAGAGTTAAGAAGAACTCTTATAATATCTTCTCACCTCTTATAGATGAAATTGAATGCTCATTTTGCAATAAGTTTGGACATGAATAATTTGAATTCAGGAGTAAATTATAGCCAACGTCTCAAAAGGAGAAAATATCAAAAAATTCTAAGGTATGGGAAAGGAAGAGTTATGGTCTGAAATCTGTGGCATATAATTATTTGTGGAAGGACAATAAAATCAATGCTACATTGATAGTGGATGCTCAAAACATGTGACGGGTCATAAAGATAAAATTATTTCATACAATGCTTTAAAGAAAGAAAAGAATGTCACTTTTGGAAGTGACTCACCTACTGTCATTAAGGGTAAAGGTTATGTTTTTCTAAAAGAAAAAGTTAAAGTTGGTAATGTTATGTATGGTGATGTATTAAATAATAACTTGTCGAGTGTTATCCAAATGTGTGATCAAGGAAAGGAGGTGGTATTCCAATCACTAGAATGTGTGGTTCATGAACTTGACACATGAAAGAAGATAATAAAAGGAACAAAAACCTCATGCAATCCGTATATATTGAAAGGTGGCCAAGAACAATGTTCCCTAACCAAGGTAGAAGAAAACTGGTTATGGCACAGAAGGTTGGAACATCTAGGCTTCTCTCAAATAAGGAAATCAAGCATGCTTAGAGTTGTTCGTGATCTACCCTACATCACCATACCAGAAAGTACCATACGTAAGTCATGTCGATTTGGTAAGTGAACGAGAGTTCAATTCAATGCCAAATAAGGATCAACAATTAAGACTATTGAACTTATACATACTAATTTGTGTGGACAAGTAAGGAAAAAGTCACCTCATGGAGAATAATACTATATATTATTCATTGATCATTTTTCTATAATGTGTTGGATTAGTCTATTGAAACACAAATATGAAGCATTTTATAGATTTAAAATCTTCAAGGTGTTAGTTGAAAATTAATTAGATAAAAAAATCAAATGTCTTAGATATGATCGAGGAGGAGAGTAAATATCAGATGAATTCTGTTATTTTTGTGAACAACATGGCATAAAAGGTAATTTTATGTAGCTAAAATGCGTCAACAAAATGGCATGGCATAAAGAATGAATAGAATTTCTCAACAAATGGCTCATGTTATGCTTGATGAGTCTGGAACTCCTGACATTGAAGTGGCACATTCTGCAGTACATATTCTCAACAAGGCTCATGTTCGTGTGAATAGTAATAAAAATCTGTATGAACTTTGGTATGGTAAGCCTTAAACTGTAAAGCATTTTAGAGTTTTTGGAAGAAAATGTTTCATAAAAAATAATTATGAAAAACTTGGTAAGTTTGAAGCTAGAGTAGATGAAGGAATAGTTCTTGGCTACTCATATAGAAGAAAAGGATACAAATGTTACAATAGGAGATTTCAATTTTTTTTTAAGTGCGTTGATTTTGTGATTGATGAAGCATGCACAGTGCCCAAAAAGGTAACATCAACAAAATAGGATGATGATGATGAATGCTTTCCCACATAAAATCTCAATTATATAGAAGAAGAAACTAATGAAGCAACAAAAGAAGATACACCAGACAAAGAAAAGGCTCCATCCAGGTATGTTCAAAAAAATCATCCAGAAACTCAAATTCTAGGAGAAAAGGAATCTAGGGTACAACTAAGAATAACCCTTGTAGGATCTTCTAGTTATCTAGATCTATTATCCACCATTAAACCAGAAAATGTAAATCAAGCTAGTAAAGATGAATGTTGGGTTAAGGCCATGAATGAAGAACTTGATGAAATTGAAAAAAAGGATACTTGGGAATTGGTTCCAAGACCTCATGATAAAAATGTTATTGGGACAAAACAGACATTAAAAAATAATTTGAATGAAAATGGAGAGGTCATTAGGAGCAAAGCTAGACTTGTTTGTAAAGGTTATGCTCAACATGATGGTATAGACTTTGAAGAAAAAATTTCACCAATAGCGAGACTTGAAGCCATAAGAATGTTTCTTTCATTTTTCAAGTTTTAGGAATTTCAAAGTTTATCAAATGTATGTCAAATCTGGTTTCCTTAATGGAGATCTAGAAGAAGAAGTATCTATTGAACAAAGAAAATGATTCATTTTGGGTAATGACGAAAAAATTGTATGCAAACTCAAAAAGGATTTTATGGGCTAAAACAAGCTCTTTGGGTATGGTATTATCATCTTGACAAAAATATTCAACAACAAGGGTTCACAAAAGGATCCACAGAAAACAAATTGTACACAAAATTGAGGGTGATAAAATACTAATTATTGTTGTTTATGTTGATGATATCATCTTTGGCACTAATGAAGAATATATGAGTCAAAACTTTGCTTCTATTATGCAACAAGAATTTGAAATGTCTTTACTTTGAGAACTAACCTATTTTCTTAGTCTACAAGTGCAATAAGCAAAAGATGACATCTTTCTCTCACAAAAAAAAATCTCAAGCAGATTTTGAAGAAATATGGGATGGAATATTGCATACCTGTATGTACTCCCATGATGATAGGATGTAGCCTCAGTTTTAATGATCATTCTCCACAGTAAACCAACAAGAGTACATGTCTATGATTGGAAGTCTGATTTATCTAATAGGTACCAAACTAGATCTCACGCAAACGGTTGGGATTATTGGACATTTCCAATCCAATCCAAAGGAATCACATCTTCAGGCAGTAAAGAGAATGTTCAAATATCTCCAAGCAACCCAAGACTTTGGTTTATGGTATCCTAAAGATACAAATCTTACCCTTCTAAGACCAAGGATATTCCCATTAAGTATCACTTTCTACGAGAAGAAGTGCTTGAGAAAAATGTTAAATTGGAGTATGTTCCCTCCAAAGAACAAGTTGTTGATATATTACCTAAAAAAAATCCTAGAGAAGCATTTGAATATCTAAGAAAGAAACTAGGAGTTGTATTAGCCTCATTTTGTTGTTAATTTAGTCTGCTCAGTCTCCAGGTGAAAATCAAGAAGGTTGTTGGATATACGTGGATTTCATCAAGTATAGTCGTGTATCTACGTGAGTTTCTTTGCAAACAATCACATATGTTTTTCTCTGATAGAAAAACAATGGGACAAACTCAAGGTCAACCTTTGACATGCTTCTGACTGCTATGATTTGATTTTTCTTGGTCTGGTGTTGATGGATACAATTTGCTGATATGGTATTGAGTTATGTTTTTCTCATTGATATTTACATGATTGATGAATATGCTTTGATGAATGAATTGTTGAAAATTAACAGATACACAGGTTCAGGGGGAGCATTAGCCTTGCAAAAAATAATGCATTGTTGGCATTCTGGTTGTTGAATTACACTACTTTTAAGATCTTTTGGTCTCAGTTATTAATGTGATATCTTTCATGTGATTAAAAATTCATGTCGATACCTATGATGTAATAATTGTCATACTTAGTCATGTATGGAATTTTGAGGTCATGTCAAATATGATATCACACTTGGTTGGGTGCTAGTGTAAGAATAATGTAATCCCACTTGGTTGGATGGTTGAGTTACATATGTATTTAAACTTGGTTGGGAGATTGATGTAAGTATGAGTCCTTGGTGATTGAAATTTCATACCCAAGTGAGTTATAGATTCATGTTCTTCATTTGAAATCTTTTAGAAGATTCAGCATGTGCTTAGGGGGAGCATGGACAATATAGTGAAAATCGGATCCCAAGGGTGAGATTTGGTCTTCCCTTTTCCCTTGATGTCAAAGGGGGAGAATATATTGGTGTTTAATTAATGGTTATTTGATGCATATAATAGTTTCTACAAGTTGATGTGATCAAGACCAACATGGTTGCCATCAAGTCGAAAGGGGGAGATTGTTGGCATTATGATGCACGTGTTGTCCTTGATGTCAACTCACTTGTAATAGAACAAGTATATGGTAAATAGATTAATCCATGGTTCAGTTCAGAGGTGACAAAATAATGAAACAAAATACCAAAATTATGGGTCAAAGGTTTACAATTTAGAATCAAAACTTTGATATAGGTGTATATTTGAAAATCTATATGTGGTTCGTCAAGGCCAAGTTGTGTATACCCATGAGTTTGGTAAAGCAAAGTAGCGTATTTTTTTTGCACCATGGTATTCTAAATACCAAGGATACTTACCATGGTATTGGCCCATAGTAATGAATGAGACAATGGATATTGATCCCATAAAAGATTACCTCTAGCACTAGTGTAGCTTTGACTCCTGGTATTGGATAAGGGCTAAACTATATAAAGAGGTGAATATCAAAGTGCTAAGTGTGCAAGTGAAAGGACTTTTTTATGAATACTTCAATTCAAAGTATATTTTCATTGTAAGGGCCATAATTGTCACATTGATCTGAAATAATTATGCACCAGTGAATAAAATGATGGATCAAGATCATGAGACCTCAAATGACTTTTTCATTGTATGATCTGCTCATGGATTAACTAGAGCTAAGTACTGGCGCATGTTTTTATTTATGAATATTATGATCTAGGTTTTTCTAAAGTTTTGAAGAGATGCACAATTTTAGGTCAAAATTTGTAGATCTATACACTGGTTGGTCTCAGGAAAAGCGTGTATACATGTGGGTTCGCTTCTTTAAAGTAGCGTATACAAAGTAAAGGTTTCTAATCATAAAATAATGATTAACCTTATCAGTGTTGCTGCTTCTCTACTGCGTTTAAATGATGTCCTCATGATTGATCTGGGTTAAGTGATATGACTGAAGTAGAAGTGATTGAATGATGAAGTTGAATTTTTTTATTGATTAATTGAAGAATGTTAAGGTTACTTGATGATTGTGATTGAAGATCAAAGATCGTTTTGTGATTGGTTTAGAGTGTTGCAGTAAATCTAAGTATGATTCAATGGTCAAGTTTTCATTTTTCAATATATTAAGATATGTACGCGGGTTTCCTTAATTAAAGTAGCGTATACATTTTACCATTTGGAGGGATGTAGTTGATTTTGTTTGTTGATGTAGTGTTTTGGGTTTAATTCTGTGTACTGGTTACAATTATCTTACTATTCCAATTGATTGGTTTACTTTTGATTAAGTGTCCATCGATTGGGTTTCAGTGATTGGTTTATTTTGTGTGTGATAGATTGAAGATTGTATTACAGTGATGATTGAGCATAAGTGCTGATATTGGATCTAGTGTGAAAAATTATGAAACGTGCTCCATGGATGTTGCTAAGGTTTGGAGCCTTTAGTGATGAAGCCAAAAATTCCTTCTAGTGGTATCTCGTAATCATATTAGGGGGTTGGAGATCCCTTCTAGTAGGAGTTGGAGAACGAGTGAAGGTTGTAGCCTTTAGTAGGAAGTTTCCTGCATATTGGTATGAGTCTGCACGAGTACAAGAGTGTAAGAAGTTTTTGGTATTAATAAGTTTTGAAGACATAGATGAAAACAATAGTGGCTTTCTCCCACAATGGGTTTCCACCTTATATCCTAGTGTTCATGTGTGTTATTTATGTGTGATACTGTATTCTATTCTTATTTTACCTATTTACTGCTTATAGAATGCCTGATAAGCCTCTTACATTTCAGTTCAAGTTTAACAAATAAAGAATTAGTTTTTTTACAAGTTTGCTTAGCATACGCTAGTTTCTTTTACAACAATCACGTATAAACGCTAGTTGGGTTCAGTCAAGTTGTGTATATATTTCAGAAAGGAAATTTTTTATTGTGAGTTTTTAAAATACTGATTCACCTCCCCTTTCAATACTTTTCCCAACAAACTAGATCATATATCTCATATGTTGTGAGTATCCTTTCCATATTTTTGCAGAAACCATGTGAGGGACATTAGTTTTCTACAAAAAGAATCCTGACATACTTAAATTTAACTTAAGATTATGGACTAAATTAGACCAAGATGGATGACTTCAATCTCATTTCACATTTTGATTCAACCTTCAATGGGGACAAGGAAAATGGAGTATCAAATTTATGATATCTCATGAGTCTAAGATTAACTGTTGTCTCATGGAGGTCACACAAACAATTAGTTCTGGCATATTCCATAATAGAAGAAGAATATGTGGCAGATGTAGAAGTAACAAAGGAAATTATGTGGCTTAGAAAAATACTTGAAGAATTGCACGAGAAAAAAGTGAACTCAACTCCTCTACTCTACTTGTTGAAAATACTTCTACAATCAAGTGTGCGAGGTATCCCATATTTCATGATTGAACCAAGAACATCATCACTAAGTATATTGATTTGGTACCATGTAGAGGCCAACAATATTCATTTAAGACATTATTCCACAAGTGATAAAATTGTATATATCTTCACCAAATCACATGGAAGAGAAAAAATTGAAATGTTTAGAACAATTCTTGGGCTCACAAACACCCCTTGAGATTAAGAGGCAGAATATTAGGCACCTTAATCCTCTGGAATTAGTGTGAATAGTAATTATTTGTAAGTTTGTAATGGATAGGTCATTAGGAAAATTAAAAACCCACATAGTTGGAGAATTGTTTCTCCTTGTAATAAATTTGTATCGCTCATCAATGAATACATGGAGTTTTTTAAGCACAATCCTCAATCTAACAACTTGAAACATCTCATAAAATAATTTTTAGTGAAAATTACAAACTAACATGTTTGAAATTGATTTTAGAAGTATTTAGGAACCCTCACATTCATATGGCATATATTAGAATGTATAACAAGCTAATGTCTAAATTTTGAGCACATGTACCTAGAGATATTTCCTCCATCTACCCAAATTTCACGATCTAAAATGATCCAGAAAAAAAAGTTATGACAAAAATATCTAGATGACACATTTGAATCAAATTTTAAGACTACTTATAGAGCCTAACTTCCACAATGTATATCTTCAAAGGTATTTTCAACAAATATATGAAAGTTTAATTAGATTTTATCCTTGATATATTCTCAATATGATAAGAACTTTTCCATTTGAAGCATCCAAAAAAATATTGTAGTGAACAAGCCAAGATGACTCACTCACTCCACAGATTAAATTTTTGTTCTCACACACTTTCCTTGGACCAATTCTTTCTCATTTTATACATTATCATAACCCTTCATGAAAAGGAATTGTATTTATAAAGTGAAAACAATTCTTTAATTACATAATGAATTCCCCCTTTTACTTCACTTTTCCAATAACCATGAGAAAAATCACATGGGATTTCTAAAACATTGGTTTGAAACGACCATTTCACTCTTTGAATTCCCCATTTCCACAAGAATCCCATTTTAATAGACATGGATAGTTATATATAATATCAATAATATAATCCCTTTAACATCAATGACAATATTCTTTTCAACACCATACTCATGGGATAGTTGTGTTGTGGCATTGGTAGTAACGTAACTACTTTAATTTTCGATGAAATAATTTCATTCTTATTTTATAGGACATGCAATAGATGTTAGTGTATTTAGAAATTTAAGAGTTTGTTAATTTCAACTTGGTGTAGTGTGTCTAATAGGTAAACATGTGCTAATTAGTGTGTTTCTTTAGTATGCATTAGTTGTATTGTAATCTAAAAATCATGATATGTTCTAGACATAGAGTGATCAAACAAATCATATTGTACCCGATATTAGTGATTATTGATATTCTGTTTAATACCTCATTTTCCCATGATCTCTATTTAAAGAACATGGAGGTTCATGGTTGATTATCAATTGTGACAACTTTCTTTGTAAAATATTTTCCTTGCATTAATAAAGTTACCTCAAGTGGTCGCTTTTACTGGGTCTATGTGTTGTTTCCTCTTATAGGCTTTTAACCACATAAAAATATTGATATTGTGATATTTGATCAAATTGTGTGAGTGGTTATTGAAGGTGTTTATCTCATATGGAATACCTTATTTACCTAAACATGGTATCAGACCTCATTTAAAGAATTACTTTTGTTGGTGATGGAGATCTTGAAGCTTGTGTTTCCACATTTCCGAGATTTTCTATTTCTATAGCATTTTTGGCCTAAAAAAAATTATTCCATTACATCTAAAACACTATTTTTAGCTAAGAATACCTTTCGGTTGATTCGAAATGGTGTCTTTTTTCCTCGTATACAAAAAATTCATAATGCCTAGAGGTATGCATTCCAAATACACCCATTTTATTTTATTTTTACAGATTTCATATTTTAGTTTTTTGTTTATATTTCTAGTTTTCTACTCTTTCTGTTTTGTGTATGGTATTTTCCCCATGCTTTGTGCAATCTTGAAAAATTAGAAACAAGGTGGAAAGCATTTTTTTTAATATTTTAAGTTCTTTTTGTGCTCTTTGTTTGATCTCGAGAAATAAAAAACGATGAGAAAACTTGCATTTCTCAGGTAAGCTAACCAAGATCTAACCCCATTGTTGTTTAGTTTTGGATTTTTTCCCCGAACTATTATTTGTTTATGAATGAGCACATATTTTATGGTAAGCACATAGTTCAAGGAATAGCTCCAACAACAATAATACCACTACCCCTGTTAGAGTCGGTCTAGTTATCCCTCCGTTAGAGATCAAAGTTCTTTTGCATTTCATGATTAGGTGTCCCATCAATTTTGGTCAATTGCATTTCGTTAGGCATGCCATAACTCTGATGGAGCGGTTTGTGTCATTCATTCCCCTCGTGCTTGGCACTGCTGGTTCAGGCCTGTTTATTAAAATAAGTCTTCAAAGGTCATTTACAATCATGTTTTAAATTTTGAGGTCTTAGGTCTAGGGTTGAGTCAATTTTGTCTTGAAAAGTCTTAGAAGACCAGCAAGCCAGAGGGATGTCTTTGATAGATCATCACTTCAATAATTTTCATCATTGTACAATTGAATTAGGACTTCTCTTCAAAACTCTGTTTTGAAGATAAGTCGCCATCTCATTTTTGTAAAAATTGTCAAAATTTTTAGTTCTTCAATCGTTCAAGTACAGCCTTGGTCTCCTTTGCCAGAGCATATCAGAGCTATCCCTGCAAAAAATTATCAGAGGAAATCATTATTTCAACCAATTTTAAAGGGGAAACCAAAAAGGCCAGAGCCTATTAATTTTGAAAAAGTGTCAACAACCAAACATAAGAAAAGGGGTTTTGGATTAAGCAAAAATCAACAAGGAGTCTATATGAAGATATTTCTCCTCATTTGCAACCCATTCCACATTCCAAGAGCAAAGAACATTGTTCTCAGGCGATTTTGTGAGTTTGTGAGCAAATCGGGCCGTTTACAGGTGTGCGTTGCGCGTTGGGGTGGCACGCTGTGCATTGGGTGATTTGAGCCAGTGCAAAATTACACAGGCGCTACGCGTTGGAGCGTGCACTGTGCGTTGGGGTGGCGCGCTTCGCGTTGAATCATAGCCAAAGAAAAAACTTGTCTATGCGCCCAGATCATGTCTAAATGCCTCCAAAGCTACAAGTAGGTGTTCTATAACTGATTTAATCAATTTGATAGTCTTTATAGTGTGTTTGAAGAGAGGAGATGATGTGTTGGGTGTAAGAAATCAAATGAAACCCTAAGCCCTTAGCAATTTTTTTTTTAAGGGTATGAAAGGACATATGGGTAGTGGTGAAGATTTTTCTGCCCTTCCTTGGTGAAACATAGTTCCAAACCCATGTGAAAGCTTTGAGCCAAACAACACTTCATATTTTGGTCCATTTGTCAAACTATCCTTATGACTGTTTTATGCCCAATACACTAAAACAAAATGTTCATTATGGCATAAGTCTCATGATATTTCGGTTGGTTTTTGAGCATGTATTGAAAAAGTAATTTCACCACACCTACAACCTACTATTGCAGACAGCATACATTTTGCAGACATTGTGTTTTCAGAGCTATGTTAGACACAGATTCATCTTATGAGCAAAGGTATGACAGTGATTCTACAGCAGAGGGTAATGTGCCACGAAGGTCTCGCAGAGGTGGCAAAGGTGGTAAGCCTCGTAGGGAAGAGCCTACTTCTTTGGATCAATTGCAGGCTTGCCCGCTTGCAATGGATTGTTTTCGTCGTCAGTCATGCTATCACTATTGTGAGCTAATTTCACAAATTCAGCATCATCGTGAATTAGCTCGTTTGTTCATTCTACATTTACATGATGGCCATGTAAACCTCGCCGGAGTTGATTTCATTTTGTCACCAGAAACTATTGCAGAGGCCACTGGGATACCAAATGTTGGAGAGCAATGGAATAAACGTCAGCAGTTAGAGAAATCTTACTATCAGCCATACATCAAACCTGGGTATATGAGGCACTTGAGCAACATTTTTCCTTTTCAATACCTGAATGATCAGTTTGCACCTTTGATGAAACTCATCATTCGGTATTTCAGTTGTGAGGGCAGATTCTCCCATCTTTATGCGTACCGTGTCCGTTTGTTGATGCATTTTACAAGGGTACGTATAATGAACATTCCATACTTCATGTTTCGCAACATAGAGAAGATGGTGCCTCTTGTACAAAGGAAGACTCCAGCACAGCAGCATAATAGTATTTATCATTACGCGTTGATCAAGATCGTAGTGGTTCATCAGTTGGCACAGCAGGGCATCACTTGGGAGGATTTTATTTCTCGAGACCTCTTCACAGCGCCACAGCCACCTCCTAAGATTGTTCATGATGAGGGAGGGCCTTCACATTAGTTTGACATTCCTGAGATAGAGCATGTCAACGCTCCAGCATGTGTGACATATCAGTGAGGTCACAGGGCCTTATTTTCATCTACACGACGAGTACTATCTCCACCTGGGGTGGAAGGGGTCTTGTTGACTTCATCAGCACGACGAGTATTATCTCCACATGGTATGGAAGGGGTCTCACCTTCTTCTTCGGTACAGGTACAGGTTCAGGACAGAGGAAAGGAGCCAATTTACGAGGAGGGCCATTGAGGTGGTCATGATATTGATGTTGCATTGAGTGATGTGGAAAAGACCGAAATTGATAGATTGAATGAGAAGTTGCTGAAGGAAGAATGTCAGATCAAATACTTGGAACAGCGCAATAAACAGTTGGAGGACGAGCACACACTTATAGAGCTGCAACGAATCCGTGAAGACCGTAGGTTGGCCCGTAAAAGACTGGGTGATTTGGCACCTGTTTCGCGACAATTTGTGCTTGAGAAGGTCAACCGACACTTGGGGGGGTTGTTGGTGAAGGCCAATAGAGACAAGGACTTGCTTCGTCACATGAATAATCATTACTGGGTCCGCATGCATGTTTGCAAAGCGAAAATGAAGATCCTTAAGAGGCAATTGAGCAAGGCACTTAAACGGCGGAAAAAGCCCGATCCACTCCAAATTTTGGTCGAGGCTTCATTGACGGGGCACAATACATGATAGAGGGTCATTACTCTGAATTTGGGCAAATTCGAAGAAATTTTTGTCATTTTTGAAAATTTTGTCCTAAAAACAGGTTTTTTGGTTCAACGCGCAACGCGCTACCCCTAAGATTGGGAGGTCCAAATCACAAATGGTTCGCATTTTTGGATTTGTCATAATGAAATGTACCTGCTCATCTATTGCCGAAGCATTTCATCGAGATCTGGATGGTCAAAAGGCACAAAAACACCATGAAAACCACCTTGCTGCCACCTTTTGCCACAGCAGGAAGTACCTCTGGGAGAATGCAGTTTTGAGGGGGAAAATGATTCCAAATGGGAAAATTCCACTTGGGTTGGAAAGAAGACATCCAGGTGTTATAGACATTTTTTGCCTTACAGCATTGAGCATGAAATGTCCATAATCTAAGGGATCCAAAGTCCCTAAACATGTTGTTCCTACCCCTATAGGAACAAGGCTAACAAACCACAGCAATTCACAGAAGTTCTCCACCAGAAACTGCTCAAAAACAAGTCAATTCAGGATCAATTCAGTGGCTCCACTAGCTGTCTGCACTGAAATGCAAAGTCAACACTGGCTACCTGCACTGCAACGCAGGTAGAAGCACTACCAGGGTGCGCTGAGCGGGAATTGACAAATGGCAAGTTCATTCCAAGAGGTGTCAAGACCCAGGAAGCTTCCAGAATCTTCCTCAATGACACTTGCCTCAGTGAATTCGACTAGTGATGAGTAAGAGGTTCCAAATCTCCAAGTGGAAGCAAGAACCTCCAAGTGGAATCAAGAACTGACAGAGGGAGAGGACACTAGTCAGATCTCAAGCTGACTCATCCTCTCTCCAAACTTCTATATATGGATCTCTCCTCCATGAGATCTAGAGGCTGGAATTTTGTTATTGCAAAGAATTGTTGTTGGTTTGAGATTGGAATCATTGGGTGCTTAATGCTTTGAGGGAAGGTGAAGATAGGAATTTCATTTGCTGGGAAGGAGATGCTGGATTGGAGCCCTCTGGGTTGTATCTCTTCCTGAACCTTGTTATTCTTCAATAAAGCTATCTTGGTTTCTCCTATATACTGGTGTATCTTTGATGAATGGTTGCATTAGTATGTTTAGTTTATTTCTAATCCTGAACTAGTTATGAATATGAATCTATGTCTTTGTGTGGTGTTCTCTTCTTGTGATCTTGCAGAAACCTCTTGAAGCTGGGCGAGCGAGAAGGCAAGTAGCTGGGAACTCCCAAAGAGAAGAGAAACCGGATCGAGGGACAAACGGAAGACACCGGTTAGTCCATCCATCTCTCTTTATTCTTAATTCATAAAGGAAGAATACTAGAATAGCTGTTTCTGTTTGTTGCTAAGGCACTGTCACACCTTAGGTGGATAGGATCGTCCTGCATAGGCATTTTTCCCCACAACAAATTGGCGACTCCACTGGGGAAGTCTGTTTAGTCATTTTATTTGTGTTTCCATCATTGTTTGTTTCATAGACTCAACAGCAACAATCGAACCGCATCTGCTATTCTCAGATGCAAATTAGACAGCTGCTGCTTTGATCCAATCACTGGATTTGTCTATGATCTGAAAAATGGATTCACAAATGATTTGATGATCCTTTGTGATAGATCTTAGCCCTTCCTCAAAGCATCCCTTTGATTGTACCTTGCTTGTTGCTTTGATTTGGCCTGAAACTGTGGATTAAATAGCAAACTGTGACCCAGAACCCAGTGAGAAACTCTCGTTTCTCCTTCAGCGCAGACCCTGTGAAGAGGTTCTGCATTTAAACGCAGGTCCCGTGAAGGCTACCTGCGCTGAATGTCAAAACCTCTGTGTTGAGGGTGCGCTGATCCAGTTAGGCCTTGTGCAGCTGGGGTTCTCTGATCTGTTTTGCCTTGTTTTGATCTCTGATTTTTGCAGCCTGTAACCAGCATAGGTACCTATCTGATAACTCCTTTTCTCTGCTTAAATTCCGCCTCCTTTTGTACAAAAAGACTGTGAGTGTTTTTATGTGTTTGTGGCGTCATTTACAGTTTTCCTTTGCAAGAGTGAAATAGTCATCCTGTAGCCCTTGATTCAGATCTGTTGATTATGATCTTAGGAGAGAGTTCATTCGCTGTTTACAGTTGATTATACATTTACTTTTGCTTTTGGTTTGAGTTTGTCTCTTTTAAGTGTCGAAACAAGTATTCATTTCGAAAATCGTTAAGTGTTGTAATCTCTTCTACCCTTTCTGATTTCGGAAAAGTAAACTTGTTTGTATTTGTCATTTAAAAGCAAATTCAAAGTTGTACAAAAAGCTTTCTTTGTAGGCATCAATACTTAGAAAGTGGAAAACAAACACCTGCATTGTGCATTTGCATCTTGATAGTTTGCATGTTTGATTTAGGAAAAGTGCATTAGAGTGTGCTGAATGCTCTTTGAGAAAAGATGGTGTCTTTCTTTTCCCTTAGTAGCTAGGATTTTCATAGTTGAAAAGATATAAAGCTTGCTTATCATCTTTAGACTGCATTTAGGAATTGTATCATACATCTCGTGGTGATCCAGAAAGGCAAACTTCTAAAAAGATCAACCTAAAATAAATTGAATGAACTTAACAACGCTTTGCAACATAACGCACAACATAGAGGTCTAGGCTAGAGACGTGTTCCGGTGTCGTAAAGCCTAGTGACTGTCGATCTCGTTGATGGTGGGTGATTCCTCCTGAGGGACGATAGCACCAGTACGGATTGTGCTCCCACGTACCGTCGCGTATATATTGGGAGACCCCTATAGGCATAAAACCTTTATCCTTAGGAAGCCGTGTCGGCCGCCCTACTGATCGCAATGCACTGAACACAACATTCAGGAAGATCGACCGCCCGTACCTTAAAAAGTATTCTGCGGTTTTGCGAAAAGTTTGGCACACCCTCTGCCTAGAACTCCAGAGCAGTTTCTTTTGGCCTTTTTCAGACTCTATAACAGAAAAAGTCCATCCGAGCATTTGTCACTTCGGGCTCGTTAAAACATCGAAGGAGACTAGAGTCATCTTTAGCTTTTTCTCGACTCTTTAAAAGTGAAAAAGCAAGTTGTGTTTAAAGCGTCATTAAAATCTATTTTAAACGGAACAATCACCCCTATTCCTGCGTTGATCTTTAGGTTGAGAAAATGGAGCACACCAACCAAGGAATTCCCCTTGGTGGAAATCCTAGTCCCTTCTCCTCTTGGGGAGATGTTGGTGTGCCCCATATGGCCACATTGTCGCTTCCAGGACTGACAATTGGCCTACCGGTCTGGCTCTTTTCAACCAATGTCGTTCAGAACACCACTACTCCTGAACAGTCGAATCAACAGTTAGACCAGACCAGAGTTACCCACCAGCCTTCTACTTCATCTAATTCTCCCTCTCCTCCTTCCTCTTCGCTTGACGGAACTGGTAAAACAAAAAACCAAGTTCCTAAGGAGAAGAAGGAAAAGAAGAAGAAAGAGAAGAAGAAGAAGGAGCCAAAAGCGACTGGGGGCAAACAAGTGGCGTCTGACAAAAATCCACACACAGCACTGACTAGGCCTAAATCGCCATGTGTCATATGCAAGGGAGACCACTTCCACAGAGATTGTCCCTGCATCCCTCGGATACTAAGGGACTAGTCTCCCCGTTTGCACAATTCGGTGGCGTCAACCTCTGATAGCCATGTTGACAGCACACCATCAACTAGTGAAAGTGAAGCCACAGGATAGAGAGGGAAAGCTAGATTTCCCTGCAAACTGTGTGAAGGCGACCATGCCATCCACCGTTGTCCCTTCTTAGACGAGGCTAAAAGAGTTTTGGAAGATCGCCCGGTTTTACCAGTGCGACTTCCTCCTGGATATCAAAAACTCCTGCCAAGTCCTTCACCAGTTGAGAATCCGGCTGGCCCGCTCAGGTGGTCAGCCGAAGCACCTATCATTGAGGATGAACCGTCTGAATCCATACCTGACGAAATTCAAAAGGTTGAGGTGGCAATTGACCCAGTTTTGCCTTCAGAGGCTCTATCTTCGAATGATACCATCACAGAGGAGAATAAAGACGACACCGTCCAAATTCTCTTCATCAACACAGACTCCGATGAACAAGGTGGCAATTTGCCCATTCCTTTATCGCAGGAAGGAACTTCGTCAGAGTCATATACGGCCGTCTATTCGGTCCCACCACCAAGCAACCTAGTTGTCTCGTTCGACAGGAACCAACTAGGCAGACCCCGTTTGCCAGCAAGCATACCCTTCAGAATTATCGTTCAAATATACAGAATGGTAATGGCTGGCACTATCATTGATGAGGGGGCATCTGTGAGTATCCTTTCCTCTATTGCTTGGAAAGCGCTTGGTTCGCCAGCGCTTTTTCCTGAAATGAGAAATCTGACAGGCTTCGATAAAGGAACCAGTCGACCTTTAGGGATTCTTCCCAATGTGCCAATCACATTGAAAGGGAAGACCGTTCAAATGAACGTGATGGTCGTTCAAGGACCCTTGGATTATAACCTACTCCTTGGACGAGACTATATATATTGCATGGGAGCCATCGTCTCCTCACTCTTTAGAGTAATGTGTTTTCCGCATGAAGGAAGAGTGGTCAAGCTCGTGGACCAACTTTCATTTCCCGGATCACGCATCGCAAATAGTCATATACCATCCCTAAATGGTCTCTTCACGCAAGAAATGTCTCAACCCACGGTCCGTCCTCTTGATGAGCGCGAGTAATCCGGGAGGATGTGACTGGAACCCAAGGGGCATGCGTCTTGGTCTGCTTCGGCAGGAAAACTTTGGGTATAGGGTAGGCTTCCGCGGGAGAATATGACTAGTCCGTACCCCGTCCGTGAGTGGAAGAGGGGTTGTTCTAGAATAATATTCTTTTGTCAAAGTTATGTGAGTTGGCAGGCATCGTCGCTCACCTTTGTCTATTTCGGTAGACATCGCCGAGGAAGTGTTTTATTCGTGGCCGCGAATGGAGCAATCTTTGGTAACCTGAAAAAGGTAGGCCTCTCTCGGTAAAACAATTGTTTTGCCGGACTAAAGTAGGGGTAACCTTGAAACTCTGTTTTGTACCTGGGGGCATGCAAACCTTTCGGAGTGCAAGCAAGGGGCGGCTATTTATTTTTTTAAATTTTTAGGTCCTCCCTTTAAACCTGTAGGTCTAACCCTTTAAACTCGTAGGATTAGTCGTTTCCGAACTTGCATAACGAAAGGATGCGGGGCATAGCTTTGGTAAGGCGCAAGCTCCATAAAAAATGGAATCTTACATGAGACATTCTTATCATATGACTGGATTGATCGAGCAGTTTTAGCACACAGTTCATGCTCGTTAAAAAATAAACGCAAGATCCGAGCAGTTTTAGCACATAGTTCATGCTCGTTAAAAAATAAACATAAGATCGAGCAAGTGTTTTCCCGCGTTTAAGCTCGTTAAAAAATGAACTATTCCGGTAAATAACCACTGTGAATGTAACATTATCAGCCATTAAAGCCTTGGTCGTGTTTGCACCGTCACCTCCACTTTTCCATTGGCCGATCGTTCACCTCCATATGTTTGTTTACCCATTTTGAGGAACAGCTGCGAAGAGTGATTTCACTAGCCATCCTTGTGACACTGCCGTGATTGGAAAATTCCAACCTGTACCTGGAATCAGCTGCTAACCTGTTTCATCACTCGTTCCTCAAAAGACGAGTCTTCTTTAAGCTCTTTTCATCTGACTCGTAAAATATGAAAAGATTGCCGAGTCCTTGGCCTTCCAGCTCGTTAAAGGGACAGGAAGTGCTATCCCTCCTCTAGATTTTAATCTTTTTGGACCTGAGGGATTATTTCACAAAAAGATCGAGCGCTTGTTTTATTCGGCTCGTTAAAACTATCGAAAACTCATCCCTTCTGTATTGTTTTATACTTTTTCGGACCTAAGGGATTAGATGACAAAAAAGGACTTTTGGAGTTAACTTTATGTACCTTTTCAGAATCTCTAAAAATGAAAAGGACCGAGTTATCTTTGTCGTTAGACTCGTTAAAATCATTAAATAGCGACAAACTTGTCTTTAGACGAGAACGAGTTTCACTATCGCTAGGCTCGTTAAAACATAGCGATGGGCTTGCCCGAAGGGCAAGTTATAGAACAAGCATATGTTATCCTCCTCAAGCTTGACAAAAATAAAGAGGTACTGGTCAGCAATGACTGGGGAAAAATTGGGAGAAACTCAAGAAAACTTTGATGGTAGCAAGTCGCTCTTGAACATGACACTTTTCCTCCGTACCACAATCGGGTTGGGTTGTTTCATTCACCGGTCACATCACCATGGTCTCGCCATACCATCCATATTTGGGGTAATGCTACCGATCCATCGCATCAGTGTCGCCATATGTTCAAGAGAAGTCGTTCAGAAAAGTCAACCGTGTCCCATCCACTGCCGTACATTATCCTTCATCCTTTCATGACCGCCACCCTGAATCATATGTCACAGATCGTTTTCACCTCCATCAAAATCATTAGCTCCATTCCGTGTCATTGATGTGGGATTCATTAAGGCCCTCCTTTGACGGATCGCTTCTTGTCGACATCAGCTCATTATCCAAGAAGTTGATCTAGGAACAACCCCTTCAGTACTTTGAAGCTTGCATGCCTCAATGGCAAGTTTCTCACTT
The DNA here is from genome assembly GCA_031772625.1 of Pinus tabuliformis. Lineage (NCBI taxonomy): Eukaryota > Viridiplantae > Streptophyta > Pinopsida > Pinales > Pinaceae > Pinus > Pinus tabuliformis. The sequence continues at coordinate 62,038,668 of CM062805.1, read as the reverse complement.
CCGGCGACAGGTATACATCAATGACCTTCGACCGAAATATTTTGCATGGTGTTCGACGCCAAGTCCTTTATTCACACCACGTGAATTGTACTGCAATACCTTGAGGGTTATTATCATTATCGGTGATTCCTCTCGCGCTTGTTAACGGTTTACCTCATTGACCGGTAATCAAGCGATGTCTTTCCATGTTCGACTTCAGAACATTTCTCACATGGATCGACTTGTACTTAGAGTGAAGATCGAACGAGTTTGAAGACCCCGGATCTAGTTTCATCCATCCGGGCTGCGATATATATTCAGAAAAGATAAAGACATTGACATGTACATCATTGCAGCAGATAATCATCCTACCCAAAGGATGATAATTTCATCAAAATTATCAGTCTACCATCAGACGATTGTCTGTTCTATGTACAGAAAAATGAATTTATAAAGCTGAGCATGGGAATGCCCGCCTCAGCTAGATCATGAAAGCAGTATGAAAAATAATGTATTGTATTGTATCTTATTACAGGTCTCCTCCCAGCATTGGATGAACTTCGGATCCTCCTGATAAAGCATTTCACCCGATAAACGGCCTCATACTTTAGGGGGCAACTGTTATAGACATTTTTGTGCCTTACAGCATTGAGCATGAAATGTCCATAATCTAAGGGATCCAAAGTCCCTAAACATGTTGTTCCTACCCCTAGAGGAAAAAGGCTAACAAACCACAGCAATTCACAGAAGTTCTCCACCAGAAACTGCTAAAAAACAAGTCAATTCAGGATCAATTCAATGGCTCCACTAGCTGTCTGCGCTGAAATGCAATGTCAACACTGGCTACCTGCACTGCAATGCAGGTAGAAGCACTACCAGGGTGCGCTGAGCGGGAGTTGACAAATGGCAAGTTCATTCCAAGAGGTGTCAAGACCCAGGAAGCTTCCAGAATCTTCCTCAATGACACTTGCCTCAGTGAATTCGACTAGTGATGAGTAAGAGGTTCCCAATCTCCAAGTGGAAGCAAGAACCTCCAAGTGGAATCAAGAACTGACAGAGGGAGAGGACACTAGTCAGATCTCAAGCTGACTCATCCTCTCTCCAAACATCTATATATGGATCTCTCCTCCATGAGATCTAGAGGCTGGAATTTTGTTATTGCAAAGAATTGTTGTTGGTTTGAGATTGGAATCATTGGGTGCTTAATGCTTTGAGGGAAGGTGAAGATAGGAATTTCATTTGCTGGGAAGGAGATGCTGGATTGGAGCCCTCTGGGTTGTATCTCTTCCTGAACCTTGTTATTCTTCAATAAAGCTATCTTGGTTTCTCCTATATACTGGTGTATCTTTGATGAATGGTTGCATTAGTATGTTTAGTTTATTTCTAATCCTGAACTAGTTATGAATATGAATCTATGTCTTTGTGTGGTGTTCTCTTCTTGTGATCTTGCAGAAACCTCTTGAAGCTGGGCGAGCGAGAAGGCAAGTAGCTGGGAACTCCCAAAGAGAAGAGAAACTGGATCGAGGGACAAACGGAAGACACCGGTTAGTCCATCCATCTCTCTTTATTCTTAATTCATAAAGGAAGAATACTAGAATAGCTGTTTCTGTTTGTTGCTAAGGCACTGTCACACCTTAGGTGGATAGGATCGTCTTGCATAGGCATTTTTCCCCACAACACCAGGGATTTCCAACAAGCAACCTGAGCTCAATTTGGATGCCAGGAAGTGCCTCAAAATCATCCTGAAAAGTGCGCTGCACGTAGAGATCAGGGCGCTGCGCATTGAGGATTTTGGCCAATTTTTCACCTTCCAGTTCAGGAATTCGGCCAGTTTTGACCAGTTTTGACTTGTGATGGGATTTTTCAGCCTTCTTGATGTAATTAATGGAACTTTATGTTTACTTGACACTTATTTACATATTCTAGATGATTCATTCATAAAATAGCAGAAAATTTAATGAATGAATTGGTTTCCTAGCTTATAGAGGCAAGTTGTTTTGACTGCCTAGATTGTAGTGCTTTGTTTAGAATTGGTTGAAACAGCTCCTAGGATGATGAGATCGACCCCTAGAATCAAGGGAATGTGTTAGCTTGCCTATATTATGTATTTTCTTAGTCATTTTCAGGGTTCTCTTGGGAAAAGTTGGGACACTATTGTACATATTTTTCATATTTTGGCTAAGGGAAGATCAGAGATTTTGCAGCACCTATTGGGATCCTTGTGGCTTTGTGTGTTGATGGTGTGTTTCTACTGTAATTGTAAGTTGTTAATGTGTATCATTTTCCTTCTTTCATCTTCTGCAATTGGAAAAATGAAGTGTTAAGGTAGAATCCATAGATTGTTATGCTCTGCCTTTAAGTTTGTTTGATTTTCCATGTTTTCGTCAGTTTGAAGAGGATCCATATTCTCTTTTGCCCTCTTCAACTCCTTGTCATTTTGATCTGTCCATACACCTGATCAAAGGCATCAATACTATTGCCTACCTCGCCCCAACTCGATCTCTGCAAAAATCTGACCTCAATCCCCGCACCCAAAATTGGTTTTCCCATTTCTCCAACAAAAAACTCAAAAATCTAAAACAAACTTTCCTATCTCTTTACTAGCCTAAAATCAGTATTCCTTATTGGTCATCTCAGTCCCTTTTGAAAACTTTTTACCGAGATAGACCCGGAGAGAGCCCTCTCCTGTCCTCATAGGGCTAGCTACGAGGCTGAGCTTGGTTTGATGTGGCCTCGAGTTTTGCCTTTCTCAGCCTGAGGCAGATTTGAGCGCTAACAACCCCAACCCTCCTTTACTACTATTATTATGTATTTTTCTCTAATTCACTTGGTTAAAAATTACTTTATTAAGTAAGAGCTCTTGAGTTCAAATCTCTTTATTTAAGTTACATTTTGGAAAATTTCATGCAAATTAAAGTAATTTCATAACTTTATTGTATAGTGTATTTCAGTTGTTAAAAATTACTTTATTAAGTAAGAGGTCTTGAGTTCAAATCTCTTTCTTTAAGTTACATTTTGGAAAATTTCATGCAAATTAAAGTAATTTCATAACTTTATTGTAAAGTGTATTTCACTTGTCATACAAAAGTGCATCACTATAAAATAACTCTATTAAGTTTTTAAGTTTTTTTTCATGCAACTTTCATTTACAAAGTGAGCTTACATGAAAATCTAGAAAGATATATATATATATATATATATATATATATATATATATATAATTTTAATCATCATCCATCATCAATTGAGCCAACTTCTACTTACCACGTGGCTCTTTGTTTTTATTAATGTATTTTTTTAAAAGGGCATAATTTTCACATCCGAAGCCATTTTTAGTGCCAATTTTTTTGATAGATTTCTATCTAGATAGTCAATTTAAGCTTTTGAAATGATAGTATTTACATATTTTAATATGCCCACTCGAAATGAACTTTTTCTTACTAGTACGAACTACTTCTCATGGACATCCCAAATTGAGGATGTGCTAAGAAGTAAAGGATTGTTTTGGATTACCTTAGAACAAGAAATCCCAACCCACTAATGTTGATAAGAGGTCCAAATGGGATAATATGTATGACAAACAATGTGGATTAAACAAAATGTCAATTTCTCCTTATTTTTTATTTCTTGTTCATAGAATGGACGATTCGAATGCATCTTGGGAAGTGTTGAAACAAATATTTGATGAACCTAATTTTATTATTATCTCACTAATTTGAAAATCAAATCATGAATTTAAGTCATAATGATTTCTCTTGCTTTGAAAATTATTTATTTAGGTTCAAAACACTTAGACATTTACTTCCAAACTTTCTAGTCAACCTAGAGGATAATTGTTGCATATACATTATTCTTTCTAAGCTTGGTTCTACATTTTTTTATCAACATCTTGCTCTAGGGAATACTATTAAAAAATTTCTCTTGAATATTTTTGTGACTAATTAGAGAACAATACAAGATGTAAGTGCATATTGGAGTGATTAGCATTGTAGGTACATATAAAAGGGCCCTAATGGATTAATAGAGAGATTAAACCAGGCATCCAAAGAAGAAACATTCTCACAAAACAAATGAAATAAGGCTATCAAGCCTTATGATCCCACCTCTACTCCTAATGGATATAAAGGACCAAAATCAAAGAGTATGAAGACTAACAAAAGTTGCAAATATTGTGGGGAATATAATCATCTATAGTTCAAATGTTTTAGAAATATGGAGGGCTTGGAAGTAGTAGTAAAGAAGCACAACATTAGTGTTTATTCTTCTTCTAACACTTCTTCTCATGGACATACACTTTTGGCTCTTGGTTTCTCATTCAATGCAACCTCTACTTCTTCTAATGAGGGGTTTATTGATTCTAGAGAATATTATCATATGGCTAAGGATAAAGATTTTTTTTCTTTTCTTACTGATTCTAAGACCAAACATATATTTGTTAGTGATTATAAATCTCTTAATATTGTAAGGTCTATAATCCGTCGACTTTATTGTGATTAGTTATATATGTCAGAACACTCATTTAGTTGAAGGTAAAATGGTAGAGTTTTAACCTCACCAAGTTATAATTAAGGATTTAAAATATCTTAAGAATTTCCTTACCAATGACATAGTTGATGATACTACTAGGTTCAAATTTGGGTTACATATTTTCCCTTAGTTTGATTTTTAATAGTGATGACATGAGAAAATTTTGGCATGAGAGTTTTGGTCATCTAAACTATCACTCACTATAGCAACTAGTTAATCAAAATATGGTGACTAGTCTTCCTTTGTATCTTGTAGAGATGGTTTTTTTGTTGGTTGTGTTAATGGAAAACATGATTAGGAAAATTTTAACAAATGTTCCTCTTTCGATTCCTCACCCCCTTTGCAGCTTGTTCATAGTGATTTGTGCATTCCACTTTATTCTCCTTCCCTATTTGGGTTCAAGTACTTCTTAAGTTTCATTTATGACTTCTCTATATGCACTTGAATTTTTTCTTAAAAATAAAGTGTGAAGTTTTAAACATGTTCTTAACCTACAAGGCCGTTGTAGAAACAATCTAGACATCAACTGTAAATGTTAAGAACAAATAATGGAGATGAATATGCCAACAATAAATTCTAAACCTACTACATTGGATAAGGCATTCAAATGAAAATTATTGTTCCATATCCACAACAACAAGATAGTGTTATTGAAAGAAAGAATTGTACGTTAAAGGAATAGATAATTGCATGATTCAATCTAGGGATTAAGTCTTCATTATTGGGAAGACACAATCAAACATGCAAACTACTTAGTAAATTGCACTCCCACAAAAGCTTTAAGAAATATAACATTGAAAGATGCATGGACTAACAATAATCAAATTGTGCGTCACTTTTATATCGTCGGTAATATAGGATGGGTTCACATTTGTAAAGAAAAGAGGAAATGTTTATGACCTAAATGTTAGAAGTGTATTTTTGTGGGATATTCTAAATATGTACAAGGATATATATTTCTTCAATCTCACTCTAATGAGGTAATCATAAAACCAGATCTTAAATTTGATGAAAATATCTTGGCCATTGAGAATAATTTAGTGGGTGTTCCCTCTTCAACCTATGATCCATCTTAGACATTTGTGACACCTTATCTTCCTATCTCGGCTTCTTCTTCAAATGGTGAAACTAAGGATGAAAATACACCTCCACATACTTACATTACTCTAGATAAATCCATCAAAAATTAACATGGACTAGCACAATAGTTTTACAAATGGCTCTATTCAACACATGAAGTATCTAGTGACCTTGTCAGTGGTCCTACATTTAAACATCATACTCATTCATAGTGCCAACAAGCCTCCTCTTTTTTGGCTGAAGTTTTAGACTCATGATTTCAAAATATTTGTAGAAGCTTCAGGCCATCCAAATTGAGAAATGACTATGAATGAAGAATATTGTTCCTTGATGGTGAATGATACTTGTGAACTTGTACCTATTCCAAAAGGAAGAAAAATTGTCAAATGTAAATGGGAATACAAAACTAAATATGCATAAAATGGAAGTTTTGAAAGGAAAAAGGCCCAATTAGTTGCTAAAGGATTCTCTTGAGTTGAAGAAATTCACTAAAATGAAATTTCTTCCCTATTGTGAAAATGAATTTCATCTTCGTTGTTAGGGCCCTTGTTACCTTAGATGCATGGGAGGTCCATTAGATAGATGCTAAATTTGTCTTCTTGCATGGGAATATACAAGAAGCAATCTACATGGGAAAAGCTCCTAGCTATGTTCAGAGTAACTCGTGTAGGAAATTTTACATCAAGAAATAACATCTACAGAGAGATTAACTAAACCATAACCAACAACAATAATAGAAATACAATATTTACCCTAGGAAAACCCCAACTTCGAGGAAGGAATTACCCTGATATAATTCCATTAGATTCCTTATCCAAAATTCTAGCCAAGCTAGTGAAGTAAGCCTTCACTACTCACCTCTCTTTCATCATTACAATGAAGTCCTCCTAGCCTTTTAAAGGCTCTATTACATGATTCCATGGGTAAATTATCATGAGAAACCAAAATAAAATGGACCCAAAACCACTATTTTTAACCTATTCAACTTTGAATCTATCCCCAAGTCAATTTTGCCTAACATTCCCCCCTTAAACCGTGACCTGTTTTTTCCTTGAATAAATACAACCAAGCTTGCCAAGTGAGTTAGCACCAGTCAGTCTGTCCCTTACCTGCCTCAAAGATTATACCTGGGCTATTATTAACCTAGCATTCCCCTTATCAATTAGGTCTAACAAGATACTTTACTGGAAATTTCCTAATGGTATGCATTCCTTGCCAGGTCTTACAATAGTATGCCCATTTACATGAAATTTTTTTTTTTTACTCCATTATAATAATTTTTTTGTTGTTGTTGTTGCGCTAGCATTTATGTTTCCATCCTCTCGCCTTAACACACTTTAAGCCTAATGCTATGCACTCCATAGGTTACTGCCATGATTGCATCTCACCAATGAAACCATCATATCATTGAATTTTTTTCCAAACACATTACAAGTAGCTTTGCAATACATTATGCTATACTCCATAACTTTCGTCATGACCATATGTTGGGAATAGCCCAACTTGGCTAGATTTTGGGCAAGGAATTTGAATTTTGTGGGTAGGGCATGCAATAGAAAGGATGTAGCAGAGTGTGAAGTGGATGATGCAGTAGAGCAATGGAGCACAGCGAGGACCACACAACAAACTCACTGCGTAGTATAGGGACTTCACGGAAAATCCCCTTCCTTTTTGTAAAATCATATAATATTGTAAAAGTTGAATGGTTTTGGACCATATTCCCTTGTATTTTGGAAACCATGGTATTGGGTCCATGGTAATCTAGCAATGTAATCCCTCGATGTAATACCATATATAGGTATGAATAATGAAGAAATATATAGTCCGCAAGAATCGCATCATGTATTTAATTGTTGTATCTTGGTAAATTGTGGTTTAGGCAAGAAGGCGAACCTCTATGGCTGAGTGTGTAGAGGCTTGGATCTGCATCTTAGTGCACAGGCAATATGTAGTTGTGTGCACAGATTAAGAACTTTTGTTGTACCAAATTCTCTATTATAAGCAACAATTCTTGTGGATGTAGTCCCACATTGGGATGAACCACGGTAAAATTTATATCTTCATGTGTTGATTTTCTTTTTATCTACAATTTATTTTAATACTATGAAGTTTATGGATGCTTATGATATGTTTAAGAGATGAATGTAACTATATGAATTAAAATGTAAGTGTGAAGTAGTCCATGAATGAAAAGTAGTTTATAAGTGTTAAAACATAATAAAATACAAAATTTCCACATCGTAGTATCCCTCAAGGCTACAAAAACCTGGTTCTGCAACCTCCCATAGTGAGTTCGGGTGAGACTATGACTTGCTTGTAGGTTGTTGCCAAAAGGGATAGTGATTAAGGGTTTTGTTTGTGTGCAGTAAAGAATTAGACCTAGCTCAGACCAACCTAAGCCAACTAATGGTTCCATTTCCGGGATCGGGATCTGTTTGAGGGATATGTTTATGTGGCATTTGTTGAAGAAAGAAATTCAAGATTGGGTAGAAGAGAAGGGAAGTGAATATACAAAAAAAGAAAATAAAATCCCTCATCTGTCAACTGAAATGTCATTAGAGAAGTATATTTTTGAAGATCAATACAAAATCTTCTTTGGTTCATTCCAAGTGGAGTTATACAAGTGGATATCAAGGTTGATAGAGAGAAATAATTATTTTAAATGAGACGAACCTAAGGAGTGGACTCCTGAGCTAATACAACAATGCAAGAACACCGACAATAGGATATCAAGAGTTTTTTATTTCTAGATTGATAACATATTGGGAGGATTCATTACTAAGTTCGTGGTAGACTCTATTGTGTACTATAACAATGAAGAATGTAATCTTTTCAAAGGATTGTGAGGTAAGTTCTTGAGATCTCTAAAACTTTGGATTAATATTATTTTGTGCGAAAAGGGAATTTTATGAATGCAGTATGATTATTAGTTACTTATGTTTGGGATAATATGAGAAGAAGAAACTAGAACAATGCAAAGTAGAAAAATATATAGAATAGACACTAGCCAGAGATCGTGTGGCCAAGATCCAAACAATTTTATAGAAACTGATTGCCCCCTTTTAAGTGAGTCTAAAAGTGAAGAAACCGTCGTGAGAACCTGGAAGTAACTCCATAGTATTCACCCTTCTAGCCTCAAAGTTTACTGAACCCAAAATCAAGTAGTAATCAAGGTGCTTTTGTTTTCCACGTCACCCTAACCACCTACCCCCCATCCCCCTCCCCTTAGAAATCCCCCTCCCCCACCCCCTCCCCCTCCCCCTCTGAGATGAACTATGTCTGATGATATTAACATACCTATCTTTAAAGGGACTAGATCAGAGGATCTATAGCAATTTGGGTTCTTATGTGAAGAAGTATGGATAGCGAAGTAGGTGCATGACAAAAATATGAAGAAATCGTAACTTGTCATGACATTCCAAGATAGAGCGTTGACATGGTACATGAATTATTTGAGAAATTAGATTAGATTGTTTTCAGACATTAAAACAACGCGTGTAAATAAATTACGAAGGAGAAGTATGAGTCATAGTGTATCATAAAATTAAAAGAAATCAAACAAAAACCTACTGAGTCTGCTGGGAATTTGATCAAAGATTCATAGTATTATTGGATCAGGTGACTTTCAAAATATCTTTGTAAAAAAATAAAAAATGGTTTATAGTTGCGCCACTTCCACATATAAGATTTCCTTTGTTGCAACAGAAGATAGAAACTCAAGCCTAAGATTTAGAAATTGTGATGAAATTAGAAGCCTCACTTATAGGGGATACCAATGCAGGTATGTAGTAGATCCAAAGTTCACTGGAAAATTTGACTCTGTAGATACAAGATAAGAATAAAAGTAAGGAAGTGAGAGAAGAAGTATGGTGTACAAAGTGTAAATCAGAAGGCCATTCCAAAGAACAATTCCCTCTCTTCAGAAACTACATGGCTAGTGGGCCACGGAAATCTTTGAATCTCATATCCATATTATGGTGCGAGATATGTAAAACTAGAGGTGAACATTGCCCAGAATATTTCTACGTATTGCAGAAGTATGTCGAGACTCTAAGAAACTCATATTGAAAATTTTGTAAATCAGTGGGACATGATGAAAATAGTTGTAGAGATTATCAATTGATGATGGAGCGTAGTAATCATACTTATAGAATGCACGCTGAAGAACATGGACACGAGGACAATGGATAGTGCAATGGTAGAGGTGGTTATCGAGGAAGAGGTTGAGGTGGTAGAGTTGGTCGAGGTCGAGGATAGATTATCTATTACGATTGTGGTCAGGCAAGTCACTTTGCAAGAGATTGTCAGAATCTTACTATGACATCTAAGTTGTTGAAAATAGCAACAAGAAATACTAAATATAGAAGTTATAAATTTAGTACTGCTATAAATAGCATTTCATGATACCTTCTTATTTTAGTTAGTCCCCGAACTAAAACAGCGAAGTAAAAATTCGAATTTGATCTTAGTAGTTGTTTGTAAAATAATTAATTAATTCAACATGATTTAATTAGTTGTAGAAAATCAAACACAAAGTCTATGTAGGGACATGCAACAGTTTCTCCTTTAATTGAGGAATTTATCCATTAGTCAAAGAGATAAGGATGAGTTGTAATATTTAGTTGTAATTAGTTGGCTCAGTTAACTGAGTCAAGTCCAGTTAGATTAATTCAAACAATTTTTTGAATTAATTGTGAATTCAGTTAGTTAATGCATGCATGCATGTAACTGCTGCACTTCAGATAACTAAATATTCTCCCGTAAATAACTCATGCATGTTAGTTCAGACAGAGACCTTGTTGAGATCAGATGGAGGGACATTGTACTATCAGTTGCTAGAATATTCCATTGTGAATATCCCTTGCATGTAGAAGGAATTCTTTCCTTGAGGATTGCGCAGTTACTTCTTCAGGTTTTGTGAGTGTGATGAGGCCAGTTCACACATGTGGCATCACTATACCCCAAGGAAAACTGTGCAAGGAAATAGGAGGCTTGCAGGGCTTGAGGAGGACATATACAGTGTCTATTCAGTCTATGAGCTGTATTGTTTGATTGCAGAGAAAGGAGGATAGCTTGTGAGTTGATTCTATTTATAACACGAACATATTTCCACTTGTATGATAATACAGAGATTGGGGTTTTAGGCTAAGGATTTACATGAGTTATTTCTTCTGTGTTATATGTGATTGATTTCTCATTCTCAATTATATGTGTTCTTATTGTTCTTGCTCAATTCGATTAAGCTTCCGCAATGTTTGTTATAGAAGTAGCTCTTGTATTTTGATTCAGTCTATTACATAATCTGTTGATCTACAGTGAGAATTTCTACATGGTATTAGAACAAAGGTGATCAAGGTGAAGAAAGGTATACAAGAAGGGAGAAGTTCGAAGTTTTTGGTTCCTTAATATAGAAATCGAGTTCTTATCACATCTCAATTTCACCAATGGCGTTCAGTGGTTTAAGACAGGAGTATGCCCTTGATGGAAGCTCAAATTATATAGCCTGGAAGGATTGCATGGAAGTAGTATTAGAGGATAATGGTCTAAAGGAATTCATTGATCAAGAAGTCCCCAAGCTGAATGATTCTACTCAATTGGTGTAATGGAAGAAATGTGTGGCTAGAGCAAGGAGAATCCTTCTGGAGGGAGTTAGAGACCACATAGTCTCGAGTTTCCATGGGAAGGAGACACCATTTACGATGTGGAAAACATTGAAAGATATATATCAGAATAGAAGCGATTAGAGGAAGCTGGCGCTGAAAGACAAGCTTCGAAAAATCAAGTGTGAAAAGGGCGACACGATCTCTACATATCTTCAAAAGCTCACCAGCTGCAGGGATGAGCTTGGAAGTGTAGGGATCATGATTGTTGATGATGAAATGGTGAGTCTTGCACTCCTCGGTCTTCCTAAGAGTTGGCATAGCTACCAAGACTCGGTTAATGGAAGAGAAAAACTGCCAAATTGGGAACAACTTTGGTCGGATCTGATGCAGGAGGAAATAAGAAGCACGAGAGATGGATCCTCATCGAAGCAAGATGATGAGGAAAATATAAGCCTTAGAGAGTAAGGCAAGGAAAGGGAAAGGGAAGGCATCCCATCCCAAACCCGATTCTTCCCATGGTGGGAAGAAGTTTGACAAATCGAAAGTGTGATGCTTTCATTGTCATGAAGTGAGCCATTATGCTACAAATTGTCCATAGAAGAAATCCAGTAAGGGTTCCTCGAAGGGATTTGATGGTGAGGCACTGACCTAATAGTTTGAGTCAGATTTCTTGCTTATCACATGCATTGTTTCATCTATGGTGGGATGTGTGTGGTACTTGGAAAGTGGAGCTTCATTCCACAAGTCAGGTGACAAGAATATTTTTAGTACCTTGGAGGAGAAGGATCTCTAGATGCGGATCGAGATGTGTGATGATGGAAAGTATCATGTTTCAGGTGAAGGTACGGTTGTGTTTTAGAGGGAGCATGGAGCTCCCCTCACCTTGACTGATGTAAAGTATGTACCAAGTCTAAAGAAGAATCTTGTGTCTATCGCTATGCTCGAAGATAAAGGCTGTGATGTATTCTTTAGTAAAGGAAAATTATTCTTGAGGCATATCGATGCTGGACAGATAGAGCGAATTGGGATTCGAGTAAAGAATCTCTACAAGTTGGAGGTAGATGACTATGCTGCTTTTAGTTCCAAAGATGAGATGGTCCAGGGCCAAGATGTTGGCGAGCTATGTCATATAATACTAGGCCACTTGCACCATGGAGCCTTGAAGATCATGCGACAGATTTCTACCAGATTACCCAAGGGAAAACTTGAGCCGACGAATACATGCAAAGGTTGTACCTTGGGTAAGTATGCGAAATATTCCTTTCTGGATCGAGACAACAGAGCTGGAGCAATCCTAGAGTGAGTTCACTCAAATGTTTGTGGACCTTTCTCTACAGCCTCCACGATGTTGTGATGTACAACAACCCCCATTTCTAAAAAAATATTTACATAAAATTTTTAATAAGAAATGGGTCGCTTTTTAAATCAACTTAGTTAGATTTGTAAATTAATAAATAAAACTGGTATTAACCTCATACTATGGAAAATCTTTATTAAAAGGACCAATATAAATAAATCATTTTATAAAGCCTTTTGATAAAAAAAAAGTGTTCCTTTAAAAATTATAAAACAATTCTACATTGCGATAAAGCGATCAGAGATCGCATATCGCAATAATAAAGGAATAGACACAAAACAAATCCTCATCCAATTCTTCTATCCGAAAAGGAAATGGCAATCGGCAATTGGTGAAATCAAATGCCAAAGGTACACACACAAGGGCTCATTGTATCTTCCGATCCGATATCGAAATTGGTAATAATAGATATTTGTTGATAAAGGTACATACGTAAAAAGCTTCATCAAATCTCCTGATGTGATAAAGTAAAACACAAATTGGCAATCGGTGGAGTCATATAACAAAAGAATAAAAGCTTAAGCCAAACCCCGACTGTGATCAATTAATTGGGCGCGCATCTCAAAAGGAAAATATATGTTGAAAAACGATTTGCATGCATAAATACCCCGCTCCATCATATTTTAATATTATCTTTCGGCAATCGGAAATATTCATTGCAAGTGTTAAAGCCCTTCCCTTTAACACTCCCAATTGTGATTTGCAATTTATCATCGTTTGCCGATCAATGAAATCTAAAGCACGCTTGAAATAATCATTCGATATACGATTCACGAGATGGGTATTTATGATATTAATTCACCACGATTGGTAGTTCGAATGACTATTTAATATTATAGTTAAGGATATATCCTTTAAAAGATTTCATTTGTGGTAATTCTTAACTATATTTCATTTATTGTATGTCAATCATCGTAATTCTATTCATTATCATATTGACTTGTGGCATCAATATTTTTGTGTTACGGTTTGCAACTGTTTGTGTAGAGTCTCTCCGAATCTAGAAATCCAGAGAAAATGGGGAAGAAATCAAAGAAGTCTACAAAAACTCCTGCGGCCAAACAATAAGAATAGAGCAAGAAGGGATTACTCTCAGATACGACATGTCCTGGTCTGGGAAATACTAGTTGGGAAAGCATTTATAATCTAATAGAAGCAGACGAGCGCGAAGAACTATCAGAGGAAGCCACTACCAATTCAACCAATAAGTGAGAAGGAACTCTCAAGGAATTGGCTTGTTCTTATCTTCACGAGATAGCGTCGCGAGGCAAAGACAGAACATTTTGCACAACTGATGGTAGGATATTTGGCTCATTCAATTTTGAAGATCTTAGGCAAATGTACCATCTACTAGAGCCCGAGAAGTGCTACAACAAAGCATTCCTCGAAGCATTTGCAAAAGAAAATGACTTGGAGTCGGACCCGATCAAGCAATGGAGGCATTTGCCAGAGAAGCACAAACACAAGGCATCGGGTAAGTACTCTGTCGACTCATTATCTTCTCCTTATTGCTATGCAAGAGCTATGATGTGTAGATTGTGGGGACAACATGATTCTGCCAAATTTTCTATAGATATGGTCCCATTGATGGAAGCAACAATTAATGGTTATGTTATGGACTGGGAAAATATTTTGTCTATAGACTAGCCACAGAGATATTAGAATACAGAACGAATTCATTTACAACTACCTAGACCACTCCCCCTTTCTACTACAGTGCATATATTATGGACATTATTTGTTTCAATTCTGAATTTCCAATACTCGGATGGAAGTGGAATTCCAAAGATCCCAACCCGGTTCATATTTATCACAATCAGTTGTGGAAGGCACACTATAAAAATCACCTGTACATAATTTGCAATGGTTTTGTTTCACCTGTATATCATTCTATTTTCAATAAGCTTGCTCCCAGGATATCCCAGGATGCAGCAACTGATCTGACAGTAGTAGACAGCTGGTTCAGAGAAGAGAAATTTACCTATGTAAGGATTTTTGGTAGTCTCACTAAACCTGATGTTCTCCCTCTGTATGTGCCTGATAAATTGTTAGCACGAGAATTGGCATATCAGATAACTGTTCAAGGGACATCTAGAACCCTTAGAGATTCCAAGAAATAGATGTGGCTTATATTCCCCTTACGATGTGGCATTTTCACTTTACATGACTATAAGCATGCAGAAAAAGAGACTGAAAAGATGCAGATGTTGAATCTTTCCACCATTCCCAACAGGCAATATGATCCAAATAAGGTTGCCTATAATTTTCTTAATCAAGCTAAACTTGCCAAGTTAGATCATGAAGCAAATGTTTTTGATGATTTATTTGCTTCAGCAGAAACATTCTTTCAAGTTAAAGCATTGGCTAGGATCAAATATGAAGATGAAGGGTTAAAAACATTTAATAGAATTAGAGCCCAGAGGTTGCAAACTTTGCCTTCGGACCTATTAGCTACAACCCCTACAGATCAGTCACCAAGTCAAACTGAACAAAAAGCAACTGACAAGACTCCTGTAGAGGAGAAGATCCCTGAAAAAGAAAAATTGCTAGAGCAGAAACAGGGACAAGAAAAAAGTGGTGAACTCATTGATTCAAGCCTTTTTGTTGATCCTAAACTGCTCAAAGAATGGCAACAATTGGATTCTATCATTAGCAATACTAAAAGTCAACAAGGATTCAACACTCCTAAGGTAACTACTGGTCAGAAATCAACAATCGGTACAGTTCCGACTAAGGGAACTAGCGGCCCACCCATGACTCAAAAGGATGTAGAAATAATTCCTGAGAATCCAACTGATGAAATTATTTTACATGTAGAAGAAATACCACCTTTGGATGTCTTCTACAGCCCTAAGAATAGGGCTATAATTAAGAGGCAAAGGAAAAGATAAAACTTGATCAATCTTCTCTTTTACCTTCACAAATGGAGATAACAAATGTGGTATGGAGAGAAGAAGTCAACCCTTCTGAAGATCTCACTAAACTCTCTCAGTATGTTGGACCATACATAGCAGCTACTATGGACAAAACATCGGAAGTAAGCAGTTTACTTAAAGAAAAGGATCAGGCAATTATTTTGCTAGAGACATACGTACAAGAGAAGTAGCAAAAGATAGAGCAGTTAGAACAACAGTTAGCAGCTCAGAGGCAGTCAAATGATCAATTAAATGAGCAATTTCTCAAAGAAAAACAAAGAATTGATCAAAATGCAATTCATAAGCAACAAGAACTATCATAGGCATTGGGCAAGCCGCGATTATTGGATGCACAGTTGATCAAATCAAAATAACAGATCACTCAACTATCACTACAAATAGAAAGATATAAAGGATATCCCCAAGTGGGAGAATTCAAATCATAGGCTCTCCAAATTACCAAAACATTGTCTAATCAATTGAGCCTACTATGTCACAATATCTCTCTCGTTCTTTCCTTATGTGAAATTTCCTCATCTATGATTGATAAGTCAGTAGATGCAAGATAGAAATTGGAGCAAGTAGATGAAAGACTAACAGGTTTTCTCTCTTGGCAGGAAACCAAGGAAGGACAAGCTGCAAATCTACCCCAAATTCTCGAATTGCATAAGGAAATCCTATTCCTTGAATGGCAATATCAACTGATGAAAGCAGAAAGGGAAACATCAAGATGAAGATCAGCAACAAGTAATTTGATTGAATTGATTAATGACACTCTTTATTTGTCAAATTTAATTACAAAATGTTCTCCAGGGAAACTTCCATCAGTGAAAGCATTGCAACAGACATGGAAACAAGAGCTGGAAAAGAGGGAAAGATTAATCGCAGGCATTCAAACTTTGACATGGGATAGCTTTTGGTTCTTCCTTGTTAAACCACACAGTCAGAAAACAACGATAAAATGCCTCGCTGATGCAATGGGTTGTATGATTCCTGAAATTACTGATGCCACATAAACTGCCCAGTTACATTCGAGAATGAGTCATCCTCTAGAATTGCAACCGATGCTTGCCATTTGCGAGCTCAAGACACAAGATAGTCAGCCAAAACAGTGAACCACTCTGACCAACTACTACATGCCTATTTTGATAAGATTATCACAATTTTTGTGATTTGGTTAATACCGGAACATAGCATTTTTATTTCATAGTTTGTTAGTTTAGATAGTATTTATAGACCCTTTCATGTTTTTAGAAAGGGTCCTCAAATTTTTGTATTAAGACTTGGATTGGAAGTTGCACTATTGTACTTCTGATATTTTTATTTTTATAAAAATTGGACCTGAATTCTGATTTTCATGAAGAATACTTTTATATGATATGCACTATTGCTTCTTATGAAAGTGTTTACAAGTTTAAAGGCAAGATTTGAATTCAATTCATATCGGAGGATATTCAAACACATATTGTACTATTATCTATGTTCTTGCTTCATGTTTTTTTATGAATCAACATTTCTTCATTTTTGTTATTATTGATGTATGTATATGCTTTCACAACAATTCCTTGACTTATCACTATTGAATGTTTAAGAGTTGTTATTTTTATACATATGTATGTCAATGATATATAAATAATAGTGTAATAATGTTTTAATTATTACTTTTTTTAACTACTTGAACAAAGTAATTATCATATGAATGAATATTCTTGTTTATAAGTAGAGTCATCCTACTTGTCGATAAGAACCATCAAACGTTGCACTAAGAGAAAGACTTCCCGGGATAGATTAGTTGTTTATGTTATTGAATTTTAGAATAAATCATCCATCATTACCATTAGATATTAGAAAATTGATCATTTATCCATCCCATTTATAAATCATTGGGAAACTGGTCCCATTATATCCAGTCGGAGCCACCACAACAAACAAAAAAGGGGCTGCTTTTAAGGTCCAGACCGGGTGGCTTTCCCCAATGTTGATGCAACGATTTTCGAGGCATCAACACATCGCTAAACAAAGGTACTATGTTATTTTTATTGATGTTTTTTCTCGTAGGTTCTAGATCTAATTTACGAAAAATAAGGATTAGACCTTCTTGAGGATTTGTGAGTTTAAAGCCTTGGAAGAGAAAGAACCTCTAAAGAAAATAAAAGCCTTGTGTAGCGAAAATGATGGCGAGTATGTCTCCAAATAGTTTAAAGACTTTTGTGTTATAGAAGGGATTAAATGGGAATTGATGGCACCCCATAACCCACAGTAGGATGGGGTGGCAAAAAAGAAGAACAGATTGATTGTGGGAGTAGCTTGAGCAATGTTACATGACCAAAGCCTACCGTTTCATTTGTGCGTTGAGGCATGCAATACAACAATATACTTGTAGAATAGAAGCCTGCACCATATACTGGAGATGAAGACACCTATGGAGCCGTTTTCTTGGAATCCACCTGATGTAAGTCACTTCTGAATCTTCGGATCATCAGTTTACTGTCATGTGACCAAAGATGCCAGGAAGAAGCTAGACCCAATAGCTAAGTTGGGAATACTTGTGGGGTGCATGGATACACCCCAAAACTATTGGGTGTACCTACCTACTACTCGGAGGACAGTGGTACGTAGGGATCTGAAGTTCGACGAGCAGAAAGCCATGCACTTATCACTTGAGAGGGAGCTCAAGTTTTGTGCATAGGAGGAACTTTCAGTTCCTAAGTGGAGGAGTCTCAGATTGATGCGAAGTAGCCGCATGCAAAGGATCCGGGAGTGGAGACATACACTCATGCTGAGACTTCTAGAGATGGGTAGAAATGCTTAAGGGAAGTTGACAGGTTGATGCTGGATGTGCAAGAGAATGTGGGACAACCATCTTCTCAGTGCAAACAGAGGAGGTAGTCCGAACGGTACACTAGGTACATGGCCCTGGTTGGGGAGTGTGTAGATACTGAACCTTCTTCATTGAGGAGGCAATGCAACAACCAGTCTGGGCGATGCAATGGTAGAGGAGTATGACTGTATCATTCACAATAATGTGTGGGATGTTGTCCAAAGACCTCAGGGTAAGTTAGTGGTGAGTTCCAAATGGCTTTACAAGGTAAAGCAGGCAGCTAATGGCAGTGTTGAGAAACATAAGGCGAGGTTTGTTGCCCGAGGTTTCTCACAGGTCAAGGGGATCGACTACGATGAGACTTTTGCTCCTATAGCAAGGCACTCATCGATTAGATCGATATTGGCACTATCAACTCAGATGGGGTGGAAGATCCACCAGATGGACATGAAGACAACATTCCTTGATGGGAATATTGAGGAGGAGGTGTACATTGAGCAGTCAAAGGGTTTTGAGACCTTCGATCATGAGTTGCATGTGTGCCGACTCAAGAGGGATTTGTATCAATTGAAGAAAGCACCCTGTGCTTGGTACACCAGGATCAAAAACTATTTCACCGGGTTGGGCTTCACCAAGAGTGAAGCAGATGCGAATCTTCACCACATCATGGTAGAAGGTAAACCATTGATCATTGTTCTTATGTCGATGATATGATTTTGACAGGTGATGATTAGCTGATATAGTCTTGCAAGGAGAACCTTGTAAGAGAGTTTGAAATGAAAGACATGGGTCTTATGCACTACTTTCTGGGCATGAAGGTGTGGCAGAAAGATGGTGAAGTATTTGCGTCTCAAGGAAAGTATGCCAACGAGATACTCAGTCACTTTCACATGGAGAAGTGCAAACCCATGCAGACGCCTCTAGCTAGGAACTAGAGGAAGGAGGATGCTACCTCAAGTGAGGTAGTGGCTGCTGCTATTTATCGGTAGCTGGTGGGTTCACTTATGTATCTGGTGAAAACATGACCCAACTTATGCTTTGCGGGGAATTAGATGATTCAAGCTATGGTTCAGCCTACCAAGCTGTTTTGGAAGGTAGCAAAGCATGTGCTGAGATACCTTAGAGGCACATCTCAGTTCAGATTATGGTATAGACAAAAAGAGGCAGTGAATCTTGAAGGCATCATAGATGAGCATTGGGCAGGTAGTCCATCAGACCAGAAGAGCACTTCTGGAGGAATCTTCAACCTTGGTTTAGCTATAGTTTCCTTGTATAGTAGGAAACAGAGATCAGTTGCACTTAGCTCAGCAAAGGTTAAATACATGGTTGCTAGTGAGACTGCATGTGAGGCCATTTGGATGTGGAAGATTCTAGTTGGATTGTTTGGTCAAAGGATGGATTCAACCGTGTTCTACTGTGATAATCAGAGTTGTATCAAACTATCTGAGAATCAAATTTTTCATGATAGGTCTAAGCACATTGATATCCAATATCACCATATTTGAGACTGTGTGGCCAAGAGGATCATGTTGTTGTTGTATGTTTCGACTGAGGAACATGATGCATATATTTTGACTAAGGCATTGTCAAAATGCATGTTCGAGTTCCATAGAAACAGGATTGGGGTTACTGATAATCCATTTCTTGTTGAGAGGGAGTATTGAAAATGGCAACAAGAAATGTTAAATATAGAAGTGATAAATTTAGTACTAATATAAATAGCATTTCGGGATACCTTCCTATTTTAGTTAGTCCTTGAACCAAAATAGAGAAGGAAAAATTCGAATTTGATCATAGTAGCTACTTGCAAAATAATTAATTAATTCACCATGAGTTAATTAGTTGTAGAAAATCAAACATGAAGTCTATGTGGGGACATGCAACAATTTCTCTATTAATTAAGAAATTTATCCATTAGTTAAAGAGATAAGGATGAGTTGTAATTAGTTGGCTCAATTAACTGAGTCAAGTCCAGTTAGATTAATTCAAACAGTTTGTTGAATTAATTGTGATTTCAGTTAGTTAATGCATGCGTGGATGTAACTGTTGCACTTCAGATAACTAAATATTCTCTCATAAATAATTCATGCATGTCAGTTTAGAAAAAGACCCAGTTGAGATCAGATGGAAGGACAGTGTGCTATTAGTTGCTAGAATATTCCATTTTGAAAATCCCTTGCATGTAGAAGGAATTATTTCCTTGAGGATTGCACAATTACTTCTTCAGGTTTTGTGAGTGTGATGAGGCCAATTCACACGTGGCATCACTAGACCCCAAGAAAAACTGCGCAAGGAAATAGGAGGCTTGGAGGCCTTCGGGGGGACATATACAGTGTCTATTCAGTCTGTGATATGTATTGTTGGATTACAGAGAGAACATGATAACTTGTGAGCTGATTCTTTTTGTAACTTGAACATATTTCCACTTTTATGATAATACAGGGATTGGGGTTTTAGGCTAAGGCTTTCCCTGGGTTATTTATTCTACGTTATATGTGATTGATTTCTCATTCTCAGTTATGTGTTCTCATTGATTGTTCTCAATTCTATTAAGCTTCTGCAAAGTTTGTTGTAGAAGTAGATCTTGTATTTTGATTTAGTGTATTGCATAATCTGTTGATCTATAGTGATAATTTATACATAGGTATTAAAAATAATTTGATAATGTAATTGAGGAGTGTCTGGTACTTATGGAAAAAAAGAAATAAAACAAAAATCAACAACCGACACAAAACATTCATATGATGATTATGGAACCAAGGGCCGATGAACCTCACATTAATATTGTAACAAGGAGTCGAGCTACGACTGGAAATGATAAATAAGATGGAAATAAGGAAGCTAAAGCTACATGGGTTAGAAATACTAATGAAAAATCCTCTGTGTTTGATATTCAAAAGGAAAAATAAGTCTTTATGGAAGTGAAGTGAAGCTTTATGGATGTAGGAGATTTGACATCTAGTGCGTAGTAGAATCAAAAGAATAGTTGTGGTGTATCATCTTTAACACAAGGCGAAGCTCTAAAAATACAAGAACAAGATGCAGCATATAAGGTAGATCCTTTAAAATATTTTCTTCAAACTTGCATGAAATTGTTGCAAGACCAAAGAGTTGTAGAAGGACTTTAGGAATTGATAAATTCCTACACATCTATAGAAGTACTACGGAGTGAGATGTGTGAAGTTAACAATTTACATAGACAAAAGATAACTAGAAAGGAGATGAGGTTTAGTGTATAAATAGGAGAATATGACATGGACCAAGTTATTTTAGATCTGGGATCTGAAGCTAATGTGCTGACAAAGAAAACATGGGAGTTAACTGGTAAACTGAAGTTGCAATGGTCACCTATTTAGCTAAGAATGGTCAATCAACAAAATATTGTTCCTCGAGGAAGATTATCAGGTATTACAGTGGACATTGAAGGGGTGCGCAGTACTACTAATTTTGATGTAACAGAAAATTTGGATGATAGTAATCCCTATCTTGTATTACTTAGACTCGATTGGGTATTTTACAACATGGCTATAATCAACTTAAAGAAGAGGAAAATGATATTTGAAAGAAATAGTATGAGAGTGATCATTCCCTTGGATCCATCAGAAAGAGAAAGGTATATTGAACCAGCTAAAGAGGATTACATCACAATTGATATAAATAACATCTATCAGATGACATCAAAAGAACAAGATTGTGTTAACCCTATTGAAGGAAAGTTGAGTTGGGGGCATGACAGTTTGTGTGCTTCATATTCCGAAGAAGAATTGGAGAATTTGCAAAACAGGTTACATGAAGTATCTACGAGGCAATGTTCAAGAGTTACTAAAGCAATTTGTTGTATCACAGCTGATGTATGTGAATTACGATTCTATGATGGTTTGGGTGATATAAATACTTTTCTTGAAGAACATGACTAACAAGTACCAAAGTTTCAAAGATTGTTAGCTTTGGATATAGCACTAAGAGTTACGCTTGCTAGATGTTGGGGTACACATAAGAAGAATATAAGAACTTGGAAAGAATGTTGAAGGTTGATATGAATAAGGTTTGGTCACGTAGAAACAAAGTTGGAAGATAAATATGATGGTCAAACTAATCCGAGAGAGCACACATAGCTGTGCGTGACAATATTGAAGGAGATTCCACAAGAAGAATGGGTGCACGGGTTCATCCATACATTGGAGACAAGTCCTCCAAATCGGTATCTGGAAACAAAAATTTGACATGGTACTGTGAATTGGGTATAGATGGTTGATGGTTTATATTGACATTTAACTTTGAAGATGATTGTCCATATATAGATTCAACCCTTGAGATGGTTGAAAAGAAGATGTTTTAGAATGAAATTCCACTCACTTAGGAGCCTGATTGCATTGTGTAGCTACAGAATGTGCTGGAATGATACAACATCACTACAAAAGTAGATGAAGACCTTCAGAATATTGACATAGAAAAATCTAAAGGCTACTGCAAAGTGAATGTTCTTGAGTTAGAAATTCCTGATATAAAAAATCCATTGGAGACAAACAAGATAAATATAGGATGCGAAGAGGAGAGAAATTTTGCAATAATATGATATTATTGGGATGAAGAAACAACCAACAAAGTGACAGATATTTTGCATGAATACCAAGAGTTATTTCCCACTACATTTTCAGATATGAAGGGTATTGTAGGAGATTTATGAGTTATGAAGATTCCTCTAAATCATGGTGCGAAGCCATTTAAGAAAATGCCTTATAAACTGAATCCAAAGTACAAAGAAAAGGTGAAGAAAGAGCTTGGAAAAATGATAGCAACTGGAATCATTAAACCTGTGGAAGAATCCAAGTGGGTAAGTCCTATGGTGGTACAAGAAAATAAGACACAATGAGAAATAAGGATTTGTGTTGAATTAATAAGTTAAATGATTCATGTGTACATGACCCACTCCCTAATCCTTTCATTGATGAAGTATTAGACAATGTAGGAAGTCAGGAAGCCTATTCATTTACAAATCAATTTTTTAAATACCATCATATTAGAATGTCACCAGAGGATTGACATAAGACCACCTTTGCTACATAATGGGGTTCATATCAGAAGTGATGCCTTTTGGACTGAAGCATTCCCCTGCCATATTTTCAAGAGTGGTGATTGTAGTTTTCAAAGAATATATTCACATGTTTTTGGAAGTATACTTTGATGATTGGATAGTATTTGGGTTATTTAAGAAATATGTTGCGAACTTAAGACTGATGCTCGACACATGTAGGAAGTATCATATTTCTCTAAATATCATGAGGTGCATATTCTATGTACCTTTTGGTATATTGCTGGGATATATCATTTTCAAGAAAGGATTGATGGTGGATCCTGTGAAGATTGCTATTATTGTGAATTTATCTCCACCAAATACAATGAGACAACTTCACAGGGCATTGGGACATCCAGGATATTATAGAAAAATTATCAAAGGATGTGGACAGATCACTGTGTTTATTGAAAAACTACTGAAGAAAGACATAACATTCCTATGGAATCAAGAAAGTCAAAAGAGCTTTGACACACTGAAAGAAAATATGGTAACTACTCCTATACTGGTATTCGTAGATTGGAAGAAGGAATTTCATGTTCATGTGGATGCTTCATTTATAGCTTTAGGAGTGGTATTGGCACAACCTGGTTTAGGAAAAATTGATCACCCTATAGCTTTTGCAAGTAGGATACTGTCTAAAGTAGAGAAGAGCTATACAACTACAGAAAGGGAAGGACTGGCTATGGTATATTGTTATGAAACCAGCTCACAAAAAGATAGAAAAGAGAGATCAGCGCCTTAGAATTCAGCCTCTTCGAGGCGGAAACCTCCTTTACATTACACAAGTGAGAAATTCTTGGATGATTCAAATGACAAAACCTCATTTCTATATAAGGAGTCTAAGGAGTCATAATATAACCCAGCCGACCTAACAATAATAATATAAAGCCACAAAAATAACACTAAAGGGATTCTATGGGGCACAGTAATAGCAATATGGGGACAATAGGGGCACAAAAATATTAATAAGGGATACAACTACAATAGTAATGGGGTAATCACTAGTATTACTCTTTCCAATTGTTGTGGTGCTGCTCTAAAGAATGTGTTTCTCTTTGTATCCTAATAATGTGCTATCATTTCCTCCATGAAAATTGACCACGTAACAAGTTGTTTACGAGAACAAAGCCCTTAATACCATAAAAATTGATTCGGTTCTAAATAGGAAGATACAATACATACCTTTTTTAACAGTGGTACACCATGTAGATCAAAATATTGCTCCATCTGAAGTATCCAATTTTCCGGATCGTTACCATCAAACTTCCTCATCTTTCTTTTTCTTGATTTTAGGAGCTCAATCTTGAAATGACTGTAACTCTGTACTTTCAGATATTTAAGTTCTGAAATTGCGATCTGTAGTAGCCCTCTGCGTCCTCTTTCCAATGCCACCAGTCTGATCCAAATTGGATTCTCCAAGAAAGAGTTATGCACAATCTCCCAAGATGACCTGATTATAGACCTTTCCAGAAGAGCAAACTTGTATGAAGTGCCATGTGTCATTGTTTCAACCTTTGGCACTAAAAAATATATGCAAGAAACTATAGTCCATCATCTTTCTGTACTTTCTTACAAAATTTCAATCCAATGCTCAGAGAGAAAGTTATGATGATTTTCCCCAGGTCACCTGTTTTGAATGTAATTCAGGAGTCTGCAAAAATATCAACTTCCTTAGATCATATCTCCAAAAATATAGTGCGAAAAGCTCTGAAATTCAGACCCGAGGTTCAGCACGATTTCTTCTCAAATGGGGTTTCTTTTTAGCTTCTGAAACATCGCAGAAAAAAAGTTATATTGAAAATTCCACGATGACCTATTTGGATTAGCGAAACCCCAGAATCCAAAGCTCTGATACCAAATGTTATGAAGCCAGTTCACAAAAAGATAGAAAAGAGAGATCAATGCCTTAGAATTCAGCCTCTTTGAGGGGGAAACCTCCTTTACATTACACAAGTGAGTAATTCTTGGATGATTCAAATGACAAAACCTCCTTTCTATATATAGGAGTCTAAGGAGTCATAATATAACCCAGACGACCTAACAATAATAATATAAAGCCACAAAAATAACAATAGAGGGATTCTGTGGGGCACAGTAATAACAATATGGGGACAATAGGGGCACAAAAATATTAATAATGGATACAACTACAACGGTAATGGGGTAATCACTAGTATTATAGGGACCCAACATATATGCTTTATAGAACTTTAGACATTATTTGGTCAATAAGCCTGTTTTAGGAGGAAAATTTTGTAGATGGCTATTATTATTTCAGGAGTATGACTTTGAAGTATTTTTTAAGCCAAGAAGACTAAATTTTGGATTTGATCATTTTTCAAGGTGGGAAATAGGAGAAGAATCGACGAATATAGAGGATAATCTTCCTGATGTGCAACATTTTACGATCAGAGTAGTGGATGATCACTTCACTGATATTATTCACTTCTTAACCACATGGATGAATCCTTCAAAATACACTACATAGAAGAAGAAATAATTGGTGTTTAAGGCAATAAATTTTTCACTAATAGCAGGACATTTGTACAAGATGGTACCAGATGAAATACTACACAGGTATGTTCTTGAGCATGAAATATAGAAAATTTTAACATAAGCTCATAGTGGCATGGCTTATGGACATTATGTAGAGAAAGCTATTGCGAAGAAAATTTTAAGAGCATGATTATGGTGGCCTACACTAAACAAAGATACAAAGGAGTATTGCCGAGCTTGTGATATCTGCCAAATAAAGGGAAAACATTCAAGAAGAGATGAAATGCCAATAGTGCCATAAGTAAAATTGTAGGCTTTTGATATATGGGCTATTGATTTTGTTGGACCTATCAATCCACTAGGAAAAAGGATTGGTGTGAGGTATATAATCAATACAACTGATTATTTGACAAGGTGGGAAGAAGCACAATTAGTGAAGGATTACAGCGTAGAAACTACTATGAAGTTCACCTTTGAATACATACTATGCATATTTGGGTGTCCAAAGATATTGATAAGTGACCAAGGGTCACATTTCTTTAATAAGACCATTTAATCATTAATTAAGGAATTTCAAGTTTACCACCAAAAGAGAAATCCTTATCATCCTAAAGCAAATGGAACTTGTTATAGGAAAAATTGACCTCCTCATCAACTCAGAGGCGAAAGACAAGATGACTAAAGCAAAGACCACAATTGCAGGCCTGTAATCCACACTAATGCTCTCTATACACTATCAACCTACTTTATAAATCTTGTTACCAAGCATAAAGGAGCGTTAGTCACCCTGCTAACTCAAGTTGTTAGACCAGGGGGAGCGTTACTGAACCTAAGAGAATTTCAATGAGTCAAGCCAACGAATATGCTCATAAATATCTAGATATTAAATCCCTAAATTTGCTCAAGAAAAGCAAGGAAACTCCAAAAATCAGGATATTTGGAGAAATTCCAATTTCAGAATGAAGGCAAGTGGGAAAAAGCTTGTAAATAGGGTAGGTTCATGGCCTTTGCCCTAATGAACTCTAGGAGGAACTTGGCATCCCTAATTCAATTGCTATATAAGCATTGAGAGGGCTATTGTGATAGGGATCAGAGCATTTGGAAGGATAGTCCATAGAGCTGTTGTGAACTATCATATTCTTGAAGAAGTTAGATGAAAGTTAGTTAACTCCATAGTGTCGGTAATGTTGTTCATTTATTTGTTCATTCTGATGCTTGTGGAGATGAGTAGTTAAGTTATACACTAATACATGTTTATTGTGCATTCTTACATTAGTTTTCAGAAGCGTATGTTGTGATTGGTTTGCCTTGTCCTTTGTGCAGGAATTGTCTTGGAGCCAGCCTTGAAGGAGTTCTTCTTGCTGCATAGAGATCCCCAAGCGAATCTAGAAGGAGCTAAAGGTAATCCTTTTTCCATACCCTGTCAATTTATGTTTGATAGATGAACATGTGTGTAACTTGGTAGCTGTTGCAGATAATCTTATAGTCTGTCGAAGGTGCCAGGAGAACCTTTGAGGGTAGTTTTCATCCCATGCATTTTACCCCATAGTAGAATTGGTGACTCTGCTGGGGACTATACATCTAGTTCCTGGTCAACCTGGACTCCTCTCAGTTCTTCTCTTTCTTCTAAGAGGTTCCTACTTCTTCAAATCCTTTTCTGATCCACCATCTATATTGCTACATCCTACTAGTTTTCATTCTCCTCATAAACAAATCCTAAAGGCCCTCTTTTTGAGCTATTTTCCTCACTAACGTAGGTTACTAGTCTACACAAAGATTTATAAAGCTATTTGACTGTGCACAAAGAGCGTCAGTGGCCAAACTAACTCTTTGTTTACATTGAAACAGAGTGTTAGTCTCCCATTTCCATGTTGTCCAGAAGATTCTGTGGACCAAAAGGGGGGGGAACTTGTCTCAGGGGCTAAAGTAAGATTTGCAACAATATTATGTTAACAAATTTAGTGTCTTGAAAATTTATTTTTAAGAAAATGTTTTAGTTTTTCTCTCTTAAGAGACAATTTTTTTGAAAGAAAGACTGATAAATTATATTGATCCTTCCGTCAAAATAGTTGTAAGCTGCTTCATTTTGGTTTTCAATAGTTGTTAGGAAATATTGGGAAAAGAATCTTTCGGTTATGCAAGTGTTGAATGGCTTTAGATGCAATCACGAATCCATGAATATGTGAAAAGATGAATGTGTAGGATAAGACTTGTTTGCATAAGAAATTGATTTTTTTTTAAGAGCATTGTTCTGCATGGCTTATTGAGTCAAGAGTCTCACCATATTCATACGTCAACACCCCTACCAAAGACAAATACTCAATTAGACTAAAATTTACATTAAAATCAATCAATTACTCTTTTAAGAAAACCAACATTAGCTATATTAGGGCCTTGGGATAAGCATGTGAGTGAATTGCCCAAGGTTTAAAATCAAAACTAGTGTCGTTAATGAATGAAAAACTTTTTTCACTCATATTATCAAGACCACTCCACTAACAATGAAGCGAAATATGAGACAACATTGCACTGTAATTGAAGGTAGCTCGCCTTCTCTTACAAATCCTTTGGGCTTTCTGTGTATTGGGGGTCCCTTTGGGGATTTCAGAACTAAGTTGGGGACTCAGGTATCCTGTCCAGACAGCGTGCTGTCTATGACTATGTCCCCCCTGGTAATGTTTGTGATTTGAGGTATCTCTAGTGGCCAAAACTTCTAGGTATTTACACAAGGTGACTAGGACGAGCTGTCCTAGTACTGAAAACAGATGGACCTACTTTGTCTTCAGTTTTTGGGAGGGTGCTCCTCTTCACGAGAGTACTTGGCCCCTCAATATGAGGTTCAGGCAAAGCTCAAAAGTAACTGTAACCATACATTTTCCCATCATTCTTTGTTATTCATTTGAGATAGTGGGTTTCATCTCCAGTGATCAGTGCTTATCAGACGAGGTACTTTCCTCTGTTTGTTGATTGATATATTTAGTGTATTTTTTATTTTTAGGTACCTGAGTGCTATCATTTTTGAGACATTAAAGAATATCACATTAAAATTTATTTGATAAAACTTAACGGTCATCGTGGCTACATCCAACCCTCGTCGTCACTCTAGACAATTGTTAGGACTTCCTCCACTCATTATGGAGGATTCACTGAATTCTACTGACTCGGATTCCTCATATTTGAGGAATCAGTCTCCTAAATCTCACACGGGATCCGTGTCAAGAACCGATGATTCCAATTTGCCGGAGGATTTCTTCCTCACTTTAACACTCCGCTCACAGATCTGTCAGATCCTATCATTTCTCCCATGGTTCCTGTACTTCCTTCTTTAGTAGGTGGAACTTTCCCATCTATTTAGTCGACGTCGCAAGGGCTGTGGAATTATAAAGACACTGTTGGCCATCTACCACTTCCCCAGTTGACGGTCATCACAACACCAGTAATGTGGAATCCCGTAGTCCTATTTTTCCCAGGTACGAAAAATCACATAACACCCTCTATCAGTGGAACCAAGCAGATGCCAGGTTCCTCTCCTATGGTACCACAAAGCATACCTTCGACTCGTGCCACATCTAGTGCTCCATATAACACTCAATGCAACACTATGGGTGCGGTTCTAGTTTACCAACAACAAGTTTGGCTGCCAATGTACAGTTCCAACCCCTAGATTCAAATATCTAGGGGGTTCCCAATATGCACTTCCTGGTGGGGAATGTCACAATTCCCCCTTCGTTCTCAGGCATGCATGGACAATTGCTGATTAACATGAGAATTCCCTCTATCAATCAAAGCCATATGCTTAGTTTTGTGGTTTTTGGGAATCCACAAGGGATACCCAACCAATCCATGGGGGCACCCTACTCACAGAGTCAAATGAGTCAAGGGGGCACTACTTATACTCAGGGAAATTCCATACCCCAGTATCAAAATCCTCATGGAAATCCACTCTACAACACCGTACCGCAAAGCAACTGTTACACCTCACAACCCATGTACACTATGGGGAACCAAATGATGGGAGGAGCACAGAGCTCCTCAGGTCATCCGTCATCACCATGGTGCAAGTCAGGGGCATCCAACAATCTGCCTTTTTTGGCAACGTTGGATATTCCCGACTTATAAAAGTTGACAAACAACCCCATCTTCCACAACTTACAATGGCTGCCGATCCCGCATAAAATACCGACAGACATTCCAAAGTTCAATGGAAAACAAGGGGAGGATTCAGGCACCCATATCACCACCTACCATCTCTAGAGTGTTTCAAAGTCCATCATGGAAGATAGTGTCCGGTTACGTATTTTTCCTCGCACCCTTACTGGCAATGCAAAAAAGCGGTATATTGAGTTACCACACGTGTCAGTAAATACCTTCGATAATTTAGCGATGGAATTCCTGAATCACTTCCAGCTACCTATCCGCTATGAGACTGGGACAGAACTCCTTATGTCATTTCACTAGGATACTGCCACCCACATCTCTGATCATATACATGAATGGAGACGTAGGAGGAGGTTATTCAAAGCTCCACTCCCATACTTTCTCTTCAGACTGGTTCTGTAGGTCATTACTTCCACAAATTGCTAGAGATGTCGCTCTAGGTGGTGCGGTCACAGAAGACCAATCCATATGTCGTGCCCAACACCTATATTTGATTTATTCATAGTCTAGCACTCTTTATGGCATAATCCCCCATGCTCTTGGCAACCCCACTGCTTCCACTACCACCAAATCAACTGCTCTTCCTACCACTATGATAAACTCTGTGCAGTCTACATAGAAATCTAGTGGTAAGAAAAAGAAGAAGAAGAAAAATACTGCTCCTTCTGAGGAGCAGTCAACAAAGCTGCCCAACCAAAAACAGAAGGCCACTACGCCTACTGATGAGGAAAAGGATAAAGGCACCAAATATCTGTACAAAATCTATCTTGAATACCACGTAACCTGGCATTGTCTGCATCTTCAAGAATGCACAGATTACCTTGCCAAAAGGGATTCTGGTAAGGCACTTGCTATCCTTAGAAATCCTTCTCCTACTCAACAGCAGAAAAATCTCATTGCCAACCAACCACAACCCATGCCAGGGGGCAATGATGGTTCACAACACCCTTCAACTGGTGAAGGAAGTTCTACCGTTTACACATTTGGAATGGTAGATCTCGCCACAAGAGCTAATCTTATGGTGCTCCTTTCGCTCCTACAGCAAAACCATCCTAAATTCAAAACCCATCATCGCCCAACCATCTGCATATCGAAAGGCCGGTTGAGGACTTTGTAATTCACCCCCCCAAGGGGGAACTTCGACGCACAATGCACAATACATCTGCACATGCCGCCCAACACTACAACATCGTAGAGGATTTTCTGCAAGCGCCATCAACTATGTTGGCGCTCGAAGTATTGCAAGCATTCCCTAGCCAACAGAAAGCTTTGCTTTCGGCTATCAGAGGTATTGACCCTATGGATTCCATGCTTGCTATTTTCGACATGGACAAGTGTAAACACCCCCTTTCCCACAAGCTTTCATTTCAAGTGCATATCACTTCGAAAGGTAAAGGTATGCACCAAACTGTCATCGACAAAGGTGCTTCTACTTGCGTCATGTAGGCTCCATGTTGGCTCACCCTAGGTTCTCCAACCCTAACCCTATTTTTGAACTCCTTGAAAGCTTTTGAGAACCACACCTTTATCCCAAAAGGATACCTAGCCAGTTTTCCCATCACTTTGGCTGGGAAAACTTTAACGGTGGACATAGAAGTCGTGGACAAGAAACATGACTATAATCTGTTGCTCGGTCGCAATTGGACATATGCCATGACGGCCATCGTATCTACTATCTTTCACATAATCTAATTTCAATTGGATGGAAAGGTTATTATAGTAGATTAGTTGTCTTTCCGCACCCCTAATTATTCACCATTACCAAGTGGCTTCGTACCCCTAGTAGGAGGTGGAATTGACAGTTACGTTAGTGTAGGTACTAGTCTATTGAAGGCTTCTTCCCTCATGGGTTGTTTCCCTCTTCAGCCACCGCAGGTCTCACAGATGGTCAATATGCTTTCATCTATTCCTCATGGAAAGACCAATCCATGGATCCTACCGGATCCTTAAGACATTGACACATATGGAGAGAAAATGTCAGTATCACCCGTTGACTCGACCTACCAAGCCATTCAATTTGCATATAAATCTTCGGTCACTTTGGTTTCAGCCAACAGTACCACTACCCCTCCCATAACCACTCTTTCTTTCGATCCACTCAATCAAGTCCTACCGATGGACAAAGCTATTAGAGAGATCATGAGGTTAGAAGAGAAACCTTGGGAGGATTCGCACCATCATGTTTCGATATCTAATTCGAACATGATGCCTCTTCAAATCCTGTCACCTGACGCACATGAAATCATTTCCTCACCGTATACGACTATCCAACTTTTGGAATCGGAAGGAAACAGGGGCAATATTTCACAAACATTGCTCCCTGATATTTTTGTCATGATAGGCATTGTGGAAAACATACAGAGTGGAGCCAATCACAATCTAGAGGAAATTGTGAGCTTCTCCTACCCGTTTAGGGACTTCCAAGATGCATTTCCTTGGTCTTATGAGGAAATTCATGGCATAGACCCTTCTAATGTCAAGCATGAGATCAAGAAAGATCGAGCATTCTTTCTATGGTATTTTTCTTGCTCGTTAATCCGAAAAACCTTGAGTCTCCTTCATCGGGCTCGTTAAACTACTACAACGATGATAGATAGAGCACTTTTAGGCATATTTTATTGCTCTTTAAAAAATATAAACATCCCCGAGCTTTCGTCGTTGCACTCATTAATTCTATGCAACGATAGATAAAGTACTTTTAGGGATATTTTATTTCTCTTTAAAAAATATAAACATCCTCGAGCTTTCGTCGTTGCACTTGTTAAATCTATGCAACGATAGATAGAGCACTTTTAGGGATATTTTATTGCTCTTTGAAAAATATAAACATCCCCGAGCATTCGTCGTTGCGCTCGTTAAATCTATGCAACGATAGATAGAGTACTTTTGGAGACATTTTATTGCTCTTTAAAAATATAAACATCTCCGAGTTTTTTGTAGTAGGGCTCGTTAAACTTATATACCACAATCAATAGAGCACTTTTAGGGATATTTTATTGATCTTTAAAAAATATAAAAATCCCTGAGTTTTCATCATTGCACTAGTTAAATATATGCAATTATGGCTAGAGCACTTTTTGTGATATTTTATTTCTCTTTAAAAAATAATAATCATATCCGAGTTTTTCGTCATTTGCACTCGTTAAATATATGCAAACAATGCTTTGAGCGACTCTTTTTTGATCTTTTTCTAGCTCATAAACTGACAAAGATCAATGGAGCATCCTTTTTAGGCACTTTTTCTCGCTCTTTAAACTGCAAAAATCCCGAGCTATGTCTTGTTGCTCGTTAAACATGCTAAAGATGACCCAAGCATTCTTTTAGGTACTTTTTCTTGCTCGTTAAAAACTGAAAAATCCCGAGTTCTTTTGCTGAGTTCATTAAAACATCATGACATAACACGAGTTTAGTCTATCACCTCATACTCATAACAAAATGAGGTCGACATCTATTGGAAAAAGGTTTCTCTTTATCTGGGTTCAATAGATTAAAATACGGAGAAGTAACCAATCCAGGTATACTATTAACCTTTTGTCACACCCGGTTAACAACTACGACAAAGGGACCACCATGGAGTTTCTCTTTATGATCTTTTCAAACTCTCTAAATATGAAAAGACCACCCAGTTTTCTAGTTTGGACTCTTTAAATATGCAAACAAGATATAGAGTCATTCTTTTTACGATACTTTTTAGACTCTTAAAAGATGAAAAAATCGATGAGTTTGCTTGTTTGGACTCATTAAAATAATCATATAGGGCAAAGAGTCATTCTTTTTGTGATCATTTTCAGACTCTTTAAACATGAAAAAATTGATGACTTTACCTGTTTGGACTCATTAACAAATCAGACGGGGAAAGTGGACAATACAATTGTATTCTGTATTCAAAATCGTGGTTAGGTAGCAATCGTTCCCTTGAACATGACACTCCCTTAGATAAACCTTCATTTTGATAGCGTCTTAATATGAACCCTACCAACCTATGATTTTTTAGCCTATATACCCTAATGTAATTGCATCTCCGTATCTTACAACACTTTGTAGTGTTCTTGAGTCTAGTGTTGTTTGCTTAAAACTGTTGTCATGCCTTCTATTGTTCAAGGTTCCCCATTTTTTTCCTCTATCAACCGATCCTACATATCCTTCCATCATGCCCTCCTTTTTTTAGACCCAAATGCTCAAAAGATTCCTCAAAAAACAAAATCATTCTTGTCCGGTTTCGTGTCGATTGATGTAGTACATGTCATTGCCTACCTTTCGATACGTTTCTTCCTATCGACTTCAACACTCTATCTAGGAAGATAACCCAGAAACACACTCAGTGCCTTGGTACTTGCAGACATTAGTGATAGGTTACCTTGTGCTTGATCACAGGTTTTCATTATTGGCTCCTGGTTAAGTGATTCTACAAGTGTTCGACGACAAAGAAATTTTTCACACTCACTAGTTTGTACTATCCATCTTGGAGACCATCACCATTATCAGTGGCCTTCCTCTTATATGTTGACGGTCTCCACTATTGGCTGGTAATTAGATGATTTCATGCATGTTCAACGTCAACACATCTTATCACATGCAACGATCTATGTTGTTTGGTGAAGCGAGAATCAAGACCTTGGGTAGAGGCTTGCATCATTCAACCTTGTTTCCTCTCCCAAGCTATGGATATTGTTCTTTAGAGACAACTCTTTCAGGATGATCTATTATGACAC
Source organism: Pinus tabuliformis (assembly GCA_031772625.1). Lineage (NCBI taxonomy): Eukaryota > Viridiplantae > Streptophyta > Pinopsida > Pinales > Pinaceae > Pinus > Pinus tabuliformis. The sequence goes on along the minus strand of CM062805.1, from coordinate 62,003,943 downwards.
TGGATCCGCCTTGTGCCATATTGGCAGCCAACATTGTTATATCTCAGATGAGAAAATTACTCTGAAATAGCTACTAAGCATGGGAATGCCCGACTTAGGACATGATTTTAGCAGTTTATATATATGTATCTATGTTGTGTCAAGTTTTCCTTGCCATCTAAAACTTCTATCTTTCTCTACAAAGAATTTTGACAGCAAATTAGAGGGCATCTGTTATAGAACAAATTGACCTCCTCATCAACTCAGAGGTGAAACACAAGATGACTAAAGCAAAGACCACAATTGTAGGCCTGGAGTCCACACTAACGCTCTCTATATACTGTTAACCTGCTTTATAAAGCTTGTTACCAAGCATAAAGGAGAGTTATTCACCCTTCTAACTCAAGTTGTTAGACTAGGGGAGCGTTAGTGAACCTAAGAGAATTTCAATGAGTCAAGCCAAATAATCTGCTCATAAGTATATAGATATTAAATCCCTAAATTTGCTCAAGGAAAGCAAGGAAACTCCAAAAATCAAGATATTTGGAGAAATTCCAATTTGAGAATGAAGGAAAATGGGAAAAATCTTGTAAATAGGGCAAGTTCATGGCATTTTCCGTAGCGAACTCTAGGAGGAACTTGGCAGCCCTAATTCGATTTCCATATAAACATTGAGAGGGCCATTGTGATAAGGATCAAGGCATTTGGAAGGATAGCCCATAGAGATGTTGTGAACTATCATATTCTTGAAGAAGTCAGCTGAAAGAGAGAGAAAGAGTGAGGAAGAAGGGGTGAGAAAGGATGATATAATGGATGGTTGTAATCACTCTTCCATTATAAATATAGAACTACAGTTTTGTTCCCTACTCCATAGTGTCGGTAATGTTGTTCATTTATTTGTTCATTCTGATGCTTGTTGAGATGAGTAGTTAAGTTATACACTAATGCATGTTTATTGTGCATTCTTACATTAGTTTTCAGAAGCATATGCTGTGATTGGTTTGCCTTGTACTTTGTGTAGGAATTGTCTTGGAGCCAGCCTTGAAGGAGTTCTTCTTGCCACATAGAGATCCCCAAGTGAATCTAGAAGGAGCTAAAAGTAATCCTCTTTCCATACCCTGTCAATTTATGTTTGATAGATGAACATGTGTGTAACTTGGTAGCTATTACAGACAATCTCATAGTCTGTCGAAGGTCCTGAGAAGACCTTTGAGGGTAGTTTTCATCCCATGAATTTTACCCCATAGCAGAACTGTAGAAGCATTCAATAAATTTTGGAGAATGCATTGACCAAGGTATGTAATGTAAACATGGATGATTGGGATCTTAGGATTCCAGCAGTATTATGGGTTTATAAGACTACATGAAAACATTTGATAGGTCAAACACCCTTTAGGTTGGTTTATGGGAAAGAAGTTGTGATGCCCATGGAATACATTCTCCCTAGCCTAAGAATTTCATCTTTTACAAATATGGAAGACCTTGACATTATGGAAGAAAGGATGTCGCAGTTACTTGCTCTGGAAGAAGACAATTTTATAGAAGGATTTCATCAATAAGTACAAAAATTGAGAGAAAAGGCCTGGAATGCCAAACACATTAAGAAAAAGAAGTTTCACATAAGAGACCTTGTTCTCCTCTATGACGGTAAGTTTGTGAAATTTCCAGGGAAATTCGAAACACACTGGTTAGACCCATATGTTATTAATTATATTACTAATGGAGGCACAATGCGGTTAGTGAAGTTAAATTGAGAATTAATTTAGGGAAAAGTAAATGGCAATAGGTTGAAGTTGTATAGGGACAACCCTTCCCCTACAACTTCACCCTAAAAAATAAATAAGGAATGTCATAGTGCCACAGGCAGTTGAAAGTGGGCACTCGACTTGTTGGGTAGCGCAAGCCTCGTGGAACGAGTATGGGGTGTGAAGCCCAGAATTTTGGGTAATATTAGGGTAAATGACTCTGCAGAAACTGCGGAGTGCGAACTACAGTAGGTTGAGTCAAAGGGTAGTTCACCCAAAAATAATGTAAAGAAATAGTAATAGAGTCAGCCCGCAGAGGGATCGCTAGCCAAGGGAAAGTATAAATAGAGTGGGGCTCTATGAGGAAAGGTAGTTCTTTGAAAAATGGAATGTAATGGGTCCGTAAAGGCAATAGCTTGAAAGCATCTATAAGTCCGAGTTGAGGGAGAAGGGTAGAAGGTAGAGGCTCTGTAGCTGTGTGCGCAGACCCCTGCAACTGAGTGCGCAGGGTGGATCCGGATGTATTGTTGAAGATTGATAATAAAAATAAGTTTCTTCTGAGTGCTGTGTTGGTTGAAACTTTAATATTTTATGATAAATGATGATCTGGTAGAAGTAGTATAGACATGGTCCATATAATGGATGACTCCACTGGAGGAAGCAAGAGACAACGCGACAGAAGAAGAAGAGATGGACACTTCACAACATGGCAAAGTTAGTGGGAAATAACAGGTGCAGGAAGCAGAGGAAGAGGAAGAGGAAGAAGAAGACCATGAAGAAGAAAACTATGATGAAGAACACCATGAGGAGGACCCTCAAGGAGGTGAGGATATGACTAAGGAGATAAAAAAAGGCAAAAACAAAGAAAACTATCACGAAGAGAAGAAAGATCTGAGGCGAAGCTACCATTAAGAGAAGAAAGAAGCATAAGGAAGATAAAACAAAATAAATCACACCAATTTTTCTCAATGACGATGTCCTGGATCAAATCAGAGACAAGATTCAAGAGATAACAATGGAATCCTGGAATAGGGTGGAAGAGTGCTATAATGAGCTTATGACAGGTGTGCAGTAGAGTATTGTAGACCTGAAGATACTGGTGAAACAATCTAGACCACCAACGCAGATAGGCCAAGGACTCCATTGAGAAAGAGTGATTAAAACAAAATTTGGGATGAGGATAATGCAGATACATATCGGAGCTCTATAATTTTACTTTGTTGAAGTTGAGCAAGAAAAATGTTGGGACCATGTCAATATGAACATGCAACATTACTCACTTTGGTCCTACATGAAGTTCACCAAGGTATCATAAATGAGCTCATGGGGTGTGAACAATGCACCTCACACTTAAACATTCAGATAAAATACGAGCATGTTGCACTGAAGAAACAACTCAACCAGGCCATCAAAGACAAGGAACAAGCAGAACTACAACAACAGAGACTGAAAGAGGTGGTCAAAGTCACTTGTATGGAATTTTTGGACATGGATGTCCGTGAGGATGAATCCATGGAAGATAAGATCGTGAAGTTTGGCCTTGCAGTTAAGGAATCCAAAAAGAAAATTGCAGATGTACAGTTCGAATATGAGGTAATGATCATTGAGATACAATTAAATTGCATCCATCCATGCCACTGGAAGTGTGCGAATAAAGGGATATTGACTTAAAGGATAGAATGGCCAGCATCTCTGCAACATTTACAGACTGTGGAAAGTTACTGGATGATAGTATACAAATTTAGACTTCACTGCAGGAAGGCCCAAATGTTCAAAAACTACAAGAGAAAATGAAGCAAAATAAACATCGATTGGAGGAGAGTTAGGCAACTGTGAAGACTTTGCCAATCTTACAGAGGATCACAAAAACTAATGAGTCAAAGGAGCTACAGGCAAAAATCCAAGAGTTGAAGAAGGAGGAGCATAGTTTGATAGAAATGACTTAGCCTTGGTAGGATGAGGCCCTCCAGCAATCATAGGAATTGGATGAGAAGCTTCAAAAACTTTGACAAATGGAGATAAAATTAGTAAAGAAGGATGCAAATCAGGTCGCAGAAGCATTATTAGAAGAAGTGCACAGCTAGGAAAATAAAATGGTAGATATTCTACAACAATTAAACAAGACGTACAACATCATTGCAGACAAGATCAGAGGAAAATTAGTTGAGTGACTCGGGATGAGTCACATGTGGGGGGCCTCTTGGGAGCTACCCAACCTAGCCAGATTTTGGGCAAGGAATCCAAATTTTGTGGGTAGAGCATGCACTAGAAAGGTTGTCATAGAGTGCGAAGTGAACTGCATAGTAGAGAAGCGGAGCACAACAAGGACCACATAGAAAACTGTTGGTTCTCTATAATACTAGTGATTACCCCATTACTATTGTAGTTATACCCCATATTTATATTGTTGTGCCCCTATTACCCCCATATTGTTATTTCTGTGCCCCATAGAATCCCTCTATTGTTATTTTTATGGCTTTATATTATTATTGTTAGGTCGGCTGGATTATATTATGACTCCTTAGACTCCTATATATAGAAAGGAGGTTTTGTCATTTGAATCATCCAAGAATTGTTCATTTATGTAATGTAAAGGAGGTTTCCCCCTCGAAGAGGCTGAATTCTAAGGCGTTGATCTATCTTTTCTATCTTTTCTTGAGCTGGTTTGATAACATTTGGTATCAAAGCTTTGGATTCTAGTGTTTCGCTGCTCCAAACAGGTCATCGTGGCATTTTTGCTATAACTGTTTTTCTGTGACATTTCAGAAGTCACAAAAAAACGTATTTGAGAAGAAATCGCACTGAACCTTGGGTCCGAATTTCAGAGTTTTTCGCATAATATTTTTGGAGATATGATCTGAGGAGGTTGGTCTTTTTGCAAACTCCTGAATTACATTCAAAACAGGTGACATGGGGAAAAATCGTCATAACTTTCTCTCTGAGGATCTGATTGAAATTTCGTAAGAAGGTATAGAAAGAGGACGAACTATAGTTTCTTGTATGCATTTTTTAGATCCATAGGTCGAAACAATGACTCGTGGCACGTCGTACAAGTTTGCTCTACTGAACTAGTCTATAAGCAAGTCGTTGTGGGAGATTTCGCATAACTCTTCCTTGGAGAAACCAATTTGGGTCAGACTTGTGGCATTGGAAAGAGGACTCAGAAGGCTACTACAAGTCAAAATTTTAGAACTGAATGATCCGAAATTACAGAGATACATCATATTCAATATCAGGCTTCTACAAAGTGAAAAAAGGTGTGTAGTTTTTTTTTTAAATTTTTGCATAAGCTTGGTTTGAAGGAATTCAAAGGGCATAGTAAAGCATTATTATCGGTAACTGATGCCCCAAGGAAAGAAAATGCAAACACCTAGTAAGGAACCTGAAAGCTCTAGCATGACTCATGAAGAAGAGGAAGAAATGCTACATGATATATCAAAATTACAAGAACAAGTGCAACAAATGTCACGCTCACAAAAGCTAACAGAAGCTAAGATAAATGGCGTGGAATCTAAGATAAAGGGCATGGAAGCTAAGATGGATTATTCGAACACAGATTTGAAGAGAGACATGGCAGATTTGAAGACAGATTTGAAGACAGACATGGACGAATTGAAGATAAATATGAATAAGTTGCTACAGGAAATGGGCACTAAGGATGAAAGGGTACTAAAGGAAGCTCATGATGAGAATAAAAGAAATGTTAATCATGATTTCATAGATGCTAATGTTGGATCAAAGACTCACCATATTCCAAAAATGATATGAGGAAGTTTGATGGCAAGGATCCTGCCACATGGATATTACAGATGGAGCAATTCTTCGATCTCAATAATGTGAAAAACACACAAAAGGTACGTATGGAAACTGTATATTTGGAACCGAATCAGTTTGTATGGTATCAATGTCTTTTCTCTCGTAAACAATTTATCGCTTGGGCAATTTTTACAGAAGAATTGATAGCACATTATGAGGATACAAAAAGCAACACTTTTTTTAGCCAATTGATAAGTTTCAAACAAAAGGGTTCAGTAATGGAGCACATTGAGGAGTTCCAAAAATTGAACATAAGGGTAAAAGATATTCCAGAGGAGCATAGGGTTGATTTGTTCATAGGGTCTTTAAAGGATAATATCCAACATGATGTTCGCCTTTGGGAATCTGATTCATTAGAGAAGGCATTCAGGTTAGCATGAAAAATGGAAAGCAAAATTATGGCTGTTATCACCCAGGTTGTTCCCTTTGACTCCCAAGGGAATACGACCGGGGTAACCACTAACCAAGCTTTGGATTACAGCTTCTTAGCCGAACTGTAATCAGAGAGGGCTCTCTCTTTAAGGTTTGTCTCTGTTTGTGTAGAATTTTTAGGCTAGCTATGATGCTCAAGGTTTGTTTTTGGACTTGGTTGGATGATGATTTCAGTCAAGATATATATGTGCTCACTAGAATGTTCTAGGCCATTGGGTATGGAGTCAGTGGTCCTTTAGTAGTTTGGTGTGCTGTGTTGATACAGTAGAGATGCTGCAGAGCTGGATAAGTGTCTGAGAAACAATGCTTTGAAATTGTGATTAAGTGTGATGTATCCAGTTCATGAAAGGCAGTTAAGAAATCTTCCAATAAACTGATATGCAAAGGAAGTGAGAATATTATTTAGAAGCAGTGAAGAATTTCTAGACAACATTCACATTTATAGAATTAATGAAAAACATGAGCATTTAAGAATTCATGTCCATAGTTAATTCTGAAGAAAAACATTTATAGCAATAAAAGATTGAGCACAGAGTGTAACCAAACATATCCTGTACTATCCCTTTTCTCTATTGCTATATTTAGTGAAACATGAGCATGAGTTAATAACATAAGAAGACAAAACAGAGATTAAGAAAACTTATTATTCCATCAGACAGCACAAGAATTCTGCAACAGCACGCATTTCATCAGCAAGACATCAAATTTTCAGGAAATCACTGAGCTGGTCCAGCCCTCTATATTAGATAATCTGAAAGTGTACAATACATTTGCCTCAGAGTGAAAATCACCAACCCCCTATGCGTTGCTAAGGGGGGTATATATACAAAATTTACATAAGAAAAATATCAAGGAAATGAGTTAATGGCTCATTGATGTTATGCCAACTCCTGGAGCCTTGTAGCTGAGAAAGTTAATGTTGTAATAACTCTTCAGTGCTTTAGCTGTCCCAAATAGTCAGAAACTGTTGACTTGGTGGCTGTTGGAGTCGGTTGAGGGTATGCTGTCCAAAATTTGCGTATCTTCTTATCCTTTGGGCTAGCTATCGTTCTCCATGTGCTTAGTCACCTTTCAGATGCCTTAAATGCTAACTTTATTCTGCTGTTTGTCTTCTAGTGAGTTGGAGCTGGCAATGACCGAGCAACTGGAGCTATCGTGGCAGAAATTGAAGCATTGCCTGCCACCAATCCTCCTTGGGCAACTGATATCTCCGAATTTTCACTAAAGTTTCATCGGCCTCTGTATATTTGTAAAAATTTGGAGGAATTTCAAAAAGGTTCTTTACCTCATTTTCAATAAAAAACAGGCCTTCAAGTTTATTATATAAGCTCTGTCCTGTTGGAGGCCCTGTTTCCTCAGAAGTACTGCCAGATGCAGTGATTTCATTTTCAATATAAGTTGCCATTTTGTTGGTGTACTGCTCTGTGGAGATCAGTCTTCCTGCACCGCTTAGTAGGCTGGGCAATCCTTTTGCTTGTAGTGCTGCCATTTTGTGTTGGTATTCATCCACCTCAGCCTGTATTTCATAGCACTTCCTCTCCACAGTTTGTACATAATTCCTGAGAGTGAGTACCTTCCTAGCTGTGAGGACAGCCTCTGTTCTGTTGACTATGCCAATGGCTGCCAGTTCCTCCTTTTCTTGCCTGTTCAAAAAGTCTATCATTCTATTGGCCTGGTCAGGCCTGTTTCCCAGCGTTGTCTTGGCCCTTTGAATCTCTGTCTGTGCCTGGCCAATTAAATCCATCTGCTCATGTATGGTTTTAATTGACTTCAATTGCTTAGTGATGGATTGGTCAATTTTGGCAGATAGAATCCTTTTTATTTCAGCCATGGTGCTTTCCAGATTCAGCTCTTTCTCCAAGGCCTTTATCTTTTCCTTTAGGGCCTTTATTTCTCTGCCTTGTTTTGCCACAGTTATTTTTGATTTATCATACCTGGCATCTAATTCTGCCAATTTTTCCTTGGCCTGTTTTATTTTATTTGCCTGGAGCTCCATTTCTTTAACAACCTTAGTCAATTCTTCCACGCTTGTGCTGGGATTTGGAGCTATTGTTGTTGCCGCTGCTTCTGTTGTGGGAGCCACTGTTGCCTCTGTAGTTGTTGCAGTGGTTGAAGTAGTTGGAGGAGCTTGGGATGTAGATTCTCCCTGTTTATCTTGTAATGCCCCTTCAAGCTCTTTCTCCAAATCGATGACCTTCTGGTTTAGCTGCATTATGAGGTCCAGTTGCTCATCAACCTGCTTTTCCTTTTGTAGCTCTGCTGTTTGAGGGTGCTCTGTGGGCAGCAACTTTAACCTCTTCTTTAATGCATTGAGGTCATCCTCCTTTTTCTTCATAAGGGCCCTTACACCCTTTGGATCCTTAGGATCATGTCCTAGGTCGATAATAATGTCCTCAAGTGATTTTATTCTGTTGTCTTTGGCTAGGGAGGACATTCTTTCAAAATCCAACTGAGTGTTGGTATTTTTTAGTGACTCTTTTAGTTCATGGGCCATGGTTGCCCTGTTCACCAAGGTTGCATAGACCATTTCTCCAGTCTGCTTGTGGAGTTCAATTTGGTCCATGGGATGGATGTCTTTGGCTAGGACCTCCACCCTTGTCTTCACATAATCTGCCGCTGATTTTGGATGGGGCACTGTAGGTTTGAAATGGCTGAGGAGCAATTTCTCCTCTTGAATGTCATATACAAACATTAGCCTTTCTTTCTGGGCTGGTGTTGCATTAAGAAATTGTTTATAAACTTCCACCCTCAGCAAGTCATTTTGTGCCTTTATTTGCTTGAAAGAAGCCTTAGTGCTTTTGGGCTTCTTGCTCTGCTGAGAGGAGGAGGACACCTCCAAACCAAGTTGTAATCCCTGCTCGTGCTGAAAGGAGCTTGTACTTGTATGCTGGCTGCCCTCCCTGTCTTTCCTTGAACTGTCAAGGACTTCTTCAGTGATGTCTTCTACCTCTGGGGAGTCAGCCCTTGGCCTTTTGGTCTGGGGTTGTTGGGAGGATCCACTAGCAGGAGTGGACTCTTCTCTGTCTCTTTTTGTACCCCTCTCCTCCTGTGCTGGGGTCTGCAAAATTGGAGCTGTTTGTGGTTCAGTTTGTGGAGGGGGAGTTTTCTCTTGTTGCTGCTCTGGTTGCTACCCTTGTTGCTGCTCTTGTTTCTGCTCACTTGAAGGGGCAGGCTTTTCTTTCACGGTTTCTTCTTCAGCACCCATTATTCCTTTCCCTTTGTCTGTACCTGGTGCTTCTGTAGAAGGTGCCTGGGTGGCTGGTACAGTTCTTGAGGCCGAGGTCCCTTCTCCTGCTGAGTGCGGTCGTTTGAAGGGTACCTGCTGCACAGAATCTAGGTCAAGAGTCTTTTCCAGTTCCTTGACATTCTTTAGCATTGTCTCTTCTTCAGTTAATTTTTCAATTAAAGTATCCTGCTACCATTCTTGCTGGTTGGCATATTTTTCAATGTGTGGATATTTGCAATGCTTATAACCTAGTAGCCTGTACTTGACTCTTCTAGCAATAATGAAGCCTTCAGGGTCGTAAGGGACCCACCGGAAACTATGTGATAGCTTGTATTTGTCTTTGAGGATTAGGTCAACATCTTCCCATCCTTCTTTTTTGTTCATGATGAAGGGGCCCACCTGGTGCTTGAACTTGAGATGGGCTTTCTTTTTGGAGCTGTGAAAGTGAGTGAGGTCAGAGTGAATTAGCTGCCTATAATACTCCAAGGCAAATATCCTCATAGGCACATATTTTGGGAGCCTGTATGGACAGAGCTCACAACCATAGACTCTGATGACTGTATGATCCTCATATAGGTACCAATCACCTATTTTGTAATTCTTGGAGAGCTGCAGAACTTTCTGTATTTCAGTTGATATTCTGGGAGGAGGGGACCTCATCAATAAGCAAGAGACGGGGTATACAAATTGGTCAATAAATTCACAATAGGAATAGGGTGAATTTTGGACTTTGTGATAGACAGATGTCCAGAAGATAACAGATCTTCTTTCCCCTTTATAATCCAGCTTTTTGATGTAGCATGGAAAAACCTTGGAATGATAGTACATGAAAAGGTGGTAGATATAGGATGAATAATTGAAGACACCTTCTCTGTCTACTTTGCACAACTGATCATGAATCTTGTTAGCTATGAACTTGGCAAAGTTATATTTGCGGGCAGGGGGTTGGCCTGGGCTGTAAGCAGCTAGCAATACCAGCATTGTTTCATCCACATGCTCGCTGGTTCTGTATCCCAATACATAAGCAATCATGTCCAGCAATAGTCTGCCTACCTCAGTAAAATAGACATCCAAGTAGGGAGGTGGCCCTGTGGGCTGGCATTCAGGTCTCATAAATGTCCTGGTGATCTTCTGAATATCCTCACTGGTCATCTTGGCACCAGTGTCCAGCAGATAATTCATGGAAAATGGGAACAACAGCTCAGTTTGATCAAAGTGGAGCATCTTATTGATGGATTCAGGATTAATGTGAAAGAGGATGCTCCCAGATGGAGACTTAATAGCTCTGTGCTGCACATCATAGTTTTCAGCACATAGGCGAATAATCTCAGGAAAAACATTGACAGAGGGGAGACAGTAGTATGGCAGATTTGACTCCCATATCCCATATGTATCCTGACCATTCAGGTAGTCATCTCTTAATTGCCTGAAGGTCTGCAAAAAGTCCCTGTTACCCACAAAGTCTTCAATGAGGTAGTCCCTGTCAGCAAGAGGCAAGGACTCCAGGTCTTTATTTGGTGCATTTAAAGGAGCAACACTGAGGGCTGAGGGTGCAGGAGCAGCCATTGTGTAATCTGATTTTGAACAAGGTGAGTGCAATGGTTTGCAAGGTTCCTCAGAGCTTAAGTGACTGGCTGACTGTAAATAATGCTTGAAATTATCTTCAAAGTGGAATTAAGCAGGCTTGGCAGACTTGTCTCTGCTGTTTTTTGGTAAATTCACAGGGATTGTGAATTGGTGAGGATGATTGCAGAGGGTGTGCAGGCTTCAATTTGGTGACATGCAGACTTGGGCCTCCACCCAGCAAAAGGGAACAATGCCGAGCAACTCGGGGCTAAATATGTAAATTTCAAGCCGTGAATTATGGTTTGAATGTCAAATTCTTGGAGCTGGGGCAATGCAGGTTGATTTAATTGCAAATTAAGAAGTGGACAGTGTGCAATTTAGGATTTGACCGATGCTTATTGGAGAATTCGTATAGAAATGGCATGCATAGGGGTGAAACAAGGAACTTGTGGTGAATACCTGGAAAAATAGCACTGAACGACTTCGGGTCGAGCAGGGGGAGCTCGCTGCAGCTGGATTGACGAGTGATGGCAGCTGCAACTTTGAATTTGATGGCTCGGAGGCAATTTCGCGGTAAACAGGTTAACAGTGGCTGCGTCCTTTTCGCTTGAAAATGACCACAAATGGCTAGTTTGGCTGTTTTTAACGACAAATTTGGGCAAAAAGGGTCATTGGCGCTTTTTCCGCCAATGACGTCAGCATGACGTCATGGCGGGCCCGGGGTACGGAGGGTGACGTGGACGCTGAGCTGGAGGCCAGCGTGGACGGACATAGTGGCGGGCGGAGAGCAGTGGCAGGGCGACGTGGAGGGCCACGGGGCGCCGGGGCAGGCGGAGGAGGCACGACGTCATGATGAGGTGTGGGTGACGTGGTGCCGCAGGGGTGGTATTAGGGAGGTGGTAAGCGGTCTCCCCGCACCACCTTTGGTGATAGGCGGTATCGGGGAGGGGGGCTCCGAACAACCCCAGCGCATGCCACGCGTCCTGGGTACGGCCCCCATTACCGCCCTCTCCTCGGACGTTAAAGGGAGGCAGGTCGGGATCCGATATTGACCGCCCACCGTTAGATCTGGGGTGGCGGAAGATCAATGGTTGGTGGGTATTCTTGATCAAAGGTGCAGTTTCGGGTTGGGTCCCACCCAATTATTAAAATATTCGATTTAATTTTTGTGGCACGGGACTATAGGTTTTGGGTTTTTCATGGGTTTTTTCGGGGAATGGGTTAATCTGTGGGGGCAAAGAAGGTTTAAAGTGGGTTTAAGCAGAGGGAAAGGGGCCTTTTGTGAAATTTTTCGAAAAGAGGGGAGAGGATGGATTAGGGGGAAGTTATTACCTTAACCAGAGGTTAGAGTAATCCCATGACAGGGTTGACCATAGTCCCTGGTGGACTAATGTCTCCCTTAGCAAATTTATTTAGCTATAGTGCTAACAAGGGGGGATATTATACATGTTTAGGGGTTTATACACCATGGTGTTACAATAATAGGGAAAAGGGGAACATAGGGGATTTAGATATAAGAAGTTAGGGGTTAATATGAAGGGGGGGAAGAGGGTGAGAGGGTGAAACACTAAGTTTATATGAAAACAACTTAGTTTAGAGAGTAGATCAAAATAAAAAGAATTTTAGACAAGAAATGTGGCTCTTAAAGAACCAAGAACCAACATAAGACCTCGAATTCTTTCATGAAGGCAACTGGTGTGGGGATGTTAGTAATGAATGTGAAGGGGGGGAAACAGGAAGTTAGACATGCTCCTTTGCTTTGCTGCAACATGATGGAGAAGAGAAGCTTCTCTATGCCTTGATGTTTCTTTTATGTTAGACCAGCAAGATTCAGTTGAAATGAATGACATTTCTGCAACCCCATCTACCTACCCATCTACTTGCCTAACATTTTTTGTTTCTTCATGGAGGGTGCACTTAGGCTTGCAGACCCTTATGTGCCTTTTTCTTTTCTTTTTGCTTTTTATTTTGATTTTCTATCTAGAACTATCCTTATTGCTTCCAGGGTCTCAGATTAAACAGTTGGGAACCTTCTTTTTCTACCTAACTACTTTGTCTGCCAAGATTGAACTGTTTGGACAGACTTCTTTCTCTAATCTATAACAAAAATTGAAACATGGCCTGACCCAGCTTAAGCTGTTGGATCACCCATTGGGAGATAGGGTAGCATCAACCAAATGCAAATGTGTGTCTTCCATCAGAATATGAGATCTTTGCATCCCCAAAGTAGATCATATTGGCACTTCCCATGCCAATCATGAAAAATGAAACCTATTGGTATAGGTAGCTAACAGTGGCTCCACTTGGGGATGGTTTTTCTTCTTGAAAGACCAAGAACAGCAGGTCAGAATGCCTTGGCCCTTGATCTGTTCTTACCAAAATTTGAAAATTCTCTCTTTGTACTTCAAAACTGGAGGCTATTACCTCTGTGGAATTCCTGGCATATAAAGCCCCTTTATGCTTATTTGTAGTAGCTTCTCAAACTGAACTATTTATGTGCTGAAAGAAAATATATACAGCTGATTATATACAGATGGGAAAACTCTGTTATATACATGGAAAGTAGTCGAAATAGTGCTTCAACATCCTGCCGTTTACAGGACCTTCACCTAAGTCAGTGCCATCCAAATTTTCCAGAAAATAAGTGTTATTTCCCTGTAGTGCTTGTATGACAAAAGGTCCTCTCCAAAGGGAGTCAAATTTGCCATGCTTACCCTTGTCTTCTCTTCTTGAATCCCACTTAAGCACTTTGTCCCCTATGAAGAAATATTCAGCCTTAGTTCTTCTGTCAAAGGCGTTCTTCAGCTTTTCTTGAAGGATTTGAACTCTGCTATACACTTGATCTCTGGTTTGCTCTAGACATATTATCTGATTGATCCTTCTCTGCATGTCATTTGGCTCAGCTTGACTTTCTTGGAGTAACTTCATGACCGGTACCCCTAGTGATGAAGGAAATTTGGCTTCTAGTCCATAAACTAACTCATATGGGCTGACCCCAATGGACCTCTTGGTTGTTAGTCTATCTGCCCATAAGGCATTCACAAGCTTCTTATGCCAATTCTTCTTATTTTCTTCCAACATCTTCTTTATGATGTTCACAAGGCTTTTATTTGATGATTCAGCTAGGCCATTTCCTTGGGGATAGTATGCAGTAGAATGGCCCAAGGTAATGTGAAATTTGTGGCAGAAATTCACCATCTTCTTAGATCTGAAAGCAGCAGCATTGTCTGTTATTATCTTATCAGGACAACCAAATCTAGAAAGGATATTGGTCTCAAGGAACTGAATGATAGTGGCATCATTTGCTTGTCTACATGGGATGGCCTCAATCCATTTGGTGAAGTAGTCTGTGGCTGTGAGGATCCATCTATGTTGGCATGAAGATGAGGGATGAATTTCCCCAATGAAATCCAAGCCCCATTGCTGAAATGGTCTCTCTGTTGCAATAGGCCTTAAAGGAAGTGGTAGTAACTTTCTCTTTCCCTCAAATATTTGACACTTGTGGCATGAGGTAGAAAACCTTTTAACATCAGAGAACAAGGTGGGCCAATAGTAACCAGCCCTCAGTATTTTATCCACAGTGGACTTCCAATACAAGTGTCCACCACAATCACCTGCATGAAACTCTTCCATGATATTGTTAGTCTCATTCTCAATTAAGCAGTTTAACAATATACCCTCATGGTTTTTCCAAAGCAAGTTGCCACTCATGACACAAAATTTTGAAGCTTTCATTTTTAGGAACCTACATTTAGTTCTGGACAATCCTGGGGGAGCACACAGGTTTTGTAACACATAACATATATCAGAATACCAAGGGGATTGTTCAAAGGCTACGTTGATCTTTGGAGTCGCCAGCTCCGGTTCACTGTCCAGTTGGTTAATGTCTAAGGCTTGAAAGTTTGCTTCTGTCATTAATTTGGCCAAACCTTGCCCTTTTATTAGTTTTGTAGGTTTTATTTCAATATCAAATTCCAAGATGTTGGCAATCCATTTTCCTCTTCTGCCCTCTAAGTTCTCTTGAGTAAGTATGTCTTTCACAATGGGACTTGGTACATAAGCTATAACATGGGAATATAGGATGTAAATCCTAAAGTCTTTGATGGCTTTGACCAAAGCATAAGCTTGTTTCTCCATGATTTGATATTTCAGAGGTGCATCTCTAAGAGCTCTACTAAAGAAAGCAATGGGTTTCTCATTTCCTTGGTCATCTTTCTGTAATAAGACAGCAGCAATGGTATGCTGGGAGGCAAAAGAGAAAATAATGAATTCTCTATCAAATTGAGGGTTTGTTAAGACTGGTGTTTGGGTAAGGGCCAACTTTATGCCTTCAAAAGCTTGATTTGCTTCTACCGTCCATTTCACTTTTGAATCCTTCTTTAGCATGTTATTCAGTAATCTGATCAATTCTGCTAAGTTAGGGATAAACCTCCTTAAAAAGTTAATCTTTCCCAAGAAGGCTTGCAATTCTTTGATGTTTCTAGGGTGGGGCATTTGTAAGATAGCTTGTATCCTGCCTGGGTCAATTCTAATGCCATCCTTTGAAATGATATGCCCTAACAGCTTACCTTCTTCCAAGCCAAATAGAGATTTCTTGGGATTTAAAGAAATTCGATACTTCCTACAGGTTATGAATATTTGCCTTAGATGTTTCAAATGTTCTTGGTCAGATTTTGAGAAAGGAGTGAGGTCATATAAATAAATGACAAGGAAGTCATGAATCTCTTTAGCAAAAGCAATATCCATTGCTCTTTGAAATGTAGCCCCTGCATTCTTCAATCCAAAAGGCATTTTTACATATTTGAAGGTTCCCCATGGGGTTGTAAATGCTGTTTTGTCCTGATCATCAGGGTGAACTAGGATCTGGTTGAAACCTGAGAATCCATCAAGTAAAGAAATTCTTGAGGCCCCCACTACTCTTTGCAAGATGTGATCCATCTTGGGTAAGGGGTAATTATCTTTCAAGGACACTTGATTCAAGTTCCTTAGATCAACACAAAGCCTTATTTCACCAGTTTTCTTTCTGGTAGGAACCAAGTTTGAAACCCAATCAGAAAATCTGATTGGTGCTATGATGCCAGCCTTAAACATTTTCTGTACCTCTTGCTCCATTGCTGGGAGAAGCATAGGATTGATTCTCCTCAATTTTTGCTTAAAGGGTTTTTGATTTGGCTTGAGAGGGATAGTGTGTTGAATAACAGAGGTGTCATAGGATTTTAGATCCTCATAACTCCATGCAAAGACATCTTGGAATTCTTTAAAGAGGTCAATGTATTTAGGCTTCTGATCAGGTGGTAAAGATGCAGACAATTTAATGATCTTGGGTTGTTCTGCAGTTCCAATGTTACACTCTTCTATGGTAGTATTGAGGGGCTGCAATTTTGGCTTCCTGAGAATATCATTTGAGTCGAAAATGTCTTCCAGGGGAGTAAGGCCTGTTGGGAGGAAGTTGTCTTTCAGTTGTATAATTTCAGCTTCATTATCAGCCATCTCCTCACAACTGATTTGTTTAAGTTCTTGTAGATTTTCTTTGTTAAAAATAGTTGGATGTAACATTTGGTTTTCTGTTTTGGGTGAAATACTTGTTTGGTGCTGTTCACCTAGTGTTTGTGACTCACTTGCAGCCTCCATATCAATGTTTAGCCCTGAAAATTCTTGCTGCAAAGTCAAAAATTGATTTATATGGGTGTCATCCTCAAACACTTGCCAGTCTTTGACATTGTTTGGGACAGAAGGTCTGTGTTTTACCTCAGCTGTAAAGCAATGCTTGGGTTCAAAAGGGAGTTTACAAGTGCTTGCAAATGTAGCCAAGCTATGAGCATGCAGGTTATGGGTTCTAGGAATTTTGGTAATTTGAAATTCAGTGAAGGACTGTAGTAGTTCAGCAGCAGCAGATCTATAAGATCTTAGTCTTTTGTCATTGGTGACAAAATTACCCTTTACTTGTTGGATAACTAGGTCTGAGTCTCCTAGGATTGAAACCTTTATGGCTTGTAAGGATTTTACTAGCTTGAGGCCTAGTAAGAGAGCTTCATATTCTGCCATATTGTTGGTGCACCTGAAGTTTAACCTATAGGCTCGGCCTTCTGCATGACTGTTTTGTTTATTATGTATCCAAACCCCTGCTCCTGCCCCTAACTTGTTGACTGACCCATCAAATTCGAGGAACCATAGGATATCTTGTTTTAGGGAAGAATTGTCAACTGTTATGGGAGTTAGCATCAACAACTTGAAATCTTGGCTTACATTTGGTTTTCCTTCTTGAACTGCTTTGTTAGTTGATTTCTCAATCATTATGTCTTGAACAGAAGTTTCTTCATTTATATGCTGATCTTGCTTGAGTGTTTGGTTTTCTTCATCATTTGTGGGACCTGTATTATCATTGAACAGAATATAGGAGTCTATGTCAGAATGGACAGCATATATGGGAAAGTTTTGAGGTTTTTCTTCACTGCTGACAATGTATTTCATAAGTGACTCTCTGTATAACCTCTTGGGTTGACCAAAGACTGAGATGGTGGCATATGACATGTCTAATTGTAGGGAACCTTGGAGTTTAGCCCCCCATGATCTTGATAAGAGCATCCCATATTTGGGTGGGATATCAGCAACTACAACATCCATTAGGATTGTTTTATTTGGGTACTGAACCAGGGAGACACATAAGTCTTTTATTAAGCCTAAACACTTAACTTGGCTGGAGTCAAATGAGAATAGGTCCTTATATGGTCTTGTAATATCTAGATTCAATCTCTCCATGACTGATTTAGGCATCAGGTTGTGAGAGGCACCTGAGTCAAACATTGCATTGTGTAGTATCTTATCATGAACATGCAGGCTGACATAGAAAGGCAAGATCCCTGTAACTGCTGTCTTTCCATCAACCTCTGGACCGAAAAGCAATTCTGGGGTGTCATCCAATACATTGACATTATCTTTATTACGAGTAAGTTGTAGGGACTTCTTGATTTGTTGTTTATAAATGTCATTCTTGGCTAGTTCTGAGAGAGGGATAGCTACCTTCAATTTGCCAATTTCAGCTTCTAAGTCAAAGGGTCTTTCAGATTGGATCTTGGTGTTGTGGGTGACAGCCTTTTCCTTGTTCACTAGGTTTTCTTCTTGATTCTTATCTTGATCTTGAGGCTTGTCCTTCTTACTCATCTCTTGAGCAGTGTTACTTGGATTGGGCTGCAAGGGTGATGTAGCCATAGGCTGTTGTTTTGAAGGCAATGGTTCAGTGACTTCTTGAACGGTTATTTCATTTGTAACTGAATCATTTGTGTCATTTGGTTCTGTGACTATGGCTCTTTTGGGCTGCTGGCTATCCTTTGTTTTTTCAGGCTGTGTTACATTTATAGTTCTGCTTCTTAGCTTATATTGTTTATGAACTTCATAAACAGCTGTGTCATAGCCTTGTTTAAAGTCAAATGACTCACCTGACCTGGTTTGGAATTGCTGAATGTCATCATCCTTATGATCCTCTTGACTCAGAAAAACTTGCTGCTCATCATTCAGGCCCATCAGGTTAATGTGGGTGTCATCTGTTTGCTCATTCGAAGTGGATGCCTCAGTATAGTTTTCCTGGAAAGGAGGTCTTATGTCTGGATCAGAACCGGCCTTGCCAACGTTTGGGTTTTGATTTCTCCTAAAATTGGGATTTCTGATAGGGTTATTTTGTGGTGCTTCCCATGATGACTTTCTCTCAACTGATTCTACTCTATCACCCAATCTCTTCATACCAGTGAGTATTGCATCCAGTTTTTGATCAAAGGCTGAGGGTTCTTCTTTGAAAGTGGTTCTCTTTTCCAATCTTGCCCTGTTTCTTTTGGCAATCAGGTTAGCCTCTACTGTGATAGCAACCTTTTGGGCATCTTCAAGGGTTTCAGGGGCTCTTTCCTTCAACTGATATGCCATATCAGGGTCAAAACCATCCGGAAATTTATATAAGGCTAAATCAGGAGGAGGTCTTAAATTCTGTGGTATTGCGTTATATACGTTGTTGAATCTTGCACAATACTCCAAAACGGTCTCTTGAGGACCTCGTTTGATTGTATCATATTCACCAAGTATGTGCAGGGGATCTTTCTTTTTCTCCCATCTGTTAGTAAAGGCTTGATAAAGCTCATCAGGGGTTGTGATGGTATTTACAGCCAGTGATCTAAACCAAGTTCTTACATCCCCTGTGAGGCTCTGAACAAAGATTCTCATTCCCACACTGTCATCATCTATTTCATAGTTCTCAAAATGATCATGCATCCTTCTGGCATGCTGAATTGCTGTGAAAGGGCCAGTGGAGTCAAAATATGAGATCTTGGATTGGTAGTCCTGAGGTAGAGCTGCAGCATTAGCAGGCAACTGCAGGGGTGCATATCTATTAGCCATATTTGCAGGATTTATAGGATTGACAGGGATAACTGGGATAACATGAACGAGTGGTACAATAGGGGTAGTGGGAACGGTAGAAACTAGAGTGTTGGTCAAGGGAATATGTGCAGTGGATGGAGGTGTGAAAGGAGGGCTTTGAGATGTGGATGGTGAGCTGGGGGAATCAAGGGTAGACCGAAATAGAACCTTGATTGGAGTTGGAACAGGGTTTGGATAAGCTGTCTCAGGACTTAAATCAGCAAGATTTTCCTGTCCTTGCTGCTTCCTAATGATTTTAGGGATTGTATTAGGATTTTCAAAAACAGTTGGCGGATTGGGGTCAGGATTTGACCTTGTATATCGCGGATTCTTCTTAGGAGCCAGCTTCTGAACTTGTTTTTGAGTATGTTTTGGAATATTTGTGTGTCTACAAGGGCCAGACAAGATTTTGGAGTGACTGTGTATATCTTAAAGCTAGCATGAACATTGACTGAAGCAGCTTTAAGAAATATACAGAAATTAGAAAATCCTGAGGAACTCCCCAGAGAGTCGCCAATTATGTTATCACCCAGGTTGTTCCCTTTGACTCCCAAGGGAATACGGCCGGGGTAACCACTAACCAAGCTTTGGATTACAGCTTCTAGCCAAACTGTAATCAGAGAGGGCTCTCTCTTTAAGGTTTGTCTCTGTTTGTGTAGAATTTTTAGGCTAGCTATGATGCTCAAGGTTTGTTTTTGGACTTGGTTGGATGATGATTTCAGTCAAGATATATATGTGCTCACTAGAATGTTCTAGGCCATTGGGTATGGAGTCAGTGGTCCTTTAGTAGTTTGGTGTGCTGTGTTGATACAGTAGTGATGCTGCAGAGCTGGATAAGTGTCTGAGAAACAATGCTTTGAAATTGTGATTAAGTGTGATGTATCCAGTTCATGAAAGGCAGTTAAGAATCTTCCAATAAACTGATATGCAAAGGAAGTGAGAATATTATTTAGAAGCAGTGAAGAATTTCTAGACAACATTCACATTTATAGAATTAATGAAAAACATGAGCATTTAAGAATTCATGTCCATAGTTAATTCTGAAGAAAACATTTACAGCAATAAAAGATTGAGCACAGAGTGTAACCAAACATATCCTGCACTATCCCTTTTCTCTATTGCTAGATTTAGTGAAACATGAGCATGAGTTAATAACATAAGAAGACAAAACAAAGATTAAGAAAACTTATTATTCCATCAGACAGCACAAGAATTCTGCAACAGCACGCATGTCATCAGCAAGATATCAAATTTTCAGGAAATCACTGAGCTGGTCCAGCCCTCTGTATTAGATAATCTGAAAGTGTACAATACATTTGCCTCAGAGTGAAAATCACCAACCCCTTATGCATTGCTAAGGGGGGTATATATACAAAATTTACATAAGAAAAATATCAAGGAAATGAGTTAATGGCTCATTGATGTTATGCCAACTCCTGGAGCCTTGTAGCTGAGAAAGTTAATGCTGTAATAACTCTTCAGTGCTTTAGCTGTCCAAAATAGTCAGAAACTGTTGACTTGGTGGCTGTTGGAGTCGGTTGAGGGTACGCTGTCCAAAATTTGCGTATCTTCTTATCCTTTGGGCTAGCTGTCGTTCTCCATGTGCTTAGTCACCTTTCAGCTGCCTTAAATGCTAACTTTATTCTGCTGTTTGTCTTCTAGTGAGTTGGAGCTGGCAATGACCGAGCAACTGGAGCTATCGTGGCAGAATTTGAAGCATTGCCTGCCACCAATCCTCCTTGGGCAACTGATGTCTCCGAATTTTCACTAAAGTTTCATCGGCCTCTGTATATCTGTAAAAATTTGGAGGAATTTCAAAAAGGTGCTTTACCTCATTTTCAATAAAAAACAGGCCTTCAAGTTTATTGTATAAGCTCTGTCCTGTTGGAGGCCCTGTTTCCTCAGAAGTACTGCCAGATGCAGTGATTTGATTTTCAATATAAGTTTCCATTCTGTTGGTGTACTGCTCTCTGGAGATCAGTCTTCCTGCACCGCTTAGTAGGCTGGGCAGTCCTTTTGCTTGCAGTGCTGCCATTTTGTGTTGGTATTCATCCACCTCAGCCTGTATTTCATAGCACTTCCTCTCCACAGTTTGTACATAATTCCTGAGAGTGAGTACCTTCCTAGCTGTGAGGACAGCCTCTGTTCTGTTGACTATGCCAATGGCTGCCAGTTCCTCCTTTTCTTGCCTGTTCAAAAAGTCTATCATTCTATTGGCCTGGTCAGGCCTGTTTCCCAGCGCTGTCTTGGCCCTTTGAATCTCTGTCTGTGCCTGGCCAATTAAATCCATCTGCTCATGTATGGTTTTAATTGACTTCCATTGCTTAGTGATGGATTGGTCAATTTTGGCCCATAGAATCCTTTTTATTTCAGCCATGGTGCTTTCCAGATTCAGCTCTTTCTCCAAGGCCTTTATCTTTTCCTTTAGGGCCTTTATTTCTCTGCCTTGTTCTGCCACAGTTATTTTTGATTTATCATACTTGGCATCTAATTCTGCCAATTTTTCCTTGGCCTGTTTTATTTCATTTGCCTGGAGCTCCATTTCTTTAACAGCCTTAGTCAATTCTTCCACACTTGTGCTGGGATCTGGAGCTATTGTTGTTGCCGCTGCTTCTGTTGTGGGAGCCACTGCTGCCTCTGTAGTTGTTGCAGTGGTTGAAGTAGTTGGAGGAGCTTGGGATGTAGATTCTCCCTGTTTATCTTGTAATGCCCCTTCAAGCTCTTTCTCCAAATCGAGGACCTTCTGGTTTAGCTGCATTATGAGGTCCAGTTGCTCATCAACCTGCTTTTCCTTTTGTAGCTCTGCTGTTTGAGGGTGCTCTGTGGGCAGCAGCTTTAACCTCTTCTTTAATGCATTGAGGTCATCCTCCTTTTTCTTCATAAGGGCCCTTACACCCTTTGGATCCTTAGGATCATGTCCTAGGTCGATAATAATGTCCTCAAGTGATTTTATTCTGTTGTCTTTGGCTAGGGAGGACATTCTTTCAAAATCCAACTGAGTGTTGGTATTTTTTAGTGACTCTTTTAGTTCATGGGCCATGGTTGCCCTGTCCACCAAGGTTGCATAGACCATTTCTCCAGTCTGCTTGTGGAGTTCAATTTGGTCCATGGGATGGATGTCTTTGGCTAGGACCTCCACCCTTGTCTTCACATAATCTGTCGCTGATTTTGGATGGGGCACTGTAGGTTTGAAATGGCTGAGGAGCAATTTCTCCTCTTGAATGTAATATACAGACATTAGCCTTTCTTTCTGGGCTGGTGTTGCATTAAGAAATTGTTTATAAACTTCCACCCTCAGCAAGTCATTCTATGCCTTTATTTGCTTGAAAGAAGACTTAGTGCTTTTGGGCTTCTTGCTCTGCTGAGAGGAGGAGGACACCTCCAAACCAAGTTGTAATCCCTGCTCCTGCTGAAAGGAGCTTGTACCTGTATGCTGGCTGCCCTCCCTGTCTTTCCTTGAACTGTCAAGGACTTCTTCAGTGATGTCTTCTACCTCTGGGGAGTCAGCCCTTGGCCTTTTGGTCTGGGGTTGTTGGGAGGATCCACTAGCAGGAGTGGACTCTTCTCTGTCTCTTTTTGTACCCCTCTCCTCCTGTGCTGGGGTCTGCAAAATTGGAGCTGTTTGTGGCTCAGTTTGTGGAGGGGGAGTTTGCTCTTGTTGCTGCTCTGGTTGCTGCTCTTGTTGCTGCTCTTGTTGCTGCTCACTTGAAGGGGCAGGCTTTTCTTTCACGGTTTCTTCTTCAGCACCCATTATTCCTTTCCCTTTGTCTGTACCTGGTGCTTCTGTAGAAGGTGCCTGGGTGGCTGGTGCAGTTCTTGAGGCCGAGGTCCCTTCTCCTGCTGAGTGCGGTCCTTTGAAGGGTACCTGTTGCACAGAATCTAGGTCAAGAGTCTTTTCCAGTTCCTTGACATTCTTTAGCATTGTCTCTTCTTCAGTTAATTTTTCAATTAAAGTATCCTACTGCCATTCTTGCTGGTTGGCATATTTTTCAATGTGTGGATATTTGCAATGCTTATAACCTAGTAGCCTGTACTTGACTCTTCTAGCAGTAATGAAGCCTTCAGGGTCGTAAGGGACCCACCAGAAACTATGTGATAGCTTGTATTTGTCTTTGAGGATTAGGTCAGCATCTTCCCATCCTTCTTTTTTATTCATGATGAAGGGGCCCACCTGGTGCTTGAACTTGAGATGGGCTTTCTTTTTGGAGCTGTGAAAGTGAGTGAGGTCAGAGTGAATTAACTGCCTATAATACTCCAAGGCAAATATCCTCATAGGCACATATTTTGGGAGCCTGTATGGACAGAGCTCACAGCCATAGACTCTGATGACTGTATGATCCTCATATAGGTACCAATCACCTATTTTGTAATTCTTGGAGAGCTGCAGAACTTTCTGTATTTCAGTTGATATTCTGGGAGGAGGGGACCTCATCAATAAGCAAGAGACGGGGTATACAAATTGGTCAATAAATTCACAATAGGAATAGGGTGAATTTTGGACTTTGTGATAGACAGATGTCCAGAAGATAACAGATCTTCTTTCCCCTTTATAATCCAGCTTTTTGATGTAGCATGGAAAAACCTCGGACTGATAGTACATGAAAAGGTGGTAGATATAGGATGAATACTTGAAGACACCCTGTCTGTCTACTTTGCACAACTGATCATGAATCTTGTTAGCTATGAACTTGGCAAAGTTATATTTGCGGGCAGGGGGTTGGCCTGGGCTGTAAGCAGCTAGCAATACCAGCATTGTTTCATCCACATGCTCGCTGGTTCTGTATCCCAATACATAAGCAATCATGTCCAGCAATAGTCTGCCTACCTCAGTAAAATAGACATCCAAGTAGGGAGGTGGCCCTGTGGGCTGGCATTCAGGTCTCATAAATGTCCTAGTGATCTTCTGAATATCCTCACTGGTCATCTAGGCACCAGTGTCCAGCAGATAATTCATGGAAAATGGGAACAGCAGCTCAGTTTGATCAAAGTGGAGCATCTTATTGATGGATTCAGGATTAATGTGAAAGAGGATGCTCCCAGATGGAGACTTAATAGCTCTGTGCTGCACATCATAGTTTTCAGCACATAGGCGAATAATCTCAGGAAAAACATTGATAGAGGGGAGACAGTAGTATGGCAGATTTGACTCCCATATCCCATATGTATCCTGACCATTCAGGTAGTCATCTCTTAATTGCCTGAAGGTCTGCAAAAAGTCCCTGTTACCCACAAAGTCTTCAATGAGGTAGTCCCTGTCAACAAGAGGCAAGGACTCCAGGTCTTTATTTGGTGCATTTAAAGGAGCAACACTGAGGGCTGAGGGTGCAAGAGCAGCCATTGTGTAATCTGATTTTGAACAAGGTGAGTGCAATGGTTTGCAAGGTTCCTCAGAGCTTAAGTGACTGGATGACTGTAAATAATGCTTGAAATTATCTTCAAAGTGGGATAAGCAGGCTTGGCAGACTTGTCTCTGCTGTTTTCTGGTAAATTCAGAGGGATTGTGAATTGGTGAGGATGATTGCAGAGGGTGTGCGGGCTTCAATTTGGTGACATGCAGACTTGGGCCTCCACCCGGCAAAAGGGAACAATGCCGAGCAACTCGGGGCTAAATATGTAAATTTCAAGCCGTGAATTATGGTTTGAATGTCAAATTCTTGGAGCTGGGGAAATGCAGGTTGATTTAATTGCAAATTAAGAAGTGGACAGTGTGCAATTTAGGATTTGACCGATGCTTATTGGAGAATTCGTATAGAAATGGCATGCATAGGGGCGAAACAAGGAACTTGCGGTGAATACCTGGAAAAATAGCACTGAACGACTTCGGGCCGAGCAGGGGGAGCTCGCTGCAGCTGGATTGACGAGTGATGGCAGCCGCAAATTTGAATTTGATGGCTCGGAGGCAATTTCGCGGTAAACAGGTTAACAGTGGCTGCGTCCTTTTCGCTTGAAAATGACCACAAACGGCTAGTTTGGCTGTTTTTAACGACAAATTTGGGCAAAAAGGGTCATTGGCGCTTTTTCCGCCAATGACGTCAGCATGACGTCATGGCGGGCCCGGGGTACGGAGGGTGACGTGGACGCTGAGCTGGAGGCCAGCGTGGACGGACACGGTGGCGGGCGGAGAACAGTGGCAGGGCGACGTGGAGGGCCACGGGGCGCCGGGGCGGGCGGAGGAGGCACGACGTCATGATGACGTGTGGGTGACGTGGTGCCGCAGGGGTGGTATTAGGGAGGTGGTAAGCGGTCTCCCCGCACCACCTTTGGTGATAGGCGGTATCGGGGAGGGGGGCTCCGAACAACCCCAGCGCATGCCACGCGTCCTGGGTACGGCCCCCATTACCGCCCTCTCCCCGGACGTGAAAGGGAGGCAGGTCGGGATCCGATATTGACCGCCCACCCTTAGATCTGGGGTGGCGGAAGATCAACGGTTGGCGGGTATTCTTGATCAAAGGTGCAGTTTCGGGTTGGGTCCCGCCCAATTATTAAAATATTCGATTTAATTTTTGTGGCGCGGGACTATAGGTTTTGGGTTTTTCATGGGTTTTTTCGGGGTATGGGTTAATCTGTGGGGGGAAAGAGGGTTTAAAGTGGGTTTAAGCAGAGGGAAAGGGGCCTTTTGTGAAATTTTTCGAAAAGAGGGGAGAGGATGGATTAGGGGGAAGTTATTACCTTAACCAGAGGTTAGAGTAATCCCATGACAGGGTTGACCATAGTCCCTGGTGGACTAATGTCTCCCTTAGCAAATTTATTTAGCTATAGTGCTAACAAGGGGGGATATTATACATGTTTAGGGGTTTATACACCATGGTGTTACAATAGTAGGGAAAAGGGGAACATAGGGGATTTAGATAATAAGAAGTTAGGGGTTAATATGAAGGGGGGGAAGGGGGTGAGAGGGTGAAACACTAAGTTTATATGAAAACAACTTAGTTTAGAGAGTAGATCAAAATAAAAAGAATTTTAGACAAGAAATGTGGCTCTTAAAGAACCAAGAACCAACATAAGACCTTGAATTCTTTCATGAAGGCAACTGGTGTGGGGATGTTAGTAATGAATGTGAAGGGGGGGAAACAGGAAGTTAGACATGCTCCTTTGCTTTGCTGCAACATGATGGAGAAGAGAAGCTTCTCTATGCCTTGATGTTTCTTTCATGTTAGACCAGCAAGATTCAGTTGAAATGAATGACATTTCTGCAACCCCATCTACCTACCCATCTACTTGCCTAGCATTTTTTGTTTCTTCATGGAGGGTGCACTTAGGCTTGCAGACCCTTATGTGCCTTTTTCTTTTCTTTTGGCTTTTTATTTTGATTTTCTATCTAGAACTATCCTTATTGCTTCCAGGGTCCCAGATTAAACAGTTGGGAACCTTCTTTTTCTACCTAACTACTTTGTCTGCCAAGATTGAACTGTTTGGACAGACTTCTTTCTCTAATCTATAACAAAAATTGAAACATGGCCTGACCCAGCTTAAGCTGTTGGATCACCCATTGGGAGATAGGGCAGCATCAACCAAATGCAAATGTGTGTCTTCCATCAGAATATGAGATCTTTGCATCCCCAAAGTAGATCATATTGGCACTTCCCATGCCAATCATGAAAAATGAAACCTATTGGTATAGGTAGCTAACAATGGCAACCAGGAAGCATACCACTCACAACTATAAAGATGGAAGTGTTGTTGCCCCTAGTCTTCCACAACCTATAAGGTTGACACCACAACAATTGGAAGAAAAAAGAGAAAAAGGGCTTTGTTACAGTTGTGATAGCAAATACACTAAAGGTCATAAGTGTGCCGAGAAGAAATTATTCTACATAGATTGTGAAGAGGAAGAAGAAAAGGAGCAAGAATGGTCAAAAGAAGAGGATACACTCCAGGAACAAAGCCTAGATGAAGAACAATTAAATCTGACCATATCTTGTAATGCACGGGCAGGAATTACCACTCCTCAAACCATAAAGATAGAAGGACAAATCAAGAAGAAAAAGGTAATAGTGTTGATTGATTCAGGAGGCACCCACAATTTTATTCATTGTAGGGTAGCAAAAGAATTGAATTGCTTCCCATATCCAGCACCAGAGTGTCAAGTGATGATTGCAAATGGAGGAACAATAAATTTCTCTGGAAGGTGCCATAATATCAAGCTATCCATGGGAGATTATGTATTGACTAGCCCAATGCTTTCCATTCCAATGGGAGGTGCTGATGTTGTACTAGGAGTCCAATGGCTACAATCCTTGGGTACAATAGCTTTTAATTTTCAAGAACTTTTCATCAAATTTTCTACGGAAGGAAAGGAAGTTGAATTAAGGGGTATTGCAGGGAAACCAGGAAAGATAATCAGCTCTAATAGTATGACAAAGCTTCTAAAAAAGGAGAAAAGAGGTGTAATTGCACAATTATGTTCGCTAGATGTTTCCACATCGGAATCATCTATTTCTCTAGATCTCCAAAAAGTCTTGGACAATCATTCCAGGGTATTTGAGACTCCCAAAGGTCTCCCACCTATGCGTGACCATGATCATGCTATTCATTTGATTCCAGGAAGTGTTCCTCCAAACATCAGGCCGTACAGATATCCCTATGTCCAAAAAAGTGAAATTGAACGTATGGTTGCAGAAATGCTAGAGGCTGGTATAATTCAACCGAGTCAAAGTTCTTTCTCTGCTCCAGTAGTATTGGTGCACAAGAAGGATGGATCATGGCACATGTGTCTAGATTATAGGGAGCTCAACAAGCTCACTATTAAAGATAAGTTCCCCATTCCTGTCATTGATGAATTACTGGATGAATTGCATGGATCAATTTACTTCACCAAGTTGGATCTTCGTTCAGGATATCATCAAATCAGAATGAAGATTGAAGACATTCCGAAAACAAAATTTAGAACTCGTGAGGGTCATTATGAATTTTTGGTCATGCCTTTTGGCCTTACCAATGCAGCTTCAACATTTCAAGGTTTGATGAATTCAATTTTCAAACCATTCCTTAGAAAATTTGTGTTAGTATTTTTTGATGATATACTAATCTACAGCAAGTCTTGGAAGGATCATGTTGAACATGTTGACAGGGTGCTACAACTATTGGAGGAGAAACAATTATATACAAAAATATCCAAATGTTTCTTTGGAGTCCAGGAGGTGGAATATTTGGGTCATATTGTATCTCATGAAGGAGTTAAGGTAGACCCTAGCAAAATTAAAGCCATTAAGGAATGGAAAATCCCCACATCCATAAAGCATCCGCGAGGATTTCTTGGGTTGACAGGGTATTATCGCAAGTTTGTTAAGAATTATGGGAGAATAGTAGCACCTCTAACAACATTATTGAAGAAAGATGCACTTTCATGGACTCCGGAAGCAATAAAGGCCTTTGAACATCTTAAAGAGGCAATGTGCCAAGAACCGGTCTTAGCTACACCGGACTTCACAAAAACCTTTATTGTGGAATGTGATGCTTCAGGAAATGGAATTGGTGTTGTCCTAATGCAAGATGAAAGACCCATTGCTTTTGAAAGCTGTCCAATCAAGGGAAAGTTTTTAAGCAAAGCTATTTATGAGAAGGAAATGTTGGCAATACTCCATGCACTTAAGAAATGGAGACCCTACCTAATGGGAAGACACTTCAAGGTAAAAACGGAACATGATAGCCTTAAATACTTTTTAGAACAAAGATTATCCTCTGAAGAGCAACAAAAGTGGGTCACAAAGATGTTGGGTTATGACTTTGAAATCATCTACAAAAAAGGGAAGCAAAATGTGGTGGCAGATGCACTCTCAAGAAAGGATGAGGATGTGGAAGCATTGTTGTGCGCCATTTCTATTATCCAACCAGATTGGATAAATGAAGCAAGGGAGGAATGGAAGAATGACGAAGAAGTTTGGGCACTTATTCGAAAGCTACAACAAGATTTCAGTACGTCTGATACATTTAGCTGGCAAAATGATTCGTTATGGTACAAAGATCGCTTATACCTCTGTAAGAATTCCCAGCCAAAACAAAAGATTTTTATGGAATTGCACACTTCGCCCTTAGGAGGGCACTCAGGATTTTTAAAAACTTACCACAGGGTTAAGAAGGAATTTTTTTGGGATGGCCTTAAATCAGATATTCAAAAGTTTGTGGTGGAATGTTTGGTTTGCCAACAAAATAAAGTTGAAACAATTAAGACACCAGGCCTACTACAACCTTTACCAATTCCAAGCCAACGTTGGGAGGAGGTTTCAATGGATTTTATCACAGGTTTACCTAATTCTGACGGAAAAAGTGTCATCATGGTGGTAGTTGATAGACTTACCAAGTATGCACACTTTTGTGCATTATCACATCCATCTAAAGCCAGTACAGTTTCTACTGCATTTATGGAAACAATTCAAAAGCTACATGGAAACCCAAAGATTATTTTAAGTGACAGAGATCCCATTTTCACTGGAAATTTTTGGACAGAATTATTTTCTTGTCTTATTAGTCAATTAGCTCATAGCTCGTCTTATCATCCTCAATTTGATGGGCAAACTGAGAGAGTAAAAAAATGTTTGGATGGATATCTTCGTTGCTTTGTATCTGATAAACAGACACAATGGGTCAAATGGTTGCCTCTGGCTGAATGGTGGTATAAAACTTCCTTCCATACAGCAACAAAAATGACCACATTTATGGCACTTTATGGGTATCAACCACCATCCATCACATCATATTTAAGAGAAAATTCTAAGGTTTAGGCAGTGGAACATCACATCGAACATCAACAACAAGTCCTCCAACTCTTAAAGGATAACCTCGTGTTGGCACAAAATAGAATGAAACAACAGGCAGATCAACTCGCAGTGAATGAAGTTTTGATGTAGGTGATTGGGTATTCCTACGGCTACAACCATATAAGCAAATGTCCCTAAAGAAAGCTAAGAAGGATAATAAATTATCACCAAAGTATTATGGTCCGTACAAGGTGTTGCAAAAGATTGGTACTATGGCATACAAATTGGAGCTTCCTGCAGCTTCTCGATTGCACC
This sequence comes from Pinus tabuliformis, assembly GCA_031772625.1. Taxonomy (NCBI): domain Eukaryota; kingdom Viridiplantae; phylum Streptophyta; class Pinopsida; order Pinales; family Pinaceae; genus Pinus; species Pinus tabuliformis. The sequence continues at coordinate 61,973,764 of CM062805.1, read as the reverse complement.
CAGTTTTCCATGTTTCATGTTTAAAGAAGGTTATAGGCGACAAGCTCCCAGTTCATACAATATTGCCAGAACTTGACGAGGAAGGAAAAATTATATTGGAACCGGAAGCAGTCACAGAAACAAGAACTCGATAGCTACGAAATCGATCAATTTCAGAGTATCTTATCAAGTGGAAGAACTTATCTGCTGAAGATTCCACATGGGAGGATGAGAATTTTATGCAGAAGTATCCAGAACTACTCAAGCGTTGAGGAAAACACTTTTTTGAAGGAGAGGGGCATGTTGGGTCCCTATAATACTAGTGATTACCCCATTACTATTGTATTTATACCCCTTATTTATTGTTGTTCCCCTATTACCCCCATATTGTTATTTCTGTGCCCCATAGAATCCCTCTATTGTTATTTTTGTGGCTTTATATTATTATTGTTAGGTCGGCTAGATTATATTGTGACTCCTTAGACTCCTATATATAGAAAGGAGGTTTTGTCATTTGAATCATCCAAGAATTGTTCATTTATGTAATGTAAAGGAGGTTGCCCCCTTGAAGAGGCTGAATTCTAAGGCGTTGATCTACCTTTTCTATCTTTTCTTGAGCTGGTTTCATAACAAAAACTCACCATGTAGTATAAGGGCTTCGCGATGAAGCCCGTTCCTTTTTGTAAACGCATATAATATTGTAAAATTTGAATATTTTTTTACCATATTCCCTTGTATTTTCGAAACCATGGTATTAGGTCCATGGTAATGTAGTGATGTAATCCCTCGATGTAATAGTGTATATAGGGATGAATAATAAAGCAGGTAGCCTTCAAGAATCACATAATGTATTGAATGGTTGTATTTTGGTGAATTTGTGTTTTGGGAAAGAAGGGGAGGCTTTGCAGCTAAGTGCGTAGATGCCTGGTTTAGCAACTTAGTGCGTAGGTGAAGAATTTTTTGTTGTACAAAATTATTTGTTATATGCTATAGTTGTTGTGGACTTAGTCCCACTTTTGGATGAACCACGATAAAATATGTGTCTTCATGTGCTGATTTGCTTATATCTACAATTGATTTCAGTACTCTGAAGTTTATGTATGTTTATGATATGTTTAAGTGATGAATGTAATTCTGAAAATTAATATATAATTTCGAAGTAGAATTAGTTTATGTGTTAAAACATATGAAAATAAAAAATTGCCACATCACAGTATCCCTCAAGGCTGTAGAAACCTGGTTATGAAACCTCCCATAGTCACTTTAGGTGAGATTGCGACTTTCTTGCAGGTTGTTTTCGAAAGGGCCAGTGATTGAGGGTTTTGTCGGTGTGCAATAAAGAATCGAACCTGGGTCAGCCCAACCTAATCCAACATCATCTCACCACAACCTACACCATTCCTAGAAAATTTTGAAAAAACATCCAAAACAGATCCTATAAACTTTTGAAAACCATCCAAAACAGAGTAATCATGCCTACAATACCTCACTTCCTGATAAATATCCCCAGCTCTGCTTATACTATACATTCTAATCCATGCCTGTGTCCATGAGCATCTTGACAACATGGGCATATCCCACTTGTCTATAATGTTACAACCATTTATGCCCATGGCTCCCTGAAGATCGACTCCACCTCCATCTTGATTTCCAAATTTTAAATATATATAGAAGGGTTATGGATCTAAATATCTTGTGGTCCACACACTATAGCATACTGTCCATGGCTTTATTTGCTAGCATTTACTCACATATTCCTCCATCACATGTGGTTTCATAACCAATTTCCTTCATGTCACTTTATTTGTCAGACCATATAAACCCTTGGTGAGAAAGGAATCCCTTTAAAGACAATATCTATCTATGATTACAAATGTATTTTTAATCCTATAGATATAATACCTACAAAGAAATTCTAAAAATATATATATATACAATGGTTAGAACAAAAAATATACACATAGATTTTTCTCTTGGAACCCAAAACTAGGAAAATCTGCGTTATTTTTCACTACATTCCTTTCGATATTACAATAAATTTTATGCATGTCAAAGAATTCATCAACCCCCAATCCATTAAGAATTTAATATAACATAACGATATTTCCCTTAACTAGATCTACAAAATAATCGGAAAGACCATCATGCATAAAACCGTGAACAAAACTGCCCAAAATAATTCTTTCGAGGCACTGCTCTAAACCCTATGCAGGGGGGACTATATCCTCAAACTAAGGGGCCTGCCAAGCCCCCCTTGAACCTCCATTTTCATGGTGCATATAAGTTATGTAAAGGATTTAACACACACCCAACATTCTCCCACTTCTTTTTTTCCTTTCACACAAGGGGCCAAAGGAGTACATAGTGATAAGTTTAAGGCAATAATGCACATTGTTTCTCTATACCAAGAGAACTTTTTAGTGCTCACAGATTTGGTCAATGCATTTGCGACATTCTTTAAAGTGTCCACCTTTCCTAGAAACATCTTTTTGTCTTAAACCATATCCTTGATGAAGTGATATTGAAAATCTATATGTTTTTTCTTCGAACAATAAGTAGATATTTGCTAATAAAATTATACTTTGGTGCTAGAAATGTGTTTTCAATGATGGAAAATGTGATAAGGATGAACGAAAAGGCAAACAAGATGATGGGATATTGTGAGAATATTTTTTCAAGGAGGTACTCATTCATGTCCGGTATTGATAGGGGGTTACTACATAAGGAGGAAATCACGTGTCAATAATGGTGTATCAAGATAAAATGTAATGAAATGGAAAAGGAAAAGAAGACCGCAAAAGAAGGAATATCAACACATGTATGGGCAAGGAAACGCTCATATGTTTCTAAGAAAATCGGTGAACAATAGTGGTGGAGCTAATTGGTGAAGGTGCATAAAATTTGGAGTCATTCCTTGTATATAAATTCACCTTAAATGTAATTGGAACCAACTCAAATGGTATAACTCTAAAAGAGATTTATAGTGGTATGTTGAAGTTCATAAATGGTATCCTGGATTGAAAGTTATTCCCAATCAAAGGTAGGTACCCCAAAGTGAAATTTGTAGAGCGAATAATGGTTGGAGGACCTTTGGAGCAAGTTTAGTTTGGAATGCATTTCCAAACGTGATCGAGTCTTGGCATAGTGGCCAAACCAAAGGACTAGGAAAAATGTGGCTCTAAATGAAATGGTGGGAACCATTTCTTATTGGCTTGTGGTGGATCCCACATAATAAATCATACAATGGGTGTTTCCCCTGATAGTTGAAAGTTGTAGACAGATGTGACCGTCCAGGATGGCGCAAGTATGGCTAGACATGGGTTAGAGCAGTGCAATGAAATATTTTTTATTAGTTGTTGATGGAGCCCCCTATATAGTTCATTATGATGAGATTAGCTCAAAGGAAATTAAAAGTGTGCACAAATGAACACCTAGGATGGCATAACTCTAGGTGGGGTCAATAGGTGCAGGTGCATTTTAATTAGTTGAGTTTAAAAGGGGAGGCCCACTAGACAACTAAGCCAGGGAAGGCTAGCCAAAAAGAAATAATTTTTCTCACATAGGTGAATGCCAAGGAGGATTAAGTGTTTGGTTAGCATGGTGAAGTAGAGAAACAACAGGCCCAATAGAAAGGTAGTTAGGCAAACATGCCATTCACAATAGTGAATAAAAGCTTGAATCTGGTGGTTTTTCATTTGAAATTTTAACAAAGGAATTCGTTGAAAAACAAGATCCCTAGGACCATTTTCTCTCTCTTCCTTTGGATACACATGGAAACATTTTAGTGGACAATGATGGTGTCATCATGATGTCAAACCAGGGGACACGTGGCATGCATATTTGGCCTTTTTAGGTACACTAGTGGGTGAAATATAGGTAACAAGTGTCACTCCTCTGGAGGTACCACATGGAATTTATAATAAAAGCATGACATCATCCTGAAAGGTTTATAAAGTGCATAGAGGAAGATCCTCTAGGCTAGCTAGGCAACGTGAAATGTGACATTGACAACATTAGCCCGACCTGTTCGTTGATTGGTGCGTAGGTGCAGTAGGTGGAGCCATAGGGACATGTAATCCCATACTAGTGACCCTAGAAGATTTATAAGGTTCACATTAAAGATTCTTTGGGTTTATTGGGTGTTAGGTGCAAGTGGAAGTTGATAGAAACAATTCACCCAGACTTGTAGTTGATTGGCTCACAAGTGTGGTGGTGGTACCCATTGCAACACCTCATCTCGGTCTCTGAACCTTGGAAGGTTTCAAACAAGCACGAAAAATAAAGATCTCACATGAAAAAGTTATGGGAAATGGTGGTGTATTATATAGCAACCAATGAACAATGAGATTGAAGGTAATGGCAGGCCCACATGGGCATGTAATCTTGTAAGGCTATGAAGCTGAGGCTAAGGCTAAAAGCACTAGGACATGTGTTTTTTTTTTGGCATGATGACCAAGCGTAGGGAATGTGTTTGTAATGTAAAATAAGCCCTCAAGGATTTCAGTACATTGGACTTGATGAATTCATGTTTTTGAAACATTTTATATATAAAAAGAGATTTGGCCCGAGAGTTATACAAAAGTCCTCTAGGTGTATAACAAAGGATTTAAGCTTATATAAAGTGCCTAGGCCATAATAGATCTATGGTCATAATTTAAGAGTTTGTGCCTATATTTAAGGCCTTGGATGAATGAGTTGGTAGAATACTTTAAAATCCTTTGGGGCTAAAACAAAGTGATTATGGTCCAGGCTTAATGGTAAAGAATGAATAGGTCAACATCGTTAACTGTGGCATATTTGGGTGTCTAAACCCACCAAACTGGAAATGCTAAAATTGCATAAACAAGGAACAAATTGGAAACTTATAATGGTAGAAAAAATAGTTAAGAGATATATTTGGCAGTTTGGATAAATCTAGAGATTCACTAGAAATAGAAAGTCCCAACGAAATCCTGTAAAAATTCCAGAATAGCAAAATTGAGTTGTTTAACTAAGTTTTTCTTGTAGGGACATGTAAGGATTTTTTTAAGACTTTAATATCACATTTAGAAGACTTTATAGAAGCAAAAAAAAGGGAAAAAATAAAGATTCATGGAAGCATAGAGATGAAGATAAAAAAATCTTCAATTCTATTTTAGTCGCTATATGAAGACCCAAAACTTTTAAGTTGTATATCTAAATTTTGGGTCCCCCTATGCTTTCCAATGTATTAATAGATATCCCTATTGACCATAATGCTAAAAACCATTTAATAACTTGGCCATCATTTGTTAGATCCTTATAATACTAGTGATTCCTTCATTACTATTGTCATTGTATCCCTTATTGTTATTGTCGTGCCCCTATTGTCCCCATATCGTTATTATTATGCCCCATATAATCCCTCTATTGTTCTTTTTGTACCTTTATATTATTATTTTTAGGTTCGCTGGTTATATTGTGACCCCTTAGGCTCTTATATATAGAAAGGGGGTTTTGTCATTTGAATCATCCAAGGCTTGTTCACTTGTGTAATGTAAAGGAGGTTTCCCCCGCAAAGAGGCTGAATTTTAAGGCATTGATCTATATTTTCTATCTTTTTGTGAGTTGGTTTCATAACATTTGGTATTAGAGATTTGGATTCTAGGGTTTTGCTGCTCCAAACAGGTCATCATGGAATTTTCGTTATAACTTTTTTCTGCAACGTTTCAGAAACTATAAAAAAACCATTTTTTGACTAAATCATGTTGAATCTGTGGCCCGAATTTCAGATTTTGGCTCGCTATATTTTTAGAGATATGATATGAGGAAGTTATGGTTTCTGCAAGCTCTAGAATTTCATCTAAAATAGGTCATCATGGAATTTTCACTATAACTATTTCAGTACGAAGTTTCATAAGCTAAAAAAAACATTTGAGAAGAAATCTGTTTGAACCTTGGCTCCGAATTTCAGATCTTGTCTTGCTATATTTTCAGAGATATAATCTGAGGAAGTTAGGGTTTTTGCAGACCCTCGAGTTACATTCCAAATAGGTCACCTTGGTAAAATCGTCATAACATTCGCTCTGAGCATCAAATTGAATTTTCGTAAGAAGTTATAGAAAGAGGATGGGCTGTAGTTTTTTTGGGTATCACTTTGAGAACCTAAGGTTGAAAAAGTGACCCGAGGAACGTCGTACAAGTTCGCTCTATTGAAGCAATTTATACTTAGGTCATGGTGGGAGATTTGGCATAACTCTTCATTGGAGAATCCAATATTCATCAAACTTGCGGGGTTAGAAAGATTGCTTAGAGGGTTACTATAGGAAGCAATTTCAGACCTAGGAGATCCAAAATTGCAGATATACGTCAGATCAATATCAAGCTCCTATAAAGTGAAAAAAGGTGTGTAGTTTTTTTAATTTTTTTGCATAAGCTTGGTTTGAAAAAGTAGTTTGAAGGAATTCAAAGGGCATATTGAACCATTATTCTCGATAATTGATGCCCTGAAGAAAGAAAATGGAAACACATAGTAAGCAACCTGAAAGCTCTAGCATGACTCATGAAGAAGAGGAAGAAATGCAACATGATATATCAAAATTATGAGACCAAGAGAAATAAATTTCACTCGTACAAAAATTAATAGAAAATAAGGTGGATGGTTTAAAGAAAGACATAGAAGCTAATATGGACGGTTTAAAGAAAGGCATGGAAGCTAATATGGATGGCTTAAATAAAGGCGTAGAAGATAAGATGAATGACGTGGAAGCTAATATGGATGGATTGGAAGCTAATATAGATGGCGTGGAAATGAAGATGGATGGCATGGAAGCTGATATGGATGGCTTAAAGAAAGGTGTATAAGATAAGATGAATGACGTGGAAGCTAATATGGATGGAGTGGAAGCTAATATGGATGGCGTGGAAGTGAAGATGGATGGCATGGAAGCTAAGATGGATGATTTAAAGAAAGGCATTGAAGATTTGTAGACAGATTTGAAGACAAATTTTCCAAAGTTTCTACAAGAAATTCTTACTATCGGGGAAAGGGTAGTAAAGGAAACTCATGATGAGAACAAAATAAATGTTAATCATGATTTCATAGACTCTAATGTTGGATCAAAGAACCACCATGTTCCAAAGATCGATATGAGGAATTTTGATGGCAAGGATCCCGAAACATGGATACTAGAGATGGAGAAATGTTTTGATCTCCATAATGTGCAAAACACATAAAAGGTATGCAATGCAGCTTTATATTTGGAGCCAAATTAGTTTTTATGGTATTGATGGCTTTCCTCTAGTAAAAAAATTGTCACTTGGGCTATTTTTACGGATGAAATGATAGCACATTATGAGGATACAAAAAGCAACACTTTTTTTAGCCAATTGATAAATATCAAACAAAAGGGTTCAATGATGGAGCCAATTGAGGCCTTCCAAAAACTGAATATAAGGGTAAAATATATTCCAGAGGAGCATTGATGTGTTCATAGGGACTTTAAAAGATAACATCCAACATGAGGTTCACCTTTGGGAACCAAATTCATTGGAGAATGCATTCAGGTTGGCAAGAAAAAGGGAAAGCAAAATTATGGAAACAAGGAATCCTACCACTCAGAACATAAAGATGTAAGTGTTACTTCCTCTAGCCATCCACAACCTACGAGGTTAAAACCACAACAATTGGAAGAAAAAAGAGAAAAAGGGTTTTGTTATAACTGTGATAGAAAATACACTAAAGGTCATAAGTGTGTCGAAAAGAAATTATTTTACATAGATTGTGAAGAGGAGGAAGAAAAGGAACAAGAAACATCAAAAGAAGAGGATATACACCATGAACAAACCATAGAAAAAGAAGAAATGAATCCGACCATATCTTGTAATGAATTGGCTGGATTTACCACTCCTCAAACTATCAAGATAGAAGGGCATATCAAGAATAAAAAGGTAATAGTGTTGATTGATTTGAGAAGTACCCATAATTTTATTCATTGTAAGATAGCCAAGGAATTGAGTTGCTTCATATATCCAACACCAGAGTGTCAAGTGATGGTTGCATGTCGAGGAACCATAAAATTCTCAAGAAAGTGCCATAATATCAAGCTACCCATGGGAGAATATGTATTGAACAGCCCAATGCTTTCCATTCCAATGGGTGGTGCTGATGTTGTATTAGGAGTCCAATGGCTACAATCCTTGGGTACAATAGCTTTTAATTTTCAAGAACTTTTCATGAAATTCTCTTCAGAAGGAAAGGAAGTTGAATTAAGGGGTATTGCAGGGAAACCAGGAAAGATAATTAGCTCTAATGGAATGACAAAGCTTCTAAAGAATGAACAATGAGGCATAATTGCACAATCATGTTCAATAGAGGTTGCCACATCTAAATCATCCATTTCTTCAGATCTCCAAAAAGCCTTGGACAATCATTCCAAGGTATTTGAGACTCCCAAAGGCCTCCCACCTATTCATGATCATGATCATGCTATTAATTTGATTCCAGGAAGTGTTCCTCCAAACATCAGGCATTACACATATCCCTATGTCTAAAAGAGTGAAATTCAACATATGGTTGCAGAAATGCTAGAGGCTGGCATAATTCAACCTAGTCAAAGTTCTTTCTCTACTCCGGTAGTATTGGTTCACAAGAATGATGGATCATGGCACATGTGTCAAGATTATAAGGAGCTCAAAAAGCTCAATATTAAAGATAAATTTCCCATTCCTGTCATTGATGAATTATTTGATGTATTGCATGGATCAATTTACTTCACCAAGTTGGATATTTGTTTAGGATATCATTAAATCAGAATGAAGACTGAAGACATTCCAAAAATAACATTTAGAACTCATGAGGGTCATTATGAATTTTTGGTCATGCCTTTTGGCCTTACTAATGCACCTTCTACATTTCAAGGATTGATGAATTCCATTTTCAAACCCTTCCTTAGAAAATTTGTTTTAGTATTTTTTGATGATATACTAATCCACAACAACTCTTGGAAGGATCATGTCCAAGTTGTTGACATGGTGCTCAAACTATTGGAGGATAAACAATTATATGAAAAAAACTCCAAATGTTTCTTTGGAGTACAAGAGGTGGAATATCTAGGTCATATTGTATCTCATGAAGGTGTTAAGGTAGACCCTAGTAAAATTAAAACGATTAAGGAATGGAAAATCCCCACATCCATAAAGCATCTACAAAGATTTCTCGGGTTGATAGGGTATTATCACAAGTTTGTTAATAATTATGGGAGAATAGCAACACCTCTAACAACATTATTATAGAAAGATACATTTTCGTGGAGTCCAGAAGCAATGAACGCCTTTGAGCATATTAAAGAGGCAATGTGCCAAGCACGAGTCTTAGCTACACCGGACTTCACAAAAACCTTTGTTGTGGAATTTGATGCCTCAGGAAATGAAATCCGTGATGTTTTAATGCAATAAGAAAGACCCATTGCTTTTGAAAGTCGTCCAATCAAAGTAAATTATTTACACAAAGCTATTTATGAGAAGGAAATGTTGGCAATACTACATGCACTTAAGAAATAGAAACCCTACCTAATGGGAAGACACTTCAAGGTAAAAACAAATCATGATAGTCTTAAATACTTTTTAGAAAAAAGATTATCTTCAAAAGAGCAACAAAAATGGGTCACAAAGATGTTGGGTTATGACTTTGAAATCATATACAAAAACGGGAAGCAAAATTTTGTGGCACATGCACTCTCAAGAAAGGATGAGGATGTGGAAGCATTTATTTGCGCCATTTCTATTATCCAACTAGATTGGATAAACGAAGCAAGGGATGAATGGAAGAATGACAAGGAATTGTGGGCACTCATTCAAAAGATACAACAAGATCCTAGTACATATAATACATTTAGCTGGAAAAATGGTTCGTTATGGTACAAGGATCGGTTATACCTATGTAAGAATTCCCAACTCAAACAAAAGATACTTAAGGAATTGCACATGTCTCCCTTAGGAGGTCACTTAGGATTTCTAAAAACCTACCACAGGGTTAAGAAGGATTTTTTTGGGATGGCTTTAAATCGGATATTCAAAAGTTTGTGGAATAATGTTTGGTTTTCTAACAAAATAAAGTTGAAACAATTAAGACCCCAGGACTATTACAACCTTTATCTATTCCAAGCCAATGTTAGGAGGAGTTTTCAATGGATTTTATCACAGGTTTACACAAGTTCAAAGGAAAGAGTGTTATCATCGTGGTAGTTGATAGAGTTACCAAGTATACACACTTTTGTGCATTATATCATCGATTTAAAGCGAGTATAGTTTCTACTGCATTTATGGAAATAATTCAAAAGCTACATGGAAACCCAAAGAATATTGTACAGAGATCCCATTTTCACTGGAAATTTTTGGATAGAATTATTTTCTTGTCATAGTAATCAGTTAGCTCATAGCTCATCTTATCATCCTCAATTTGATGGGAAAAATGAGATAGTAAATAAATGTTTCGAAGGATATCATCATTGCTTTGTATCTAATAAACAGACACAATGGGTCAAATGGTTTCCTCTAGCTGAGTGGTGGTATAACACTTCCTTCCATACTAAAAAAAAATAACTCCATTATGGCACTTTATAGATATCATCCACCATCCATCACATCATATTTAAGAGAAAATTCTAAGTTTCAAGTAGTGGAAGTTCACATCGAGCATCAGCAACAAGTTCTCCAACTCTTAAAGGATAACCTCACTTTGGCGGGGAATAGAATGAAACAACAGGAAAATCAACATTGCAGCGAAAGAAGTTTTGATGTAGGTGATTGGGTATTCCTACGACTACAACCATATAAAAAAATGTCCCTCAAGCAAGCTAAGAAGGATAATAAATTATCACCAAAGTATTATGGTTCATACAAGGTGTTGCAAAAGATAGGTACTATGGCATACAAATTCGAGCTTCCTGTAGCTTCTCAAGTGCACCCAGTTTTCCATGTTTAATGCTTAAAGAAGGTTATAGGTGACAGGTTTCTAGTGCAAAAAATATTCCTAGAACTTGATGAGAAAGGAAAAATAATCTTCAAACCTGAAGTGGTCAAAGAAAAAAGAACTCGACAGCGACGAAATCGATCGATTTCAGAGTATCTCATCAAGTGGAAGAACTTACACGTTGATGATTCCACGTGGGAGGATGAGAATTTTATATGGAAGCCCCCAGAACTACTCAAGCGCTGAGGACACCACTTTTTTGAAGGAGAGGGGCATGTTAGGTCCCTATAATGCTAGTTATTCCCCCATTACTATTGTCGTTGTATCCCTTATTGTTATTGTTGTGCCCCTATTGTCCCCATATTGTTATTATTATGCCCCATATAATCCATCTATTGTTATTTTTGTGCCTTTTTATTATTATTGTTAGGTGGGATGGTTATATTGTGACCCCTTAGACTCATGTATATAGAAAGGAGGTCTTGTCATTTGAATCATCTAAGAATTGTTCATTTGTGTAATGTAAAGGAGGTTGCCCCCTCGAAGAGGTTTAATTCTAAGGAGGTGATCTATCTTTTCTATCATTTTGTGAGTTGGTTTCATAACATCATCGAAGCTCAAATTTTTGTATGATTCATGAGGAAATAGTCTAATCTTACCTATCACACTTCATCTTCGACATTTGGGTTTAGGACATTTTGCATTCATTCATTGCTAAGGATATTTCAACATTGTTCCTCCATGTTTTCTTATTTGAGTAGAAATTATCTTATTTCAATACTTATGTGTGCCTTTTTTATGTCTATCTTTTTTAATGAAATTAAAATCATAATGCAATGCTTAATACAATTAAAAATGTCTCTTAATGGGAAACATATATCATTATGTCAAGTTTTATAAGATGCATCATAAGCCATCTATGGTTCAATGTTGGCATACTATTGCAAGAGTCAACCAGGCTTCATCCACACCTGAATCCACATGAAATAATGAGTTTGAACTTCCCACCATTTGGAATATCCTTATGCTCCTTTCTCTATGATTTTTTGGGGTGTGGTTGCTCATTTGACCTATCTATGGTTTCCCTAGGGTCTAGACAATATAACCCTCAAGTTTTACAAGTTAGGTTTCCTCACTTAGTCACACGTTTCATGATTCAATATGAAATTCTTAAGTGTGACCTTCTCATTGGAAACTAAAATTTTGACCTGTGACTAGCCACTAAAATTTTGATTTTCAACTTACTATAGAATCTCATTCCTTATAGTTGCAAATAACATTTCTAGTTCATAGTAGTTTGGCACTGACATCTAAAAGTGTGAATTGTGACTGGATTGTCCCTAACACATGCAATAAAGATAACACACATATTTAAATTATGACTACCTTATCGAGCCTTTGTTGATGTGATTTGTTACTGATCCCTAGATCTGCGACCTGCAATTAGTCACTAGATTTGCGATTTGCGACCTCGCTACTTTTGCATCATGTAATTACAAGCTGTTTCTATGTCTCTCCATATTCATATCACTTCAGCTTCCCTGACCCTTTGTCTTCCTCAATCCTCAACTTTATATGCATATTTCCCCTTTGTATTTTACACCTAGACTCTATCATTCTTCATCCTTTAAATATCCCTCTTATGCCCTCACTCTCCAAGGTGTCCTTTCCTTGCAATCATTACACTTGTTCAACATGCAATTTCTTCTTATACTTGAACCTTCACCCTTCACGACTACTAGCTGACATAGAGACTTACACTTTGAGAATGAAAAGGACTCTTTGGCCCTTAATAATTATTTCCATCGCCAGCAGTCATTTCCTACCCTCTATGGTTGTGACTTGCGACTAGATTTGGACTTCTTTCTCCCTCAAGTCATATGTCGCACTTTTAGTCACTAACATTGTGACTTGAAGATGCAACAAACACTATGAAGAGGAAATTAAATGAACACTATGAAGAGGAAATACAATCATCACTTGAAGAGGATTAGTGTGGCCAACACTGCGACTTCAAAATGTGACTAGCCTCTGCTAATGCAATTGCAACTAGCCTACTAGCCTCTACTGGTGTGCTTTGCGACTAGCCTGTATTAATGTGATTTGAAACTTACTCATTTCCATTTAAAATTCAAAGTGAAACTAATATTTTTCTCATCACATGCAACAAAGCCAACTCTCACTTTGAAAATGTCACTACCACTAGAAATTGCAACTGTAACTAGAAGGTACCACTAGCACTATAAATTTCTATTGTGACTACAAGGGTGACTATGACTAGGAAGTCACACTCTGACCACAAGGAATCTGAAAGGTCACAAGGAATGCAAGAGGTCAAAGGGAAGGTGAAAAGCCACCTCCCCATCTATATAAATATACCCTCATGCCTCATTTATTAGGGACTTTAGCACTTGAGATGGGACTCACATTAGATAGTTGATTTGAGCTTAAGGAGCTATAGGCACTCAAGTCTTGGTGTTTAGTAGGCTTATTTCATGTCATTTTGTCACATTAGGAAAATGACCATTAGTTTGGATCTTTAGTTATCCATCAAACTATTCCAAAACATCCTCCTACAAGGTTAGAACCCAACAATCCCAAAAATATTGAAATTTCTAGATCTCAAGGCAAGAAAACATATATATGGCTTCCTGTGTAGTTCCCTAGTCCATTTCTATGCATACATAGAAGACATAGATTTAGCTTTGATGATAAACAAAGTCTGGGCACTTTTTTTTGGTTATAATCATTTATCTAGAGACTCTACTAGAGGCCAAATCTCTTGGCGACTCCACTTCATAGTTCTAGCTCAGTTTGTGAGGCATACTCGGAGAAATCCTCAAAAGCTACAAGCTAACCTAGTGCTTGATCCTAAAAAAATCATCAAAGGGAGAAAGGTTTTGTAGAAAGGAGCATCAGTTTCAGGTAAACGTAAAAAATCTTCTATATCTCTTCAAGAAAGGCTTGTAATAGAACAAATACATGTTGAGAGTATAGCATCTAATACTAGCAGTGAAGAAAAACTCTCAGAGATTCATAAAGCTCCTTATTCTTTAGGTTCTCCATTTTCTTTAAGCCCTAAGGAGACCTCACCTCCTATCCATCAGAATCCTTTAGTCCTGTAAATCACCCCTCAGCCCTCTATCATTCAGAATGCTAGTACTCTTTTAGTTACCACAACTATGGTAGGTCCAAAAGCTCCCACCAAAATGGAAAGAATCATAGCTGCTAGGTATGGACCTCTAATGCTGCCCACTCCTTTGAATGCCATGCCTACTAAAGAATATCAGAAGTATATGCCTAAGGTCATTGGGACTGAAGGTGTTACAGTGGAAGAACATCTTGAATCATTCTATAGTTATGCTGATAACCTAGACATTATTGAAGATGATGTCTAGATGAGAATCTTTGTTCAAAGCCTAGATGGAGAGGCTAGAAAATGGTTTAGAGAACTGAGCCTAAGATCTATAGCTGATATTGAAGCTTTAAATGATGCATTCCTGAAGCATTGGCAGGATAAGAAGGATCTCCTCCACTACCACATTGAGTTTGGGAACTTACAGAGGGAAAATGGTGAGTTTATGTCCGATTTTAATAAGAGATTTAACCGCATGTACAACAAGATACCTACTAAAGCAAAACCCAGCACTACCTCTACTAGGCTCATCTATGCTAGTACCTTTAATTCTAAATTATGTTTACTATTGAGGGAGAGGTGATGTGCTACTTTGGCTGATATGTAGGATGCAACCTTGGAAGTAGAATTGAACATCATGGTTGTAGAAAACCTCAAAGGTAATGTTGACAGAAGGAGACAGAGGGATGAGTCTTCATCATCCTCTGATCCTAAGATAGATAAAATGACCAAAATGGTCGATTCATTATCCTCTAAAGTTTCCAAATTAAAGGTTGAGAAACATTATAGGAAAGGAAGGGTTAATAATACCTTTGCTCCTCCAAATCCAAATCTATATAGATGACCTGATGAGCAGTTGCAGATTTTGCAAAGAAGCAAAGAGGCCAATGAAGACCAAACGCTGAAGGTCCCTTTTCAGAATGTAGTCATGGAAGAAGAGCAGTTTGAGGAAGATGATGAGATCCATGGTATGGAAGACAAAGGAAGTTCCACCTTTTTAACTGAAGTTGCCTATGGGAAGTCATTATTCAATGACCAGATCAGCCAAGAGTGTGATGGTGAAGTTGTTCTACAAAGTGGAAATTAGCACCAATATAATCTAAGGTCTATGATGAATAATGTCAAAGAAACTCCCATTCATAAAGTTGTTTTCCCTGTAGAACAGCAAGCTAATAAGTAGAAGCAATCAACAGTTGATCCTATCATTCTCAAAGCTCCAGCCATAGAGGTAAGAGGCCTTGACAAGTCCCCTTATTCTTTCAGTTTTCAATTAGGAATCCAGAAGCCAAGAATACCTATGCCCCTGATTGAACCAATGAAGAATGAATCCTTCAAGAAATCTATCCTTGAGGCTCTTGAGCCTAAAACCATCCAAGCTTCCACTGACTATGTAAATGTGCAAGATGACCAACCAGCTGTTATTCTCAACCCAATGATCGAAAACTGTGAAGACAACTCCCCATCATTCTATGTTTCTCTGTCTATTTATGATTGAATCCTTCACAATTTCCCTCTGGACACTGGAGCTAGCCATGATCCAATGCCCAAGGTTTTCATGGATAAGCTCGGTCTTGACATTACTAAGCCTTATCAGTTCAACTCTATGCAGCTTAAAAAATCAGTTTGCTAGATCACAGAGGAAGAAGGCCCACAGATTTGGGACATGTTCTTTGATGGGGCTTGCTCTAAGGGAGCTGCAGGAACAGGTGAAGTCCTTATGTCCCCAACACAAGAATGCATTGATTCATCTTTCATATTAACGTTTCAAGTCACAAATGACATAACAAGGTGTGAAGCAAACCTTATCATTCAACAGGTGTACAAAACCTCCCAATCAAAACATCCAATGCTGAAAGCATATGGAGAGGAGGTAAAATATAGACCATCTCTACTTGATAATGTCAAGGGTTCCAATTTTTTTGAAATAGAGGATCAAATCAATAGGATTTTGCATGTCTTTGATGAATTGGTTGATATACACATTAACCAAGGTAAAGAAACCTTTCATGGAAAGGTAAAAAGGGTCAATTTTCAGTTTGATCACTGTTTTCTCAAAAGGGATGCATCAAAGGAAGGATATGTTTTTGATGGCCCATTCAATGGGTTGTTCTTCAAAATTTATTTCAGTTAAGGCTTTCAAGCCTTGGTATTGTAAATATGTTTTTTTTCAAAGTTTTTATTTCATGCTTAATAGACTCCATTCCCAATGCAACACTAGGAGGAAGATTTGATCTTATTGTATATAGGAAAGGCATTGATCTGTGGTTCTTGAAACCTCATAGGGAGGATTTCATCCCCAGAAGGAGCCAATGTTAGCCTTGGAGGAAAATGGCCCAAAAATTGATCTAAATATGCCCCAAAGTCTCCAAATTTGGTTAAAAATCACACCAAAGGATCCAAGCATGCCCAAAAAGTCTTCAAAATCCTCTTAAGGATCGTTCAAAGTCAAAATGGTCATAGGAGGAAAGCCTTTCAAAGGGCGGGAATACACTATCGGGAGGCTCAAATCACTCTAAAACCATGAAAAATCATTATTGCAGGCTTAAACTAGGCATCTCACAGCCACCGTTAGATATGGTCGATCAATGGCCAAGATCTAGGCAAAAAATCACTTATAAGGCCCGGGGAATGAGCGTTCAGCGATTGCGATCAGATTGCATCGTTGTATCCCATCGGTGGGTCACATTAGGGAGGAGCTATGTTATATATATAAATAAGGCTTGGGGAATGAGCGATCAGCAATTGCAATCGGATCACATCACTGTATCGCATCGGTGTACTACCATGGGGTGGGACCTCCGCACATACATATGGGCGACTCGAAGAGTCGGAACCGACAACATTATAGCTGCGAATGTATATATTTTGAGATTCGTGGAGGGAAATTTTCAATGGTTTTTGGTGTATTTTCGTTGTATAAATGAAATACAAAGGGAAGCTGGGTTTGCAATATGAGATGAGACCCAGAGCTGAAAGGGTCTGGGAAGCAAAATATATAATAGTTGAGATCCGCGCCTAAAGCCAATTTCACATTTTTTTAGTGTTTTATGCATATTTCAGAATACGAGGAAAATACATAGGACATGCTCCTTTGTGACTTGCGATAGCAACAAGGGCAGACCCGAGAGGATACAAACCATCTTTGAGGACTTTTTGAAGTCTGAAAAGGATAGGGAATGGCGGGATTTCGCAGTATGGTTGTGCTTTCTGTTGATAACAGAAACAGTCACAATTTGTAGTTGAAAGAGAAAATAAAGGCACGTAGACCCTTTCCACCACCCAACAGAGGCTTGGAGATAGAGACAGAGGCCAGAAAGCATCAATAGACAATGCAGCACATCCATAGAAAAAACAGAATGATCGTGGGGCTCTCTGGCATAGGAGAACTTTCAAACAGTGCAACAAGCAGCCAAAATATCTTAAAACTGTTATTCCTCTGTCAGAAGAAGGAAAAACCGCCAAGACATACTTGCCTAGAGGGCATCAAAGCAGTTAAACAATGCATAGCAAGAGATTAAGACTCCGAGCCTTCTAGAGAGCTCAGGAGCATTGTAAATAGGCTATAAATAGATGTTAGTAAGATGTAACAAGGGTTCAACTTCTGGAGACAGCTGCTACTTTGTTCCTTCAAGCTTTTCATCCTGATTCTACCAATACAAGCTTCTTTTGCCATCATATGTTCAACATCCATTCTCTTTACTGTTCTATGCTTGCACTTGAATATTTTGTTCATGTTTCCTTTGTGTCTAAGGCGAGATAACTATTATCTTATCTACGCTTTGATAACTTAGACTTGCAAGCTTCTTTGTTGCCTGTAGCTAACCATTCATATGTGGTCATATATGCATCTACCATTAGAGTCAGTATCCTCTTTTACTACCTATAGCTAGTCATTAATTTATGATTATGTATATAATTTGCTGATACAATGAGTATTCTCCATCTATCCATTAAACCTACAAATTATTGAGCATTATCGGTTTAAAGCCTTGTGTTGTTGAGGGTATTCATGCATGCCTTGAGTGGGAATAGTGCTGAAATGGTCATCTGACTTGATCCAAACCATCATCCATTCCAATAGTTATGAGAACAATATTGAAGATTATATGTTACCAGGCATCTCCGAGATGCAACCTAGGAGAGTTTCCTGGAGTGCTAATAGGTCCACTACTACAACTCTATCAAATGACTCCCAGACCTTTGTGAAGGTCTATGAAGAAGATTTTTAGACCTAAAAGAAGTAGACTCACAACTTTTACTTAGTAAATAATAACCCTAGATATACATTCATACAGATCTACTTGATTCGAACAATTATCATAATAGATTTAGT
This sequence comes from Pinus tabuliformis, assembly GCA_031772625.1. Taxonomy (NCBI): domain Eukaryota; kingdom Viridiplantae; phylum Streptophyta; class Pinopsida; order Pinales; family Pinaceae; genus Pinus; species Pinus tabuliformis. The sequence goes on along the minus strand of CM062805.1, from coordinate 61,955,386 downwards.
AACTACCTTCACAAAAGTATTTCATTACTTATTTCATGCATAGATATTAGAGATTTGAAATATTTGCACAGATAATACTCTTTACTTCATATAAAACATATCATTAAGAAACAATGCATAAACTTAAACATAATTAAGAACAAGGCACATATGCAAGATATTTGGTCCAAAACAATCCTTATTAGATTCAACATTCAATTTACAGACTCTTCTTCCTTGCACATCCAGTTGTAGGGGTCTGCACACTCAGTTGTGGACTTGCCAAGGTCTTCATGCACCCAACTGCAGGAGCCTTCCCCTTTCACCTATGTATAGGAAAATGACTTTCATGTCTTAGCACTTGTGCTTACACTAGTTCTTCACCAAAAGTTATATCTCTCTAGACTCGCTATAACTCAAATATTTGTATCCTTTCTAATACAACATCATGGCCCATGACCTATGGGTGAGTCTCAAAACCATCCTATCACTTACCCATACAAGGGGCTAAAGCCCCTTTGACTTGTACTTAGTTACGTGCTTTGCTTCCACATTTCATGGAAACTTTACATTCTTTACAAAAATCTACTCAAAAATTGATTAAACTAACCAAAAATTTACCCCAGGGACCATATCCCAATAGGCCCCCAACACAAATATGGTGACTTGACCTCGAGTCACTCAGATGGCTTCTCGAATTTTTGGTGGAGCTCATTGAACTGCTACTTCAATGTGTTTAGCTCTACGGTACCTTGTACTGCAACCTTCTTCACCTCTTCAACCAAATTTTCTGTAGTTGGTCCATCTACCGCAAGCTACATGGTCCTACGAGTCTGCTACCATGATTTCAGTTTATCCTTAATGGTCTAAGAAATATTGATGGCCTCATCTATCCAAGGTTGAAGTTGAGCCTCTAACACTGATTCTTTTTGCTTCAATTCTTGTACATGTGCATGTATGACCTTCCCTTCCTGTAGGTGCACGAAGCACTAAACTGACACCAATTTGTGTGCAGTCACCCTGATCTCATCATATTTTTGGTGGGCCTCTCTGATTTTTATACTCAACCTCTGTAGGTTTGGGTCCTCGTGCAAAGTGTCCATAATTCCATGGCATGGTTAGAAAGAAAATTAAATCTTTTAACTGCAATCTCTAGAGTATTCATATGCTCCTTAATGGCTACATCACGCTGCTCCCTGACATTTGACGGAGTACTTGGATGTAGCTTTAGTTGTAATTCTACTATCTTCATCTAGAAGTCAAACGTGGCTTTTCCTATCTCATCTTTTGATTCACGGACTGTAGTAGACAATTTTTTAACCTTTGCTATAGCTGCGATGTCTTATGGAATATGTAATTCTCAGACTGAATTGCATGCCTGTGTTATTGTTGTTTCCAGGCTTTGACTTTGTTCTTATAGCTCTTCCTTTTATTTCAGGGCTTGAGCCTTCTTAGCTAATATTTTTTAATTGTTTATATTAACTTTGTTGATTACTACAAGTGCGCACTGCTCTCTAATTCCAAGATCGTCTGAGACCCCCTGATGCAGCTCATGGAGGTTCTGAAGTGGCAACGTGGCTGAGTTTACCCCTGTGTCTTTGATCATACACAGTAGAGCGTAGTCTTCTTTTGTTTTCATGCAGACTAACCCTTTTGCTAAGAATATGACTCTAAGGTCTAAATTCCTTTCCGTCTCCAATACTTTCTTTCTCCCTTGTGGCATGATTTCTTGCACCCTACTCACTTGCCCTATGCTCATTTGAATCCTACCTGTTTTGATCTGTAGCTCGCGCAGATCCTTCTAGACACTGCCAAGAATCTACATGTATTGTTGCTTGAAATACTACCACAGCTCCATTATGGTCTCTCTGAATTTGTCCCCAATTTCATGGAGGTCCCCTTTTGTGAGGACCGTTGGGTCAATGTGCGCTTTCTTATCTAATTTTTGCTTCTTCCTTGGCCTGAAAGTTGTTTGCTTACTCTACTTATTTAATGTGAAGGGAGTACTCAGCTCCTCCCCTCCATATTCGCCCTGATCAGATAGTTCCTTCTCCCCAGTATGCTAGGAAGTAAATGCTTTGACTTCCTCTATGTCAATGAGCTCTGTCGCAGCACACTCTTTCACGGCTCGCTTTTTTTCAGCAACTGCATTAGCAACAACTTCTTTCTTTCTCTGCTTGGCCAATGCTTGCGCTACATCCTATGTTGCTTCTTTCCGTCTCTGTGCACCTATCGTCTGTGTAACAGATATTCCTCTGCCCACACTGGTACCTACACCAACATCTGTGGGTTGTCTCCACTCTACTATCCAAATCCCCACAATTTCATGTACATTTTTTTTTGAAACTAAGTATGGAAACTTGTATCATATATTCATAGGGTCTTGCCTCACCTTGATCGATACATTACAGAAGTCAACCTTAAACTCTATGAATGCTTCAACTACTTATAAAAGGTTGGAGACAACATTGGCTACTGACTTATGACTATGTGTAGGTCCATCTCAACCAGTATCCAAAAGACCTTTAACTCCATGATTCGTTCTAGATCCTTCATCGACCACAATGGAAGTGAACTTCGCTGCCTCTGGTAAATCTTCTTCCTACAGAGGAAACTGACTATCTTCCAGTAGTCGCCATGCTACTAACACAACTAGCAACAAGAGCCAAGCATAGTGAAATGCATTGCCCTCCTCCTATGCTTCGCGGCATTTTGCTACGAATTCTTTACGTAAGTATTGTGCCCAGTTTTACTACACCCCCTTCGCGCACTATGAAGCCAATGAAACTACTGGTGCCAGAACTTCCTTCACGCGACATTTCTGCGTTACCTTGCCAGCTAGAATTTGGGTAGTAAACTTCACCGCCTAGTCTTGAATTGAGTGGATAAAATATCCATGTGACTTTTTGATCATCCCAAACTCAATCTTCATTTTATCCACCAACTCCATTTCTCTCCTTTTCCCTCAAAACTCCCTGGTAGGGTCCGCCCCTTTATAGGGAAGCTTCGTAATCCTGTGAATGAGCATATCATTTATATGGATGGGTTCACTGATCCATAAGCACCCATCATGCACCAGCAGGAGCAGCTAGTGCACACACACAGCGTTGATGATCGACCGGTGGAGGTGTGGCAGCAAAGCATATGTACTAATCAGTGTTCTTAATGCCTTCAACCCATTTCATGGGTTCCAGCCTCGTGACCCCAGTTTGTTCATAGTAAATATTTGTCATGTACTTATTGGTAGCTAGGTGAGGGAATTTCTCTTGGTCATCGAGATGCCAATCCTCCATCTTCAATATCGGGATGCGTGCTAAGATCACTCCTTCAAAAACCACCTCCCTTGGCAACAATGATGTAGAGATTTTGAATTTTCTTGAACCTTGGGTACCTTGTTCTGCCCTTTCTATGGAGGGATATATGTTGGGAGCTATGTGATAGGCTCGCTCTCCTCGACATTATTATAGACATTTTTGGGCACTACAACCCCAAGCATGAAATGTCCATAAAACAAGGGCTCCTAAGTCCCTAAAATTGTTGTTCTAACCCCTAAAGGAACAAGGTCAACTGATTACAGCTTTTCCCAGAAGCTCTCCATGAAAAACTGCTCAGAATTGGTCAAAACAGGATCATTTCAGCTGCTCCATAGGCAAAGTGCATTGCATCTCACCTAAATACACTGTGTGGGTGCATTGCATTTCAAAAAGCCCTTCTATGGGGTGCGATGGGCGAGAAGTGACAAATGGCAGTGTCATTCCGTGAGGTGGACAGGCATGGAAACTTCCAGAATCTTCTCCTGTGACACTTGCCTCTCTAAATTCGACCAAGGATGAGTAAGAGATCATCAATCTCCAAGTGGAAGCAAGAACTATCAGAGGGAAGACACTAATCAAATCACAAGCTGACTCATCTCCCTTACAGATATCTATATATGGATCCCTCATCCCAGAGATCCAGAGGCTGGAATTTTGCATATTGTAAGGAATTGTTGTTGGTTTCTTGAGATAAAACATCAGATTGTTGGGTGATCTAAGCTTTGCATGAGGTGAAGAGGGGCTTCCTTGCTGAGAGGATGATGCTGGGTCAGAACAACTGGTTGTAACTCCCCTTGGCTCTTTCTTGTTTATCAATAAAAGCTATTCAAGTTTTCCTCCATACTCTTGTGTAATTTATGTTTGCTGCATTTGTATGGTCAATTTACATCTGATCCTAGATTGTTTATGATTATAGATCCATGTTCTTGTATAGTGCTATGCTACTGTGATCTTACAGGTACTCTGTGAAGCTGGGCGTGCAAGGGAACAAGTATCGAAAGACTATCAAGAAAGAGAGGAATCGAACCAAGAGATTAGCGCAAGACAGAGGGTGGTCTTCTTTGTTCTTCTCTATCTATACTTCATAAACGAAAAATGAAAGTAGCTTTACTTTGTTTGTTTCTAAGGCAGCTATCACAGCTTAGTGGGATAAGCAGTTCTGAGTAGACACTTTTCCCTGTAACAAAATGGCGACTCCGCTGGGGACGAATTAGTTTGTTTGTTTATCTTCCTTGTTGTTTATTTCATAAACTTACAGACGGAGCCTGAAGTCGAGCCAGGAAGCTTTCGAACTGCATTTGCTATGCAAATGCAAAGTAGATAAATGCCGCTTCAGTCAATCTCCGGGATCTGTTTATGATTTAAACAACTGATTCACAAACTCTTTGATTGCCCTTGTGGTAGCTCTTAAATCCTCCTTAGATCTACCCTTGATTGTTGCATTACTGATTACCATTTGCTCGGCCAAAACCCATGAACTGAACTGCAAACTGTGACCCGGAACCCAAGCAAAGTCTCGTCTCTGGCCCAGCGCAGGTACTTTTCTGAGAATCTGAAATTCAGCACACTTCCCGAGTGTAGTAGGTGCGCTGCATTTCAAATTCCCTGTCTTACAGGTGCGTTGATCAGACTAGGCATTATTCAGTTTTAGTTTCTGTGATTCATCCTTTCCAGTTCTATTTATGAATTTTGCTGCCTGTGATCAGTATATCTCTGTTTGAGACCCCTTTCCCTCGCTGTTATTCCGCCTCCTTTGTACAAAAGAACTGTAAATGTTTTTGTGTGTTTGTTGAGTCATTTTTAGTTCTCCTTTGCAAAAAGTAACATAATCGCACTGTCATCCTTTAATTTGAAAGTGTCGCAAGTGTCGTTTTCGATCATAGGAAAGAGTTTGATTGTTGTTGATAGTCGGTTATCCTGTTACTATTATTTTTGGTCTAAATTTGTAATTTTTCTAGTGTAAAAAACAAGTATTCATTTCCAAATCGTAAAATGTTGTGATTGTCTCCATTTTTTTTTCCGAAAAGAAACTTGTTGATAACTGTCGCTTGAAAAGTAATTCTTATTTTTGCATCAACTTTCTTTTTACCATTTACATACTAAGAAAGTCGAAATCAAACACATGCATGTGCATTTGCATTTAGACAGTCTGATTGGTTTGATTTAGGAAAGTGCATTTAAAGTGTGCTCTTTGCTCTTTGTGAAAGAATTCTGTCTTTCTTTCCTTAGTAGCTAGGATTTTCATTGCACAAAGAAGATAAAAAGATTGTTTATCATCTTAGATTGCATTTTAGGAATTATACTACATCTCGCGGTGAACCTGAAAGGCAAACTTCATAAACAAGATCAACTATAAAATAAATTCAATGAATCTAACAATGCTTTGGAACCTAACGAACAAAATTTAGAAGTCTAGGCTAGAGATGTATTCCGACGTCGTAAAGCCTGGTAACTGTTGTTCTCACTAATAGTTGGGTGATTCCTCCACTTTGAGATGATAAGTGCCAGTACGGACTTGTGCTCCCACGTACCATCGAGTATATTTTGGGAGACCACAATAGGCTTAATCCTTTATCCATAGGAAGCTGTGTCTGCCGCCCTATTGATCGCAATGCACTAAACACAACATTCGGGAAGATTGACTGTCGTACCGTAAAAATTATTCTGCAGTTTTGCGATTGGTTTGGTAATCCCTCTACCTAGATTTCCAGAGCAGTCCTTTTCATTCCCTTTCAGACTCTTTAACGAAAAAGGTCCATCTGAGCACTTATCACTTCAGGCTCATTAAAAATCGAAGGCAACTAGAGTCATCTTTCGTTTTTTCTCGACTCTTTAAAATTGAATAAACAATTTGTGTCAAAGCGTCTAAAATTTATTTTAAATGGAATAATCATCACCATTTCCTACGTTGATCTTAGGCTGAGAAAATGGAACCCACCAACCAAGGAATTCCCCTTGGAGGAAATCCTAGTCCCTTCTCCTCTTGGGGAGATGTTGGTGCACCCCATATGGCCACATTCTCGCTTCCAGGATTGACAATCGGCTTGCCTGTATGGCTCTTCTCAACCTCTGTCGTTCAGAACACCGCAATTCCTGAACAATCGAGTCAGCAACTAGACGAATCCAGAGTCAACCCCCAACCCTCTACTTCGTCCAATTCTTCCTCTCCTCCTTCCTCTTCACTTGATGGGGCTGGTAAAGACAAAAATCAAGTATCTGAGAAGAAGAAGGAAAAGAAGAAGAAAGAGAAAAAGCGAAAGGGGGCAACCAAGTGTCGTCTAGCGAAAATCCACACACTGCATCAACCAGGCCTAAATCGCCATGTTTCATTTGCAAAGGAGACCACTATCATAGAGATTGTCCTTGCATCCCTCAGATCTTAAGGGACTGGTCTCCTCGTTTGCACAACCCGATGTCGTCATCCTCTGATGATCATGTTGAAAACACACCGTCGACTAGTGAAAGTGAAGCCCCAGGACAAAAAGGAAAATATAGATTTCCTTGTAAACTGTGCGAAGGTGACCATGATGTCCACCATTGTCCCTTCTTAGACGAGGCTAAAAGAGTTTTGGACGATCGTCCGGTCTCACCGTTACGACTTCCTCCTGGATATAACAAACTCTTGCCGAGTCCGTCACTAGATGAAAAGCTGGCTGACCCGCTCAGGTGGACGGCCGAAGCATCTATCATTGAAGACAAACCATCTGAACCCATACCAGACGAAAGTCAAAAGGTCGAGGTGGAAGTTGACCCGATCTTGCCTTCAGAGGTTCCATCTTCAGATGATACAGTCACCGAAGAGAACAAGGATGACACCATCCAAATTCTTTTCGTAAGCACAAACTCCGATGAACATGGGGGCAGTTTATCCATTCCTTTACCGCTGGAGGGAAGTTTGTCAGAGTTGTACCCGCTCGTCTATTCGGTCCCACCTCCAAGCAACCTAGTTGTCTCCTTTGACCGGAACCAACTAGGCAGACCCCACTTACCGGCTAGTGTACGATTCCAAATCATTGTTCAAATATATAGAATGGTTATGGCCGGTACCATCATAGATGAAAGAGCTTCTGTGAGTATCCTTTCCTTGACTGCTTGGAAAGTGCTTTGTTCGGCATCGCTTTTGCCTGAGATGAGAAATCTAACAGGCTTTGACAAAGGAAACAGTCGACCGTTAGGGATCCTTCCCAATGTGCCCATAACATTGAGGGAGAAAACCGTTCAAATGAACGTAATGGTAGTTCAAGGACCCCTGGATTATAATCTACTCCTTGGACAAGACTATATTTATTTCATGGGAGCGATTGTCTCCTCACTCTTTAGAGTAATGTGCTTTCCGCACGAAGGAAGAGTGGTCAAGCTCGTAGACCAGCTTTCATTTCCTGGATCACACAGAGAAAATAGTCATATGCCATCCCTGAATGGTCTTTTCACACAAGGAATGTCTCATCAATATCCAGTCCATCCGCCTGATGAGCGCGAGTGATTTGGGGGACATGATTGAAACCTAGGGGGCATGCACCCTGGTCTGCTTCGGCAGGAAAACTTCAGGTATAGGATAGGTTTCTGCGAGAAGTATATGACCTCCATACTCCCGTCTGTGATTGGAAGAGGGAGTTGGACTGGAATAAGATTCTCTTGTCAAAGTTATGTGGGTTGGCAGGAATTTCCACTCACCTTTGTTTATTTCGATAAACATCGTTGAAGAAGTTTTTTGTTTACGCCGTGAATAGAACAATCTTTGGTAACCTGTAAGAGGTAGACCTCTCTCAGTGAAACAAATGTTTTGACAGAAGGAAGAAGGGGTAACCTTGAAATTCTATTTTATACCTGGGGGCATGCAAACCTTTTGGCGTGCAAGCGAAGAGCGACTATTTATTTTTTAAATTTGTAGGTCCTCTAACCCTTTAAACTCGTAGGATTGGTCGTTTCCTAACTTGCATAAAGAAAGGATGTGGGGAAAAACTCTAAAAGTTCCCATTTTTATATATGAGACATGCTTATTATACGACTGGATTAATCGAGCAGCTTTAGGACATAGTACAAGCTCGTTAAAAAATAAACATAAGTCATGAGAAAATGTTTCCCCCAATGCTTAAGCTCAATTTTTAAAAAAATGAACCAATCTCCGGTAAATAACCATCGTAAATGTAGTATTTCAGCCTTTAAATGCCTTGGTCGTGTTCTCATCATCACCTCCACTCTGAATTGGCCGATGATTCACCTCCATTTGATTGTTTACCCCTTTTGAGGAACAACTACGAAGAGTGATCTCACTAGCCATCCTTGTAACACTATCGTGATTGGAAAATTCCAAACCTTACTTGGAATCAGCTGCTACCCAATTTTATCACTCGTTCCTCAAAAGACGAGTCTCCTTTAAGATCTTTTCAACTGACTCGTAAAATATGTAAAGATTTTCGAGCCATTGGCCTCTCTATCTTGTTAAAGGGACCGGAAGCACTATCCCTCCTCTAAATTTTAATCTTTTTGGAACTGAGGGATTATTACACAAAAAGATCGAGCGCTTGTTTTGTTCGGCTCGTTAAAAGTATCGAAAATTCATCCCTTCTGTATTGTTTTATACTTTTTTGGACTTAAGGGATTAAATGACGAAAAAGGAATTTTGGAGTTTCCTTTACGTTCCTTTTCAGACTCTCTAAAATTGAAAAGGACCGAGTTATCTTTGTCGTTAAACTCGTTAAAATTTAATAGCGACAAACTTGTCTATAGACGAGAACGAGTTTCACTATCGCTAGGCTCGTTAAAACATAGTGATAGGTTTGCCCGAAGGGCAAATTATAGAACAATCATATGTTATCCTCCTCAAGCTTGACAAAAATAAAGAGGTACTGGTCAGCAATGACTGGGGAAAAATTGGGAAGAAAACTTGAAGAAACTTTGTTGGTAGCAAGTCGCTCTTGAACATGACACTTTCACTCCGCATCCAAGTCGGTTTGGGTTGTTTCATTCACCGGTCACATCACCATGGTCCCCTCACACCATCCACATTTGGGGTTAATGCTACCAATCCATCATGTCAGATTCGCCGATATTTTCAAGAGAAGTCATTCAGAGAATTCACCTGTGTCTCACCCGCTACAATACATTTACACTCCATTCTTTCATGACCGCCACCCTGAACCTTATATCACCAGATCGTTTTCACCTCCATTAAAATCATTTTCTCTGTTCCGTGTCATTGATGTGGGATTCATTAAGGCCATCCTGTGACGGATCACTTCTTGTCGACATCAGCTCATTATCCAAGATGTTGATCTAGGAACACCCCATTTAGTACTTCGAAGCTTGCATGCCTCAATGGCAAGTTTCTCACTTCCGGCGATAGGTTTACATCAATGACCTTCGACCAAAAGATTTTGCATGGTGTTCGACGCCAAGTCCTTTATTCACACCACGTGAATTGTACTGCGGTACCTTCAGGGTCATTATCATTATCGGTGATTCCTCTCGCACTTGTTAACAGCTTACATCATTGGCTGGTAATCAAGCGATGTCTTTCCATGTTCGACTCCAGAACATCTCTCACATGGATAGACTTGTACTTCCACTGAAGATCAAATGAGATTGAAGACCCCAGCTCTAGTTTCATCCATCTGGACTGCGATATATATTTAGGGAAATAAAGACATCAAATGTACATCATGGGTGCACAGATAATCATCCAATCAAAGGGATGATGGCTATACCATAATCATCAGTCTACACTCAGACGATTTTCTGTCCTATGTACATGAAAATGAATTTATAAAGTTGATCATGGGAATGCCCGCCTCAGCTAGATCATGAAAATATTATGAAGATAATGTATTGTGTTGTATCTTATTACAGGTCTCCTCCCAGCTTGAAAGAACTTCAGATCCTCATAATAAAGCATTTCACCCGACATCAAAAGATTAACGACCTCATCCTTTAGGGGGCAACTGTTATAGACATTTTTGGGCACTACAACCCCAAGCATGAAATTTCCATAAACCAAGGGCTCCTAAGTCCCTAAAAGTGTTGTTCTAACCCCTAAAGGAACAAGGTCAACTGATTACAGCTTCTCCTAGAAGTTCTCCATGAAAAACTGCTCAGAATTGGTTAAAACAGGATCATTTCAGCTGCTCCATAGGCAAAGTGCATTGTATCTCACCTAAATACACTGTGTGGGTGCGTTTCATTTCACAAAGCCCTTCTATGGGGTGCGATGGGCGGGAAGTGACAAATGGCAGTGTCATTCCGCGAGGTGGAGAGGCATGGAAACTTCCAGAATATTCTCCTGTGACACTTGCCTCTCTGAATTCAACCAAGGATGAGTAAGAGATCATCAATCTCCAAGTGGAAGCAAGAACTATCATAGGGAAGACACTAATCAAATCACAAGCTGACTCATCTCCCTTACAGATATCTATATATGGATCCCTCATCCCAGAGATCCAGAGGCTGGAATTTTGCATATTGTAAGGAATTGTTGTTGGTTTCTTGAGATAAAACATCAGAATGTTGGGTGATCTAAGCTTTGCATGAGGTGAAGAGGGGCTTCCTTGTAGAGAGGATGATGCTGGGTCAGAACAACTGGTTGTAACTCCCCTTGGCTCTTTCTTGTTTATCAATAAAAGCTATTCAAGTTTTCCTCCATACTCTTGTGTAATTTATGTTTGTTGCATTTGTATGGTCAATTTACATCTGATCCTAGATTGTTTATGATTATAGATCCATGTTCTTGTATAGTGCTATGCTACTGTGATCTTACAGGTACTCTGTGAAGCTGGGCGTGTAAGGGAACAAGTAGCAAAATACTATCAAGAAAAAGAGGAATCGAACCAGGAGATTAGTGAAAGATAGAGGTTGGTCTTCTTTGTTCTTCTCTATCTATACTTCATAAATGAAAAACGAAAGTAGCTTTACTTTGTTTGTTTCTAAGGAAGTTAACACACTTTAGTGGGATAAGCAGTTCTGAGTAGACACTTTTCCCTGTAACAGGCATCTAACTCCTCTACTCCATCATAGAGTTCCTCTACCTCCAAGTCCACTATTTTCTTCGGCTTCTTTTCCTTATCCTTCTTCTTCTTCTACCGAACCTCTAGGTTCTTCCTCTGTGATTGCTTCATCAGTACAGGTTTCTTCTGCTTCTCCTTAGAAGCCGATTGCTTCAGCCTAGGCAACCTCAGTGTGATAGGCACTAAGGGCATATCTTCTATGGATACAACTTCAGGGCCATCTGCTTGAGAAACAACAGCTTCAAAACTAATTGGCACAAACATTTTTTCAAGGACGATCTTATAGTTCCACTTAGGCAAGGTTGGAAATATCGGGCTTGAAGCTAAATACTCCCAAAACTACCGACTCATATAGTGGTAACAAGAGGATTGATACATAATTGATAGAAGGCAGAGTGTTCTTTAACGGACCAACATGCCTGATTTGTAGGCGATTTTGAATTCAAATCCGACCATTCCCTCCATTTTTATCATAAATGCATCTTTGGCAGTGGATCTCCAAATATTTTTGCCATAAATGGGGGCTACCCACTCCTCTTAATAGGATTTTTTTCCATCCAATCATGAATAGTGACTCCAATGACTATTTTTGAAACCGATTGAGCAGTACCTCCCCCTGTGGAACAACTCATCTATCGCAGCTTCACCTGTCACACCTCTTGCCTCCATCGCGCAACCACCTTTCTATATCTTTCTCCTTATCGAGTAGTGTAGTTTATAGTCTCGCACTCCCTTGCCACTACCTAGAGTGTTAAGACTATCTTGCAACCATATAGTCATTGCACGGGGCTAGGATCCCCTGTATATAGTTTCAGCCTACTTCCATTTACTTTCCCGAGGAGTGGTTCCCCATTTAGCTTCGTGATCTAAATTGCGCTACCATTCATTATTTCCTTAATAACATAAGTCCCTAATGAGTGCATTTAAAATTTCCCCAGAAAATTCCCAAATTTGCTATAATATAGCAGCACTAAATCATCCACCTTGAAAGTACACATCTTCATATTCCTATCATGCCATGATTTGTCGCATTCCTTTTGCACTTGTTGGTGAAATCCTACAAGAAAGTGGTCCTCTTCCAACTCCATCACCTGCATGAACCTTTCCTCCAATGCGTCATGATCCGCAATTTCTGTCAAAGCTGCAATACATAGACTTGGCACAATATATTCCATAAGCATCAATGCTTCAATCCCATAGACCAACCTAAATGGTGTTTTGCCTGTCGACTTTTTGCAAGTCGTCCTAAATGCCCATAGTACTACTAATATGCACATATCGCAGTCATTTCTTTTTCCATTGTAGATCTTTGTCAATACATTCTTTAATATTTTGTTAAATGCTTCCACTATTCCATTCGCCTATGTGTGATAGGGCATGCTATTTTGGTGGTATACTTGGAATTATTCAAGCATCGTGTTGATCGTTTCATTCAAGAAATGTGTACCCCTATCACTTGTCAACACCTTAGGGCATCAAAACTATCTTCAGACATATTAAAACAAAAACTTCGCAGTGGTGTGTTGAAGCCCTGAAAATCGGGTCTACAACAAGGGGGATACCCACCTAGTCTAGACCTTGAAAGAAACTCCTTTTCCATTTGCAATGGTGGGTCCAACTGGGGATAATGGGACCAATTTCCCAATTTGTGTGTGTGTGATGAGAATTGATATTTCCTTTTTTAATAATTCCTAAGTAAAATGCTTTTAATATAAGTCTAATTTAAAACATGAACAGAAATATCTAATTCTAAAACTAACTCGGGATATAACATTTCAGTTATGCAATCTGAAATAATTTCTAACAACAATTGGTAATAAAGATCATTCAATTGCTATGAGAAAATAATTCGATAAAAATGAATTGTTTCGTATAAAAGTTAGGCGAAACAATTGTGAGAAGCATATCGCATAATAAGTCATTCATAAATTAAGCATAAATAGAATAGTCATCACCGTACAAAAGTGCCAAATGATAACTCAAACATTCAAGCCTTCATATATAAATAACTGAACATAAATATCACTTTAACACATAAGCAGAAATCATTAAGAGATAAAAGTACCATTGATAACAAGTTTTACTCATGAGCTTCAGCAATATAGATTTATCTCTTCCTAGTTCAACATCTACTAAGAGTACAAAAGTGAATTTCAGTAACAGACATTAAACACAGATATCAATGAATCTTGTTCCATTCATTCATCAAAACCTCCTCTGAGGGTGCAGAAGTGCATGTTATGAGGAAAATTTTTTGACAAATTTCAGGACCCCTCTTTAAATTCACGAGAGGGGTTAAAATACTACTAACTAAATACTAAAAATAGTCTATTACAAAAATATAGGAGGAGGTTTAAATGACTGTCCTCATCTAAGGCAAAAATAAATCAAAACTAAAACTAAAACTGAATCTGGAAATTAACTATCTATGTATATCTTCCTTAATATCGCAAGCATTCAACATCAGCTTGAGGAGCATTGGTTGGCTAACCTTTGATTTTAGTTAGCCTACGAAAACAAAATCGGCAAGTGCTAGCGCTATCTTCTCGGTAGAGTTCGTAAGGCATTTGAGAGTCATGCATTGACTGTGTGGTTTAACCAAGTACTGCCAGTAAGAATCCTAATTAAACTTCGTTAACTTCTTGATGGACTCTGACCTTTCTTTAGCTTTTTGTCTCCAGCTTTTCTGTAGTTGTTGTGCCTTTGGGAGAAATCCCGGAGTGGTCTCTGATATGAGTTTTGCTTTATGTAGGTTTTCATTGACACAATCAATGACGTTGTTTTCCCCTGTAGCTGCTTCTTCTGTTGCTTGTTCCGCCTTCCTAATCTGTGCATTCCACTTATGAAAGAGAATTTCTTTGTGGGCTTCGTTGATTCTGAGAGTGCCTGCTTTCCTTCCTTCTTCTGATTCCTACCAAGTTCTAGGTTTCAGCCAAATCCGCTTACCGTCCTAGGATATCCCCAATAAATACTGTCGGTTTTGGAGCGTGGGTATTGCCTTTAGCTTTTAGCTCTTTTCCCCGCAATTTACCTGTCTTACATGCGACAGAGAGCTCTAGTGCTTTCCTTATCGAGGGATTTTTCCTAGCGAGGAAGTTTCTGATGTGCAATTAGAGCTAAGCACTAATCGCGCATCGAAAACTGCCTCCTTTTCCCAATCTGGTCTTCCTAGGTGCAAGTTTTGCCTCTTGTGCGGTTTTTGTAGATGATACATAAACCTTTAACCTTGAAAAGTGACTAACTCAGTGAGGTCTTGGCTTCGAGTCTTAAATTGTCTGACATAAACCTTTAACCTTGTGGAGTGACTAACTCAGTGAGGTCTTGGCTTTGAGTCTTAAATTGTTTGTCTCATATATCAGCGTTGTCCAATACCTACTTAATCATGTTTGTGTATGGAAGAATCTTGGGTCTTTCCACTATTCGGTGCAAGAACTAACATGCAAGTTTTGTGATTGATGCCACAGACAACTCGCGTGAGTCTGTTGTTACTTTAACCTCCATGACTCTAGGATTTTCTTCTTCAAGCAGACTATGCATGCCTTCCCAAGTAGTTATGTTGGCATCTCTGTTATAGGTGGTGTCTATGTATAGGGGCGTCATCCCTTTGTCCTCAGCAACCGGAGCTTTTCCCTTCTTTCCCATTATGCTCTGAACACTATTGTGTATATTATTCTGCTTTCCACTCCTGCAAATTTACAAGTAAGGAAAGAATAATGGTCAGAGATAAGGTGAAGCTCTTAATTTCTAAATCATATCAAATATATCACCCTACGTGAAACAACCTTTCGATTAGATCTTAAATCTTATCTCATAAATGACCATCAACTAACCATTAAATTGACATTAATGCCCATAACTTGGTATCATATTACGAGAAAAACTTTATCGAATGATGTGCCCTGCAGATCTACAATAAAGTAATTTTGTGATTTTCTTCTCAATATCACAGATCGCAATATCGCTAATCCGTTTTGTTAACAATCATTTATCACCTCATGTTTCTGTGAGATGCGATTTGTGATATGCCCTATTGCATATTGTTGGGTTAGGATATTTTACCTTAGGTGATACTTGCGGCATATGAAAGCTGTGATGTGCGATGGGTCTTTAAGGCGTGCGTTCTTGCATCGCGTTTTCGCAATTTGAGAAGTTTACTTATATGATGTCTTGCATTACCCTTTGTGATGTGATGTCTTTTTTTAAAGAGAACGATTTTATTCGGAACTTATCATAAAACTTAAGTTCTTTTGGATTTTGAGGGTGTTTTCCTGAGTTTATGATAGTATGTTTTATTCAAAGGGGAATATAAGTGCTACCTTTTATTTTTTAGAACGGTCCCCATTTATTTAGTATTAGTAATAAAACTAAATAAAAAGGGGGGTTGTTGCTGGCCATAAAAATTGGCAATTCACTTGGAAGAACCAGTTATCTCTGATTATCTTTTGAATTTTCTAAACTTCCAAAACAGAAAAGTTTTCTGGAAAATCAAACTTTATTATAGAAACATAAAGTGCATCATGCTTTTAGCCATTAATGGTAGTTTGTTTCTCCTATGTTAACTCTAATTATTTACTTCCCAAAGCTAGTCATTGTATTTACATTAGCCACTACTTAGTTTATAAAGATAAAAACAAAGACTTCTCTGTAGATCAGTTTTAAGTATGCTCATTTGTCATAGTATAGCCTCTACTACCAGCAGGCATTCATAGCCTCGATAGGGTTACCTGTTACCCAACAATGATCCTGTATCCTACTTCTAGAAATATACAATTTTCAAAGATAAATTCATATCCACACTTATTGCTTTTGATTTCTTTTAATTATTAAAGAACAATATCTTGGTTTGGTAGCCAAATTATGATAGTGCCATTCACTTTATTTATAACTTTGCTGAACAAGCTGGCTCATGATGAGACCCCCTGTTTTTTGATTGCAACAATCTTGATTCATTGCCCTATTTTGGTATGTAGTTTTGGCAATGTTAGCAAGTTATAATATCTACGATCATGATAAGTCGGCTCGTGATGAGACCTCTTATTCTTTAAGTTTATAGTGTATCACTGGATTACTCATTGAAACTCGTAATTCTCTAGGTGGGGAGGAAGTCATTGGTTCCCTAAGAATAGCTCTGGATGACAATTATAGAGTTTTTGGAAAGATATTTTCTACATAAAATCTTAGTTTTGTTATTGATGCTTTTCATTGACTGATATAAAACAAATTCCCACTAAAGGTTTCTTTTTATCAAAATTCGTAAGGTTGAAACTAGTAACATTTCCAGGCTAGCATTTGACTATATCTTTCAATAATAATGATCGATTTTTAGAATCAGTTCTATTTATACAAGTGAAAAACAAAATCTAGAAAGAAACACTAGTCTTTTTCGTGAATTCCAAATGTAACCATTTACAACTTGTTTTATTATAAAAATAAATCTACAAAACAATAGTTTACAAAAATAGAAGAGGTGATCTTCTACAGAAAGTATTTTTTGAGGATCTGCCCATTAATAGGTAAAGATTATCTTTTCCCTGCTAAATCTTGCAAAATGAAAGTGGATGGACCTATGATTTCCACAATTTGGAATGGGCCAAGCCACATTCATTGAAATTTTGAATGTTTTCCTTTTACTTTGTAAGCCTATCCCATTTTAAAACTAAATCTCCAATTTGAAAATCCTATCTAGATACCATGCTTGAATCAAAGGAAGCCTTCACTAATGCTTGATGATGAGCGTGTGTTATTTTAGCTTGTTCTCATTACTCTTCCAGCTTAAGGATTTGTAGTTGTCTTATTTGTAAAGATGATGTTGGTGTTTCGGCAATAAATTGAACTAAGGCCAAAGAAGGAATTGCTAGATGAGTTGGGAGAACTACTTCTTTCCCATAAACTAAATTAAAGGGAGAAGTGCCAATGGAGGCTTTCTGTGTTATTCGGTCTACCGACAGAGCATACATCAAAGATTTGTGCCAATTTTATGATTATGATCAATGGTTCACTTAATGATTCTGATTAAGCTTTTATTCGTTGGTTCAGCCAACTCGTTCCCTTGTGGGTAATAATTGGCAGAATATTTAAGCTAAAAACCTCTTTTAAGTGCGAATTCAGTCACAACATTGCCAGAAAAATATGATGCATTATCAAACATTAAAGCTTAGGGTAAACCAAACCTGGTGATTATGAACTGATCTATGAAATCAATGATGTGTTCAACATTAGCTGTCTTGAGAGGAACTTCTTCACCTATTTAGTAAAATAATCTGTAGTTGTAAGGATATACCTATGATGTTTAGAAGAGTGAGGAACAATCTCACCTATTATATGGAATCCCCATTGATCAAAGGGTTGATCGATATTGACTAGTTGCAAAGGCAATGAGGGTTTCTTTTGTTTCCCAGTAGTAGTTTGTCAAACTTGACATTTCCTTACATATCTATGCACATCTTTAAATAGTGTAGGCCAATAGTATCATGTGTGCAAAATTTTATGTGCTGTAGCATCTCCCGCATAATGTCCGCTTGATGGTCCATCATGGAGTTCCTGCAACACCTTTTCAGCTTCAGATTTCTCAAGACATCGAAGGAGAACAAAATCATAATTCATCCTAAGAAGTACACCATTTACAAGTTGATATTTCTTAGCCTTCAATATTAGGGCTCTTTTCTTTGTATAATCCAGATTTGAAGGAGCATATCTGTTCTTTAGATAAAATATGATATCAGCATATATTGATTCAATATCATTTAGGCTTACCTCAGACATTTTCACTTCTTAATTTAGAGATGGTATTTCAAAAATAAGCAATGCTCCAGCCAACATTTTTCAAAAGCCCTGGCCTTTTACAATATTTGTTGGCTTAATTTCAGCACCATATTCTTGTAAGGAAGTAACCCAATTTTCTCTTTTTCACCCACGTCTTTCTGTACTAAGAGATTTCTTACCGCTGGAAACAGTAATATGATTTTTGTATGGGTCTAAAATGCTTGATCGCTTTGAAAACAACATAAGCTTGTTTCTCAACGTCAGAATAATTTAATTCAACCCCTTGCAGATTTGAACTAAAAAAGGAAATTGGGGCTTCCGCATTGTCTTGATTGGCTTGAGTGAGTATCGCCACATATGATCTATCAGAGGCAAATGTATACAAAATGAAAGGGTGGGAAAAATTTGGAGTTGCTAAAGATGGGGCATTTACCAATCACTTGCTTAATCAAATTGAACGCTTCATATTCCTCTTGTCCCCATTTAAAAAGTGAATTATTCTTGATCATTACTTGTAATGGTGACACAATCCTTGAGAAGTCCAGAACAAATCTTTAAACAAAATTAATCTGGCCAAGGAAGGATTGCATCGCTTTCTTATTATGAGGCAAGGGTATTTTGGAA
The DNA here is from genome assembly GCA_031772625.1 of Pinus tabuliformis. NCBI lineage: Eukaryota > Viridiplantae > Streptophyta > Pinopsida > Pinales > Pinaceae > Pinus > Pinus tabuliformis. The sequence continues at coordinate 61,936,707 of CM062805.1, read as the reverse complement.
ATCTCCTTAATTCTATCGGGATCAATATGGATTCCAGATTTTGACACTATAAATCCGAGAAGTTTTCCTTTACTTAATGAAAAAAAGGACTTTTTGGGATTAAGTGAAATCCCATACCTTTGGAAATGTTGGAAGATCTGCTTTAAGTCTCTAAGGTGATTACCACATTTTTTATAATATACAGTTATGTCATCCAAGTAAATCACCACTAATTTGTTTACTAATCCCTTAAATCCGATGTCCATGGCTATTTGAAATGTAGCACCAGCGTTAATCAGACCAAAAGGCATATTTTGATATGCGTAAGTACCCCATTTGGTTCTTAATGTGGTTTTCAGTTGATCGTTAGGATGGGAAAAAACTTGATTGTAGCCGGAGAAACCATCTAAAAAGGACATTAATTTGGATCCTGCAACTGCTTGCAATATTTGTCCATAGGAGGCAGGGGAAAATTATCCTTTTGGTAGGATTTGTTAAGATTTCGAAAGTCAATGCAAATTCTAATATCCTCGTTTTTCTTTCTGGTGGGAACCAAATTGGAAACCCATCTAGAATGTCGAACAAGAAAAATAATTTTGGCTTTCAATAATTTATTAAGCTCGGATTTAATCTGTCTTTCCAGAGTAGGATGGATCTTTCTCAGCTTTTGCTGGATAGGTTTTTCATCATCTATCATTGGGATAGTATGTTGAATGATTGAAGTGTCATAAGTATTAAGGTCATTGTAGTTCCAGGCAAATACACTTTTGTATTGTTTCAGGAGACAAACATAGGCTAATTTTTCTTCAGGGGCTAGGCCAAGATCTAGGTTGATATTATGTGGCTTGGTTTTAGTTCCTAGATTTACTAATTCATAGTTTAGAGTTGAACTCTGAAGTTTTGAATTAGTAGATATTTTAAATTGGTCTTTCAAATCGTATAGGTATTCCAACTTGACTACAGATTTTGGTATAGCATTATTAGTGCCTTCTTGTTGTAACTATTTGTCATGTTGGTCTTCATCAATTATCTAATTAGTGTAAGATCCTTCCGATGTTAGCAAACTTACAATATCAGGATCTTCGTTGAAAATTCTCTAGTTTGTAACATTATAATGGATGGAGGGCCTAAAGATCAATCCGATTGAGAATCTGTTTGGGCTATAGTCTTCTGAGGGAATGAGCTTGGAAGCTACGTTTGCTAGTAGGTCAGCACTAGCCTTTTGGAGTTTGGGAATAGGTGAAATATTAAATGCTATAAAATGTTTAGTCAGATCTTGCACTAAAGATTGATAATGTTTTAAATGACCTGATAGACAATGTATAGTATTTTGTACCTATTTAATAACAATCTCAGAGTCTCCGAAGACTTGTAGATACTTGATATCTAATCTGATTTCCTTGTATAGTCCTTGGACTAGAGCTTCGTATTTTGTAGTGTTGTTTGTGCAATCAAACTCAAGTCTACATGTTAGCATAGTTTTGTTTCCTTCTGGACTAACTAATACACATCCTTCTCCTGCTCCATTGTTAGACTTAGAACTGTCAAAAAATAATTTCCAAAATAAAGATTTATTTACAGGACTATCTATAAAATTAACACATTTAGAACTATCTATTTGAGAAAAAATTTCTACTTGAGACAGAACATAATGTTATAAGTACGGTGAAGTATGAGAATTAAAATTTCCTAAGAAAGAGTCAACAGAATAGTTTCCAATTATATTATTATTGTATGCTACAAGTTCATTTTCTCCTTCCAATTCCGTCACTATGTATTTTTGGTGTCTTTCTTGCTCAACCTTTATTTGATTCAATTTACCATTGTAAGGGAGCCACATACGTGACCAATCGGTCACAAAGTATCCGTGAAGCTTTTCATACAAATCCCTACTAAGAATTAAGCCATAGAATTCGGGAATGTCTGCAACTAGAATATCAATGACTTGACATTCCTTTGGATTAGATGAAAACCTTATGGTAACTTGATTTAGTTCACTGATTACTTCAACTTGCGATTGGTCCAACTGAACTATGCATACTGCAGATTTTTTAGGTTGGACCTTTAACTTTGCACATATTGTTTTAGGCAAGATATTAGATGAAGCTCTTGAATCTAACAAACAATTATGCAAGTTTTATTGAAAATTTTGTAAGTAAGAAGGAATGGGGGAGTATGATATCTTGACCTACCTCCAATTAAAGTGATATCATTCAGATAAACTTTATTTTCCATATTAATTGGAGGTCTTCCCATCTCATGAGAAGCTTGCAAGATAATAGCGACAGGCAGAGGTGCAACAGGTATTGCATGTAACTCTTTCAAAAGTAGCTTTTGTTGATGTTTCAATTTTCTCAATTCATGAAAAGTAATGTTAGCCCTAGTCTTATTCATGTCTTCAATGATATTTTACTCCATCTCATCAGAAAAAATCAATGTTTCAGATGGGGTTGGTGAATCGGATTGGACTGGGCTTTTTTAAGTTGCTTTTGGTGATGATTTCTTACCTGCGACTTTATCTTTATATGCCAAGCTTATGCTCTTCTATTTAGGACTAGGTTGCAGAGGATCGAGTTTATTTATACTTCTAGTACTGACTGGTCATGCCTCTTGATCCTCTTCGTCTGAAAGGATGAAGTCCCACATTCCCTGTATTTCTACAACTTCATCTTCATCAGTAGGTTCCTCGTTAGAAACTTCCTCTTCTTCTTCTTCTGATTCTGCATTTGTTATAGCATTGGGCGGCTTTGAATCAATTGAAGGATTTTTCCTATAAGGCTTGTAAGGATTTTTAGAAGAAGTCTTTGCTGCTTGCCTCTTAATGTCAACCATTTCGTTAGACATGGTTTTTAAGAATTTCTTCAATCTTTCTAAATCAAATGGGTCTTTTGATTGTTTTTTCTTAGGGTCATCTTTGAAGGTAACCTTCTTAAATTTTATCTCATCAAGAACATTTTTCTTTTCTAAAGCTAAGATACGTTTTTCTACCACTATTGCTTCCTTCATGTTGTCGGCTAATGTTGTCTTAGCAGCCCTATCAACAAGGATAACTATGTTCGATGGTAACATAGATATGTACCATTCATTTCGAACTTCTTCGCTAGGCTTGGAAGCAATCGAAATTTTATTCAAAAGCTTGTTGAAATGCGAGTTAAAATTTTTGATAGGTTCTCTTGATTCAGTCTTTAGATTCAATAGATCATTGATCGCTGTGGCTGCAGATCTATCATCACCGAACTTAGTCAAGAATTGCTCTTGTAAAATATCCCAACTAGTGATGGATCCTGATGGTAATGAAAAATACCAGGGTCTGGCTGCTCCTTGTAAAGTGTAAGGGAAGAGCTAGACAACAACATCTTCATTAGTAACACCATTTAGGTTTATAGATAACATAAAGTTGTTTATGTGTTCTTCTACTAGCATGCCTGCTTCAGGATTGAACTTAGGCAAACATTTTTCAGGATGGGTTGGCATTTGACTCAAGGGTGCAGGCATTAAGACTGCCCCAGGGTTATTCCATGGGGTGTCCATCGTTGAACTACTAACAAAGGAAAGCGCAGAGGATGTTCATTATGGTTCAGAAGATGAGGATATTAAAGTTCCAGATGATTGAGAAGCAGATGTTGAAGTTCCAATACTCTGATGGACAACAATTTGAAGTGGAGGGGTGGATGGTTGACTTCACAGTGGAGAAGTTGAGATGGATGATGATGATGAAAGAGTCTCACTATCAGCCCCTTTAGGTGACTTCCTTACTCTTTTCCTTTTAGGTAGAGGTGATTTAGTTGGTTCGATACCAAACTTTTCACTCTGCAATCTGGTAAGAGGATGAGAAGGATTGTATTGTGAAGTCACACTACCTTGAGATATTTCAGATTTTTGTGGTGATATGGAAAATCCTTGAAGTTTATGAATCAACGACTCAACTTCAGGAGGTTCGATAGTAGATTTCTCTGAAATGTTTGGGTTTATGGTAGTGGTTGTTTTTTTATTGACTTCTCGCTCAATATTTAAAGATTCTATGTGCGATGGAGAAGTCGAGGGAGATGTTGAGGGTGATTTACTCTTAGAATGGTATTTAGATTTGAATTTACTATCCATTCACAGTTCAGGCCCTCCTTCTAGCGCCAAATATGTTGAAGCCCCGAAAATCAGGTCTACAACAAGGGGGATATCCACCCGGTCCGGACCTTGAAAGCAACTCCTTTTCTGTTTGGGATGGTGGGTCCCACTGGGGATAATGGGACCAGTTTCCCAATTTGTGTGTGTGTGATGGGAATTGATATTTCCTTTTTTAATAATTCCTAATGAAAAATGCTTTTAATCTAAGTCTAATTTAAAACATGCAATTGTATTCTTATGAATAGAAATATCTAATTCTAAAACTAACCCGGGATTTAACTTTTCAATTATGCGATCTAAATTAATTTTTAATAGCAATTGGTAATAAAGATAATTCTATTGCTACGAGAAAAGAATTAGATAAAAATGAATTGTTTCTTATAAAAAGTTAGACGAAACAATTGTGAAAAGCATATCACATAATAATTCATTCATACATGAAGTATAAACATAGTCATCATCGTACAAAAGTGCCAAATGATAACTCAAACATTCAAGCCTTCATATATAAATATTTGAACATAAATATCACTTTAACACAAGCATAAATCATTACGAGATAAAAGTAACATTGATAACAAGTTCTACTCATGAGCTTCAACAATATAGATTTATCTCTTCCTAATTCAACATCTACTAAGAGTACAAAAGTGCATTTCAGTAGTAGACATTAAACACAGATATCAATAAATATTGTTCCATTCATTCATCAAAACCTCCTCGGAGGGTGTAGAAGTGCATGTTCTGAGAAAATGTTTTTGACAAATTTTAAGACCCCTCTTTAAATGCATGAGAGGGGTTAAAATACTACTAACTAAATACTAAAAATAGTCTATTACAAAAATATAGGAGGAGGTTTAAATGACCGTCCTCATCTAAAGCAAAAATAAATCAAAACTAAAACTAAAACTGAATCTGGAAATTAACTGTCTATGTATCTGTTATTTGATATCGCAAGCATTCAACATTGGCTTGAGGATCGTCGGTTGGCCGACCTCCGATTTTAGTTTCCCTGCGAAAACAGAATCGGCAAGTACTGGCGCTATCTTCTCGCCAGAGTTCCTAAGGCATTTGAGAGTCATGCATTGACTGTGCGGTTTAACCAAGTACTACCATTAAGAATCCCAATTCAACTAGGTTAACTTCTTGATGTACTCTGACCTTTCTTCATCTTTTTGTCTCCAGCTTGTCTGTAGTTGCCGTGCCTTTGGGAGAAATCCTGGAGTGGTCTCTGATATGAGGTTTGCTCTGTGTAGGTTTTCATTGACAAAGTCAATGATGTTTTTTGCCACTGTAGCTGCTTCTTCTACTACTTGTTCTGCCTTCCTAATCTGTGTGTCTCACTTATGAAAGAGAATTTCTTTATGCGCTTCGTTGATTCTGAGAGCGCCTGCTTTCCTTCCTTCTTCTGATTCCTACCAAGTGCTAGGTTTCAGCGAAATCCACTTACTGTCCAACGATATCCCTGATAAATACCACTGGTTTTGGAGCGCGGGTCTTGCCTTTAGCCTTTAGCTCTTTTTCCCGCAATTTACTTGCCTTACATGTGACTGAAAGCTTCAGGGCTTTCCTTCTTGAGAGGTTTTACCTAGCGATGCAAGAGGCAAAACTAGCACCTGGGAAGCTCAGATAAGGAAAAGGAGGTAGTTTCCAATGCACGATTAGCGCTAAACACTAATCATGCATCGAGAACTGCTTCCTTTTCCCGATCCGGGCTTCCCAGGTGCTAGTTTCGCCTCTTGTGCGGTTTTGGTAGATGATACATAAACCTTTAACCTTGTGGAGTGATTAACTTAGTGAGGTCTTGGCTTCGAGTCTTAAATTGTCTGACATAAACCTTTAACCTTGTCGAGTGACTAACTTAGTGAGGTCTTGGCTTCGAGTATTAAATTTTCTGTCTGATATATCGCTATCCAATACCCACTTAATCATGTATATGTATGGAAGAATCTTGGGTCTTACTGCTATTCGGTGCAAGAACGAACATGAAAATTTTGTGATTGATGCCTTAGATGACCCGTGTGAGTCTGCTGTTGCTTTAACCTCCATGACTCTGGGATTTTCTTCTTTGAGAAAACTGTACATGCCTTCCCAAGTAATTATGTCGGCATCTCTGTTACAGGTGGTGTCTATGTATAGGGGCATCATCTCTTTATCCTCAGCAACCGGAGCTTTTCCCTTCTTTCCCATTATGCTTTGAACATTGCTACATACATTATTCTACTTTCCACTCCTACAAATTTACAAGTAAGGAAAGAATAATGGTACGAGATAAGGTGACGGGAAAGCTCTTAATTCTGAAATCATATCAAATATATCACCCTACGTGAAACAGCCTTTCGATCAAATCTTAAATCTTATCTCATAAATGTCCATCAACTAACCATTAAATTTACATTAATGTCCATAACTTGGTATCGGATTACGCAAAAAATTTATCGAATGATGAGCCCTGCATATCTGCGATAAAGCGATTTTGTGATTTGCTTCGCAATATCACTAATCCATTTCGTTAACAATCATTTATCACCTCATGTTTCTACGAGATGCGATTTGCGAGATGCCTTATCGCATATTGCTCCGTCAGGATATTTTACCTTAGGTTATACTTGCGGCATATGAAAGCTGCGATGCGCGATGGGTCTTTAAGGTGTGTGATCTCACATCGCATTTTCACAATTTCAGAAGTTGTCTTATATGATGTCTTGCATTACCCTTTGCAATGTGATGTATTTTTCTTAAGAGAATGATTTTATTTGGAACTTATCATAGAACTTAAGTTCTTTTGGATTTTGAGGGTGTTTTCCTAAGTTTATGATAGTATGTTTTATTCAAAGGGGAATATAAGTGCTACTTTTTATTTTTTAGAAGGGTCCCCATTTATTTAGTATTAGTAATAAAACTAAATAAAAAGGGGGGTTGTTGCTGGCCACAACATGGTGGTAGCTGTACAATCCTTCACTCGCTGCACTTCTACCCATTTGGTTAAATATTTTGTTGTAGTAATAATATACCGTGCACCTGTCTTCTTCCCTGGTAGTTGTATTGGGCCTATAAAATCAATAGCCCACTTATCAAATACCTGCAATGAAACATGAGGATTTAAAGGAAATTCATCTCTTCGTGAAGGTTTTCTCGTCCTTTGGCTAGCATCACATGCCTTGTAGTACACCTTAGAATCCTTATGTAATGTCGGCCACCATAACCCATAGCACAAAATCTTCTGCGTAGTCGCTTTTCCTGCATAGTGTCCTACTGCCACTCCTCCATGTGCTTCAGTGAGGATACTAGTGCATTCAAACTCTAGAAGGTACCTTCACAGAATTTCATTTGTTCCCATCTTATACAAGTGACCTGAAATCACTAAAAAATTTGTAGAGCGGACTACTAATTCCTTCTTCTGCTGAGTGGAATATCCTTCTGGAGCTATACCCGTGGATAAAAACGGAATGATGTCAGAAAAATGGTCATCTGTGACACACACCATAAAGAGTTGTGCATCTGTGAATACTTCCTCCAAACTATTTGTTTCTTCGCCCGTTTTAATCCTTGACAGGTGGTCTAGTCCCGCATTCAGTATTCTAGGCTTCATAATCACTTCAAAGTCATATTCTTGAAACAACAATAACCATTGGCAGATCCCCCCCCCCAACAAAGGCTTATTGACTAGGTAATTCAGTGTGGAGTGATCTGTAAACATTTTAAAATGTCCGCCCAACAAATAATGTCAAAACATTTGCAGCACATACACCATCGCTAGCCCTTCTTGCTCTATAGTGGAATAATCACTTTCAACCTTTGATAAATTTATGCTTGTGTTATAGACATTTTTGTGCCTTACAGCTCTAAGCATGAAATGTCCATAAACCAAGGGATCCTAAGTCCCTAAAAGTGTTGTTCCTACCCCTAGAGGAACAAGGTCAACCAATTACAGCTTCTCCCAGAAGTTCTCCACCAGAAACTGCTCAGAATCAGTCAAATCAGGATCATTTCAGCTGCTCCACTAGCTACCTGCGTTGTATAGCACCCAAGTACACTAGCTAGGTGCTTTGCAACGCACCTAAATGCACTACCAGGGTGCGCTGAGCGGGAAATTCCAAATGGCAGTGTCATTCCGCGAGCTGGACAAACAACGGAAGCTTCCAGAATCTTCCTCAATGACACTTGCCTCACTGAGTTCGACCAAGGATGAGTAAGAGGCTCTCAGCCTCCAAGTGGAAGCAAGAACTAGCAGAGAGAAGCCACAAGTCAAAACATAAGCTGACTCATCCTCTCTGCTTACATCTATATATGGATCCCTCATCCCAGAGATCCAAAGGCTGGAATTTTGTACTTTGCAGAGAATTTTTGTTGGTTTTGAGATTGAGATTAGTGCACTGGGTGATTTATGCTTTGTTGGAGGTGAAGAAGGGATTCCTTTGCTGGGAGGTAGATGCTGGATCGGGACTCACTTGGTTGTATCTCCTCCTGGATCTTCTTGTTATATCAATAAAACTATTTGAGTTTCTCCTACATGCTTGTGTATCAATGATGTTTTGTTATATTTGCATGTTTAGCTTAAATCTGATCCTAAGCTAGTTATGAATGTAAATCTATGTCTTTGTGTAGTTTTCCTCTTCTGTGATCTTGTAGGAACTTGGTGAAGCTATGCGAGTAAGGGAGCAGGTAGCGGGAAGCTGTCAAAGAGGAGAGCGATTGGATCAATGGACTAGCGCAAGACACAGGTTAGTTCATCCTATTCCTCTTCGTTTACATTTCATAAAGAAGAATACGAAAGTAGTTTTCCTTGTTTGTTGCTAAGGCACTGTCACACCTTAGTGGGATAGGGGCATTCTGAGTAGATACTTTTCCCAACAACAAAATGGCGACTCCGCTGGGGATCGTGTCTAGTTAGTTTATTTGTGTATCTCTTGTTGTTTGTTTCATAAACACAGAAGTAGCAATCGAACTGCATTTGCCATTATCAAATGCAAAGTAGCTGCTACTTCAATCCACTCACTGGATTTGTTTATGATTTGAACAGCTGATCCACAAATACTCTAATTACCCTTTGTGATAGCTCTTAGTCCTCCTTTAAATCATCCCTTTGATTGTACCTTACTGATTGCTTTTACTCGGCCAAAAACCACAGATTAAACTGCAAACCGTGACCCAGAACCCCGATAGAAGTCTCGTTTCTGCCCCAGCGCAGGCTCTGTGAAGAGGTTCTGCATTTCAATGCAGGTCCCGAGAGGGCTACCTACGGTGCAATTCAGTTTCTCTGTGCAGCAGGTGCGCTGATCAGCCTTTACCCTGTGCAGCTGAGGTTCTTTGCTTCATTTTGTCCAGTTTTATCTCTGATTTTTGCAGCCTGTTATCAGTGTGTGTACCTGTCTGAAAACTCATTTTCTTTGCCTTAATTCCACCTCCTTTGTACAAAAAGACTGTAGGTGTTCTTTGTGTGTTTGTTACATCATTTACAGTTTTCCATTGAAAGAGTAGAATAGTCATACTGTCGTCCTTAGATTTAGATCTGTCGTAAGTGTCGATTTTGATCTTAGGAGAAAGTTTGTTTGCTGTTGACAGTTGATTATACTTTTTACTTTTGCCTTTGGTTTGAATTTGTCTCTTTCTAGTGTCGAAACGAGTATTTATTTCAAAATCATAAAGTGTAGTAATCTTCTCTACCTTTTTGATTTCGAAAAGAAGCTTGTTTGTGTTTTTCACTTGAAAGCAATTTCAGATTTGTACATCAACTTTCTTTTTAGGCATCAATATTAAGAAAGTGAAAACAAATACATGCATATGTGCATTTGCATATTGATAGTTTGTATGGTTTGATTTAGGAAAAGTGCATTTACAGTGTGCTCTTTGCTCTTTGAGAAAAGATTGTGTCTTTCTTTTCCCCTTGTAGCTAGGATTTTCATTGTTGAAAAGAGATAAAAGCTTGCTTATCATCTTTAGATTGCATTTAGGAATTACATCTACATCTCGTGGTGATCCAAAAAGGCAAACTTCTAAGAAAGATCAACTTAAAATAAATTGAATGAATCTAACAACGCTTTGGAACTTAACGCACAACATAGAAGTCTAGGCTAGAGACGTGTTCCGGCGTCGTAAAGCCTGGTAACTGTTGTCCTCACTGATGGTTGGGTGATTCCTCCACTGTGAGACAGTAAGTGCCAGTACTGATTGTGCTCCCACGTACCGTCAAGTATATATTGGGAGACCCCTATAGGCTTAAAACCTTTTATCCATAGGAAGCCGTGTTGGCCGCCCTAATGATCGCAATGCACCGAACACAGCATTCGGGAAGATTGACTGTCGTACCGTAAAACGTATTCTGCAATTTTGTGATTGGTTTGGCACACCCTCTACCTAGATCTCTAGAGCAGTCCCTTTCGTTCCTTTTTAGACTCCTTAACAGAAAAGGTCCATCTGAGCACTTGTCACTTCAGGCTCATTAAAAATCGAAGGAGACTAGAGTCATCTTTTGTTTTTTCTCGACTCTTTAAAATTGAAAAAACAAGTTGTGTCTAAATCGTCTAAAATTAATTTAATTCAGAAACATACTTCCCCTTTTGTATTTTAGTTTATCGAGTAATCCGCAATCGTGGAAGAAAGTCAATTGAAACCCCGTCGTTCGCGGAGCCTTACGAATCAACCATCTTTGTCTCCGGAATCGAAACCAGTACGGACAAAGCGAACTCGTTTAACCGGTTCCAAATCTCCTATTAAAGTTAGAACAAGTGTTCCAACAACATCCAAGATTCTGGTTACTCCAAACATTTCTGGAAACCCTGCCTCTATAGAAGAAGTTCAACAGCCACAGAGGGACAGTGATACTGATCCTAGTCTGAGAGTAAACACTTGTGTTACTGAACCAGTTCCATCTATAACCGGTTCGGAGAGTCTTGCTCTTCAAACATCTGTCGTTGTCGATTCCACCCCTTCTTCGGCACCAGAAATATTTTACGGACCTGACGGTCTTCCCCTTCCACCTGGTTTGATTGCAATTGAAGAAATTATAGAAGATCCTCAAACAAGTACTCCAACGCACTTTGGAGTCGGGGTCACTCTATATCCTTCTTCATCAGAAGTTAGTCTACCACTAGTTGAAGTTCCTGTAGAATCGCTAAGTAATCTTTTGGATAGACTCCAAATGTCTAAACAACCGTCAATATCTAGGACCGTGTCAACTGACACAACGACAGCAGAACTCCGTGTCGTCACTCCGACAATATTCGCCGGCATACCATCTGTCCCAACTAGCTCTCAACCGCTAGAAGGAGCCCACTCAGGGGCTATTTCAACAGTCTGGTCCGTTCCTGTTTGTTCAACCGGAATAATATTCGGTAACTCTTATGTTGAGTCTCAACAAATTGATCCATTTGGAGGTCAATTTGGGCAATCTAGTCCCCAAGGGCAGACAATTCCCTTGAGTTCCGGATTACCACCGTATGGGGGGCAGTATGCCCTTTCATTACCACCTCCGGGAGGATATCCATGCGGGAGTTCACAACAATATTTAGGTTACACTGGAATCACCTCAAGTGGTTGGGTACCTATGCTACCTCAACAACCAAGAGTTGTGTATTCAATGCAACAATGTGTACCTATGTCGAACATCCCGATTACACCAGCTATTGTGACGGTGTCACAAGTTCAAAAGCTGCCCGTTGTATGCCAACCTCAGATTTCTCAGGTTGTAATGCAACAACCCCTTGACCCTGTGACTCAACCACAATCGCCAACTAGTGGGGCGACACAGGTCCAGACGGGTACAATTACCCCACACCTTGGTCCAACGGTTAGTATAGCGCAACAGAACATGGCTTCACAACCGTGGCTGGTGCAATACCAACAACCACAATTCCAACAAGTATACCAAGGTTCTGAGCAGCAGATCTTTGCGAACAGTGGACAGCCGTACATTCAAAACGGTCAAAATCAACCATTTTACAATGGTCATGTCCACCAACCTTATCAGTCATACCAACATCAACTGCATTATGCTGGTATGCAAAGGCCAACTGCTCAGGCGATTCCATCGTATCCTGGGTATGCTTCACCTAACCTGAATCAACAGTTACCATTCGTGGCAACTTTAGAGTTACCTGATTTACACCGGTTAACAAACGATCCAATTGCTTATGCCCCTTGGTGGCCAGCAATTCCGCATAAACTTCCATCAGATATTCCTAAATTTAATGGAAATCCGGGTGAAGATCCATCGAATCACGTGATGACATTTCATCTATGGTGTTCATCAAACACCCTAAATGATGATTCGATAAGACTTCGCCTCTTTCAGAGGACGTTAACGGGTCCAGTGGAAAAATGGTATCTTGAATTGCCCAGAGCTTCGTTCGACAACTTCAGTACCTTAGTCACTACTTTCTTAACCCATTTTCAATTACCAATAAGGTATGAAACGGGAACAGAACTTCTTACCAACTTCAAACAGACAACAGCCACTCACATATCTGATCATATACATGAGTGGCGACGTCGTCATAGGATGGTAAAAACATACGTTCCTGATCAGCTATTAGCTGAATGGTTTATCAAGTCATTACTACCTTCCATCACGGAAGATGTGGCAAAGGGGGGAGTTGTAATGGAACAGCAAGTTATAGCTCGTGCGCAATATCTGGACTTAATCTATACTCAGTCCGGCATGCTCTACGACAAAATACCTGACGCCCCTAGACCGGAATTCTCAATTCCTCCTCCTCCTAAATTGAACAATGACTCTCACGCCGGCAATGGCGTGATTGGCAAAATAGACACGAAATTGACAAAGGCTACATCTAAGAAGGCCCGTAAGATTTCAGATCAAAATGCAAAAGAAGAACTTCTTGCTTCGGAAGTAAATGCCGTATCGACAGATAAGGGCAAAGAAACCAAACAACCAGGAAGCAAGAAGAAACAAGGCAAAGGGAAGAAGAAGAAACAGGATGAGTCATCTCCTGAAAAACCTTCTTCAAACCCTCCTGGAAATAGGAAACCCTCTACAGGATGTCACATATGTGATGAGGATCATTGGACGAAAGAATGTCCATACAAAGCTGAGCTTAAAATATTCTTTAAGAGTTTGAAAACCTCAGTTGTGTTAACTGATCCGTTTCCAAATCCAGGAACAAATCTGGTTGATAGTGGAAATGCTTCCCCGTCTCAAGTGCTAATGTTGTCGGTTTCGAAACAGCAGAATGACGCTTTGATTTCGACAAGGAACAAAGATTACGGGAATCCGCAGCTGTCGAACGACAACGATAAAGATCAACCAAGTAGTTCGACAACAACTTCAACAGAAGTTGTACCACCCATCATTCCTGAATTAACAATAAAACCGTCGAAGGGAGTAGTACACAAGTCGACGTTTAATCCCCGCGCTAGAGCAGCGCAACATTATAACATAGTGGAAGATTTGGCCCAATCGCCATCCGCTATGTCGACTCTTGAAGTACTACAAAATTGACCATCCTAGAGGCAGGCTTTGTTATCAGCCATTGGTGGGGTCGATCCTAAGGATTCCAATCTTGTATCCTTCGACCAGAAAGGATACGATCCTCAGTTACCGGCTCAACTAGCTTTCCTTGTTCAAGTGAAATCCCTCAACAAAACTGTTCATCGAACAATTATTGATGAGGGGGAATCTACATGTATTATGTCGATGAGTTGCTGGAAAACTTTAGGATCTCCAACCTTGTCGTGATCCTCGACAACATTAAAAGCATTCGACGGAAGGACATATACCCCATATGGTATCCTAAATAACTTGAAAGTTGAACTAGGGGGAAAAACAGTAGAAATAGATGTTGAAGTCATCGATGGGAATCTTGATTACAACATCCTACTAGGAAGACCATGGATATATGCCATGGCAGCTGTTGTGTCAACCTATTTTAGAAAGATTGCATTTCCATTTCAAGGAGGGATTACAATTGTCGATCAACAAAACTTCCTCCCCAATGGTTCTCAAGTTACAGGAAGCATTCCCATGATCCATGGAAGCCCCCATTCGCTTGAGAATATCAGAGTAGGCCTACTAAAAGATCCTATACTTATGGGAACTTTCGCTCTTCCACCTCCAATCAATCTGGTGGAAGTAGCGTCGATAGGAACCTGCAATATGATATCTTCCACAAAGATCTTAGAAAACGATATCAACATGGATCATGCAATGGTTTTTCCCCCAAGCCCAATAGAAATATTATAGCAATCAATGTTTCTAGCATGGGAGGCAAACCCAAAGCAACGCTCATCAAGCGTTTGGGTAGATAGGTCTAGAGAATATGGTACCCCTTCAGATCCTTGGTTGCGAGTGCATGGAACCGACGAAGGAATTGTACAATCAATGTTGATTGAAGGGGCACCATGGAGTGATTGCCACCATCGTTCCCTTCTTCCGGATTATGAAGAAGATACTCAAGATGACCTTTATCATCCTTCAGTTTTTGAATTCCTATCAAATACTATAAATACGGTGGATTCCGAGCAAAACTTATCCAACATTGAAGAGACTATAGCCATAAATATCTCGACTAAAACGGATGTTGTAGAGAATATTTATGTCGGCAAATGTTGTTCTCCTTCAGAACTAGAAATATACAACGGTCTTTTTCGCGAATTCAGAGATGTCTTTGCTTGGTCATATAATGAAATGCCAGGCATTGACTCGAGTATCGTTGAACACGAAATTAAGATGTATCCAGATGTCAAACCAGTACGACAACGGCTCAGGAAGGTGCACCCCAAGAAAGCCGCTGCCATTAAGGCAGAAGTTGAAAAACTTCTCCATGCTAGTTTCATCTACCCGGTTCCTCTAACCGATTGGGTATCGAATATTGTCCCTATTATGAAGAAACAAGGGACAATTAGAGTGTGTGTCGATTATAGGGATGTAAATCAAGCTTGTCCAAAAGACAACTATCCTACACCCTTCATCGACCAGATAATTGATGAATGCGCCGGATGCAAAATCTTTTCATTCATGGATGGATTTTCCAGGTATAATCAAATAAATATCCGCCCACAGGACCAGTCAAAGACTGCATTCATTTGTCCGTGGGGCACATTCGCATATCGAAAATTACCCTTTGGTTTAAAGAACGCAGGGGCGACATTTCAGAGGGCAATGAATTATGCCTTCCACGACATCAAAAACATCGTTCAACCATACCTCAACGACCTTCCGGCTCATTCGCGAAAGTGGACTGATCATCCGCAGCATTTAAGAGCGATATTTCTACGTTGCCGACACTACAAGATATGACTCAATCCGCACAAATGTGTATTTTGCGTCAGTTCTGGTCGTTTACTTGGCTTTGTAGTCTCCAAGGATGGGATTCGTCTCGACCCGTGCAAGGTCCAGGCAATCATAAATTTGCCTCCACCTTCAAATTTGCTTCAGATTCAGAAACTCCAAGGGAAAGCAAACTTTCTGAGGAGGTTCATTCCAAATTATGCTGAACTTGCTAAAGGTTATACACGTCTTTTAAAAAAGGAGGTACCCTTCGCCTGGGATCAGGTTGCGCAAGCTTCCTTCGATGCTTTAAAAGATTCCTTAATGAAAGCATCATTAATGTACGCCCCCGATTATCAAAGAGATTTTAACCTGTATCTGGCTGTAACAGATACGACCATCGCAATGGTTTTAGTTCAAGAATTCGATGGAATTGAACACCCTATATATTATTTAAGTAAAAACTTAAATGATACAGAAAGCAAATATTCTTATGTTGAAAAACTAGCGTGTGCAGCTGTTCAAGCGGTACAAAGATTTTGACACTATGTCCTCTTTCGAAAAACTACCATTTTGTCAGATTGCAACCCCATGACTTATATATTGTCGCGACAGTTGCTGGGGGGAAAATATTCAAAATGGATAGCGATCCTTCAAGAGTTTGATCTGGAATTTGTAAAATCCAAATCAAAGAAAGCTCTAGTTTTTGCAGAATTATTATGCGATCTCCCATCGTCGTCCAACGATGAAACATCCGAAGAATCAATCGTGGATGAGAATTTGTTTCTGATATCTACAAGCAATGAGTGGTATGGAGATATAATAATTTATCTCTAAACCCAAAAGTTTAGGCCTAACACCTCTCACTTTGAACAAAAACGTATTCGATACCAAGCAAAAGAATACATGATCGTCGGTGATACACTACACCATCGTGGTATCGATACAGTTCTGAGAAGGTGCCTCACCCATGAGGAGGCCGAGAAAGCCCTGAATGAGTGTCATTCAGGAGCTTGTGGGGGGCATCAATCTGGATATGCTACAGCACAAAGAATCTTATGAACAGGATACTTCTGGCCAACAATGTTCAAAGATTGCATAACCGCAGTCAGAAGTTGCCATGCTTGTCAAATTTTTGATAGCGAAACCAGAAGACCACCCGCACCTCTACAGCCAATAGTTGCTGTTGGGCCATTCGCTAAATGGGGCATCGATTTCATGACATGTAACCCCACCTCGACCGGGGGGCATGGGTATATCATAGTCGCAGTTGACTATTTTACCAAATGGGCCGAGGCGATGCCTACATTAGATAATACTGGTGAAACAGCTGCCCTTTTCTTTTTTAATCATGTAGTCACTAGATTCGGCGTACCACAGGCTATAGTCACAGATCATGGATCACATTTTCGCAATCACATGATGCTCGAGTTAGCTGCCAAAATAGGTGTTGGTAAGGTAAATCCCCTCTGCTGACAGAGGCGATCCCACTAGCCTATCACAGAACTAGCCACAAACAAACCACGCTGCTACGCAAGTTCCTAGTTATGCATCAAAGGTGAATCAGGAAGACTAACCTGGAGTCCAACGCTATGATTTAAGCAGAGTTGATATCCTCGATCCCTTGCTCCAGCAGATCATAACGAATACCTGCACATGCAAAGGAAGAGACGGATACCAACATAAAAACTACCAAGGCACAACTATATTTTAGTCAGAAAGGAAATAAATCAACATATCACCATGACAGATAATGAGATTGGAACTATAATAGCAGTCGCTCATCAATTAATAAACAGGAAAAGTTACAACCATTGTTCTGACGTCGACCCTTCTCCTGGCTGGGTGAGTAACTATATGTGTCTTGACATGCATCTCCTCTCCGGCAGCATAACCTCTCTAGCACTCATTAGCGTTCTCTCCATGACCAATAATCATCACTACTATAACTCAATTACCAAATCACTAGCACAACAATAACACCAACACCCTCGCCCTAGCCTATCCAATGCATAATGACAAGCTTATATAGATGGAGAAGGGAGGAGGATGCGATGAACCGGGACACCTTTCGCGGATTTAGCAAAAGCCATAAAGATGGATAAAGCTCGACAAAAAAATGATTTTCTCTCCTCAGAAAAGCTCCATGTAATGAAGGAAACAACAGTCGGACGTGCATTAAGGCAAAAAGCATGACTAAATTTGGTTGGCGCGACCGTTGCTCTGATACAGGGCGCCAATGGTCGCGCCCCCTTTTGAGGATCTCCATCATTGGCGCGGGTAAGATATTGTGGACTTGCGCCAATGGAAAAAGAGCACTTTTTAGGGATGATCTGCAGAAGGTGTCTTCAGGGAACATGGAGTACATACTCAGGGGAACATAATGCAAGTGTTTTTAGACTTTGTCACTTCTTATAACTCCCGGGATGGGTCCTCCAAGGTACGACAAGAGGAGTAACAGGGATGGTGACAAATTACTGTGTAACAGATGCCCCCTAAAGCATGAAGTCCGAGAGGTGGAGAGGGGTGAAATGCTTTACAAGAACACACACAGAAGAGCACACAAGAGCACATATAGTTACTGCTGCCGAGGAGCTGTATTAAGAGGTATGACTGATAGTTCAATTACAAGATGTACGTGGTATGGTCGCAGCCATCCATAAGAGAGTACATAAATAATCTGGATCCATAGTATGGATGCAGCCATCTAGTTAGGATCAATGAACTGACTCAGGTATGGTCGCAGCCATCCAGTGAATGAGTCAAGTACAAAGAATCACGCCTGGATTACAACAGACACAATCCAGGGTCTTGCGCTCCATCTCGACCCGAACAAGAGTACAAGTCCAAGCATGTGAATATATGAGCTGAAGTCGAACATGCATGAACATCGCCTGATTACCAGTCAATGATGGAAACTGTTAACAGACGCGAGAGGTACCACCAATAATGACAATGGCCCTCAAGGTACTATAGGTACAATCTACGGCGTGTGAATCAATGAGCTGAAGTCGAACACCCGTAGAATCATTCGATCGGAGGCCAATGATGAAAACCTCACGTCGAATACGAAGAACCTGCCATTGAGGCATGCAGGCTCCAAGGCACCGGAAGGGAATCTCTAGGTCAACTTCCTGGATAATGAGCTGAAGTCGACAGGGAGTGACCTTGATCGAAGGTGGGCCATAATGTTTCCCACATCATCGACACGAGACAGAGAGATAATGTCGTGAATCAAGATCGTGCGAACTATCAGAGGGAGGTTGTTTATTTGCAGAGGTCAACTTCTCTTGAACATATCGGCGGCACATTAACGGAATTGGCAGTATTCGACATCAATGTATCAAAGGTCATTATGACGAGGCAATGAGTGAATGAGAGGTCAAATAGGGTACCCAAATCCATGGAAGCAAGTGAAAGATATGAGATGAAATATCCCCACCCTGGACACGAAGGCAAAAAGTGCCATGTTCAAGAGCGACATACTGTCGTTACGGTAATAATTATGGTTCAAAGAATTTTATTCTCCCCCACCATTTCTGGCGAGTACCCCAGTTATTTTTAACAAGCTTGATGGGGATAGCATATGCTTGTGTTGTAACAAAATCCGATGTCATTAAGTTTTAACGAGTCTGACAAAGGAAGAACTCGGCGTCTTTTCTTGTTTAGAGAGTTTGGAAAGACAGCAGAAAAGGAAACTCCAGGGATGTCCTTTTTCGTAAGCTTGTGTCTCTCGGGCCCGAAAAAGTATAAAATAATACCCGAAAGAACCGCCCGATCATTACGATCGAGGAGTACTTTTCATGATTAGTGACTTCGACCTGAAAAAGTAAAAAAAGTGGTCAAAACCATGTCGTTTCGTAACCACTAACGAGTTTGAAACGACAAAAACCCGGTAATCTTTTTATGTTTTAACGGTCGACAAAAAGAACTTAAAACGACCGCCCCTTATCACCATTTAACGAGTCAAGAGGAGCGACTCGGCAATCTTTTCCTCTTTAAATGGTCAGAAAAGAGCTGAAAGCAGACCTCCATTTTTATTTTCTTTAACGAGTCAAAAAGGGAAAAATACTCGGCAATCTTTTCATATTTTACGAGTCAGAAAAGAGCGTAAAGGCGACTCGTCCTGAAGGAACAAGTGGTATAAGGGATAGCAACTGGTTCCGGTAATGGTGGAACTTTACTTGAAACACGTAAAGGTTAAGAGGCTGGCTAACAAAACCACTCATCGCTGCGGTTCCTCAGGAAAGGAGAAACGACCAAGTGAAAGCATATGATCGGCCAAAAAAGATGGTAGCGATGGAATGAAACAACCAGGGCTCATCTAGCAGAATTTTAGCGGATAAAAGGCAATCACGGGATGTAAATGGGTTCATTTTTACACAAGCTTGAACCATGGAGAACTTTGCTTGTTAAAAAAAAAATTTGTTGCATGCCCCCAGCATGATTATACCAATCGAGGTACATGCCCCCCAAGCTTCATGGCATTCACGGAGTGGATGGAATGAAGGTTTACTTGGAAAGACTCGATTGGAGGATGCCCCCGGGCTTCAGTCATGCGCCCGGGTGAGCTGCCGTCATCAGAATGACGGTGTGGGTGCTGGGGCATTTCCTGTGGAAATAAGACCATTTAGAAATGGCAAATGGCTATATGTGAAGTGTGGACCGGGGAATGAAAGTTGGCCTACGACTTTGATCGTTCTTCCTTCATGCGGAAAACACATCACTCTGAAGAGTGAGGACACAATAGCACGTATGCGATAAATATAGTCTCATCCAAGGAGTAAATTGTAATCTAACGGACCTTGGACTACCATGAGACCCATTTGGATAGTCTTCCCTTCTAACGTGATAGGTACATTGGGAAGAATTCCTAAAGGTCGAGTGATTTCTCAATGGAAACCTACAAGGCTTCTCATCTCAGGCAGAAGCAGTGGGGAACCAAGTGCTTCCCAAGCTGTTGAAGAAAGGATACTAACAGGAGATCCTTCATCAATAATTGTACCATCCATAACCATGCGGTAGACTTGAACTATAATTCGAAATGGTATGGAGGCTGGTAACCGAGGATTGACTAGGTAATCCCAATTAAAGGAAATAACTAGGTTGCTCGGAGGTGGAACTGGATAGACAGCCGGGTATGCCTCTAATGGACTTTCTTCCTGTTGTGAAGAAATGAGAGGGATGCTCACTTGATCATTAACGTCTATGTCAATGAATAGAATTTGGACGGTGGGTTCGTCATTCTTGGTAGTGATAACATCATCTGAGGAGGTAACTTCTGAAGGCGAAACCGGGTCACTTGTAATCCGGACCGTTTGACTGTTGTCTGGTTTGGATTCAGATGTAGGATCATCTAGGGGTGGAAGTTCTGAAAGCAAAACCGGGTCACTTGTAATCCGGACCGTTTGACTGTTGTCTGGTTTGGATTCAGATGTAAGAGCAGCTAAACATGGAACTTCTGTAGGCAAAACTGGGTCACTTGTAAGCTGGACCTTTTGAAAGACCAGGTTACTTGTAAGCTGGAACTGTGGACTTTCGGTTGGTTTGGACTCAGGTGGTTCATCTTTGATGATCAAGTAGTGCGTAGATGATGAATATAAATCACTTGTTCCGACCAGGGACTGGTCTGGAGCAGGCGGAGCACAGGTAGGTTCAGGAAGAGACAGCTGGACCAAAGAGGAATCATGTTTGATCACTTGGTTAGTGGAGAGACGCTCTGCGGGTGTAACAAGACGCTGATATCCAGCGGGTAGTTGGGGTAAAGAATCCGACAGACTTGCCAAAAGACGGGAAGCTTCATCCATCAGTGGACAAAGACGAAGGAGATGATTACCTTCACAAAGTCGACAAGGGAAACGAACCTTCCCTTTTCTGTTACCAACTAGTAAGGTATCGTCAATTTGCGACAGCAAGGGGCGAGTCGGGTCACGGGACCATATATCTAGGACCCTGGGAATGCCAGGACAATCAGAAAGAAAATGGTCCCCTTTGCATAATCGACAAGGAGACCGGAGCTTCCGCGGAGGAGCAGAAGGTGGTTCCACTTCTGATAGCTTCATGGTAGATACGACCTTTCCCTTAGGAGACTTCTTCTTTTTGGTCTTCTTCTTCTTCTTCTTAGCCACCTGGTTAGTGAAATCCAAGGTTTCACCAGGCGAAGTAGAAGATGAGGACACAGTAATAGGCGAAGAAGGGAAGGGGTCCACCTTAGAATCAACATGGTGTTGTTCGGGTGGAGGAGGTGGTGGTGGGACAAGATTCATCACACTTGAGACCACCGAGTTTGAAAACAACCATACAGGTAAACCAATGGTCAACCCAGGCAAAGACAATGTTGCGATATACTGAACACCAACATTTCCAACAGAAGGAAATGGGCGAGGGTACCCATCAGGAGGAACACCTTGGCCGGTGGGCACCGGAAAGGCTGCCATTGAACGATAATTAACCCTACTCAAGCTAACGCAAATAAAATCTAATTGGGTAGATGTTATCGTGGCCAATAAATTTTAAGACACTGAACTTAACCTTTTCATTTTTTAAGAGTCGAGAAAAGGGTAAAAGATGACTCTAGTCTCCTTCGAATATTTAATGAGCACGAAGTGACAAGACGCTCATAGGCACCTTTTCGTTTAGGGAGTCCGAAAAGGATCAAAAGTGACTGCTCTGGAATTCTAGGTAGAGGGTGTGCCAAACTTTTCGCAAAACCACAGAATACTTTTTAGGGTACGGGTGGTCGATCTTCGTGAATGCGTGTTCACTGCATTGCGAATCGTAGGGCGGCTGACACGGCTTCCTATGGATAAAGGCTTTATTCCTATAGGGGTCTCCCAATATATACTCGACGGTACGTGGGAGCACAGTCCGTATTGGCAGCTACCGTTTCACCGTGGAGGAATCACCCAACCACTCGACGATAAACTACCAGGTTTAACGACGCCGGAACACGTCTCTAACCTAGACCTCTAGAGTGTTTGCGTTATGTTCCAATGCGTTGTTATGTTCATTGAGTTCATTTTAAAGTTTATCTTTGATTATGTTTCAGTTTTTTGGTCCTACCGTATGTGACATCTCGAAAACTTCTTACATGCAAACTATATGCCGGAGTTAAATCATTTGATTCGATGAATTCTATCTACAGGAGGGTTGAGATCTTTTTCACAAACGAAATGATCACTTCAACAAAGAACAAAAATCCTAATGCAGCGAATAACAAGAAACGAAATTTTGTCTTTTTCCTTTTCAATAGCAACAAATAACAATAAATGCTAACTACTACAATGCAAGAGATTTTTTGTTTTTCTTTCCTCTAAGATGGCATGATGCATGTAAACAAATTCTAAGAGATATGCACAATCCAAGTTTAGTCAATGAAATAGAACCAATTCTAAAACACAAAATGAACCATGCAAGCAAGGAAAAACACCAAAACTAGTGAACTTCAAAGAGGCTAGAAGTGAAGTATTCAGAGTATAGAAGATCAAGCTTTAACAAAGAACTGGATAGGTGTAGAACAATCAACAAGCTGGCTGGATGATCAAGAGATCGAAACTTCCCACAGAAGGCTAGACATGCAAAGTCACTGGAAATAAGCAAACAGCTGAGGGATATAGGCTAAGACTAGTCAAGCAGAGGTTCAACACAGTTCCAGAGGCTGAAAGAGATATATAAAGAGACTGAATGAGCTTTCCACCCACACACAGGCACAATTTACAGAGCTGGCGCGACTGTCAGCCTGCAACTTGCGCTACCACATAATTGGCGCGAGTTGCTTTTGAGCAACGTGCGCCAACTGGCGCGACTGTCAGAGAAATAACCACGCCAATTAAGCTTGCCAACTAAAAAGATAAATGATACGACCTCAGGTCGGGTTGACAGTGCTCAGATGGGTCAAACAGTAAAGAATCAACTCAAAACTGACTGAGGAAGCTCATGCACTCAAGCAAGCAGAAGAAAATTAACATGCAAGACAGAAATCAAAGAGTTACTCCCCAGCAGAGTCGCCAATTTGTTGGTAAGGTAAATCCCCTCTGCGGACAGAGGCGATCCCACTAGCCTATCACAGAACTAGCCACAAACAAACCACGCTGCTACGCAAGTTCCTAGTTATGCATCAAAGGTGAATCAGGAAGACTAACCTGGAGTCCAATGCTATGATTTAAGCAGAGTTGATATCCTCGATCCCTTGCTCCAACAGATCATAACGAATACCTGCACATGCAAAGGAAGAGACGGATACCAACATAAAAACTACCAAGGCACAACTATATTTCAGTCAGAAAGGAAATAAATCAACATATCACCATGACAGATAATGAGATTGGAACTATAATAGCAGTCGCTCATCAATTAATAAACAGGAAAAGTTACAACCATTGTTCTGACGTCGACCCTTCTCCTGGCTGGGTGAGTAACTATATGTGTCTTGACATGCATCTCCTCTCCGGCAGCATAACCTCTCTAGCACTCATTAGCATTCTCTCCATGACCAATAATCATCACTACTATAACTCAATTACCAAATCACTAGCATAACACTAACACCAACACCCTCGCCCTAGCCTGTCCAATGCATAATGACAAGCTTATATAGATGGAGAAGGGAGGAGGATGTGATGAACCGGGACACCTTTCGCGGATTTAGCAAAAGCCATAAAGATGGATAAAGCTCGACAAAAAACTGATTTTCTCTCCTCAGAAAAGCTCCATGTAATGAAGGAAACAACAGTCGGACGTGCATTAAGGCAAAAAGCATGACTAAATTTGGTTGGCGCGACCGTTGCTCTGAGACAGGGCACCAATGGTCACGCCCCCTTTTGAGGATCTCCATCATTGGCGCGGGTAAGATATTGTGGACTTGCGCCAATGGAAAAAGAGCACTTTTTAGGGATGATCTGCAGAAGGTGTCTTCAGGGAACATGGAGTACATACTCAGGGGAACATAATGCAAGTGTTTTTAGACTTTGTCACTTCTTATAACTCCCATGATGGGTCCCCCAAGGTACGACAAGAGGAGTAACAGGGATGGTGACAAATTACTGTGTAACACTAGGATTGTCTCACGACAGCTCTACTCCGTATTATCTGCAAGCCAACGGACAAGTTGAAGCGATCACCAGGGTCCTGAAGCGCATGTTGCAAAGGATGATCGGAGTTCACAAACAAAGGTGGCACCTAATCCTGTACTTAGCCTTGTGGGCTTACCGAACATCGGTAAGGAATGCAACCGGGTTCACACCCTTCCAACTGGTATATGGCCTGGAAGCAGTCTTACCAGTCCAGTGCGAAATCTCGTCTCTTAAACTCGCAATCGATCTCCTCCCTAGAACTTCAGAAGAAGAGGCCCGTTTCTTGTAATTAATCCAATTGGATGAAACCCGTCGTGATGCCACTTTGGCTAACGAAGCCCATAAGAAACTAGTCAAGGCGCAGTTCGACAAAAATGTCAAACCCCGTGTCTTCTCAGAAGGTGACTTGGTCTTGCTTTACGACCAAGAATCCGATAAATTGGGAGCAGGTAAATTTAAGTCTTTATGGATGGGCCCCTATATTGTTAAACGGGTGTTAGCAAAAGGAGCCTATGAGTTAATGGATTATGACGGAATTCCACTGGCACAACCTCGTAATGGGTTGTACCTCAAGCGTTATTATGCTTAAATAGTGACCAATATGCTTTTGTTGTATTTTGTTTTTGCTAAAGTGTTCGTTTTGGTCGAGTAATCCACCTTTTTACATTTATTGCAGATGTCAAACCTTTTGGAGACATGTGTTGGATATGCCGACAGAGCGAGTCGTAGTTCGCGGAACCTGTCCTCCGCAGCCTGGGCCATTTTTGATCCAAGCGGCGAGTTGGTAAGTTTCAGAGGAGTATGTATTGGTCAATCAACGAATAACATCGCTGAGTATAGCGTGTTGATAGAACTTCTCTCTGATGCCATCACCCATGGTATATGCCGACTAATCGTCAGGCTAGACTCACAACTCGTAATACTACAACTCAATGGTATATATTCCGTCCGAAACCCAGCTATTTATCGCATGTTCCTAAGGGTTAAGATTTTGGAAAGACAATTTGATCTTATTCAATACCAACATATTTCCAGAAACTTAAACACATTAACCGACTCATTAGCAAACTATGTGTTAGATAGACATTTGCAACATTTATAAAAAGAAACACATCATCAATGTTTTGCATGTGGATCATATAGCTCAACCAAAATAAAACCCCGAAAATCAAAATATATATAGCTGTTTATGGTTTACATATAATGTTCTGTAACCAAGACAAAATCGGTCACATGACCCAAAAAACTCAAAATGCTCGGGGGCACCCTAGTCTAATGATGCTCGTGATAGCAAGTCACAGCCTGTGCAATCATGCGTAAGAGACGAGTCCATCATCTAGGCACACCAGTAGTATGCCGCTGTAACTGCAAAGGTAGCTCGTTGATCCTCACATCTGGAATACCGAGAGTAAGGCTCTCAACCTGCTCCTGCACAGCTGTAAGAGTCTCGGCCACATCAAGGTCACGAAGAATGACCCTCCCAGCAGCCTCTCCTGCTGGGGCAACGGCTGGCACTCTCGGGCGAACTACTGGGCGAACAGGACCAACATCTGCATGTACACATGAGTTTGATTAAAGTCTTGATAGAATAAAGCACAAGGACATTATAAATAAAAAACAGTAAACAGTGATATGGTCAAAGATTTTACCAATAGCACCCCACTGCTCGCCATCCAGCAGTACTAAATCCGGATCACCCCGGAAGTCCATGCCAGCATATGGATACTCGGCATAAGCCATCTCCTGACGATCAAACCACCTGAAGAAGGTATCAGAAAAGGAAATCTGAGACTGGCCAGCATGCCTAGACATATGGTCAACCCATCTCTTCATACGTGGTTTAGTAGGAGAAGGTAAGTCGAGTGCAATATACTGCGGCTGCATCAGTGGTATCTTCTCCAAGGCAAAGGCGGTCAAAATAGAACCAAACCCAAAGTTCTTCAACCTCCCGTCCTTTATCTTGGTCAACTAATTTTTCATCACAAGAAGTACTGCATCGCACCAGTTGAATATTTTCGGTTGGAGGCATTCCAAGGCATGCTGCATATAGGATCTGTTGGCTACATGAAGAGACGCACTACCGGCCATCCTACCAAAAGTAAACAGGATAGACCTAAGGGACCTGTCAGTGAGATCATGGATGATGATCTTGCCGTCTTTACTCGGCTGAGATCCTTCCCTACAATACTGGCGGACATAATCTCTCACAGAGTCGCTTCCTCGGGCCGAACCTGACAAAGAAATGGGGGCACCCCGCCTCGACAAGCCAGTCAAGAAGTAAATGTCTACTGCAGTCAAGGGGATAGATTTTCCCCTAATCTGGAAAACCTGATTGATAGGATCCCAAGCATCGAGAAAATACTGCAGTAGGTTAATCTGTTGTCCCATGCTAGAAATGCGGAAGAACTTCAGCAAGCCACAGTTCCGTAGCGCGTTCACTATAACCGGATCATGTAGGTCAATCATGTCCTCTTCTTCATGTTCTCGTTATCGCCATGTAAGGGTCATCTTGCTCCGAGATCTCTGAAAAAACAAACAAGAGAGGAGTTAGATCCTGATTTTGATGAGAAACAGGCAAAAATTTTCAATAAAAACTGTGCAACAAATTCCATTTCTGCGCCCAACGCACCTGCAGCAGTGTTCCACCTGCGTTGAATGTCAAACTGCCTTCATACTGGCCAACATTCAGTGCAGGTTTCGATGTACCCAGGGTGCGTTGATGGCAGAACGAACCCATCAAACCCCAGGGGCTCAGAAAAGCAGAGAATGAAGAACAGAATGCAAAAAGGAAACCATGAAATGAAAGAGCTCGGGTTTAGCTCCTACCTGGTCCAGACGGCGCCGAGAATCGTCCACAGAATCTCCCGAAATCAGTTGATGAAAATCAAGGGGGAAGAGGCACCTCCAAAGCTCCAACAAACCAAGTTCAAATGAAATAGTAAAATGAGAGGTAAAAACACTTTTTAATTGCTTTTTACGTAGTTCAAAGTAAAATATTAGCGTTTTAATCTCATTTTCAAGCAAATGTTATTCATTTCTAACTAGTTTGATGAAGCAATTGAAAATACAGTACTATCTTTAAAAAGACGAAGCTATTTATGGTAAAAAATCAAAACAAGACCATCTTACCGAGCAGTTTTAGCACATAGTTCATGCTCGTTAAAAAATAAACATAAGACCGAGCAAGTGTTTCAATCCGCGTTTAAGCTCGTTAAAAAATGAACTATCCTCCTGTAAATGACAACCGTGAATGTAGCATTATCAACCATTAAAGCCTTGGTCGTGTTTGTGCCGTCACCTCCACTTTTCCATTGGTCGATCATTCACCTCCATTTGATTGTTTACCCATTTTGAGGAACAGCTGCGAAGAGTGATTTCACTAGCCGTCCTTGTGACACTGCCGTGCTTGGAAAATTCCAACCCTTACCTGGAATCAGCCGCTACCCATTTTATCACTCGTTCCTCAAAAGACGAGTCTTCTTTAAGCTCTTTTCATCTGACTCATAAAACATGAAAAGATTGCTGAGTTTTGGCCTTCCAGCTCGTTAAAGCGACCGGATGTGCTATCCCTCCTCTAGATTTTAATCTTTTTGGACCTGAGGGATTATTGCACAAAAAGATCGAGCGCTTGTGTTGTTCAGCTCGTTAAAACTATCGAAAATTCATCCCTTCTGTATTGTTTTATACTTTTTCGGACTTAAGGGATTAGATGACGAAAAAGGAATTCCGGAGTTAAATTTACGTACCTTTTCAGACTCTCTAAAAATGAAAAGGACCGAGTTATCTTTGTCGTTAAACACGTTAAAAACATTAATAGCGACAAACTTGTCTTTAGACGAGAACGAGTTTCACTATCGCTAGGCTCGTTAAAACATAGCGATGGGTTTTCCCGAAGGGAAAATTATAGAACAAGCATATGTTATCCTCCTCAAGCTTGACAAAAATAAAGAGGTACTGGTCAGCAATGACTGGGGAAAAATTGGGAAAAACTCAAAGAATCTTTATTGGTAGCAAGTCGCTCTTGAACATGACACTTCCACTCCGTGCCTGAGTCGGGTTGGGTTGTTTCATTCACCGGTCACATCACCATGGTCTCGCCATACCATCCAAATTTGGGGTAAATGCTACCGATCCATCACATAAGTCTCACCGACATGTTCAAGAGAAGTCATCCAGAGAAGTCACCCGTGTCCCATCCACTACCATACATTATACTTCATTCTTTCATGACCACCACCCTGAACCATATATCATCAGATTTTTTTCACCTCCATCAAAATCAATTGCTCCGTTCCGTGTCATTGATGTGGGATTCATCAAGGCCCTCCTTTGACGGATCGCTTCTTGTCGACATCAGCTCATTATCCAAGAAGTTGATCTAGGAACACCCCATTCAGTACTTTGAAGCTTGCATGCCTCAATGGCAAGTTTCTCACTTCTGGCGGCAGGTATACATCAATGACCTTCGACCGAAAGATTTTGCGTGGTGTTCGACGCCAAGTCCTTTATTCACACCACGTGAATTGTACTGCAGTACCTTGAGGGTCATCATCCTTATCGGTGATTCCTCTCGCGCTTGTTAACAGTTTACATCATTGACTGGTAATCAAGCGATGTCTTTCCATGTTCGACTTCAAAACATTTTTCACGTGGATCGACTTGTACTTCGAGTGAAGATCGGACGAGATTGAAGACCCCGGATCTAGTTTCATCCATCCGGGCTGCGATATATATTCAGGAAAAATAAAGACATTGACATGTACAGCATTGCAGCACAGATAATCATCCTACCAAAAGGATGATGACTTCATCAAAATCATCAGTCTAGCATCAGACGATTGTCTGTCCTGTGTACATAAAAATGAATTTATAAAGCTGAGCATGGGAATGCTCGCCTCAGCTAGATCATGAAAACAGTATGAAAAATAATGTATTGTATTGTATCTTATTACAGGGCTCCTCCCAGCATTGAAAGAACTTTGGATCCTCCTAATAAAGCATTTCACCCGATAAACGGCCTCATACTTTAGGGGGCAACTGTTATAGACATTTTTGTGCCTTACAGCTCTAAGCATGAAATGTCCATAAACCAAGGGATCCTAAGTCCCTAAAAGTGTTGTTCCTACCCCTAGAGGAACAAGGTTAACCAATTACAGCTTCTCCCAGAAGTTCTCCACCAGAAACTGCTCAGAATCAGTCAAATCAGGATCATTTCAGCTGCTCCACTAGCTACCTGCGTTGTATAGCACCCAAGTACACTAGCTAGGTGCGTTGCAACGCACCTAAATGCACTACCAGGGTGCGCTGAGCGGGAAATGCCAAATGGCAGTGTCATTCCGCGAGGTGGACAGACAATGGAAGCTTCCAGAATCTTCCTCAATGACACTTGCCTCACTGAGTTCGACCAAGGATGAGTAAGAGGCTCTCAGCCTCCAAGTGGAAGCAAGAATTGACAGAGAGAAGCCACAAGTCAAAACAGAAGCTGACTCATCCTCTCTGCTTACATCTATATATGGATCCCTCATCCCAGAGATCCAAAGGCTGGAATTTTGTACTTTGCAGAGAATTTTTGTTGGTTTTGAGATTGAGATTAGTGCACTGGGTGATTTATGCTTTGTTGGAGGTGAAGAAGGGATTCCTTTGCTGGGAGGTAGATGCTGGATCGGGACTCACTTGGTTGTATCTCCTCCTGGATCTTCTTGTTATATCAATAAAACTATTTGAGTTTCTCCTACATGCTTGTGTATCAATGATGTTTTGTTATATTTGCATGTTTAGCTTAAATCTGATCCTAAGCTAGTTATGAATGTAAATCTATGACTTTGTGTAGTTTTCCTCTTTTGTGATCTTGCAGGAACTTGGTGAAGCTGTGCGAGTAAGGGAGCAGGTAGCGGGAAGCTGTGAAAGAGGAGAGCGAGTGGATCAACGGACTAGCACAAGACATAGGTTAGTTCATCCTATTCCTCTTCGTTTACATTTCATAAAGAAGAATACGAAAGTAGTTTTCCTTGTTTGTTGCTAAGGGACTGTCACACCTTAGTGGGATAGGGGCGTTCTGAGTAGATATTTTTCCCAACAACAGCTTGTGAAGGCTATTGGATGATCAATTTATCCTTCTTGTTCATGTGTTAATATTGCACTGAGCATAATACAAGAAGCATCTACGTGCACATGAAATGATTTCTTCCAGTCTGAAAACACCAGAATAGGCGCAGTTACTATCGTTTCCTTTAGCACATCCAAACTGCACTGACATTATTCATCCCAACAAAACATCACATCTTTCTTCAATAATTTTTCCATCGGTGTGGTTATCTGAGCATACACCTTCATAAACTTCCAATAATACCCAGTGTGCCCCAATCTCACACGTAGCTATTTTACATTCCTAGGGGCTTCCAAATTCACAATCACAATGATCTTCGCATGGTCCACCATCAATCCCTACTTACATAGTACATGGCCGTGAAAAATTCCAAAGGGCACACAGAATATGCACTTCTTCAAATTCAGTGCATCTGATACCTTTGACATGTATCCAGCATAAGGTGAAGACATGCAACATGGCACTTTACCAACCCAAACATAGTCCAATTATCAAAATAAACCTCCCAAAAATTGTGGATAAATTGTTTGAAAGTCACAATGACAACCCAGGAGAAGATTGCAGGCGCGTTCTTTAATCCAAATGAAATTACTGTATACTAAAAGTAGCCCCACTCCATCGTGAAGGTTGTGTTTCTTCGATCTTCTGGTGCGATCTTTATTTTATGGTATCCCAGAAAGCCATCAGTAAATGAATAAGCCTCCTATCCTCCAACATTCTCTAATACTTCATCTGTAAATGGTGTTGGAAACAGATTGTGCACACATGCATCGTTCAACTTTCTTAGATCTATGCATATCTTGATTTCACCTTTTTGTTTCTTCTCTTGGAAAACCATTAGGCTCACGCAATCTGATTCCACAATGGGTTCAATAATACCAGCATCCAACATCTTATCAAGCTCTTGGTGCACCTTTTCTTTATACTTCAGATTTAGCTGATAAGGTCTCTACTTAATGGGCTTCGCGTCAGGTTTCAAAGTGATTTTCATTACACCTAAATCTCCTACGATCCCCTTTAGATTTGAGAACTTTTTTGGGAATAGATCTTGGTATTTGCATAGTAGTTCAACCACCTTATTGATTGTATCTTTATCCCAATAGTCTCTTATCTCCTTGAACTTAGGCTCTGCTTCAGATCCAATATTTACATGTTTAGTTTTTAAAGGCTCTGATATATCTAGGTTTTCTACTTTTGGTCCTTCCACTTCGCGTTGTCCTTCTATCTCTGGAATGTTAATATTCCACGACTCTTCTTCTTCCTCTTTGGCAATCACATTGTAACATTCCAATGCATGGCATAGTTGTGTATTCTAATCCAGCTAAGCCCATTCGATCGATTCCTTAGGCATTCCGAATATAGCTTCTTTTATCTCCTAGAGTTCTTCATCAATGCATTCAAACCCATCCTCGAAGATGAAAGTCAATAAGAAACTCTCCCTTAAGATATCCCATTCAGTTGTCCCATGGTGAACCTCCATTTCCAAATACCATTTCATCGAGATTGTATCTAAGGTATGACAAAAAATGTGCACCCATTCTCATTGTGGTTCCATTCCCCAAGCCTTAGTCCACCATGTGAAATGATTGCATGGATCATCTTTCCCACTTTATTTTTCTATCATCTAGGTATTAGCATACCCAAATTTTAATATCATCATTCGTATGTATTCCTTCCATCCAGTGAATCTTTCCTTGTGCATACCCCACCAATGGGAACGCGTAGCATGAAATGCCAACTCCGGTGCTTGGAAGCGATGTTCTTTAGGTAATTCCCTTCAAATTCATCTAAAAACATATCCACATCAGTCAAACCATCATAATGTGGAAGCTTCCTTACCTTAGTTGAGACACACCGTAGTGATTTGGTCATCATATTGCAACGGAATGTAGATACTTCATGCAACCGATTCTGCCATTGTTCAAGCTCTTCATCTGAGTCTGAGGTGTAGGGGTTATCCCTGTCCCACACAATTTGTCCATCGACTATAGGATTGATCCAATATTCATTTCATGTTGTGATCTTGCATATCTGATCCAGATCATCATCATTTTCCACAAAGTCACGAGCAGGTTCAGTATAACGTGCTCCCTCTGTAGGGTCTAGTGGCACTAAAAGCCTAAGCGCCTTCATTTGAAACATCATTTTCCACTTCTTCAAGTTGATTATTGCGTCCATATAAAAATCTGAGTCAATCCCTAGTAGCGCAGGCCACTGGTTACTATCATCCACTCTTTCAATGACCTCAAATTCATCCAGCATGCTAGCACCCTCAATATCTACTGTTACACCATATAAGCACCCCATTGGAATAATCTTATGTTGATTTTCCATGTGCAGCTGAATAGGAGACCATTGTAGCACAGGTCTCTGGTGGGCTCCAGTATTGTAGCAATAATGCTACAACTCCTGGAGCTTCCTATCTCTAATTTTATCAACCCGGTAGTTCGTACAAACTTGGAAGCGACGGTGTTGTATGCACAAGTACTAGCTCAAGCCAAGCTAGGGCTCAAGCCAACTTCTATAGGCTCACAGAAGAAGCTTTATGAGTGATGGACGAAAGCTATCTTGAAGGAAGCTAACCTACTTTGCAAAAAGGAAATGGAAAGCTAACAAAGCATAGAAACCCTAATAAACCCTAATTTAACTAGCTTGACCCTTACAATGCAAAAACGTGAATGAAACTTCTACCAATGATGCTATTACATGCAGTGAGTTGAAATACATGAATCTAAGCTACTTGCACTTGAAAAGACATGTTTTTGTATTTTGTCATTAAGTGGTTGGATTTATTGTGATGATGCTTTTGATTAGGGTTTGGTTGTGCAGGAGCGGTTGGAATGGAAGGAGAGCATGGGCAAGGTTGGGGAGGCTAGGAGAGGTCCCCAAGGATCCTCAGCATCCGTCCATAGAGGTTCCTCACGTTCAGAGGCTCAGCAACCGAGTGAGTGGCCTCCTACAGGATGTCTGCAGGGGATTCTACAGGAAACTCAGGGATTTCTACAAGATGTGCTGTAAGTGGAAGTTTTGGGTGATGGTGAAGGGATGGAATGGTTTGGGTGGATAGGTAAGGTGGAGATGAGACTTGTGATGACTCAGGGGCAGAGAAATAGGACAGAGAATGAGTGCACGAAGTGGTTGGTGGATAGAAGGATGGGATCAACAAAAGGACAAAAGGATGAAGCTACGTGGTAATGAAGGAGTTGGAAGGTGAACCAATGAACAGCAATATAAAGCGTGTAGAGGAATGTGCATGAAGCTGTGATGAAGGTGTATGGTGCAAGAGTGAAGTGCATGGAAAGATCCATCATAAACGAGACTATGTTGCAGCATGTATAAAGTGAAGAACTACGTATTTTTGTGGTTGGTATAGGCTGCACTCCAATCTCCAAACAGAGATGGCAGTGGAGACTTCCTCAACCTTTTTCCTTGGAGCTCCAATGTATTATCAACCTGCTAATCGAACTAAACAACCGAAAGCAATTCAACCATAAGCTAAACTCATTCAATCTCATAAAAACTAACTCAGCAAACCTGTAATTTTGAATTGCATGGTAAAGCAATGAACTAAAGTGCTGAAACAAAAAGAAATTAACATTACAAAACAGAGGAGGTCTATTGCTCTCTTAAAAACTCAGAATTGGATCAAAAGCTGCCTGTCTTTATTGAATAATCATGAATCTAATGACATGCCAAAACTGGCTTACAAGGAGCAAAAACCGAGCTACAACATGACTAACCAAATTGACTAACTAGCTATCCCCAAATTGACTAACTAGCTATCCCCAAATTGACTAACTAGCTACACAAAATGACTACCCACAAGCTAACCAAAATGAGGCCCCAGGCCTTCTTATTTATACAATTTGAGGACCCAACAGTCCTCCTAAAAGTTAGGTACTTGGCTGCCCAAGACTTGTAGTTAACAGCAGTCCAACTTGACTTTCTTGGCTGCCCTTGTGCTCATTGATTTGGTGGCCTTTGAACTCCGAGCTGATGGTGGAGAATTCGAGGTAAGGGCCCATAAATGAGGGGGACACCTTCCTATAAATCCTCTAGCTTGTTCTCCCACGAATTTGGCTGCCAAGTGCTCATTAAGACCTTCAATTTTGTCTCCAAGTTGACCAACAATGCTACACAAAGCACCCATTAGACTTGTTGGCATAATGACTAACCAAATTCACTCTATTAACATAAAAATAATCGAAAACATGCAATAAACAAATGAGAATGGTGGACTATGTCAAATTAGGAGGTTAAATGAGCCCAAATAATTGTACATTTTTGGGGCTCATCATCACCCCCCTACTGAAGGTGTTGCTCATCCTCTGAGCAACCAATCTCTCCCCTTGTCTTTGATGGCCCTGGTGACTTCCTTGGCTAGCATCTCGGCCAATTTCTCCTTTGGCTTCCCACTTTCCAAACTTTCCTGTTGAAACTGTCTCTGTCTTCCTGTAGAAACTGTCTGCTAGCTTCCTGTAGAACGAATTTCACTGATTTTACTTGCAACCGCTTCTCCCTTGGCATTTGTGTTTTTACTTAACCCACAGCTTTGGCTTCAGCAGCTTGTCCTCTTTCTTGCTTTTCCTTCTTGCTTTTTCTGTGGTTTTTTCCTGTGATGGCTTGTCCTAGGTTTTCTTTCCCTTAGCTTCCTTACCCTTAGTTTTCTTCTCTACCTCACTATCTTACTTCCTCATGCTCTGCTTTGGCTTGTGCACTGACCAGAATGGGAATTCTGTATATGGCTTCCTCCCTAGAATGTGGAGGACAGTATCCCTCAAGTGCTTGTCCTTTGCAAACCATTCAACTAGTCCTGTCATGTTTTTCACTCAATCGAGTCTTTCCATAGAAAAGATAATGGGCTTTTTACGGTCATTAAAAATACATATCTGTTCAACTGCCTGTTCAGGATTGAACAAGAGTTCCTCAATTGAACCATGTAAAGCAGTAAGATGGTGCTGCTTCTCTATATAAGGGAAATAAATCTGCATGTCTGCTCTAGGAGAAACAATGTTGAA
This sequence comes from Pinus tabuliformis, assembly GCA_031772625.1. NCBI lineage: Eukaryota > Viridiplantae > Streptophyta > Pinopsida > Pinales > Pinaceae > Pinus > Pinus tabuliformis. The sequence goes on along the minus strand of CM062805.1, from coordinate 61,901,184 downwards.
TCTGGGATCAAAAACATCAATTCCATGAACCACACGTTAAAGACTAGGAAGGGTGAAAACAGTGTGGCTCTCATACTGTCCCACAGTATCCTTGCTTCCAGCAATGTGCTAGTGATAATAAAATCTGCATGATTCATTGCAATTAGCTCTGCAGTAATTGGCAAGAGAAATGGTATTTTCCTTCATATTGTTTCACTATATGTCTGAATATGGGTATTTGGTCTTCTCCAAAGCATGGGCTATGTTGCACTGAGTGATTTCTTGTCTATGTGAAATCAGAGATGCAACCAAATTTCCATCATTGTAATTGCCAATGATCAGATCAGGTTGACCTTTTAGCTCTGCCGTTACTTCATTTAATACACCCTCTGAAAATCTTTCCCAGTAAGGCCACACACCAAATCGAGAAACCCATTTCTGCAGAGCTCATTTTGCTGTTGTAAAGGGTACCTGGAGTATCCTTGAATGTTGTGTTCCACGAATTCTTTCAATTCGTTGATTGCATGTTGTACCATAGGCCTCAGGAATCAACCGAGTCACCACAATAATTCCTCTACACAGAGCGCAGAGCTACGTCTCCGTTATGCGCACAGTCATATAAAATTAACAATTTTTCACCGGTGAGCCTTAACTGTGCCTCAATTTTTCTACAGGAGGGATTTTAATTGAAGACCCTGAAGAAAATCTCACATGCAGACCACGAAGACAATTCCAGGTAGCAATAAGAAAATGGATTTTGAATTCATAGAAAGACTTGCGTACTTCAGTTGAGAATGCCACAAATGCAAATTAATCAGCAGATGGTGAGGGCATTTCGCGGTTGCGTTCAATTGGCTGTTTATGGAAGCTTCCACTGATGGAGGGTGAGCTGGCGAAGTGCACGTTGGCCCCATGCAAACTGTAGTTCTGCAATGGCATAAGAGTTTCCTGTAGCAATCTTGATGGCGGCTGCTCTTGTGCTAATAAAATTACCAACAACATCCACACTTCCAGTTGTGTGCAAGTTGACTAACAGCTGAGCGCTCATTCTGCGTGATTTTTGGAGTGAGGTGGCACATACGTGCGTTGGCCCATGCAAACTTTGGATCTCCATTGCAGTGTTTAACTATCTGTTCCCTGTTTGTGATCACATTCATCAATCACGCTGCAGTTTAAACGGTCACCACCACCTGATTTCAATTTTCTTCTTTGAGATGGCTGAGCGCACGTGTCTCATTCACCCACCGAGTGCTATTGAACTAGATGTGGGTGGCTAGTTAGCTGGCCACCGATTTTTTAATCCTAACCATCTCATTCATTCATGCAATGCTCAGATTAGATTCATGCAAACAGAGGAGTCGGTTTTGTCACGTACCTGAAGCCAAACGGCTGCTTGTGAAGCTTCTTGCTGCATGCATGTGTTGATCTTCATTTGCTGCATGTATGGTGGCTTGACTGATGATTTATGGCTGTTTTTTCTTGTGCAGGTGCCCTCTGGACGGATCTAAGCTGCACGCGTTCATTTCCACGTTCAACTCTGCCCGTTCAAGCTGCTGCTGCTGCATGGTCACAACCAGAACTTCTTTTTTCCATTTCTCCCAAACGGTAGATTGGCTTGATCTGAAACTCGGTGAGCATGTTACTACCATCATTATGCATCTCCCATAGAAAATTCGTGATCAATGGATGCACGGATTTCGAGAAAAATGGAAAATGGCTGAAGATTTCAGAGGTCGATTTCTCGGAAACCGTGCATCGGAATCGGCTGAAACTGCTTGGGGAGGCTACTATCACCCATGTACATCTCCCCACGAAACAGGTTTTGAAACGGATGCACGGTTAGGGAGAAAATGCAAAAATGGCTGATGGTGATGGAGGCTGATTTCTTGGAAACCATGCACCGGAATTGTATGAAACTGCTCAGGCATGTTGTCATCAACCCTGTACAATTCCCCATAAAACGGTTTGTCAAATGGATGCATGGTTTTCAAGTTATGGCAAAAACAAATTCTGCTCTATGTGTTTTTGCTTCAAGGCACTTTGCATTTTGGTTGCATGGTATGACAAAATGAATTTTGGCTATGATGCAGGTGTGGAGATGATGGAGGATGAGTTGGAAGACTGCATGAGGACTTCTGAACCCTTGAGGAAGCTAGCATGTTCGCCAAACCACTTTTTGAAATGCATGCCTAGTTTCCCACAATTTCTACAGGAAGTTCCTATAGAAGCACAATGAGAAGCACAAGGAGGTGAAAAAACGATGGATGAAGGAAACGGATGGACACACAAGTGCTTGCAGGCCTAACCAATAGACTCCCACCATCAGATTCACTTTTGAAATTGGATTTGGCTCGTCCAAAGGTTCTACAGGATGTTTCCTGTAGAAATACAGAGCTTCCTGTAGAAGACACAGTTTTGAGGAAAGAAGCATAATGACATGAAAAAAATGATGGAAAATGGGTGAGGAATGGAAACATGGATGTGGGTAGGCCTCATGGACATATTCCAAGCCTTCAGGTCCTCCTTGGAGATCAATTTGGATTTTTTTGTAAGCTTCCTGTAGAAGATACAAAACTTCCTGTAGAAGGCACGAAAACTCCTTTGTCTTTGATTTGAGTGCTCCTCCTGTCATGAAACGTCCTTCTTGCAACCTGCAATGTCATTGCTGCAACCTGAAATTATTCAATGGAGATTAGCTTCATTTTTCTTTTTCTCTTTTCTCTTTTTTTTTTTTTGAAAAACAACTAGGGCGCCTCATGGAGGTTTTCACCCTAATTGCCTGCCTTGGGCGCCTCCAAGGGAGGTTTTCACCCAAAGATCTTATTCTCTTTTCTCTTTTTTTTTTATCAACCCATTGACCGCCTCATGGAGGTTTTCAATTAATGAGCCAATCTAAGGCGCCTCCGAGGAGGTTTTCACCTTAGATTTCTATTTTCCTCTTTTTTCACTTTTTTCTTTTCCTTTTTTCTCTTTTTTTTTCTTTTTTTTTTTTTCTACCCTACCCTACTTGAAAAAACAAAATCATTTTCAAGTATAAGAATACTTCCAATGGAGCCATGTGCACATCGAGATTAGAGAAAAAATGATGTGGAGGCTCGAAATGCATGCTCTGACAGGTATCCAGATCTCAGAGACCAAATGATCTGACTTTGAAGGGATCAAACATAGTTGAGGAAGAGAGTACTGCTGCAACTTAGTGACTGTCTGGAACCATGTCTCAATATAGCTTTGATATCCTTGGTCCCTTTGCTGATCTGAATCATTCTTCATGTCACTTTCTATCGTGACTTTCTCATCTTCCTCCTTTTGCTGATCTTTCTCTTGAATACATGGAAGATTTTATGGTAACCATGAGGGAACTTTCTCCATCTCTGATTCTGATCTCTTCTCTTCATCAAGTGCAGCCCATGGTTTGTTGATCTTTTCTTTTGGATCTTCTTTTGCTTTTGGTCCTTCAATGTTGTCAATAGATTCTCTCTTTTGTAACACTCTTCCTGAGCTTTGGTGAACATCATTGAGCTCAAAAGGAGTCATTTGCACATGTTGTGCCTCAGCTTTGCAATTGGGTTGAGCTGCTCCATTGCATGGTTTTGGAAATGGAGGTACGGGTAGCTGAGTGGGGGTGTGAAATTGAGATGGAGATGGATGGCATTGTGGTTGGGTAGGCGTTTGGGGTTGCCTTGGTGGAGGAGGAGGCGATGGTTGTGGATGAGCAGGTGGTGGAGGAAAATGAGCGGGATGAGAGTTGTACTGGGGCCTCCACTCCTGATAAGGTGCATTCCACTGAGGCTGTGGCTGAGCATAAGAGTGAAATGAATGAGCAATTGGTTGGGCATAATATGGATCTGTGAAGGAACAAGGAGAATATGACAAAGGAGGAGGTGTAGACCAGAAAGGATGAGCAGGGGGATCCCAAGAAGGCATGAAAGTGCCTTGATAAGGGTCATAATAGGTCTCGGGTATCCCTTGCATCTCCTGCTGGTAAGATCTAGGTTCATGCGGCCAACCTTGGTTCATGTAATAGAGTGATTCAGTGGCTCCCTTGGCTCTTTGATATGTAGCTTTGATTCTGGGCAAGGAAGGGCACTGATCTGTAGGATGGTACTCTTCACAGATGAAACACACTTCTAGGGAGTGCATTGGACATTCGTTCCTAGGATGCTTTCTAGTGCACCTAGGACAAAAGATGACCAAAGCCCTCTTGGCTTCCTCTTTCTTCTTTTGGATCCGCAAGGTATCCAGATGCATGGCAAGAAACTGCCTCATGTCACTCTTGAAATCTTCGATCTGATTTGCAAATTCATCTTTGGATAAGGGACTGCTCCCAACATTTCTGCTTGTAGCCATTTGCTCCAGAGGAATGTTTTCTTCTTCTTCTCCCCTAGAGGTTCTTCAGATATGTCTTGATGTCCACCCTGGGGTTCTTCAATCACAGCCATCGAAGAAGAGAGAATCTTGGCTGTGTGAAGCTGTGGGGGTGTTGTGCAATCAGTTTTCTAACTTATCTCTACTCCTACAAGGCATGAAATAGATTGAACTGCAACTAACTATCTTGCGAAATTGAAATGAAAGCAGGAAAGGACTAATCTATTTTGCTCAAATGAAATTGCAAGAATGAAATGCTAGTCTACGCTTGCGGAATTGAAATGCTAATCTACGCTTGCAGAATTGAAATGCGGAATTGAAAGGCTATTCTAGGAAAGAAGGAAATGCTAATCTATGAAAGCAAGAAATGCTAATCTATGAAAGCAAGAAATGCTAATCTACTTTTCCATAAATGAAATTGCATAATGGAAATGAAATAAACTACTTAGCAGAAGGTTGTAGTAGAAAATAGAAGAATAGCAACAATCACCAATACTCTGCCGCTTCCCCGGCAACGGCGCCAAAAAGATGGTGGGCTCCAGTATTGTAGCAATAATGCTACAACTCCTGGAGCTTCCTATCTCTAATTTTATCAACCCGGTAGTTCGTACAAACTTGGAAGCGACGGTGCTGTATGCACAAGTACTAGCTCTTGTCACAGTTGTCACTTGGTCAGCTGGCACAAGTCCGCGAGGGCTCAAGCCAACTTCTATAGGCTCACAGAAGAAGCTTTATGAGTGATGGATGAAAGCCATCTTGAAGGAAGCTAACCTACTTTGGAAAAAGGAAATGGAAAGCTAACAAAGCATAGAAACCCTAATAAACCCTAATTTAACTAGCTTGACCCTTACAATGCAAAAACGTGAATGAAACTTCTACCAATGATGCTATTACATGCAGTGAGTTGAAATACATGAATCTAAGCTATTTGCACTTGAAAAGACATGTTTTTGTATTTTGTCATTAAGTGGTTGGATTTATTGTGATGATGTTTTTTATTAGGGTTTGGTTGTGCAGGAGGGTTGGAATGGAAGGAGAGCATGGGCAAGGTTAGGGAGGCTAGGAGAGGTCCCCAAGGATCCTCAACATCCGTCCATAGAGGTTCCCCACGTTCAGAGGCTCAGCAACCGAGTGAGTGGCCTCCTACAAGATGTCTGCAGGGGATTCTACAGGAAACTCAGGGGTTTCTACAGGATGTGTTGTAAGTGGAAGTTTTGGGTGATGGTGAAGGGATGGAATGGTTTGGGTGGATAGGTAAGGTGGAGATGAGACTTGTGATGACTCAGGGGCAGAGAAATAGGACAGAGAATGAGTGCATGAAGTGGTTGGTGGATAGAAGGATGGGATCAACAAAAGGACAAAAGGATGAAGCTACGTGGTAATGAAGGAGTTGGAAGGTGAACCAATGAACAGCAGTATAAAGCGTGTAGAGGAATGTGCATGAAGCTGTGATGAAGGTGTATGGTGCAAGAGTGAAGTGCATGGAAAGATCCATCATAAACGAGACTATGTTGCAGCATGTATAAAGTGAAGAACTACGTATTTTTGTGGTTGGTATAGGCTGCACTCCAATCTCCAAACAGAGATGGCAGTGGAGACTTCCTCAACCTTTTTCCTTGGAGCTCCAATGTATTATCAACCTGCTAATCGAACTAAACAACCAAAAGCAATTCAACCATAAGCTAAACTCATTCAATCTCATAAAAACTAACTCAGCAAACCTGTAATTTTGAATTGCATGGTAAAGCAATGAACTAAAGTGCTGAAACAAAAAGAAATTAACATTACAAAACAGAGGAGGTCTATTGCTCTCTTAAAAACTCGGAATTGGATCAAAAGCTACCTGTCTTTATTGAATAATCATGAATCTAATGACATGCCAAAACTGGCTTACAAGGAGAAAAAACCGAGCTACAACATGACTAACCAAATTGACTAACTAGCTATCCCCAAATTGACTAACTAGCTACACAAAATGACTACCCACTAGCTAACCAAAATGAGGCCCCAAGCCTTCTTATTTATACAATTTGAGGACCCAACAATCCTCCTAAAAGTTAGGGACTTGGCTGCCCAAGACTTGTAGTTAACAGCAGTCCAACTTGACTTGCTTGGTTTCCCTTGTGCTCATTGATTTGGTGGCCTTTGAACTCCGAGCTGATGGTGGAGAATTCGAGGTAAGGGCCCATAAATGAGGGGGACACCTTCCTATAAATCCTCTAGCTTGTTCTCCCACGAATTTGGCTACCAAGTGCTCATTAAGACCTTCAATTTTGTCTCCAAGTTGACCAACAAGGCTACACAAAGCACCCATTAGACTTGTTGGCATAATGACTAACCAAATTCACTCTATTAACATAAAAATAATCGAAAACATGCAATAAACAAATGAGAATGGTGGACTAAGTCAAATTAGGAGGTTGAATGAGCCCAAATAATTGTACATTTTTGGGGCTCATCAGTCTCCCCATTATTTCCCACGTCTTCTTAGGCAGGAAATTTCCATCAGATCCTAGATCCAAGATTTCCTGGTTCATTTCATATTCTCCTATTTGTGTGGTTAGCCACATCTCACACCTCGTTCACTTCTTTGTAGGAAAATATTTATCACACATCCCTTATATAGATCCCAGTCCTAGAAACAAAGCAATTTGTGGGCTTAAGGGGGCCTGACCCAAGTTTAGAGTTATTCACGCCAACGAAAAAACCCTAATTGTTGGACCTTTTGGCAACAACCTGCATATCACAGGCTACAGTCTCACTCGAAGCAGTATTGGGGGATGCCAAAACTAGGTTTCTACATCCAAATACCATGTGATATGTATTCTGAAGCCCTTGTAGCTTAGATCTGCCTTTGTGCAGATTTGTACCTTCCTATGGTCCACTACTACAACTTTATCAAACGACTCCTAGACCTTCGCGAAGGTCTACAATCATGCTTTTCAAACCTAAAAGAAGAAAACTCACAACGTTTGCTTACTAAATAATAACCCTATATCTACCTTCGCACAAATATACCTGATTTGAATAGTTATCATATCAGATTTAGTTAGTACCTTCGTGAAAACAGTTCATTACTTATTTCATGCATAGATATTAGATATTTGATAGATTCGCGTAGAGAATACTCTTTAGTTCATATAAAACATATCATTAAGTAATAATGCGTAAACTTAAACAGAATTAAGAACAAGGCAGAGATGCAAGAGATTCAGTCCAAAAGAACCTTTATTAGATTCAACATTCAATTTATAGACTCTTCTTCCCTATGCACATAGTTGTAGGGGCTCGTGCACTCAGCTGCGTACTTGCCAAGGTCTTCGCGCACTTAGCTGCAGGAGCCTTCCCCTTTCACCTAATTATAGGAAAACAGAGCTTTCGTATCTTAGCACTTGCCCTTACACTTGTTCTTCACCAAAACTTATATCTCTTTAGACTCTCTATGACTCAAATATTTATATCCTTTCTAATACAATACTATGGCCCATGACCTATGGGTGAGTCTCAAAACCATCCTATCACTTACCATTACAAGGGGCTAAAGCCCCTTTTAATCCTACTTAGTTGCACACTCTCCTTCCACATTTTGTGGAGACTTTACATTCTTTACAAAATTCTACTCAAAATTTGATTAAACTAACCCAAAATTGACCTTAGGGACCCTATTCCAATAACCCTTTCACATGCAAACTCAACACTTTGATCTTCACCTGCTTATATAGTTAGAGCCTTAGCCAATATCATGGATGAAAAGTACACTAGTGTGAGTGGTAATCTTGGATGGGATCAAGTAGCAATCAATATTGTGGGTTAATACCATGGTAAGTACCCTTGGTATTCTTAAATTAGTGCACCAAAATGTGCGCAACTTTTCTTCTTTGTACTTGGGTGTATAAGCGACTTAGCCTTGACAAACCCACGTATAGATCTTAAAATATTCACCTTTATCAAAATTCTGATTCTGATCTATAAACCTTTGTCCCGTCATTCTATTATTATCTTCCATCACTCTGTCACCTCTAAACTGGCCTATGAATTCATCTAGATACCATATACTTGTTTTGTTACAAGTGATTTTCCATCGAGGACAACACATGCATCATAATGCCACCAATCTCCCCTTTTAGACTTGATGGAAACCATGTTCATGTTGATCACCTCAACCTGTAGAAAATTGTTACATACATCAAATAATTATTGTTCAAATGCCAAGATAATATCCCCCTTTGACATGAAGGGCAAAGGGCAGACCAAAGCTCCACCTTGTAGGAATTTACAGGGTAAGTTCCTCAAACAGAAAACCAAATGACACCGCTCACAAACATATCGCAGATCAATACACCAGTACTTTTGATGTGGTTAAAACCCTCAAAGAGGGAAACAGTCCACGGCCTGAGCCAATGCGGCCACTTCAGGAAATTTATTAATAAAAGAATGAAAATTTACATATGCTTCTCTCATAGATGGATTTCCCTACAAATGACCCTCCATGCTCTTTAAATAGAGATCATGGACCAATCGGGTGTTAAGCCATGGATCAAGTGTCGGTAATACCGAGGAGAGAATGAACCGTCGGATCACTACATATCGTGACCGTCAGATTGTAAGTTACAAAATGTACATAGTAAAGAAACACACTTTACCTAACTCTATATCTAACTCTATACTAGACCAAGTTGTACTTAACTATTTCCAATGTGTCGAATATCCTAACATCCCCCCTTAAGAACAACTTGGGATAGGATTGAAGGATTTACAAATATGACACAATAGGAGAAGGAAGGAGGCACTAGAGCCTATCCCCCTTAGTGACAACTTCCTGAACTCCAACCATAAATTGAAGTTTAGTGAACTTCGCCTCTGTGAGAGCCTTTGTAAAGATGTCTCAAACTTGATCATCTGTTGAACAATATTGCACGTCAAGGACATGGTCATGAATGAGCTTTTTGGTGAAGTGCATGTGCAGTTCAATGTGTTTGTTGCGCTTATGTTGGACTGGATCTTTGCATAGCTGAATGGCACTTTGATTATCACACCAAAGTGTAGTCGGATGCTGCTGCTGAAAGCCAAACTCTGACAGGATCTAACGAAGCCACAAGGCTTCCTTACTAGCTTCTACGGCACCACGATACTCTACTTCTGCTGAAGAAAGAGAAATGGCACCTTGTTTCTTGCAAGCCCATGTAATAGGTCCTGAACCAAGAGTGAACACATAACCTGCAGTAGAATTCCGATCATCAGGGTCACCAGCCCAATCGGAATCAGTGAAACCAACCAATAAAGGAGTTGCTTCGGCATTGTAATGAATCCCAAATTGAACTGTACCTCGAACCTAATGAAGTATTCTTTTAGCTACTTTCTAATGACTTTCATGTGGGTTTTGCATAAACTGAGCAACAAGGCCAACAGCAAAGGAAAGGTCAGGACGAGTATGGGTTAGATACAAAAGTTTTCCTACAAGTTGACGGTATAAGGTAGCATCAACTTCAGGAGAAGTACAAGTGATTGAAAGTTCGACTCCAAACTGAAAGGGAGAAGGGGCTGGCTTACAGTCTTCCATGTTAAAATGACGTAGAATATCACAAGCATACTTGGACTGGGAAAGGGAAATACCTTCCTTGGATTGCAAGACTTGAAGACCAAGAAAATAATGTAAGTGTCCTAAGTCTGTCATTTCAAACTTCCTTTTAAGGCTAGACTTCACATGGTTTATGAGGTTGGGATCACTACCAGTCAGGATAAGATCAAAAACATAAAGAACAAGAATGATAAGAGACTTTCCCACTTTCTTGGTGTAGACAGTATTGTTAGAATGACACTTAGAAAAGCCATTTTCTAAAAGAAATTTATCCATTTTGGCATACCAAGCTCGGGGTGCTTGCTTGATACCATAAAGGGATTTCTTAAGCCGACATACAAGGCTAGAGTCTGTTTGTATAAAGCCAATAGGTTGTCCATATAGATTTCTTCATGCAAGTCCCCATGCAAGAAGGCGGATTTAACATCCATCTGATGGAATTCCCATTTGAAAGAGGTAGCAAGGGAAAGAACAAGGCGGATAGAGTTCATTTTGGCAACAGGGGAGAAGGTTTTAGTATAGTGAATGCCTTCGACTTGTGAAAAACCCATAGCAACAAGACGAGCTTTATGTTTATCAACTTTCCCATCTGGTCCATACTTGGTTCTGTAAACCCATTTGCATCTAACAAGTTTTTGTCCCTTTGGTAGAGGAACAAGATCCCATGTATCATTTGCCAATAATGAATGATATTCTTCATTCATAGCTGCTTCCCAATCTGGATGGCCTGAGGCTTCTACAAAGGTGTCAAGATCATAATTCACTGAAGCTTGAGCCAGTAAAGAAGAGGCTCTCTCGAACTGAGAACGTATACGTCGCTGATCTGTAGGATCACTGGCAAGATCACCTGCTGCATCCCGAGTAGCACGGACCCATTTTGGAAGATGAGAAGCTGAAGGAGGATCCTGAGAAAGTGGGGGAGGATTTTCATCCTCGCTTTCATCATCTGAAGAAGAAATATTTTCAAAAGTAGAAGAGATGGGGAGAGGTGGCACATATGCCGAACTAGGCTCATAGGCCGATATATTTTCAGCAAACTTTACATCTCCTCTATTGATAACATTTTTGGACTTAAGTGGAATAAGTCTATATCCTTTAACATCTTCAGAATATCCAACAAAAATACATTTTTCACTCTTAGGTTCTAAAGCTTTATGTTTCTCATCTGGAATATGTGCCCATGCTTCACTTCCAAAAACACGAAAGTGACTTACATCTGGTTTGATTGAGCTCCATGCTTCTTCTGGAGTGATATTCTTTAAAACCTTAGTAGGAGTGCGATTTATTATGTAATTTGCACAGTTAATTGCTTCTGCCCAATAATTAAGACTAAGTCCTTTAGATTGAAGCATACAATTAGCCATTTCCTTTAAGGTGCGATTCTTCCTTTCAGCTACACCATTTTGTTGTGGAGTATATGGAACAGTATGTTGCATTTGAATTCCATTCTTAGTTCAAAAGTTGATGAATGTGTTTTTAACATATTCTCCACCATTATTAGATCTTAGCTTAAGAATTTGATGTCCAAATTGTTTTTCAACAAAGGCCTTAAAGGCCAAGAACATGTTAAATACTTCACTCTTGAGTTTTAAGAAGTATACCCAAGTGCGTATGGAGAAATCATCAATGAAAGTTAAGAAATACTTGTAGCCAGAGAATGAAGCAACTGGAAGTGGACCACATAAATCACTATGCACAAGCTGTAAAGGGGCTGAGGTGTGCCAAGAGGCACGTTTTTCAAAACTGTCCCGATGATGTTTTCCAAGTACACATCCGGAACAAACACCATCTCTGCAAGATACCATTGGAAGACCTGTCACCATATTTTCTTTACATAGATTCTGAAGAGAGCGATATTTTAAGCGACCAAATCGCTCATGACAAAGTTTTCTCACTTCATCATTATGAGCAACAAATACTGAGGGAAGATTTGATGACCCTAAGTTGTGAAACTTATATAACCTTGTAGAATCATCAGCAATGCCAGTAGCTAAAATCTGTCTAGGATATCTTAGGTCCTTAATTACAACATCGTGAGGTGAAAATTCAACGATTTTACCTTCACCTGAATGAGTTATCTGATATACAGATAGAAGGTTGCAGGATAAGGTTGGAACACATAATACATCATTAAGCTGACCATTGTCTATATGAACAGTTCTAGTCCCTACAACACTAAGAGATCTATCATCACCAACATATATATTTTTGGTGTTACAATCATTTAAAGAAGAAACATGTCTTTGTTTTTGGCCATGTGATAAGAAGCTCTAGAATCAATGAGCCACTCATGAGGATGAGAAGAAGAAGATACATTTAGTGCATAGCCAGACCGAGATGCTTGACAACCACGTGCAGAAAGTTCCATTCCTGGAGATGAAGTTGAAGTTGAAGTTGAAGAGTGCTCCAAATGGTTGTTATGCTTCTTCATTGCTACTTCCAAGGCTTCCATCTTCTTAAAGCATTTGGATTCTAAGTGGCCATCTTGATTAGGATGAGAAGAAGAAGATACATTTAGTGCATAGCCAGACCGAGATGCTTGACAACCACGTGCAGAAAGTTCCATTCCTGGAGATGAAGTTGAAGTTGAAGTTGAAGAGTGCTCCAAATGGTTGTTGTGCTTCTTCATTGCTACTTCCAAGGCTTCCATCTTCTTAAAGCATTTGGATTCTAAGTGGCCATCTCGATTACAAAAGTTGCAAGGTCTATCAGTCTTCTTCCCTTTGTTTTTATTTGTCTTATCATTTTGTTGAAATGATTTTTCATTTTGAGGCCGAAATTGCTTAGGACCCTTGTTTGGTTTAGGACCATTCTTTTTAGGATACAACTTCTTAGGATTCTTTGGATTTGGTTGCTGCTGGGCAGCTAACGCTTTCTTAGAAGAGTTTCCAAGATGAAGAAGACCAAGGTGTAAGAGTTTTTCTTGTTCTCTTATTAAAGAATCACAAAAGGAATCAAAGGAAGGGGACTTGTAGGTTTTTCCTTGAGAAATGAAGGCTTCTCTAGTACAATGGAAGGTGGAAACAAACACAGAATAGGTTGGTCCCAACTTAGTAAGAATGGAGTAGATAAGGCTACTATTTTCTTTCTTAACCTTAACACCTTCCAAGAGAAGTCTAAGGGTCTTGAACTTGGACAAAAAATATTCAATGCAAGAAAAATTATTGGGGTCCAATGTAACCAATTCATTTTCAAGTTGATGGGCTTTAAGTTCATTTTTAATTCCAAAGACTTTAGTAATCTGTTTCATTGCTTCATCAGGAGCATCAAGTTCTGCAATATGGAATCTAAGATATAGGGAAATAGATATCCCTATCAACCCACATGCTTGGTCTTGTCTATGTTCCCATTTAGTCGCCTTGTCTTCATCTTTCGGTTTGGTCTCTTGGCCTTTGGCTATTCTGTAAAGACCTTTACTTCTAAGTAAATCCACAATGTAGGACCACCATTGGAAGTAGTTGGTGCTGTCAAGAATAACTTGGCATGGAATTTCCATTTTTTATAAAAACTGAAGCTATAGATTCTGAAACTAAGTGTTTCAATGGAAATATCTCGAAAAATTACGCTGTTTAAAAAAAAAACGGTTCTGAAAACGGCTTCCGGATGAAGAAGTTATGGCTTTTTGAAGAAAATTTGATGAAGTCGCCGACGAAGTGCGGGAATGAAAAATCTGCCCCCACAAAATGGAGACTTGAACCCAAGACCTCTACTCTCATAAATTAGCTTTGCACCAAGTGAGCTATACAAAAAGTTTGAGAGAGAGAGAGAGACTTGAACCCAAGACCTTTACTCTCATAAATTATCTTTGCACCAAGTGAGCTATACAAAATGTTAGAGAGAGAGAGAGAGAGAAAGAGAGAGAGAGAGAGAGAGAGAGAGAGAGGTTGATGCTTTGGGTTGCGTGCTTGCTTTGAGAAATCTCTTTTTCCCTACAAAAAAAAAAAACACAAAACCCAACACAGACATACAAAAAAAATGAACCTTGCAGCTCGAAGTTAGCTTTAGCCGGAAATTAGATATTTTAAAAAATTAACCTTGTGGCTCGAAGTTAGATTTAGCCGGAAACTGAATATTTTCCTCAATGTTTCTAATTTTCCGAGATCACACTAAGGCGCAGTGGAAAAAAGCATACGCATGAGAAAAATCCTTCCTTTCTGTTTCTGATTTGCCCAGATCGCACAGAGTCGCAGGGCAAAGAGCATACGCAGAAATGAAAGGTATAGATCTGATAATAAAAAAAAACTAAATAAACCGAAAACCAAAATAAACAAAGAGAAAATAGCTGTAAACTGCAAATAAACATTGTATACCTCCAGATCTTAAAAATGACGCAGCTAGGGCTACCGGAAACCTTTTCGCGTGAAACGAAAGGGGTTCCTCACTGGAACAGATGCTCCCAACACAGCAGAGCAGTCCTCTCGGTCTCAAAGCAGTAAAAAACAATAGATATAGGAAACGGTAGTTGGATGCAGTTCTACCGGCTTCAAATTTGGATCACCAACGGACGCGGCCCTCAAATAGCTCTGATACCATGTAGGAATTTACAGGGTAAGTTCCTCAGACAGAACACCAAAGTACATCGCTCACAAACAGATCGCAGATCAATACACGAGTACTTTTGACGTGGTTAAAACCCTTAAAGAGGGAAACTGTCCACGGCCTGAGCCAATGCAGCCACTTCAGGAAATTTATTAATAAAAGAATGAAAATTTACATATGCTTCTCTCATAGACGGATTTCCCTACAAATTACCCTCCATGCTCTTTAAATAGAGATCATGGACCAATCAGGTGTCAAGCCACGAATCAAGTGTCGGTAATACCGAGGAGAGAATGAACCATCGGATCACTACATATCGTGACTGTCGGATTGTAAGTTACAAAATGTACATAGTAAGAAACACACTTTACCTAACTCTATACTTAACTCTATACTAGACCAAGTTGTACTTAACTATTTCCTATGTGTTGGAATATCCTAACATCCCCCCTTAAGAATAACTTGGGATAGGATTGAAGGATTTACAAATATGACACAATAGGAGAAGGAAGGAGGCACTAGAGCCTATACACCTTTGGATATGCTTTCGACTATAATGTACATGCCCCCCCCTAAGCACATGTTAAATCATCAGAAGGATTTTCAAATGAAGAACATGACTCTATAACTCAACTGAGTATGAAATTCCTATCACTGAGGACTCATACTTACATCAATCACCCAACCAAGTGGGGATACATATTTCACATGACCTCGAAAATCCATACATGATGGAATATGACAATAATTACATCATAGGTCTCCACATGACCTTTACATCAAATGAAAAATATGACATTAATAACTAAGACCAAAAGTTTTTAATAGTAGCATAATTGAGAGACCATAATGGAAAAAATGCATTATATTTTGTAAGGATAATGCTCCCCTTGAACCTATGTTACTTGTTCATTGTCAACAACTCATTCATCAAAGCATCTTCATCGGTCAGATAACGAGAAAAATATAACTCAATACCATATCAGCATACTGTACCCATCAACACCAGACTAAGAAGAATCAAATCATAGTTTTCAGTAGCATGTTAGAGGTTGATCTTGAGTTTGCCCCACTATTTTTCTATAACATAAAAACATACACGACTGTCTGCAAAGAAATCATGTATATATTTGACTATACTTCATGAAACTCGCGTATAGAAAGAAACCTTCTGAATTTTCACCTGTAGACTGAGCATACTAGATCAACAACAAAATGAGGCAGAGATAACTACTAGCTTTTGTTGAGATATTCAAATGCTTCTCTAGGAAGAGGTTTAGTAAATATATCAGAAACTTGTTCTTTGGAGGAAACATACTCCAATTTAACCTTTTTCTCAGGCACTTGTTCTCGTAGAAAGTGATAATTAATTGGAATATGCTTGGTCTTGGAGTCCATAACAAGATATTTCAAAATACTAATAAAACTTGTATTATCACATAGGATGGCAATGGGTTGATAATATTTTATTTATGTGTCGTGTATTGTTTGCAAAAACCAGAGAATTTGTGTGCAACAAGATGCACTAGCCACATATTCTGCTTCCACTGTAGATAAGGCAATGGAACCTTGCTTCTTGCTGAAACAAGATACCAATCGAGGCCCGATGTAAAATGCACCTCCACTAGTGATTTTATGGTCATCAAAATTTACAGCCCAATCTGCATCATTGTATGCATCAAGGGTAAGATATGCATCTTTAGGATACTATAGACCAAAGTATTAGGTTCCTTGGAGATATTTGAATATTATCTTTACTACCTAAAGATGTGATTCCTTTGGATTGGCTTGGAAGCGTCCAACAATCCCAACTACATGTATGATATTTGGTTTCGTACTTGTTACATAAACCAGACTTCCAATAATAGACCTATTCTCTAGTTGGTTTACTACAGGAGAATCATCATTAGAATTGAGGTTGCATCCTGTCATCATGGGAGTACATACACGTTTGCAATCTTCCATCCCATACTTCTTCAGAATCTACTTGAGATAATTTGTTTGTGAGAGAAAGATGCCATCTTTTGCTTGTTTCACTTGTAGACCAAGAAAATTGTTGAGTTCCCCAACTAAAGACATTTCAAATTCTTGGTGCATAATAGAAGCAAAGTTTTGACTCATAGATTCTTCATTACTACCAAAGATGACATTATCAACATAAACAACAATAATTAGAAGTTTTTCATCCTCAAATTTTGTGTACAAGTTTTTGTATGTGGATCCTTTTGTGAAACCTTGTTGTTGAATATATTTTTCAAGATGATAATACCATGGTTTTGGAGCTTGTTTTAACCAATATAAAGGTTTTTTGAGTTTGCATACAAGGTTTTCATCATTCCGAAAAATGAATGCTTCTCGTTTTTCAATATATACTTCTTATTTGAGATCTCCATTAAGGAAATCATATTTTACATCCATTTGATAAACTTTGAAATTTCGAAAACTTGAAAGTGAAAGAAACATTCTTATGGCTTCAAGTCTGGCTACTGGTGGAAATGTTTCTTCAAAGTCTATACCTTCTTGTTGAGCATAACCTTTATAAACAAGTCTAGCTTTGTTCCTAATGACATCTTCATTTTCATTCAAATTATTTTTGAATATCCATTCTTTCCCAATAACATTTTTATCATGAGACCTTGGAACCAATTCCCAAGTATCATTATTTTCATTTTGATCAAGTTCTTCATTCATGGCCTTAACCCAAAATTCATCTTTACTATCTTGATTTACATTTTTTGGTTCAATGGTAGATAATAATGCTAGATAACTAGGATATCCTACAAGGGTTCTTCTTGTTCATACCCCATATTTCTTTTCTCCTAGAATTTGAGTTTCTAGATGATTCTTTTGGACATCCCTAGATGGATCATTTTCTTTGTCTGATGTGCCTTCTTCTGCTGCTTCATTAGTTTCTTCTTCTATATCATTGTGATTTGATGTGGGAAAGAATTCATCATCATCATCCTCTTTTGTTGATGTTACCTTTTGGGATATGTGCATGCTTCATCAATCACCGCATCAATGCATTCAACAATTTTCTGAAGTCTCTTATTGTAACATTTGTATCCTTTACTTCTAGATGAGTAACCAAGAAGTATTCCTTCATCTGCTCTAGCTTCAAACTTACCAATTTTTTCATCATTTTTTTTATGAAACATTTGCTTCCAAAAACTATAAAATGCTTTACAGTGGGAGGCTTACCATATAAAAGTTCATATGGAGTTTTATCACTATTCACACGAACATGAGCCTTGTTGAGAATATTTACTGAGGTATGTATAGCTTCACCCCAGAAGGTGTCAGGAGTTCCAAACTCATCAAGCATAGAATGAGCCATTTTTTGAAAAATTCTATTCATTCTTTCTTCTGCGGTATTTTATTGAGGAGTTTTAGCTACATAAAATTGTATTTTTATGCCATGTTCTTCACATAAATCAAAGAATTCATCTGATATGTATTCTCCTCCTTGGCCAGATTTGAGACATTTGATTTTTTGATCTAATTCATTTTCAACTAATTCTTTGAAGATTTTAAATTTATCAAATTCTTTATCTTTGTATTTCAATAAACTGATCGATCACATTCTAGAAAAGTCATTAGTGAATCAGATATAGTATTGTTCTCCACGATGTGACTTTTTCCTTACTGGTCCACACAAATTATTATGTATAATTTCAAGAGGCTTACTTGTTCTTCGGCATTGAATTGAACTCTGGTTTGCTTACCGAATTGACTTGACTTACATGTGGTATTTTATAGTAGGGTTATGTAGGGTAGATCAAAAAAATCTTTGAGCCTACTTGATTTGATTATTGGAGAGAAGATTAGATGTCTCGCCTAGGTAAAATTGTTCTTGGCCACCTTTCAATATATACAGATTGCTCACGGTTCTAGTTCCTTTTATTATGGTATTTCTTGTGTCGAGTTCATGAACCACGCATTCTTTTGATAAGAATACCACGTCATTTTCTTGGTCACACATTTGGCTAACATTCAAAAAGTTATTCTTTAATCCATCAACATACATAACATTACTAGGTTTAACCTTTTCCTTTATAAAAATGTAACCTTTACCCTCAATGATAGCAGGTGAGTCATTTCTCAAAGTGACATTATTTTCTTTCTCTAAATCATTGTATGAAATAAGTTTATCTTTATCACCTATCTTGTGTTTTGAGCATCCACTATAAATGTACCATTGATTTTATTTTCCTTCTACAAGCAATTCTATGCCACAACTTTCATACTGTAACTCCTTCCTTTTCCATACCTTAGAATTTGTTGATATTTTCTCCTTTTGAGATGTTGGATGTAATTTTCTCCTGTATTCAAATTATTCATGTCCAAAATTATTGAAAAATGAGCATTAAATTTGATATTTAAGAGGTGAGAAGTCATTATATCTGTTCTTCTTGACTCCTGGCTCATTCCTTTGTTTTATTGCTTCTCTAATAATGATGGTTTTGTATGCGACACATTGAGCAACCTTATGACCAAAATTATGACATGAGAAACATTGTCCATTAAAGAAGAAATTTATGTGATCATAAATTCTTCTAGGGTTGTTTACCTTTTGACTAGTGCTTCTGTTGTTTTTCATCCTTGGATTAGAGTGAACATGATTTACTTTTGGAATGCCTTTATTATTTTGTTGAGGATTGAAGCTTTACTGACTATTTTTTGTTGCATCTAGATAGCTTCGGGTGGTGGCTGTATACTTTTCGCTTTGAGATGTTTCTCCATTGTATCCAATACATGTCTTCATAAGAGGAGAACATTGTACCTTGATAATTTCATCTAAGGTTTCAGATCCTTTAGCAATTCTAAGATTCAAAGTTTTTATTTTCTCAAGTTCCTTTCTTAGACTTACTACTTTTTGGGACAGGGTCCCCTAAGGTCAATTTTTGGGGATAAAAGCCCAAGTTTTGGGGAAAAATCCCAAGTTTTGGGGCTGAAAGCACAATTTTTTGTATGTAAAGTGTAAAGTCTCCACAATTTGTAGTCGCGGAGCACGTAGATGTAAAGTTTCATAAAGGGTTTTACCCTTATGTTTATGTATTAGTTGTGTCAATTTTAGAAGATCTACCCATTTTCCACATACCATGGGATTGTATAAAAAGGAGAGTCTTAGAAGAGTCTAAGGAAGTTTATTCATTGATGAAGATGAAAGTAATGGGTCATTCGCAAAAAGAGAAAAGAGTTTTAGAGTAGAAGAGAGGCTCTATAGCTGTGTGCGCAAAGGTCTAGAGTAGAGTTTGCAGTTGTGTGTGCACACCCCTGCAGCTAAGTGCATAGGGTAGTTTGAGTATGTAAGAAGATCTAAAGCATTAATAAAGAAGATTACTCTGGAAATACCTGTGTTTGATCTATTTACTTCTATTGTGAATGAATTCGGTTATGTTATGATGAATATTGCGTTTATGATTTAATGTTATATCGATGCGCAAATCTGTATGTTCTACATTGTTATATGAACGCGAGTAACAATATCTGATTACATGAAGAATATCTTAATGCATGTTAAAGATATCAGACACTTAAACTGATCTAGATAATAAAAGACTTAGGATTAATTACAGAGGTGCTTAAGTGGTTGATTCGCCTGTTTAGGGTCCACGAAAGACAATCATAGACCTTTGAGAAGTTCTGGAGGCTGGCAAGTGGAAGTTATATCAATAAGCCTCGACAGCTTAGCAATTTGCACGAAGGTAGATAAAGGGTACAAAATGACATTATAACCATCTCTAGGTGTGAAAACTTTGTTCCAGCATTCGCCCATACTGCTTCAGGTGAGACTTCAGTCTGCGCTCTGCGGATTGATGTCGAAAGGGCCAGTAGTGTAGGGATTTTCTTGGCTAACTTAACATTGGAGTTGGGTTAGGGTCCACTAAGCCAACAAATGGTTCTGTTGTCGAGACCAGGATCTGCATAAAAATATGTGTGATGTCGCATCACTGGAATCCAAGTAAGAAGGAAATTGAAGATTGATTGGATAGGAAGATCCATGAATTCATGGCACAAGAGAATAGGACCCACAATTGACAAAAGAATAGTGGTTGGATAGGTATTTGTACACAGAGATACACAAAATTTTCTTTGGTTCCTTCCCAGTCGAATTATACGAGTGGATTGCTAAATTGGCAGATGGCCAAGGAAGGTGGAGGCTTGACGGTTCGATAACACAGACCCCAGAGTTAGTATGGAGATTAGAAGCTTCTGAAGATAAGATCACACGCACTGTCAATCATTGGCTGGATCATATCATAGGAGGATTTGTGACAGAGTTCACAGTTGATACGTTAGTTAGCTACAATGAAGCAGAGCGATGCTTCTCAAAGGACCACGAGGTAGGTATTTAAGGTCTTTGAATACTTAGATTAAAATTCTCTTGTGTGAAAAGTGGTTTATGCAATTACCTTGATGTTTGGAGCTACACAAAGTGGAAATTTATTCAAGGATAGAATGGGAACAAGACCTGAATATAGCCCATTGATTGAGTCTCCTCTTAGTGATGACGAAGAAGCAGCATAGGCTTCTTTGTAGAAAATTGTCCAATTAATAAGGCGAGGATTCCCACGAATAACCCATCCACCCACACCACCTCCACCACATACACCTTCGACCATACTGCCACCACCTCCAGCACCATTCAATATGGCGAATTTAGTAAAATTGCCTCTTTTCAAGGGCTTGGGGAATGAGGACCCGGACCAGTTTTGGTTCATCGCAAAGGCAATGTGGGAAGCTTAGGGCATTACAGATGATTAGATGAAGAAAGTGATGTTGGCTACTACTTTACAGCAATGCGTGCTAACATGGTACATTAAATACTGCATTGATAACCTGATGGTTGCATTGGCGGACATTCAGACTATGCTGAATAAGGAATTCAGTAGGCCCAAGTTTGAAATGCAATCGATCATTGGATTCAAGGAGATTATGATGAAGCCTAGAGAGACACCCTGGGAGCTACATCAGAGATTGGAATTTAAGATTCGTGAAGTTAACATGAATCTTATGGATGGGCATCACCATGAGTGGTTTGTGGCTTCGCTCTTGCCCCATCTTAGGGTTTATTTATCACATCAAAAGATTCGGACCTAGGCAGAGGCCCTGGAAATTGCAATGAGTCTGCACGAGATGCCAATTCAAGATGTTGCTTTGGGAGTTCGGCAGATTCACATGGATTTGTAGAATCTTTGCCTAGAATTTCAAATTCTGAAGAAGGATAGAGCAGCTCTGCTAGAGGTGTGCAAAGAGGTTTGGGATTTGAAGTGTAAGGTTCAAGGGCATGATAAAGATCATTGCCCTATATTCGTGAATTATGTTGCAAGAGGAAGGTTGATGCCTATGATACCAGAAGCTCAAGCAGGGCCAAGTGCAGGGCCCACGTTGTGGTGTGTTATCTATCAGGTAGGTGGGAAACATGCGACACATAATTGCCATTTGCTGCAGAAATTTGTACAGACACTGCAATAGCTCTTCTGAAACTTCTTCCAATCAGTAGGTCACGATGAGGGAAATTATCATAGTTATGAGTTAATGATGGAAAGAAAACCCACCTATCGAATGCAGATAGAAGCTCGACCTCTAGATCAAGGAACTAGGGGGGCCACGAGGAGGATATTAGGAGCGCAGATGAGGCCGGGGTGGAGAAGGACCAGTGAGAGGTCAAGGGCAAGTTATCTGCTACAATTGTGGAGTTCCAAGACACTTTTCATGAGAATGAACGAACACGACACACCTGTCATGCCTATATTGCACTCAATTTGACCATGCGACAGAAGACTACCTTGTACTAATAACTAAGATGCGCGAAATGGGGACACAGCCTCAACAACCTATGTAGAAATTGCAGATGATGAGGGATGAACCCCGCGAAGAGGACTGCAATGTGAATATTGCGTTGTGAAGTGGAATGACAACTGGCGAAGATAAGGGAAAGAAACCTGAAGAAGGTGAATGGGTTTGCAAATATCTAGAAAAGGAGGTCAGCTTTGATTTGGAGCACGTGAAGGAAACTTTCATGGAAGTAAAGAAAATCTTCGCTGAGGCTTCTACTTTAGGAAGTCAGGATAAGAAATTTGAAGAAATGGACCCATCCATGCTTACTACATTTTTGGAGACCTGTATGAAGCTACTATGTGATAGAAAGGCCGTAAAAGGATTACAAGAGTTGATCAATAAATGCGTTGATAATACTTTCAAGGGACCATGTGTGGTAAGGGAAATAGGTAATAATAAGGTAAGAACAGGGCATGAGATGAGGCTCACCATGCAAATTAGAGAGTATGAAATGGACCAAGTTATTCTGGATCTTGGGTCAGATGTGAATGTTTTGCTGGAACAGACATGAGAGAGAATGGGGAGACCTACACTGTAGTGCTCTCCTATTCAATTGAGGGTGGTGAATCAACAAAATATTATCCCCATGGGAAGATTGCAGGGAGTGACACTAGATATTGAAGGAACAAGTGCATTGGTGGATTTCAAAGTAATAGAGATTTTCGATGATAAGAAACCCTAACCCACGCTCCAGGGGATCAATTGGGCTATCGACATGAACAGGGTGATCAATTTGAAGAAGCGAGCAATGCCATTCGAAATAAAATCGCGTTGTGTAGTAGTACCATTAGACCCTGCAGAAGTACTGAGCTATACTAAACCAGTCCGCAATTACAAAAGTGACAATGATTTGGACCAGATTTATAAGATAATGGTGCAAGATCAAGATTGGGTGAATCCGACAGTAGTTGGAACTATTGCATGGGACCGCGAGAGATCCTACACATCATATTCAGATGAGCAATTGGAGCACTAGCATAATAGATTGCACGAAGTGTCTACACTGCAGTGTAACATGATGATGAAATAACTGCATTGTGTATCGTTGGAGGTAAGAAGTCTACCTTATTATTATGGCTTAACTGACGTTGATAAATTTTTGGATGCATTTGAAAGGGAAGTGCTAGAGAAGCACCGCTTCCAAGCCTTGGACTTGGCGCTATGCCTGCAATATTGTGGGTTTCTCATAAAGACAACTTCGATGGATGGTGCGAATATAGAAGACTGATGAAGGTGTGGTTTGGTTGCCCAAAGGTGCGATTAACAAAGAAATATGGTGGGAGGAGTGATCCACAAGATCACTTAGCCAAATTGACAGATGCTTATGGAGTAGAACCACAACTAGATTGGGTGCATCTGTTCTGTCACACCTTGGATGTAATACCTATGAAATGGTACTTGGAGACAGAGCTCCGCCATGGCATGAACGAATGGGATATTTTGAAACAGGGATTGTTGATGACATTTATCTTTGAAGATGGATTTAAGTGCATTGATGAAGCACTACAAGAGGTCAAGGTAGCGATCTTCAAAATACTATAGGATCCCTTAGATTTAATTCAATTAGATTGGACCACCCAACTGTGCTAGGCACTGGAGTGCTACAATGTGACTGCCAAAGAGGAAGACAAGGATTCGAGGAACATTACTATCCCAAAGATAGAAGGTAATCAAAAAGTTGACGAGCTGCATATAGAGAATGCAGAGATCATTGCGCCACTAAGAACATGACAAGAGAACATTGGGACTGAGGTGGAGCTGAATTTTGTGAAGATAGGGGATTACTAGGATGATTCTATGCTGGATAAGGTCGCTGAATTGCTACGTGAGTACCAGGATTTGTTCCCTACAAAGTTTTCAAATTTGAAAGGAATTATAGGCTATTTAGGAGTGATGAGGATAATGTTGAAACCAAACGTGAAGCTTGTGAAGTAGAGGCCATATCATCTTAATCTTAAATAGAAGGAAAGGGTGTGTTTGGAGGTGGAAAAAATGTAACCAGTAGGAATCATTGAACCAGTGGAGGATTCCAACTAGGTAAGTCATATGGTAGTCTAGGAAAAGAAGTAGAAGGATGAAATAAGGAGATGTGTAGATCTCAGGAAGCTTAATGAAGCTTGCGTGCATGATCCTTTTCCGACTCTGTTGACCGATGAAGTGTTGGATAATGTAGAAGGATAGGAAGCATATTCATTCATTGATAGGTTCTTGGGGTGCCATCAAATCAAGATCACGCTAGAAGATAGGAGTAAGACGAAATTCACGACTGAATGGGGATGCTTTCAGTATACTATAATGCCTTTTGGACTGAAGAATGCACCGATGATCTTTCCACGCATAGTCATTGCATCATTCAAGGACTTCATTCACAAGTTCTTGAATGTATAATTTGATGATTGGACAGTGTTTGGGCTAGTGAAGAGCCATGTAGCTAGTCTACGCTTGATGTTGGATACATGTCGAAGGTATCAAATCATGCTAAACTTGAATAAATGTTTGTTTTGTGTTCCCTTTGGAATCTTGCTGGGTCATGTAGACTGCAGACAAGGATTAATGGTAGATCCAGTTAAGAACATGGTTATAATGAATTTGGAGGAGCCAAGAAGTGTCAAATAGCTATGCATAGCACTCGAACATACTAGTTATTACCAAAAGTTCATCAAGAGTTATGCCCGGATTACTGCGCCAATGGAAAAACTGTTGAAGAAGGATGCTACATTCTATTGGAATGAATAATGTCAACGAAGCTTTGATGTGTTGAAAGAAAAGATGGTCACCGCACTGATCCTAGTCTTCCTGGATTGGAAGAAGGAATTTCATGTGCATGTGGATGCGTCATGTATTGCACTTGGAGTAGTACTGACACAGGCCGGTGAGGGAGAGTTGGCTCACCCTATCATGTTTGCAAGAAGGAAGCTATCTAAGGCTGAGAAGAATTATTCAATGATATAGCACGATGTTTTGGCTATAGTGTACGCGCTCTAGAAGTTCATAGACTACTTGCTAGGTAGACACTTTAAGATGTATACAGACCATTCTGCATTAAAGTACCTAGTCAGGAAGCCTGTGTTAGGGGGGAAATATGCAGGTGGATGTTGTTGTTTTAGGACAATTGAATGTAGGACCAAATCATCTGTCACACATTGAAACAAGTGAGGATAATACTTATTTTGAGGAAGGACTACCTGATGCACAACTCTTTGTGGTGCGTGTCACAGATAATAATTTTGCAGACATCATACGTTTTCTGACTACCGCAACAACTCGAGAAGGGTACACTAGCCAAAAAAAGAAGGAATTGGTGGTGCACGCGACAGATTTTTATCTTACTGTAGGTCACTTGTATAAGATGGGAGTGGATGAAATATTATTCCAGTATGTGCTTGAGTTTGAATGAAACAAAATCCTCATTGAAGCTCATGGATGAGCCATAGGAGGCCATTATGTAGGAAAAGAAACAACGCAAGAAGATTTTACGCATTGGGTTGTGGTGGCCGACACTGCATAAGGATTCCAAAGCTTATTGTAGGGCATACGATGCATGTCAAAGGATAGGAAGGCCATCACAGAGGGATGAGCTACCTTTGAATCCACAAGTGTTGTTGCAACCATTTGAAAAATGGGCAATTGATTTTGTAGGACCGATTCAGCCTCCAGGACTGAGTATTTAGTGAGATGGGTAGAGGAGCATCTTGTAAAGGATTGTACTGGGGCAACAACAGAAAAATTCCTATTTGAATATGTGTTGACTAGGTTTCATTTCCTGAAGATTTTGATGAGTGATCATGTACGCATTTCCTTAATGAAACGATCAGTGCGCTAACAGAGGAATTCCAAGTTTATCATCAAAATAGCATGCCATATCACCCTCAGGATAATGGGATGGTGGAATCGTTTAAAAAAAATATTGGAGAATGCACTGACAAAGATTTGCAATATGTAGAGGAATGATTGGGTTGTGCACGTACCAACGATGTTATGGGTTTATCGAACTACTTGTAAAAAGCTATCTGGACATACACATTTTTGACTAGTCTATGGCATAGAAGTTGTAATTCCGATGGAGTACATTGTGCCTAGACTACACATAGTAGTGTTCACAGGAATGGAAGACCACAGGGCCTTAGATGAAAGGCTCACACAACTGACAGAGCTGGAGGAAGATAGATTCTTGGCTGGATTCCATCAACAAGTTTAGAAAGACCGCGAAAAGGCATGGCACAATCGACACATCAAACTACACACCTTCAAGGTAAATGATTTGGTTTTATTATATGACAGTAGTTTGGAAAAAGTTCGAGGAAAATTTTAGATGCATTGGTTGGGGCCATATGTGATCAAGGAGAAAAATGACGGTGGAGCAGTTCAACTAGTGAAATTAAACGAAGATCCATTTCCAGGGAAGGTAAATGGCAGTCCATCGAAGCCATACACTAGGGATCCATCCAAATGAATATATTATGGAAGCACAGTCTTAGTGCTCCAGGTAGCTAAAAGGAGGAGTGAGACTATAAACTACACTGCCTAGGTTGTAGAGTTGTGTGACTAAGGGACTACGTGGGATGGAAGAATGTCACAACATCAGCAAAAGTGTGAAGCGAGTTGCACTATAGGAGGAGAGACCATGCAAGGCAGCCAAAAAATGGTCGTTGTTGTCATTGTTCATGATTTTATAGTGAGAAAATGGCTAAGAGGACCAGAGGGTGGCATTTAAGGCTGAATTTAAGAGTGAGGTCTTTGAAAATCTACCACCAATCTAGCATTTATGAGTGGATTTTGGGGGAAACAGTCAGATTTGAATTCGAATTTGGCTATAAATTATAGATGGCTACCCAATGAAAAACACTTTACATTTCAAGAGTTTAGGTGTTGTGTTATCGGTTGTGCATGAACCTGTTGAAGCCCCGAAAATCGGGTCGACAACAAGGGGGATACCCACCCAGTCCGGACCTTGGTTGGCAGCTCCTTATCCGTTTGGTATAGCGGGTTCGACTGGGGGTAATGGGACCAGTTTCCCAATCTAAGGGGTGTGTGTGTGTAGAGTTTGGTGCTGTTGATCTAAGAGTATTTTAATCTAATTTAATTCAAACTTCTAAACTAACTCTATGCTATTGTAATCTAATAATAAACAACACATCTAATCTACACTAACCCGGGGTGTTTTTCTTCTATTATGCGATCTAAAAAGATTTCGAACAATAACTGGTAATAAAGATCATTCAGCTATCATAAGAATAGAAATTAGTTAAGATAAACCATTCTGCATAAAAAGTTAGGCAAAACAGTTGTGAACAGCATATCGCATAATAAGTTATTCATATATCAAGCATAAATAAATGACTCCACCGTACAAAAGTGCCAAATGGTAACCCACACATTCATGCAATAACATATAAACAACTAAAAACTACATATCACTTTAAGAATATGAACAGAAACTGGTCAAGAGATAAAAGTACCATTTATGACTGGTTCCACTCATAAGCTTCAAGCAATAACAATTTGTCTCTACTTGTTCTAACATCTACTAAGAGTACAAAAGTGCAATATCAGTAGCAGACATTAAATGCAAACATTGATAAATCTCGATCCATCCATTCACCAAAAACCCCCTCCGAGGGTGCAAAAGTGCATGTTCTGAGGACAAGTTTTTTGACAAATTTCCGGACCCTTCTCCAAATGCCTGAGAAGGGTTTAAATACTGCTAACTAATTAATCTTAACTACATAAATTTAGGACACGGTTTCAAATGACCGCCCTTCTACTAAAGCAAATTTATTTCTAAAAATTGAATCTAATTTCTAACCGTTTCTATATTTTCTCCTTTGTGCTGTAAGCAATGCAACATTTGCCTGGGAAGATTCGGCTGTTTCTCTTCTCCTTTCGTTCGAGTTACGAAAATAGAAATAACAAGCACTGGCACCACTTTCTGAAAAACTGGAAGATATTTTCCTCTGGCTTGGTGTATTCGCTGTGGCTATACTTGGTAATAACCCAAATTTCTCTCAAACTGATTGTGCTGTTGCTATTTCGGTTTCCGGCCTGGCGAATGACTGAGCAAGTTAGGGACTTTGCTCTCTGAACAATTTTCTGTATTGAAAACTGCTTCCGTTCTTTGTTCCAGGCTTTTCTGGTGCATTTTCCCTCTTTAGCTTTTTTCTTTTTACTTTACCCAGTCTAAGCTTCAGGATCTTTTGTGAACATGCTGCTTTTGTGCGCCTTTGACTCTGAGTCTTGGATAGTCTATTTCCATCAATCTCTGTTGAGTGATACTCTAGAATCCGGGGTCCTGCTGCATGCGGCATCCGTTTGCGAAGGCATCTCTTCTCTGTTCTCTGAGTATTGACGCTTTCCCCTTTTCCTTAGATGTTTCCTGCATATTGATTTATATTAGTTGCTATCTTATAGTTTACGCAAAGGAAAAGAGTAATGACGAAAAGATTAATATGAAAGCTTTAGCTCTAATGAATGCATAATCATGACACTCATAATGAACTGACTCTTCGAAAAACACAACACAATCCTTCTCAGATACTTTGGCATACAATCATTAAATTCTTTTAAGGTGCGCGCCCAATTTTGGTCTGCAGACAGCTTTCCTTGAACACTGTGTCGAGGAACCTTTGCGATGAGTGATTTCTGCGACTCACATCGCAGTGTCGAGGATTTCATCGTTTAAGATGTGTCATCGCAGGAATTGATGATCGCAGTCATCGCAGATCGCAGGAATTCCTTAAGTTTTTCATTTAAGAACGCTTCACAATATAAGCGATGCGATGAATCTCGCATCGCTTCTTCGCAGCTTATTATGCGCATAGGAAAATGTCTCACTCGCTTCCCGCGATGCGATATAGCTTTAGGGAGTTAAAATATAAAAATTTTGATAAAATGTTTTTTTTGGATTATTGTTAAGGGTCCCCATTTGCTTGGTGTTATTGCTAATACCAATCAAAGAGGGGGGGTGTTGGTGACCACAACAATGGCGATTCACTGTGAAGAACCAGTTATCTCTATTTTTCTATTGAATTTCAACTTCCGAAGCAAAATTTTTTTCATATATCTAAATTTTGTTATGGACAGATAGAGTATATTATGCCTTATCCTAGCATTGATACTTCGTCTCAACCTTTTCATATTCCAATCGTTTGTTTCCTCAGGCTTAGTTCTTGTATTCACACCAGACATTACTTGGTCTTTTAAAGATAAAATAAGGTCTTCTCTGCGTGCTGGCTTTTTAAAGTATGCTCATTTGTCGTAGGTAGAGCCTCTGCTTCCTGCAAGCGTCCATAGCCTCGACAGGGTTACCTGTTACCCAGCAATGATCCTTTATCCTGCTTGAGGTTATTTACAACATTTCAGAGGAAAACCCCTTCTTGACACTTTTTCCTTTTTTATTCTCTAAAGAACAATGTCTTGGTTTTGTGGCCAAATTATGACACAGTCACTCACTTGATTTACACTTTTGCTGAACAAGCTGGCTCGTAATGAGACCCCTTGTCTTTTGATTGCAACAATCTTGAGTCATTGCCCTATTTTGGTAGACAGTATTGGCAAAGTCAGCAAGTTATAATATATGTGATCATGATAAGCCGGCTCGTGATGAGACCTCTTATTCTTTGAGATATAGTGTTTTCTCGGATTAATCCTCTGAATGCTGCGATTTCCTTTAGCAGGGAGGAAGTCATTGTTTTTCCTTAAGAAATCTCTGGACGACAATAATAGAGTTTGAAAACAGTGACTTTACAGAGAATATTTATTTTATTATTGATACCTTTCATTGTGCTGATATAAAACAATTTTTTACCAAAGGTTGCTTTCATCAAATTTTTGAAGTTGAAACTAACATCATGTCTAGGCTAAAGTTAACTCTACCTGTCAATAATAAAAATCAGATTTTTCGAAAAAATTTGCTACTTGTACAAGCGAAAAGTTCAAAATATGATAGAGAATTGGTGTCTTTCTCATGAACCCTTTTAGTGACCATCTACAACTGGTTTTATTTATAAGAAAGAGAAAAACAAATAAAAACTAAAATTATCCTACAAAAATAGAAGAGTGATCTTCTATGGAAAATATTTTTTAAGAATCTGTCCATTAACAGGCAAAGAATCTCTTCTGCCTGCTAAATCCTGCAACATAAACGTCGATGGGCCTATGACTTCTACAATCTGAAAAGGACCAAGCCACAGTTTCTCGAATTTCGTATGTTTGCCCTTTTCTTCATGAGCCTTATCCCATTTCAAAACTAAATCTCCCATCTGAAAATTTTTTCTGGTCATTACGCTTGAGTCAAAAGAGGATTTAATCAGCGCTTGGTGATGAGCATGGGTTTTCTTAGCTTGTTCTCGTCGTTCTTCTAATTTAATTATTTCCAGTTGTCTTAGCTGTATGGAGGAGGTGGATACCTCATCGATGTGTTGTACTAAAGAAAAAGAGGGAATGACTAAGTGACTTGGAAGAACCACTTCTTTCCCATAAACTAAATTAAAGGGAGAAGAGCCGATTGAAGCTTTCTTCGTTATTCTATCTGCCCATAAAGCATTTACCAACGCTTTGTGCCAATTCTTTTGGCTTTGGTCGACTATTCTTTTAATAATCCTAATCAGGTTTTTGTTTGTTGATTCAGCCAATCCATTACCTTGCGGATAGTAGTTGGCTGAATATTTCAGTTTGAACCCTCTTTTAAGTGCAAACTCAGTCATTGTATTTCCAGAAAAGTATGAAGCATTATCAAATATTAAGGCCGTTGGCAATCCAAACCTAGTGATTATAAATTGATCTATGAATTCAATAATGTTTTCAGAATTAGCTGTCTTGAGAGGAACTGCTTCTACCCATTTAGTAAAATAATTTGTTGCCGTGAGGATGTACCTATGCTGCTTAGAAGAGAGAGGAACGATCTCACCTATTATGTCCAGGCCCCACTGGCTGAATGGTTTCTCGATGTTTACCGGCTGTAGTGGCATGGACGGTTTCTTTTGCTTCCCTGCAGCAGTTTGGCAGACTTGGCATTTCCTCACGTGACTGTGTGAGTCTTTGAACAGCGTGGGCCAATAATATCCTGCACGTAAGATTTTATGTGCAGTCGCATCTCCAGCATAGTGTCCGCCTGCTGGTCCATCGTGGAGTTCCTACAAAACCTTTTCGGCTTCAGTTTTCTCAAGACACCTAAGAAGCACAGAATCGTAATTCTTTTTAAACAGAACATCATTTATGAGTTGGTATTGTTTAGCTTTCAACCTCAGAGCTCTTTTCTTGGTGTGATCTAGGTGTGATGGAGCATACCCATTCTTAAGATAATAAATGGTGTCAGCATATAATGATTCTGCATCGTTTAGGCTTACCTCATACGTATGTACCTCTTCAGATGAATTCTCAGGAATTTGCGATGCCCCAGCCAACATTTTGCAGAAGCCTTGGCCTCTTACAATGTTTGCTAGTTTGATCTCAAGATCGTATTCTTGTAAAGCGGTGACCCAATTTGCTCTTTTTTCGCCCACATCCTTCTGTATCAGAAGGTTTCTTACCGCTGGAAACGGTACTATGACTTTAGTATGGGCTTTAAGTAAGAAAGGTCTGAAATATTTGATCGCTTTGAAAACAGCGTATGCTTGTTTCTCCACGTCAGAATAGTTGAGTTCAGCACCTTGTAAATTCGAGCTAAAAGATGCGATTGGAGCTTCCGCTTTCTCTTGATTTGCTTGAGTTAGAATCGCAGCATAAGATTTCTCTGAGGCAAATGTGTATAAGATAAAAGATTATGAAAAATCCGGGGTCGCTAAAGATGGAGCGTTAATGATGGCTTGTTTGATCAAGTTGAATGCTTCATGGTCATCATGACCCCATTTAAAATTTGAATTTCTTTTTATCATATTTTGCAAAGGAGAAACAATACGTGAGAAATCTGGGACAAATCTCTTCA
Organism: Pinus tabuliformis; assembly: GCA_031772625.1. NCBI lineage: Eukaryota > Viridiplantae > Streptophyta > Pinopsida > Pinales > Pinaceae > Pinus > Pinus tabuliformis. The sequence goes on along the minus strand of CM062805.1, from coordinate 61,868,956 downwards.
CAAAATTGATTTGACCAAGGAAAGATTGCATGGCTTTTTTGTTATGAGGCATGGATATTTCAGAAATTTCTTTGATTTTGTCAGGTTCAATGTGAATGCCAGATTTTGACACTATGAATCCTAGAAGTTTTCCTTCACTTAATGCGAAAAAAGATTTCTTCGGGTTAAGTGAAATCCCATACCTTAAACATCGTTGAAAGATTTGTTTCAAGTCTTTGAGATGGTCGCTTCATTTCTTGGAGTACACTGTTATATCATCCAGGTAAATCACTACAGATTTATTGACAAAACCTTTGAATGCGATGTCCATGGCTCTCTGAAATGTAGCGCCGGCATTGATCAAACCAAATGGCATCTTCCGATATGTGTATGTGCCCCATTTAGTTCGGAATGTGGTTTTTAACTGATCATCGAGATGCACCAGCACTTGATTGTATCCTGAAAATCCATCCAAAAAAGACATTAATTCTGAGCCTGCTACTGCCTGTAATATCTGCTCCATAGGTGGGAGGGGAAAATTGTCTTTTTGACAGGCTTTGTTGAGATTTCGGAAATCAATACAAATTCGAATATCTCTGTTTTTCTTTCTAACGGGTACCATATTGGAGACCCATTTGGAATGTCTGACGGGGAAGATTATTCTGGCTCTCAACAACTTATTTAGCTCAGCTTTTATCTGATTTTCTAAATTGGGGTGGATCTTTCTGAGCTTCTGTTGGACAGGTTTTTCATTGTCAATCATCGGGATAGTGTGTTGAATGATAGAAGTGTCGTATGTCTTCAGCTCATTGTAGTTCCAGGCAAAAACATGTCTGTATTGTCTCAAAAGACGGATATATGCTAATTTTTCTTCAGGGGCTAGGCCGTGGCCTAGATTAACGTTTTGTGGTTTCTCATCGGTTCCTAGGTTTACTAAATCGTAGTTCAGAGTCAAACTGTAAAGTTTAGAATTGGTAGACCTTTTAAACCGACTTTTCAAATCATATAAGTCTTCTAACTTAACCACCGACTTAGGTATAGCATTATTAGTGCTATTTTGTTGTATTTGGTGATCGTGATGGTCTTCGTCAATTATTTGATTTGAGTAGGATCCTTCAGAAGTGAGGAAATTTACAATGTCTGGATCGTCATTGAATACTCTCCAGTTTGTAATGTTTTCAGGGATGGACGGTCTAAAAATTAATTCTATTGAGAATCTATCAGGACTAAAATCTTCGGAGGGAATAAGTCTAGAGGCTACGTTAGCTAATAGGTCTGCACTCGCATTTTGGAGTCTTGGGATTGACGAAATATTGAATGCTATGAAATGTGCAGTCAAATCTTGTACTAAAGATTGATAGTGCTTCAAATGACCTGATAGGCAATGTATGGTGTTACGTACCTGTTTGACGACAATCTCAGAGTCTCCGAAGACTTGAAGGTACTTAACGTTCAACCCGATTGCTTTGTATAGGCCTTGCACCAAGGCCTCATATTCCGCTGTATTGTTTGTGCAATCGAATTCAAGTCTGCACGTAAGCATGGTCTTATTTCCATCTGGGCTAATCAGAACGCATCCTGCTCTTGCTCCCTCGTTAGATTTAGAGCCATCAAAATATAATTTCCAAAACAAAGATGTATTTACAGGGTTATCTAGAAAATTAACACACTTCGAATTATCAGTTTGGGAAAAAATTTTGACCTGGGACAAAACTGAATTTTCTAAGTAAGGTGAGGTATGAGCGTTGAAATTGCCGAGGAAAGAATCTACCGAGTAATTTCCTATGATACTGCTGTTGTATGCTATTGCTTCATTTTCTCCCTCCAATTCCGTCACTATGTACTTCTAGTGTAACTCTCGTTCAACCTTTATTTGATTCAGTTTGCCATTGTAGGGTAACCACATGTGCGACCAGTCGGTTGAGAAGTATCCATGGAGTTTTTCGGACCAATTCCTCCTAAGAATTAAGCCATAGAATTCAGGGATATCAGCTACTATAATGTCAATAACCTGGCACACCTTCGGGTTAGACGACAATCTTATGGTCACTTGATTAAGTTCACCAATCACTTCGACTTGGGATCGATCAAGCTGAACTATGCACACTGCGGATTTTTGCGGTTGAACATTCAACTTGGCACATATTGATCTGGGTAAAATATTCGTTGAAGCACCAAAATCTACCAAACAATTGTGCACGTTTTTGTTGAAGATTTCATAAGTGAGAAGAAAAGGGGGAGTGTGAGACCTTGATCTTCCTCCAATCAAGGCGATGTCATTTGGGTCAATCTTATTGATCGTGTTGGTTGGAGGTCTTCCCGTGTTGTGGGAAGCTACAACTGTAGGCAAATATGTGGTAGGCACGGCATGTAATTCGTTCATCATTATTTTCTGTTGATGTTTCAATTTGCTCAACTCATAAAGAGTGATATTAGCCCTAGTCTTTTTCATGTCATCAATAATGTTATACCCCATTTCATCCGACACAATCAGTGTTCTTGATGGAGGTGTTTGATCTGGTTGGACTGGGCTAGATTGAGTCACTTTAGCAGTTGTTTTCTTTGTTGTGACTTTATCTTTTGCTGCAGGGCTTGCGCCCTTCTGCTTAGGGGTAGTTTGGGGAGGATCAAGTTGATTTTTGCTTCGTGTGCTAACCGGAAATGCTTCTTGATCTTCTTCTTGTGGGAGGATGAAATCCCACATTCCTTGTAGTTCCACAACTTCTTCGTCATCGGTCTGCCCTTCAGTGGTATTCTCTTCTTCCTCTTCTTCTTCAGATTCGACGTTTGAGATAGCGTTGGGCAGTTTCACCTCCATTGAAGGATTTCTTTTAAAAGCTCTGTAGGGCTTTATCGAAGAAGTTTCTGCTACTTGTTTTTTTATGTCAATCATCTCATTGGACATGGTTTTTAACACTTTTTATAATCCTTCCAAATCGAAAGGATCTTTCGATTGTTTCTTCTTGGGGTCTTCCTTGTAGGAGACTTTCTTAGATTTGCGTTCCTCTATCACAGATCTTTTTTGAGGGCTACTACGCATTTCTCTACTGCTATCGCCTCTGTCAAGTTTTCAACTAAGGTTGTCTTATTTTCCCTATCCACGAAGATTGCCAAGTTTGATGGTAAGGCCGTAATATACCATTCACATCTCACTTCTTCGCTGGGCTGGGAAGCAGTAGGAATTTTGTTGATGATTTTATTGAACCGTAAATTAAGGTCTTTGATGGGTTCTCTAGCCTCGGCTTTAAGATTGGATAGTTCATTTATTAACGTCGCCGTTGATCTGTCATCGCCAAATTTGGTAAGGAATTGACTTTGAAAAATGTCCCAACTTGTGATAGACCCGGAGGGTAATGAAAAGTACCATGACCCGGCTGTCCCTTGCATTGTGTAGGGGAAAAGCCAGACGACAGCATCCTCATTGGTAACTCCATTAAGATTAACAGAAAGCATGAAATTATTGATATGCTCTTCAACTAGCATGCCTGCTTCTGGATTGAATTTGGGTAGCCACTTCTCAGGATGGGCCGGTATTGGGCTCAGGGGTGGGGGCATTAAAACTGCCCCAGGATTGTTCCATGGAGACTGGGCCATCGTTGAGCTGCTAGTGAATGAAAGTGCAGAGGACGATCCCTGATGCTGGGAAGATGAAGGTATTATGATTTTTGATGATTGAAGAGGAGGGGTTGTCGAAGATGGATGAGTGGTTTGAAATGAAGACGTGGGTGGCTGACTTCGCGGTGAGGGATTTGAGATGGACGAAGTAGATGAAAGAGTCTCACTGTCAGACTCTGGTGGTGTTTTCCTTGCTCTTTTCCTGGTGGGAAGAGGGAATTCAGTTGGTTGGATGCCAAATTTTTCACTCTTTAATCTGGTCAGAGGATGAGCATGACTGTACTGCGAAGTCACGCTGCTTTGAGATTTATCAGACCTCTGATTAAAAATAGAAAATCCCTGGAGTTTGCGAATTAGAGTTTGAACTTCAGGGGGTTCAATGATAAATTGGTCTGAAATATTAGGGTATGTAGCAGCGATTGATACTCGAGCGACTTCTGACTCTGGATTTAATCGTACTGGGGAAGTCGGGGAGTTGATGAGGGCAATTTACTCTCAGAATGCTATTTAGATTTTGATTTAGATGCCATTCATAGTCCGGGCCCTCCTTCTAGCGCCAAATATGTTGAAGCCCCGAAAATCGGGTCGACAACAAGGGGGATACCCACCCGGTCCGGACCTTGGTTGGCAGCTCCTTATCCGTTTGGTATAGCGGGTCCGACTGGGGGTAATGGGACCAGTTTCCAAATCTAAGGGGTGTGTGTGTGTAGAGTTGGGTGTTGTTAATCTAAGAGTATTTTAATCTAATTTAATTCAAACTTCTAAACTAACTCTATACTATTGTAATCTAATAATAAACAACACATCTAATCTACGCTAACCCGAGGTGTATTTCTTCTATTATGCGATCTAAAAAGATTTCGAACAATAACTGGTAATAAAGATCATTCAGCTATCATAAGAATAGAAATCAGTTAAGATAAACCATTCTGCATAAAAAGTTAGGCAAAACAGTTGTGAACAGCATATCGCATAATAAGTTATTCATATATCAAGCACAAATAAATGACTCCACCATACAGAAGTGCCAAATGGTAACCCACACATTCATGCAATAACATATAAACAACTGAAAACTACATATCACTTTAAGAATATGAACAGAAACTGGTCAAGAGATAAAAGTACCATTTATGACTGGTTCCACTCATAAGCTTCAAGCAATAACAATTTATCTCTACTTGGTCTAACATCTACTAAGAGTAAAAAAGTGCAACATCAGTAGCAGACATTAAATGCAAACATTGATAAATCTCGATCCATCCATTCACCAAAAACCCCCTCCGAGGGTGCAAAAGTGCATGTTCTGAGGATAAGTTTTTTGACAAATTTCCGGACCCTTCTCCAAATGCCTGAGAAGGGTTTAAATACTTCTAACTAATTAATCTTAATTACATAAATTTAGGACACAGTTTCAAATGACCGCCCTTCTACTAAAGAAAATTTATTTCTAAAAATTGAATCTAATTTCTAACCGTTTCTGTATTTGCTCCTTAGTGCTGTAAGCAATGCAACATTCGCCTGGGAAGAGTCGGCTGTTTTTCTTCTCCTTTTGTTCGAGTTACGAAAATAGAAATAACAAGCGCTGGCACCGATTTCTGACAAACTAGAAGATATTTTCCTCTGGCTTGGTGTATTCTCTGTGGGTATACTTGGTAATAACCCAAATTTCTCTCAAACTGATTGTGCTGTTGCTATTTCAGTTTCCGGCCTGGCGAATGACTGAGCAAGTTAGGGACTTTGCTCTCTGAACAATTTTCTGTATTGAAAACTACTTTCGTTCTTTGTTCCAGGCTTTTCTTGTGCAATTTCCCTCTTTAGTGTTTTTCTTTTTTCTTTACCCAGTCTAAGCTTCAGGATCTTTTGTGAACATGCTGCTTTTGTGCGCCTTTGACTCTGAGTCTTGGATAGTCTATTTCCATCAGTCTCTGTTGAGTGATACTCTAGAATCCGCGGTCCTACTGCATGCGGCATCCGTTTGCGAAGGCATCTCTTCTCTGTTCTCCGAGTATTGATGCTTTCCCCTTTTCCTTAGATGTTTCCTGCATATTGATTTATATTAGTTGCTATCTTACAGTTTACGCAAAGGAAAAGTGTAATGACGAAAAGATTGATATGAAATATTTAGCTCTAATGAATGCATAATCATGACAATCATAATGAACTGACTCTTTGAAAAACACAACACAATCCTTCTCAGATACTTTGGCGTACAATCATTAAATTCTTTTAAGGCGCACACCCAATTTTGGCTTGCAGACAGCTTTCCTTGAACACTGTGTCGAGGAATCTTTGTGATGAGCGATTTCTGCGACTCGCATCGCAATGTTGAGGATTGCGTCATTTAAGATGTGTCATCGCAGGAATTGATGATCGCAGTCATCGCAGATCACAACATCGCAGATCGCAATATCGCAGATCGCACTTAATCATAATCATTGTGTGCTGCTTATGCGATGTTGCGATATGCGACGTCGCATATCGGCCGTCGGTGATTCCTTAAGTTTTTCATTTAAGAGCGCTTCACAATATAAGCGATGCGATGAATCTCGCATCGCTTCTTCGCAGCTTATTATGTGCATAGGAAAATGTCTCACTCTATTCCCGCGATGCGATATTGCTTTAGGGAGTTAAAATACAAAAATTTTGATAAAATGTTTTTTTTGGATTATTGTTAAGGGTCCCCATTTTCTTGGTGTTATTGCTAATACCAATCAAAGAGGGGGGGTGTTGGTGACCACAACAGAACCCTACATTTTTTGAGGATCTAGTGGCTAGTTCAGTGTTTGACAAGTTACCTAAAGAAACTGAGGAGCTCCTTAATAGCCTCCTATCTATACCCATGTAAACCATAAGTGCAAAATGTGCTATTGCCTCTAAGGGAGCTTCCCCTAAGGTCATAAGTATCGATTTGCCCGCAGCGGTGCTAAAATCGCCAAGGTCACCTAGTCTGGCACAAAAGGTTCCCAAGACAAAAAGGGATAAACATAAGAAGAAGTAGTCGGTGCACAAGTCACCAAGGAAACATTAGAGGAAGGAACAACCAACCACACTGGAAAAGGGAAATCTAGTCGACCTACAGGGCGATGAGGGCACATAGGACATTGATATCGAGGGAGTCAACCCCATTTTCAAGCTGCCAGAATACCTCCCTCCATGTCAAGGCAAGGTGAAGGTCCCAAAGGACTGAGATGAGGGAAATGTTCTCCTTAATACACCCCTGCTACCAGAAAACATAACATTTGAAGGTCCGCACTGGGTGAGAGTCCCACATCTCAAGTTAGAGGATTGGGACTTGGGGGACACTAAGCGGTTCCCCCACCTGGCGATTGATAATTTCATGGAGTATTCTACAAGGATTTGGGTGTCACCTCGCTGGAGCTTGTGAAGTGGATTCGTGGGGTGGAAAAGGCAGGATTGTTGAATTTTCTATGGGTGCCGCATTACCATGTGTGCCCATAAGCTTAATTGTTGTCAAACAATTGTTGAGCCTAGTGCACAACGAGTGCATGTGGTTGGGAGAGCCAATCCTTATAAGTAACATGTTGATCCATAGGATCACCTTACTACCACATTTAGGGTTGACTTTGGCCAAGGAATTTGGCAGAAAGACGGGTGAGTGTGACCTCATTGAAAGAATGAAGGACAAGTTTAAGCTTGTCAAGAAGCCGCGCGAATATTCAATTTCGAGTATTATGGACCCCACAGTGAAGGTGGCCACCCAGATCTTGGTTGGAAAGATGATGAGGACATGTCATGTAAATGAGGTGCAAACACCAGTGGTTTCACTAGTGGCCTAGTGCACAGAGGGCATGTAATTCAACTGGGAGCACTACCTATGTAGTGAGTTCCTTGCGAACTACAAGGAGGTACTGGACAATAGAAAAACATTCCACTACTCATGGTTTTTACTCTTGATTATGTTGATCATGTGGGAATTTCCAGAGGACAACCAATTTCCTCCAATCGCAATATATCTTCCAGAAGCAATGAAGTTTGCTTTGCTATGGGCCACAAAGGACGTTGACAGGGTCCAAAAGAGTAAAGTAGTTTGGGTGCTGATGGAGTCAAGCACCCTCGTAGCCATCAACTACAAGCCATGGCTATCACCAACTATCTTTGAGCAGTTGTCTCGATACATGGAGTTCAAAGCAGACTTCCACTATATCTCCATTCGGGTGTGAAAGGACCCAGAACAAAAGTGGTATGATTTACCATACCTAGTGATGGACGAGGCCATCACAACAGTCCTTGACTGTTGGCCAACAGATTGGTGCGCACCGTTAGACTTGTCTATCAAGTCTAGTAAGTCTACGGGAAAGTTGAAAAGGAAGACGCCTTGTCAAAGATTCAATAGCTGGCTGAAAAGAGAAAGAAGGAGACTGAGGAGAAGGCACACACAGAAGCAGAGCACGCTGCTAAGGAACAGGAGGAAGAGTGTGACTCTGACAAAAGTCAGAGATCTCTTTGACCACATACCGAGGAAGAGGAGACATCAAAGCAAGGTGGTGGAGACCAGGAAAACACTTCCTTTTGATTGAAGTGGAATAGGGAGTAGGAGAAGAATGAGCAAACCACAAAAGTGGTATAAGAAGCATGTAGAACCGTTCTATAACTGCACATCCTAGAAGAGGCATCATTGGAGGCCAAGATTCGGAAGTTGGCTGCACATGTGCGCAATGTTAGGATTGAGATGGCCAAGGTTCAGTTTGAGCTTAACCTAAATATTATAGATCTTGAGTTTAGGGCACAACCTTCAACTCAACCAGAGGTTAGAGAATAGCGTGAGGTAGCTGTGAAAGATGGAGTCACTGCAATAGATGTCGCAGTGGGAGAATGCACTGTGCTCTTTTAGAAATTGATGGAGGTCCTCATAAGTCTACAGGAAGATCCCAACCTAAAGAGGTTAAATACTGAGGCAAGGGAATTGCAACAACAACATGATGAAACCAAAGGAAGGACGTGCACTGTCACTATCACACAGATATTGGCAAAGCTACAGGAGGCAAAGCAACTAAAAGAGTAGGTGGAAGAAGCACAGTGAAAAGAGGCACTCCTCAAGGCTAGATAGGGGCCTTGGATGGACGAAGCCTATGGGATCTCTACCACCATTAGGGAGAAGTTGGTCAGCCTGTAGGCAACACAATACAAGATCCAGGTAGATAGTGTAGGACCAGCAATAGAGTAGCTGGTGGAGCAGGTCAAGCAGGTAGTTACGTAGTGCACAATTGAAGTTACAGTGATGCAAGTGGATTTGGGAGGTCTTCGTAGTAAGATATTTGCACCAAAAAAGTGACTCAAGGGTGAGTCACGATATTTTTGTTGAGGACCTATTGGGACAGGGTCCCCTAAGATCAAGTTTTGGGGCTAAAAGCATAAGTTTTGGGGGAAAAGCCCAAGTTTTGGGGCTGAAAGCCCAAGTTTTTGTATGTAAAGTGTAAAGTCTCCGAAATTTGTGGTTGTGGAGTGCATAGATGTAAAGTTTTATAAATGGTTTTACCCTTATATTTATGTAAGTTGTGTTGTCTTTAGAAGATCTACCCATGGTCTGCGGACCATGGGATTCTATGAAAGGGAGAGTCTTAGAAGAGTCTAAGCTATTTCAGTCATTGATGAAGACGAATGTAATGGGTCATTAGAAGAAAGAGCGAGGAGTCTTAGAGTAGAAGAGAGCCTCTGCAGTTGTGTGCATAGAGGCCTAGAATAGAGTCTGCAACTGTGTGCATGGACCCCTATAGGTGAGTACACAGGGTAGTTTGAGTCTCTAAGAAGATTTGAAGCATTAGTCAAGAATATTACTCTGAAAATACCTGTGTTTGATCTGCTTTCCTTGAAGATATCAGACACTTAAATCGATCTGGGTAATAACAGACTTACGAGTAATTACAGATGCACATAAGTGGTTGATTCGCCTATTTAGGGTCCGTGAAAGATAGTTGTAGACCTTTTCAAAGGTCTAGAGGTTGGCAAGAGGAAGTTATATTGATAATCCTTGAGGGCTTATCGATCTACGTGAAGGAAGATAAAGGGTACAAAATGACATCATAACCATCTATGGATGCGAAAACTTCTTTCCAGCATTGCCCCATACTACTTTTGGTTAGACTTTAGTCCACGGTCCACGGATTGATGCCAAAAGGGCCATTAGTATTGGGATTTACTTGGCTCAATTAATGCTGAACCTAGGTTAGGGTCCACTAATCCAACACTACTTCACGTTCTAACTTCTCATTATGCTTTTCCTTTTCTATGCGTTGATGCTTCAATGTATCTATGGTTACTTTGTTTTCTTCCAAGAAAAATTTGAGTTGAGTAATTTCCTCAAAGAAATTCCCCCCCCCCCCCCCCCCCCCCCTAAAGCATCAACAAATTTATCATTAGACCCATTAGTATTTGCCTCAAAAGCCATGAGTAATTTAAAATCTTGATCTGATTCTCCCTCTTCAGTATTTGACAAGCCATCACTATCTTCATAAGTATAATAACTTCTTTAATTGTCAAATTGTCTCCTATTACCTTTTTTAGTGTCCTTCCCTTTGTCATGGTTGTCTTTATGAGGACATTTAGCTACATAATGACCAACTCTACCACAAGACAAAAAATTGCAAGGAATCTTACCTCTGAACCTTCTGGTGCCTAGTTGAAGTTTATTTACAAAGTTCACCTCATCTTCTTCTGATATATATCATGATTCCTTGTGTTCTTCCTTTTATTTTCCTTTTGGAGATGCTTTAAATGTAGCTTCTCTAACTTCTAAGGGACCTCATTTCCTCATTTCAAAAGAAGTCAAGATCCCATGAAGTTGAACAATAGTAAGAGTCTTCATATCCTACTTTTCTTCAATGACAGACACTTTTGATTTGAATTCAGGAGTTAGAGATCTTAACATTTTCTCTACTAAAGTGGTGTCCTTTATTTCTTCACCCAGATTTTTCATGCAATTTACAATCTCATCTATATGTAGAAAGAAACTAGCAATAATTTCATCATTATGTATTCTAAGAGTTTCATATTGAAGTTAGAGAGTTTGGAGTTGAGCACTTTTTACCTTTGTATCGCCTTCATAGCTTTGAATGATTTTGACCCATATTTCTTTTGTTGTGTTTAACTTCATAACTTTGACAAATTATGATTCTATGAGACTTCCCAATAATACATTGAAAACTTTGGCATTGGTTTCATACGTCTTCTTTTCTATTGCATATGTGGGAGCTATAGCTAGATATTTGTAACCTCCTTCCACAATTTCCCAAACATTTGCTCCAAGGGACTAAAGATAGGATATGGTTCTTGTCTTCCAATATATTCAATTATTTACGTTGAAGTATGGTGATCTAATAGATGTCGTTTAATCTTGATTTCTCATCTTGGGAGATCTTCCTTCAAGTGATCAATATTCTTTTGAAGGACCTACCTTGATACCAATTGTTAGGAAACATACTAAGGGGGGGGGGTGAATCAGTCATTTGAAAACTCACAACAAAAATTTTCTTTTTTGAAATATGTACGTGAATTTACTTAACCCAACTCGTGTATGTACGCAACTTTTGTAAACAAAACTAGCGTATGCTTATTAAACTTGTAAAGAAACTAATTCTATATTTGTTAAACTTAAACCAGAATGTAAGAGATTTATCAGGAATTTGGTAAGTAGTAAGGAGGAGGAGTAAGAATAGAATAAAGTATCACACATAAGAAACACACATGAACACTAGGAATTAAGTTGGAAACCCAATGTTGGAGAAAACCACCGTTGTTGTCGTCTCAGTATTCAAACTTACTAATATCAAAAATTTCTTACATTCTTGTACTGGTGTAGACTCATGGCAGTGTAGGAATTTACAGGGTAAGTTCCTCAGAAAGAATACCAAAAGGACACCGCTCACAACCAGATCTCAAATCAATACACCAGTATTTTTGACGTGGTTAAAACCCTCAGAGTGCAAGGAGGGAAACAGTCCACGGCCTGTCCCAACGTGGGTACAGACAATTTATTAATCAAAGAATGAAAATTTACATAAGCTTCTCTCATGCACGGATTACCCGAACAATGACCCTCCATGCGCTTTAAATAGAACTCATGGACCAATCGGGTGTCAAGCCACGGATCAAGTGTCGGTAATACCGAGGTGAGAGTGAACCGTCGGATCACTACATATCGTGACCGTCGGATTGTAAGTTACAAAATGTACAACGGTAAAGAAACACACTTTACCTAACTCTAACCTAACTCTATGCTAGACCAAGTTGAACTTAACTATATCCTATGTGTCGGAATATCCTAACATCCCCCTTAAGAACAACTTGGGATAGGATTGAAGGATTTACAAATATGACACAATAGGAGAAGGAAGGAGGCACTAGAGCCTATCCCCCCTTAGTGACAACTTCCTGAACTCCAAGCATATATCGAAGTTTAGTGAACTTCGCCTCTGTGAGAGCCTTTGTGAAGATGTCTGCAACCTGATCATCCGTTGGACAATATTGCACTTCAAGAACATGGTCATGAATGAGCTTTCTGATGAAGTGCATGTGTAGTTCAATGTGTTTGCTGCGCTGATGCTGGACTGGATCTTTGCATAGCTGAATGGCACTTTGATTATCACACCAAAGTGTGGTTGGATGCTGCTGCTCAAAGCCAAACTCTGATAGGATCTGACGAAGCCACAAGGCTTCCTTACTAGCTTCCACGGCACCACGATACTCTGCTTCTGCTGACGAAAGAGAAATGGCAGCCTGTTTCTTACAAGCCCATGTAATAGGTCCTGAACCAAGAGTGAAGACATAACCGGCAGTAGACTTCCGATCATCAAGGTCACCAGCCCAATCAGAATCAGTGAAACCAACTAACAGAGGAGCTGCTTTGGCACTGTAATGAATCCCAAACTGTACTGTACCTCGAACATAACGAAGTATTTCTTTTAGCTGCTTTCCAATGACTTTCACGGGGGTTTTGCATAAAACGAGCAACAAGGCCAACAGCAAAGGAAAGATCAGGACGAGTATGGGTTAAATACAAGAGTTTTCCGACAAGTTGACGGTATAAGGTAGCATCAACTTCAGGAGAAGTACAAGAGACTGAAAGTTTGACTCCAGACTGAAAGGGAGAAGGGGCTGGCTTACAGTCTTCCATGTGAAAATGACGAAGAATATCACAAGCATACTTGGACTGGGAAAGGAAAATACCTTCTTGGGATTGCAAGACTTGAAGACCGAGAAAATAGTGTAAGTGTCCTAAGTCTGTCATTTCAAATTTCTTTTTAAGGCTAGACTTCACATGGTTTATAAGGTTGGGATCACTACCAGTAAGAATAAGATCATCAACATAAAGAACAAGGATGATAAGAGAGTTGCCCACTTTCTTGGTGTAGACAGTATTGTCAGAATGACACCTAGAAAAGCCAGATTCTAAAAGAAAGCTATCCATTTTGGCATACCAAGCCCGAGGAGCTTGCTTGAGGCCATAAAGGGATTTCTTAAGTCGACAAACGAGGCTGGAGTCTGTTTGTATGAAGCCAATGGGTTGTTCCATATAGATTTCTTCCTGCAAGTCCCCATGCAAGAAGGCAGATTTAACATCCATTTGATGGACTTCCCATTTTAAAGAGGCAGCAAGGGAAAGAACAAGGCGGATAGAGTTCATTTTGGCAACTGGAGAGAAGGTTTCAGTGTAGTCAATGCCTTCAACCTGTGAAAAGCCCTTAGCAACTAGACGAGCCTTATGTTTATCAACTTTCCCATCTGGTCCATACTTGGTTCTGTAAACCCATTTGCATCTAACAAGTTTGCGTCCCTTTGGTAGAGGAACAAGATCCCATGTATCATTTGTCATCAATGAATGATATTCTTCATTCATAGCTGCTTCCCAATGTGGATGGCCTGAAGCTTCTGCAAAAGTGTCAGGATCATGATTTACTGGAGCTTGAGCCAGTAAAGAAGAGGCTCTTTCAAACTGAGAACGTGTACGTCGCTGATCTGTAGGATCACCGGCAAGATCACCTGCTGCATCCCGAGTAGCACGGACCCATCTTGGAAGTTGAGGATCCTGAGAAGGTGGGGGAGGATTATCATCCTCGCTTTCATCATCAGAAGAAGAAATGTTTTCAAAGATAGAAGAGATAGGAAGAGGTGGCACATCCGCCGGACTAGGCTCGCAGGCCGATTTATTTTCATCAAATTTTACATCTCTTCTAATGATAACATTTTTGGACTTAAATGGAATAAGTCTATAACCTTTTACATCTTCAGAATATCCAACAAAAGTACATTTCTCACTCTTAGGTTCTAAAGCTTTATGCTTTTCATCTGGAATATGGGCCCATGCTTCACTTCCAAACACACGAAAGTGACTTACATCTGGTTTAATGGAACTCCAAGCTTCTTCTGGAGTGATATTCTCTAGAACCTTAGTAGGAGTGCGATTGATTATATAATTTGCACAATTAATTGCTTCGGCCCAAAAACTAAGACTGAGTCCTTTAGATTGCAGCATACAATTAGCCATTTCCTTTAAGGTGCGATTTTTCCTTTCAGCTACACCATTTTGTTGTGGAGTGTATGGAACAGTATGTTGCATTTGAATTCCATTTTCGGTGCAAAAGTTGATGAATGCGTTTTTAACATATTCTCCACCATTATCAGTTCTTAGCTTAAGAATTTGATGTCCAGATTGTTTTTCAACAAATGCTTTGAAGGCCAAAAAAGTGCTAAATACTTCGCTCTTGAGTTTTAAGAAGTATACCCAAGTGCGTCTAGAGAAATCATCAATGAAAGTTAAGAAGTACTTGCAGCCAGAGAATGAAGCAACAGGAAGAGGACCACATAAATCACTGTGCACAAGCTGTAAAGGGGCTGAGGCGTGCCAAGAGGCACGTTTGTCAAAACTGTCCCGATGATGTTTTCCGAGTACACATCCGGAACAAACACCATCTTTGCAAGATACCATAGGAAGACCTGTCACCATATTTTCTTTACATAGATGCTGAAGGGAGCGATAGTTTAAGTGACCAAACCGCTCATGCCAAAGTTTGCTCACTTCATCATTATGAGCAACAAATACTGAGGGAAGATGGGATGACCCAAAGTTGTGAAACTTATACAACCTTTTGGAATCATCAGCAAGACCAGTAGCTAGAATCTGTTTAGGATCTTTTAGATCCTTGATTACAACATCATGAGGTGAAAATTCAACAATTTTACCTTCACCTGAATGAGTTATCTGATAGACAGATAGAAGGTTGCAGGATAAGTTTGGAACACATAATACATCATTGAACTGACCATTGTCTAGATGAACAGTTCCAGTCCCTACAACATTAAGAGATCTATCATCACCAACATATATATTTTTGGTGTTACAATCATTTAAAGAAGAAAACATGGCTTGGTTTTTGGCCATGTGACAAGAGGCTCCAGAATCAATGAGCCACTCATGAGAATGAGAAGAAGAAGAAGATACATTTAATGCATAACCAGACTGAGATGATTGACGATGACATGCAGAAAGTGCCGTTCCGGAAGTTGAAGTTGAAGTAGGCTCCAGATGGATGTTATGTTTCTTCATTGCGGCTTCCAAGGCTTCCATCTTCTTAAAGCATTTAGATTCTAAGTGGCCATCTCGATTACAAAAGTTACAATGTCTGTCAGTCTTCTTCCATTTGTTTTTATTGGTCTTGTCATTTTGCTGAAATGATCTTTCATCTTGAGGCTGAGTTGGTTTAGGACCATTCCTTTGAGGATAAGACTTCTTAGGATTCTTTGAATTTGGTTGCTGCTGGGCGGCTAACGCTTTCGAGGAAGAGTTTCCAAGATTAAGAAGACCAAGGTGTAAGAGTTTTTCTTGTTCTCTTATTAAGGAATCACAAAAGGAGTCAAAGGAAGGGGGTTTGTAGTCTTTGCCTTGACAAATGAAAGCTTCCCTTGTAGAATGGAAAGTGGAAACAAATACAGAGTAGGCTGGTCCCAACTTAGTAAGGATGGAATAAATAAGGTTACCATCTTCTTTCTTAACTTTAACACCTTCCAAGAGATATCTAAGGGTCTTGAATTTGGACAAGAAATCTTCAATGCAAGAAAAATTATTAGGATCCAAAGTAAGCAACTCATTCTCAAGTTGATGGGCTCTAATTTCATTTTTAATCCCAAAAACTTTAGCAAGTTTTTCTAATGCTTCATGAGGAGTTTCAATTTCTGCAATGTGGAATCTAAGATCAGGAGAAACAGACATTCCTATCAAACCACGTGCTTGATCTTGTCTATTTTCCCATTTTTCGGCCTTGTCTTCATCTTTGGGTTTCTTCTCTTGGTCTGTGGCTATTCTGAAGAGACCTTTACTTCTAAGTAAATCTCCCATGTAGGCTACCCATTGGAAGTAGTTAGTGCTGTCAAGAATGACTTGGCATGGACTTTCCATTTTTTGAAAAAAAACTGAAGCTGAAGATGCTGAAAGTAAGTGGTCCAATGGATAGATCTCGAAAAAATAGGCGGTTTTAAAAAAAACGGCTCTGAAAAAGGCTTCCGGATGAAGAAGTTATGGCTTTTTGAAAAAAAATTGTTGACGTTGCCGGCAAAGTGCGCGAATGTGCGGGAATGAAAAAATCCGCCCCCACAAAATGGAGACTTGAACCCAAGACCTCTACTCTCTTAAAAAGTCTTTGAACCAATTGATCTATACAAAATATTAGAGAGAGAGAGAGAGAGAGAGAGAGAGAGAGAGAGAGGGGGGGGGGGGGGGGGCCTCGATTTGCGTGCTTGCCTTGGGAAGGCTCTTTTCCCCTACAAAACACAAAACCCAACACGAATATGCAAAGAAAAACGAACCTTACGGCTCAAAGTTAGCTTTAGCCAAAAAACTAGAATTTTAAAAAAAAAATCTCAAAGTTAGCTTTTACCGAAAAACTAAATATTTTTCTCAATGTTTCTGATTTTCCAAGATCACACTAAGGTGCAGGGAAAAGAGCATACGCATGAGAAAAATCCTTTCTTTCTGTTTCTGATTTGCCCAGATCGCACAGAGTCGCAGGGCAAAGAGCATACGCAGAAATGAAAGGTATAGATCCGGGAAAAAAAAAGGCTAAATAAACCGAAACCGAAATAAGCAGAGAGAAAATGACAGTAAACTGCAAAAAAAAACACTGTATACCTCCCGATCTGAAAAATGACGCAGCTAGGGCTACCGGAAACCTTTTCGCGTGAAACGAAAGGGGTTCCTCACTGAAACAGATGCTCCGAACGCAACAGAGCAGTCCTCTCGGCCCGAAAGCAGTCAGAAACAGCAGATCTAGGAAACGACAGCCGCATGCAGTTCTACCGGCTTCAGATTTGGATCACCAACGGACGCGGCCCTCAAATAGCTCTGATACCATGTAGGAATTTACAGGGTAAGTTCCTCAGAAAGAATACCAAAAGGACACCGCTCACAACCAGATCTCAAATCAATACACCAGTATTTTTGACGTGGTTAAAACCCTCAGAGTGCAAGGAGGGAAACAGTCCACGGCCTGTCCCAACGTGGGTACAGACAATTTATTAATCAAAGAATGAAAATTTACATAAGCTTCTCTCATGCACGGATTACCCGAACAATGACCCTCCATGCGCTTTAAATAGAACTCATGGACCAATCGGGTGTCAAGCCACGGATCAAGTGTCGGTAATACCGAGGTGAGAGTGAACCGTCGGATCACTACATATCGTGACCGTCGGATTGTAAGTTACAAAATGTACAACGGTAAAGAAACACACTTTACCTAACTCTAACCTAACTCTATGCTAGACCAAGTTGAACTTAACTATATCCTATGTGTCGGAATATCCTAACAGGCAGTATGTAGGCACCACCTACTAAAAGCTGCAACCTTCACTCATTCTCTAGCTCCTACTGGAAGGGATCTACAACCCCCTTATATGATTACCAGCTACTACTCAAAGGAAGCTTTGACTTCCTCACCGAAGGATCCAACCCTCAGCAACATCCGTGGACCACGTTTCATAAATTATCACATTGGATACACTTTCTTTAATACATCACAACTTGTAGATCAACTAAAGAAAACACCAACTTAATTCAAACAAAACGATGAGATCACCATAACCAGAACATAGAACTAAACTCAAAATATTGCATCAACACATAGAGTCAACTGCAACCCTGATCATTCATATGAAAACATGTATACACTACTTCAATTAAGGAAACCCATGTGTATATGCACTTTTCTATAGAGCATCCTACATACAGATCTCAATATACTAAAAGCTTGTAATTCTGAATCAGACACATAGTTGACTAGAGTTATTTTGAACTATTATGTTAGCTTAGATAACCCTCATACAGTTACAACATCAATAATATTTTTAACCAATCAACATGTAACCAAATTCAACTTCATCATTCAATCATTTCTACTTTAGACATTATCACAATCCAGATCAACATGAGGACATCATTAACAGACAACAGAGATACAACAACAATAATTAGGTTGATAAATCATTTATGAACAAAAACCCTTCCTTTATGTACCCGACTTTGAAGAAATGAACCCGCGTGTATACACAACTTCACTGAGACCAACCTGTGTATAGATCTGCAAATTTTGACCTAAAATTGTGCAGCTCTTTAAAACTTCAAAAATACGTAGATCATAATATTTAGAGATAAAAACATGCATCAATACTTAGATCTAGTCAATCCATGAGTAGAACATACAATGGAAAGTCATTTCATGTGTCATGATCTTGATGCATCATTGTATTCATCGGTGCATAATTATTTCAGATCTATGTGTCAACTATGGCCCTTACAATGCAAATATACTTCATATTGAAGAATTCATCAAAAACCATTTCACATGCACACTTAGCACTTTGATCTTCACCTCCTTATATATAAGTTATAGCCTTATCCAATACCATGGGTTAAAACTACACTAGTGTTGGTGCTAATCTTGGATAGGATCAAGTAACCATTACTACGCTCAATATTATGGGCTAATACCATTGTAAGGACCCTTCGTATTCTTAAAATAGTGCACCATCATGTACGTGACTTTTCTTCTTTGTACTTGTGTGTATACATGACTTGGCCTTGATGAACCCACGTATAGATCTTCAAATATTCACCTTTATCAAACTTCTAATTCTGATATATAAACCTTTGTCCCATCATTATGTTATTATGTTCCATCACTGTGTCACCTCTGAACTGACCTACGGATTCATCTAGATACCATATATTTGTTCTGTTACAAGTGTGTTTCCATCAAGGACAACACATGCATCATAATGCCAACACAAATGTGACAAGGAATATTTATCAAACAATGATTTAATAATTATTCCTAGAGAAAATTAACTAAATAACGATTTATTCAATTACTCTCATGGGGTTTTTTATTTTAATCATAAAATAATTTAACAAAAATAGTTAATTATTTCCCATGGTGAAAGTGATTTTGCTATGGTAAAATTAATCCTACATAGTTTATTTTGATCCACCTAGTCAGAAATGGCTAGGTGATCATTCTTTCGTGATAACAATGCAAGCAAGGAAATTGTATGATTATTGAGATTAAGTTCAGGCAATGGGTTGGTACAAGTTTAGTACAACAAGTTGTAAGGATATATTGTGATAATTAGAGTACAATATTTTTGGCCAAAGAACCAAGCTTATCATTCTCAAATAAAACATATTGATGTTTAGTATCACTTTGTGAGAGATATGGTTGAATAGAAGAAGGTGCTATTGGAAAATGTGGACATATTGAATGATGTTGCAAATTCATTAAAAATATCTATGAGCATTGAGATGTTCTCTTGATGTAGAGAATCAATGGGAATTATTTCCTTGGATTATTGATCATGCACTCATGTGACCCCTTGTACATCAACAAAACAAGTGCGAGAATTCTCGGTATGTGTTATATTCATTGACACTACTCCCAAATGTTTTATATCATGTCGGCTACAATAGGGGGGTTATAAAGTGGGAGAAGCCCCCCCTACTTAGAGGGTTTTGTAGGGAGGATAAATAACCCCTACATGGGGGTTCATGGAAAATAAACTATAAAAACAATTGGGAAACGTTTTTCATTTGTCTAAACAAGTAAGTACACTCCTTAAACCATCCTCCCAGCACTCATTTCATGATTTTGAATTTTGTTTGATATTTAAATTTTGAAACCCTAGGTTGTCTAAAAACCCTCCCTACTTACCATATCCCTTATTCCCATATTTTGTTGTCATATCCCTAAATATCACCCCTATGTCAAATACACATATCCCCTATACCCTGATCCCCCAAAAAAAATCCCTACGCCTATCCCCTATACCCTAATCCCCCAAAAAAAATCATTAAACCCCTATTTACTAAATAGTCCCTACGAAAAATACCCTCCTTCTCAATCTTACATCATACATATCTCATCATACATCACACAAACTCCTCTCCCATTCCCCTATCGCTATTCACCATAACTGACTTCTTGATTACCTTCTCTAGTATTTCTAAAGCTTCAAAATCAAAAAACATGGATAAAGAGGATATAGATTATGAGGAGGAAAAAAGTGGTAGTGAAAGCATGGGAGATGAACCTCAGCATCAGAGAAAACACAATAAGTGAGGTAGAATTATCAAAGAGGAACCATCAAACATCAGAGAGTTACAAGATTCTCATATGACTGTCTCTTGCTTCAGGCATCTAGTGTGTTATGAGTTTTGTGAGTAGGTACAAAGAGTTCAACATCATCCTGAGCTAACCAAGATTTTTGTAGCCAATCCCCGTGATAACAAGGTAACTCTTTCTGGCGTGACATTTACAGTTTACTCCTCCATCATTGTTGATGCTACAAGGATTCCGAATGTGGGGGAAAAATGGTATAAATCACAACATTTGGATGACAAATATTTGTTGGGTTGTGTTATATTCTTTCCATGTAGTTAATAGGGGGTTTTGAAGGGCACCCGTAACCCCACTTTATGGGGTCCGAGCCAGCGCCCTGGAAAATTTTGGTTTTGGACCATATGTTAGGTTGGGCGGACCCACCTATGGTTTTGTGCATGATTTTCGCACATGTTTTTTGGACGCGATGGTTTTCGGTCCATGGTATTGGATGCTTTGGTATGTATAAATATGTATTGTAACATTGAAAGGAATATAATGAAAAATCAAGCTGGTAGTCCCGGTTTTGGGATCCAGGGAAAAATCTCTGTGCATATGTGTTTTACGGGTTATGCTCTCGCATTGTTTATTTTCTTTGTTTAAGAATTCGTATGCAGGTAATTTCTGTACAGGATTAAAACCTACATTTGGTATCAGAGTTGTTTTGGCTTCAAGGGGACGCCTTTGTTGCTGAGGGGTTTCGCTCGGGCCTGTGGTAGACCCTGTTCAGTGGGAGATCTGTGAGATCGATTCTGGTGGTGAAAGAAGATGGCGAGCGGTGGAAAGATAGAGATTGAGAAGTTCAATGGTTAGAATTTTGAGTTGTGGAAACTCAAGATGGAGGATCTGTTGGTGGATAAAGATCAATGGATCGCGGTAGATCCGGGTACTAAACCATCGGGAGTGACCAATGAAGAATGGAAGAAGTTGGATTGGAAGGCAAAGAGCACAATACGATTGTGTGTCTCAGATTTAGTATTGATGAATGTATCAGGGGAAGCTACGACAAAGGCTTTGTGGGTCAAGTTAGGGACTTTGTACCAATCTAAGTCTCTGGTGAATAAACTGTTCCTGTGGAAAAAGCTGTATAACCAAAGGATGAAAGATGGAGACTTGGTGACAGAGCATCTGAATGCGTTTAATACTGTGGTAAGTCAGTTATTATCTGTTGATATTAAAATTTCAGATGAAGATAAGTGCATCAGTCTATTGTGTTCTCTACCAGATTCGTGGGATAGTCTGGTTATTGCAATAGGTAGCAATGCATTGCTTTGCAGTTTGATGAAATAGTCTCAGCCTTGCTGACGGAGGAGATGAGACGGAAAAATATGGACAACCAGAATGGTGATGCCTTGTCTGTACGAGGACGGTCCTAGAACAGAAACATAAATAAGTCATCGAGTGGGAGATCTAAATCTAGAGGGAGATCTAAATCTCTAGGAAAACCTACAAAGGTGGTGTGCTGGAAATGCAGAAAGGAAGGGCACTTCAGAAGGGATTGTAAATCTAAAGCTCCTGATAAAGGAAAGGGATCTGATGATGCTCCTTTTGCAGAGGCGAAAACCACCTCAGATGAAGGTGGGGATGTGTACCTAGCTTCTTCAAGTACACATGTAGATCATGAGGCATGGTTGATTGACTCAGGTGCATCCATTCACTTCACTCCCCATAGAGAGTGGTTCTGCGAGTATGAGAAATACGATGGTGGTGA
Source organism: Pinus tabuliformis (assembly GCA_031772625.1). NCBI lineage: Eukaryota > Viridiplantae > Streptophyta > Pinopsida > Pinales > Pinaceae > Pinus > Pinus tabuliformis. The sequence goes on along the minus strand of CM062805.1, from coordinate 61,846,990 downwards.
TGTCTTCTTAGGAGATGATAGGAAGGTTAGAATCATTGGTCGGGGAAAAGTAAAGTTGAAGTTGCAAGGTGGAAGGGTTAGAACACTTCCGCGTGTTCTACATATTCCTGCATTGGCCAGAAATCTGATTTCTGTAAGCAAGTTGGATGATGCAGGTGTAAAGACAGTGTTCGAGAAAGATACCTGCAAGATGGTTCGAGGAGCACTGATATTAATGCGGGGAGTTCGGATTGGAAATCTGTACAAGCTGCAAGGTAGCACTGTTGTTGATGGGTGCAATAGTTCTATGGTTCCTGAAAATGGAGTAGAGAATCTAGTGGTCTCTGGAGAGAAGACCATGTTGTGGCATCAAAGGCTTGGAAATATTGGAGAAAAGGGCCTTCGAATACTTCATGGTAAAGGTATGGTAGAAGGTATGAATAATAGCTCTCTGGATTTTGATTTATGTGAAAATTGTGTATATGGGAAGCAGAATTATGTGAGTTTCCCCTCTGGTGGTAAGAGGACGAAACAAATATTAGAGCTTGTGCACAGTGATGTGTTTGGACCTGTGAAGGTTCCATCACTGGGTAAGTCTGTGTACTATGTATCATTCATAGATGACTTCTCAAGGAATACATGGATATATTTTCTTAAGAAGAAATCTGAAGTCTTTGACAGGTTTAAAGAATTTAAGGCTCTGGTGGAAAATCAGACAGAGAAGAAGATAAAGGTGCCGAGAACAGATAATGGTGGAGAATTTTGCAACAAGGAATTTGAAGAATTTTGTAAGAAGTGTGGTATAGCACGGCAGAAGACTACTCCATATACACCTCAGCAAAATGGAGTCGCAGAAAGAATGAACAAGACGTTGATGGCAAGGGCAAGAAGCATGCTCAGTGGTGTCGAGTTAGGACAGGAATTCTGGGCAGAGGCGGTGGATACTACATGTTACCTGATTAACAGATCACCTTCAACAGCGTTGGAGGATAAGACTCCACAAGAAGTATGGACTCGTAAGAAACCCTCTCTTTCACATCTAAGGGTATTTGGATGTGATGCATATGTACATGTTCCAAAGGAGAAACGAACCAAGTTGGATAGTAAATCTGAAAAGTGCATCTTTATTGGGTATAAGGATGGTTTAAAGGGTTATAAGCTTTGGAACCCAGTCACACGGAAGGTTGTGTACAACTGAGATGTGTTGTTCAGAGAGGTAAAAGATGTTATTCAACATGAAGTCCAACCAAAGGAACCTGAGAAGATAGATTTTGAGCCAAAGGAGGAAGAATCAGACTCTGCAGCAGAGGAGGAATCAGAAGATGAAGAGCCACAAACTCCGGCTGTGAGAAGATTAGTTCGAGAAAGAAGGTAGCCAGAAAGGGATAGTCCATCTGATTTCAGTTCAAATTTTGCTTTGTCTGTTACTGATAATGATCCCAGAACTGTGAAGGAAGCAGTGGATTCAGAGGATGGAAAACTCTGGAAAGAGGCCATGGTTGACGAAATGGCATCTTTGCACAAAAATGAGGCTTGGGATCTGGTGGAGTTGCCAGCTGGAAGGAAACCCATTGGCAGCAAATGGGTGTTCAAGAAGAAGACAAATGCAGAAGGAAAGGTGGAGAAATACAAAGCTAATTTGGTAGCAAAAGGTTATTCCCAGGTGCCGGGAATTGATTTTGGTGATATTTTTTCTCCTGTTGCCAAGGTAACTTCTATTAGATTACTTTTATATGTTGTTGTTTCTTTTGATTTTGAGGTAGAACAGATGGATGTGAAGACAACATTTCTTCACGAGGATTTGGAAGAGGAAATCTACATGAAGCAACCTGAAGGCTTTGCGGTGAAGGGTAAGAAAGAACTGGTATGCAAGTTAAAGAAGCCTCTGTATGGGTTAAAACAATCACCTAGGATGTGGTATCAGAAATTTGATACATTTATACGGGGACTTGGCTTCACCAGAAGCAAAGCAGATCATTGTGCGTATTTTAAATTAATTGGTGACTGTATTATTTATTTGGTCTTATATGTGGATGATATGTTGCTAGTTGGAAATGACAAAGAAATTATCCAGGATTTGAAGACCCAATTGTCCTCCAAATTCGACATGAAAGATCTTGGTGCTGCAAACTATATTTTGGGCATGGAAATTAAAAGAGATCGGTCAAAGAGGAAGCTCTGGTTAAACCAGAGGAAGTATGCCGAGACAATACTCCAGAGGTTTAATATGCAGGATTGTAAACCGGTGAAGGTTCCTATTCCTGTAGGTGTGAGGTTATCTGCTGAACAGTGTCCCAAGACACAAGAAGAGGAAGAGGACATGTCCCGTGTTCCATATGCAAGTGCAGTGGGTAGCCTGATGTATGCAATGGTCTGTACTAGACCAGAAATTGCACATGTAGTGGGAGTATTGAGCAGGTTTATGTCAAAACCTGGGAAGGAGCACTGGACAGCAGTGAAGCGGGTTTTCAGGTATTTGCGTGGCACTAGTGATTATGGTTTGTGCTACCAAGGAAGACCAGGATTGGACAGAGTGTTGGATATTCATGGCTTTGTCGATGCAGACTGGGCTGGAGATCTGGATCAGAGAAGATCTACAAGTGGGTATGTGTTTAACCTATTTGGAGGTGTAGTCAGTTGGATGAGTAAGAAACAATCTGTAGTGGCACTATCAACTACAGAGGCAAAATACATGGCAGCCACTCATGCAAGCAAGGAAGCAGTTTGGTTGCAGAGATTGTGTTCAAGTATGGGGTTAGTACAGGGAGCTATAAGAATAGATTGTGACAGCCAAAGTGCAATTTTCTTGGCAAAGAACCCTGCTTATCATTCAAAGACAAAGCACATTGATGTTCAACATCACTTTGTGAGGGATATGATAGAAGACAGAAAGGTGTCGCTGGTAAAGGTGGACACTTTGAAGAATACTGCAGATGCATTGACAAAATCTGTGAGCTCTGAGAAGTTCTCTTGGTGTAGAGAAGCAATGGGAATCTCAGGGCTGAAAAAATAACTAAGCTCTCCTATGGCCCCCTGTGGAAAGAAAACGACAAGTGGGAGATTGTTGGGTTCTGTTATATTCTTTCCATGTAGTTAATAGGGGGTTTTGAAGGGCACCCATAACCCCACTTTATGGGGTCCGGGGCAGCGCCCTGGAAAATTTTGGTTTTGGACCATATGTTAGGTTGGGCGGACCCACCTATGGTTTTGTGCATGATTTTCGCACATGTTTTTTGGACGCGATGGTTTTTGGTCCATGGTATTGGACGCGATGGTTTTTGGTCCATGGTATTGGATGCTTCGGTATGTATAAATATGTATTGTAACATTGAAAAGAATATAATGAAAAATCAAGCTGGTAGTCCCGATTTTGGGATCCAGGGAAAAATCTCTGTGCATATGTGTTTTATGGGTTATGCTCTCGCATTGTTTATTTTCTTTGTTTAAGAATTCGTATGCAGGTAATTTCTGTACAGGGTTAAAACCTACACTATTATGAGCCATACATCAAAAATCCAGGTACATGAATGAAAATAAAAGGACCTTTCCTTTCAGGTTCCTTCATGACAAGTATGCCCCTATGGTGAGGATCATTATGATGTATTTTACATGCGAGGGCAGATTTTCGAGATTGTATACCTATCATATTAGGCCTCTTATGCACTTCACATGAGTGAAAACATCATGTTGTACGTCTGAGATAGTAGTAGGTTAGCTACCAATGCCAGAGCATCTAAAATAATTGTTTTTTGGGGGTTTTCGGTTTTAGTTTTGGAGGACCAATGAATGGAGACATATGTAGAATTCAAATACTTAATCCTTTGGGTTATATTAATACTTCAGCAAAGGGCTGCTATAAAGCATTACACAGTTATATAGATAAAAAATAGTGGTGAGTAGAAGACAACAAAAAATATGATTATTGCAGTTTCTAGACTATAAAACAGAACAATCATAAGTTGGAAAACCTTCTAAACTAGGTTCCAAAGGTTCAAGGCCGTATACTTAAGCTTACACAAGATGCTGATCATTTATTGATTAGAGGGAATTAGCTAAACAAACAGTTCTTTAATGCATTCTCTTAATAGATGATCACTTCAGGAGCTTATAGGAATCAATTGGGACACAAATTGTTCCTACGTAGATATCTCTATAAGTCATAAGCATATGAAGAATAACATAATGATTGAAAACTGGAAAAACTTATAGGATAACACAAAACTGTGTAAAACTAAATTCAGAATCCTCTACTTTGTATTAAGGTTCCAGAAAGACTGGGTACATCAAGTTTTTGCAAAAGCTTCCTTCAAAGGTGGCTTCCAGGTTCAAATTAATATCAACAGTCAAGACTTTACAAGAAATGAACTATGAATCTTGAATTCCAAACCCATAACATCTCAAGAAGAGAGTTATTTATACAATAATGAAACTTAAAATATCCTAAAACTGATTGAGATTTATTCTAAGAAAGGAAAAGATCTTCATGCATGAAGATAGGGGCAACTATTGAACTGTTTCTTACTGTCCCTTTTATTTAGGTTGTGTTGGCTTTGTTTGTCTGATAGTTTTCCCTTTAAGCTGCTTCGTTGTTTGAATCCTTTGCGCTGGTTGATTCCCTCTGTTTGATCTTTCATATGATACTCTTTAAACTTTGTAAATCTCCTTTAACCCTGTTGCGTAACATTTACTGTTTCTTTTTACTTTTACTTTGCAATCCAGGTTTTTACTGTGTTTTTCAATAGTAAATTGCTTTGGATTTTATGTTATAGGGTGAAGCGATTTGATATGGTATTCATATTTATCTTCAAACTGTATGCAGGCTTTTTGTTTATAAGCCTGGAACTGGAGTTTTCACCTGCAAAACACAGAAATCATTAAGAAAAGCAAGGTGACAGGAGGTCTTTAATGGCTTTATTTGAGCTTGAAAGGCTATTGGAAGGATTCCATAGTGTATCGGAAGGTAAAATGATGGTTTAATTAGTCACAGAGGCTTGTGCAGGCTTCATTATGAAAACAGGCGAAAACAGAGCAAAATGGTGATTTTGGTGTTTAAACGGAAAAACATTTTTTTTTTAAATTAAGGTGTAAAAATGAGCAATAATCATTTTGTCATTATGCGGGAGGCAGTTTTGATTCACTTTGCACTGCTTTAAAGGCATGGGCGGTTTAGGAGAGGGTCACTTGAAATAAATTGAGCCTAACACGTAGCGATGGAGGACAGTGGAATACTGCTTTTTGGGTGGGTAACGCTTGTACAGAGAGCTAACCCAAAATCGCTGAGGGTTGTTGGATATGAACACATTGGATCGGATGGTGGTGTAGTGAAGAAGGAGTACAGAGGGTACGAATGATTAAAAATGGCAGAAATGGCTATATTATGGCTTAAAAACCCAAATTAGTGGTGTAATAGAGGTTTAAAGTTAATTCTTTGTTTAAATCGTAAAAACAATTTAAAACATAAAACCCTCACAAAACACATTTGGTGGATTTGAAATTTCATGGACTTGGGTGGATAGATGGCATCGAGTCCAAGTTTACATTGCATATTGCAATCGTAGTTTAGTAGAGCGTAATGCTTAGCGGGACTTACGATGAGGGTGGATGTGAAATGATATTGAGGTATGATATATATTGTATTGGGTTTGTCACGCATTCGCAATCAGAGATCGCATCGGTAGATGGTAATGTTATAGTTGGGACTTTGCGATGGAGGCGGATGTGATATGGTGATAGATTATGATATATATAGCGTCAAGTCCAAGCCCATCACTGATCGCATATTGCAATTGAAGGATAGTGCATTCATATGAAAGGCTTGTGATGCGACAATATTGCAATGCAATATGAAATACATAGTTTTTTAATAAAACTAAACGGTTTCAGGGTATTTTAATAAAGAAATTAATATATACGGGAAAGGGAAAATTTAAGGGTTTAATACTATAGTCAGTGCTAATATGGAATATGAGTGGAAAGAGGGTAAATGTATGCGGAAAAGGGAAATTCACTAAGTATTATGCTTTTTAATGGTTTATTTGGTTTTCATATGTGCATCAATACTTAGGGAAAACATATTTTTGTGGGTTTTTCATGTAAAAAGGGATTTTACATGGGATTTTTACTTTTCCTAGGAAAAAATGGTTTTGACCTTAGGAAAAGGGGTTTTTATGGAAAATGAATGAATTTGAATGTATCAAGGTAGGAATGGAAAATTAACGAATAAAGGGATGAATGGAGATGAATGGGAAGTTAATTAATTGACCTTATAGTCCTTCATTTGCCTTGTGTAATTGCCTCATGGACTTAGAAACATATGGTAAAACATGATAATGTACCTTTGTCCAACAAACTATCAAGCATTCTGCCTTCTTCTACTTATCATTTGCTTATCCTATCATTTTTTCTTCACATAATGGGTGAATTTAAGCTAGAAAACCCTTTTGCTTTCTTTTTATTTTACAAAAGAAAACTATCTAGATCTACCCTTATAACCTCCAAAGGCTCATATTAAACTGATGAGCACCTTATTATTCTCTACCTAACTACTGATCTGCCAAGATTAAACAGTTTGGCTAGATCTTTATTCTCTAACTATATGTGGCTTATTGGGGTCTGACCTAGGTTCGGAAGTGTTTTAGCCAAACAAATACCGCACTACCGGACCTTTCGGAAACAATCTGCGGAGCGCTTACCGAATTCTCACCTGAGGTAGTATGGGAAGGTGCTGGAACCAGGTTTCCACACCCTAGGGATGTATTGATGAGGTTTGGAGGGGTCGCGAACCGATTTGCGTACTCGTGCTTCTTCTGCGTAGTTGCCTAGCCTTCGTGTAGATTAGCGATGGGGCACTTCCTAGATTCCTTATTATTATTGTGGTTATTATAGATCTGATCTAATTCCCGGGGTCTTAATCAAGCATTCAATAGTTATCACCAATGCACGCAACCATAAATCTTAAAGATATGCATACAATCATAACATAAGAACAAGAATTTAGATTTGTAACCAGATGCACAAGAATTCAGAAACACTTATCTTATATTAATCTTCAGTTCATTACAATCCAATTTTGCCCTACGCACTCAACTGTAGGGTCCGCGCACATAGCTATGGATTCTACCAGGCCTCTACACACACATCTACAGAGCCTACTCTATCTACTAGCAACCACGACTTAGACTTACAGACTCAAAGCAATCTTGCCTTTACAAACCCATAATATTTTTGATCTAACCATATTCCTCTCTTCTAGCCTCAGAGCCTTGCTCTATTTATACATTCCCATGGTCCATAGAACATGGGTAGGCTGACACATTCTATATTATCTTTACATTATTTTCGGGCGGACAACCCTTTGACTTGACTCATTACACTTCGCACTCCGTGCACTTCGCGGAAATTTTACAATATCAATACCCAAAATTGTGGGCTTTAAGCCCCAAAGCCATTATGCGGGGAATCCGTTGCCCAATAGGCCCCCAACAAAATCATCATGACTCATCCAGAGTCACTCGTCAATGCGGCAGGATGCACTGCCAAGGCATCGCAGTGCACCATCCCTGCGAGTGATGCACTACATTCTGTTGCTCCCTCCTTGCCTCTTGAAAGACTTCTTCAAGCTCATGCTCCATTGCCCCTACTAATTTGCTCAACCGATGATGCTCATTCTACACTGCTTGGTTAACACAAAGCAACCCCTCATAGGATTTTAGCTCTAGCGGAGATGTCGAAGGTGGGACTTCTTTGTGCCAGAGCAGAAAGTTTCCGATCTCTGGTCCAGTATACTCACTGTCTGCTGAAGCTTGTGTTGCACTTTTGCAAGAGAGATGTTACTGTCCACGAGGTCCCAATATTTAAGGTGCTTCAGAGATGAACTGTTAATTGGAATTCCATCATTTGTCTCAAGATTCACCATCTTTCCCTTATCTTTCATGGATCGCCCACCAGACCGTGGTTTATGCAGCGGCATTCGGACCAGTCCTGCTACTTGTCTGATAATTTACGGTACATCTCCTACTGTCAGTGTTGAGCTTAGCATAGCATCCTTGGCCATTGACATTACACTATCCAAAGGGTCTTGCGTCTCTTTTGGCAATGTTGAGAACATCGTGCTTACTCCCCCATCGTCGAAGTTCAATGGTTCCATATCTATTGGAGGGCACAATAGCTTAATTCTCCAGATACCACAGTTTGTTTAGTGGAGGCCCCATTGGGATTTATAGGCCTGTTGAAATTCAAATTTAGCCATTCCCTCCTTTTCTGGCTCATTAATGCTAGATTTGCAATAGATCGTTCTGCATCTAGCTCATACTTTGTAACGTAATTGTCTACCACCAATTCTTGTTTTTCGTAATTCAGACATCTTGTCATGAACAGTGACAATAACGGTCACTTTTGTGTTTATCCACATAGCAACGCAGCCCCTTATGTGCAACCGCAACCCTTGTGCCATACCGATCCAGTGGGCGCCCCTCTTGTCACGCAGCTCCCTAATAGCCCATCTTATCGTCCCGCACTCTCTTTCAACTGTCTGGAGCGGTGAGACTGTGCTTCGGTTGGTTAGTCAGGTAACCAGCCCCCCTGTGTAGGGCTTCAGGCAACTGCCTTTTACTTTTCCTGGGAAGGGATCTCCATTAATCTTGCTGAGCTAGACCGCACCTTCATCTGTGACCTCTTTGACTACATATGGTCCCAACCAGTGCATTCGAATATTTCTAGGGAATTTCTCGAACTTGCTGCCATACATCAATACTAAATCATTTACTTTGAATGTGCACAACTTTATATGGTGATCGTGCCAAGCTTTCTCGCGCTATTTCTATACTTGATGATGGAATCCTGCCATAAACTATTCTTCCTCTAGTTCTTCCAGTTGCGTGAGCCTCTCTTCCAAGGCTTCACGGTCTATCATGCTGGTCATCACTACTATCCGCAAACTGGGTACAATTTATTCCATTGGCATGACAGCTTTCGTGTCGTAGACTAACCTGAACGGTGCCTGCCCCGTCAATTTCTTGCTTGTGGTTCTGTATGGCCATATCATGATAGGTATACATAAATCCCAATCATTTCGCTGTACATTACATACTTTGGTCAATGCAATCTCCAGAATCTTGTTGAATGCTTCTATGGTCTCATTCGCTTACAGATGGTACAACGTGATTTGCTGATGATACACCTGGAATTCCTTAGTAAGTTCACTGATAGTGTGATTTAGGAAGTGTGTTCCGCGGTCACTCATTAAAATTTTCAAGCATCCAAACCGTGTCAAGACGTTTTTGAATAAAAATTTCACAGCTATAACAGCTGTGCAGTCCTTAACTGGTTGTGCTTGCACCCATCTAGTCAAATAATCTTTTGCTGTCATGATGTAGCACGCACCCGTCTTCCCTTGAGGTGTGATAGGCCCCACGAAGTCGATCACCCATTTTTCAAATGGCTACAACATCATATGTGGATTGAGTGGCATCTCATCCCTTCGCAATGGTTTCTCAGTCTATTGACAGACATCACAGGCCCGACAGTATGCTTTCGAGTCTTGATGTAGGATTTGCCACCATAATTTGGTGCAAAGAATCTTTTTTGCTATCGCCCATCCCGCATCATGTCCTCCTGTAGCCCCCCCATGTGCTTCTATGAGGATCTATCCTCATTCAAATTTAGTTACATATCTTCGCAATATTTCGTCATTTCCCATTTTGTAGAGGTGCCCCACGATAGCGGTAAAATCCATCGCGCGTACTGCCAATACTTTCATCTGCTGAACTAAATATCCTGGCAGTGCAATCCCTGTGGTTAAGAAGTGGATTATATCCTTGAAGTGGTTTTCTGTGACACACACTGCATAATTTTGTGCATCAGGTAGTCCCTCCTCCAAATCTGTTGGCTCCTCACCGTTCTCAATTCACGATAGGTGATCTAGTCCTGCGTTTAGGCGTCTTGGCTTTATGATGACCTCAAAGTCATATTCCTGAAATAGTAACAACCATCTACAAATGTTCCCCACCAACACAAGCTTGTTCAGCAAGTATTTTAACGCAGAATGATCAGTATACATCTTGAAGTGTCCCCCGAGTAGATAGTGGCAGTATTTATGGAGCTCATCAACCATTGCCAATCCCTCACGCTTAGTAGTAAAGTAGTTCTTTTTGGCTTTGGACAATCGTCGACTTGCGAACGTGATCGAGTGATCAATGCCTTCTGCTCCTTCCTGCGTGAGTGTAGCGCCCAGCGCGATACACGACGCATCAACATGTACATGAAATTCAATGTCCCATTTTGGGAAAACCAAAATGGGGGCAGATGCCATCTTTTCCTTAAGAATCTCTAAGCTTTTCCTACAATCATCATTCCAACAATATGTAGCATCCTTTTTCAACAATAGTTCCATTGGCATCATGATTTGTGCATAGCCTTTAATAAGCTTTCGATAGTAGCCAGTGTGCCCCAACGTGGTGCGGAGTTGTTTGACACTTCGCGGTGCTTGCAGATTGAGTATGACAATGATCTTCGCAGGGTCCACCATCAGGCCTTATCTGCAGACCACATGGCCGAGGAAATTTCCAAAGGGGATGAGGAAGGTGCACTTCTTAAGATTCAGCACAATCTGGTGTCGTCGACAAGTATCCATCATCAACCGTAAGATTGCTACATGTTTCTTGACTGGTCCAAATACAGTCCAATCGTCAAAATAAACCTCCAAAAAATTATGGATAAATTCCTTGAATGGGGCCACTAATACGTGTGAAAATATCGTTGGCGTGTTCTTCAACCCAAAGGGCATAACAGTGTACTGAAAAAAATCCCCATTCGGTCGCAAAGGTCATCTTGCTTCTATATTCTTGTGCAATCTTGATCTGATGGTACCTTGAGAACCCATCCATGAATGATTACGCTTCCTATCCACCAAAATTCTACAGGACTTTATCTGTAAATGGTGTCGGGAGTGGGTCGTGAACATAGGCATCATTCAGTTTGTAGAGGTCCACGGAGATTCAAATTTTTCCCCTCTATTTTTTCTCCTATACTATCATAGGGCTCACCCAGTCAGACTCTTCCACTGGTTCAATAGTTTCCGCTGCATGCATTTTGTCCAATTCTTCTCGGAAGTTTTCCTTATATTTTGGATTCAAATGGCAAGGATGCTACTTAACTAGTTTCGCATCCGTTTTTGTAGTTATCTTCATCATTCCTAGGTCGCCAAGGATCGCTTTTAACTCCGTGATTTTGGTCAGGAATAAGTTTTGATATTCGTGAAGTAACTCGACGACCTTATCCACCGTGGCATCATCCCAATAGTCCCCCAACATTGTGTACTTCAGTTCCTCATCTCTACCAATGTTTATCTCTATCATTTTCAGCGGTGCAGTGATGTCGGGGTCCTTAAACTTTGCGACTTCCTTCAGTTTCTGGAATATTAATATTTTGGGGGTCATCATCCTCATCCTCGACTTGGACTTTGTAACATTCTAAAGCCTGGATTAACTGATGTGACCATTAGGATTGAATGATTTCTCATGGTTCCTGCAGTATTTTGAAAATGGTGGCTTTCACAACTTGCATTGCATCATCAACAGTGTCCACCCATTGACATTCAAATAAGAACGTTAACAAAAATCCCTAGCGCACAATATCCCATCTGCCCATACCACGCCGGAGTTCTGTCTCAGTATACCAGTTTCTTGGGATGACATCCAGGGTATGATAAAATAAGTGTACCCATTCAAGCTAGGGCTATTCGTCATAGGCTTTGGTCCATTTTGTGAGGTGCATGCGCAGGTCGTCGCGTCCATCATACTTCTTGGTTATTCCTAGTTCCAGGATCCCAAACCTTAGCTGCATCATCCTTCTGCAATTGCGCCAATTTTCAAAATTTCCTTCATGTGCTCCCCACCAATTCATAGGTGTTGCACGCAGCACCCACTTTAATGCATCGAACCTCTGGTGCTTTGGTACTGCACTCTCGAACTTGTTCAAGAATTCATCCACCGTTGTGAGTCTATCATATGTCGGTAGATCTCGAGCTTGGTCTATTACGCAACGCAGCGACCTAGTCATCATATTGCAATTCAACATTGTTACTTTGTTCAACCAATTATGCTAGCATTCATCTTCCTTGTCTGAATTCAAGGTGCAACAATCTACTCGCTCCCACGATATTCTTCCCTCTACAATTGGATTCACCCACTCTTGATCTCGCACAGTTATCTTGTAGACACTATCCAAGTCATCATCACTTCCCTTGTCGCGCATAGGTTCAATGTAGCGTGCTCCTTTTGGCTGGATCTAACAAAATGACTACACATAGGGACTTTTTCTCAAATATCATTTTCTGCTTAGTTAGATTGATGACTCCATTCATATCTGTAGCCCAGTATATTCCTAGCAATGTGGGGTATGGATTACTATCCTTAACAATTTCTATTACCTTAAAGCCGTTTGCATGCTTACGCCTTCAATGTCCATTATTACCCCTATCAACCTTCCCATGGGTTAGATATTTTGTTGGTTCACCATCTGTAATTGAATAGGAGACCATTGTAGCGCAGGCCTGCCCATGCATTCCCACGTCTATTTTGGTAACATATTCGCATTTGAACCCAAGTCTAGGATGACCTGATCCATCTCATACTCACCAATTTGTGTCGCCAACCAAATTTCCTGCCCAGTGGCAAAGCATGCTTTCCATGTTTCCAAACCACGCGTGGCTCACCCAACACTGTGCACCTAGTGATCAGTTCTTGTAATCCCTTAACTGCCTTACTGTCATGTAGTAGCTTCATGCATGTCCCTAAAAAGGTAGTAAGCATAGAAGGATCCATTCTCAGCTCTGGTTGATCCTTACTACCTAAAGTAGAGGCCTTCAAAAAGCTCTTCTTAGCTTCCATAAATGTCTCCTTTGCGCATTCCAAGTGGAACTCGGGTTTCTTTGTAGGGGCCTTATGAACCCATGTTTTTTCCTCGGGTTGTTTCCCCTCATCTTCGCCTATGGCTACACCACTTCTGAGCATCATGTTTACGTTGGGATATTCCTCGCGCAATTCGGACCTCATCATTTGGATATTCTGAGTCAGTGTAGGTTGTGCTACCCTTTTCTCATGTATATGTGCTATCAGCGTGGGACAATTTATCATTTCATGATCGAAATGCTCATAGTACGAATACGATAGTATAGTTGGGTTGGTACAGTCGCAAGCGTAGTACCCTGGTCCTCCGCAGTTATAACAGATTAGTTTTCTACAGCCCCTTCCTGGCCCCATTCCCCTTCATCCTCGACCTCACCCTTGAAATCTAGCATGCACCATCGCCACGGTTGGATCAAGGCCTTGTGTCTCCGTCTGCATCTTGTAGGCAAGTGTCCTGTCCACTAACAATTCATAACTTTGACAATTTTTCTCATTGTGGCCTACTGATATACAAAAATTACAAAAGAGCTACTAGGGGGTCTGTGTAAACTTCTGCAACAGATGATAGTTGTCCATTGTGTGCTTTCCTCTCACCTAGCAGATCACGCACCAGAGTGCGGGCGCCGCACTTGGCCCTACCTGTGCCTCTGGTCTTAACGACATTGGTCCCCTCCATGCGAAATAGTTCATGAATACCAGACAATGATCCTTGTTGTGGCCCTGGCATTTACATTTTATGCACCACACCTCTTCACATGCTTCTAGCCGGTGCGCCCTATCCTATTTCAAACTCTCCATCTCCAAGCATAGGTTTTGTAGTTGTGCATGGATTTGTTGGACTCCCAACCTAGGATCCTGTATCAGAGTTTCATGCCACCTTGTCGTTGTTTCCAATGCTTCTGCCTAGGTTGAAAGCTTCTACTGTGATACTTCCATCCTCAGATGTGGTGTCGAAGATGCCACAAACCATGCATGGTGCTGCACATCTGTCAGTGTCATGTTAGCCTCACGGGTCGTGCTTTTCAATCTTTGATCCAGATCCCAGGGCGTTTCACCTGGAAGAATTGTGATCTCCTTGAATCCAATGATCGACTGCGTCTCCAATTTCAGCCGGCTAAATTCTTTGTTTACTGTAATCTAGATTTCCACTATCCTAGCATTCAGATGATCATTCGAGTGCTTGATATATTGAGTCAATGCATGATCCTGCAACGCACTTACCAAGGTGGCCTTCTTAATGTTATCATCCATAACTCTGTGCACTTCCCACACTGCTCTTACTACGAACCAAAACTAATCAAGATCTTCGCTCCCTACTCCTCTGAATACAGGAAACATGATCGTGCTCGCCATGCTAAATTGCTGGTTTGGTGGAGGTGGTGTGGGCGAAGATCGGGGTGATGGAGGTGATGCAAGTGGTGGTGTTAGCAGAGATGATAGCTACGGAATGCGTTGCCTTATCAAACTACGTGCACTCCTCGGAGATGCCCAATTGTGCTCTTCCTCACCCGCCCATGGAGGCGAAATTAAAGGACTATTTCCTAACCCTTCGATACCTTTGTAGGCCCTTCCGCTCTGCATCATTCCAGTCATTAATGGATTCACATCACCCGTTTTTCCACAATAGCATCTTAATCCAGGTATTCAATGATTTGATGTACTTACCTCACGGTCCCTTGAGAAAACATTTTCCGCTTTGTTGTAGCTGATAGTCGTGTCTATCTCAAATTCAGTGATAAACCCTACCATTATCTGATCCAGCCAATGATCTATGGCCCGTGCGATCTTATCTTCATATGCCTCTAGCCTGTGTACCAACTTTGGAGTCCACACTATGGGTTGATCAAGCTTGCACCTTCCCTAGCTATCTGCTAGCCTTGCAATCCAATCATATAGCTCTGAAGAGAAAGACACGAAGAAGATCTCTTGAATTTTTGTATATACGTAGCGATCCAACCACCTCTTCGTAGATATCTACGGGGTTTTGTTTTTCTGAACCATGAACTCGTGAAGCTTCTGCTCCAACCAATCTTTAATCCCTTTCCAGTGTTTCGACATTAGACATCCCTTAGGAAGATCCCAGTCCCAGCAACAACACCATTTTTTGGCTTATTGGGGCTTGTCCCAGGTTTGGAAGTGTTTTAGCCAAACAAATCCCACACTACTGGCCCTTTCGACAACAATACATGGATCGCGGACTGAAGTCTCACCCGAGGTAGTATGGGAGGGTGTTGGAACTAGGTTTCCACACCCTAACGATGTCTTGATGAGGTCTGGAGGGGTCACAAACCGATCTGCGTACTCACGCTGCTTCTGCACAACTGTCTGGCCTTCGCGTAGCTGAGTGACGGGCACTTCCTAGATTCTGTATTATTATTGTGGTTATTAAAGATCTAATCTAATTCTTGGGATCTTAATCAAGCATTCAATAGTTATCACCAGTGCGCGCAACCATAAATCTTAAAGATATGCATATAATCATAACATAAGAACAAGCATTCATATTTGTAACCAAATGTACAAGAATTTAGAAACACTTCTCTTATATTAATCTTCAGCTTAGTACAATCCAATACCGCCCTGCGCACTGAGCTGCAGGGGTCCGTGCACACAACTGTGGACTCTACCAGGCCTCTGTGCACATAGCTACAGAGCCTACTCTAACTACTACCAACCATTACTCGGACTTACAGACTAAGAGCAATCTCGCCTTTACAAACCCATAATATTTTTTATCTAACCATAGTCCTCCCTTCTACCCTTAGAGCCTTGCTCTATTTATACATTCCCATGGTCCACGGACCATGGACAAGCTGACATATTCTATATAATATTTACATTATTTTCGAGTGGAAAACCCTTTGACTTGACTCATTACACTTCACGCTTTGCACACTTCGTGGAACTTTTACAATATCAATACCCAAAATTAGGGGCTTTAAGCCCCAAAGCCATTACGCGGGGGACCGCTGCCCAACACTATAACATCAAATTTAAAGCATGAAGCAGTCAAGATTAAACTATTTGACTATAATGGGTTGTGGCATTTAAAACAAGCTGCACATAGCCATTATTTTGCAGAAACAGAGTAGTGGCATTTAGACTTGCTCACTTTCAGAGTTTATTTGTTTTCTTTTCTTTATAACCTAACATTTTGTTTTTGCCTTGATTTTTTAGAACATGTAAACTAACATTTTATTTGATATGGAAATTATCATCCAGATATTTTCTTTTACTAACATTTTATTCACTATTTTTATGTCCATATCCTAACTTAAGATTTTAAAAAAAAAAAATGTATTTTTTGACTAATTTATTCTATCTTATCAAAACCAAAAAATGTTGCAACATTGGCTCCAACTGGGGACTGCTTTCTCCTACAGAAGGCAGAGAACCTGCAGATCCATGTGCCTTCTCCTTTGGCTATGGAGTCCTTGTTGTAAGAAAATCACACTGACATCTTGAAAAGTAAAAGAAAATTGGAGTATTTACGATGAAAACTATTTCCACATCTTAGTAGTGAATGTAGTGTTTGAGAAAACTTCCATTTACAGGATGAGTGAAATATAGCTCCTCAAGATTCTGCAGCACGAAAGTGTTTTTACCCTTCACTTTAGCAACTCCTAAAGGTCCAAACCATAGGTTGTCAAATTTGTCATGATTTCCTTTCTCTTTTCTCCTGGCATCCCATCTTAGAACTAGATCACCTTCCTTAAAGTCCCTTTCCCCTACTCTTCTGTCAAATAGGGTCTTCATCTTATTATGATATTTGATCAACTTGTATTGAACTTCATCTATGTTTTCATTAAGTTCAATAATATGATTTATTCTTCTTGAAAAATCATCAGGTTCATCTGTTGAATCGTGCAAGAATTTTAATACAGGGAAGACCAAATTGGTAGGGAAAACTGCATCTTTCCCATGGAATAACTAAAATGGAGATTTTCTAGTTGATCTCTTTGGATTAATTCTGTTTGCCCATACTACATAAATCATATGTGAATCCTAGCTCTTCTTATGATCAGCTAGAGTCTTTTTGATTACCTTTACCAGACTTTTGTTGGATGATTCTGCAAGGCCATTACCTTGAGGGTAGTATGGAGTTGAATGATGTAACAAAATCTGCTATTGTGAGAGATTTTTCAGCGAAAATCACATGGAGTACCATTTGTCGACGCGTTTCGAACCAACTAGTGTGGTTCATTTCTGGAAAAAGTCAATAATTTTAACACTAGAAAATGTTGTTGCATTGTCTGTGACAATTTCAGTTGGGCAACCAAATCTAGATAAGATATTCTCCCAAATAAACTTAATTATTACTACGTCAGTAGCATTTCTGACTGGAATTGATTCCACCCATTTAGTAATGTAATTTGTTGTAGTGAGGATCCATATATGTTGATTACCTGAAGTGGGGTGAATTTCTCCAACAAAGTCTAATCCCCATTGAGAAAATGGTGCTAAAACTATTGATGGAACAAGTGGAAGCAGTGCTAATTTTTGTTTACTAGCAAACATTTGACATGGAACACAACCTCTGACCTTTGCCCCTACTTGTAAGAACAATGTAGGCCAATAAAATCCTCCCCTCATAATCTTGTATGTTGTTTCTCTCCAAGCATAGTATCCCCCACAAAATCCTCTATGAAACTGATCAATGATTCCTTCAGTTTCTGATTCTGTTAAACGTAATAAAAAAATATTCAGTGGATCTTTCGAGTATAAATTTGCATTTATAATGTAGTAATTGACTGATTTTAACTTAAGGGTTTTACACTGGGTTTTGGAGAACAATGCTGGACACACAAAATGAATCAAGAAATTTACAGTATCTTGATACTAGTTTGATAACAAGAATTTTTCTTCAATGTGTATAGGACTGATCTGCTTCGAAGGTAGTGGTTCTTATGGATTCTCCCCTTTAGAATGAAGGGAAGGTTCTTGTGGATTCTCCCCTTCTGCAAGGACAGAAGGTTCTTTTGTATTCTTCCGTTGTATTTCTAAAACAGAATTTATTCCAAGTACTTTGCAGTTGGATTCAGCTAGAAGCTTAGCTAATCCTTGACCTTTTACTAGCTTGGTGGTCTTGCTAGTTAGATCAAACTCCAGAATTTGAGTGATCCATCTACCTCTTTTCCCATCAGTGTCTAGTTGGGTTAAGACAATTTTCACAGCACTATTAGGGACATAAGCAGTAATAGGCGAATGTAAGACATACATCTTGAATGACTTTAGGGCTTGAATAAGGGCATAGGCTGTCTTCTCAATGATTTTAGACTTAAGCTCAACGTCTCTCATAACCTTGCTAAAAAAGGCTATGGGTTGGTCATGGGAACCTTCATTTTTCTGTAAAAGAATAGCAACAAGGGTTGTTTTAGAGGCAGAAGAGAAAATACTAAATGGCTTAGCATAATCAAGGTTGGCTAAGGTGGGAGCTTCAGAGATTGCCCTTTTTATTTGTTCAAATGCACACCTAGAAGAGGGAGTCCATTTGATTTCATTGTCCTTTCAGAGCATGTGAGCTATGTCTTTTACAATCTTTACATAATTTGGAATAAACCTCCTTAGAAAATTGATCTTGCCTAGAAAATCTTGAATCTCCTTCTTGTTTCTAGGTAAGGTCAACGATTCAATGGCAGATACTCATTTGGGATCAATTACGACTCCCTTATTAGAAATTATATGGCCTAATAGTTTTCCTTCTTTGAGAGGAAACAAGGACTTCTTAGGGTTCAATGATATTCCAAATTTCTTACACCTATAAAAAACGTTCATCAAGTGCTTTAGATGTTTCTGGTCAGATTTAGAAAAAATAGTTATGTCATCAAGATAAATAACCACAAATTTATTTACCTAACCCATAAAATATATGTCCATAGCTCTCTGAAATGTTGCTCTAGTGTTGGTTAAGCCAAATGGTATCCTAGTGTACATGAATGTACCCCAGGGTGTAGTAAAGGTTGTCTTTTCTCTGTCTGTCATAACAACATTCACTTGATTGTAACCTAAAAACCCATCAAGCATAGAAAGTCTTTGTGTTCCTGAAACCATTTGAAGTAACTGATCTGTTTTGCGAAAAGGATAATTATCTTTTAATTATGCTTTATTCAAATTTCTAAAATCCACACAGAGCCTTATTTCTCCATTTTTCTTCCTAACAAGAATATTTGCAACTCAATTAGAATATCTAAGAGGGAGGATGATCTGAGCATCTAGCATTTTCTTAATCTCCCTTTCTACAGTTGGTTGAAGGGCTGGATTTATCCTTCTAAGCTTTTGTTGATAGGGTTTTGCTTCTGGTTTCAGAGGAATCTTATGCTATATTAATGAGGTATCATAGGTCTTTAGATCAACATAAGTCCAAGCAAAAACATCCTTATAATTTTGTATTAACTTAAGATATTGGGTTTTGATCTCAGGGTCTAGAGATGCACATAATTTGATGTTTTTGATATCCTCATTAGGTCCAATATTAATCTCTTCTATGTCATCTTCTTAAGAAATGGACTGAGGGTTTCAGAGGGTATCATTTTGATAAAAAAAATCTAAAGGAATGAGTCCTTTTGGAATAAAATTGTTAGATATTTGAATAATGTCATGATTAGCAATTTGGGTTTTAAAATATGAAGTATCGTTTCCATCTGCATTTTCATTTATTTCAGTTCTATCTTCATCAATTTGTAGAAATGAAGAATCATCTATTACCTGCAGAAATGATTTCAACTGTTCATCATATTCAAATATTTGCCAATGTTTCAAATTATCAGGGATAGATGGCCTATATTTGACTTGTATTTGATAGAGTACATCAGTATGATTAGGAATTTTAAATGAGCTAGTAGAGACAGCTAAGACATCTTCATGAATATTCTGATCTCTGGGAATATGAGTCAAATTAGAACATAGAAAATTTTAGGGGTGAATGTTCGCCCTTTGGCGAAATTAAGGGGTTTTAAATTTTTAGTGGGTGAATATTTTGTATCATAGTACATTTTTACAAATCACCCCAAATAGCCCACCTTATTTTAAGGGAGAGGGTAAAAAATGTAAATTTAGCCCTTGAAATTAGGAGTTACAACCTTCCATTCACCCATTTTCAAGAATAGATTTTATTTAAGTGAATCCATTCACCCATTTTCAAGAATAGGTTTTATTTAAGTGAATCCTATGGGCCAAATACAATATTTATAAAAGAGGTATGGTAGATTAATAAAAATATAAATAAATGAGAGGTATGGTAAATAAATAAAACATTTTTTATATTTACTCCTTAAGGTAAACAAATAAAACATTTTTTTATATTTACTCCATAAGTCACCTTATATTTTGGAACACTCAAAAAATGTGTTATATTTAGCTGAAACCTATGGGCAAAATACTATGGGACAAATACCATGGACTAGATTGTTATTAATACCATGCAAAAAAACATTATTAACTCTAATATTAGTATTAATAAAAATAAAAATGGCACATGGTATTGACCATGGTATTCACCAAAATGGCACATGGTATTGACCCATGGTATTCACGTGGAATGTAGCCTATTTGAATGGGGGAATTAAACCAGCATAGATCCATCTTTACTCTGGATCTACTAACCCCCGAGATGTATCAAATATCGTGTTATGCAAACTAGCATAGAGTGAAAAAATATTTGATCCCTCTCAGGGCTTGGTGGATCAAGAGTAAAAATGGATGTTGTAATTTAATGTATGTTAAACATTTTAGCTTGGTTAAAATGAAAATCAACTATTAATTTTATTAATTTTTATAAATTACTAATAATAATTTTTAAGCTCTAGGTTTATGATAACCCATGGTAATACCAAGATCTTACAAGATTTTATAATTGAGTAAAATATTCGCCATGACTGGTGAGAGATTCGCCAAAAAATTATATATACATATTATATCATTGATAAAATCGCCTTCCATTTTTCCTATATACCATGGAGATTCGCCCATTTATTATACATATAAATTTAGGGGAGGTTCTTAAAATTTTCCCTGAATTAGAAGCATCAATGCAGTTTTCAACTGAATCCCATACTTCATTTTGGTAGGACCTAAGTCTAGGATGCTTGGTCTGGCAAGCATTTCTTACTTGCTTAACAATAAGTTTTGAATTAGTAAAAACACTTAAGTTTTGAACTTTTAAGATTTTGGCTAATTGCAATCCTAAAAGGAAAGCTTCATATTCAGCAACATTATTGGTAACTTCAAAATCTAATTTACATGATTGTGTTATATTTTCTTTTTCGGGTGAAATTAAAACTACTCCAACTCCTACCCCATCTTTCGTGCAAGAGCCATCAAAGAACAGTTTCCAAATATCAGTTTGGTTTGGTTTAGGACTTTCAACTACCTCTTCAATTTTGACTTGAGTTTTATGTTGGTTTGAAGTGAGTTGAAAACAACCAAAGTCTTGATCTATTGCATAAATTGGATGGTTCCTTGGCTGGTCAGTTTTACAAATAGTATGTATAAATCTTACCTCTCTATATAATCTTAATTGCTCTCCTCCATAAACAAGAATAGTAGCATATGACATATCCATCTATAGAGTTCCCCCTAATTTGGCACAACAAGACCTAGAAAGGAGCATTCCAAACTTGGGAGGGATATCTGTGACAACAATATCAAGTACTAAACTTTTCACTGGAATTTGGGAAAAGGTAACCACTAGATCCTTGATCAATCCCAAATAGGGCACCCTTCTAGAATCAAAGGTGTACAGGTCATGGCAGGATTTAGTTATGTTGAGCTTCAAATGGTCCATGATATATTCTGGCATAAGTTTGTGTGATGCTCCTAAATCAAACATACATTTATACAGCATGGAATCATTTGTTTTAAGAGTTACATAGAAAGGAGGCACTATCTCATCCATCATGTCTGAACTAGGACCAAAAACTATTGTTGGTTTTTCATCTTACAGACTTATGACATCACCTTCAACATCAACCGAGGTATTTTGCATCCATTTTGTGACTTGGATTTTGTAACTAGGGTTTTTAGAAAGTTCTGACAGTGGAATTAGGATCTTAACCCTCTCTAATTCTTTTTAAACATTAAATGTAGTCAAAATGATTTTACCAATTTGGGTAGTATCAATTGACTGATCTAAGGGCTAAATAAGAGTTGTTTAAGCTTCAACAGTTTTGGTACGTGGTTCAATTGTTGGAGTTTCCTTTGAGGTCTCCCAGGACTAGGCATAGGCCTAAGATCATACCTCTTTTTTAATTCTACAATTAAAAATTCAGAGAAAGCATGATATTTAGAGACTTTTGAAGCTTCCTAATCTTCTTGAACCTAATTTTGTTGTGAAAGAGGAATGATGGTTGTTTGATTGGAAGAAGAATCCATAATATTAATATCTTCAGTAATTGTCATAGCATTATCATCAAGTTGTTGGTCATCTATCAATAGAGGAGTAGGAACCTGTTGATCATTTCTAGGTCTCTGAAGAATTTGTACTGGTGGATTTCTCTTATACTGACCTTGATTTTGATTTTGAGGTCTAGAAACTATTTCTTGCATTGTCCTAGGTTGGGTCTCAATCGTTGAAATCCTATTTCATAGGTTTCTAAGAACAGATTTTATTTCATCTATTTTTGGGTCTTCTGATTTAGTCTTAGAGGAACTAGAGGCTTCTTGAATAGATTTGAGTTTTCTTTGGGCCTTTTCTTCCTTAAGCTTTAAAGAAGTTGAAGCTACCCTATTTACCTCTACTTCTATAGCATTTGTTTGCATATCTTCAAGAGTTCTTGAAGTCCTCTCTCGTAGCATAACATAAAGTCATCATCAAAAGCTTTAGAAAATATAGAATTAGTTGCTGTTATGGGGGCTTACAATCAGCAGGCATTTTCTGAGAGATTTTATTGACTCTTTTGATAAAATTTGACACCGGTTCACCGAAGTTCTTTCTAAGCTCTTCAAATTCTGTGAGGAAGTAAAGAGGATCCTTTTTCACATCCCACTGATTTTTAAATATGTTTGTAAGCTCTTCCCAATTTCTAATGGTAGTTGCTGGTAATTGCCTAAAACAAATCCTCACATTTCCTTCAAGTGACTGTATAAACAATCTCATATAAACATTTTCTTGTTCAATATTCATGTTTGCAAAGTCTAGGAAAGCTTGAATATGGTCCTCAGTTGAGTGACTAGTTTCTCCATTTTACTTGGGAAGGTATTTTAATTATCTACGTGGGAATGCATCAAGGTTGTTAGGTAAGACTAAGGCAGCATATCCTGCCTGTACAATAGGTCAGAAAGCCATGACAACAGGTGGTGTATGAAGTGTTGGAGGTGTATGATATTGTCCAGGTGGAGTGTGAGGCGTTTGTGTGGATGTAGATGATGAAGAAGAAGTAGAGGAATAAGATGGGGATTTAGGGGTTGGTGAACTAGTTGGAGGTGAAGGAGAAGGAGATCTCCTGAAAGACTTCAAAGGAGTCTTAAGAACTAACTTTGGTACCTATAAAGGGATACCTTCTTTTGTTTCAAAGAGAGGATTGGTATATATAGACAAGGTCTCCTCAGGTTGTTCAGAAGAAGAAGCTTCAGGTTGGTCAAAAAAGGAAGGAAATGGATAGGTGGTAGATTAACACCCAACTTAGATTCATATTTAGGTGATCCTAGAGGTAGTGTGGGTATTGGATGAGATTCTAATGAATGAATAAGGTATGCTCACTTAAAATCAAATCCTCTATTTAGAATTTTAACAATCCTAGGTGATAAATGGGAGTAATCAAGATTATATGGGATATTACTATAGGGGTCAAATGATTCTAACTCTTCAGATTGTAGGACTGAAGAGGAAAAAGAAGATGGATAGTGTCCCCTTTTAGAACTGGCTTTTTTAAGAAGCCTTTCAAGATCTGACAGAGGGCTAACTATGTCAGCATTTGAATGAGATCTGGTATGTTTAAAAGTTGCCAACTTGGGAGTGTGGAGTCGCCAAGGTGAATGATTTTAACCTTTCTAAACCTTTAATCACCTTTAAAGGAAAATAATGAATGAATGTCGTTGTCCCAATGGAAAGTTTAATGAAATTCAAATCACCAATAAAGGCGTCAGTTTGATGTTGTACCTCTGAGATAGTAGTAGGTCAGATACTAATGCCAGGGCATCTAAAATAATTGTTTTTTGGGGGATTTTGTTTTTTGTTTTGGAAGACCAATGAATGAAAACAGATGTAGAATTGAAATACTTAATCCTTTGGGTTATATTAATACTTCAGTAAAGGGCTGCTATAAAGCATTACACAGTGATATAGATCAAAAATAGTAGTGAGTAGAAGACATCAAAAAATATGATTATCACAGTTTCCAAATTGTAAAATAGAACAATCATAAGTTGGAAAACCTTCTAAACTATGTTCCAAAGGTTCAAGGTAGTATACTTAAGCTTACGCAAGATGTTGATAATTTATTTATTAGAGGGGATTAGCTAAATAGACAATTCTTTAATCCATTCTCTTAATAGATGATCACTTCAGGAGCTTATAGGAATCAATTGAGAAACAAATTGTTCCTACCTAGATATCTCTATAAGTCATAAGCATATGAAGGAAAACATAATGATTGAAAACTGAAAAAAAAAAATTATAGGATAACACAAAACTATGTAAAACCAAATTCAGAATCCTCTTCTTTGTATTAAGGTTCCAGAAAGACTGAGTACATCAAGTGTCTGCAAAAGCTTCCTTCAAAGGTGCTTCCAAGTTCAAAGTAATATTAATAGTCAAGACTTTACAAGCAATGAACTGTGAATCTTGAACTTCGAACCCATAACATGTCAAGAAGAGAGTTATTTATACAATAATGAAACTAAAAATATCCTAAAACTGAATGAGATTTATTCTAAGAAAGGAAAAGATCTTCATGCAAGAAGATAGGGGCAACTATTGAACTGCTTCTTGTTGTCCCTATTATTCAAGTTGTGTTGGCTTTGTTTGTCTGAAATATTGCCCTTTAAGTTGCTTTGTTGTTTGAATCCTTTGCGCTGGTTGATTCCTTTAGTTTGATATTTCATCTGATACTCTTTAAACTCTGTAAATCTCATTTGACCCTGTTGAGTAACATTTACTGTTTATTGTTACCTTTAATGTGCAATCCAGGTTTTTACTATGTTTTCAACAGTAAATTGATTTGGATTTTATGTTACAGGGTGAAACGATTTGATATGGTATTCATATTTATCTTCAAACTGTATGCAGGAATTTTGTTTATAAGCTTGGAATCGAAGTTCTCACTTGCAAAACACATAAATCATTAAGAAAAACAAGGTGACAATAGGTTTTTAATGGCTTTATTTGAGCTTGAAAGGCTATTGGAAGGAGTCCATAGCGTATTGGAAGGCAAAATTATGGTTTTATTGGTCACAGAGGCTTGTTTAGGCTTCACTATGAAAACAGGCAAAAACAAAGCAAAATGGTGATTTTGGCGTTTAAACGGAAAAATAGTTCTTTTTGAATTATGGTGCAAAAATGAACAGTAACCATTTTTTTGTTATGTAGGAGGAAATTTTGATTCACTTCGCACCGCTTTATAGGCATGGGCGGTTTTAGGAGAGGGTCACCCAAAATAACTTGAGCCTGACATGTAGTAATGGAGGATGGTGGAATACCACTTTTCGGGTGCGTAACGCTTGTACAGAGAGCTAACTCGAAATTGCCAAGGGTCGTTGCATCTGAATGCATTGGATCGGATGATGGTGGAGTGAAGAAAGAGTACATAGGGTACGAATGATTAAAAATGGTGAAAATGGTTGTATTATGGCTTAAAAACCCAGATTGGTGGTGTAATAGAGGTTTAAAGTTAATTCTTTGTTTAAATCGTAAAAATGATTTAACACATAAAACCATCGCAAAACACATTTGGCAGATTTTAGATTTCATGGACTCGGGTGGATAAATTGTGTTGGGTCCAAGTTTATATCACATATCACAATCAGAGTTTAGCGGAGGGTAATGCTTAGCGGGACTTGCGATGAGGACGGATGCGAGATGATATTGAGGTATGATATATATTACGTCAGGTCCATCGCACATTCGCAATTGTAGATCGCATCGACAGATGGTAATGTTATAACTGGGAATTTACAATGGAGGTCAATGCGATATGGCAATAGATTATGATATATATAACGTCAGGTTTGGGCCCATTGTTGATCGCATATCACAATTCGAGGATAGTGCATTCATATGAAAGGCTTGTGATGCGACAATATTGCGATGCGATATGCAATACATAGTATTTTAATAAAACTAAAGTGTTTCAGGGTATTTTAATAAAGGAATTAATATATACGGGAAAGGGAAAATTTAAGGGTTTAATACTACAGTAAGTGTTAATATGGAACATGAGCAGAAAAAGGGTAAGTGTATGCGGAAGAGGGAAATTCACTAAGTATTATGCTTTTTAATGGTTTATTTTCTTTTCATATGTGCATCAATACTTGGGGAAAACATATTTTTTGGGGTTTTTCATGTAAAAAAGGATTTTACATGGGGATTTTACTTTTCCTAGGAAAAAATGGTTTTGACCTTAGGAAAAGGGATTTTTATGGAGAATGAATGAATTTGAATGTATGAAGGTAGGAATGGGAAATTAGTGAATATAGGGATGAATGGAGATGAATGGGAAGTTAATTAATTGACCATATAATCCTTCATTTGCCTTGTGTTATTGCCTCATGGACATAGAAACATATGGTAAAACATGATAATGTACCTTTTTCCAATGAACTATCAAGCATTCTGCAACCTTCTTCTACTTACCCTTTGCTTATCCTATCATTTTTTCTTCACTTAATGGGTGCATTTAAGCTAGCAAACCATTTTCCTTTCTTTTTATTTTATAAAAGAAAAATATCTAAATCTACCCTTATAACCTCCAAGGGCTCAGATTAAACTGATGAGCACCTTATTATTCTCTACCTAACTACTGATATTTATTCTCTAACTATAACATCAAATTTAAAGCATGAAGTAGTCAAGATTAAACTATTTGACTATCATGGGTTGTGGCATTTAAAACAAGATGCACACAACCATTATTTTGCAGAAACATAGTAGTGGCATTTAGACTTTCTCACTTTCAGAGTTTATTTGTTTTCTTTTCTTTCTAACCTAACATTTGGTTTTTGCCTTGATTTTTTAGAGCATCTAAACTAACATTTTCTTTTATATGGACATTATCATCCAGATATTTTCTTTTACTAACATTTTTTTCATTATTGTTATGTCCATATCCTAACTTAACATTTTCTCAAAAAAAAAATTGTGTATTTTTTGACTAATTTATTTTATCTTATCAAAACCAAAAAATGCTACAACACATCTCGTACTTCTTATTCAGGAACATTGAGAAGATGGCCTACATTGTACAGAAAAAGCCATACGCCAAGCAGATGAATAGTATTTATCACTATTCCTTGATTAATACGATTGTGCTACATCATCTCAACCTCCTCAACATATCCTGGGATACATTTATTGCCAGTGACATCTTCAATGGTCCTCAGATTCCTCCACCAGTGCCTCAAGAAGAAAAAAGGCCTTCCAGAAGTGCCAAACTAAAGAAAAGTAAGAAGGATAAAGAGACTAAAGTTGTTGAGAAGCCAGAAACCTATAAAACATATGAGAGAGGGGCTAGAAATTTGTTTGCATTGGATAGGCAAGTGTTTACTCCACCTAGTGTGGAAGGGGCCTTGCCTTCTTCATCAGCTCATAGGCAAATGTTTTCTCCACAAACTGTGGAATGGGCTTTGCCTTCTTCATCAACACAACAGGTGTAGCAGGTGCATAAAGGGAAAGAAAATATGCTGGAGGAAAGCCTCAATGATGAAAAGGAAAGGGAATTTGATTTGATGGAAAATGATGAACCAGAACAGCCACACATTCATCATGGCATTGAGATATTTGACTTGGAGGCTCAATATGAGGCAACAAATGAAAATATAATGGGAAAAAGATGCATAGATCCAAGCACTGATGGACAACTTGGCAAGAGATAAGTATGTCATTTCATAGCTTGAGCAAGAGAAGAAGAAGCTAAGTGACAAACAAGTCCCCATGGAGCTGGAACTTCTCAAAGTAAAGAGGCAAGGTGACAAAAGCAAATAAAAAATGCAAGAGGAAGAAACCCCAGCCACCTTGACTACAAAACAAAGGCTTGAAAAGGAGATTGAGGAGGATAGAGAAACATGGCTTGACAGGGTCAAATTTCATTTTGAGAAGCTACTACAAAGGGCCAATAGGGACAATCAAATCATTAGGCACATGGCTCGCCATTACGGGACCGGGAACAATATTTGTAACATAAGAGTCAAGAAAATGAATACAAGGCTAAAAAAAGCACTCAAAGGAAAAAATGAGGGTGATAGGCTTAGGTTTCTTGCTGAATCTTCCTTGGCTAACCCAGACACTTGAAGGTGATGTTCTCCACGAATTTTGAGTAAGTTTTCATAACCTTTTTCTTTTTGAAGAATTTTGCAATTTTTTACTCAGAAAAACTGGCTCTATGCAACAGGAAATGGTGAGAATTCTTGGATTCAAAATGATGATTACATGCACATTGTGAATTTTCTAAGCTTTTGGAGCAAAACTGGTCAACCAAAAGGTCAAAAAACACTCAAAACATGACCTTTCTACCCTCTTTTTGACCATGGCGCTGCGCATAGAAGCAGTCTTGGGAGAATCCTTTTTTTAGGGGTCAAATGAACTCCAAATGTGAAACTAAAGGAATATTTGGAAAGTCGATAGGAGATTATTTCTAATGAGCTATCATGGGCTCAATTTAGACACCGAGAAGACCTCCAAAATGGTCCTATGAAAAGTGTTGCACATAGAGCTTATGCGCTGCGCATAGGAACATTTTATGTTGAATTTTCACTTTACTATGCGATGACTATAATATTGGGTTTTATCTCATGGATGATGTTTTTACTGATGTAAATGGTTACTAGGCATGTAAATAGGATGTATATTAGTTACTGGAGGGTATATTCATTAGATCAAAAGTTATCTTGAGGACAAATGAATCAGTTTCCTCCCTTTTAGAGGCATGTTGTTAGGGTTGCCTAGATTCTAGTTTCTTGTTCAATTTTTTACGGATTAGTTCTTCATCTTAGGGATTCGACCCCTGAGGATGGAAGGAGGTTGAATTAATTTCTATATATTCTTTTTTTTTCTCATTGTAAAGGGTCAGACTCATTTGGATGCTTATGCTTTGAGTAGACATCATTTTGTATCAGTTTTCAGTAGGAGATTAATGAAAAGTTACATCTATTTATTTGGGATCCATGTGGTATGATGTTAAGTTCAGTTTTGTCTATTGTGATCATATATTAAAAAAAAAATTGTACTTCATCAATCATTTCATTTCTTTTAAGTGGATGTTTTCAAGTTGATAGGCATAACCCATAGTTTTTATGCTCTGTTTTGGGAATATATTCACAGTCTATGTTTTCTTCAGTTTAGGAAGAATCCTTGTGCTTACATGCTCTTTCTAGCTCCTCACTTGTTTGAATCAACTCACCCATCAAACCCTAGAGTGTTGAGCCTTGTGCCTACCTTCCCCCATCGAACACCCTGCAATTTTGACCTAATTTCCTTGCCTTAACTGTTTGGCTCCTCTTAATCCAGCAAAATCCTTCAAAATCAAATCAAACTTTGTGCTACTATACCTAGCCTAATATCGGTTTCCAGATCCAGTCAATTTGGCTGAGATCCTTATAGAGAGAGCCCTATCCTGGCCTAGTAAGGCTAGCTACTTGGCTAAGCATGGTTTGTGGTTACCTTGCCATGGCCTTCCTTCAACCTAAGGTTCAATCCAAGTGATAATGCACACACGGTTAAAATTTAAGACCTTTTTCACTATAATATAGGATATATGGTCTAACGAAGTTAGGATTCTTTAATGCTCATCGAACAGGGCAACATGATATTTTAAATATAACTTTTCTTCCGGGATGTTTCAAAATGTGAAACTTGGTGGATATCAATAGATGGTATTCATGTACCTATGGTTAAAATTTTATACCTTCGTCTACTACAAGTTTTGAGAAATGGTCTAAGGAATTTATAATTCATGAATGCTCATAGAACCTACATGAAATAAGTCATCCTAGTATTTTATCTATAATTTATTTGTGAGATGTTTTGGATTGTGAAATATGGAGGGCATAATGAAGAGATATATAGGTAGTTGTGGTAGAAATTTTATAAACATATTTACAAAATTGGATATGTGGCATGTTTTGCAATATTCTCTTAAGAAGAATCCCAAAGTAACAAGTTTTGGAAGTAGACTTGATGAAGCAAGAAGAAACAAGTAGACTCAGTTAAGGAAATTACGACTAATAAACTTGGTGAAGCCATAAGAAAAAAGAAAATTTGTGAAAGTAGAAGTAGCTAAACATATTTTATGATGAAACAAGTACATTTAATGAAGTAGGTTGAGGCCTATGAATATTTGCAACAGTGGGGATGGGTGCCTCATGTAGGTTGGTTGCTACAAAGATCAATGTGTCTTGTAGTTTTCTTCTTTTAAAGTGGTAGAGGGGATTGGTGTCTCTTGTAGGTTGGTGCCTACAAAGTAGTAAAAGTAATTGGTGTCTTTTGTACATTGGTGGCTATAAAGAAAATGATGGGATTGGTGACTCCATTATATTAACACCTATAAGATATGTTATATAAATAAGTTTTGTGTTTTTCTCTGGTAAGGGATTCCACGTATGCCTTATGATACTTGTTCAATTTATTAGATTGATGTTTTATGATGTTTTATTTGATTTAAATACATAAAAATTGTCATTATATTTTATCAACCCATGTCTCAGTATAATTGTGAATTCAATAGTTGGTTTCAAACAAGGTTCCTTCATAAGTAGTTTAACCACTATAAGATACATCTTAGAGGGATAAATGGCTAGCAAGGATAGTTCCTTCTCAAATACAAGTATGCCCTTTAATGATAAAAATTATGCTTTCTAGAAGATAAGGATGATGGCATATATATTGCCTTATGGTGTTGATGTACGGATTTATATGGTAGATGACCATAAACTTCCATCAATTCCTCCAACAAATGCTTATGAGAGAAAGAATTTTGTAAATGATGGAAAAATATAGAATTCCATTCTAATTAATCTTACTGATTCAGAATTGTCAAGGTAATGTAGTGTTAATCTGATAAATAAATTTGGAACAAGCTTCAAAGAACCTATTGTAGTGGCTACAACTGTTGGCATTATGATACATGTATTGTCCTTGATGGCAACTCACTCAGATGAATGATCATAGTATAGTAGGTAAACAACAAAGAATTACAAATCAGTCTTCAAAGAATGAAGAAAGAGAGGTATACGTAGGTTCACCATTGACCATGATGCCTATACACACAGGTTCACTGTCTACAAGTCGCGTATATGTACACACACACTTTCACAAAAGGAAAAGCACGTATACCTTGGAAAACTAAGTTTTGGTCCGAAGTATTTGGTCCATGGTATTGGTCTAAGGTATCTGGTCTGAGGTATTGACCCTAAGTATTTGGTCCAAGGTATTGGTCCTAAGTGGTTTTGGTCCATGGTATTGAGAAAGGCCTAGAACTATAAAAGGAGGCGAAGATCATTAGGCTAAAGGGTGCAAGTATCGAATATCTGATGAAGTGTGAGATATAGTATGCAAGCTATTGGGTTATGGTGCATTCGTAGATCTAAACCAAGGATGAACCTCAGCGTATGATGAGGGATTAGATCTAATGATGGATCGAGATCTTAAGGCATAAAATGAACTATCATTATGTGTTTTTGCTCATGTATATTCTAGATCTGAATATTGACGCATATATTATTTTGTAAATGATATGATATGGGTATAACTAATGTCCGGAATAGTTTCATAATTATCAATTAATATTTGCAGATGTATATGCTGGTTGGCTTTGAGAAAAGCGCATATACACGTCGGTTCGACACATGCAAGTAGCGTATACCTTATAAAATATGTTTTTGTTGCTGTTGTTTGCTATTGCAGAGTTCTTAGTTCTGGTTTGGGTTCTGGTTACTATATTCTGGTGAAAGTATTCTGAATGATCAGATTGATGGGTTGTCAAAGTAATTGATTTATTCGGTTTTGGTTGGTTCAAAAGGTGATTGTTGATGCAGATATATTTGATGATTGAATTAAAGTTAAGATGTTTTTGATGGATCTAGTCTGAAAATTTATGAAACGTGGTCCTTGAAGGAAGAGAGAAGGTTGTAGCCTTTTGTAGGTTAGTGCCTACGTACCAACAAACATATCGGCTAGTACAAGAGCTAAGGGGTTTGTAGCTCCCTTCCAGAAGTAATTGGAAAACAAGAGAAGGTTGCAGCCTTCTGCAGGTAGAAGCCTATGTATTGGTATAAGTCTGCACCAGTACAAAATTGTAAGCTGAATTTTCTTATTATTAAAAGAAGACAGAGACAACAGCAACAAGTGGTTTTTACCCACATTGGGTTTCCACCTTATATATTGGTTTTCATGTGTGATGCTTATGTTTTATTATGCTTTTCCAACAATTGGTATCAGAGCAGGTCCTTATGAAGAATCTTGATCGCTTGAAGGAAGATCCATCATCATTAGTAATCAAGAAAGCGGAGGATCCATCAAACTACCAATCTTTGATGAGAGCAACTTTGTTTATTTGAAGATAAGAACCACAACCTTAATCACTTGGAAGTGATGTCTAGGAAATCACGGAAGGAGGATATACATTTCCATCAACAATTCCCACATATGCGGCAAGTAAAAACCAATATGAAACCAACGCCAAGGTTGTCAATACATTATTGGGAAGTCTGTCACAATAAAAGTTTGTCAAAGTTATGCAGCTCAAATCAACCAAAGAAATATGGGATGAAATCGTTCTAAGCTACGAAGGAGACACTCGGGTAAAACATGCTAAACTAAAAACTCTAAGAATTCAATATGAAACTCTTAAGATACACAATGATGAAAGCATTGCTAGTTAATTCTTATGTATAGATGAGGTTGTTAATTGCATGAAAAATTTGGGTGAAGAGATAAAGGAAGTTACTTTAGTTGAGAAAGTTTTAAGATCCTTGTTTGCTAAATTTGAATCAAAAGTATCTACCATAGAATAAAAATAGGATCTACAAACTATTACTATGACACAGCTTCACGAAACCTTAACTGCCTTTGAGATTAGAAAAGGAGGCCCATCAGATATGAGAGAAGCCACATCAAAGCTTCAACAAAAGGAAAATAATAACTCAATGAATCGAGACATATTTCAGAATAAGAAGATGAAGTAAACTTTGTCAAGAAGCTTCAACAGGGTTCTGGAAGATTTAGAGGTAAACTACCTTTCATCATGCTTCCAAATGTCCTCATAAAGATAAATATGAGAAAGGGAAGGAAACTGCAAAATGGTATTGAAAACAAAGTGTAAGTAAAAGGAGCTACTATACTCATGAAGATAGTGATGGATTATCAAATAGTGATGAAGATGAAAATAGTAATGACTATAGACTTCTAATGGCTTATGAAGATGATAAATTTTTGGATGCTTTAAAAGAAGATGAACTTCATGAAGAAATTTCTAAACTCAAAATCTATTTAGAAGAAAAGAATATGATTATAGATAACTTGACATATCAACTTGCTAAAAGAGAAAAACATAATGAAAAACTAGAATGTGAAATCGTGGGTCTAAGAAAGGATCTCGAGAAAACAAAATCTCTCAATCTTAGATTTGCTAAAGGATTAGAAACCTTAAATGAAATTATCAAAGTGCATCGTTCTAATCTGATAAAGACAGGTCTTGGATATATTGAAGAAGCACCTCAATTGCAGAAGCCATCAACCTCCACTAAAATCTATCTTGACGTAGCAAAGAACAGTGAACAGTATGAAAATCGTCAGCAAAGGCATAAAGAAGATCACTAGGTAAATAAGGATCCATTTTCTTCAAGGATGAACAAAAGCCACAAAAACCTCACATAAATCATACTCAATTTGCTTCAACGATGAATAGAAGCTACAATCACCAGGTCAATAGATTCAATAATCGTAGGAACTTCTTCAATGCTCAATGTTTCTCATGTCATAATTTTGGACAAAAAGTTGCTCAATGTGTTGCTTACAAACACCATCATGACTAGAGAAGCACAAAATCAAAGGAATATGATAGGGATCAAGAAAAGTTCCTATAATAACTTTTCTCCTCTTGAAAATGAAATAGAATGCTCAATTTGTAACAACTTTGGCCATGAAGAATTTCAATGCAAGAGTAAATTTCGGAAAATATCTTAAAAGGAGCAAAGTCCATTAAATCCCTAAATATGGAGAAGGAAAGAACTGCAAACAGAAAGATGTGGTATAGCCTTTTTTTTTCCACTGGAAAAATCCATAATTTTCATTAATATAGAGAAAATTACATATTGTAAATGTTGTTTCATATGCTGTAAGCAATACCATCCATGTGCTAACATCTGGGGTTCTGTGTTGTCCAGATACACCACGCAGTGTGATCTGACTATAAACAAAAAATAGTTGTTTAAAAAACTCTATATATGTCTGTGATAAGCCTGTACATGACCATGCCGGGTCCTTTTTAGTATATTGTCTCATTTTATACATCAAAAAGATTTCAAAATTTGAGTTTTAGATCTTTACAATAAAAAAATTGATAGTTCAGGGACTGAAGTCCCTCTGATAATGCTGATCTATATATGGCCTGTGATAATAGCGGTATTCTTCGGTCCCCCTCTGCTCTAGTATTAACCATTCTCCTCTGGGTAGTAGCGTGGCCTCCTTGGATAATTGATCAGCGCTGCAGTTATATTCCCTGTATATGTGGTTACAAGAGATATTGTTAAATTCTGCCTTGAAAGTATGTACTTCATGCAATATGTTGCTGAGTGTGTGAATGTGACAAATAGATGTGTGATTGAACCAATTTACAACAATCTTTGAGTCCCCAAAAATGTTAAGATTGTGACACTGATGACCCAAAGAGAAATGTAATAAGTGGCGGAGGGTAATGAGTTCTGCGAAGTTGTTTGTGCCTGCACCGAGCCCCAACTTAACTTTGTAGCAATGATGTTCATTTAAGTAGAGTAAGAACCCTCCTCCACAACCTTGTTGATTTGCGGCCCCATCAAAAAACGCCCAGGGGGTAGTTTTATCAATGCTGGGAGGAGGTTGAATGCATCTCTCCCTAGGGGGTATAGGGTCTGGCAATTCATTGTATGAAGAGATAATGCTGGCCTCAATGCGCGGCCAACACACAACCATGTTGTCAAAGATGTACCGATTTCGGGCCTGCCAGATATACCAGCAAACCAATAAGGGAAGGTTCTGAAGTTTTGATCCTGTATGGCTGCCTAACCATTCCTCCCAAGTGTTGTATATATCGTGCCCGGTCCATAACCCAACTGAGTGGATAGATGTAGAAATACTCTGCCAAAGTGATTGAATTGCAGTGCAGTGTAAGAATAGATGATCCGTGGATTCTGATGCATCTTTGCACAGTACACACGAGGAGGGCCCGTAAATCTCTCTATGTGTTAGGTGCTCCCCCGTGGGCACTATGTCTCTAAGAATACACCAGAAGAAAAGTCTGGTGCGCAGGGGGGTGGTTAGCTTCCAAATATTTTGCCACCAATGCTGAGACAGTTCAGGTTTTTTGTGCTGTATAAGTGAGCAGTATCCTGGCTTTCGTGAATAAATACCATTTTCATCCGAAACCCAACTAATTCATCGGGTCCCTCTTTGATTCTTATGTGTGATTCCGATAATGCAGTGGTATATTCATGCCATTCCTGGTGCCATTGAGGAGGGAGGTCTAGTTGTTGAGCGAACTTCCATGCCTGTGAGAAAATATCCGAGTTTTGCTGATCTGCAATGTGCGAGAATACCCTGATCTCACGTGCATGTAGGTACATGATGAGGTCTCTATTAAGAATGTGTCTTCCTCCACTACCAATCCACGGATCCTGCCTGATCCTTCCCAGCGAGCCATCATTGATTCTCCATGCCAAGTTGTCTCGAATGTGGGGAAGGGAATGGAGCAGTGCCTTCCATACCGATGAGAAGCCCGTCGTCGGCCAAGTAGGTAGTCTGATCCAGTCCAATATGTTCTGTGGCCAGATGTATTTGTGGTATGAGATATGAGCCCATAGATTCTAACCAGTCACCAATGACCAACCCATTTTTGCAGCTAGAGCTTGTGCGAAAAGGGGAAGATCTTTCAGCCCCCATCCTCCCCATTTCTTTGGAAGGGTTATCTTTTGCCAGCTGATCCAGGCAAATAATCTTTTATCCTGATTCCCGTTCCAGAGATATCTGTTACAAAGTTGCTTTCTACGAGCGAGAATGTTCTTGGGAATCCATGCAAGAGCCATCTAAAAGACTGGCGTGGTCTCCAGGACCGATTTGATAAGCACCAGTCTTCCCGCCCTGGATAAATATCTATAGCTCCAGACAGACAGTCTCTTCTTCAGTTTAGAGACAAGCCAAACCCAGTTTGCAATTATCTGGCAATTATCCCAGATATTTGAGGCCTCTATCCAAGGGATGAATGCTGTAGGGAAATACCTGGAGAGCAAAATGGGATTCATGTACGGAAGTGTGGGTGAAGGTGATGGCGGATTTGGAGTGATTTGCGAGCATACCAGTAGCGGATGAGAAAAGAAGAAGAATCTTGGAAAAGGATCTGGAGTCCCGAATGCTGCCATCCAGCAAAATGAGTACATCGTCCACAAATAGGAGATGAGTGAGAGAGCAATCCTCCGAGATCCTGAGGCCACAAATATCACCACTCCTTTTGGCAGAGGCAATAAGTCGACTAAGTCCCTCCATGACAATCAGAAAGAGAAGTGGTGATAGTGGGCATCCCTGCCTAAGCCCCCTTTCAGAGTGAAAGAAGTGTGAGGCCGAGCCATTGATGAGGACACTGAAGGAAGGAGAGGTAATGCAGGCCATAATCCAAGTGATGTAGATATGGGGGAAGCCCAGGTGGATAAGAAGCATCTTGATATAGAGCCAACTGACACGGTCGAAAGCTTTGGACAGGTCAATCTTGAGAATGATGCTCTTGAGATGCTTGGACCAGATAGAATGGATGGCTTCTTGTGCCGAACCAATGGCTTCATGGATTTGTCTGGATTCAAGGAAAGCAAATTGCTGAGGGGAAATATGTCTGGAGAGTATCGGCCTGAGACGATTTGCAATGATCTTAGAAATAATCTTATAAAGGCAGTTGCACAAGGAGATAGGCCTATAATCATCAAAAGATGATGGGGAATCAGATTTAGGAATGAGGGCAATGAAAGTCGAATTGATGGCGTGATAAATGGTGCCCGTAGTCCTGCTCTCCTCCACAACTTTCAGAAGATCCTGCCCCAGTATCTCATAAAAAGCCAGATAGAATTCAATGGTCCAGTCATCCGGGCCTGGACTCTTATCTTTTTTGAACCATTTTAAAGTACCTTCTAGCTCCCCTGAAGTAACCGAAGCAGATAGTTCTTCTGCATCTTCCCCATTGACAAACCTCGGAAAATGTCCCGCCACATTGATGATATCAGGAAGATTTGCTCCACGAGGACATTTATAGAGGTTTCTGAAATGTGTGATGCCGAGGTGGGCAAGCTTGTTGAAAGTGTCAGTCGTACCTCCCTCAGGTGTAGGGAGGTTCCAAATGGTATTGGACACCTTTCGTCCCTTGGCATAGCTATGAAAGAACCTCGTGTTATCGTCCCCCGCTTTTAACCAAATAGCTCTGCTCCTCAATCTCTGGGATTCCTCATGCTCCTTAAGAATGTTTTCCTTCTGATTTTCCAGTTCTATCAAACGGGTCTTGTCCTCCGCAGAGATGAATCCCAGACTTCGTTCATCAAGTAGTGAGCTCAACTCAGATTCTATTTGGGTGAGCTGTAAAGATTCCCGTGAGCGCTTCTCCCTGGCCCAAATAATGGAAAGGTGTTTGATCTCGGAGAGATTTTTGCAGAACCCTTTTGCGAGTGACTCTGCTCCAATAATGGGATGTGCAGTCCAGTAATCAGTGACCATCTTTATGTATGAAGGGTCTCTCAGCCAGACGTGGTTGAATTTGAAAGGGGCTTTTGGTTTCTTAAAAGGCCCCTGAATTTCCAGATATATAGGTAAGTGATCTGATATGCCCCCCGTGCCCACCCATTGCTTGTAGTGATGCAGCTGTTGAAGGAGCGAATCTTTCATTATAAATCTGTCAAGTCTACGAGCCAGTGCTGCATCTCCCACCCTTCTGTTCCTCCAGGTGGGTAAAAGTTTGTGCATGGGGATATCAATAAAATTTGTCTGTTCCAACAGATTTGTCATATAGTCGGTGATAGTATCAATTTGAGCCGCAGACCCCCATGATTCACTGAATCCCAATGA
The DNA here is from genome assembly GCA_031772625.1 of Pinus tabuliformis. Classification (NCBI taxonomy): domain Eukaryota; kingdom Viridiplantae; phylum Streptophyta; class Pinopsida; order Pinales; family Pinaceae; genus Pinus; species Pinus tabuliformis. Next base: position 61,808,671 of record CM062805.1, on the reverse strand, counting down.
AAAGTTAAGATCCCCACCGATAATTGTCTGCTCAGTGTCCAGGAGGGAGAGGTGTAATATGCGCTGCCAAAATAGTTCCCTTTGTATACAGGGAGCATAAACATTCACAATCCGAAGATTCATGCCCAGGTCCACTGAGAATATATCAATTCCCAAAAATCCCGACCCCCCCCAAGATGCATCAACCCGAATGGTATGAGGGTTATATCCGATGGCCAGCCCCCCAGATTTGCCAGCAGCATCTAGGGCGACAAAGGACCAGCTCGGGATCAAGGATTGAAGGGTGTGGGAGATTTGGTCGGCCGAGCAAAGAGTTTCTTGTAGCAGGATGATGTCAATAGGCTCAATCTCGATGAGTCGCTTCATGGCTAGTTTCTTGGAGGCACTAGCCAAGCCCCTGCAATTAAAGGATAAACACTTCATGGAGGAACACCACGCGGGGTATTTCCTGCTCTAAGGACCCCATCTATAGTGGATTGGCGACCAGAGACGACCTCCGCCCCCGCTCTCTTAATAGCCTTGGAGAGATCGGACTTCCTGCCTCTGGATGACAGGGGAATAGCACCGGGTAAAGTAAGACCAAGACCAGACTGTCGGACCGGATTTTCCTTGGTGTGGGATCTGGAGCGAAGGAAGTATTGGTGAGGGGGGAGATCTCGGAAGATGGCCGAGAGGTAGAAGATGTAGAGGGAGAGAACAATGAGGGACCAGTAGTGGCTATGAGAGGAGGAGAAGACATGATACAATGAGCCATAGATGTCTGAACAGAGGTACCTGCAGCAAAAGATATATAATCAATAGATGATAGAGGAGGGATTAGAGGAGTACCTAAAGCGATCACAGCTTCAGTAGCAGACTGGGCCCTCATCAGCGGCGGTGAAGAATGTCTGTGTCCTAGATCCGCTGAGGGAGTGGTTACCACCGGAGCCGAACCAGAGGGTGCGGGGCGCGTGCTGACCGATGAATTTGCCCTGGAGGGTGTAGGCATGATCTTCGAGGAGTCTTCTACTTTCCGATTAAGAGGGCAATCTTTGAATAGGTGTTGTCGCGCGGAATGGTTCGATCTTGTCGACAAGATAGACCTTCCTAGAATCTAAAGAAGACCTAACAACAAGCAAACCAACCAGACACTATCTTTCTCTAAATATGCTTCAATAAACAATAGCAAACAAAGGTTTCTAGGGCCTACCTTTGGTCCAACGCAAGCTTGTGGATGCCCTCGCTCTTTCGATCCAAATGAGCTCCTCTTCGCGAATCTGCAAACACAAACAAGGCAAACAAATTAAATAGCACCTGAAAAACCAATTGAAAAACTAATTGCATGAAACATATTTAACATGAAAGTCAAGGAGTCCATGAAACAAATAACATAAGATACTTGTTGAGAAAAATGAGTTTGATTGTATTAATTCAAAAGAAGAAGAACTTTACAACCTTTGCCTTGATGCTGTACAAGCTCCTCCCAGGGTCCAACAAGATGTCTCCTCTACTTTGACAAGCTTCACTCACTCTCCAATGGAACCAAGAGGTATGTGATCTTTCCTCTCAAGCTCAACCAAAGAGTCTCAATTTCACCAGCATTTACCCTCAAAATGTTCAGCTTCTAACCTCCCTAGTCCTCACCCCAATGCCTGTATTTATAGTGCAATGGAGGGAAGTTACTAGGTCCTCCTTCAAAGGGATAAAGCCCTCCTTCAAAGGGATAGCTCCTTTAGTCAAGGGATTAGCTCCTTCTCTTTTGGGATGCATGAACCACCTCAGGGCGAACAATCCACGTCAAAATTCCTTCTAGAAAACTCTAGAATTCCCCAAAGTGAGTTTTTTTAAGATAAAAATTGTGCCTTTTGACTTTCACAGGGGTCCGCACCTGCACCGTTAGGAACAGAGCGGGTAGGTACGCAGCTTTTGCACACAGAAGGTGCGGGACCGCAGGTGACCATGGGATAAAGTGCGAAACAAGAGTTACATTGATTTCTAATGTCTTTCTCCCACTTCCAAAGCTTGATTTGAAGAGCTGAGGTTCTAGACTTGCTTAGGAGGACAGTACAAGTGATGATAGACCCATACTGACTGTAAATAATCATGGTGACGATATTTTTGTGTAACAGATTGCCCCCTAAAGTGCAAAGTCTATAGTAGATGAGGATTTCATTTATCATATAGGAAGAGTGAAGTACTTTATCATTTCGAGGATTATCTTGTGGAGAGCCCGGTCGGAACCTGTAAAAACATTCAATGCAAGATATATATATATATATATATATATATATATATATATATATATATATATATATATATATATATATATATATATATATATATATATATATATATATATATATATATATATATATATATATATATATATATATATATATATATATATATATATATATATGAGATCATATCATCGCTGAGGTAGGCATTCCCATACTCAGATCAAAACTAACTAGAAATCTACCTACTGCTCTGATATAGGAATGATCTTGTGAAACATCATAAGTATAGACTCGTGTGAACACAGTATGGACGCAGCCATCTTTTATGAATAGTCCACAACATAATGAGTACAAAATTCCTCGCAGCCTGGATGGTGGAAACTAGATCCAGGGTCTTCATTTCTACTTCCCGAAATAGTACGATCCTATCCATGCGAATAAATGTGTTGATGTCGAACATGGTAGAAACCACTTGATTACCAGTCAATAATGTAAATTGTTAACAAGTGTGAGAGAAACCACCAATGATGTCAATGGCTCTCAAAGTACTCAGTACAATCCATGAGATGTGAGTAAATGTGTTGATGTCGAACATATCATGGAATCCTTTGATCGAAAGTCAATGATGTAAACTGTCGTCAAAGGCGAGAAACCTGCCATTGAGGCATGCAGATCCCAAGGTACTGACGATCTCTAGATCATCTTTCTAGATAATGAACTGAAGTCGATAGAAAGTGATCCGTTGCAGGGAAGCCCACAACACGAAATCATAGATCAAGTTGAAGAAATTTTGTTGCAAGGACTGACTCAGGGATGGTCAAGATGGATGACAGATATTTTGCAGATGAATGGTTTATTGGCAGTGACCTCTTGAACACATAACGACACGACAGATGGCTTGGTGACAATTGACCCAAAGTTAATACCCAGAAACCGGCTGAAGACTTTCAATGTGGTTTGATCAACTGTTAGGCAAAGGATTTCCCAACCCAGGTGAATAAAAGTGTCGTGTTCAAGAGGGGTTACAAAGTATGACAAACAGACTCATTTTCCTCTCTTTTCCCCCACCATTTTTGGCAAGTACCTCTTTATTTTTGACAAGCTTGAGGAGGGTAACATTTGCTTGATTATAAGCTCATCCTTCGGATGAGTCCAACTTAGTTTAAATTCGAACCCTAAGAAGGAGTGGTTTGTTCCTGTTTTTAATTGAATAGGTCCTTTACTGTGAAATTTTAACGAGTCCAGTATAGGAGAAACTCGGCGTTTTTCGATTTTAGAGAGTCTGAAAAAACTTAAGAAAACTCTAGGGTTGACCTTTTTCGTAAATTTGTGTCTCCCAAGTCCGAAAAAGTATAAAATAATACTTGAGAGAACCGCTTGATCTTTTACGACCAAGGAGTACTTTTCTTTATTAGTGTCACTGACCCGAAAAAGTAAAAAAAGCGATCAACGACACGTCGTTTCATAACCAATATCGAATTTGAAACGACAAAAATCCGGCAATCTTTTCATGTTTTTACGGTCGAAAAAGAGATGTAAGTGGACCGTCTTTTAATTCCGTTTTAACGAGTGTAAAAGAAACGCTCGGCAATCTTTTCATGTTTTAGGAGTCAGAAAAGGGCTTAAAGATGACTCTACTTGTTTTTTCGTTGAAAATGATAGATTTTGCCTGAATAATCCTGTATTCTGCACAAAGACACAAACATTACTCATACCTATTTGAAATCGATAAAAGCGTTGCAAAATACCTTTTCAAAGTGAAACATAAAAAAAAATTCGATTTATTTACTCAAAAAACTTATAAAAGGGCCTTTGTCAATTCATTTTTACCGTTTGAGTTTGGGTGAGAAAATAGTGCTTTTGCTTAGAAAACTTCCCGTGAAGATTGTGGAAAATCCAACCATTGGAATCGAGCGCCGTCTTCTCCAGGTAATCCACGTCACCTTACTCTTCATTTTCAACCGTTTAGTTTTTTGATTTAGCCCCTCACTTTGTTTTTTGGGAGAGTTTTTAGGCGCAAAACCCGCGCGCGGGGGTCCGCAGGTTTACCATTGCGGACCCGCGGACCCCGACTTTTTCTCCATTGGGAAAAATCTCGGGGTCCACACCTTCTGTGTAGACAAAGTGCGGACCCACGCACTGTGTCTAACGTGGAGGGTGCGTACGCCGCAATAAGGGTTTTGAACCTAAAATTCCTAAAAATGGACCAATCAAAATGTTTTCTAGCAATCTAATTAATCTTTATACTTGATGCAGAGAATATATCATGCTAGATTGGCGAGAACGGGAGCATGAGGACGTGGACACCGCCGCATGGAATCATCAGCCTTCACTTGAGGCTTTGAGGGCATGTGGACTGTACAAGTTCTGGACCATGCCTGGCATGAGGGCTCAGGTAGATTTCTTACAATGGCTGGTTGACAGGTGGAGCGTATAAGACCAGTGCTTTTTCATTGGCGGACACCGGCTCGAAATCGAGCTAGAGGATATTTATTTCTTGACTAGTTTGCCTAAGAGAGGCGAGGACTTGACTCTATTCGGGACTAGGCCAGGTGGCCAGTCTGTCGATAGCCTCCGGCTAGAGCACTGCCACAGCCAGGCTAAAGACAAAGGGATAGACATAAAGACCATATCCCGTCCTGAGCTCATGGTGATTGTGTTTACTGTCACCAGACTTTGCGGAGCTGCCACATTACATGTTGCCACCGGATCCCAGATGCGTATGGCAGTTGATTGCTTTCAGGGCACCATCTTCAACTAGTGCAATGCTGTGCTAGCCAATGTGAAAGGCCAACTGACCAGGGCCAAGAACGGACGACTAAAGACCTTTGGTTATGGGGCTTTGGTCGTGAGTTTTGGCCTGGAGAGGGTTCCTATGCTGATCCCACAGCATCTTACTGTTGGAGCTGGGCTTCCTCGAGAGCCCAAACTGATGCGATGGGTCGCAGTCATGGCCCGTCACCCGGACGAGAGGACAGAGGTTGCTCGGTTCAAACCTGAGTATTTCCAATGGTTGGAAAACCAGGTTTTTTGCATTCAGGATTTCCCTTATGCTGGGATAGATTTCCGTGGTGACCCAGACATGGTTCTTCCACCAGGAGAGCAGTGGGACGAGTCAGGTAAAATCCTTTTCAACTTTCCCTATTTAATTTTTTTTTATATTTTTCATCGTCTCAAAACTGATAGTAAAAATTTCAAATGTAGGTGTGGGTCCACAGCGACCAACTGCTCTCCGGCCTTTCGAGGGAAGGCAACCAGTTGCACCCGCGCCAGCCCCATAGGACGAATCAGCAGAGGTTTTGACCGAGTTGGAGAGTCATCTTGAGCGCTTGACAGGAGATATTCCTGAGACTACTATCGATGACATTCCTCATCGACTTCAGCGCTATGTGATTGGAGTCCCGGGACCTTTTAGGAGGTTCCTTTGCAAGGTGGCTCGGGCAGTGGTTTCTTATAGAGATCATCACCAGTGATAGGATGATCGCCTTTTGTGGGCACATGTGACATTTTTGTTTTTTGTACTTATCATTTTTTCCGATCATAAGGTGTTTTTCAACCTATGATCGAAGACGATGTATTTTTTGACACACTCCTATATATATATCACTCTTACCGGCTTTTCTTGTAAATCATGTTATGGAATGGTTTTAAATTTACATGTATGATTATTGCAAATGTCTATTTAACATTCGAGAAGCAATTTCATCTGCTAATGTATTCAAAGACCTTGGAATATGCTGATATTCAATGTAATCAAACTCACGTTCCAAGAGACGCACTCTCAAAAATAATCTTAATAACACTGGATTTCTAATGGCATACACTCTATTAAGCTGTAATACAATGAGTTCAGAATCTAACCTCACTATCAAACTCCGAATCCCAAATGAAATAGATTCAGATAATAACTCAATCACTGCACTATACTCGGCAATGTTGTTTGTTGTTTGACCGAGGCTTACCCCATGCATATAAACTAACTCGTCAGAGGGCGAATAGATAACCCAAGCTACGGAAGAAATGTTCTGTGTACTACGACAAGCACCATCATCAAATCCAATGTATGTTTGGAGAGGCATTGACATCTGCAATATCAAGAGTAAAACCAAGATAAGCAGGAATAATGACGAAAAACACTCTCTAAGCTAAGCACACTTTTTCAACTAAAACACACTTGCTAGAAAGAAAAACTAACCTAACTAAAAATCTCCATACCCCATTCTTTTAAGCATAGTACCTCTTCAAGTAAAGGCCATTTCTGGGTTTACCTAAAGAGTCCCCCTCAAAGTCTACCAACTCATAGGCCCCTTTTGCTAGCTTTCGCTTGACAATATAGGGCCCATGCCACATAGGAACGAATTTTCCAGCACCTAATTTATCATTAGCTTGATCATACAATAACACTAGGTCTCCTTCCGAAAAATTTCGAGGGGTCACATTCCGATCATACTGAGCTTTCATACGTTTCGCGTGAGTCTCGATCGCCAATGCAGCATCACGTCGATTCTCATCTAATTGAGCTAAGTATAAAAAATGCTTTTCCTCTTCGGAAGTAGCTGGAAGTAACTCGATGGCCATTTGCAGTGATGGGATTTCGCACTCAATGGGTAACACGGCTTCCAAACCATAAACTAGTTGGAAAGGAGTGAACCCTGTTGATGGTTTTACTGAAGTTTGGTACGCCCAAAGCACTGAAAATAGCATGTTGTGCCAATTTGACCGATGAATCCCAATGATTCATTGGATCATGATAACTAAAACTTTGTTGATGGATTCAACCAGACCATTTGCTTGTGGATAATAAGGGGTTGAACTATCGTGACATAAACCAAGCTGGCCTGTAAGTTCGGTCATCATAACGTTTCGAAAATCACGCCCATGATCAGTGATTATCGCTTGTGGGACACCAAACCTAGCAATTATATGATTGAACACGAAAATTGCAGCTGTCTTGCCGTCTGCTTCGAATGTAGGCATCGCCTCGGCCCACTTAGTAAAATAATCTACCGCAAGGATGATATACGCATGCCCCTTGGCCGAGTGAGGGTTACATGTAATAAAATCGATACCCCATTTGGAAAAAGGACCAACGACAATTATAGGGTGGAGAGGAGCAGGTGGAGCGCGCATCTTACGATAAAAAATCTGGTAGTTGTGGCATTTTCAGACCGCCATAATACAATCTTTAAACAAGGACGGCCAGAAATAGCCAGCGCGCAATATCTTTTGGGCTGTGGCATACCCAGACATATGACCGCCACATGCTCTAGAGTGACAGTCATTTAGAACCCTTTCATCCTCTTCGTGAGTTAAGCAACGTCGAAAAATAGAGTCTGCCCCACAGCGATAAAGAATATCTCCAATAATTTTGAATTGTTGGGACTGGAATCGAATTTTCCAACGTTCCGACCTTGAAATTTCTGTCCGAAAGGATTGGGTTTGGAGATAGATGATGATATCCCCATACCACAGATGTAAAGTGCTGATTAGAAACAAAGATTCTTCCGCAATGGGCTCCTCTGCCACAGTTTCTGTGTCAGCACGCGGGAAGTCACACATTAACTCTGCAAAAACTAAAGATTTCTTAGACTTAGATTTCTCAAACACCAAGTCAAACTCTTGCAGGATAACGATCCATTTAGAGTACTTGCCCCCTAGCAATTGTTTGGTCAAAATGTAGATCATAGGGTTGCAATCCGAAATTACCATAGTTTTACGTAGTAAAATGTAGTGACGAAAGCGTTGGACAGCTTGAACGGCTGCCAATGCTAATTTCTCCACATGTGAGTATTTTAGCTCAGTCGGATTTAACGTGCGACTAAGGTAATATATCACATGTTCCATTCCGAATTCATCTTCCTGAACTAAGACCATTCCAATGGTGGAATGAGAGGCGGCAAAGTACAAAAATAATCCTGGTTGTAGTTGGGAGGATGCAACAACGGTGCATGGGTTAACGCGTGTTTGAGTGCATCAAAAGACTTCTGGGCTATCTCATCCCAAGAAAATTGAGTATTTTGTTTCAACAACCGTGTAAAACCCTTTGTAACCTCGGCGTAGTTAGGAATGAATCGTCGTAAAAAGTTTGCTTTCCCCTGCAAACTTTGGAGTTGGCGAAGACTCGAAGGAGGAGGCAAATTGATAACAGCTTCTACCTTCGAGGGATCAACGCGAATGCTGGCTTTCGAAACTACAAATCCCAGCAATCGAACCATTTCTATACAGAAGACACATTTGTGTGGGTTCAACCAAATACGATAATGCCTACACCTCATAAAGATTGCTCGTAAGTGGACGAGGTGATCAGATCGATGTAGTGAATGAGCAGGAAAGTCATCGAGATAGGGTTGCACAATGTGCTTGATGTCATGAAACGCATAAGACATTGCCCTCTAAAAATTTGCGCCGGCATTCTTAAGTCCAAAAGGTAATTTGCAATAAGCAAATGTCCCCCATGGACAAATAAAAGCCGGTTTTGGTTGATAGGCAGGTAGAATGTTGATTTGATTGTATCCGGAAAAAACGTCCATAAAGGAAAATATCTCGCTGCTGGCACAATCATCAATGATTTGATCGATATAGGGAGTTGGGTAATTGTCCTTTGGACAAGCTCGATTAATGTCCCTATAATCGATGCATATTCTTATTGTTCCTTTTTTTTGTTAACCGGAACAATATTCGATACCCAATTCGTTAACAGGATTGGATAAATGAAACCTGCTTTCAACAGTTTTTCAACTTCTGCTTTAATTGTAGCAGCTTTTCGTGGGTGAATCTGACGCAAACGTTGCCGGACAGGTTTAGCATTCGGGTAAGTTTTGATCTCATGAACAACAATTGCGGGATCAATTCCTGGCATTTTCTCATGGGACCAGGCAAACACGTCGCGGAATTCTTGAAATAGGGCCTTATATAATTTAATTTCGTCATCTGTACACAAGGCACCTATATGAATGTTCTCAATAATTCCGGGCTTAACCGAAATGTCAATGGGAATAGTTCGAGAGATGTTTCCCAAATTTAACTCTGAATCAGGATGTTTCATTGGATTCTGGGGTTCCTTGACATATTCGGTCGTAAAGATTGATGAGAAATTATTTTCAAAACGATCATCCTCAGGTAAAAACGAAGATCTGTGATGGAGATCTTCCCATGGTAAATCATCTACACATAGGATTTCACAAATTTGCTCATTAGAGTGAACAAGTTCAAAAACATAGTTAAATCTGAGGTTGATGTGAAAAGTGATTCCTCACAGACCACATTCATTAAGTCATTTTCGGTTGAACACGGGTCAGCAAAAGACTACACAGCTTCATAGGCCATTTCATATGGACTCAAAGGCATGGAATTACCAAATGAGTCTATTTCAGATTCAGAAGGAACGATCCAAAGATCGTCATAAAAAATAGTGTCTGATGTAATCATATGAATAGTTGCAAATGAAGATGATGCGTTGATTGGAGGAAAAGGAAAAGTTCCCAGTAAACTGACATCTTTAACTAATCCTACTCCAACATCCTTATATGGGATAGTCGTTTTACCAACATGCTGAATACTCTCCGAAGAGGCTAGGTCGGATGAAAAGTAAGCCAGCTGGTCTATTGTTACGATCTTTCCATTATGTGGAAATTTTATGACTCTAAAGACCGATGAAATGACCGCTGTCATAGCATAAGACCAACTTCGACCCAAGAGAAGGTTGTAGTCTAGAGGGGCATCAACCACCTCCACATCTAGACTAACGGTTTTTCCTTCAACCCCTATAGGAAAATCCTGTAGAATGCCAAAAGGATGAAACCCACGGCCATCAAAGGCCTTAAGAATTGTCGGGGATTGATTTAGTGAAGGAGAACCAAGCGATCTCCAACACTGTATCGACATAATACATATTGAGGCTCCCTCATCAATTACAGTCCGATGAATAGGCCTGTTTTTGGCTATCACTGGAATTTGGAAAGCCATTTGGTGAGGTAAACGCGGTGTACTATTTTCTAGATCAAAGATTATTAGGTTCGGGTCCTGAACATCAACAGCTCCTATAGCCGACAAAAGTAATTTGCGTTGTGCTGGGCATGATTGCAGCACTTCCAAAGCCGACATTGCTGAGGGTGAAACAACTAAATCCTCAACAATGTTATAATTCTGAGCCGCTCTCGCATGTGGATTGAAAGCTGACCTTCGAAGTACACCCTTGGCGGGCGGTTTCATTACCAAGTCTGGATTAGGTTTCTCGATCTGTAGTGGATCGAAACCGGGAGCTGAGGTTTATGGATTAGAATGAGAAGATTCTGCTTCTTTGCCATCAACAGGACTTTTACTGCCATAATCTTGCGATCGAGTCGCAATCCTTACATGGGACATCATCAATATGGGTTCTTCATTGGCACTCGAGGAAGAACCTATCATCTTGCTATCTTGATTTGGAAATGGATCCTTCAAAACAGCAGGAATTTGGGAACCTTTGACGATTTTCACAACCTCTGCTCGATGAGGGCAGTCTCTTGTGAAATGTTCTTCGTCACAAATGAGACACGGATAACGAGGTTTGTGCTTTTCATCATTGGATTCCGCCTTTTCAGGTTTCTCCTTTGAACTTTTGTCCATTTTATTCTTCTTCTTTCCTTTCTTCTTCCCGCCAGATTTTGATTTAGCTGTAGATGATTCTACAACGTGAACATCGGCGGAAACCTCTGCAGAAGAATCTCCTGTCGGGGAATCAGGCAAGGTTATGATAGGAGAAGAATTCTTGGAAGACTTCTTCTTACTTTTAGTGTTAATCGTACTGATCATACCGTCAGCAGCATGAGATCCCGAAGGAGCTGCAGTGATTTGATTTGACTTGGGAAGATCGGGGATCTTTTCGTGTAACGTACCTGACTGAGAATAGACCAAGTCAAGGTACTATGCTTGAGCAATGACTTGCTCCTCAGTAACAACTCCGGCTTTAGCAACATCTTCAGTGATCCTTGGCAACAAAGATTTTACAAACCACTCAGCCAAGATTTGATCCGGAATGAATACCTTCACTAAACGTCGTCGACGTCTCCACTCATGAATATGATCTGAAATATACGTGGATGTCGATTGTTTTAGCGAAGTTAACAATTCCGTGCCATTGTCATATCGGACTGGCAACTGGAAATGAGTTAAAAACGAGGTAGCTAACTGACTAAAATTATAGAAAGTGCCTCGCGGTAACTCAATGTACCACTTGGCCGCGAGACCAATCAGAGTGCGCTGGAAAAGTCTAAGACAGATCGAATCATCTGTGATGGAGTTAGACGCACACCAGAGGTGGTAAGTCATCACATGGTTCGACAGGTCCTCTCCAGATTTACCTTCGAACTTGGGAATGTCACTGGGCAACTTATTCGGCATTGGCAGCCAAAACGGAAGATAATTAATCGGATCATTCGTTAGGCATGACAAGTCTGGTAAGTCCAAAGTTGCGATAAATGGTAACTACCGATTAGGATCCCTAAAACTCTGGGTCATGAGACCAGCCCCAGGAGGAGGATATCCAGGATAACTAGGAATAGGAATCGCGTTCGGGATATTGTATCCTCCTAGAAAACCAGGATTAACCGTACCATACTGGGGTTGTTGAGGTTGTTGATAAGTGTACCCAGGATACGGTTGATACTGATAAACTGGCTGCTGGACAGCAGAACCGAATTGGTACTGTCCCTAGTACGGTTGATAGGTGAATTGAGGTTGACTGGTGACAACCGTACTTAAACCAGGTTGTCCTACAGGCATCTGAACTGTAGTTTGAATGGTGGATCCAGACGGTGGTAAAGATGTCTGAGGAGTAGATACAGAAACAGTAGAAACCGGAGCTGTCGATACTCCAGAAGTAGGTGGGGTAGATGGAACAGATGTTGTGGTAGTTGCAGCAGTCGTTTGAGATGGAGTACGAGGCGCAGTAGGCCCAGACTGTGAAACTACCGAAGGTACAGAAGTTTGAATGTTAGACTAGACTGGTTGCTGGGGTGAACCAGAAACTAAGGGTTGTCCAGTTTGAGATGACAACTGTACACCTGGCTGCAACACCTATTGAGTTTGCGATGGATCCCACACTATGTTCGTTCCGGGGTATTGACCCATAATAGGTTGAGAATATTGAGGACCATAACCAGGTTGAGGGTAGGTTGGATAGTTGAAAGGTACATTTCTCGTCCCTTGAACATAAGATTGACCTTGGGGTGGTTGGAAACCTTGGTTCGAGTACTGACCTTGGGGTAGATATCCCTGAGGCACGTACTGATACTGGGGTTGACCTTGAGGTATAAATTGATACTGGGGTTGACCTTGGAGTACATATTGAGTCTGGGGTTGACCTTGAGGAACGTATTGTACCGTAGGCACGTACTGTCCTTGAGGTTTCCCCCAGATGCAAATTGTGTACCTTGAGGTTGTCCCCCAGGTGTTAAATGAGGCTACCCCCCAAGCGGTAACTGGCCACCTTGAGGTTGAGAATTGGGAATAGAACCTGACATCATAAGAATGTCTTCTACGCTCAACGGCTTTGCACCATTGCTTCCAGTGAATAACCCTTGTTCAATGGGTTGAGGAGATGCTCCCGAAAAAGTACCAGAAAGTGACTGATATCCAACGGGAACAGAAGGACCGCCGTACAAAAAAGATTCAGGCAATTGAGTAAACATGGACGACTGACCTGACATAGTTACGGGAGTATAAAAACCTCTAGGATGATAAGGAGTACGAGGTGGTGAAAAACTTAACACTGAATTGTCCAAATAATTAGTCAAAGAAAGATACCAAGTAGTACTTCTAGGTGGACTGTAAAAAATTGATTCACGCTCCCTTAGATCAATAACAAGTTGATTTTCCGGAATAGGGATGCCTACTTCTTCTTCCGGAGCAAGTTCTTCAATAGCTATCAAACCAGAAGGAAGATTTTCGGTGATTACTCTTTCTACCTTAGGTGAATTAGGACCACTAGAAGTTGGAGAGACAAACCCCGATGTTGGAGTAACAGGCTCAGATATCTCAGGTTCTTCACCTATATCACTAGTAGATGAAAAGCTACCAGCAAGTTCGGAAACCGAAATAGATTCAGGATTATAACCTGTTTCTAGAGTTTGGTAATCAGGATGTACAACCAATGAAGACTCTACTTCTTCAGGTGAACCAACTTTACTGCCACTAGGAGTTACGAGGACTTTCAAGCCTTCAAGATGGCTCGGGACTTCTTCAGGAGGTTGGCCCCGATGTCTACGAGACTTCCTCAGTAAATCAGCCACGGCTACAAACTCAGGAGACTGGCCCCGAAGTCTATGGGACTGTCTTGGTAATTCAGCCACAGTTAAAAACTTTTAACTACTTCACACGCAAAAAAAGTAAAATCTCAATGAAAAATGCCTAAAGCCTCTAAAGAACCAAACAAATTTGAATCACACGCCTAAAGAATCTAGAGATCAAAACACACACAAACAGTAACTTTCTGGACCGAAAACACTAGTTGGTGATGAAATCCAACGTCGCAGAATTCAGTACAGAAATGGCGGTTGGAATAGTTACCCCGACAACCTGCTTAATGAATAGACTGGACCAAGTTCCTCCACTTAACCGTCTCGAGTGAAGTGAACCCCCAGAAAATCCAAGTGAGTCTAGCCGACGTCTGCTCCAGGTACAGTGGGATCTTCCCACCACTATCACCTTAGGAAGAATCCTAAAGAATATAGCCACTAAGGTTACCAACTGAGACAAATACACCTGGGGGAACAATCTACGATCTGATACGCACGCAAGGGCAGAGTAGCAAGCTCAATCCCCTTGAAGGCTCCTTGACATAATCCAAGGTTTACCAACAAGTGACCCCATGCTCCTCGACAATGGTTAATTCAAGGTTTACCATTTTTAATACGTGAATATCTGGCGTCGTTCCCAATGAGGAAGGATTGATTCCCACACTGGTTCAGACACGATCTCGTGCTTCTCCTTTAAGAGGAGCTTTCCCAGAGCATAAATGCAACAATTGGATTTCTTCCTACCACAAGATACAGCTACTTGTTTGTTTTTACTGTCTTGGAGAGTTAATTACTCTCCTACTCCAAGACACTAGCCTAAGCTAAGTTGGTGTATCAGAGCCCTAGAAATAAAATATTACTAGGTGAATTTTACTTTAAGCGTTAATTTTAGTGGTTGTTGTTTAAGTCAAGAGGTGGCGGAGATGAAACTCGTGGTGTAAAGACTCGACTCGAAATCACTAAAAAGATGCACCTAGGATGATTTAAACAATCTTTTCTCTTCGATGAACTTCTAAACTTAAGAAAGAGTTTGAGAAATGCAATTACTTTGTAAACACAAATCTTTCCCAATTAAACAAATTAAAAGAAGAGTTTTTCCTTTCCAAAGCACTCAAAACGAGACAACAAGCTATTTCACACAAATTTCCCTTTTCTTTTCAAAGCAAACAATCACTACAAAAGACAAACTTTTCCAAAAGAGATTTTGTTTTTTTATATTTTGTAAAAAAGACACTCAAAACTAATGAAAATGACTAACTTTGAGAGCTACAAACTATAAAAAGCTACTTGAAGTTAAAGCCTACTAAAAGCCTTTTTGAGCATGTTTTACTTAGCTAAATGTGAGCTAAGGACTAATGTATGCAAAATCACAATTAGTCAAAAAACAACCAATCTTTCGTTTTCTTTTTGTAAAAATGAAAATTCCAAACTTTCAACTACAAGCTTTTCGAAATTTTGAAATGAGAAAACTCAAAGCGAATTCCTCAACAAGGGGAGATTTCATAAATGGTCAGACTCACAAGAAGACCAATAGACACCAAGGTAATCTGAGGTCTCTAGGGCTTCTAAGCTCAGAGCCACTACACAACCAAAACGAAAAACAAACCCAACAAGCAAAATTCCTAGGAATTCCACCTAAAACCCTAATGCTAATGAAATTAAACCAAGGAAAGTTTTTGACAGGGAACAAGCAGGTCTGGATAATGGCTAAAACTGATAAACAAATTCTAAACTGATAAAAAAGAGGAAAATTTGAAATTCTTCAAATTTTTAACAAGGTACGCAGGCAACCTGTTTACACAGGTGCGTCTACGCTCTGTGCACAAAGCAAAAGTGCGTACAAGTACGCACTGTGCTTAACTCAGAGGGTGCGTACCTCTCCCAAAACTATGAAAAATGAAGACTAACTCAAAATTAACTAAATACACCCAATCCCACAGTCATCAAGTCAAAAACAGAAACAGAAAATACAGTTTCTCAAGTCAAAGTATAGACAAAGAAAACAATCAAGTCCCCAGTGGAGTCGCCATTCTGTCGCGTGGAATGGGTCGATCTTGCGGACAAGATAGACCTTCCTAGAATCTAAAGAAGACCTAACAACAAGCAAACCAACCAGACACTATCTTTCTCTAAATATGCTTCAATAAACAATAGCAAACAAAGGTTTCTAGGGCCTACCTTTGGTCCAATGCAAGCTTGTGGATGCCCTCGCTCTTTCGATCCAAATGAGCTCCTCTTCGCGAATCTGCAAACACAAACAAGGCAAACAAATTAAATAGCACCTGAAAAACCAATTGAAAAACTAATTGCATGAAACATATTTAACATGAAAGTCAAGGAGTCCATGAAACAAATAACATAAGATACTTGTTGAGAAAAATGAGTTTGATTGTATTAATTCAAAAGAAGAAGAACTTTACAACCTTTGCCTTGACGTTGTACAAGCTCCTCCCAGGGTCCAACAAGATGTCTCCTCTACTTTGACAAGCTTCACTCACTCTCCAATGGAACCAAGAGGTATGTGATCTTTCCTCTCAAGCTCAACCAAAGAGTCTCAATTTCACCAGCATTTACCCTCAAAATGTTCAGCTTCTAACCTCCCTAGTCCTCACCCCAATGCCTGTATTTATAGTGCAATGGAGGGAAGTTACTAGGTCCTCCTTCAAAGGGATAAAGCCCTCCTTCAAAGGGATAGCTCCTTTAGTCAAGGCATTAGCTCCTTCTCTTTTGGGATGCATGAACCACCTCAGAGCGAACAATCCACGTCAAAATTCCTTCTAGAAAACTCTAGAATTAAACCAAAGTGAGTTTTTTTAAGATAAAAATTGTGCCTTTTGACTTTCACAGGGGTTCGCACCTGCACCGTTATGAACAGAGCGGGTAGGTACGCAGCTTTTGGACACAAAAGGTGCGGGACCGCAGGTGACCATGGGATAAAGTGCGGAACTAGAGTTACATTGATTTCTAATGTCTTTCTCCCACTTCCAAAGCTTGATTTGAAGAGCTGAGGTTCTAGACTTGCTTAGGAGGACAATACAAGTGATGATAGACCCATACTGACTGTAAATAATCATGGTGACGATATTTTTGTGTAACAGGTGTCCCACCATGTGACATCGCCTACAACAGAACGGACCCCCTCGTAGTCCAATATTTGGACTCTGATGTATCTCCCCCATTGTAGGGTTATCTTTTCCTCCAATCCCTTGCGAGTATCCAAGTGAACCAATATGCACGCAAGGGTTTTACTTCTTGACTCCACAAAGGTACGATCATGATCTAGATAAGTTCCGAGAGCATTTCCAATCCTGATGAAAACTTCTTCACCCCAGAACTGTAGCGGAAGACCTGGCAAGCACACCCAAATCGGTCCTGCTCCAATTTGTTCACGTTCGGGGTCGAATAAGGGGCTCCACCGCTTGAGAAGGACCGGGGCCATCTCGATGTGCCAGTACCTGGCCAGTACCAAATCCGTGTAACTTTCCTTAGAGAAATGTAGGGAGAACCAACCTCTGGGCAGGACATGGACTTCTGGCAGTTCAATAAGCATCCCTCCCCAAATCTCCTTAACCCACTGAGTCAGCCTGTTGGCTGAATACGCCCGACCACGTACATGCCCAACCAACACAGTGCCTGCCATGATTGCAAACTCACCAATAGCCGAGGTCTCGCCGAATCTGATGGTGATATCCTTTGAGGTAGCCTTGATGCACTTCGACTTCCTTTTGCTGGTGCGAGGAGCTGACGGGTGGTCCACCAGAGGGTTTGGGATGCCTTCCTGGGGAAAGTGTTTTGCTGGTTTAACCTTAACCGCTGGAGTCTCAAAACACCTAGATGGACGGGCTCCCGCACAGGAGGTGTGTGCCGCAGCAGTAACCGGGGTATCGATAGGAGAGCAGTGAAAAATGATGAAAGCGGGTCAAAAGAGGGCGAGGGAGGAGTGTGGGAGGATAGTATATGGAGGGTGCCCGGAGAAAGAGGAGGAACTTCAAATCTCGGTGAATCGATAGAGTGAGACCCGATTAGGGGTGGGGCAGGGCTATGTCGTGGTAAAGATACGATGGGAGAGTAATGAGGCGGTTCCGGGCAACCAGCAGTGTGGATGTATCAATCGACGGGGCGGGAGTAAAACTAGGGTTATCGAAAATAACGCGATCCGGGTAGGGCTCCTCTGAATAGTCTACCTCTTCCGTCTCCATAATGTCACCCATATCCAACCACAGGTCGATATCAGAAAGCGACGAGTGTGAGACAGCAACAGACAGGGTGTACAGTGCATCGCCGGATCAGTGACAGAAGTCTGTAGTGCCCAGAAAATGTAGCCCTAGGGTTTACCCTAGACCTTCACGAATGCTCTCCATCTGCATCATCCCCCAGATGACCCTCGTGGTATAGCCTTGTACGCAGAAGGAAAAGAAAACCACTAGTACATCGACAGTGGATGTTCAAAACACATGGCAGGTGACAAAGAAAAACTACACTCATATAGTGCCTTAGAAAAGGAAAATAATGTCTCATTTGGAAATGACACTCCTATTGTCATAAAAGGTAAAGGCTCTCTTTTCTCAAAAGAAAAAGTTAAACCTGGGAATGTTGTGTATGTTGATGGTTTAAAGCATAACCTTTTGAGTGTGAGTCAAATGCGTGATCAAGGAAATGAAGTGGTGTTTCGATCAAATGGATGTGTTGTTCGTGAGCTTGATATAGGAGAAACTGTGATCAAAGGTACAAGAAATCCAAACCACCTATACATACTCAAGGGAGGACAACAACAATTCTATCTAAGCAAAAATGATGAAAACTGGCTATGGCATAGAATATTGGGACATCTAAGCTTTTCTCAAATAACAAAAGCATGCAGATTCCAGGTTGTTCGTGATCTTCCAGATATCAACATTCTTGAAAATACTATATGCAAGTCATGTCAATTCAATAAGAAAACTAGATCTCACTTCGTCGAAAAGGAAGGGTAGTAAGCCTCTTGAACTTGTTCATACTGATTTATGTGGACCATCAAGGAAAAATTCACCTCGTGGAGAAGAATAATTTATATTATTCATTGATGATTTTTCCAGAATGTGTTGAATAGGTCTTCTAAGCATAAAGATGAAGCATTTGAAAAGTTCAAAGCATTCAAAGCTTTGGTTGAAAATGAATCAGATTGCAAAATCAAATGTATCAGATCTGATTGAGGAAGGGAATTTACCTCGGATGAATTCTTTAACTTTTGTGAACAACATGGAATAAAAAGGAAGTTCTCCACCGCAAGGACTCCTCAGCAAAATGGAGTGGTATAAAGGATGAAAAAAACTATTAAAAAAATGGCTCGAGCTATGCTATATGAATATGGAACTCCTGCAACCTTCTGAGATGAAGTTTCATTCACCGCCGTCACTATTCTCAACCAAGCAAATGTTCAAGTAAATAGGACTCAAACTCCACATGAACTTTGGTATGCTAAGACTCATACTGTAAAATACTTCAAAGTTTTTAGAAGCAAATGTTACATCAAAAGGACTAATGAAAAACTTGGTGAGTTTGAACCCAAAGCAGATGAAGGTATTCTTCTTAGCTACTCTTCCCGAAGTAAAGGATATAAATGTTATAATAAAAGCTTGGGAAAATTATTGAAAGTATTGATGTTGTGGTTGATGAAGCATGCAAAAATCCAAAATAGATAAAAACTGAAGATAATGAAGAAGATGAGTATAATTTTCCCACATCAAGTCACACTCATTCTGAAGAAGAAACCAGTAAAACACAAGAAAAAGAGATAATGGTAGAAGAAAAGACTCTGTCCAGGTATGTTCAGAAAAATCATCTAGAAACTCAAATTTCAGGGGGAAAAGGGGTAGCTATGCAGAAAAAAAGAACTATTACAGAAGCCTCAAGCTATCTAGCATTACTGTCTTCTACCAAACCTCAAAATGTAAATGAGGCATGCAAAGATGAATGTTGGGTCAAGGTCATGAATGAAGAACTTGAGAAAAATGAAAATAATAATACTTGGGAATTAGTTCCTAGACCTCATGATAAAAATATCATAGGAACTAAATGAATATTCAAAAACAAGTTGAACGAAAATGGAGAAGTTATTAAAAACAAGGCTAGACTTGTTTGTAAAGGATATGCTCAACAAGAAGGTATAGGTTTTGAAAAAACTTTTGCACCTATTGCTATACTTGAAGCCATAAGAATGTTTCTTGCTCTTTCTAGCTTTTAGATATTCAAAGTATACCAAATGGATGTAAAATCTTCCTTTCTTAATGGAGACTTAGAAGAAGAAGTCTATATTGAGCAACCAAAAGGATTTGTTCTTGGAAATGATGAAAAAATTGTATGCAAGCTCAAAAAGGCTCCCTATGGTCTAAAACAAGCTCCAAGGGCCTGGTATTACCATATTGATAGATATCTCCACCAACAAGTTTTTTCAAAGGGATCAGCAGATAGCAATCTATATAAAAAAATTGACACTGATAAATTGCTAATAATTGTTGTTTATGTTGATGATCTCATTTTTGGTAGCAATGAAGAATCCATGAGTCAGAATTATTCTTCAGTAATGCAGCAAGAATTTCAAATGTCCTTACTTGGTGAGCTTACCTATTTTCTTGTTCTACAAGTTCAACAAAATAAAGATGGTATTTTTCTCTCACAAACCAAATATCTCAAAAAAATCTTGAAAAAGTATGGCATGGAAGATTCTAAACCAGTATGTACTCCAATGGTAACAGGATGCATTCTCAACCCAAATGATGAATCAGTAGCAGTACATAAACCAACTTATAGATCCATGATTGGAAATCTGCTTTATCTAACAGATACCCGACCTCACATCGTGCATGCAGTAGGAATAGTTGGTAGATTCCAAGCGAATCCAAAGGAATCACACATTCAGGAAGTCAAAAGGATTTTCAAATATCTTCAAGGAACACAGAACTTTGGCTTATGGTATCCTAGAGATACAAATCTTACATTTCATGCATATACAGATGCAAATTGGTTAGGAAGTGTTGATGAAAGAAAAAGCACTAGTGGTGGTGCATTCTATATGGGTTCCAAGTTAGTGTATTGGTTCAGCAAGAAACAAAGTTCAATTGTATTATATAGCTGAAGCAGAATACATGGTTGTTGCATCTTGCTACACACAACTACTTTGGATGATGCAAACCTTGCAAGACATTTAGATCACATGTACTCCACCCATCTCCATTCTATGTGATAATACAATTGTCATTAGTATTTCAAAGAATCCAGTCATGCACTACAAGACCAAGCACGTACCCATCAAATATTATTTTCTACGTGAAAAAGTGCTTCAACAAAAGGTCAAATTGGAGTATGTTCCCTCCAAAGAACAGGTTGCTAATATATTCACTAAACCATTGCCCAGAGAGACATTTGAATATCTCAGATAAAAACTGGGAGTAGTTACTGCATCATCCTGCTATTAAAATCCTATTTTTCAGAGAAAGGTTGTTATATGCAAGTTTCATGAAGCGTAATCGCATACATACACGAGTTTCTATGGTCGCAGTCACGTATATGTTGGTTTGAAGAAAAAAAGTGGGCCAAACTTAGGAAAAAGGGGTCTGCTATGGTTCTGTCAAATATCTGCTCTATTTGATGATGGTTACAATCTATTGATAACAAGTGGAAATATATTGGTCCTAATAAATTTGTTGATAACTTGATATATATCTGATCGATGATGATGTTTTGATATCTCTTACTGGCATATGCAATGATCAGATCTAACAGTGAATAGGTGGAATAGGTTCAGGGGGAGAACATGGAATGCTTCTAATAAAGCATTCTTGGCATTATGTCTAGAAGTATTTGGTACCTAATCAATGATGATGACTTCTTGCTTTATGATGATAGGTTGATACTCACATATTTTGATTATCATGTTTGATGTTATGGGATGTTCCCTAGTGATGATATAATAAAGGTTCTTGTCAAAAGATCATGCAGTTCTTGATAATGATGTCTATGGTGTTTTCACATACATATGATATGATGTGCATCATTTTGTGCTACTGCTTGGAGATATGACATATGCTTAGTTGATTCATGGAAGGTTATGATAAGGGAACGTAGCAAGTTTATTTTCATGAGATCAAGAGGATGAGTTGATATATATGCCAACATAATTTGACACAGGTTGATGATATTTATGGACATATACAGGTTGTTGGTCTGGATGCTATTGACAAATGTTGTTGATGGTGCATATCATATGATAGTTGCTGATGACTATCATGGTCTTTTTTAAGATATTTTGTCTCTATATCATGTATATCATTTAATGTAAAGGTCATGAAAAGACCTAATTTATAACCCCACTATGCATGGGATGGATGATGTAATGATTCTTGTTTTTGTCATGTATAAACAATTAGTATATCCCCACTTGGTTGGGTAGATGAGTCAAATCTGGTATATCCCCACTTGGTTGGGAGATGGATGTATGTATGAGTCATTGGTGATGTACGTATAGAGTCATATTTTTGCAGACTTTGCTTGTGCTCAGGGGAGCATGGACTCAATCATGGGAGCTCAATCAATACACTTCAGCATATCAGAGTTTTTAGTAGGTACTCAGGGGGAGCATGACCCTTTCCCTTGAAGTCAAAAGGGGAGAGTGACTTGGTGTGGTTTTTTCCATCAAGTCCAAAGGGGGAGACTGTTGGCATTATGATATAGGTATTGTCCTTGATGGCAACTCACTCAGATGAAATATCACAATATAGCAGGTAAACAGTAAAGAATTACAGATCAATATTCAAAGAATGAAGAAAGAGAGGTATACACCGGTTTTCCATTGACCAAGCCGCGTATACACGTAGGCTAACTATATACAAGTCACGTATACGTACACATGCACTTTCACAAAAAGAAAAGTGTGTATACCTTGGAAAACTAAGTTTTGGTCCAAAGTATTTGGTCCATGGTATTGATCCAAGGTGTTGGTCTGAGGTATTGACCCTAAGTATTTGGTCCAAGGTATTGGTCCTAATTGGTTTTGGTCCATGGTATTTAGAAAGTACTATAACTATAAAAGGAGGAGAATATAATTAGGCCAAAGGGTGCAAGTATCAAATATATGATGAAGTGTGAGATCTAGTATGCAGGTTATTGGGTTATTGTGCATTGCTGGATCTGAACCAAGGATGAACCTCAACAGATGATGAGGGATTAGATCTAATAATGGATCAGGATCTTAAGGCATAAAATTAACTTTCATTATGTGTTTTTTTATGTATATTCTAGATCAGAAAACTGATGCATATACTATTCTGTAAATGATAAGATCTGGGTATTACTGAAGTCTGGAATAGCTACAGAATTATAAATTAATATTTGCAGATGTATATGCTGGTTGGCTTTGAGAAAAGCATGTATACACGTAGGTTCAACACATGCAAGTAGCTTATACCTTATAAAATATGTTTTAGCTGCTGCCGTTTACTGTTGCAGAGTTCTGGGTTCTGGTTTTGGTTTTGGTTACTGTATTCTGGCGACAATATTCTGAATGATCAGATTGATGGGTTTTCAAAGTGATTGATTGATTCAGTTGTGGTTGGTTCAAAAGGTGATTGGTTGATGCAGATATATTTGATGATTGAATTACACTTAAGATGTTGTTGATGGATCCAGTCTGAAAATTAATGAAACGTAGTCCCTGAAGGAAGAGAGAAGGTCGTAGCCTTCTATAGGTCAGCACCTACATACCAACAAAAATATCAGCTAGTACAAGAGCTAAGGGAGTTGTCGCTCCCTTCTAGTAGTAACTGGAAAATGAGAGAAGGTTGCAACCTTCTGCAGGTAGAATCCTACATACTGGTATAAGTCTACACTAGTACAAAATTGTAAACTAAATTTTCTTATTATTAAAAGAAGACAGAGATGACAGTAGCAGGTGGTTTTTACCCAAATTGGGTTTCCACCTTATATCTTGGTGTTCATGTGTGATGATTATGCTTTATTATTCTTTTACTACACTATCTAATTAATATCTGACATACTGGTTAAAGTTCAATACATGATAGATTGGGTAAATCAAAAGTTCTCTGCATATATTCTAGTTGCTTTGATAACAGTCGTGTGTACACGCTGGTTCACTTAGCTAAAGTAGCGTATACAAATTTGCGTATGGAAATGAAAAATTATTGAGTTAATAATACTGATTCACCCCCCCTCTCAGTATTATTTCCAACAACAACTGCCCTCCAAATTTTTTCCTTAGCTTTGTTTTGGAGCCTCCCTACCAACCATCTGTCAGTAACATGTCTTTCACTGTCAAGCACATTAGCCTTAGTTGTTTCATAGAGTATTTTCATCTTGTGCATACAAGTTTTTTCCACCCCCTTCACAGGATTCTTTCCAGACTTAGTATCAGTTTCTGGTTGAGCAGCTCCCTCTTGGAATTGTGCAATTCTGGAGGGGAACCAGTCTTCCCTTCTGTAATTGCGCAAACCCAGCTGGACACCCAGCTCAGCCCCAGAATTGCACAATTCTTCTTGAGAGTATTCCTCTAAAAAATTGAGCAATTCATCCCAAGACAGCTGCTCAGCCCATAAATTGTGTAATTTTTGGGAGAAGTCACCTACTACTCCCAGAAATTGCGCAATCACTCTAGGACAACTAGACCAACAACTAGCAGAAATTGCATAAATCTAGCCAAGTAGACTGTTGGGCTCAGAAATTTCGCAATGAAGTCAGACAAGATTCCTTGAGAAAATTTTAAGGTCTTATCCAGGACAGCTTCTAAGTTCATAAATTGCGAGATAGGCTTCCTTGAGAAAATTATGAGGTCCGGTTGAGGATAGCTTCTCAGCCCAAAAATTTCACAATCGTGGGAGACAGTCACCTGTTCCTCTTAGAAATTGTGTAATCCCTATGGGACATCCATATCTTCTAAGCCCAGAAAGTGCACAGATTTTCATCCCAGGCTCGTAGACCGATGCATGTGCCTTTAGGTTGGCCGGTTCCCTCCGGGACTGAGCAAAACAGATTTGCATGCATGGACTGCTTCTCCGAAGGTAGCATGCAAAGGCATCCCTTGATCCAGCAATCTATGTATAGCAATTGGAGGTTACATGCAAGGATCATTTCAGAAACCTTCCACCAAGTGTCACTTTTCCTAGATTTGTGGCATGTGCATCACAACCTTGATTTTAGTAGAACTCATCAATTGGACACCGTAGAGCTCATTCCTCACATCAACCTTGTAGCTCTAACATCCCACATTGCATCTAGGAGTCGTTGGCACATTCAACTCAAATATTTTGGGGTAAGCCCGCTCTTCATATCTTGCATTGTTTTTTTGTTGCTTTTTGTGAGTGTTGTCTGCTTGATTTCAGTGGGTGCTTGCTATCATTTTGATGTATGTTAGATTATAGAAGCATTGTTTCAATTTTCATTCACATCTCACTACTGTCGCATGCATGACATTATTTTTACATGGGTAGACATCATTATGGTGACTTGCTTCACACACATGCTTGTTTTCTCGTTTTATGAATCCTACGCTTGATATTTTCATGTATGATCATTCACTCTTGTGTGCACTCATCTCACCATGCATTCAGACTTCTCATGTTTTGAGTCACCTATCGGTCGAACTACACTACCTTGGTCGAGACCATTCCTTGCCCGGCTAGCACTTCACATTTTCAGAAGCAAAGGCTCTACCTTCCCTCCAAAACTATGCACGTCTAGCCCAACATTGACCTCCAGGCTTGCATTGCATAATTCTTAGAGATAGTTTCCTGCTGGCCCCATAAATTGCGTGATGCAGTTTTCTCGTTGCATGTCACTGCTGACTAAAATTGCACATTGCAGAGTTTCAGTCCATAGCAGGCCAAGCTAGACTATGAATTTCACATTTCTAGTAGTCAACCAGCCTCCCCATAGCCTAGACTATGCCTTGCACAGTTCTGGCAGTCAGTCTCCCAACCTCCTGGTAGAAATTATGCAACCTTCACAATCAATCACACAGGTATGTTGCAATTCAGTCCTCAAGTTTTTTTTGGTTTTCAACTAATAGATTGCTTTCCATGAGTGTTTCTATGTCTCCAAGCATCACAACTACTCATCCACCTCCTAGCAGCATAGGTACAAGTACTTCTAGGAGAGCAGAGTCAAAGACACCATTAAGAGTGCAATTGGGGATGGAATCAATCAAATGTCTATGAACTTTCCTATCCACGAAGACATCAAGTTGTTCATGGATAAGGATATCAATATGAATGGAAATGACATCACAGTGAGTAGCACCATCAACAGCAGCAAAAGGAAGCATGAGTGCATGCGATGAATGCAAGAGGAAGGTTTTTGACAACATAGAGGTAGAGCCAAGCTACAAGTTCAAAGTAGATCCACTCATGACGAAAGCGGCTTTGGAGATTGAGGTTATGAGGTGACACTACGACACGAAGATTGCATGAAGGTAGAGAAAGGAACAAAGAAGGAGTTTCATGTGTTGAAGCAGCAACTCAAGGAAGAATAGGAGTTGTACAGATGAGAGAATGAGTTATAGTAGGAATAGGTACAGCAGGGGGTGCAACATGCACAAACGGATGAGATTGCGCCCATCC
Organism: Pinus tabuliformis; assembly: GCA_031772625.1. Classification (NCBI taxonomy): domain Eukaryota; kingdom Viridiplantae; phylum Streptophyta; class Pinopsida; order Pinales; family Pinaceae; genus Pinus; species Pinus tabuliformis. Next base: position 61,782,571 of record CM062805.1, on the reverse strand, counting down.
ATGTTATAGAGCCATCTCAATAGCTGGAATGGAGTAGACAAGGTGAGAAATTTTGTTGATCACATGCAAGGGAATGCAGCAGCATGCATGTCATTATGTGCATGCATGTGATGCCACCCATTTGGCACAATCACCGAGGTGAAGACAAGAAGCAAGTCTCACTGGAGTTGTACATGTATTTTGACAAGTTGATGCACACGACCACTAGCACATGCTTGGAGATCAATGTAGACACTATACATCAACATGTTTCCAGTATGGTCGCACCCAGAATGACCATGCGCATCCTATCAGATGAGTTTGATAGAGGAGCCATACGAGTGCATTCAGATGCAATGAAGGCAAGAGCCCGCTTGAGAAAGAAGTCACCATTGAGCGCACGACACCATCATGGACAATCAAGCTTGGCTTCAACTCACCACCTTCGACCATCATAAGGATGTCTAAGAGTTTGTCTCACCACAATGGTTAGAGTGTCAGTGATGTCTTGCATGGCTTGCTCAAGTCATTTTGCCTCAAATGGGCACATGTGCATTGTAATTTAACATCTTGTCAAGTGGAAGTTCAAGTGTTGATAGTTGAATGTAACAGAAAAAGAGTAGTTGAAGAATCATGAGGGTAGATGAACAATCGCAAAGGTGAATTTCAAGGGTCACCCACCCTTTGCTATAAATTGTCCCTCATAACTCATTGTAAAGGCTTTTGGTTAACCAAGCTTCCAATAGGAGTACCTTAGAGAAATCTTGGATAGTATTGTAACAAGCCTTAGCTTCTCCACTGTGCAGAGGTAGTATATCTCTTTGGAGGAGCAAGCGGCAGTGACTGTAACGTTCCATTGTCAGAACTAGTGGTTATTCATGGATGTATTGTATGAATGGAACTTACACTTATTATTATAACAGAGCCAACATGTTTCATGCATATGTCGTATTATATTTAAGCTATATGTTTACTCTAAATGATATATGTATCTATTTTCTTATTCATGCATGTGTAGCTATTTTCTATATATGTATGTATGAATCTTACAAAAATGTGTTGTTGGTTTAACCTTCAGTTTCCATTGCTAGCTAACTTGCCTTCCATGTTGTGGTGCATCTTCACTCGTGTGTTCCCTTCTTAACTCCGTGGTATCACAGGTTTCCAAGGGGCACAATCACCTCACCCTCCATGTGTTAGAACCTCTCATGCACCTTCCTTGACTTACTGCATATGTCACACCCTTGCTACGAACATGGACATCTTAAATGCCTTTGTTTGAAACCGTGGTCAAATCGATACTGTACAACCCACTGCCGGGACTCCTACACCAAATAGTCTGAGGTCTAATTAGGACTTCTTACCGGGGAGATCCGGTGAGATGTTGGCGGGTCCAGTACCATCAACATTTTGGAACTAGAAGGAGGGCTAGATCCTCACATCTGTTTTTAATCTCTTCATGTCCATCATGACTAACTACATAGTTTCTCTTCCGGAGTCTATGTCTCATGGAAACGACTTCATTATCTCGGAAAATCTCTCGAATAACTTGTCACACAAAACATATGGTCATGGAGGCTCTGTAGCCTTGGTTAGGCATGTGGCTGACATTTTAGGCTAGTGCGAAAGACATGGAATCTTTGAAGAGTACCTGAGTTGTGTGTTGTTCATTTTCACGCTTCAAGGGCACCCAATGTAGTGGTGTGCCACGCTGTCCGAAAAATCTATCCATTCTTTTTCTCATATGGTCGCAGAGATAAACCATGATTTCAATCACCTTAACCATAAAGCACTCGAGAAAGAAATTCTGAAATTACGAAAAGCACCTGATGAATCCATTGAGAAGTTTTACACATGCTTTTGTAATATTGCATACCGAATCCTGAAGATGAAATTGATTGGGAATTTCTTTATGGAATATTTGATTATCTTCTTCACACATATGAAAATCCGCAATTCTTGAAATCATTTGAATCCCGCTCAACACATCTCGGTGATGGAGCTACACAATCACAGGTAGGCACAGTTGTTTTTGCAAGTGATTTTCCACCTTCACCTCATATGTTATGAAACTAGCTCACAAAAGGATAGAAAAGATAGATAAATGACTTCAAAACTAGCCTCTTCAAGGGCACAACCTCCTTTACATTACACAAGTGAATAATTCTTGGATGATACAAATGACAAGACCCCATTTCTATATATAGGAGTCTAAGGGGTCATAATATAATTAGATCTGACATAAAAATAATAATATAAGGGCACAACAATAAAAATAGTGGGCCTCTATGGGGCACAATAATAACAATATGGGGACTACATGGGCACAACAATATAATAAGGGGGTTGCACTAATAACAATAAGGGGTTACGCTAGTAGTATAGGGACCTAACATGCCTCTCTCCTTCAAAAAGTGTTGTCCTCAACACTTGAGTAGTTTTAGATGCTTCTGTATAAAATTCTCGTCCTCCCATGTGGAATCTTCAATGGGTAAGTTCTTCCACTTGATGAGATACTCTGAAATTGATCGATTTTGTGGCTATTAGGTTCTTGTTTCCATGACTGCTTCAGGTTCCAATATTGTTTTTCCTTCCTTGTCAAGTATTGAAAATATTGTTTTAACTGGGAGCTTCTCACCTATAACCTTTTTTAAGCATGAAACATGGAAAACTGGGTGCACTCGGGAAGATGCAAGAAGCTCCAATTTGTATGCCATAGTACCAATCTTTTGTAATACCTTGTACAGACCATAATACTTTGGTGATAATTTATTATCCTTCTTAGCTTATTTTAGGGACATTTGTTTGTATGGTTGTAGTCATAGAAATATACAGTCACCTACATCAAAACTTATCTCGCTGCAATGTTGATCTGCATGTTGTTTCATTTTATTCTACGCTAAAGTGAGGTTATCCATTAATAGTTTGAGAGCTTGTTGTTGATGCTTGATGTGATCCTCCACTGCTTGAACCTTAGAATTTTCTTTTAAATATGATGTGATGGACAGTGGATGATATCCATAAAGTTCCATAAATGGGGTAACTTTTGCTGCAGTATGGAAGGAAGTGTTATACCACCATTCATCTAGAGGAAACCACTTGAACCATTGTGTTTGTTTATCATATACAAAGCAACGAAGGTATCCTTCTAAACATTTTTTCACTATCACAGTTTTCCCATCAGATCCAGGATGATAAGATGAGCTATGAACTAATTGACTACCCAAATATTCCACCTCTTGTACTCCAAAGAAACAATTGGAGTTTTTTTCATATAATTGTTTCTCCTCAAATAGTTTGAGCACCCTGTCAACATGTTGAACATGTTCCTTCCAAGACTTGACGTATATTAGCATATTATCAAAACATACTAACATAAATTTCTAAGATTTTGAAAATGGAATTCATCAAACCTTGAAATGTAGAAGGTGCATTGGTAAGGCAAAAAGGCATGACCAATAACTCATAATGACCCTCATGAGTTCTAAATGCTGTTTTTTGAGTGTATTCATTCTTTATTCTGATTTGATGATATCCTGAATGAAGATCCAACTTGGTGAAGTAAATTGCTCCATGTAATTCACCTAATAATTGATCAATGACATGAATGGGAAATTTATCTTTAATAGTAAGCTTGTTGAGTTCCCTATAATATGGACATAGGTGCCATGATCCATCCTTCTTGTGTACCAATACCATTGGAGCAAAGAAAGAACTTTGACTAGGTTGAATTATACAAACCTCTAATATTTATGCAACCATATATTCAATTTCACTCTTTTGGGCATATGGATATCTATAAGGCCTGATGTTTGGGAGAACACTTCCTGGAATCAAATGAATAGCATGATCATGATCATGAATAGGTGGGAGGCATTTGGGAGTCTCAAAAACCTTCGAATGATTGTCTAGAACTTTTTGGAGATCTGGAGAAATAGATGATTTCGATGTGGGTACCTCTAGTGAACATAATTATGCAATTTTTCCCTGTTGTTCTTTATTTAGAAGCTTTGTCATCCTATTATATCTTATTATCTTTCCCGGTTTCCCTGTGATACCCCTTAATTCAACCTCCTTTCCTTCCTGAAGAAATTTCAAGAAAATTTCTTGAAAATTAAAAGCTATCGTACCCAAGGTTGTAGCCATTGAACTCCTAGTACAACATCCGCATCAACCATTCGAATGGAAAGCATTGGACTATTCAAGCATATTCTCCCATGGATAACTTGATATTAAGGCACTTTCTAGAGAAATTTATGGTTCCTCCATTTGCAGCAATTACTTGACACTCTGGTGCTGGATATAGGAAGCAATTTAATTCCTTGGCTATCTTACAATGAATAAAATTATGGGTACTATCCGAATCAATCAACAATGTTACATTTTTCTTCTTGATATGCCCTTCTATCTTGAGAGTTTGAGGAGTGGTAATTCATGTCAATGCATTACAAAATATGGTTAGATTCATTTATTCTTTTTCTAGGATTGGTTCCTGGTGTATATCCTCTTCTTTTGATGTTTCTTGTTCCTTTTCTTGCTCCTCTTCCCCATCTATGTAAATAAATTTCTTCTCATCACACTTATGACCTTTATTGTATTTTCTATCACAATTTTAACAAAGCCCTTTTTATCTTTTTGCTTCCAATTGTTGTGGTCTCAACCTTGTACGTGGTGAAAGGGTAGGAGAAACAACACTTCCATCTTTATAGTTGTGAGGTAGGCTTCCTTGTTGCCATAATTTTGCTTTCCATTTTTCTTGCCAACCTAAATTCCTTCTCCAATGAATCAGGTTTCCAGAGGTGAACATAATGTTGGATGTTATCCTTTAAAGTCCCTATGAACACATTAATTCTATGCTCCTCTGAAATATCTTTTACCCTTATATTTAATTTTTGGAAGTCCTCAAGATGCTTCATCATTGAACGCTTTTGTTTGAGATTTATCAATTAGCTAAAAAACGTGTTTCGCTTTTTATCCTCATAATGTACAATCATTTCCTCCATGAAAATTGACCAACTAACAAGTGGTTTATGAGAAAAAATGCTTTTATACCATAAACATTGATTCGGTTCTAAATATAAATATGCAATATGCACCTTTTGTAATAGTTGCACATAATGTAGATCAAAATATTTCTCCATATGTAGTATCCATGTTATGGGATCCTTGCCATCAAAATTCCTCATATCAATATTTGGAACATGGTGGGTCTTCAATCAAATGTTAGATTCTATGAAATCATGATTAACATTTTTTTTTTCTCATCATGAGTTTCCTCTACTACTTTTTCATCCTTAGGAGGCCTTTCTTGTAGCAGTTTTCTCCTATCTTCCTTCAAACATTCCATGTATTTCTTCAAATCTTCCATGTCTTTCTTCAAATCTACTTCCATGGAACATATAAATCTTTATCTTAGCTTCGATCACATTCTTCAAATCATCCATCCAATTTTTCTTACTAGGTGTTTCTATTTTCTTGATTCGAGTCATTTTGTTTCTTGCTTTTAGAAGCCTGATCTTTTGGTTGTATCTCTGAAATTTTGAATCTCGAAGGCCTAACATTGCGACATATAGTAGCCCTATGTGTCCTCTTTCCAATGCCATTAGTTTGATCAAAATTGGATTCTCCAAGAATGAGTTATTCTTAATCTCCCAAGATGACCTCATTATATACTTTTTCAGTAGAGAGAATTTGTGCGAAGTGCCACATGTCACTGTTTTGACGATCAGACCTAAAAACAATATACAAAAAAGTACAGTCCATCCTCTTTCTATAACTTCTTTCAAAATTTCAATATCATGCTCAGAGAGAGCGTTATGATGATTATTCCAATATCACCTATTTGGTATGTAATTTGGGAGCCTGCAAAAACCATAAATTTCTTGGACCATATCTCTAAAACTATAGCGAAACAAGAGCTGAAATTCAACTATGAGATTCACCAATATTTCTTCTCAAATGGGTTGTAATGTTAGAGTTTGAACCTTCATAGAAAACAAATTATAGTGAAAATTCTATGATGACTTGTTTGAGAAGGAAATTTGGAGCTTGCTAAAAACCTAACTTCCTCAGATCATAACTTCAAAACTATAGCGAGACAAGATGTGAAGTTCAGACCTGAGGTTCAGAATGATTTCAGATAAAATGGTTTTTATTTTTGCTTCTGAAACTTCGTAGGGAAAAAATTATAGTGAAAATGCCAAGATGACCTATTTGAAGCAGCGAAACCCTAGAATCCAAAGCTCTGATACCAAATGTAATGAAACCAGCTCAGAGAAAGATAGAAAGATAGCTAAACGACATCAAAACCAACCTCTTCGAGGGGGAAACCTCCTTTACATTACACAAATGAACAATTCTTGGATGATAAAAATGACAAGACCTACTTCCTATATATAGGAGTCTAAGGGGTCATAATATAATCAGAGCAACATAACAATAATAATGTAAGGGCACAACAATAAAAATAGTGGTCTTATATGTGGCACAATAATAACAATATGGGGACTACATGGACACAACAATATAATAAGAGGGTTGCACTAATAAAAATAAGGTGTTACACTAGTATAAGGAACCAACATCATCAAACATCTCCACCACCACAGAGTGATGTGGGAGATTATGCACACACACATCTGTTGAACTGTCACATCCTCCCACCCCACCTGCTCTTGATATCTGCATAGATTTGGCTTGCAATCATGTTGGTTGTCACATGGATTTATTCCCTAAACCTCCTTCCCCACATTCTATTCATCCTTCAGATTGTACTGCCATGTGTTCTTCCATTTTGGACTCCTCACCTATTGTGAACGAGGATGAAGTTGTTGATGAAGTTGGTGTTATGCAGCCAAACTGCACCATCATTCACGATGATTTTATGCAGCAATCTAAAGAACAAGCAGTGGTGAAGGATGACTCCCTTCCAACCATGCCTCATCTGCTTTATCTTGACATCCCTTGTGATTCTATCACTGCTAATTTCCCCTATGAAAACTCATTTCCGAATGTTTCTACTTCAGATCATTCTTAAGACACATCGGATGTCTATCTATCATTACATTGCAGAGAGGACACATCATTCTCTAAAAATTTGTCCAATCTGTCATCTGTCATTCTTGAAAACACAGAGGGTGAACATCCTTGCTTATCATCTACCTGTCTACACGATTCATCAAATCACGAGGATGCTGAAAAACATCCTTAATTTTCTTTTATCTTGGTTGTCATGACCTCTCTACTTCTTCATCTGATCATGATGTTGATTCAATCATTGTTAATTTGTATAAGGCACTAGTCTACGATGATCTATTTGTCGACGAAGTCGAAACCCCCTAGACTGTCGACGCCCTTCAGTCCGAGCTGATGGTTAGGTTAGGCCCTCGCTGTTGTGAGGTTGGTTTCACTTCCGATCGAAAAATTGTTGAAACACGTAAGGCTCCTCATACGTCTTTGCTTTGCATTGAAGATCAATCAAACACCCAGATTTTGCTTCCTCCAATTGAACTACGCAATCCCATCGATCATGCACTAGAGGAATCTTACACAGCAAGCACACTTGCACAACGTAAGTGGTCTACCTTTCTCCTGTTTTCTTGCATGTAACGGTCAAGAGAATGCATACACTCAACATCTACATGTAGTGTAGCACATCACCATGGCAAGTCCACGGAGTGCATGTCATGCACTTTCACTTACTTCTTTTCTATGGACACACTAAAGCTCAAAGTGTGTCCATCTTCATCTTTATACCTTTCATTCTTACTGGTTTGTGAAACTGCGAGGTTCGTGAACCATGCCTTCATCAACATGGGTCGACCAATGCATTGGTGGCTACATTGGAAATATCACTTCACATGATCAGGCTCATGCACTGTTAGCTTAGGAGTAGGAGTAGTGTTTTCTTTTGAGTTTTTTTCTTGCATGCATGTTTTCTTCTTTCTTTGTGTGTTTTCTTGCTTGCTTGATTGTTTGCTTACTTTCTTTGAATACACATTTTCTTCTGCTTCTGGCTTTGCATTTTGGTTTGTTTTCTTTTTTATGTCATAGGTTAGTTTCACATGGACCGTGTGCGACTCTTCAAACAAGCTAGGTGAAGTACAAGAGGACTTGTACAGCTATTAACATTTGGTTATCTGTTTTCCACTCTCTCATGAAGAACCTTTTGTCTTCAATCCATGATACATCAATCAAAAATACGTACTGTTCGAAGTGAACCTTCGTGAAAACAAAAAACTTGTGTGCTAACTAATATCACCTACTCTAGTCAGTTGTTTGTGGGTTAATCCTTGTCATCTCAATCAAGTAGAGTAAGGTGAGGGGGAAAACATTAACAATCATGTCAGAGGTATATATAAACTACTTCTCTAAACAAACAACCTCTTCCACTCTCAATAAATCGGGATCCCTCTTCCACCTCTGAAATGAAGAAGTGCTATGCATAGTTATGAAAATGAAAAATGATAAAGTGAAAAAGTGAAAGATTTTGGAAACAAAGTCAAGAATGAATAAGGTAAAAGAAGAGAAAGGCTTCATGCGTAGAGAGGTGATGCAAGTAACTCAGCTGAGGTACAGACCAGGCTTATTGGCAGCGGAGCAATGCTTCTGTTCCTACGTGACTTCGTCATGGTACTATCATACCCCTCATCCCCAATTGAAACAACTATGTTGGCTTGGCTTACAATATGTGTTGACTAACCAAGGGCTTAGCAGATGCTACATCTTACAATCAAGAAAGTGTGGAAACCAAGATGACCAGAGAACTAAACAATACTTTAAGAGGCGTTAGACTTGCTTTTCACAAATAAGGTCCATTCATAGGGTTAGAGTTCTACTAGTGTGTCACCAAGTGTTGTAGCGGCTACAACCACCCTCCGAATTTTTTCTTTAGCTTTGTTTTGGAGCCTCCCTACCAACCATCTTGAGAAGCATGTCTTGCACTATCAAGCACATCAGCTTCAGCTATTTCATAGAGTCTTGTCAATCTATGCATGCAAGTTTGTTCCACCCCCTTAACAGGCTACCTTCCAGACTTAGTATCAGTTGCTGGTTGAGAAAATTTCTCTGGGAATTGCAAAATTCTGGAGGGGAATGAGTCTTATCTCCATAAATTGTGTAAACCGAGCTAGACACCACACTGGGCTCCAAAATTGTGTGATTATTCCTGACAGTATTCCTCTCAAAAATTGTGAAATTCATCCCAGGATTGTTGCTCAACCTAGAAATTGTGTAATTCTGGGCAGTAGTCATCTACTGGTCCCAGAAATTATGTAATCCCTCTAGGAAATCTAGCCCAGTAGCTAGCAAAAATTGTACAAATATAGCTAGGAAAATTGTTGGGCTCAAAAATTGTGCAATGCAGTCATATGGGCTTCCTTGATAAAATTACGAGGCTTGACCTAGGATAGTTACCTAGCTTAGAAATTGCGAGATAGGCTTCCTTGAGAAAATTGTAAGGTCTGACCCAGGACAGCTGCTCAGCCTAGAAATTGCACAATCCTGGGAGACAATCACTTGCTCCTCTCAGAAATTGTGCAATCCCTCTAGGACATCCATCTTTGCTCGACCAACAAACTATGTAGATTTTCATCCCAAGATTGAAAAGTGATGCATGTGCCTTTAAGTTGACCGGTTCCCTCTAGGACAGAGAAAAAAACATTTTCATGCAAGAACTCCTTCTCCCAAGGCAACATGAAAAGGCATCCCTTGATTCAGGGATCTATGTTTAGCAGCTGGAGATTACATGCAATGATCATTTTAGAAACCTCCCACCAAGTGTCATTTTTCCTATATTTGTGGCATGCGTGTCACAACCTCAATTTTATCAAAACTCATTAACAAAATGATGCAAAGCTCATTCCTCACATCGAGCTTGTAGCTCTCACATCCCACATTGCATCTAGGAGTTGTCGGCACATTCAGCTTAACTAATTTGGGGTAAGCCCGCTTTTCGTGTCTTTCATTGCGTTTTTGTCACTTTTTGTGTTTCACTTTATGTGAGTGTTGTCTACTTAATTTAAGTGAGCGCTTGTTGTTTCTTGGATGTATGCTAGCTCGTAGAAGCACCATTTTAGTTTTCATTCACATCTCACTTATGTCGCATGCATGACATTGTTTTTACACAGATGGTCGTCATTCAGGCAACTCGCTTCACACACATGCATGCTTTCCCATTTTCTGAATCTTGCACTTTTTGTTTGCATGTATGATCATTCACTCTTGTTTGCACTCATCTCACCATGCATTCAAACTTCTTATCATTTTAGTCATTCGTCGGTTGGTCTGGCCTCCCTTGGCCCAGACCGTGCCTTGCTTGGCTAGCACTGCACATTTCCAGAAGTGAAGACTCTGCCTTCCCTCAAGAAACTATGTAAGTCTGGTGGAGCATTGACCTCCAGGCTTGCATTGGATAATTCTTGTAGGCAGTGTCCTGCTGGCCCCAAAAATTGCCCAATGCAGTTTGCTGGTTGCATGTCATTGCTCACTAAAAGTATGCATTGCACAGTTTCAATCCTCAGTAGGCAAGGCTAGACCATGCATTGTGCAGTTCCAGTAGTCATTCAACTTCCCCATAGCCTGAAATGTGCCTTGCACAGTTTTGGCAGTCAGTCTCCCAACCTCCTGCTGGAAATTTTGCAACCTTCACGATCAATCACACTGGTATGTTGCAAGTCAGTCTTCAAGTTTTTTTGGTTTTTGACTGAATTTTTTTTTGCCATGAGTGCTTCTATGTCTCCAAGAATCACAAGTTTTCATCCACCTCCCAACATCACAGGTAGAATGAATTCCAGGAGAGCAGACTCAAAGACACCGTTAAGAGGGCATCTAGGGATGCAGTCGATCAAGTGTCTATGAACTTGCCTATCCGCAAAGACATCAAGTTGTTCATGGACAAGGATATCAAGATGAATGGAAACAACATCACAACGAGTAGCACCATCAACAGTAATAGAAGGCATCATGCCAACACGTGATGAATGCAAGAGGAAGGTTGTTGATAGCATAGAGATAGAGCCAAGTTGCAAGTTCAAAGTAGATCCACTCATGATGAAAATCAGCTTTGGAGATTGAGGCTATGAGGTGAAAACGTGACACGAAGACCGCGCGAAGGCCGAAAAAGGAACAAAGAATAAGTTGCATGTGCTGAAGTAGGAACTCAAGGAAGAACAGGAGTTGCATAGATGAGAGAATGAGTTACAATAGGAACATGTACAATAGGGGGCACAACATGCACAAACGGATGAAACTGCGACTGTACAAGTTATAGAGCCATCCCAGTAGCTAGCATGAATCAAACAAGGTGAGTAGTGTTGTTGATCACATGCAAGGGAATGTAGCATCATGCATGTCATTATGTGCACGCATGCAATCCCACCCATTTGTCACACTCACCGAGGCGAAGACAAGAAGAAAGTCTGACTAGATTTGTACATGTATTTCAACAAGTTGATGTGTATGACCATGAGAGCATGCTTGGAGATCAGTGTAGACACTATGCATCAACATGTTTCTGATCCAATCGCACCCAGGACGACCATGTGCATGTTATCAGATGAGTTGGACGAAGGAGCCATATCAGTGCACTTGGATGTAATGAAGGAAAGAGTATGCTTCATCAAGATGTCACCGTTGAGCACATGGACACCATCATGGATGACGAAGATTGGCATTAGCTCACAATCTTTGACCATCACAAGGATGTCAAAGAGTTTGTCTCGCCATAATGGTCTAAGTGTCAGTGATGTCTTGCATGTCTTGCTCAAGCCATTTTGTCTCACATAGGCACGTGCATTGTAATGTAACATCTTCTCAAGTGGAATTTCAAGTGTCAATAGTTGAACATAACTGTCATAGAGTAGTTGAAGAGTTATGAGGGTAGATGAATGGTCAAACAGAGGAATTTCAAGGGTCACCCCACCCTTTGCTATAAATATTCCCTCATAACTAATTACAAAGGATTTTGGTTAACCAAGCTTCCAATAGGAGCATCTTAGAGAAATCTTGGACAGTCTTGTAATGAGCCTTGGCTTCTCCACTGCTCTAAGCTAGTATATCTCTTTGGAGGAGCAAGCGGTAGTGACTGTAACGTTCCACTATTAGAACTAGTGGTTTGTCATGGATGTATTGTATGACTGGAACTTACACTTCTTAATATAACAGATCCAGCACGTTTCATGCATATGTTGTATCATATTTCAGCTATCTGTTTACTCTAAATGACATATCTATATGTTTTCTTACGCATGCACATGTAGCTATTTTCTATATATGTACGTATGAATCTTACTGAAATGTGTTGTTAGTTTAACCATCACTTTGTATTGCTAGCTAACTTGCCTTCCATGTTGTGGTGCATCTTTGCTCGTGTGCTCCTTTATTAACTTCATGCTATCACAGGTTTCCAAGGGGTGCACTAACCTCACCCTCCGTGTGTTATAACCTCTCATGCACTTTCCTTGACTTACTGCATATGTCACACCCTTTCTACCAATAGGGACATCTTACTTTCCTCTGTGCTAAACCACGGTCAAGGCGATACCGAATGACACATTGTTGGGACTCCTACACCAAACGGTTTGAGGTATAGTTGGGACTTCTTACTGGGGAGATCCCTTGACATGTTTATGGTTACAACATCATCAACATAACCTATGAAGGAGATGAAAAGGAAAAGAGGACTAAACTTCAAACTCATAGCATGCAATTTGAAAGTTTAAAGATGACTGATGAAGAAAACATTATAGGTTTTTTTTCTTTCAAGTAGATGAAGTAGTGAACATTATTAGAGGATTATGTGGAAAGTTTGAATAACTAGTTATTGTTTAGAAAGTGTTGAGATCTCTTCCATTGAGGTTTAGTCCAAAGTTTTTAGCTATCAAAGAAATTAAATAACTGGAATACATGAATATGGATGAACTAGATGGAATCCTCACCTCATATGAGATGATAAAAGGAAAAAAAAATTCCAAATTAGAGGAAGAATCCTTAAAAGAATTAAAGAAAACAAAAGGACACAAGGATCATAATCATTTCAACTCTAAATCAGACAAAGAACAAGCTAAATTTGTGAGAAGGATGAAAAGAGGATGTGATAAATATAAAGGTAAGACATTATTCAACTGTTTTGAGTGTGGTATAATAGTTCATTATTCTTCTAAATTACCATGTGCAAAAAATGGAAGATAGTGATGTTGAAATAGAATGTAGAGATAGAGGCAACTTTCATAAAAATAAGAAGGGAAGATCTCTCAAGAAGAGAAGTTTGTATTCCAAGGAAGATGGAAGCTCATCAAAAGATAGCGATGTACATCCGATGATGATAAAAAATCATTCATATTCATGGCCTTAGAGAATCATATATCATATTCAGAAGAAGAATATGTTGATGACGAGGTAAATCTTGAGGGAGAACTTATTAGCACCTTAAAATAAACAAAAATACATATACTAAGGAATAAAAAGATGAAGTATCTATTACATAAATATGAAAAGGAAGATCATGATTTTTATGAACCATCAATCATCCTCTTAAATATAGAACTATAAGAGGAAAACAAATAGAGTATATATTGATAATTTAGTTGAAAGAAAAGGAAAGAAACTATGATAAGATATGAGCAGAGGTTATATCCTTAAGAAAGGATGTGGAGAAGGAAAATTCTTAGTTGAAACTGCACTTAAAGTTTGAAAATGGGACTAAATCATTAGACAACATTCTCAACTACTAGATATATCACTCTATTAAATAGGTCTTGGTTATAAATAAGATCATGATATGTTCAAAGGAGAATCAAGCTCAAGGACACTAGAATAAGAAAAACCTAAAAGATATGCCATTGTTCTCAAAGGATCTAGTGACAATGAAAATATAACAAAAAATGATTATAAGGATCAATAGTGACATGACCCTATCAACAACACAAACATAGCAGGAAATAAACTGAAGACCATACTAGACCTAGGAATGGATTAGGAAGAATTTGCTCCACCAAGAAGGTTGTTCACATCTAGGTTTCAAAAATTATTTTATGGTTATTACTTCTCATGTAATAAATGTGGTCATAAGGAAATATATTGCAAAGCCTATGTAAGAAATGAGTATATAAGGAATAGAAGTAGGATATCATAGAATATCTCAAGGAACGGTTTTGTGAAACAATCCCAGAAGTTTTAATGAGAATGTTGTTGAAAATTACAATTCATTTTCCTTCTTATTAGATCATGTTAAATGTTTCAAGTGCAATAATTTTGGGCACAAAGCTCATGATTGTAGAAGCAATAAACTAAGGCCTCCAAATCAAAGTAGACAAGAGTATATTGTTAGAAATAGACTCATCAAAGAACAAAGGTATGGAGAAGGAAGTAACGAAAACAACAAGAATATGATTGAGCACTATGTGCTCAAAACAAATTATGTCAATGGAATATAGATAGTTGATCTTCACGCCACTTAACAAGAGGTCAAAGAAAATCTCTCTCTAAAGGAAGTCAAAAGTGGTAGTGTCACCCTTTGAGATAATACATCAACTAGAATAATGGGCAAAAGAATAGATAACCTTTATAATGGAAAAGTTAAAACTCAAGATGTCCTATTTATTAAATATTTAAAGAAAAATATTATAGGAGTAAGTCAAATAGTTGATAAAGGACATGAGGTCATATTTTATTCTAAAGGTTGTAAAAACAGGAAGGAAGGCTCTCAAATATTGGTGGCAAAAGTAACTAGGACTTCAGAAAATGTATATGTCCTTAATAAATGGAAACGAGAATATTTTCGTATGAGAGTGTTATATCTCTTATATTATAAGTAAAATACAACTGAGAGGTCCTGCAACATCTTAATCCAAATTGAAAATATGGGAACTTTTGAGAGTGAGGTACAGAAGAAGGTCGATGGAATGGAAGGTTTGCAAGATATCCATTAGTAGCTAAAATTGAATTGATGTAGGTTTTAACCCATTACAACAATTACATGAAAATGATATTAAAATATAAAATATACAATGGTGAGAACATAAAACAAATACACAAATATTTTCCCCGGGATCCCAAAATCAGTACTAGGAGAATGATTTTTCATTATTTTCTTTCAATGTTACAATACATACATACATACATACATATCTATATATATATATATATATATATATATATATATATATATATATATGTATGTATGTATGTATGTATGTATGTATGTATGTATGTATGTATGTATGTATGTATGTATGTATGTATGTATGTATGTATGTATGTATGTATTGTAACATTGAAAGAAAATAATCATAACCGTAGTTCCCTTCACTGGATCTACAAAATATCATGGGAAAAAACCATCATGCCTAAAACCATGTGCAAAACCCATGCACAAAACCATAGGTAGGTTTTCCCACCTATTATAATGTCCCAAAAAGAATTCGAGGCGGTGCCTTGAACGTTGCAAATCCCTCGACACGGGGGGGTTTATGCCCCCCCGCACATGTGACTAGTTGTGGAAAGAATATAAAACACACCCAACAAGTGAATGGTGAAATTAAATTGGCAAGAAAAGAAAAATGAGAGAGTTGTGAATAAGGAGAAGGCTAAGTTTAGGGTGAGCAACCCATTCATGTCAAAAGAGTTAAGTTGTAGAAAGAATGAAGCATAATCTGAAGGAGAGGAGTCCCAAAAATAATACGTATAAGTATTTTCAAAAACAGGGGCAATAGTCTCAAGAGAAGAATTATAGAAGAGAAAATGTTGCATAGAAGGATAGATAGGCACAACCTTGCTAGGGTGAACCTATTAGGCCCCTATACTACTAGTGTAACACCTTATTATTATTAGTGCAACCCACTTATTCTATTATTGTGCCCATATAGTCCACATGTTGTTATTATTATGCCCCATAGAAGCCCACTATTATTATTGTCGTGCCTCTACAATATTATTGTTATGTAGACTCTCATTGTATTGGAACCCCTCAGACTCCTATATATAGAAAGGAGGTCTTGTCATTTTTATCGTCCAATAATTTTTCATTTGTGTAATGTAAATGAGGTTTCCCCCTTGAAGAGGCTGATTTTTAAGTCATTTATCTATCTTTTCTATCCTTTTGTGAGCTGGTTTCATAACATTTGCTATCAAAGCTTTGGATTCTAGGGTTTCGTTGCTCTAAACAGGTCATCATGGAATTGTTGCAATAATACTTTTATATAATGTTTCAGAAGCTGAAATTAAAACCCATTTGAGCCAAAATTGTGATAAATCTTAGGTCTGAATTTAATATCTTGTCTCACTATATTTTTAGAGATATGATTCGAGGAAGCTAGGGTTTTTTCAAGATTATGAATTACATCCCAAATAGGTGACATTGGGAAAATCGTCATAACTTTTTGTTTGAGCATCAGATTGAAATTTCGTCAGAGGTTATAGAAAGAGGACAGACCTTAGTTTTTTGTCTAGTGTTTTCAGGTCCGAAGGTCGAAATATTGACACATGGAACTTCGTACAAGTTAGCTCTACTAAAAAAGTATATAATTAGGTCATCCTCGGAGATTGGAAATAACTCTTTCTTGGAGAATCCAATTTCGATCAGATTGGTGGAATTGGAAAAAGGATGCATAGGGATAATGTAGGTCACAATTGCAAACCTTGGAGATCTAAAATTTCAAAGATACAACAGATTCAAGATCGAGCTCCTAAAAGAAATAAAAAGATTGACTTGAATCAAGAAAATAGAAACACCTAGTAAGCAAAATTGGATGGATGATTTGAAGAATGTGATCAAAGCTAATATAAATAGTTTTATAGGTGCCATGGAAGCTAATATTGATGGTAGGGAAGCATATTTGAAGAAAGGCATGGAATATTTGAAGGAATACATGGAAGGTTTGAAGGAAGGTGGGACAAAGCTACTACAAAAAAGTCCTCCTAATGACAAAAAGGTAGTAGAGGAAACTCATGATGAGAAAAAAACAAATGTTAATAATGATTTCATAGAATCTAACCTTGTATTGAATACCCACCATATTCCAAATATCGATATGAGGATATTTGATGGTAAAGATCCCATAACATGGATACCACAGATGGAGAAATATTTTGATTTGCATGATGTGAAACTATTACAAAAGGTACATATTGCATCTTTATATTTAGAACCCAATCAATTTTTATGGTATAAATGGATTTGTTCTGATAAAACCCTTGTCACCTCATCAATTTTCACGGAGGAAATGATAACACATTATGAGTATACAAAGAGCAACACCTTTCTTAGGAAATTGATAAATATCAAACAAAAGGGTTCAATGGGAGAGCACATTGAGGACTTCCAAAAATTGAATATAAGAGTAAATGATATTCCTGAGAAGCAGAGGATTAATGTCTTCATAGGGACTTTAAAGGATAACATTCAACATGATGTTCGTCTTTGGGAATCTGATTCATTGGAGAAGGCATTTAGGTTGGCAAGAAAAATGGAAAGAAAAATTATGGAAACAAGAAATGCTACCACTCACAATTATAAAGATGGAAGTGTTTTTGCTCCTAACCTTCCACAATCTACAATGTTGACACCACAAAAATTGGAAGAAAAAGGAGAAAATTATCTTTGTTACAATTGTGATAGAAAATACACTAAAGGTCATAAGTGTGCTGAGAAGAAATTATTTTACATTGATTGTGAAGAGGACAAAGAAAAGGACCAAGAAACATCAAAAGAAGAGGATACACACTAGGAACCAGCCCGAGGTAAAGAAGAAATGAATCTAACCATATCTTGTAATGCATTGGTAGGAATTACCACTCCTCAAACTCTCAATATAGAAGGACATATCAAGAATAAAAAGGATAACCTCACTTTCGCGTAGAATCGAATGAAACAACAGGAAGATCAACATAATATTGAAAGAAGTTTTGGCATAGGTGACTAGGTATTTTTACGAATACAACCATACAAACAGATGTCCCTCAAGAAAGCTAAGAAGGATAATAAATTATTACCAAAGTACTATGGTCCTTATAAAGTGCTGCAAAATATTGGTACTATGGCATACAAATTGGAG
Organism: Pinus tabuliformis; assembly: GCA_031772625.1. Taxonomy (NCBI): domain Eukaryota; kingdom Viridiplantae; phylum Streptophyta; class Pinopsida; order Pinales; family Pinaceae; genus Pinus; species Pinus tabuliformis. Next base: position 61,764,542 of record CM062805.1, on the reverse strand, counting down.
CTTCCTGCATCTTCCCAAGTGCACCCATTTTTCCATGTTTCATGCTTAAATAAGGTTATAGGTGACAATATCCCAGTTCAAACAATATTTCCAGAACTTGACGAGGAAGGAAAAATAATATTGGAACTAGAAGCAGTCACAAAAACAAGAAATTGACAGCTACAAAATCGATCAATTTTAGAGTATCTCATCAAGTGGACGAAGTTACCTGCTGAAGATTCCACATGGGAGGATGAGAATTTTATACAAAAGCATCCAGAACCACTCAAGCATTGAGGACAACACTTTTGGAAGGAGAGGGGCATGTTAGGTGCCTATACTACTAGTGTAACCTCTTATTTTTATTAGTGCAACCCCCTTATTATATTATTGTGCCCATATAGTCCCCATGTTGTTATTATTATGCCCCATTGAAGCCCACTATTGTTATTGTTGTGCCCCTACAATATTATTGTTATGTAGGCTCTGATTGTATTAGAACCCCTTACACTCCTATATATAGGAAGGAGGTATTGTCATTTGTGTGACGTGTCATCCAAGAATTGTTCATTTGTTTAATTTAAAGGAGGTTGCCCCCTTGAAGAGGCTAATTTTGAAATCATTTATCTATCTTTTCTATATTTTTGTGAGCTGGATTCATAACAAAGCCTAGTTGCACAAAATGTAGAATTAAGAAAACATAAGAATTAATTATTCTGTTCATAACATCTCAGGAGAAGAAATTGTAACTAGAATTAAAAACAACCCTTTTCCATTGATGTGAAGGTGGGAGGATGCAAGTATAAGGAGAGATGGTATACAAAACGGAAAAATTTAGTTACTGAGAGAAGTTGCATATAGAGGAAGAGTTGCAGTCACTAAGAGAAGTTGAAAATAGAGGAATATTTGAAGACACTCAGAAAATCTATAGATAGAAGAAGAGTTACAAATAAGGAGAATCACAAGTTCAAAGGGAGCGTCCCTTTTCCATTGACGTCAAAGCGAGGGAAGTTGTAGGAAGATGGAAAATTACAGATAGGGGGGATTTCTACAGTATTATTATAGAATTGACTAAGGGTTTCCATCAATGAAAAAGGGGTATATTGTTGGAAATATGGTTTTCATTGATGTCAAAGACAAGGGGAGACTACTTATGTCCTAGATAGAGATTCAAAAATAAAGATTGTTGGAAATATTGGTTTTGGACTTTTGATGCCCCATGTGGATACATTGTCTTTGAAATATTTTTTACTCCAATTTCCTATCTCAAATGGGAGCATGCAGAATATGGTTAGAAAAAATGTTGTGAGATCTTTCCAGCAAAATATGGAAGTCCCTCTAATTCTTAGGAATGAGGAGATATGAAATATGTTTCCACGATAACTCAATCAAAGTACAAACAGGTCAACCCACCTATTTTTATGACTTAATCTGATATGTGAATGTATAAACACTTTAAATAAATGGAATATGAGTTCATTTGAATATCAATTAAAGGAAGAAGAGATTTGAGGTCAAAAGAGGATATGAGGAATAAATTTTCAGGTGATTTTTGGAATCTAAAGGTGGAGGAAAAAATGTGATTTATGGGGTAAATGATTCATATTGGAATTTTTGTTGTGTGTGTGTGTACATTCATAAAATTTTAGACCACGATTCACTATAATTTAGGAGATATGGTCTAAGGAAGTTAGGCTTCCCAAATTATCATCAAACATATCATATTGGTATTTTTTCTATAACATTTCTTATGGGATGTTTTAGAACATAAAATTTGTAGGATATAGATAGATGATCTTCATGAACCTATGATTAGAATTTCAAAACTTGGTTCCATATAATTTCGGAGATATGGTCTAAGGAAGTTAGGATTCCTAAATTCTCATAAAAAATACTTCAAATAGGCCAGCTTGGTATTTCCACCATAACTTTTCTGTTTAGATGCTTCAAATAGTGAAATATGGAGGGGATGGAGAAGAGATATCTAAACACATATGGTATAAATTTCAAGACTAGTTTTGTAAAATTAGATACATGGCACATTGTACAAGTTTGTACTTTGGAGGAAGCCAAAATATTTTTTTGGGGGGGAAGTAGACTCGAAGAAGGAAGAAGCAGTAGGTAGACCTAGTGAAGGGAGAAGTAACTAATAGGCCTAGTGAAGGGAGAAACATGAAAGAAACATGTGAAAGTAGAAGTAACTAATAGACAGTGTGAAGAAGTAAGCATATTAAGTGAAAAAGTTTTGTTCCTAAAAATATTTGCCGCAACGGGGAATATTGGTGTCTCCTATAGGTTGGTGCCTGTAAAGCAACAGAGGGGACTAAGTGTATCTAGTAGGTTGGTGCATATGAAGAAACATAGGGGATTTGAGTATATTTTAGGTTGGTTCCTACAAAGAAGTAGAAGGGATTAGTGTCTTCTGTAGATTGATGTCTACAAAAGGAACATAGGGTATTGGTGTCTCCGACAGGTTGGTTACTACAAAGCAAAGGAGCAAATTGGTGTCTCCTTTAGGTTGGTGCCTACAAATTAATATAATAGTAGGCTTGTGGTGACAATATATTTCATATAAAGAAATTGTGGCTTTTTCTCATAAGGATTTCTACATATACCTTTTTTTACTTTTTGAGTTTGCGAGATCGATATTTTATTATGTTTGATTGGATTTAAATAACTAAAATTTTTCATTATAATGATTCACCCCACCTCTCTATATAATGTTTAATCACATAGGGTAAGAGAGAGAGAGAGAGAGAGAGAGAGAGAGAATAGATCTTTGATGTATTTTCTAGATTTTTTCCTTCACCTAAGAGAAGGATAGCAACGTGATTCAAGTTTAGGTATGGTTTATTCTTTAAAAAAAATGTTATAAGGATAATTTAGTAGCTCTTTCCATGGTTAGTCTCTACAATCATTAGTTATTACCATAATTTTCTATATCAGCTATTTATAGAGTGAACCAGTATGTCATTTATGTTAAGAATTATAGTAACTCTTGCTTTTAAACATCATTTGCTTGTGTTTAGTTTATGATTTAAAAAAACCTCCTTATATATAAAATCCATATACAAGGAATCCAAAGGAGCATCTTATTACTACATATGATGTTTCACAAGAAATTTTGAATTGAATGCTAGGGTTGGATCCAAGCTTCTAAATTTTATTCATGAGATCAACTTTAAGAATACGTCACTCAGTGGCCTACATAGCATATAGTTGGTTCAAATCATGTTCCACTACTACAAATGTATAGAGGAAAATTTGAGTTTCATTCGAAAATTCTAGTAGCACTTTAGAATTCCAATAGGAAAAATTTGAGCACATACAAACTTAAGGTAAAAGGGGAAACTACACTAAAAGGTTCAACATTTTATCTAAATTTTTCATTATTTATTTGGGGACTAAGTAAAAAAAAAAAAATCAAAAAAGTTACTTTGCACACCTTTAGTCCTCTATACACCCTACCCTATCATCATTGTTTTTTCCATTTCAAAATGCAATCACATTCACTAACTAAACACCTTAATCTTTCACATTTTCATTATTTATTTGGTATTAATCAAAATATATGCAAATGATTTAGTATGATTTGAATCACTTGTAAGGATTCAAATGTGGGGGGAAGGACAAACCATTACCTCGACCACTCAATTTCAGTAGTGAATCTTAGATATTGCTAGAAATTTACTACCCTTCCATTTGTGCCATATCCAAATATGATTGTACATGAATATTGATGCTACAAAACCACCCATCACCTTCCACCCATAACTTCTACAAATTTTCCCTTTAACATTTCTAATTGTGGTCCAATTCCAATGAACTAGATCTCCAAAACAAAGCATCATAAAAGGGGGTGTGGTGATTAAAAGAGAGCCAAATTTGGTTGAATACTTCAAGGAGAAATATAAGAGCATGAAGTTATTTAAATAAGAAAATTGGATGAAATTTTTCTAGAAATTACAAGGTTACAATGATAAAGCCACTAAACCATTTGTTGAGAGTCTCAATGGACACATATCTAGGATATGAAATTTGGTCCTTCCAATCCCTAAGGAGTCTATAGAAGCTTCACCAGGATACCTTCGACTCGTGAATGTTGGTTCAAGGGGATGAGGATAACAAGGAAAATTTGGAATAGATGCTTGTTACAATCTCAAGTTTTTTTTTACTATAGTTAGAGCATCCCACATACATGGCTAAAGAAATAGTGGGGGATGTTTTAATAGTTGTACAAAATTTTGTAAATTAAAAATAAATGTATGCTGTGAAATTTTTATAGCGCATACATTTTTTTTTACATTTTCGAGGGAAGAGAATCAATATGTCTTTCTTTCTATGGGAAATATTGACCAAAATGGAAATTCATGTCTAGAAGCATCCTACTAATGCAAAAAAAAGGTTGTTTCATCATGGATTAATAAAACTGCTCATTGGGGATAGGTTGGAGAAACAAAATTAGACATGGAACCATATTCTATTCTGGAAAACATTCCAAGAGAATTTTGTTGCAAATGAAATTCCTAATCCTCTCATCATTGAACGCTCTTCTCTCTAAACTAAAAGAAAGAAAATGGTTATAAGGGAGGCACCACATGCAGGAGGAGAGGAACCTTATGTAGATATTGTGGCCATCATACTAAAAACCCCTAGCTCTAGGGTTTCTTGCTTTAGCCATAAATTGTTTAAGCCTATGGTATCCCAGATTTCCTCCCCACCTTCACTGCATTCTTTTGGTTTTTGAGCTATTTTCCGTGGTATGCATCTAGAGTATCCCACCTCCTTTCTTCTTCCCTGTAATTTTTCGCTTCCCCCTCTCTGAGTTGACTTATCCCTCCTTGGTTTTTACATGATATCTATCCCTATTTGTTCCTCATGACCCACCAACAAAATTTATCAAGGAGGAGTGTAGAGGGTCAAGATAGCCTCAATAATGCTCAAGATCAAGAGTGCATGCTTTAGCTCGCACATATTGAGTAGACACTTCTCTGGTGGTGGAACATGAAATTGATGATATTGAACAAGAAGTGGCTAAGGAACAAGAATATATCTCCAATGAAGAAGTTAGGTCATCAATATCCAATTGGGTTACCGACATGAATAGAGGCCTCCACAAACAGTATCTCCTTACAATATTCATCTCTATTGGCTCTTCAAGGAATTATTGGGAAAAGTGTTATTTGAGCATAATGACACTTAGGATGAACTCGTGCTCCACATGGAGGAATCACATTTATTCTACCAAATAATGGATGAGCGCATGCAATGCATGGAATTTATTCTCCTGCACAATCTACCTCCTCAAGTTGATTTAGATCCTCTAGCGCGAGGAAATTAACATAGGCATTCTTAATGGTTACAATGCTAATAACATTCTACTTTTCAATTGAGTTTAATTTGTATTTTCCTCTATGTATTATTTGTGTCTATGGGTAGAACACCTTGTTATTGTAATAGTCTTATGAGATATTGTGCGTATGCCCAACAAATTTTGATAGACATATGGTGGAACCTCAAATTATGCCTTTCGTGTGGTTTTAGAGGGATTATCTTTATGTATGAGATGTAAATATTTTTCTAAACTAATAATAGAATATGAGCTTATGAAAAAAAGATAAAAATAAACTAAAAAACTATCTTTCTTAAACCTAAGAAAATAAGGTACCAAAACCCCAAAAACATTTAACAAAGAAAAACTTAACTTCTTTATAAATCACCAATAAATAAATACTATAATTAATTTCAATCATTAATTTTATTATTAACTAATCGCTAAAATATTAATAATTAAAAACAAGTGCCAATATTTTTAGGAAGTGAAAGATTATATAAACCCTTTCACAAATGTGCCATGTCCAATGAAAATAAGCCCATCAACAACCCACAAGGTCATGCCCCTTCTATCTTAAAAAGAGCATAGTCCTTCAAATAATTTTGTATGTTATGTTTTGAGTAATCCACCTCCCTTAACGAAATTGACAACCTTCCTGGCCAAAGCCCCCAAAGGTGGACCTAAAACCTTCTCCCCATATAAAATTGTGCATTAAAAATCCGTAATACTCGGTGCGAAAACAACTTGATAATTTTGTAGGTCATGTTTTGAGTAATCCACATCCTTAACGAAATTCAAAACCTTCTCCCGACATTAAAATTGTGGATTTTGAATTCTTTGTTTGGTGACCACTTTCGAATTCGGAATACAAACCCTTTATGCTTATCCTCTATTTGGAATTTGGAAAACCAACATTTTGGCATTTTATCTTCCAATTAACAGTTTTTAATATTATATTTCATGGATAACTGAAATTTGTACCCGTCAAATAACCCATGAAACGTCATTTTTCCCGAGATTGATTGTGGCTAATGAACTCCGCGATTCATTAATTAAACGATATTTGACTTTGACCTCCAACATTGCCCATTGCTTCGCCTCATTTTCTTCCTTTATTTATTTATTCACGTCTACGACAACCGCCAACATTCGTCTTCTGGCTTTTAAGGGTTGCAAGACATATAAGAATAGGGGACCTGCGGCTGATTTATCACACAGTTTCGCCGCACTGTGTCTGTTCAACGGTCCGGTATCATCTTACTCCATTTGTACCAGGAAATCGTCAATGGCTCCCACTGACAGAGATAGTAGCAAGAGGGTGGTGGCCGCGGATGTGAATGGTACAAAGGAAGTGAATTACAGAGGCGTGAGAAAGAGACCGTGGGGTAAATACGGGGCTGAAATCACAGATCCTTCCATTAAAAGACGCAGATGGCTAGGTACCTTCCCCACAGCCGAGGAAGCGGCGAGAGCATATGACAACGCCGCCAGAAATTTGAAAGGAGACACAGCAAAGACCAACTTCCCACCTCCCTCGCTTCCTCTCGACACTGCCCACAGCAACAGATGCAGCCCCGCCGCCACTACGAGACTCGCTACCCCTCCGCCTCCCTCTCTCTCCCTCTCCCTCTCCCTCTCCCTCTCCCTCTCCGCCTGCTAATCACGACAACAATAAGAATGAGTTGTTTGCCAGTATCTCTGAACAAATAAAGCCCTCGACTAACATTTATATGAATGAGGTATTGGGAGTACAGAGAGTTAGCGATCACAAGATGAGTATGTCAACTACTAGTTTTAGTATTCCCACTATCATTCCCACCAATCTTATAGACTGCGCTATCCTTATGCAGCTACAGCAACAGCAACAGCCGCAGCCTATGGTGATGCAGCAACAACCGCAGCCGATGGTGATGCCCTTTTGGGGACAAATTGCGGCGTCTCACATGATAAATAAACCCAATGAGAATGAGTTGGTGGGGGCAAGTGCAGTGAAAAATATACTTCCTACAGCCAACTCACAGACTAGTGTTTGTGAATGCGTGGGAGCAGGTGCAGTGAAAAATATACTTGCTACAGCCAACTCACAAACTAGTGTTTGTGATTCGTCTTCGTCTACAGCAGTATCAGACATTCAACTTTCCCGTCTTGATCCTCTTACAAAAGAAAAAGCGACTCCGAAGACATTTGATTTGAACCTTTTAGAGGGAGAAGAAGATGAGGAAGATAAGCGTTTAACCTCTCTCACTCTTTCTCAGCGTATGGTGATGCAGCAACAACCGCATCAGCCTATGGTGATGCAGCAACAACACCATCCAATGGTGATTCCCTTTTGGGGACAAATTGCGGCGCCTCACATGATAAATAAACCCAATGACAATGAGTGGGTGAGAGCAGGTGCAGTGAAAAATATACTTCCTACAGTCAGCTCACAGACTAGTGTTTGTGGTTGGTCTTCCTCTACAGCAGTATCAAGCACTAAAGTCTCCCCTCATCCTTCAACAATTGAAAGAGAGACTCCGAGGACAGGGATTCAAGTCTCCCCTACTGATCCTTCAACAGTGGAAAGATCCACTCCAAGGACAGGCACTCAGGTCTCCCCTCCTGATCCTTCAACAATGCAAAGAGCTACTCGGAGGACATTTGATTTGAATCTTTCAGAAGGAGAGCAAGAAGAGGGTTCACCCTCTCTCACTCTCTCTCTTGCATTGGATTTTCACAGAAATTCCTCATGAACATGAAAATTGATTGATAGGGTTCAGATGAGGTCTAGTTTTGTTCCTGTTTGGATTTTGTTACATCTCACTCTCTTTTCTGCATACTTTTTAGATTTTAAGTGGAAATTGTCATGTGTTTTAGATTTTAAGTGGAACTTGTTTTTGGTATATTTATTCATTCATTACGGTTATATAGATTGAGGGACTATGCCCTCCTAATGTATACAGTGAGAGGAATTTATTTCTCTTCCCTGGGTATATTCATTCAAGGAGAAATTTTAAGTGGAACTTGTTTTTGGTATATTTATTCATTCATTACTGCTCATGTGTTTTAGATTTTAAGTGGAACTTGTTTTTGGGTATATTTATTCATTCATTACTGTTGTATAGATTGAGTCACTATGCTCTCTTGATGAATACACTAAGAGGAACTTACCTCTTTTACCACGCTATATTCATTTAACCTTCTTCTAGGCAGCAAAGCTTACCTATTTATTCTGTAACTAAATGAATGGATTGCACAATTTTTTTTTTTTTTTTATTATTATTATTATTATTAAATTCTAACTCTCAATGAGTTGTACAAATGTATTGTAATAGAAAAATTGTTATTATTAAATTGTAAGCAAATTATTTTTATAGACTATTTTAAGATGAATATGTCTTATAATATCAATATTTATACATTTATTTATGTCAGTTTCAGAAACTTTAATTTGTTTTTGATTTATTTATTTCAATTAGTTTTGCAAAATAACCTACTCTTGTATATACTTATTTTTTTTTTACTTAATTCAAATATTTTCTCAAAACTCAATGAATTTCTTATGCAAATTTATTATGCAATACTCAATGAGTAACCTGTATGGATATATGGTCATGAGAAAAATGATCATTAATCTGTCTTGAATTGTAGTGACTGTGATTTTAATATTGAATTCTTGCCATTCCTTCGCCTATATAATTTTAGTTTTTTATAATTTAGATTTTATCAATTAATTATATTTTTTTAATTAGTATATATCATTACATATTTAATTTTATTTATTCTTCTTATTTTATATTTTAAGATTTGTCTTATTATTTGTATTTTTTATTTCAAATAATTTATCTAATTTTATATATATATATATATATATATATATATATATATATATATATATATATATATATATATATATATATATATATTCAAAAGGAAAAAGTCAAATTTTCCAGGAGAAAAAGCTCAGATTTGATATTAGCATGTACAGAAAATAGTACACCATCAAAGTGCTTCAAGGACCACCTTCAAAACTACAAAAGTTACCAGTTAAGAAGTACATTGGTGGTTGAATATCAAAATTTTCTCTTAAACCTAGTCTGATGATAGCTTTACATATTTACTGCAAGTAGTTTTTTTAAATGAATTTTTTCTTTTTTTTTCCAAAGGATATATTTGTGAAGAGAGTAGGTATGTTTTTAATATTTCTTAAGATAAGTTGTAGAGAGAAATTGTTTATCATCTTTGTTACACAAAATATTGTCACCATGACTATTTGCAGTGAGTATGGGTCTATCATCACTCATACTCTCCTCCCTAAGCAAGGCTCAAACCTAAGCTCTTCACGTCAAGCTTTGAAAATGAGAGAAAGACATTAAAAATCAATAAAGCTTTAGTTCTGCACTTTCTCTTACTGTTACCTGCTACCTGCGGTCCCTCTGTCTCTAAAGGAGTGGGTGAGGACCCTTGTGAAAGTCAAAAGTTTGTTCTAAAAAACTCACTTTGGGTTAATTCTAGATGATTCTAGAAGGAATTTTGACGTGGATGGTTCGCTCTTAGGTGGTTCATGCATCCCAAAAGAGAAGGAGCTATCCCTTGATGAGAGGAGCTATGTCTTTGAAGGAGGGCTTTATCCCTTTGAAAGTGGACCCAATAACCTCCCTCCATTGCACTATAAATTAAGACATTGGGCTAGTTGCTACGGAGGTTAAATTAAGACATTGGGCTAGTTGCTACGGAGGTTAGAAGCTGAACATTTTTAACGGTAAATGCTGGTGGAATTGAGACTTCCTAGTTGAGCTTGAGAGGAGAGATCACATACCTTTTGGCTTCATTGGGAAGAGAGTGAAACTTGTCAAAGTAGAGGAGACTTCTTGTTGGACCCTGGGAGGAGCTTGTAGAGGATCAAGGCACATGTTGTAAAGTTCTTCTTTGATTTGAATTAATACAATCAGATTCATTTTTCTCAACAAATTGTCTTATGTGATTTGTTTCATGAATTCCTTGATCATCATGATAAGTATGCTTTATTATATTGGCTTTTCACGTGCTATTTAATTTGTGTGCTTATTTGTGTTTGGAGATTCTCTACAAGGGAGCTCATTTGGATCAACGGAGGGAGGCTTCCACAAACTTGCATTGGACCCAAGGTAGGCCTAAAACACTTGCTTGCCTTTATTTATAAACTGCATATTTAGAGAAAGATAGAAGTTGATTGGTTTGTTTGTCGCTAGATATCATTAGATAGTGGGGAGGTCGGTCTTGTCTGCAAGAATGACTCATTCCGTGTGACAAAATGGCGACTGCACTGGGGACTTGAATTTTTGATTTTTTCCTTTGATTTTACTTTGAGTTGAGAAACTGTGTCTTTGTTTCTAGTTTTTGGCTTGATGTGTGTGGGATTGGGTAGGTTTAGTAGATCTTGACTTATTTTTTGTTTTTCGTACTTTTGGGAGAGGACGGCACCCTCTGCTTGTAACACACTGTGGACATACCCACACTTTTGCTTTACACACAGAGAAGTACCGTAGTTGGGTATACTAGGGCTTGCGGACCCTGTCAAAATTTTGAAAAACTTCAGATTTTCTCTTTCAGTCACCTTAGGATTTGTTTATGTGTTTTCAGCCTCTGCCTAGATCTGCACGCTTTTTTGAGAAATTCTTAATTTGATTTCCTTTGGTCATTACTTGGAGGTTTGTCTCAGTATTTTCACAATTTTGCATCTTTTTGCTTTTGTTTTTTGCAAAAAAATTTCCCTTTTCTCCTAGAGTTTGAGTTTCTAGATGATTCTTTTGAACATACCTGGATGGATCATTTTCTTTGTCTGTTGTGTCTTCTTCTGCTGCTTCATTAGTTTCTTCTTCTATATCATTGTGATTTTATGTGGGAAAGAATTCATCATCATCATCCTCTTTTATTGATGTTACATTTTTGGATATGTGCATGCTTCATCAATCACCACATCAATGCATTCAACAATTTTCTGAAGTCTCTTATTGTAACATTTGTATCCTTTACTTCTAGATGAGTATCCAAGAAGTATTCCTTCATCTGCTCTAGCTTCAAACTTACCAATTTTTTCATCATTTTTTTGATGAAACATTTGCTTCCAAAAACTATAAAATGCTTTACAGTGGGAAGCTTACCATACAAAAGTTCATATGGAGTTTTATCAGTATTCACACGAACATGAGTCTTGTTGAGAATATTTACTACGGTATGTACAGCTTCACCCTAGTAGGTGTCAGGAGTTCCAAACTCATCAAGCATAGAATGAGCCATTCTTTGAAAAATTCTATTCATTCTTTCTTCTACGCTATTTTATTGAGGAGTTTTAACTACATAAAATTTTCTTTTTATGCCATGTTCTTCACATAAATCAAAGAATTCATCTGATATGTATTCTCCTCCTTGGACAGATCTGAGACATTTGATTTTTAGGTCCAACTCATTTTCAACTAATTCTTTGAAGATTTTAAATTTATCAAATTCTTTATCTTTGTGTTTCAATAAATTGATCGAGCACATTCTAGAAAAGTCATCAATGAATCATATATAGTATTGTTCTCCACGATGTGACTTTTTCCTTACTGGTCCACACAAATTATTATGTATAATTTCAAGAGGCTTACTTGTTCTTTGGCATTGAATTGAACTCTGGTTTCCTTACCGAATTGATATGACTTACATATGGTATTTTATAGTAGGGTGATGTAGGGTAGATCAAAAAAAGCTTTGAGCCTACTTGATTTGATTATTTGAGAGAAGATCAGATGTCCCAACCTTATATGCCATAACTAGTTTTCCTCTTCCTTACCTAGGTAAAATTGTTCTTGGCCACCTTTCAATATATACATATTGCTTACAGTTCTTATTCCTTTTATTATGGTCTTTCTTGTGTCAAGTTCATGAACCACACATTCTTTTGATAAGAACACCATGTCATTTTCTTGGTCACACATTTCACTAACATTCAAGAAGTTATTCTTTAATCCATCAACATACATAAAATTACTAGTTTTAACCTTTTCTTTTAGAAAAACGTAACCTTTACCCTCAATGACAGCACATGAGTCATTTCTGAAACTGACATTATTTTCTTTCTCTAAAGCATTGTATGAAATAAGTTTATCTTTATCACCTGTCTTGTGTTTTGAGCATCCACTATAAATGTACCATTGATTTTATTTTCCTTCTACAAGCAATTCTATGCCACAACTTTCATACTGTAACTCCTTCCTTTTCCGTACCTTCGAATTTGTTGATATTTTCCCCTTCTAAGATGTTGGATGTAATTTTCTCCTGTATTCAAATTATTCATGTCCAAAATTATTGCAAAATGTGTAGGAATTTACAGGGTAAGTTCCTCAGACATAACACCAAAGGACACCGCTCACAACCAGATCACAGATCAATACACCAGTATTTTAACGTGGTTAAAACCCTCAAACAGGGAAACAGTCCACGGCCTGAGCAAACGTGGCCACTTCAGGCAATTTATTAATAAAAGAATGAAAATTTACATATGCTTCTCTCATAGACGGATTACCCTACAAATGACCCTCCATGCGCTTTAAATAGAAATCATGGACCAATCGGGTGTCAAGCCACGGATCAAGTGAGGGTAATACCGCGGAGAGAATGAATCGTCGGATTACTACATATCGTGACCGTCAGATTGTAAGTTACCAAATGTACAAGGTAAAGAAACACACTTTAACTAACTCTATACCTAACTCTATACTATACCAAGTTGTACTTAACTATTTCCTATGTGTCGGAATATCCTAACATCCCCCCTTAAGAACAACTTGGGATAGGATTGAAGGATTTACAAATATGACACAATAGGAGAAGGAATGAGGCACTAGAGCCTATTCCCCCTTAGTGACAACTTCCTGAACTCCAACCATAAATCAAAGTTTAGTGAACTTCGCCTCTGTGAGAGCCTTTGTAAAGATGTCTACAACTTGATCATCTCTTGAACAATATTGCACTTCAAGAACATGGTCATGAATGAGCTTTCTGATGAAGTGCATGTCCAGTTCAATGTGTTTGTTGCGCTGATGTTGGACTGGGTCTTTGCATAGCTAAATGGCGCTTTGATTATCACACCAAAGCGTAGTTGGATGCTGCTACTGAAAGCCAAACTCTGACAGGATCTGACGAAGCCACAAGGCTTCCTTACTAGCTTCTGCGGCACCACGATATTCTGCTTCTGCTGAAGAAAGAGAAATGGCACCTTGTTTCTTGCAAGCCCATGTAATAGGTCCTGAACCAAGAGTGAACACATATCCTGCAGTAGACTTCCGATCATCAGGGTCACGAGCCCAATCGGAATCAGTGAAACCAACCAATAGAGGAGCTGCTTCGGCACTGTAATGAATCCCAAACTGAACTGTACCTCGAACATAACGAAGTATTCTTTTAGCTATTTTCCAATGACTTTCACGTGGGTTTTGCATAAACAGAGCTACAAGGCAAATGAAAAAGGAAAGGTCAGGTCAAGTATGGGTTAGATACAGAAGTTTTCCTACAAGTTGACGGTATAAGGTAGCATCAACTTCAGGAGAAGTACAAGTGACTGAAAGTTTGACTCTAGACTGGAAGGGAGAAGGGGCTGGCTTACAGTCTTCCATGTCAAAATGGCGTAGAATATCACAGGCATACTTGGATTGGGAAAGGTAAATACCCTCCTTGGATTGCAAGAATTGAAGACCGAGAAAATAATGTAAGTGTCCTAAGTCTGTCATTTCAAATTTCTTTTAAGGCTGGACTTCACATGGTTTATAAGGTTGGGATCACTACCGGTAAGGATAAGATCATCAACATAAAGAACAAGAATGATAAGAGACTTACCCACTTTCTTGGTGTAGACAGTATTGTCAGAATGACACCTAGAAAAGCGAGATTCTAAAAGAAAGCTATCCATTTTGGCATACCAAGCTCGAGGAGCTTGCTTGAGACCATAAAGGGATTTCTTAAGCCGACATACAAGGCTGGAGTCTATTTTTATGAAGCCAATGGGTTGTTCCATGTAGATTTCTTCATACAAGTCCCCATGCAATAAGGCAGATTTAACATCCATCTGATGGACTTCCCATTTGAACGAGGCAGCAAGGGAAAGAACAAGGCGGATAGAGTTCATTTTGGCAACAGGGGAGAAGGTTTCAGTGTAGTCAATGCCTTCAACATGTGAAAAACCCTTAGCAACAAGACGAGCTTTATGCTTATCAACTTTCCCATCTGGTCCATACTTGGTTCTGTAAACCCATTTGCATCTAACAAGTTTTCATCCCTTTGGTAGAGGAGCAAGATCCCATGTATCATTTGCCAATAATGAATGATATTCTTCATTCATAGCTACTTCCCAATCTGGATGGCCTGAAGCCTCTGCAAAGGTGTCAGGATCATAATTTACTAGAGCTTGAGCCAGTAAATAAGAGGCTCTGTCAAACTGAGAATGTGTGTGTCGCTGATCTGTAGGATCACCGGTAAGATCACCTGCTGCATCTCGACTAGCACAAACCCATTTTGGAAGTTGAGGAGCTGAAGGAGGATCCTGAGATGGTGGGGGAGGATTGTCATCCTCACTTTCATCATCTGAAGAAGAAATGTTTTCAAAAGTAGAAGAGATAGGGAGAGGTGGCACATCCGCCGGACTAAGCTCGCAGACCGATATATTTTCATCAAATTTTACATCTCTTCTAATGATAACATTTTTGGACTCAAATGGAATAAGTCTATAGCCTTTGGCATCTTCAGAATATCCAACAAAAGTACATTTTTCACTCTTAGGTTCTAAAGCTTTATGCTTTTCATCTGGAATATGGGCCCACGCTTCACTTCCAAAAACACGAAAGTGACTTACATCTGGTTTGATTGACCTCCATGCTTCTTCTGGAGTGATATTCTTTAAAGCCTTAGTAGGAGTGCGATTTATTATGTAATTTCCACAGTTAATTGCTTCTGCCCAAAAAGTAAGACCAAGTCCTTTAGATTGTAGCATACAATTAGCCATTTCCTTTAAGGTGCGATTCTTCCTTTCAGCTACACCATTTTGTTGTGGAGTATATAGAACAGTATGTTGCATTTGAATTCCATTCTCAGTGCAAAAGTTGAAGAATGTGTTTTTAACATATTCTCCGCCATTATCAGATCTTAGCTTAAGAATTTGATGTCCAGATTGTTTTTCAACAAAGGCCTTGAAGGCCAAAAATGTGTTAAATACTTCACTCTTGAGTTTTAAGAAGTATACCCAAGTGCGTCTGGAGAAATCATCAATGAAAGTTAAGAAATACTTGCAGCCAGAGAATGACACAACTGGAAGTGGACCACATAAATCACTATGCACAAGCTATAAAGGGGCTAAGGCATGCCAAGAGGCATGTTTTTCAAAACTGTCCCAATGATGTTTTCCGAGTACACATCCGGAACAAACATCATCTCTGCAAGATACCATAGGAAGACCTGTCACCATATTTTCTTTACATAGGTGCTGAAGGGAACGATAGTTTAAGTGACCAAATCGCTCATGCCAAAGTTTGCTCACTTCATCGTTATGAGAAACAAATACTGAGGGAAGATTTGATGACCCAAAGTTGTGAAACTTATACAACCTTGTAGAATCATCAGCAATGCCAGTAGCTAAAATCTGTTTAGGATCTCTTAGGTCCTTGATTACAACATCATGAGGTGAAAATTCAATGATTTTACCTTCACCTGAATGAGTTATCTGATATACAGATAGAAGGTTGCAGGATAAGGTTGGAACACATAATACATCATTAAACTGACCATTATCTAGATGAATAGTTCCAGTCCCTACAACACTAAGAGATCTATCATCACCAACATACATATTTTTGGTGTTACAATCATTTAAAGAAGAAAAAATGGCTTTGTTTTTGGCCATGTGATAAGTAGCTCCAGAATCAATGAGCCACTCATGAGAATGAGAAGAAGAAGATATATTTAGTGCATAGCCAGACCGAGATGCTTGAAAACCACATGCAGAAAGTGCCATTCCTGAAGATGAAGTTGAAGTTGAAGATTGCTCCAAATGGATGTTATGTTTCTTCATCGCTACTTCCAAGGCTTCCATCTTCTTAAAGCATTTGGATTCTAAGTGGCCATCTCGATTACAAAAGTTGCAATGTCTATCAGTCTTCTTCCATTTGTTTTTATTTGTCTTATCATTTTGTTGAAATGATTTTTCATTTTGAGGCTGAGATTGCTTAGGACCCTTGTTTGGTTTAGGACCATTCTTTTTAGGATATGACTTCTTAGGATTCTTTGAATTTGGTTGCTGTTGGGTGGCTAACGCTTTCTTGGAAGAGTTTCCAAGATTAAGAAGACCAAGTTGTAAGAGTTTTTATTGTTCTCTTATTAAAGAATCACAAAAAGAGTCAAAGGAAGGGGACTTGTAGTCTGTTCCTTGAGAAATGAAGGCTTCTCTTGTAGAATGGAAGGTGGAAACAAACACAGAGTAGGCTGGTCCCAACTTAGTAAGAATGGAATAGATAAGGTTACTATCTTCTTTCTTAAAACACCTCCCAAGAGATATCTAAGGTTCTTGAACTTGGACAAGAAATATTCAATGCAAGAAAAAATATTAGGATCCAATGTAAGCAACTCATTTTCAAGTTGATGGGCTCTAAGTTCATTTTTAATCCCAAAAACTTTATTGATTTGTTTCATTGCTTCATCAGGAGTATCAAGTTCCGCAATATGGAATCTAAGATCTGGAGAAATAGACATCCCTATCAATCCACGTGCTTGATCTTGCCTATTTTCCCATTTAGCAACCTTATCTTCATCCTTCAGTTTCTTTTCTTGGCCTGAGGCTATTCTGAAGAGACCTTTACTTCTAAGTAAATCTTCAATGTAGGACAACCATTGGAAGTAGTTGGTGCTGTCAAGGGTAACTTGGTATTGAATTTCCATTTCAATGGAAACTGAAGCTAAAGATGCTGAAAATAAGTGTTCCAATGGATAGATCTCGAAAAATTAGGCTGGTTTAAAAAAACGGCTCTGAAAATGGCTTCCGGATGAAGAAGTTATGGCTTTTTGAAAAAACATTGTTGAAGATGGCGACGAAGTGCGGGAATATGCAGAAATGAAAAATCCACCCTCACAAAAAGGAGATTTGAACCCAAGACCTCTACTCTCTTAAACTAGCTTTGAACCAGTTGAGCTATACAAAAAATTTGAGAGAGAGAGAGAGAGAGAGAGGGGGGGGGGGTGTTGATGCTTTGGGTTGCGTGCTTGCTTTGAGAAAGCTCTTTTTCCCTACAAAACAAAAAACACAAAACCCAACATGGACATACAAAAAAAACGAACCTTACGGCTCGAAGTTAGCTTTAGCCGAAAAAATAAATATTTTCAAAAATGAACCTTGCGGCTCAAAGTTAGCTTTAGCCGGAAACTAAATATTTTCCTCAATGTTTCTGATTTTCCGAGATCACACTAAGGCGCAGTGGAAAAGAGCATACGCATGAGAAAAATCCTTCCTTTCTGTTTCTGATTTGCCCAGATCGCACAAAGTCGCAGGGCAAAGAGCATACGCAAAAATGAAAGGTATAGATCTGGTAATAAAAAAAGGCTAAATAAACTGAAACTGAAATAAACAGAGAGAAAATAACTGTAAACTGCAAATAAACACTGTATACCTCCAGATCTTGAAAATGGCGCAGCTAGGGCTACCAGAAACCCTTTCGCGTGAAACGAAAGGGGTTCCTCACTGGAACAGATGCTCCCAACACAATAGAGCAGTCCTCTCGGCCCGAAAGTAGTCAGAAACAGTAGATCTGGGAAACAACAGTCGGATTCAGTTCTACCGGCTTCAAATTTGGATCACCAATGGACGCGGCCCTCAAATAGCTCCGATACCATGTAGGAATTTACAGGGTAAGTTCCTCAGACAGAAAACAAAAGGACACCGCTCACAACCAGATCACAGATCAATACACCAGTATTTTGACGTGGTTAAAACCCTCAAAGAGGGAAACAGTCCATGGCCTGAGCAAACGTGGCCACTTCAGGCAATTTATTAATAAAAGAATGAAAATTTACATATGCTTCTCTCATAGACGGATTACCCTACAAATGACCCTCCATGCGCTTTAAATAGAAATCATGGACCAATCGGGTGTCAAGCCACGGATCAAGTGTCGGTAATACCGAGGAGAGAATGAACTGTCAGATTACTACATATCGTGATTGTTGGATTATAAGTTACAAAATGTACAAGGTAAAGAAACACACTTTACCTAACTCTATACTAGACCAAGTTGTACTTAACTATTTCCTATGTGTCGGAATATCCTAATAAAATGAGCATTCAATTTGATCTTTAAGAGGTGAGAAGTCATTATATGTGTTCTTCTTGACTCCTAACTCATTCCTTTGTTTTCTTGCTTCTCTAGTCATGATGGTTTTGTATGCAACACATTGAGCAACCTTATGACCAAAATTATGACATGAGAAACATTGTCCATTAAAGAAGAAATTTATGTGATCATAGAATCTTCTAGTGTTGTTTACATTTTAACTGGTGCTTCTGTTGTTTTCCGTCCTTGGATTAGAGTGAACATGATTTACCTTTGGAATGTCTTTATTATTTTGTTGATTCAAGCTTTACTGACTATTTTTTGTTGCATCTAGATAGCTTCGGGTGGTGGTTGAATACTTTTCTCTTCGAGATGTTTTTCCAGTGTATCCAAGACATGTCTTCATAAGAGGAGAACATTGTGCCTTGATAATTTCATCTAAGGTTTTAGATCCTTTAGCAAATCTTAGATTCAAAGTTTTTATTTTATCAAGTTCCTTTTTTAGTCTTACTCCTTTTTGGGACAGGGTCACCTAAGGTCAATTTTTGGTGCTAAAAGCCCAAGTTTTGGGGGAAAAGCCCAATTTGGGGCTAAAAGCCTAAGTTTTTTTATGTAAAGTGTAAAGTCTCCGCAATTTGTAGTTCCGGATGGTGTAGATGTAAAGTTTCATAAAGGGTTCTACCCTTCTGTTTATGTAAGTTGTGTCAACTTTAGAAGATCTACCCATGTTCCACAGACCATGGGATTGTATAGAAACGAGAGTCTTAGAAGAGTCTAAGGAAGTTTATTCATTGATGAAGATAAAATTAATGGGTCATTAGCAAAAATAGCAAAGAGTCTTAGAGTAGAAGAGAGGCTCTACAGCTGTGTGCACAGAGGCCTAGAGTAGAGTTCGCAGTTGTGTGTGCAGACCCCTACAGCTGAGTGCGCAGGGTAGTTTGAGTCTGTAAGACGATTTGAAGCATTAATAAAGAAGATTACTCTGGAAATACCTGTGTTTGATCTATTTACTTCTGTTATGAATGAATTCGGTTATGTTATGACGAATATTGAGTTTATGATTTAATGCTATATTAATGAGCGAATCTATATGTTTTACATTGTTATATGAATGCGAGTAATAATATCTGCTTACGCGAAGAATATCTTAATGCATGCTAAGGATATCAGACACTTAAACTGATCTAGATAATAAAAGACTTAGGATTAATTACAGAGGTGCGTAAGTGATTGATTCGCCTATTTAGGGTCCACAAAAGAAAATCGTAGACCTTCGAGAAGTTCTAGAGGATGGAAAGAGGAAGTTATATCAATAAGCCTCAACGGCTTATCAATCTGTGCGAAGGTAGATAAAGGGTACAAAATGACATCATAACCATCTCTAGGTGCGAAAACTTGGTTCTAGGATTCCCCCATACTGCTTTGGGTGAGACTTCAGTCTGCACTCTATGGATTGATGTCAAAAGGGCCAGTAGTGTAGGGATTTTCTTGGCTAACTTAACATTGAACCTGGGTCAGGGCCCATTAAGAAAACAAATGGTTCTGTTCTCAGGACCGGGATCTGCATAAAGATATGTGTGATGTCACATCACTGTGTTATCGGGAAATCTAGTGTCTATGCAGAGCTGCTAGTCCCACTAAGGCTGGTAGCTACCTTAGAAACAAACAAACTAAAACCACTTTTGTTTTCCTTTATAAAAAGTAGATAAGAGGGGAACAAAGGAGACCAACCTCTATCTTGCACTTGGTTCCTTGCTTGATTCCTCTCCCTTCTGATAGATCTTTGCCACTCGCTTCCTCATCTACCCAGCTTCAAAGAGCACCTGTAGAATCAAAGCAGCATAACACTATCCAAGAACAGAGATCTACTATCATAAACAATATTGGACCAGATATATATTGACCACACAGATGCATATACCATCAATCATACAAGAATGTGGAGGAAAACTTGAATAGCTTTATTAATAATCAAGAATAAGAAAGAGGATTACAACCAATTGTTCTGACCCAGCGTCATCCTCTCAGCAAGAAAGCCCTTCTTCACCTCATGAAAAGCTTAGATCACCCAACACTATGATGTTACACCAAGAAACCAACAACACTTCCTTATTGGATACAAAATTCCAGCCTCTGGATCTCTGGGATGAGGGATGCATATATAGATGTTTGCAAGGGGGGTGAGTCAGCTTTTGAGATTTGATTAGTGTCCTGTTGGGTCCCTATCATATTACTGATTACCCCATTACTATTGTAGTTATACCCCTTATTTATATTGTTGTGCCCCTATTACCCCATATTGTTATTTCTGTGCCCCATAGAATCCTTCTATTGTTATTTTTGTGGCTTTATATTATTATTGTTAGGTCGGCTGGATTATGTTGTGACTCCTTAGACTCCTATATATAGAAAGGAGGTTTTGTCATTTGAATCATCCAAGAATTGTTCATTTATGTAATGTAAAGGAGGTTGCCCCCTCGAAGAGGTTGAATTCTAAGGCGTTGATCTATCTTTTCTATCTTTTCTTGAGCTGGTTTTATAACATTTGGTATCAGAGCTTTGGATTCTAGGGTTTCGCTTTTCCAAACAGGTCATCGTGGCATTTTCGCTATAACTTTTTTCTGTGACGTTTTAGAAGTCGCAAAAAAAATCCATTTGAGAAGAAATCGCGTTGAACCTTGGGTTCGAATTTTAGAGCTTTTCGCGCGATATTTGCGGAGATATGATCTGAGGAAGTTTGTCATTTTTCAGACTCCTGAATTACATTCAAAACAGGTGACCTGGGGAAAATTGTCATTACTTTCTCTCTGGGGATCGGATTGAAATTTCGTAAGAAGGTAAAGAAAGAGGACCGACTGTAGTTTCTTGTATGCATCTTTCAGATCCAAAGATCGAAACAGTGACTCGTGGCATGTCGTACAAGTTCGCTCTACTGAACTAGTCTATAATCAAGTCACTGTGGGAGATTTCGCATAACTCTTCCTTGGAGAATCCAATTTGGGTCAGACTTGTGGCATTGGAAAGAGGACACAGAGGGCTACTGTAGGTCACAAATTCAGAAATATATGATTGAAAAGTACACAAATACATCAGAGGCAATATTGAGCTCCTACAAAGTGAAAAAAAGTGTGTAGATTTTCTTAAATTTTTTCTTAAGCTTGGTTTGAAAATTTATTTTGAAGGAATTCAAAGGGCATAATAGAGCATTATTATTGGTAACTGATGCCCCGAGGAAAGAAAATGCAAACACATAGTAAGGAACCTAAAAGCTCTAGCATGACTCATGAAGAAGAAGAAGAAATGCTATATGATATATCAAAATTACAAGAACAAGTGCAACGAGTGTCACTTGCACAAAAAGCAACAGAATCTAAAATGGATGGTTTAAGGAAAGATGTAGAAGCTCAGATGGATGGTTTAAAGAAAGGTGTAGAAGCTAAGATGGATGGCATGGAAGCTAAGGTGAATGGCATGAATGCTAAAATTGATGGCATGGATGATAAGATGGAAGAATTGAAGATAAATATGAATGAGTTGCTACAAGAAATGGTTACTAAGGGTGAAAGGGCACTAAAGGAAACTCATGATGAGAACAAAAGAAATGTTAATCATGATTCCATAGACTCTAATGTTGGATCAAAGACTCACCATGTTCCAAAAATCGATATGCGGAAGTTTGATGGCAAGGATCCTGCCACATGGATATTACAGATGGAGCAATTCTTCGATCTCAATAATGTGCAAAACGCGCAAAAGGTACGTATGGAAACTGTATATTTCGAACCAAATAAGTTTGTATGGTATCAATGGCTTTGTTCTCGTAAACAATTTATCACTTGCGCAATTTTTACGGAAGAATTGATAGCACATTATGAGGATACAAAAAGCAACACTTTTTTTAGCCAATTGATAAGTCTCAAACAAAAGGGTTCAATAATGGAGCACATTGAGGAGTTCCAAAAATTGAACATAAGGGTAAAAGATATTCCAGAGGAGCATAGGATTGATGTGTTCATAGGGTCTTTAAAGGATAATATCCAACATGATGTTCACCTTTGGGAACCTGGTTCATTAGAGAAGGCATTCAGGTTAGCAAGAAAAATGGAAAGAAAAATTATGGCAACTAGGAAGCATACCACTCACAACTATAAAGACGGAAGTGTTGTTGCCCCTAGTCATCCACAACCTACAAGGTTGACACCACAACAATTGGAAGAAAAAATAGCAAAAGGGCTTTATTACAGTTGTGATAGCAAATACACAAAAGGTCATAAGTGTGCTGAGAAGAAATTATTCTACATAGATTGTGCAGAGGAAGAAGAAAAGGAGCAAGAAAGGTCAAAAGAAGAGGATATACTCTAGGAACAAAGCCTAGATGAAGAAAAAATAAATCCGACCATATCTTGTAATGCATTGGTGGGAATTACCACTCCTCAAACCATCAAGATAGAAGGACAAATCAAGAAGAAAAAGGTAATAGTGTTGATTGATTCAGGAACCACCCACAATTTTATTCATTGTAGGGTAGCAAAAGAATTGAATTGCTTCCTATATCCAACACCAGAGTGTCAAGTGATGATTGCAAATGGAGGAACAATAAATTGCTCTGGAAAGTGCCATAATATCAATCTATCCATGGGAGAATATGTATTGACTAGCCCAATGCTTTCTATTCCAATGGGAGGTGCTGATGTTGTACTAGGAGTCCAATGGCTACAATCCTTGGTTACAATAGCTTTTAATTTTCAAGAACTTTTCATCAAATTTTCTACGGAAGGCAAGGAAGTTGAATTAAGGGGTATTGCAGGGAAACCAGGAAAGATAATCAGCTCTAATGGCATGACTAAGCTTCTAAAAAAGGAGCAAAGAGGTGTAATTGCACAATTATGTTCGCTAGATGTTTCCACATTGGAATCATCTATTTCTCCAGATCTCCAAAAAGTCCTGGACAATCATTCCAAGGTATTTGAGACTCCCAAAGGTCTCCCACCTATGCGTGATCATGATCATGCTATTCATCTGATTCCAGGAAGTGTTCCTCCAAACATCAGGCCGTATAGATATCCCTATGTCCAAAAAAGTGAAATTGAACGTATGGTTGCAGAAATGCTTGAGGCTGGTATAATTCAACCGAGTCAAAGTTCTTTCTTAGCTCCAGTAGTATTGGTGCACAAGAAGGATGGATCATGGTGCATGTGTCCGAATTATAGGGAGCTCAACAAGCTCACTATTAAAGATAAGTTCCCCATTCCTATCATTGATGAATTACTGGATGAATTGCATGGATCAATTTACTTCACCAAGTTGGATCTTCGTTCGGGATATCATCAAATCAGAATGAAGATTGAGACATTCCGAAAACGACATTTAGAAATCATGAGGGTAATTATGAATTTTTGGTCATGCCTTTTGGCCTTACCAATGCACCTTCAACATTTCAAGGTTTGACGAATTCAATTTTCAGACCATCCCTTAGAAAAATTGTGTTAGTATTTTTTGATGATATACTAATCTACAGCAAGTCTTGGAAGGATCATGTTGAACATGTTGATAGGGTGCTACAACTATTGGAGGAGAAACAATTATATGCAAAAAGATCCAAATGTTTCTTTGGAGTCCAGGAGGTGGAATATTTGGGTCATACTGTATCTCATGAAGGAGTTAAGGTAGACCCTAGCAAAATTAAAGCCATTAAGGAATGGAAAATCCCCACATCCATAAAGCATCTGCGAGGATTTCTTGGGTTGACAGGGTATTATCGCAAGTTTGTTAAGAATTATGGGAGAATAGCAGCACCTCTAACAACATTATTGAAGAAAGATTCATTTTCATGGACTCCGGAAGCAACAAAGGCCTTTGAACATCTTAAAGAGGCAATGTGCCAAGCACCGGTCTTCGCTACACCAGACTTCACAAAAACCTTTATTGTGGAATGTGATGCTTCAGGAAATGGAATTTGTTCTGTTCTAATGCAAGATGAAAGACCCATTGCTTTTGAAAGTCGTCCAATCAAGGAAAAGTTTTTAAGCAAAGCTATTTATGAGAAGGAAATGTTGGCAATACTCCATGCACTTAAGAAATGGCGACCCTACCTAATGGGAAGGCACTTCAAGGTAAAAACGGATCATGATAGCCTTAAATACTTTTGAGAACAAAGATTATCCTCTGAAGAGCAACAAAAGTGGGTCACAAAGATGTTGGGTTATGACTTTGAAATCATCTACAAAAAGGGGAAACAAAATGTGGTGGTAGATGCACTCTCAAGAAAGGATGAGGATGTGGAAGCATTGTTGTGTGACATTTCTATTATCCAACCAGATTGGATAAACGAAGCAAGGGACGAATGGAAGAATGACGAAGAAGTGTGGGCACTTATTCAAAAGTTACAACAAGATTCCAGTACTTCTGATACATTTAGCTGGCAAAATGATTCGTTATGGTACAAAGATCGCTTATACCTCTGTAAGAATTCCCAGCTAAAACAAAAGATTCTTATGGAATTGCACACTTCTCCCTTAGGAGGGCACTCAAGATTTTTAAAAACTTACCACAGGGTTAAGAAGGAATTTTTTTGGGATGGTATTAAATTATATATTCAAATGTTTGTGGCGGAATGTTTGGTTTTCCAACAAAATAAAGTTGAAACAATTAAGACACTGGGTCTATTACAACCTTTATCCATTCCAAGCCAACGTTGGGAGGAGGTTTCAATGGATTTTATCACAAGTTTACCCAAGTCTGAGGGAAAGAGTGTCATCATGGTGGTAGTTGACAAACTTACCAAGTATGCACACTTTTGTGCATTATCACATCCATTTAAATCCAATACAGTTTCTACTGCATTTATGGAAACAGTTCAAAAACTACATGGAAACCCAAAGATTATTGTAAGTGACAGAGATCCCATTTTCACTGGAAATTTTTGGACAAAATTATTTTCTTGTCTTGGTACTCAGTTAGCTCACAGCTCATCTTATCATCCTCAATCTGATGGGCAAACTGAGATAGTAAACAAATGTTTGGAAGGATATCTTCATTGCTTTGTATCTGATAAACAGACACAATGGTTCAAATGGTTGCCTCTGGCTGAATGGTGGTATAACACTTCCTTCCATACAACAACAAAAATGACCCCATTTATGGCACTTTATGGGTATCAACCACCATCCATCACATCATATTTAAGAGAAAATTCTAAGGTTCAGGCAGTGGAACATCACATCAAACATCAACAACAAGTCCTCCAACTCTTAAAGGATAACCTCGTGTTGGCACAAAATAGAATGAAACAACAGGCAGATCAACATCTAGTGAAAGAAGTTTTGATGTAGGTGATTGGGTATTCCTACGGCTACAACCATATAAGCAAATGTCCCTAAAGCAAGCTAAGAAGGATAATAAATTATCACCAAAGTATTATGGTCCATACAAGGTGTTGCAAAAGATTGGTACTATGGCATACAAATTGGAGCTTCCTGCAGCTTCTCGATTGCACCCAGTTTTCCATGTTTCATGTTTAAAGAAGGTTATAGGCCACAAGCTCCCAATTCAAACAATATTGCCAGAACTTGACGAGGAAGGAAAAAATATATTGGAACCGGAAGCAGTCACATAAACAAGAACTCGACAGCTACGAAATCGATCAATTTCAGAGTATCTTATCAAGTGGAAGAACTTATCCG
Organism: Pinus tabuliformis; assembly: GCA_031772625.1. Lineage (NCBI taxonomy): Eukaryota > Viridiplantae > Streptophyta > Pinopsida > Pinales > Pinaceae > Pinus > Pinus tabuliformis. The sequence goes on along the minus strand of CM062805.1, from coordinate 61,738,239 downwards.
CTGAAGATTCCACATGGGAGGATGAGAATTTTATGCAGAAGTATCCAGAACTACTCAAGCTTTGAGGAAAACACTTTTTTGAAGGAGAGGGGCATGTTGGGTCCCTAAAATACTAGTGATTACCCCATTACTATTGTAGTTATACCCCTTATTTATATTGTTGTGCCCCTATTACCCCCATATTGTTATTTCTGTGCCCCATAGAATCCCTCTATTGTTATTTTTGTGGCTTTATATTATTATTGTTAGGTCGGCTGGATTATATTGTGACTCCTTAGACTCCTATATATAGAAAGGAGGTTTTATCATTTGAATCATCCAATAATTGTTCATTTATGTAATGTAAAGGAGGTTGCCCCCTCGAAGAGGCTGAATTCTAAGGAGTTGATCTATCTTTTCTATCTTTTCTTGAGTTGGTTTTATAACATGTCCTCTCTCTAATAGTTCTTGATTCCACTTGGAGATTGATGATCTCTTACTCATCCCTGGGCGAATGCAGAGAGGAAAGTGTCACAGGAGAAGTTTCTAGAAGACTCCATGATCCTCCACCTCACAGATTGAGCCTGCCATTGGTCCGCTCTCGCCCATCACACCCCATAGAAGGGTTTTTCAGTATGCATCGCACCTCCCCTGTGCATTTAGGTGGGATGCAACACACTTAAACCATGGAGCTGGTGAGATGGTCTAGTTTTGACCAGTTCTGAGTAGGCTTTCATGGAGAACTTTTGGGAGATGATTTAATCAGCTGACGTTGTTCTTTTAGGGGTTGGAACAAAACTTTTAGGGACTTAAGAGCCCTTACTTTATGGAAATTTATGATTGGGGTTGCAGTGCCCAAAAATGTCTATAACAATTGCCCCCTAAAGCACGAGGTCGTTAATCTTTTGATGTCGGGTGAAATGCTTTATCATGAGGATCTGAAGTTTTTTCGAGTTGGAAGGTGTTGAGGGCCCTAAAATCGGGTCAACAACAAGGGGGATACCCACCCGGTCGGGAACCTGGTTGGCGGCTCCGTGCCCGTTTGGTGTAGCAGGTCCAACTGGGGATAACGGGACCAACTTCCCGTTCTAAGGGGGGGTGTGTGTGTGTAGAGTTTGGTGATGTGTGTGTGTGTAAGATTTGATAATGAAAATATGGAATTATTTCTAAGCTAATCTAGTTCTAAATTCTGAGACTAAACTCTATACTACTTTAATCTATCAAGAACAACACATCTAATCTACGCTAACCCGGGATAGAACTTTTTCCATTATGCGATCTAGAAAGATTTCACACAATAACTGGTAATGAAGATTATTCAGCTATCATGAGAATATAAATCAATTTAGATGAACCATCCTGCATAAGAAGTTAAACAAAACGGTTGTGAACAGCATATCGCATAATCAGTTATTCATGTATTAAGCATAAATCAATGACTCCACCGTACAGAAGTGCCAAATGGTAGTCTACTCATTCATACGTTAACCTATAAACAACATCAGCTGTATATTACTCTAAGAATACAAGCAGAAACTCGTCAAGAGATAAAAGTACCATTTATGACTAACATTATACTCGCAGACCTGAAGCAATAATGATCTATTTCTACTTACTTCTAATGCCTACTAAGAGTACAGAAGTGCAACATCAGTAGCAGGTATTAAAATGCAAACATAAATAAATCTTGATCCATCCATTCATCAAAAACCCCCTCCGAGAGTGCAGAAGTGCATGTTCTGAGGACAAGTTTTTTGACAAATTTCCAGACCCTTCTCCAATGCAACGAGAAGGGTTAAATACTACTAACCGACTAATTTTAATTACACAAATTTAGGGAACGGCTTCAAATTACCGCCCTTTTACTAAAACAAATTTATTTCTAAAAACTGAATCTAATTTCTAACCATTTCTGTATCTGCTCCTTAGTGTTGTAAGCGATGCGTTGTTCGCCGTGACAGAGTCGGCTGCTTGTCCTTTCCTTTTGTTTAAGCTTGAAAATTAGAAATAACAAGAGCTGGCACCTCTTTCTGGCAAACTAGAAGATATTTTTGAAAGTTTTCTTCTGGAGGAGTGTCTTCACGGCGTGTATACTTAGTACAACTCAGATTTCTTTCAAACTGATTGTGTTGTTTCTATTTCGGTTTCCGGCCGTGCGAATGACTCAATGAGCTGGGGATTTTGTTGCCTGAACGATTTCCTCAATTGAAACTTGTTTCCATTCTTTGTTCCAGGCTTTTTTGAGACGTCTTTCCCCTTAAGCGTTTTTCTTTTTTCTTTACCCAATTTGGGATTCAGGATCTTTCATAAACGCTTTGCTTTTGTGCGCCTTTGACTCGGAGTCCTAGATAGCCTATTTCCATCAGCATTTGTTGAGTGATACTCTGGGATCCGCGGTCCTGTTGTATGCGGTATCCATCTGCGACGTCATCTCCTCTCTGTTCTTCTAGTTCTGGCGCTTTTCCTTAGATGTTTCCTGCATATAGATTTATATCAGTTGCTGACTTATAGTTCATGTAAATGAAAAGAGACAGAAGAAAAGATTGACATGAAAGCAATTAAGTTCTAATGAATGCATAATCATGTCACCCATTATGACTTGACTCTTCGAAAAACGCAACATAATCATCTTGGGATACACAGGCGTACAATCATTAATTTCCCGTAAGGTGCGCGCCTAACTTTAGGCTCCCAGATCATGCCGAGGAATGCCTGCGATGATTGGCTTCTGCGATTTGCATCGCAGCATCGAAGATTGCGAGGTAAATAGGTGGCATCGCAGCGATTGATAGTCTCATTTGTCGCACACCATAGATCGCAGGTCGCAATATCGCAAGGTCGCAGATCGCACATCGCAATATCGCAAGGTCGCAAGGTTTTTCGCTTTGTCACTTTGTGCTGCTTATGCGACATTGCGATGTGCGACGTCGCATATCGGCCGTCGGCTGTTCTTTAGGTTCTCCTCTTTTGAGCGCCTTTGATGCACGCGATGCGATGGGTTCTCGCGTCGCTCTTCCTTGGTGTGTTTGTGTGCTTTGGGAAAGCGCTCCTTTTTCCTTTGCGACGCGATATAGCTCTTAGGGAGTTGATACAAAAGATTTTTTTTAAAACAAAAAATATTTTTTGGATTTTTTGGTTAAGGGTCCCCCTTTGCTTGATGTTATTACTAATATCAAACAAAGAGGGGGGTTGTTTGTGACCACAACAATGGCGATTCACTGTGAAGAACCAGTTATCTCTGCATTTCTATTGACCGTTCACTTCCGAAACAACAAAAAAATTTTATATGTCTAAATTTTGTTATGGACAGATAGAGTAGATTGTCCCTCACCTTGTTGGCGATATTTTGTTTCAACCTTTTTTATATCTCAATTTCTTGCTTCCTCAGGTTTCTTCTTGCATTTGCATCAGACATTACTTGGTCTTGATAAAAGATAAAATAAGGTCTTCTCTGCGTACTGGCTTAAAAGTATGCTCATTTGTCGTAGGTAGAGCCTCTGCTACCCGCAAGCGTCCATAGCCTCGATAGGGTTACCATGTTATCCAGCAATGATCCTTTTTCCTGCTTGAGGTTACTCGCAACATTCCAGAGAAAAATCCTTTCTTATCACACTTTTCATTTTTTAATTCTCTAAAGAACAATGTCTTGGTTTGGTGGCCAAATTATGACACAGTCATTCACCTGATTTACACTTTTGCTGAACAAGCCGGCTCGTGATGAGACCTCTTGTCTTTTGATTGCAACAATCTTAAGTCGTTGCCCTGTTTTGATAGACAGTATTGGCAAAGTCAGCAAGTTATAATATCTGTGATCATGATAAGCCAGCTCGTGATGAGACCTCTTATTCTTTGAGATATAGTGTTTTGTTTGGATTGTTTCTCTGGACGCTGTAGTTTCCTTCTAGCAGGGAGGAAGTCATTGTTTTTCCTTAAGAAAGCTCTGGAGGACAATAATAGAGTTTTTGAAAACAACAGCTTTGCAGAGAATGCTTATTTTATTATTGATGATACCCTTCATGGTGCTGATACAAAACAATTCTTTTACCAGAGGTTGCTTTTGTCAAAAAATTTTTTTTTTTAGAGGTCGAAACGAGTATCGTAATCAAAGTGAAGTTAACTCTATTTGTGAATAATAAAATTAAGCTTTTCAAAAAAAAAAATTCTATTTGTACAAGCGAAATCAAAATCTGATAGAGAATTGGCGTGCTCTTTCATGAATCCTTTTTAAATGATCATCTACAACGGGTTTTATTCATAAAAGAGAAAAACAAAACAAAATAAAAACTAAAAACTAAATCTATCCTACAAAAATTAGAAGATTTCTCTTCTATAGAAAATATAATTTAAGAATCAGTCCATTAACAGGTAAAGAATCTCTCCTTCCTGCCAGATCCTGCAACACGAATGTGGATGGGCCTACGACTTCCACAATTTGAAAAGGGCCAAGCCACAGCTTCTGAAATTTCGTATGTTTGCCCTTTTCTTCATGAGCCTTATCCCATTTCAAAACTAAATCACCCATCTGAAAGTTTTTTCTGGTTATGATGGCTGAGTCAAAAGAAGATTTTATTAGCGCTTGGTGATGAGCATGGGTTTTCCTAGCTTGTTCTCTTTGTTCTTCTAGTTTGATTATTTCCATTTGTCTTAATTGTAAAGAGGAAGTAGATACTTCATCGATATATTGCACTAAAGACAAAGAGGGAATGACTAGGTGAGTTGGAAGAACCACTTCTCTCCCATAAACTAAATTAAAGGGAGAAGTGCCGATTGAAGCTTTCTTTGGGATTCTATCTGCCCATAAAGCATTTGCCAGCGCTTTGTGCCAATTCCTTTGGTTTTGGTCGACTGTTCTTTTGATAATTCTGATTAGGTTCTTGTTTGTTGATTCAGCCAATCCATTACCTTGCGGATAGTAGTTGGAAGAATATTTCAGTTTGAAACCTCTTTTAAGCGCAAACTCAGTCATAGTATTTCCAGAAAAATATGAAGCGTTATCAAACATTATTGCTGTTGGCAATCCAAACCTAGTGATGATAAATTGATCTATGAATTCAATAATATTTTCAGAATGAACTGTCTTGAGAGGAACTGCTTCTACCCATTTGGTAAAATAATCAGTTGCCGTAAGGATATACTTATGCTGCTTAGAAGAGTGAGGAACGATCTCACCTATTATGTCCAAGCCCCATTGACTGAATGGTTGGTCGATGATGACTGGTTGTAGCGGCATGGCAGGTTTCCTTTGTCTTCCTGCAGCAGTCTGGCAGACTTGGCATCTTCTCACGTGATTGTATGAATCTTTGAACAGTGTGGGCCAATAATATCCTGCACACAAGATTTTATGTGCAGTTGCATCTCTGGCATAGTGTCCGCCCGCTGGTCCGTCATGGAGTTCCTGCAAAACCTTTTCGGCTTCAGTTTTCTCAAGACACCTAAGAAGCATAGAATCATAATTCCTTTTAAACAAGACATCATTTACGAGCTGGTATTGTTTAGCTTTTAATCTCAGAGCTCTTTTCTTGGTATGATCCAGACGTGATGGAGCATACCCATTCTTAAGAAAATAAATGGTGTCAGCATATGATGATTCTGCATCGTTTAGGCTTACCTTGTACGCTTGTACCTCTTCATATGAGTTCTCCGGGATTTGCGATGCTCCGGCTAACATCTTGCAGAAGCCTTGACCTCTTACGATGTTTGTTGGTTTGATCTCAAGATCATATTCTTGTAAAGCGGTAATCCAATTAGCTCTCTTTTCACCCACGTCTTTCTGCACTAAAAGGTTTCTTACCGCCGGAAACGGTACTACGACTTTAGTGTGGGCTTTAAGCAAGAAAGGTCTGAAATATTTGATCGCTTTGAAAACAGCGTATTCTTGTTTCTCTACATCTGAGTAATTAATTTCAGCACCTTGTAAGTTTGAGCTGAAGAATGCGATTGGAGATTCCGCTTTCTCTTGATTTGTTTGGGTCAAAATCGCGGCATAGGATTTCTCTGAGGCAAAAGTGTATAAGGTAAAAGATTCTGAAAAATTTGGGGTGGCCAAAGATGGAGCATTGATGATAGCTTGTTTGATTAAGTTGAACGCTTCGTGCTCCTCTAGACCCCATTTGAAATTTGAATTCTTTTTTATCATATTTTGTAAAGGAGAAATAATACGTGAAAAATCCGGGACAAATCTTTTGACAAAATTGATCTGTCCAAGGAAGGATTGCATGGCCTTCTTGTTATGGGGTATGGATATTTTGGAAATTTCCTTGATTCTGTCAGGTTCTATATGAATATCAGATTTCGACACTATGAATCCGAGCAATTTTCCTTCGCTTAACGCAAAGAAACATTTCTTTGGGTTGAGCGAAATCCCATACCTCAAGCATCTTTGAAAGATTTGCTTCAAATCTTTAAGGTGGTTGTTTCGTTTTTTGGAGTACACTGTTATATCATCCAGGTAAATCACCACTGATTTATTGACTAACCCTTTAAATGCGATGTCCAAGGCTCTCTGAAAGGTAGCTCCGGCATTGATCAGACCAAATGGCATCTTCCGATATGCATAAGTGCCCCATTTGGTTCGGAACGTAGTCTTTAACTAATCATCGGGATGCACCAGTACTTGATTGTATCCTGAAAATCCATCCAGGAATGACATTAATTCTGAGCCTGCTACCGCCTGTAATATTTGCTCCATAGGTGGGAGGGGAAAGTTATCTTTCTGACAGGCTTTGTTGAGATTTCGGAAATCGATACAGATTCTAATGTCTCCGTTTTTCTTCCTAACGGGCACCATATTGGATACCCATTTAGAATGCCTTACGGGGAAAATTATTCTGGCTCTCAACAACTTATTAAGCTCAGTTTTTATCTGATTTTCTAGGTTAGGGTGTATTTTTCTGAGCTTCTGCTGGATAGGTTTTTCATGGCCAGTCATAGGGATAACATGTTGAATGATAGAAGTTTTGTATGTTTTTAGTTCATCGTAATTCCAGGAAAAAACGTTTTTGTATTGTCTCAGAAGACGGATATATGCTGATTTCTCTTCAGGGGCTAGGCCGTGACCTAGGTTAACGTTTTGAGGCTTCTGATCAGTCCCTAGGTTTACTAATTCATAGTTCAGGGTAGAATTGCAAAGTTTAGCATTGGCGGACCTTTTAAACCGACTTTTCAAATCATATAAATCTTCTAGCTTGACCACCGATTTCGGTATAGCATTGTCGGAGCCATTTTGCTGTATTTGATGATCATGATGGTCTTCGTCGATTATCTGATTTGAGTAGGATTCTTTAGAAGTAAGGAAATTCACGATGTCAGGATCATCATTGAACACTCTCCAATTGGTGATATTGTCAAGGATGGATGGTCTAAAGATTAATTCTATTGAAAACCTATCAGGACTAAAATCTTCAGAAGGGATAAGTCTAGAGGCTACGTTGGCTAACAGGTCTGCGCTTGCATTTTGAATTCTTGGAATTGACGAGATGTTGAATGCTACGAAATGTGCAGTGAGATCTTGAACTAATGATTGATAATGCTTTAAATGACTTGACAGGCAATGTATGGTGTTACGTACCTATTTTACGACGATCTCTGAATCTCCAAAGACTTGAAGATACTTAACATTCAATCCGATTGCTTTGTATAGGCCTTGAACCAAGGCTTCGTACTCCGCTGTGTTGTTCGTGCAATCGAACTCAAGTCTGCATGTGAGCATAGTCTTATTCCTGTCTGGGTTAATCAGAACGCATCCTGCTCCTACCCCCTCATTGGATTTTGATCCGTCAAAATATAATTTCCAAAATAAAGATGTATTTACAGAATTATCTAAAAAACTAAAACATTTTGAGTCATCAGTTTGGGAGAAATTTTCAACTTGGGACAAAACTGAATTCTCTAAGTATGGTGAAATATGAGCATTGAAATTACCTAGGAAAGAATCTATTGCGTAATTGCCTACAATGCTGCTATTGTACGTTATGGCCTCATTTTCTCCTTCCAGTTCTGTCACTATGTATTTTTGGTGCAATTCTCGTTCAACCTTTATCTGATTTGGTTTACCATTGTATGGTAGCCACATGTGCGACCAATCGGTTGAAAAATATCCGTGGAGTTTTTCCGACCAATCCCTGCTAAGAATCAAACCATAGAATTCAGGGATATCAGCTACTAGAATGTCGATAACCTGACACACTTTTGGGTTAGACGACAATCTTATGGTCACCTGATTGAGTTCACCAATCACTTCGACTTGGGATCGATCAAGTCGAACTATACGTACCGTGGATTTTTGAGGTTGCACATTCAATTTGGCACATATTGACCTGGGTAAAATGTTCATTGAAGCACCAGAATCGACCAAGAAATTGTGCACGTTTTTGTTGAAGATTTCATATGTGAGAAGAAAAGGAGGAGTATGAGATCTTGATCTTCCTCCAATCAAGGCGATGTCATTTGGATCAATTTTATTGATCGTGTTGGTTGGAGGCCTTCCCAGATTGTGGGAAGCTACAGCTGTAGGTAAAGATGTAGTAGGCACAGCATGTAATTCTTTCATCATTATTTTCTGCTGGTGTTTCAATTTACTCAAATTCATACATAGTGATATTAGCCCTAGTCTTCTTCATGTCATCAATGATGTTATACTCCATTTCATCCGACACTATTAGTGTTCTTGATGGAGGCTTTTGATCAGATTGGATTAGGCTAATCTGGGTCGCTTTAGCAGTTGTCTTTTTTGTTGCGACCTTTTCTTTTGCTGCAGGGCTTGCGCCCTTTTGTTTTGGGGTAGTTAGGGGAGGATCAAGTTGATTTCTGCTTCTCATGTTAACAGGAAATGCTTCTTGATCCTCTTCTTGTGGGAGGATGAAGTCCCACATTCCTTGTAGTTCTACGACCTCTTCCTCGTCGGTCTTCCCTTCAGTGGTATTCTCTTCTTCTTCGTCTTCTTCAGATTCAACCTTTGAGACAACACTAGGTGGTCTTACCTCCATGGGAGGGTTTCTTTTAAAAGTCATAAAGGGCTTTTTCGAAGAAGTCTCTGCTACTTGTTTCTTAATATCAATCATCTCATTTGACATGGCTTTCAACACTTTTTGTAATCCTTCCAAATCGAAAGGATCTTTTGTTTGCTTCTTCTTGGTGTCTTCTTTGAAAGAGATCTTCTTAGATTTGCGTTCTTCTATAGCGGATCTCTTTTCTAGGGCTACCACGTGTTTTTCTACTGCTAATGCTTCTGTCAAGTTTTCAACTAAGGTGGTCTTGTTTGCCCTATCTACGAAGATAGCCAAGTTTGGAGGTAAAGCCGTGATGTACCATTCACATCTTACTTCCTCACTGGGTTGTGAGGCAGTGGGAATTTTGTTGAGGATCTTATTGAACCTTAAGTTAAAATCTTTAATGGGTTCTCTAGCCTCAGCCTTAAGATTAGATAGGTCATTGATCAATGTCGTCGTGGATCTGTCATCACTAAACTTGGTGAGGAACTGGCTTTGAAAAATGTCCCAGCTTGTGATGGATCCGGAAGGTAACGAAAAGTACCATGACCCGGCTGTTCCTTGCATTGTATAAGGGAAAAGCTGGACAACAGCGTCTTTGTTAGTGACTCCGTTGAGATTAACGGAAAGCATGAAATTATTGATATGTTCCTCGGCTAGCATTCCTGCTTCCGGATTGAATTTAGGCAGCCATTTCTTAGGATGGGCCGATATAGGGCTCAGGGATGGAGGCATTAAAACCGCCCCAGGATTGTTCCATGGAGACTGAGCCATCGTTGAGCTGCTAGTAAATGGAAGTGCAGAAGACGATCCCTGATGCTGAGAAGATGAAGATATTAAGATCTTTGATGTTTGAAGAGGAAGGTTTGTAGAAGATGGGTGAGTGAGTTGGAATGAAAGAGTGGGTGGTTGACTTCGCGGTGAGGGAGTTGATATGGACGAAGTGGATGAAGGAGTCTGACTGTCAGACTCTAGTGGTGTTTTCCTTGCTCTTTTCCTGGTGGGGAGAGGGAGTTCACTTGGTTGTATGCCAAATTTTTCACTCTTTGATCTGGTAAGGGGATGAGCAGGGTTATACTGCGAAGTCACGCTGCTTTTAGATTTATCAGACTTCTGGTTAAAAATAGAGAATCCCTGGAGTTTATGAATCAAAGTTCGAATTTCAGGGGGATCAATGATAGATTGGTCTGATATGTTCGAATGTGTAGCAGTGGTAGGTACTCGAGCGACTTCAAATTCCGGGTTTAACCTTGTTGGAGAAGTCGAGGGAGTTGATGAGGGTGTATTACTCTCAGAATGGTATTTTGATATTTCTTTATGTGCCATTCATAGTTCGTGCCCTCCTTCTAGCGCCAAATATGTCGAGGGCCCTGAAATCGGGTCAACAACAAGGGGGATACCCACCCAGTCGGGAACCTGGTTGGCGGCTCCGTGCCCGTTTGGTGTAGCGGGTCCGACTGGGGATAACAGGACCAACTTCCCGTTCTAAGGGGGGGTCTGTGTGTGTGTGTAAGATTTGATAATGAAAATATGGAATTATATCTAAGCTAATATAGTTCTAAATTCTGAGACTAAACTCTATACTACTTTAATCTATCAAGAACAACACATCTAATCTACGCTAACCCGGGATAGAACTTTTTCCATTATGCGATCTAGAAAGATTTCACACAATAACTGGTAATGAAGATTATTCAGCTATCATGAGAATATAAATCAATTTAGATGAACCATCCCGCATAAGAAGTTAAACAAAACGGTTGTGAATAGCATATCGCATAATCAGTTATTCATGTATTAAGCATAAATCAATGACTCCACCGTACAGAAGTGCCAAATGGTAGTCTACTCATTCATACGTTAACCTATAAACAACATCAGTTGTATATTACTCTAAGAATACAAGCAGAAACTCGTCAAGAGATAAAAGTACCATTTATGACTAACTTTATACTCGCAGACCTGAAGCAATAATGATCTATTTCTACTTACTTCTAATGCCTACTAAGAGTACAGAAGTGCAACATCAGTAGCAGGTATTAAAATTCAAACATAAATAAATCTTGATCCGTCCATTCATCAAAAACCCCCTCCGAGGATGCAGAAGTGCATGTTCTGAGGACAAGTTTTTTGACAAATTTCCAGACCCTTCTCCAATGCAACGAGAAGGGTTAAATACTACTAACCGACTAATTTTAATTACACAAATTTAGGGAACGGCTTCAAATGACCGCCCTTTTACTAAAACAAATTTATTTCTAAAAACTGAATCTAATTTCTAACCATTTCTGTATCTGCTCCTTAGTGCTATAAGCGATGCGCTGTTCGCCGTGACAGAGTCGGTTGCTTGTCCTTTCCTTTTGTTTAAGCTTGAAAATTAGAAATAACAAGATCTGGCACCTCTTTCTGGCAAACTAGAAGATATTTTTGAAAGTGTTCTTCTGGGGGAGTGTCTTCACGGCGTGTATACTTAGTACAACTCAGATTTCTTTCAAACTGATTGTGTTGTTGCTATTTCGGTTTCCGGCCGTGCGAATGACTCAATGAGCTGGGGATTTTGTTGCCTGAACGATTTCCTCAATTGAAACTTGTTTCCATTCTTTGTTCCAGGCTTTTCTGAGACGTCTTTCCCCTTAAGCATTTTTCTTTTTGCTTTACCCAATTTGGGATTCAAGATCTTTCATAAACGCTTTGCTATTGTGCGCCTTTGACTCTGAGTCCTAGAAAAGATTGACATGAAAGCAATTAAGTTCTAATGAATGCATAATCATGTCACCCATTATGACTTGACTCTTCGAAAAACGCAACATAATCATCTTGGGATACACAGGCGTACAATCATTAATTTCCCGTAAGGTGCGCGCCTAACTTTAGTCTCCCAGATCATGCCGAGGAATGCCTGCGATGATTGGCTTCTGCGATTTGCATCGCAGCATCGAAGATTGCGAGGTAAATAGGTGGAATCGCAGCGATTGATAGTCTCATTTGTCGCACACCATAGATCGCAGGTCGCAATATCGCAAGGTCGCAAGGTTTTTCGCTTTGTCACTTTGTGCTGCTTATAAGACATTGCGATGTGCGACGTCGCATATCGGCCGTTGGCTGTTCTTTAGGTTCTCCTCTTTTGAGCACCTTTGATGCACGCGATGCGATGGGTTCTCGCGTCGCTCTTCCTTGGTGTGTTTGTGCGCTTTGGGAAAGCACTCCTTTTTCCTTTGCGACGCGATATAGCTCTTAGGGAGTTGATACAAAAGATTTTTTTTCAAACAAAAAATATTTTTTGGATTTTTTGGTTAAGGGTCCCCCTTTGCTTGATGTTATTACTAATATCAAACAAAGAGGGGGGTTGTTGGTGACCACAACAGAAGGTGACCTGTAATAAGATACAATACAACACATTATCTTCATTATATTTTCATGATCTAGCTGAGGCGGGCATTCCCATGCTCAGCTTTATAATTTCATTTTCATGTACATAAGACAGAAAATCGTCTGAGTGCAGACTGATGATTCTGGTAGAGCCATCATCCCTTGGATTGGATGATTATTTATCCAACAATGATGTACATTTGATGTCTTTATCTTCTTGAATATATATCGCAGCCCGAATGTATGAAACTAGATCCGGGGTCTTCAATCTCGTTCGATCTTCACCCAAAGCACAAGTCGGTCCATTTGAGAGATGTTTTGGAGTCGAACATGGAAATACATCGCTTGATTACCAGCCAATGATGTAAGCTGTTAACAAGTGCGAGAGGAATCACCGATAATCATGATGACCCTCAAGGTACTACAGTACAACTCACGTGGTGTGAATAAGGGACTTGGCGTCGAACACCACGCAAAATCTTTCGGTCGAAGGCCATTGATGTAAACCTATCGCCGGAAGTGAGAAACTTGCCATTGAGGCATGCAAGCTTCAAAGTACTGAAAGGGATGTTCCTAGATCGACTTCCTGGATAATGAGCTGATGTTGACAAGAATCGATCCTTCATAGGAGGGCCTTAGTGAATCCAACATCAATGACATGGAATGGAGCAAATGATTTTAATGGAGGTGAAAACGATTTGATGACATAAGGTTCAGGGTGGCGGTCATGAAAGAATGGAGCGTAAATGTATTGCAGTGGATGAGACACAGGTGAATTCTCCACGTGACTTCTCTTGAACATATCGGCAACATTGACATGATGGATTGGTAGCCAAATATGGATGGTGTGATGGACCAATGGTGATATGAACAGTGAACAGAACAACCCAACCTGACTCGGATGTGGAGTGAAAGTGTCATGTTCAAGAGTGACTTGCTACCAATAAAGTTTCTTCAAGTTTTCTTCCCAATTTTTCCCCAGTCATTGCTGACCAGTACCTCTTTATTTTTTTCAAGCTTGAGGAGGATAACATATGCTTGTTCTATAATTTTCCCTTCGGGCAAACCCATTGCTATGTTTTAACGAGTCTAGCGATAGTGAAACTCGTTCTTGTCTGTATGGACAAGTTTGTCGCTATTTGGTTTTAACGAGTTTAATGACAAAGATAACTCAGTCCTTTTCAATTTTAGAGAGTCTGAAAAGGGACGTAAAGAAAACTCCAATAATCCTTTTTCGTCATATAATCCCTTGAGTCGGAAAAAGTATAAAATAATACAAAAGGGATGAATTTTTGGTAATTTTAACGAGCTGAACAAAACAAGCGTTCGATATTTTTGTGTAATAATCCCTCAAGTCCAAAAAGATTAAAATCTAAAGGAGGTATAGCACTTGAAGTCACTTTAACGAGCTGGAGAGGCCAATTTCTCGGCAATCTTTTCATATTTTACGAGTCAAATGGAAATAGCTTAAAGGAGACTTGTTTTTTGAGGAACGAGTGATAAATTCAGGTAGCAGCTAATTCCAGGTAAGGTTTGGAATTTTCCAATAACGGCAGTGTCACAAGGATGGCTAACAAGATCACTCTTCGCAGCTGTTACTCAAAAAGGGTAAACAATCAAATGGAGGTGAATGATCGGCCAATACAGAGTGGAGGTGACGATGAGAACACGACCAAGGCTTCAAAGGCTGATGATAATGCATTCACGATGGTTATTTACCGAAAATCGGTTCATTTGTTAATAAATGAGCTTAAACTCTGGGGGAAACATTTGCTCATTGCTTATTTTTATTTTTTAACGAGCTTGAATTCCACGTTAAAACTGCTCGATTGAGTCGTATAATAAGGATGTCTCATTTAAAATGGAATTTTTTCAAAGGTTTGCTCCCATCCTTTCTTTATGCAAGTTAGGAAACGACCAATCCTACGAGTTTAAAGGGTTAGAGGACCTACAAATTTAAAAAATAAATGTTCTCTCTTTGCTTGCATGCCAAAAGGTTTGCATGCCCCCAAGTATAGCGAAAATTTTTCAAGTTACAAAAGATTGTTCTATCTGTACTGCAGACAAAACACTTCCTCGACGATGTCTACTGAAATAAACAAAGGTGAGTGGCGCAACTGGCTCCACTCACATAACTTTGATGAAGGAATCTTATTCCATTCTAATCTCATAAACCAATCATATATCCTTCACTGAAACCTACCCTATACCCAAGGTTTTCCTGTTGAAACAGACCAGGGTGCATGCCCCCTGGGTTTCAGTCACGTCCTCCGAATCACTCGCGCTCATCAGGTGGACGGACTGGGGATTGATGAGACATTCCTTGCGTGAAAAGGCCATTTAGGGATGGTATTTGACTATTTTCTATTTGTGAACCAGGGAATGAAAGTTGGTCTACGAGCTTGACCACTCTTCCTTCATGCGGAAAACACATTACTCTAAAGAGTGAGGAGACAATGGCTCCCACGCAATAAATATAGTCACGTCCAAGGAGTAGATTATAATCCAAGGGTCCTTGGACTACCATTACGTTCATGTGAACAGTTTTCCTTCTCAATGTTATCGGCACATTGGGAAGTATCCCTAACGGTCGACTGGTTCCTTTATCAAAGCCTGTTAGATTTCTCATTTCAGGCAAAAGCGATGGCGAACCAAGCGCTTTCCAAGCAGTTGAGGAAAGGATACTCGCAGAAGCACCTTCATCTATGATGCTACCGGCCATGACCATTCTATATATTTGAGCAATGATTCGAAATGGTACACTAGCCGGTAAACGGGGTCTGCCTAGTAGATTCCAATCGAAGGAAACAACTAGGTTGCTTGGAGGTGGGACCGAATAGACAGTTGGATATGAATCTAACGAACTTCCTTCCTGCGGTAAAGGAATGGGTAGACTGCCCCCGTCTTCATCGAAGTCTGTTCTTATGAAGAGAGCTTGAACGGTGTCATTCTTGTTCTCTCCGTTGACTGTATCATCCAAAGATGGACCTTCTGAAGGTAAGACTGGGTCAACTACCGCCTCGACCTTTTGAATTTCATCTGGTGTGGATTCAGAGGGTTCATATTCAATGATAGATGCTTCAGCTGACCACAATGGCGTGTCAGCCATATTTTCAACTAGTGATGGACTCGGCAAGAGTTTCTTATATCCAGGAGGAAGCCGTAACACTGAAATCGGACGGTCGTCCAAAACTCTTTTAGCCCCGTCTAAGAAAGGACAATGGTGGATGGCGTGATCGCCTTCACACAGTTTACAAGGAAATTTACATTTTCCTTTTTGTCCAGGGGCTTCACTTTCACTAGTTGACGGTGTATTTTCGACATAATCGTCAGAGGTTGATGACATCGGATTGTGCAAACGAGGAGACCAATCCCTTAAGATCTAAGGGATGCAAGGACAATCTCGATGATAGTGGTCTCCTTTGCAAATGACACATGGTGACTTAGGCCTGGACGGTGCAGTGTGTGGATTTTCGCTAGACGATGCCTGGTTTCCCCTTTTCACCTTTGGCTCCTTCTTCTTCTTCTCTTTCTTCTTCTTCTCCTTATTCTTCTCAGTTACTTGATTTTTGGCTTTACCAGCTTCATCAAGCGAAGAGGAAGGAGGAGAGTGATAATTGGACGAAGTAGAAGGTTTGGGGGTAACTCTGGTATCGTTAGTTGCTGACCTGATTGTTCAGGAATCATGGTGTTCTGAACGACAGAGGTCGAGAAGAGCCATACGGGCAGGCCGATTGTCAATCCTAGAAGCGACAATGTGGCCATATGGGGTGCACCAACATCTCCCCAAGAAGAGAAAGGACTAGGATTTCCTCCAAGTGGAAATCCTTGGTTGGTGGACTCCATTTTTCTCAAACTAAGACCAAGGTAGGAAAGGTGATGTTTATTCCAATTAAAATAAATTTTAGACGCTTTGACACAACTTTTTTTTTCAATTTTTAAGAGTCAAGAGAAAACAAAATATGACTCTAGTCGCCTTTGATTTTTAATGAGTTTGAAGTGACAAGTGCTCAGATGGACCTTTTCCTTTAAGGTGTCTTAAAAGGAATGAAAGAGACAACTTTGGAAATCTAGACAGAGGGATTACCAAACCAATCACAAAACTGTAGAATACTTTTTATGGTACAGCAGTCAATCTTCCCAAATGTTGTGTTCAGTGCATTGCGATCGATAGGGTAGCAGAAACAGCTTCCTATGGATAAAGGATAAAGCCTATTGTGGTCTCCCAATATATACTCGATGGTACGTGGGAGCAAAATTCCGTACTAGCACTTATCGTCTCAAAGTAGAGGAACCACCCAACCAGTAACGAAAACAAAAATTACCATGCTTTACGACGCTGGAATACATCTCTAGCCTAGACTTCTAAATGTTGTGCGTTAGGTTCCAAAGCATTTTTAGATTCATTAAATTTATTTTACAGTTGATCTTGCTTAATAAATTTGTCTTTCAGGTTCACCACGTGATGTAGATATACAATTCCTAAAATTCAATCTAAGATGATAAACAATCGTTTAATCTTCTTTTTGCAATGAAAATCCTAGCTACTAAGGAAAGAGAGACAATATTCTTTCAACATAGAGCAGAGAGCACACACTATATGCACTGTCCTAAATCAAACCAACAAACAGTCTAAATGCAAATGCACATGCATGTATTTGTTTTCAGCCTTCTTAATGTGTGAATGATAAAAATAAAGATAACCACAAATCTGAATTATTTTTCAAAGCGACATTACTAACAAGTTTGTTTTCAAGACAAAATGAAGACAATGATGACACTTTTTTATTTGGAATTGAAAAATTGCTTTTGACACTTGAGAAACTATTAATTCAAATCAAATACAAGAGTAACAGTGTAATTGACTATCAAGAACAATAGGATTCTCTTCTATGACTGAAAACGACACTTGCAACACTTTCAAATCAAGAAACGACAGTTCAATTACGCTACTTCTTTGTAAAAGGGAACTGAAAATGGCTCACAATACATAAAAACATTTACAGTTCTTTGCACAATGGAGGTGGAATAATGGCAAGGAAGGGGGTTTCCAACAGCGTTATACTGACTACAGATAGCAAAACTCCTATATAGAGCCGAAAAGAGTGAAAAAACCAAAGTTTGGAGGCAAAATTAACCCTTTCTGATCAGCGCACCTGTTACACAGGATTCCAGTATGCATCCCACCTACAACATATGGAAAGTGTGATGCATACTGATATCCTTGAAGAGAGGGTGCGATGGTACAGTGCGAGACTTTTGATCCAGTTCTTGATCACAGTTTGCAGCACAGTTCAGGGATTTTGGCCGAGTAAGTGGTAATCAGTAAATAAACCATAGGGGTAGATCTAAGGAGATTACTAGAGCCACCAGAAGGGAAATTAGAGAGCTTGTAAATTGATTGTTCAGTTCATAAACAAAACCCAGAGATAGACTGAAGCAACATTGATCTACTTTGCACTTGCATAGCAAATGTAGTTCGAAGGCTAGCTGGCTTGACTTCAGGCTTCGTCTGTAAGTTTATAAAGCAAACAAATATAGACAAACAAACAATCTATTCGCTCCCCAGTGGAGTCTCCATTTTGTTATCAGGAAATCTAGTGTCTATGCAGAGCTGGTAGTCCCACTAAGGCGGGTAGCTACCTTAGAAACAAACAAACTAAAACCACTTTCGTTTTCCTTTATAAAAGGTAGATAAGAGGGGAACAAAGGAGACCAACCTCTGTCTTGCGCTTGGTTCCTTGCTTGATTCCTCTCCCTTCTGATAGATCTTTGCCACTCGCTTCCTCATCTACCCAGCTTCAAAGAGCACTTATAGAATCAAAGCAGCATAACACTATCCAAGAACAGAGATCTACTATCATAAACAATATAGGACCAGATATATATTGACCACACAGATGCATATACCATCAATCATACAAGAATGTGGAGGAAAACTTGAATAGCTTTATTAATAATCAAGAATAGCAAACAGGATTATAACCAATTGTTCTGACCCAGCGTCATCCTCTCAGCAAGAAAGCCCTTCTTCACCTCATGAAAATCTTAGATCACCCAACACTATGATGTTACACCAAGAAACCAGCAGCACTTCCTTACAAGATACAAAATTCGAGCCTCTGGATCTCTGGGATGAGGGATCCATATATAGATGTTTGCAATGGGGGTGAGTCAGCTTTTGAGATTTGATTAGTGTCCTCTCTCTGATAGTTCTTGATTCCACTTGGAGATTGATGATCTCTTACTCATCCCTGGGCGAATGCAGAGAGGCAAGTGTCACAAGAGAAGTTTCTGGAATATTCCATGATCCTCCACCTCACAGATTGACCCTGCCATTTGTCCACTCTTGCCCACCGCACCCCATAGAAGGGCTTTTCAGTATGCATTGCACCTCTCGTGTGAATTTAGGTGGGATGCAGCGCTCTTTGACCATGGATTAGGTGAGATGGTCCAGTTTTCACCAGTTTTGAGTAGTTTTTCATGGAGAACTTATGGGAGATGATGTAATCAGCTGACCTTGTTCTTTTAGGGGTTGGAATAGCACTTTTAGGGACTTAAGAGCCCTTGGTTTATGTACATTTATGATTGGGGTTGCAGTGCCCAAAAAATTTCTATAACACACTGGAATCCAACTAAGAAGGAAATTGAAGATTGATTGGATAGGAAGATCCATGAATTTGTGGCATAAGAGAACAGGACCCGCGATTGATGAAAGAATAGTGGTTGGATAGGTATTTGTACACATAGATACACAAAATTTTCTTTGGTTCCTTCCCATTCGAATTATATGAGTGGATTGCTAAATTGGCAGATGGCCAAGGAAGGTGGAGGCTTGACAGTCCCGTTAGAGTCGGCCTTGTCAGTCCTCTGTCAGAGATCAAAACTCTTTTTGCATTTCATTTTTAGGTGTCTCGCTCGATTCACTCAGTTGCATTCCGCTAGGGGCATGCCATAATCTGACGGAAGGGTCTTGTCAGTCATTTCTCCTCATGCCTTATCCTGCTGGTTTAGATCTGTTTGTCAAATCATTTTAAAGGTCATTTACAGTCCTGTTCTAATCTCTTGGTCAGAAAAGAGTTATTAGGTCTAGGGTTTAATGCCAGCAGGCCAGAGGGAGGATCAAAATAAGTTTTATCACAAAATTCCATTGCTATATTGCTTGATCATGACTTTTCTTCAAAACCCTATTTTGAAGAAAGTCGTCATTTTGTTCTTTGTAATAAATTCCATGTACATTTTTCAAGTTTCCAGTTGTCAAAATCTTCAGGCAACCTTGGTCACCTTGCCAGGTTTCAGCAGCTCCTATCCCTGCAAGAATCAACCAAAAAGCCATCGTTTCAGCCAAAAAACAAATCAAAATGAAGAAATGCCAATTTTGACGTGAGTAAATCAAAGCTATGACTTGATATACATATTTCTATGTTTATTCATGCTATTTGCACTCAAGGAGTCGATTGAGGCCAGAGGAGAGGGAAAAATTATGAATTTTCAAGCTATGACTGTGCTTAGTGTGTGCGCGGCGCATTGGAGGAGCGCGGCGCATTGAGCACCTCTATGATGTGCATTTTTATATGGGCGCGGCGCACTGGGCGTGCCGCGTGACGTATACAGCCAGAGGCCTAAAAAATGCCTGAAACCTATTCGAATCGCTCAAATGGACTTCGTGGCAGAACATGGAAGGTATGAACCACTATACTAGAGATCATGGGCAGCTAGGTGAATACAGGCCACTTGGAAATATAGGAAATGAAAGCACATCAATTCTCTTGCGTGGATAGTGAGATAAGGGGGTAATAGAATGTCAATTGCAAATTTATTAAGCTTTAATTGGGCTATTCCTCATGTTTAAATCGCAAAATGAAAACTTAAATTTCTTGGTATTGGATCAATCTTGCATAGTTCAGCTGTCAGACAAATGATGGAGGAGTGAATTTTGTGTTTAAGAGCCGAAATTTTGCATTGAAGGTGTGTGCGACGCATTGGAGAAAGGCGCGGCACATAGGCACGACGCGACACATAGAGAAGTTTGCCGCAGTGTAAATTTGTTCTGGCATGGCCCATCCACAGCGCACGGTGCACTGGGTGTGCGCGCGGTGCACAGAACCTCTAAGCCCGAAATTCATCACTGCTTCCCAATTTTTTTTTTTTTAACGAATCAACTCTTTTACTCCAAATAAATAAAATCATCTTGCACATGATTAGACTGATTAGAGTCTTCTGTTGAAGGTCCTGATTTTGGAGCATCTTCTCATGCTGGGCAGTCTGATCATGATGGTCTGAAAGCGGTTATCTTGGCCATTTTCAAGCGCTACACGTAATATGGTGTCATAATATTAGTAAATCAATCTCAGGATCATTGTTTTGGTTAACTCTCAAAAATGTATGGAAGGTTACTCTCAGTCCATTATAATGCTAGTAATTGCAGATTGTTTCATACGAGTCTGTTTGTTTTGATTTATATGCATTTATGGTTGTCGCAGGAAAGGTTTCCCAAGGGGGCTTTGGATACATTGGAGCCACTTAAAGTAATTCAGTTTGTTGCTTCTATGAGCAAGAGGGATCATAACACAATTGGGAGAAAAGGCCGAACGGAAAAGCATATGATAAAAATCTTCAACGTCAAACAACCATCAGTCCAAATCCTTCTGCTGTGCAAACATTCAGTTGACAGATGGACAAATGGGATGGTTGGATAGCCACAGTTGTTGTCCTCTTGCGTTCATTCACTGCCAATCATGCCCAAGTCATCATAAATGCTCATAAGTTATTATTGCCAGAACCTGGGAACTTCGTGATAATCACGAAGGAGTTGTCTCTGATATTGCCTGTTGTGATCAGGACAGAGAGAATAAAAGTTTATGTCAATCCAAGAAATTTTGTTTGGACGTTATCTTCCCGCTGGACTGAGTTATGGAGATTGGCACCTCGGCATGAAAATTTCAAAATTATCCTCAAAGTGGGTAACCGCAGTTCCCCACTCATTTTCTTCTCAGTTGTTTTCCTTTCGTCAAGAAGAGAAGGTACCAAGTTTTCCAGCGATTGAGACAGACAAGACAACCAGTGCTACTTTTAGAATAATAGAGCTTGTTCCAAAGACACGTAGTGACGAGTGCGGAATAGGCACAACAACTTTAGTGGTTGATTTTGTGGGAAGTGATATCTATCTAGAATCCTTTTCCTTCCCTGGAATGTTGGTTGCTCATAATGGTATTAAAAATATTGTATCTATAATACACCGACCTCAGCTTATCATTGGATACAAGGATCATTGTTCATTGGGTATGCAAAAGCTACTCTTTTAAACCGATACTTTGACAGAGGTATGAAGGACGCTTAATCATGTTCTTTAATGACACGAATTCTGCTAAACAATGAATTGGTTAAAAATACTCTAAATGATTTGGATAAAATCGTTATCCAAGGAGAAGGACCCATATATACTTCAAATTTAAATGCAACAGAAGTGCAACAGGAACCAGTAAAGGATCTTCATTAAAGGCGAAATATTATTTAAAAGCCACTTTTATAGAAAATTGGTTTTATTCAAATGAGAAGGTGAAAAGTCAAAACCAAATGCCTAAATTTAGAACGAAGAATATCTACCACCGCAAAGAGATAGGAACGGTTTGCCTATTTTGTCCTCATTCACAATTTCATGGGATCCATGCTACATTTTTTTTTCCTTTTAATTGGTCACCAGATAAAAACAAGATGTAACACTGCTCTTTTTCAGAATAGGTGGTTGGCTTTCCAACGTTTATTAGTTAATGATTTAACAACTCCCCATTTGTGTCGATCTATTTTCCCACAGATTGATTCTATATTGAAAAATCATTTGTAAAAGGTTGGAGTTTCTTTGAGAGGTAGAAGAAATCGGCACTTCACTGTACAGTTTTAGCAGAGAATTAATGAAATGATACAGCTCTGATTTATGAGATTCAAGTGGTATGAGTCTAGCATATGTTCTTCTTACTGTTTCATGAGTATCTTGTTATGTCTACAGTTCATTCATAATCGTTTCCAGTTGAATGTTTTTAAGTAAGAAAGGTAGAATCCAATTATTGCTCTGCCTGGGAAAAACATTCATCCTCTGTGTGTCTTCTTCTGTCTGAAAAGGATTCATTATATATGCCCTTTTTAGCTTCTCAACAGTTTGTCCACTCCATATTATTTCAGTTTGATTGCTAAACCTCATGCCTATCTTGCCTCACGAAATAATCTGTGTATTTGATTTAATTTCTCATCTCAAGCTGTTCTTTGTCCCATGCAACCCACGAAATTCAGTCATTTATTAAACTATATTTTTCATATCTATTTACTGGCCTAAAATCAGTATTCATTTTGAGTCATCTCAAACCATATTGTTTATTTTTACTAAGCGTGACCCAGAGAGAGCCCTCTCCTATTCTGGTAGGGATAGCTACCAGACTGAGCATGGTTTTTGGTTATCCTGAATTTTGCCTTCCTTCATCCTAAGGTAGATTTAGGCTCTAACAGGTGCGATAGTGCAGACCCCAGAGTTAGTACGGAGAATGGAAGCTTCTGAAGATAATATCACATGCACTGTCAATCATTGGCTGGATCATATCATAGAAGGATTTGTGATAGAGTTCACGGTTGATATGTTAGTTAGATACAGTGAATCAGAGCGATGCTTCTCAAAGGACCATAAGGTAAGTATTTAAGGTCTTTGAATACTTAGATTAAAATTCTCTTGTGTGAAAAGTGGTTTATGCAATTACCTTGATGTTTGGAGCTATGCGAAGTGGAAAGTTATTCAGGGATAGAAAGGGAACAAGACCTGAATATGGCCCGTTGATTGAGTCTCCTCTGAGTGATGATGAAGAAGCAGCATAGGCTTCTCTGTAGAGAATTGTCCAATTAATAAGGCGAGGATTCCCACGAATACCCCATCCACCCACACCACCTCCTCCACATACACCTTCGACCATACTGCCACCACCTCCACCACCATTCAATATAGTGAATTTAGTAAAATTTTCTATTTTCAAGGGCTTGGGGAACGAGGACCCGGACCAGTTTTGGTTTGTCACAAAGGCTATGTGGGAAGCTTAGGGCATTACAGATGATTAGATGAAGAAAGTGATGTTGGCTACTGCTTTACAGGAATGTGTGCTAACATGGTACATTAAATACTGCATTGATAACCTGATGGTTGCATTGGTAGACATTCAGTCTGTGCTGAATAAGGAATTCAGTAGGCCCAAGTTTGAAGTGCAATCGATCATTGGATTCAAGGAGATTATGATGAAGCGTAGCGAGACACCCTGGGAGCTGGATCAGAGATCGAAATGCAAGATTCATGAAGCTAACATGAATCTTATGGATGGGCATCACCGCGAGTGCTTTATGGCTTCGCTCTTGCCCCATCTGAGGGTTTATTTATCACATCAAAAGATTTGGACCTAGGCAGAGGTCCTAGAAATTACAATGAGTCTACATGAGATGCCAATTCAAGATGTTGCTTTGGGAGTTCAGCAGATTCACACGGATTTGCAGAACCTTTTCCTAGAATTCCAAAGTCTGAAGAAGGATAGAGTAGCTCGGCTACAGGTGTGCAAAGAGGTTTTGGGTTTGAAGCGTAAGGTTCAAGGGCATGATAAAGATCATTGCCCTGTCTTCGTGAATTATGTTTCAAGAGGAAGGATGATGCCTATGATACCAGAAGCTCAAGCAGGGCCAAGTGCAGGGCCCATGCTGTGGTGTGTTATTTGTCAGGTAGGTGGGAAACATGCGACAGATAATTTCCATGAAATTTGTACAGACACTGCAATAGTTCTTTTGAAACTTCTTCCAATCAGTAGGTCATAATGAGGGAAATTATCGTAGTTATGAGTTAATGATGGAAAGAAAACCCACATATCGAATGCAGACAGAAGCTTTACCTCCAGATCAAGGCACTAGGGGGCCACGAGGAGGATATTAGGAGCGCGGATGAGGCCGAGGTGGAGAAGTAGCAGTGAGAGGTCGAGGGCAAATTATCTACTACAATTGTGGAGTTCTGGAACACTTTGCATGAGAATGCATGAACATGACGCGCCTGTCACACCTATATTTCACTCAGTTTGACCATGCGCCAGAAGACTACCTTGTAATAATAACTAATATGCACAAAAAGGGGACATAGCCTCAATAACGTACATAGAACCTACAGATGATGAGGGATGAACCCCGTGAAGAGGACCGCAATGTGAATATTGCGCTGCGAAGTGGAATGACAACTGGTGAAGATAAGGGAAAGAAGCCTGAAGAAGGTGAATGGGTTCGCAAATCTCCAGAAAAGGAGGTCAGCTTTGATTTGGAGCATGTGAAGGAAACTTTCATGGAAGTAAAGAAAATCTTCGCTGAGGCTTCTACTTCAGGAAGTCAGGATAAGAAATTTGAGGAAATGGACCCATCCATGCTTACTACATTTTTGGATACCTGTATGAAGCTGCTACATGATAGAAAGGCCATAAAAGGATTACAAGAGTTGATCAATAAATGTGTTGATAATAGTCTCATGGGACCACGTATGGTAAGAGAAATAGGTAAGAATAAGGTAAGAACAAGGCATGAGATGAGGCTCACTGCACAAATAGGAGAGTATGAAATGGACCAAGTTATTCTGGATCTTGGGTCAGATGTGAATGTTTTGCTGAAACAGACATGGGAGAGAATGGGGAGACCTACACTCCTATTCAATTGAGGGTGGTGAATCAACAAAATATCATCCCCATGGGAATATTGCAGGGAGTGGCAGTCGATATTGAAGGCACAAGCGCATTGGCGGATTTCAAAGTAATAGAGATTATCAATGACAAGAAACCCTAACCCATGCTCCTAGGGATCAATTGGGCTATTGACATGAACAGGGTGATCAATTTGAAGAAGCGAGAGATGTCATTTGAAATAAAATTTCTCTACGTAGTAGTACCATTAGACCCTGCAGAAGGACCATGCTATACTCAACCAGTCTGTTATTACAAAAGTGACAATGACTCGAACCAGATTTATAAGATAATGGTGCAAGATCAAGATTGGGTGAATCCGACAGTAGTTGGACCTATTGCATGGGACCGCGAGAGATCCTACACATCATATTCAGATGAGGAATTGGAGCACTAGTAGAATAGATTGCACGAAGTGTCTACACTGCAGTGTAACATGATGATGAAATCGCTGCATTGTGTATCGTTAGAGGTAAGAATTCTACCTTATTATTATGGTTTAACTGACATTGATAAATTTATGGATGCATTTGAAAGGGAAGTGCTAGAGAAGCACCGTTTCCAAGCCTTGGACTTGGCGCTACGCCTGCAATATTTTGGGTTACGAATAAAGAAAAATTTGATGGATGGAGTGAATATAGAAGACTGATGAAGGTGTGGTTTCGCTGCCCAAAGGTGCGATTAACAGAGAAATATGATGGGAGGAGTGATCCACGAGATCACTTAGCGAAATTGACCGATTCTTATGGAGCAGAACCATACCTATATTGGGTGCATCTGTTCTATCACACCTTAGATGTAATACCTATGAATTGGTACTTGGAGACATAGCTCTGCCATGGCACGAACGAATGGGATATTTTGAAACAAGGATTGTTGATGACATTTAGCTTTGAAGATGGATTTAAGTGCATTGATGAAGTGCTACAAGAGGTCAAGGTAGCGATCTTTAGAATACTGCAGGATCCCTTGGATTTAATTCAACTAGATTGGAGTGCTACAATGTGACTGCCAAAGAGGAAGACAAGGATCCAAGGAACATCACTATCCCAGAGATAGAAGGTCGCTGAAAAGTTGACGGGCTACATATAGAGAATCCAGATATGACTGTGCCACTAAGAACAATACAAGAGAACATTGGGACCAAGGTAGAGCCAAAGTTTGTGAAGATAGGGGACTACTGCAATGATGCTATGCTGGAAAAGGTCGCTGAATTGCTACGTGAGTACCAGGATTTGTTCCCTACAAAGTTTTCAGATTTGAAAGGAATTACAGGCTATTTAGGAGTGATGAGGATAACGTTGAAACCAAACGTGAAGCTTGTGAAGCAGAGGCCATATCATCTTAATCTTAAATATAAGGAAAGGGTGCATTTGGAGTTGGATAAAATGTTACCAACAGGAATCATTGAACTAGTGGAGGATTCCAACTAGGTAAGTCCTATGGTAGTCCAAGAAAATAAGTAGAAGGATGAAATAAGGAGATGTGTGGATCTTAGGAAGCTTAATGAAGATTGCGTGCATGATCCTTTTCCGACTCCATTGATCGATGAAGTGTTGGATAATGTAGAATGACAGGAAGCATATTCATTCATTGATAGGTTCTTAGGGTACCATCAAATCAAGATCATGCCGGAAGATAGGAGTAAGATGAACTTCACGACCGAATGGGGATGCTTTTAGTATACTATAATGCCTTTTGGACTGAAGAATGCGCCGATGATCATAGTCATTGCATCATTCAAGGACTTCATTCACAATTTCTTGAAGGTATAATTTGACAATTGGATGGTGTTTGGGCTAGTGAAGAGCCATGTAGCTAGTCTATGCTTGATGTTGGATACATGCCAAAGGTATCAAATCGCACTAAACTTGAATAAATGTTTGTTCTATGTTCCCTTTGGAATCTTGCTGGGTCATGTAGAATGAAAACAAGGATTAATGGCGGATGCAGTTAAGAACATGGTTATAATCAATTTGGAGGAGCCAAGAAGTGTCAAACAGCTACGCATAACACTTGGGCATATTGGTTATTACCAAAAGTTCATCAAGAGTTATGCCTGGATTACCGCGCCAATGGAAAAAATGTTGAAGAAGGATGATACATTCTGTTGGAAAGAAGAATGTCAGCGAAGCTTAGATGTGTTGAAAGACAAGATGGTCACCGCATCGATCCTAGTCTTCCTAGATTGGAAGAACGAATTTCATGTGCATGTGGATGTGTCATGTATTGCGCTTGGAGTAGTATTGACACAGGCTGGTGAGGGAGAGTTGGATCACCCTATCATGTTTGCAAGAAGGAAGCTATCTAAGGCTGAGAAGAACTATTCAACGATAGAGCACGATGGTTTGGCTATAGTGTATGGGCTCCAGAAGTTCATAGACTACTTGCTAGGTAGACACTTTAAGATGTATACAAACCATTCTGCATTAAAGTACCTAGTCAACAAGCCTGTGTTAGGCAGGAAATAGGTAGGTGGATGTTGTTGTTTCAGGACAATTGAATGTAGGACCAGATCATCTGTCACACATTGAAACAGGTGAGGAGAAGACTAATTTGGAGGGAGGAATGCCTGATGCACAACTCTTTGTGGTGCGTGTCGCAGATAATAATTTTGCAGACATCATACATTTTCTAACTACTGCAACAGCTCCAGAAGGGTACACCAGCCAACAAAAGAAGGAATTGGTGGTGCACGTGGCAGATTTTTATCTTACTGCAGGTCACTTGTATAAGATGGGAGTGGATGAAATATTACGCTGGTATGTGCTTGAGTTTGAACAAAACAAAATCCTCACTGAAGCTCATGGACGAGCCACAGGAGGCCATTATGTAGGAAAAGAAACAACGCAAGAATATTTTACACGTTGGGTTGTGGTGGCCGGCACTACATAAGGATTCCAAAGCTTATTGTACGGCATACGATGCATGTCAAAGGATAGGTAGGCCATCACAAAGGGATGAGATACCTTTGAATCCGCAAGTTTCATTGCAGCCATTTCAAAAATGGGAAATTGATTTTGTAGGACCGATTCAGCCTCTAGGACTGAGTATTTAATGAGATGGGTAGAGGAGCATCCTGTAAACGATTATACTGGGGCAGCAATAGAAAATTTCCTATTTGAATATGTGTTGACTAGGTTTCGTTTCCCGAAGATTTTGATGAGTGATCATGGTACGCATTTCCTTAATGAAATGATCAGCACGCTAACGGAGGAATTCCAAGTTTATCATCAAAATAGCATGCCATATCACCCTCAGGATAATGGGATGGTGGAATTGTTTAAAAAAAATATTGGAGAATGCACTGACAAAGATTTGCAATGTGTAGAGGAATGATTGGGATGTGCATGTACCAACGATGTTATGCGTTTATCGAACTACTTGTAAAAAGCTGTCTGGATAGACACATTTTTTACTAGTCTGTTATCACTCAGGTTGTCCCTAAAGCTCCTTAAAGGGATACGACCGAGGTAACCACAAACCAATCTTTGGACTATAGGTCCAAGCCTACCTGCAGTCAGAGAGGGCTCTCTCTTTATGATTTAGCTTTGTTGAAGATGATATTAGGCTAGTTATTGAGTTCAAGGGGTTTTGTTTATGTTTGGTGGGAAGGAGGATGTTTTCAAGTAGAGAGGCAATGCATAATGTGGTAAGTTTCAAACCATTGGGCATGGAGTCATGGAGTAGGACTGTTGGTGCGTTTTCTTGGTCACAAGAGGAATGAGTAGCAAGGTAGCTGCTCGTGAAACAACACTTAAGTTTAAAAGGATAGAATGAGGGCTAAGGAATGAGAGGCAACAAAGAGTCTCTCACTGAGCTTAACTGAGGGAAGATGAATGAGCTCTATCTAGGAGCAGCTAAGAATTCTTAAACAAAAGTCATTCATATGTGAAATAGATCAAACATGAGCCATAAAGGAATTCATATTTATGCCTAAATCAAGAGGAAAACATTAAGAAGCCACAGAAACTGAGCATAGAGTGCAGCTAAGCAAATTGTAGACCAATATTTTGTTCTGTGACTTGAGCATGTATGAAATTGAAATAACAGAGGAGAGAAACACTTATTGATCCATATAGCAGCACATGAATTCCATCATTCACTCTTCAACCATTAAAAACACTTCAAACAGTTCATCCTCCAAGCTTTAAGCAGTCTTTGATTAAAGAAATCATATCAGATACAGAGCGAGTCTCTAGAGGAGTCATACAACCAACCAACCCTTAAAACAATGTAGAGGGTGGTATATATAGAGGAAATGTCTACAAAATATCTGTCAAAATAGATCAAAAAATATATGTGCAATAACTGCTTCTAATGCTAAGTTCTGCTGGAAATGAATGCATAAAATAATTTAAAACAGCTACGCATGAGGGAGCAGCCTAATCAAAATGGCTCTTTAGGGATGCACAGGGTCCTGCAGCTTCAAAAATGGACTGAAAGAGTGCCTTGAGCCACGTGCTGTCCTTTGTGTGATAACTGCACAATTAAGGAAGCAGCGCTGCTCCAAAATGTGACTGGGACCATTGCACTTGTCATAAATCTGCATTGAAATCCTTTAATCTACCTTCAAGTGGTCCTGTTGCCTTAAATGGCCAAAATCTGTGAGTTGGTGAGCTATACGGCTCAATGACGGCTTGCTAGATCTACTGGGGCCATTTTGAATGCATCTGCTTTGAACCGCAATACTGATACTCTCTGTCGCTTTCCTGATACTCTTTGGCATGCACGTGGTCCTTTCTTGACCTCCAAATGCCCTTGAACTGTCCAATCACCCATTTATGGCCGCTGCTCGGCCTTCTGCCGCCTTTGGATTCGTTATCAATCTTTGCCGATCAGAAAATATTCTTTAAAATGATAAAATGTTGCAAAGTGATGAAAAAGGGATCGCCCACAGACCACCGAAGAGCAACCCTTCATTTGGATGTATTATGGGCCTCACGTGATTTCAAAATAGAAAAGGAACGCATCGTTCCTTTGCAACTGGGCGGGCACGGGCACCGCATATAAAAATGGCCCTTTTTCTTCAAAGTAGGCAAAAATGCCTTTAAACGTAAGAAATCCTCGAAATTGGGCGCAAGCGAAAAACTGTTCATCTCTTTAAATTGTGGTCGTTGGATCCGGCGCGGGCCGATCCAACAGCCCAAATTTCATCGCTATATCGCATCGGGGCGGACCAGGGGGTGGCACATAAACAATCGCCGAAACTGCGCGGACCCAATATGCTATAGGCCCTTCCTTTTATTTGGAATCGCGTCTGGCCCATCGGCGATGTCATATCAGCGGATTTACAAGAATTTGGTTTGCGGACCCGAAATGCTAATATACCATGCGTTATTGTTATTTTGGCTCCGCCAGTCGGAGCGATACATGGGGAATGCTGCGATTAAATCAGGGCCATTGATTTGGGGGCAGGGCGATGGACGGCTGAGATTGAGTCGACATGGACGAGCGGCGTGGCGGATAGGTCGGAACAAAGGCGAAATGGAAGCTGACGTAATGTTGATACGACAATGACATGGAGCGGAAAGGGAGAGCGGTAAGCGGTATTATCGGACCGCTTTTGGTACGGGCCCGGTTTGTGTCGGAAGCCGCCTGATACAACGAGAAATTGACACGTGCCACAGGCCCTACGTCATCCTCTGACACTTTTCGGGCGCTAAAGGACGGCGATCGGGGGCGGTCAAAAATCACCGAGGACCATCGCATGGGAGGGCTCGGGTCCGATGGATGACGGGACGCAGACATGGCAGAGCGATACGGCGGGGCCCGTATAATAAACAATGATTATTTGTGGAAAATTGGGCTGGAGCTTTTTGCATTGGAGCAAGGCTTTTTGATAAAAGAGAAGCTTTAGTGAAATCGGAGGGGTATCCTTTGGCATTTCAAATGGTTTGTGAGCCATCGGAAGGGGTCCGATGACCCAAAAAGGAAGAATTTTATGCCATTTGAGGGATTTTCATGGTTTTTTGCATGTTAAATGGCCCAAAAAGGGGTTTATGCCTCTGAAAAGGAAAAACAAGGCAAAAAGATAGTTTTATATACATATGAATGGAATTTTATGCTTTGTGAAGGAGTCAAAAATCATTTGGGAGGTTTTATGGAGTGATGAAGGGGTTTGTTCATTGGAGAGAATCCAAAATGCATGAGAAGATGGTTTGAGGGGGGTAATGAGGGTTCTTGCTAAGTTTCAGATAAACTTAGCAATTCCCGAGGATGTATATGGTTATCTTTCAACGAGAGGGAGGGGATAAGTATATAGGGGAGTTATATACACAGTTTAGTAGGGGAAAGGGAAATAGATAGGGAGCTACATAGTAAAGTTAGTAGTTAACATGAAAAGTGATAAGAAAGAGCTAAGTATGTGAATCTTAGGCTATTAAGAGGGAAAATGACTCATCGAAGCAGTATGGACCTTCCTTGAGTGAAGCAGACCTTCACCAAGGCAAATGATATGGAGAATGATGAAACTAAGAGGTATCAAGCAGATCTTGACCTCTTTGGGGGAAGTTAGTGAGTGATTTGGGGGAGAGGAAGAAGGGGGAAGTTAGTGAGTGATTTGGGGGAGAGGAAGAAGGGGGAAGTTAGACATGAATTTCTTGAAGTCCTCCAACTGAACAACTGCCTTCAACTTGTGATATGATAGATATAACACTTGACAATATGAAATGGATCACAAGCCATGATTCTGCAACCACAAAGCTACCTACCTGACCTACTCACCTAGCATTTTCTCTTCTTTTGGTTTGCGTGCACTTGAACTAGCATACGCAACTTTTCATTCTTTCTTGTTGCTTGTGCTCCTATCTACTTCTATACTTATTTCAGCCAGGGGCTCAGATTAAGCTGTTGAGCACCCTTGTTTCTCTACCTAACTACAAATCTGCCAGGATTAAGTTGTTTGGACAGATGTTCATTCTCTATATTCTACAACATGAAATTGAAACCTAGGGAAGCCAAGATTAAGCTGTTTGGCCTTCCCATACTTGAAAATTGATCAAAATGGATTACTCATTAAGACTGGAACAAAGCAGTAGCATTAAAACTGGCACACCTTCATGGATACTTCTCTGGTCATCTGTAGCAAATATGGAGCATTGCATCAAGAAAAGTATGACATATTTGGCATGTAAAAATGTCGATCATGAAATATGATTAACCTGCCGCAGTAGGAGGCTAACAGTGGCTCCACTTGGGGATGGCTTTTCCTTGTGACAAGCCAAGAACAGCGAGTCAGAATGCCTTGATCCTATGTAGTTGTTGTTAAATTGAAAATTTCTTCTGTGCTAACTGCTGAATGACTGGAACTTTAACTTCTGAATGCAGCACTCCTCCTTAACTGAAACACTGTGAAAAATAAAGCATCGCCTGCTTTCTTCTGCGTGCTTGATATTGCATACACTTTTGCTTGAGAACTACCTTGTAAAATAAACACAAAAAGGGAACAAAAATGGAGCTCTTCTTTTCCTATCTTTGAATAGGCTGTAGATGTAACGTTAACAAAAAATCCTCTATTTTAATACTACTGACTGAAGAACTGGAAGCCTGAATGCAGCATTTTTAATAGAACTTGCTGTTATAAATAACAGTGATACCCTTTTTACCATTGAGAGCATTTAAAGTATATCAAAACCTGCCTTGTGCACCCTTTGAAGTAAGTTCATAGCCGGGGGAAAAAATTGATGTGCTTCTCTTCGAACTTCACTTCAAAAGAACAGAGGCTTCGAATGTCACGTTCCTTTGGGTCTTTTCTTCGGGACTGCGCTCTTTTCCCAAAATCAATGCAAAGAGAGAGCTTTGAAATGGGGGACTTGCGCTGCTCTGCCTCCATAACTTCGTTGCTTGGTTCCAAGCAATCAGATTGCTTATAAAAACATAAAAGAAAACGCTTATATGTACACGCATTAATATACAAATATATACATCAGAACCCTGTATCCCTTAGATCACTGGGTCAAGGTAATGCTTCAGCATGCGGCCATTCACAGGGCCCTCTTCAGCTGCGCAGGCATCTAGAGTTTTGAGAAAATATGTATTGTTGCCTTGAATAGCGCTGATGACAAATGGGCCTTTCCACAGAAAGTCAAACTTTGCATGCTTTCCCTTGTCTTCTCTTCATGAGTCCCACTTTAGAACCTTGTCGCCAATAAAGAAATCCTCAGCTTTAGCCCTCTGGTCAAATGCCTTCTTTAGCCTTTCTTGTAACATTTGAGCTCTGTCATACACCTGCTCTCTGGTTTACTGAAGATGAATGGTCTGATTGATCCTTCATTGAATATCATTTGGTTCAGCTGGAACCTCCTCCAGCAGCTTGATAACAGGAATGCCTAAAGAAGACGGAAATTTGGCTTCCATGCCATATACTAGCTCATAAGGGCTCATTCCAATGGATCTCTTTGTTGAAAGTCTGTCTGCCCATAGGGCATTGGTGAGCTTTTTATGCCAGTTCTTCTTGTTTTCTTCTAAGGTCTTCTTGATAATACTGATCAGGCTTTTGTTGGATGACTCGGCTAAGCCATTACCTTGAGGGTAATAGGCTGTGGAATGGCCTAAAGTGATATGGAATTTATGGCAAAAATTGATCATTTTTTTGGATTTGAAAGCAGCGGCATTCTCAGTGATGATCTTCTCAGGGCAGCCAAATCTAGAAAGGATATTGCACTCAAGGAATTGGATAATGGTGGTGTCATTGGCTTGCCTACATGGGATGGCCTCAATCCATTTAGTGAAATAGTCGGTAGCTGTTAAGATCCACTTATGTTGGCCTGGGGAAGAGGGATGGATTTCTCCAATGAAGTCAAGACCCCATTGTTGAAAAGGCTTCTCGGTTGAGATGGGTTTAAGAGGCAAAGGGAGCAGCTTTCTCTTTCCCTCAAAGATTTGGCAATTGTGGCATGACGTGGCAAACTTCTTTACATCTGCAAACAAAGTGGGCCAATAGAAACCAGCCCTTAGAAGTTTATTAGCAGTGGACTTCTAGTATAGATGTCCTCCACAGTCCCCTGCATGGAATTCTTTCATGACATTATTAGTTTCATTCATGGTCAAACAATTAAGCAATATGCCTTCATGATTCTTCCAAAATAAAGCACCATCTAAGACACAAAATTTCAAAGCCTTCATTTTTAAAAATCTCTTCTTGGTCCTGGAAAATCGTGGGGGAGCAAACAGGTTTAACAATACAAAGCATATATCAGCATACCATGGGGATTTCAGAAAGGTGTCACTGATCTGTGGAGTCGCCAGCTCTTGTTCATTGTCCAGTTGGTTGATGTCTAAGGCTTGAAAGTTTGTTTCGGACATCAGTTTAGCTAAACCTTGTCCCTTTATCAGCTTGGTTGGTTTTATCTCTATGTCATACTCAAGAATGTTAGCAATTCACTTGCCTCTTTTGCCTTCTAACCCCTCTTGGGTTAATATGTCTTTTACAATAGCATTTGGGACATAGGAAATCACGTGTGAATATAAAATATAAATTCGGAATTCCTTGATTGCTTTAACAAGGGCATAGGCTTTCTTCTCCATGATTGGGTATTTCAGGGGTGCATCTCTTAAGGCTCGGCTGAAAAATGCAATTGGCTTTTCAGTTCCTTGATCATCCTTTTGCAAAAGGATAGCAGCTATAGTATTATCAGATGCAAATGAAAATATGATAAAGTCACTATCAAATTTTGTACTTGTGAGGACTAGGGCTTGAGTTAAGGCTGATTTAATATCCTCAAATGCTTGCTTGGCCTCTAGAGACCACTTCACCTTGGCTTCTTTCTTGAGCATGTTGTTTAGCATTCTTATAAGCTCAGCCAAGTTTGGAATAAAACTCCTTAGGAAATTGATTTTCCCAAGGAATGCTTGCAATTATTTTATATTTCTAGGATATGGGATTTTCAATATGGCTTGGATCCTTTCCAGATCAATTCTAATACCATCCTTTGAGATGATATGTCCAAGTAATTTGCCTTCTTCAAGGCCAAAGAGAGACTTCTTGGGATTCAAGGAAATGCCATATTTCCTACATGTGATGAATATTTGCCTTAGGTGTTTGAGGTGCTCTTTATCAGATTTGGAGAAAGAGGTTAAGTCATCAAGGTAGACAACTAGGAAATCATGGATTTCCTTGGCGAATGCAATGTCCATTTCCCTTTGAAAGGTGGAACCAGCGTTCTTTAGGCTGGAAGGCATTTTAACATACTTGAATGTTCCCCACGGTGTGGTAAATGTTGTCTTGTCTTGGTCATCCGGGTGAACAAGTATTTGGTTGAAACCTGAAAAGCCATTGAGCAGGGAAATTCGTGATGACCCCACTACTCTCTCTAGAATGTGATCCATTTTGGGCAAAGGATAGTGGTCCTTTAGGGAGACTTGATTTAGATTTATGAGATCTACACAAAGTCTGATCTCATTTGTTTTCTTTCTTGTGGGAACAAAGTTTGACACCCATTCAGAAAATCTGATTGGTGCTATGACTCTTGCCTCATACATCCTCTTTACCTCCTTCTCAACCAAGGGAAGGAGCACGGGGTTGATTCTTCTAAGTTTTTGTTTGAAAGGCTTTTGATTTAGTTTTAAGGGAATGGTGTGTTGGATTACTGAGGTATCATAAGACTTCAAGTCCTCATAACACCAAGCAAAGAGATCTTGGAATTATTTGAACAAATCCACATACTTTGGTTTTTGATCAGGAGGCAAAGATTTAGACAGTTTGATCATTTTGGGCTTCTCTGCTGTCGCAATGTTGTATTCTTCTATGGCAGTGTTTATAGGCTGCATTTTTGTCTTTTTGGGCACATCATTCGCATCAAACATGTCTTCTAGCGGAGTGAGGCAAACCGGGAGAAAATTGTCTTTTAGATCAATAATCTCGGCCTCTGTTTTATCTATTTCCTCCAAATGCATTTGTTTCAGCTCTTCAATGTTTGCATTGTCAAAGACTGTTGGGCTTAGGATCTGTCTGGCTGTTACAGCTATTACTCCTTGCTGATTTTCGTTTAATGCTTGTTGTTGTGGGTCCTCCATGGTATCCTCATCAATGTTTAGGCCTGCAAATTCATGCTGTAAGGTAAGAAAATTGTTTATTTGAGCATCATCCTCGAACACTTGCCAGTCTTTAATTTTATTTGGGACAGTAGGCCTATGTTTATTTCAGCAGTGAAATGGTGATTTGGCTCAAAGGGAAGCTTGCATGTACTAGTGAAAGTGGCTAGGCTGTGAGCATGAATGTTATGATTTCTTGAAATCTTGGCAAGCTTGGATTCAGTGAATGTATCAAGTATTGCAGTGGCAACAATCCTATAAGCTCTTAGCCTTCTATCATTGGTAACAAAGTTGCCTTTCATTTGTTGGATTACTAGGTCTGAGTCACCTAGAATGGAAACTTTGGCAGCTCCTAAAGCTTTGAGCAGCTTAAGGCCTAAGAGGAGTGCCTCATACTCAGCCATGTTGTTGGTGCATTTGAAATTTAGTCTATAAGCATGACCCTCTACATGGTTGTTATGTGTATTGTGAATCCATATTCCTGCCCCTGCTCCTAACTTGTTAACAGAGCCATCAAACTCTAAATACCATGTGAGATCTTGCTTGTGGTTAGTATTAAGAGTTTAAGTCTTTTTAGGATTGGGCAGACCTGAGTCTTGTGTTTCGGGAGGTTTTTCTTGTGTGCTGGTTGCATTGGCTGTTGTAACAGTCTCATGGGTATGTGCAACCGATTCTTCATTGATGTGTGCTTGTTGTACTAAAGCCATAGGCTTATCATCAGTTGGAGGACTTGTTTCATCATTAAACAAAATAAAAGAATCCATATCAGAATGGATTGAATAGATAGGGAAATTCTGGGGATTTTCCTCACTACTTACCACATACTTAATCATTGTTTCTCTATACAGTTTCTTTGGTTGCCCAAAGACTGAAATAGTGGCATAGGAGAGGTCTAATTGGAGAGATCTTGGAGTTTTTCCCCCAAGATATTGACAAGAGCATGCCATACTTTGGTGGGATGTCAGCAACCACCACGTCCATTAGGATTGTCTTGTTGGGAAATTGGACTAAGGAGACACATAAGTCTTTGATTAAGCCTAAACACTTGACCTGACTTGAGTCGAAGGAGAATAGATCTTTGTAGGGTCTTGTGACATCAAGGTTTAGTTTCTCCATTACAGCTTTGGGCATAAGATTGTGTGAGGCACCTGAGTCAAACATAGCATTGTGCAAGACTTTGTCATGAATGTGCAAACTGACATAAAAGGGTGGAACAGATCCATATTTTGATTTTCCATTAACTTCAGGACCGAACAACAGCTCAGGGGTATCATCTAAAACATTTACATCATCCTTGACCTCTAGCATTTGAAGTGATCTTTGAATTTGTTGCCTATACACATCATGTTGGGCGAGTTCTGAGAGGGGGATGGATATTTTAAGTTTTCCAATCTCTGCCTCTAAATTAAATGGCTTTTCCAATGGAGTCTTGGTGTTGATGATGACAGTTTTTTCTTTTTCATTTGAATTATCAGCGATTTGCTCTTGTATATCAATGTTATGGGAATTGATTGCTTGCGGTTTTTCAGTTTTAAGAGGGATTTTTGGAATGTTGTTCAAGTTCTCTTTTGAGGAAGAAGGTGGCAGAGGCTGATCAACAGAAGGCTGTATGTCTGTTATGTCCTCTACAGTCACTTGGTGCAGGTTTGGGACAGTTATATCAGCTGTTTCTATTATAATAGCCTTGCCTCTAATCTGGTTGGGCTGTTTTCCCTCCTTTGGTTTAACTTTTTCGGGCACATCTATGGTTCTTGTCCTCAGCTTATACTGTTTGTGGACTTCATAAATAGCTGAATCGTAACCTTGTTTAAAGTCAAAAGACTCACCAGAGTTATTCTGAAATTGATTTATCTCATGGTCATCTTGGTCTTCTTGGGTTAGAAAAATTTGTTGCTCACCCTTCAAATCCATTAATTTCATGTGAGTGTCTTCTATGGGTTCATTAGAAGTGGATGTCTCTGCGTAGTTTTCTTGAAAAGGAGGTCTTATATCATGGTCTGGGCTAGACCTACCAGCGTTTGGATTTTGATTTTTCCTGAAATTCGGGTTCCTGACAGTGTTAGCTTGCTGCCTGTCCCATGATGATTTCCTCTCAACACTCTCTACTCTGTCTCCCAGCCTATGCATGCCGTTGATAATAGCATCTAGCTTTTGATCTAAGGTTGAGGGCTCTTCCTTGAAGGTGGTTCTTCTCTCAGTTCTAGCTCTGTTTCTTTTGGCAATTAAATTTGCCTCCACAGTGACAGCCACGTTTTGCATGTCTGCAAGGCTGTTAGGGGCTCTTTCATTTAACTGGTAGGCCATATCTGGGTCGAATCCATCAGGTAATTTATACAAGGCAAGGTCAGGTGGAGGCCTTAAGTTTTGTGGGATAGCATTATAAACGCTATTGAATCTTGCACAGTAGTCCAAAACTGTTTCTTGTGGACCTCTTTTGATTGTATCGTATTCAGCTAGTATGTGCAAGGGATCTTTCTTTTTCTCCCATCTGTTGATAAATGACTGGTATAAGGCTTTTGGGTCTGCTATGGAATTAGCTGGGAGTGCTCTAAACCAAGTCCTGACATCGCCTGTCAAACTTTGGACAAAAATCTTCATTCTCACACTATCATTGTCAATCTCATAGCATTCAAAGTAATCCTGCATTTTCTTTGTTTGCTGAAGGGCTGTGCAGGCACTTGTGCCATCAAAATATGTGATTTTAGTTTGGTAATCCTAAGGCATAGCTCCAGGATTAGCAGGTAATTGCAAAGGTGCATATCTATTAGCCATATTCACAGGGATAAGAGGGACAATAGGAACAACTGGGATAATAGGAGTAGTAGTGGTAGTATGTGTAGTGAATGGAGGTGTGGAAGGAGTGGATGAAGAACAATGGGAAATATGGTTTGAACGAAATAAAACTTTGGCAGGGGTTGGGCCACAGTTTGGCTGAACTAACACAGGAGTAGAATCAGCAAAATCCTCCTTTAGCTCTAATTTCCTGAGGTTTCTT
The DNA here is from genome assembly GCA_031772625.1 of Pinus tabuliformis. Lineage (NCBI taxonomy): Eukaryota > Viridiplantae > Streptophyta > Pinopsida > Pinales > Pinaceae > Pinus > Pinus tabuliformis. The sequence continues at coordinate 61,699,141 of CM062805.1, read as the reverse complement.
TGGATCAAATTCGGATTTTCAAAGGCAGCTGTAGGATTTGGGTCTGGATTTGACCTTGTATAACGTGAATTCTTCCTGGGAGCCAGCTTCTGGCTTATTTTTTGGGGATTTTCTAAGAATATATGGGTTAGAAAGAAACTTTTGAATGTCTAGTTCTTTCCCAGTGGAGCTTTCCAACTTGATTTGTGAAATTATCTGAGGATGTCCCCAGTGGAGTCGCCATTATGTTATCACTCAGGTTGTCCCTAAAGCTCCTTAAAGGGATACGGCCGAGGTAACCACAAACCAATCTTTGGACTGCAGGTCCGAGCCTACCTGCAGTCAGAGAGGGCTCTATCTTTATGATTTAGCTTTGTTGAAGATGATATTAGGCTAGTTATTGAGTTCAAGGGGTTTTGTTTATGTTTGGTGGGAAGGAGGATGTTTTCAAGTAGAGAGGCAATGCATAGTGTGGTAAGTTTCAAACCATTGGGCATGGAGTCATGGAGTAGGACTGCTGGTGCATTTTCTTTGTCACAAGAGGAATGAGGAGCAAGGTAGCTGCTCGTGAAACAACACTTAAGTTTAAAAGGATAGAATGAGGGCTAAGGAATGAGAGGCAACAAAGAATCTCTCACTCAGCTTAACAGAGGGAAGATGAATGAGCTCTATCTAGGAGCAGCTAAGAATTCTTAAACAACAGTCATTCATATGTGAAATAGATCAAACATGAGCCATAAAGGAATTCATATTTATGCCTAAATCAAGAGGAAAACATTAAGAAGCCACAGAAACTGAGCATAGAGTGCAGCTAAGCAAATTCTAGACCAATATTTTGTTCTGTGACTTGAGCATGTATGAAATTGAAATAACAGAGGTGAGAAACACTTATTGATCCATATAGCAGCACATGAATTCCATCATTCACTCTTCAACCATTAAAAACACTTCAAACAGTCCATCCTCCAAGCTTTAAGCAGTCTTTGATTAAAGAAATCATATCAGATACAGAGCGAGTCTCTAGAGGAGTCATACAACCAACAACCCTTAAAACAATGCAGAGGGTGGTATATATAGAGGAAATGTCTACAAAATATCTGTCAAAATAGATCAAAAAATATCTATGCAATAACTGCTTCTAATGCTAAGTTCTGTTGGAAATGAATGCATAAAATAATTTAAAACAACTGCGCATGAGGGAGCAACCTCATCAAAATGGCTCTTTAGGGCTGCACAGGATCCTGCAGCTTCAAAAATGGACTGAAAGAGTGCCTTGAGCCACGCACTGTCCTTTGTGTGATAACTGCACAATTAAGGAAGCGGCGTTGCTCCAAAATGTGACTGGGACCATTGCACTTGTCATAAATCTGCATTGAAATCCTTTAATCTACCTTCAAGTGGTCCTGTTGCCTTAAATGGCCAAAATCTGTGAGTTGGTGAGCTATACGGCTCAATGACGGCTTGCTAGATCTGCTGGGGCCATTTTGAATTCATTTGCTTTGAACCGCAATACTGATACTCTCTGCCGCTTTCCTGATACTCTTTGGAATGCACCTGGTCCTTTCTTGACCTACGAATGCCCTTGAACTATTCAATCACCCATTTATGGCCGCTGCTCGGCCTTCTGCCGCCTTTGGAGTCGTTATCAGTCTTTGCCGATCAGAAAATATTCTTTAAAATGATAAAATGTTGCAAAGTGATGAAAAAGGGATCGCCCACAGACCACCGAAGAGCAACCCTTCATTTGGATGTATTATGGGCCTCACATGATTTCAAAATAGCAAAGGAACGCATCGTTCCTTTGCAACTTGGCGGGCACGGGCATCCCATATAAAATGGCCCTTTTTCTTCAAAGTAGGCAAAAATGCCTTTAAACGTAAGAAATCCTCGAAATTGGGCGCAGGCGGAAAAATTTTCATCTCTTTAAATTGTGGTCGTTGGATCCGGCGCGGGCCGATCCAACAGCCCAAATTTCATTGCTATATCGCATCGGGGCGGACCAGGGGGTGGCACATAAACAATCGCCGAAACTGCGCGGACCCGATATGCTATAGGCCCTTCCTTTTATTTGGAATCGCGTCTGGCCCATCGGCGATGTCATATCAGCGAATTTACAAGAATTTGGTTTGCGGACCCGAAATGCTAATATACCATGCTTTATTGTTATTTCGGCTCCGCCAGTCGGAGCGATACATGGGGAATGCTGTGATTAAATCAGGGCCATTGATTTGGGGGCAGGGCGATGGATGGCTGAGATTGAGTCGACATGGACGAGCGGCGTGGCGGACAGGTCGGAACAAAGGCGAAATGGAAGCTGACGTAATGCTGATACGGCAATGGCGTGGAGCGGAAAGGGAGAGTGGTAAGTGGTATTATCGGACCGCTTTTGGTACGGGCCCGGTTTGTGTCGGAAGCCACCCGATACAACGAGAAATTGACACGCGCCACAGGCCCTACTTCATCCTCTGACACTTTTCGGGCACTAAAGGATGGCGATCGGGGGCGGTCTAAAATCGCCGAGGACCGTCGGATGGGAGGGCCCAGATCCGACGGATGACGGGACGCGGACATGGCAGAGCGATACGGCGGGGTCCGTATAATAAACAATGATTATTTTTGGAAAATGGCATCGGGATCAAAGAGATCTTTTTGCATCAGAGCAAGGCTTTTTGATAAAAGAGAAGCTTTGGTGAAATCAGAGGGGTCTCCTTTGGCATTTCAAATGGTTTGTGAGCCATCGGAAGGGGTCCGATGGCCCAAAAAGGAAGAATTTTATGCCATTTGAGGGATTTTTCATGGTTTTTTGCATGTTAAATGGCCCAAAAAGGGGTTTATGCCTCTAAAAAGGAAAAACAAGGCAAAAATATGGTTTTATATACATATGAATGGAATTTTATGCTTTGTGAAGGAGTCAAAAATCATTTGGGAGGATTTATGGAGTGATGAAGGGCTTTGTGCATTGGAGGGAGTCCAAAATGCATGAGAAGATGGTTTGAGGGGGGTAATGAGGGTTCTTGCTAAGTTTCAGATAAACTTAGCAATTCCCGAGGATGTATATGGTTATCTTTCAACGAGAGGGAGGGGATAAGTATATAGGGGAGTTATATACATAGTTTAGTAGGGGAAAGGGAAATAGATAGGGAGCTACATAGTAAAGTTAGTAGTTAACATGAAAAGTGATAAGAAAGCGCTAAGTATGTGAATCTTAGGCTATTAAGAGGGAAAATGACTCATAGAAGCAGTATGGACCTTCCTTGAGTGAAGCAGACCTTCACCAAGGCAAATGATATGGAGAATGATGAAACTAAGAGGTATCAAGCAGATCTTGACCTCTTTGGGGGAAGTTAGTGAGTGATTTGGGGGAGAGGAAGAAGGGGGAAGTTAGACATGCATTTCTTGAAGTCCTCCAACTGAACAAATGCCTTCAACTTGTGATATGATAGATATAACACTTGACAATATGAAATGGATCACAAGCCATGTTTCTGCAACCACAAAGTTACCTACTCACCTAACATTTTCTCTTCTTTTGGTTTGGGTGCACTTGAACTAGCATACCCAGCTTTTCATTCTTTCTTGTTGCTTGTGCTCCTATCTACTTCTATACTTATTTCAGCCAGGGGCTCAGATTAAGCTGTTGAGCACCCTTGTTTCTCTACCTAACTACAAATCTGCCAGGATTAAGCTGTTTGGACAGATGTTCATTCTCTATATTCTACAACATGAAATTGAAACCCAGGGAAGCCAAGATTAAGCTGTTTGGCCTTCCCATACTTGAAAATTGATCAAAATGGATCACTCATTAAGACTGGAACAAAGCAGTAGCATTAAAACTGGCACACCTTCATGGATACTTCTCTGGTCATCTGTAGCAAATATGGAGCATTGCAGCAAGCAAAGTATGACATATTTGGCATGTAAAAATGTCGATCATGAAAGATGATTAACCTGCCGCAGCAGGAGGCTAACAGTGGCTCCACTTGGGGATGGCTTTTCCTTGTGACAAGCCAAGAACAGCAGGTCAGAATGCCTTGATCCTCTGTAGTTGCTGTTAAATTGAAAATTTCTTCTGTGCTAACTGCTGAATGACTGGAACTTTAACTTCTGAATGCAACACTCCTCCTTAACTGAAACACTGTGAAAAATAAAGCATCGCCTGCTTTCTTCTGCGTGCTTGATATTGCATACACTTTTTCTTGAGAACTGCCTTGTAAAATAAACACAAAAAGGGAACAAAGCTGGAGCTCTTCTTTTCCTGTCTTTGAACAGGCTGTAGATGTAACGCTAACAAAAACTCCTCTATTTTGATACTACTGACTGAAGAACTGGAAGCCTGAATGCAACATTTTTAATAGAACTTTTTGTTATAAATAACAGCGATACCCTTTTTACCATTGAGAGCATTTAAAGTATATCAAAACCTGCCTTGTGCACCCTTTGAAGTAAGTTCATAGCCGGGGGAAAAAATTGATGTGCTTCTCTTTGAACTTCACTTCAAAAGAACAGAGGCTTCGAATGTCACGTTCCTTTGGGTCTTTTCTTCGGGACTGTGCTCTTTTCCCAAAATCAATGCAAAGAGAGAGCTTTGAAATGGGGGACTTGCGCTGCTCTTCCTCCATAACTTCGCTGCTTGGTTCCAAGCAATCGGATTGCTTATAAAAACATAAAAGAAAACGCTTATATGTACACACATTAATATACAAATATATACATCAGAACCCTGTATCCCTTAGATCACTGGGTCAAGGTAATGCTTCAGCATGCGGCCATTCACATGGCCCTCTTCAGCTGCGCAGGCATCTAGAGTTTTGAGAAAATATGTATTGTTGCCTTGAATAGCGCTGATGACAAATGGGCCTTTCCACAGAAATTCAAACTTTGCATGCTTTCCCTTGTCTTCTCTTCGTGAGTCCCACTTTAGAACCTTGTCGCCAATAAAGAAATCCTCAGCTTTAGCCCTCTGGTCAAATGCCTTCTTTAGCCTTTCTTGTAACATTTGAGCTCTGTCATACACCTGCTCTCTGGTTTGCTGAAGATGAAGGTCTGATTGATCCTTCGTTGAATATCATTTGGTTCAGCTTGAACCTCCTGCAGCAGCTTGATAACAGGAATGCCTAAAGAAGACGGAAATCTGGCTTCCATGCCATATACTAGCTCATAAGGGCTCATTCCAATGGATCTCTTTGTTGAAAGTCTATCTGCCCATAGGGCATTGGTGAGCTTTTTATGCCAGTTCTTCTTGTTTTCTTCTAAGGTCTTCTTGATAATACTGATCAGGCTTTTGTTGGATGACTCGGCTAAGCCATTACCTTGAGGGTAATAGGCTGTGGAATGGCCTAAAGTGATATGGAATTTATGGAAAAAATTGATCATCTTTTTGGATTTGAAAGCAGCGGCATTGTCAGTGATGATCTTCTCAGGGCAGCCAAATCTAGAAAGGATATTGCACTCAAGGAATTGGATAATGGTGGTGTCATTGGCTTGCCTACACGGGATGGCCTCAATCCATTTAGTGAAATAGTCGGTAGCTGTTAAGATCCACTTATGCTGGCCTTAGGAAGAGGGATGGATTTCTCCAATGAAGTCAAGACCCCATTGTTGAAAAGGCTTCTCGGTTGAGATGGGTTTAAGAGGCAAAGGGAGCAACTTTCTCTTGCCCTCAAAGATTTGGCAATTGTGGCATGACGTGGCAAACTTCTTTACATCTGCAAACAAAGTGGGCCAATAGAAACCAGCCCTTAGAATTTTATCAGCAGTGGACTTCCAGTATAGATGTCCTCCACAGTCCCCTGCATGGAATTCTTTCATGACATTATTAGTTTCATTCATTGTCAAACAATTAAGCAATATGCCTTCATGATTCTTCCAAAATAAAGCACCATCTAAGACACAAAATTTCAAAGCCTTCATTCTTAAAAATCTCTTCTTGGTCCTGGAAAATACTGGGGGAGCAAACACGTTTAACAATACAAAGCATATATCAGCATACCATGGGGATTTCAGAAAGGTGTCACTGATCTGTGGAGTCGCCAGCTCCTGTTCATTGTCCAGTTGGTTGATGTCTAAGGCTTGAAAGTTTGTTTCGGACATCAGTTTAGCTAAACCTTGTCCCTTTATCAGCTTGGTTGGTTTTATCTCTATGTCATACTCAAGAATGTTAGCAATCCACTTGCCTCTTTTTCCTTCTAACCCCTCTTGGGTTAATATGTCTTTTACAATAGCATTTGGGACATAGGCAATCACATGTGAATATAAAATATAAATTCAGAATTCCTTGATTGCTTTAACAAGGGCATAGGCTTGCTTCTCCATGATTGGGTATTTCAGGGGTGCATCTCTTAAGGCTCGGCTGAAAAATGCAATTGGCTTTTCAGTTCCTTGATCATCCTTTTGCAAAAGGACAGTAGCTATAGTATTATCAGATGCAAATGAAAATATGATAAAGTCCCTATCAAATTTTGGACTTGTGAGGACTGGGGCTTGAGTTAAGGCTGATTTAATATCCTCAAATGCTTGCTTGGCCTCTAGAGACCACTTTACCTTGGCATCTTTCTTGAGCATTTTGTTTAGAATTCTTATAAGCTCAGCCAAGTTTGGAATAAACCTCCTTAGGAAATTGATTTTCCCAAGGAATGCTTGCAATTCTTTTATATTTCTAGGATATGGGATTTGCAATATGGCTTGGATCCTTTCCGGATCAATTCTAATACCATCCTTTGAGATGATATGTCCAAGTAATTTGCCTTCTTCAAGACCAAAGAGAGACTTCTTTGGATTCAAGGAAATGCCATATTTCCTACATGTGATGAATATTTGCCTTAGGTGTTTGAGGTGCTCTTTATCAGATTTGGAGAAAGGGGTTAAGTCATCAAGGTGGACAACTAGGAAATCATGGATTTCCTTGGCGAATGCAATGTCCATTGCCCTTTGAAAGGTGGCACCAACGTTCTTTAGGCTGAAAGGCATTTTAACATACTTGAATGTTCCCCACGGTGTGGTAAATGCTGTCTTGTCTTGGTCATCCGGGTGAACAAGTATTTGGTTGAAACCTGAAAAGCCATCGAGCAGAGAAATTCGTGATGACCCCACTACTCTTTGTAGAATGTGATCCATTTTGGGCAAAGGATAGTGGTCCTTTAGGGAGACTTGATTTAGATTTCTGAGATCTACACAAAGTCTGATCTCATTTGTTTTCTTTCTTGTGGGAACTAAGTTTGACACCCATTCAGAAAATCTGATTGGTGCTATGATTCTTGCCTCATACATCATCTTTACCTCCTTCTCAACCAAGGGAAGGAGCACGGGGTTGATTCTTCAAAGTTTTTGTTTGAAAGGCTTTTGATTTAGTTTTAAGGGAATGGTGTGTTGGATTACTGAGGTATCATAAGACTTCAAGTCCTCATAACACCAAGCAAAGACATCTTGGAATTCTTTGAACAAATCCACATACTTTGGTTTTTTATCAGGAGGCAAAGATTTAGACATTTGATCATTTTGGGCTTCTCTGCTGTCCCAATGTTGTATTCTTCTATGGGAGTGTTTATAGGCTGCATTTTTGGCTTTTTGGGCACATCATTTGCATCAAACATGTCTTCTAGCGGAGTGAGGCCAACCGGGAGAAAATTGTCTTTTAGATCAATAATCTCGGCCTCTGTTTTATCTATTTCCTCCAAATGCATTTGTTTCAGCTCTTCAATGTTTGCATTGTCAAAGACTGTTGGGCTTAGGATCTGTCTGGCTGTTACAGCTGTTACAGCTTGCTGATTTTCGTTTAATGCTTGTTGTTGTGGGTCCTCCATGGTATCCTCATCAATGTTTAGGCCTGCAAATTCATGCTGTAAGGTAAGAAAATTGTTTATTTGAGCATCATCCTCGAACACTTGCCAGTCTTTAATGTTACTTGGGACAGCAGGCCTATGTTTTATTTAAGCAGTGAAATGGTGATTTGGCTCAAGGGAAGCTTGCATGTACTAGCGAAAGTGGCTAGGATGTGAGCATGAATGTTATGATTTCTTGAAATCTTGGCAAGCTTGGATTCAGTGAATGTATCAAGTATTGCAGTGGCAGCAGTCCTGTAAGCTCTTAGCCTTCTATCATTGGTAACAAAGTTGCCTTTCATTTGTTGGATTACTAGGTCTGAGTCACCTAGAATGGAAACTTTGGCAGCTCCTAAAGCTTTGAGCAGCTTAAGGCCTAAGAGGAGTGCCTCATACTCAGCCATGTTGTTGGTGCATTTGAAATTCAGTCTATAAGCATGACCCTCTGCATGGTTGTTATTTGTATTGTGAATCCATATTCCTGCCCCTGCTCCTAACTTGTTAACAGAGCCATCAAACTCTAAATACCATGTGATTTCTTGCTTCTGGTTAGTATTAAGAGTTTCAGTCTTTTTAGGATTGGGCAGACCCGAGTCTTGTGTTTCGGGAGGTTTTTCTTGTGTGTTGGTTGCATTGGCTGTTGTAACAGTCTCATGGGTATGTGCAACCGATTCTTCATTGATGTGTGCTTGTTGTACTAAAGCCATAGGCTTATCATCAGTTGGAGGACTTGTTTCATCATTAAACAAAATAAAAGAATCCATATCAGAATGGATTGAATAGATAGGGAAATTCTGGGGCTTTTCCTCACTACTTACCACATACCTCATCAGTGTTTCTCTATACAGTCTCTTTGGTTGCCCAAAGACTGAAATAGTGGCATAGGAGAGGTCTAATTGGAGAGATCCTTGGAGTTTTGCCCCCCAATATCTTGACAAGAGCATGCCATACTTTGGTGGGATGTCAGCAACCACCACGTCCATTAGGATTTTCTTGTTGGGAAATTGGACTAAGGAGACACATAAGTCTTTGATTAAGCCTAAACACTTGACCTGACTTGAGTTGAAGGAGAATAGATCTTTGTAGGGTCTTGTGACATCAAGGTTTAGTTTCTCCATTACAGCTTTGGGCATAAGATTGTGTGAGGCACCTGAGTCAAACATAGCATTGTGCAAGACTTTGTCATGAATGTGAAAATTGACATAAAAGGGTGGAACAGATCCATATGTTGATTTTCCATTAACTTCAGGACCGAACAGTAGCTCAGGGGTATCATCTAAAACATTTACATCATCCTTGACCTCTGGCATTTGAAGTGATCTTTGAATTTGTTGAGAATACACATCATTTTTGGCAAGTTCTGAGAGGGGGATGGATATTTTAAGTTTTCCAATCTCTGCCTCTAAATTAAATGGCTTTTCCAATGGAGTCTTGGTGTTGATGACGACAGTTTTTTCTTTTTCATTTGAATTATCAGCGATTTACTCTTGTATATCAACGTTATGGTAATTGATTGCTTGCGGTTTTTCAGTTTTAAGAGGGATTTTTGGAACGCTGTTCAAGTTCTCTTTCAAGGAAGAAGGTGGCAGAGGCTGATCAACAGAAGGCTGTATGTCTGTTATGTCCTCTACAGTCACATGGTGCAGGTTTTGGACAGTTATATCAGCTGTTTCTGTTATAATAGCCTTGCCTCTAATCTGGTTGGGCTGTTTTCCCTCCTTTGGTTTAACTTTTTCGGGCACATCTATGGTTCTTGTCCTCAGCTTATACTATTTGTGGACTTCATAAATAGCTGAATCATAACCTTGTTTAAATTCAAAAGACTCACCAGAGTTAGTTTGAAATTGATTTACCTTATGGTCATCTTGGTCTTCTTGGGTTAGAAAAATTTGTTGCTCACCCTTCAAATCCATTAAGTTCATGTGAGTGTCTTCTATGGGTTCATTAGAAGTGGATGCCTCTGTGTAGTTTTCTTGAAAAGGAGGTCTTATATCATGGTCTGGGCTAGACCTACCAGCGTTTGGATTTTGATTTTTCCTGAAATTCGGGTTCCTCACAGTGTTAGCTTGCTGCCCATCCCATGATGATTTCCTCTCAACACTCTCTACTCTGTCTCCCAGCCTGTGCATGCCATTGATAATAGCATCTAGCTTTTGATCTAAGGCTAAGGGCTCTTCCTTGAAGTTGGTTCTTCTCTCAGTTCTAGCTCTGTTTCTTTTGGCAATTAAATTTTCCTCCATAGTGACAGCCACATTTTGCATGTCTGCAAGGCTGTTAGGGGCTCTTTCTTTTAACTGGTAGGCCATATCTGGGTCGAATCCATCAGGGAATTTATACAAGGCAAGGTCAGGTGGAGGCCTTAAGTTTTGTGGGATAGCATTATAAACGCTATTGAATCTTGCACAATAGTCCAAAACTGTTTCTTGTGGACCTCTTTTGATTGTATCGTATTCAGCTAGTATGTGCAAGGGATCTTTCTTTTTCTCCCATCTGTTGATAAATGACTGGTATAAGGCTCTGGGTCTGTTATGGAATTAGCTGGGAGTGCTCTAAACCAAGTCTTGACATCGCCTGTCAAACTTTGGACAAAAGTTTTCATTCTCACACTATCATCGTCAATCTCATAGCTTTCAAAGTAATCTTGCATTTTCTTTGTATGCTGAAGGGTTGTGCAGACACTTGTGCCATCAAAATATGTGATTTTAGTTTGGTAATCCTGAGGCATAGCTCCAGGATTAGCAGGTAATTGCAAAGGTGCATATCTGTTAGCCATATTCACAGGGATAAGAGGGACAATACGAACAACTGGGATAATAGGAGTAGTAGTGGTAGTATGTGTAGTGAATGGAGGTGTGGAAGGAGTGGATGAAGAACAAGGGGAAATATGGGTTGAACGAAATAAAACTTTGGCAGGGGTTGGGCCACAGTTTGGCTAAACTATCATAGGAGTAGAATCAGCAAAATCCTCCTTTAGCTCTAATTTCATAAGGTTTCTTTGGATCAAATTCGGATTTTCAAAGGCAGCTGCAGGATTTGGGTCTCGATTTGACCTTGTATAACGTGAATTCTTCCTGGGAGCCAGCTTCTGGCTTATTTTTTGGGGATTTTATAAGAATATATGGGTTAGAAAGAAACTTTTGAAGGTCTGGTTCTTTCCCAATGGAGCGTTCCAACTTGATTTGTGAAATTATCTGAGGATGTCCCCAGTGGAGTCGCCATTATGTTATCACTCAGGTTGTCCCTAAAGCTCCTTAAAGGGATATGGCCGAGGTAACCACAAACCAATCTTTGGACTGCAGGTCCGAGCCTACCTGCAGTCAGAGAGGGCTCTCTCTTTATGATTTAGCTTTGTTGAAGATGATATTAGGCTAGTTATTGAGTTCAAGGGGTTTTGTTTATGTTTGGTGGGAAGGAGGATGTTTTCAAGTAGAGAGGCAATGCATAGTGTGGTAAGTTTCAAACCATTGGGCATGGAGTCATGGAGTAGGACTGCTGGTGCATTTTCTTGGTCACAAGAGGAATGAGGAGCAAGGTAGCTGCTCGTGAAACAACACTTAAGTTTAAAAGGATAGAATGAGGGCTAAGGAATGAGAGGCAACAAAGAATCTCTCACTCAGCTTAACAGAGGGAAGATGAATGAGCTCTATCTAGGAGCAGCTAAGAATTCTTAAACAATAGTCATTCATATGTGAAATAGATCAAACATGAGCAGGAATTCATATTTATTCCTAAATCAAGAGGAAAACATTAAGAAGCCACAGAAACTGAGCATAGAGTGCAGCTAAGCAAATTCTAGACCAATATTTTGTTCTGTGACTTGAGCATGTATGAAATTGAAATAACAGAGGTGAGAAACACTTATTGATCCATATAGCAGCACATGAATTCCATCATTCACTCTTCAACCATTAAAAACACTTCAAACAGTCCATCCTCCAAGATTTAAGCAGTCTTTGATTAAAGAAATCATATCAGATACAGAGCGAGTCTCTAGAGGAGTAATACAACCAACCAACCCTTAAAACAGTGCAGAGGGTGGTATATATAGAGGAAATATCTACAAAATATCTGTCAAAATCGATCAAAAATATCTGTGCAATAACTGCATCTAATGCTAAGTTCTGCTGGAAATGAATGCATAAAATAATTTAAAACAACTGCGCATGAGGGAGCAACCTCATCAAAATGGCTCTTTAGGGCTGCACAGGGTCCTTCAGCTTCAAAAATGGACTGAAACAGTGCCTTGAGCCATGCGCTGTCCTTTGTGTGATAACTGCACAATTAAGGAAGCAGCGCTGCTCCAAAATGTGACTGGGACCATTGCACTTGTCATAAATCTGCATTGAAATCCTTTAATCTACCTTCAAGTGGTCTTGTTGCCTTAAATGGCCAAAATCTGTGAGTTGGTGAGCTATACGGCTCAATGACGGCTTCCTAGATCTGCTGGGGCCATTTTGAATTCATTTGCTTTGAACCGCAATACTGATACTCTCTGCCGCTTTCCTGATACTCTTTGGAATGCACCTGGTCCTTTCTTGACCTACGAATGCCCTTGAACTGTTCAATCACCCATTTATGGCCACTGCTCGGCCTTCTGCCGCCTTTGGAGTCGTTATCAGTCTTTGCCGATCAGAAAATATTCTTTAAAATGATAAAATGTTGCAAAGTGATGAAAAAGGGATCGCCCACAGACCACCAAAGAGCAACCCTTCATTTGGATGTATTATGGGCCTCACGTGATTTCAAAATAGCAAAGGAACGCATCGTTCCTTTGCAACTGAGCGGGCACGGGCATCGCATATAAAAATGGCCCTTTTTCTTCAAAGTAGGCAAAAATGCCTTTAAACGTAAGAAATCCTCGAAATTGGGCACAGGCGATAAAATGTTCATCTCTTTAAATTGTGGTCGTTGGATCCGGCGCGGGCCGATCCAACGGCCCAAATTTCATTGCTATATTGCACCGGGGCAGACCAGGGGGTGGCACATAAACAATCGCCGAAACTGCGGGGACCCGATATGCTATAGGCCCTTCCTTTTATTTGGAATCGCGTCCGGCCCATCGGCGATGTCATATCAGCGGATTTACAAGAATTTGGTTTGCGGACCCGAAATGCTAATATACCATGCTTTATTGTTATTTCAGCTTCGCCAGTCGGAGCGATACATGGGGAATGCTGCGATTAAATCAGGGCCATTGATTTGGGGGCAGGGCGATGGATGGCTGAGATTGAGTCAACATGGACGAGCGGCGTGGCGGACAGGTCGAAACAAAGGAGAAATGGAAGCTGACGTAATGCTGATACGGCAATGGCGTGGAGCGGAAAGGGAGAGCGGTAAGTGGTATTATCGAACCGCTTTTGGTACGGGCCCGGTTTGTGTCGGAAGCCGCCCGATACAATGAGAAATTGGCACGCGCCAGAGGCCCTACGTCATCCTCTGACACTTGTCGGGCGCTAAAGGACGGCGGTCGGGGGCAGTCTAAAATCGCTGAGGACCATCAGATGGGAGGGCCCGGATCCGATGGATGACAGGACGTGGACATGGCAGAGCGATACGGCGGGGCCCGTATAATAAACAATGATTATTTGTGGAAAATGGTGCCGGGATCAAAGAGATCTTTTTGCATCAGAGCAAGGCTTTTTGATAAAAGAGAAGCTTTGGTGAAATCAGAGGGGTCTCCTTTGGCATTTCAAATGGTTTGTGAGCCATCGGAAGGGGTCCGATGGCCCAAAAAGGAAGAATTTTATGCCATTTGAGGGATTTTTCATGGTTTTTTGCATGTTAAATGGCCCAAAAAGGGGTTTATGCCTCTGAAAAGGCAAAACAAGGCAAAAAGATGGTTTTATATACATATGAATGGAATTTTATGCTTTGTGAAGGAGTCAAAAAGCGTTTGGGAGGTTTTATGGAGTGATGAAGGGCTTTGTGGATTGGAGGGAGTCCAAAATGCGTGAGAAGATGGTTTGAGGTGGGTAATGAGGGTTCTTGCTAAGTTTCAGATAAACTTAGCAATTCCCGAGGATGTATATGGTTATCTTTCAACCAGAGGGAGGGGATAAGTATATAGGGGAGTTATATACATAGTTTAGTAGGGGAAAGGGAAATAGATAGGCAGCTACATAGTAAAGTTAGTAGTTAACATGAAAAGTGATAAGAAAGCGCTAAGTATGTGAATCTTAGGCTATTAAGAGCGAAAATGACTCATATAAGCAGTATGGACCTTCCTTGAGTGAAGCAGACCTCCACCAAGGCAAATGATATGGAGAATGATGAAACTAAGATGTATCAAGTAGATCTTGACCTCTTTGGGGGAAGTTAGTGAGTGATTTGGGGGAGAGGAAGAAGGGAGAAGTTAGACATGCATTTCTTGAAGTCCTCCAACTGAACAACTGCCTTCAACTTGTGATATGATAGATATAACACTTGAAAATATGAAATGGATCACAAGCCATGATTCTGCAACCACAAAGCTACCTACCCGACCTACTCACCTAGCATTTTCTCTTCTTTTGGTTTGGGTGCACTTGAACTAGCATACCAAGCTTTTCATTCTTTCTTGTTGCTTGTGCTCCTATCTACTTCTATACTTATTTCAGCCAGGGGCTCAGATTAAGCTGTTGAGCACCCTTGTTTCTCTACCTAACTACAAATCTGCCAGGATTACGCTGTTTGGACAAATGTTCATTCTCTATATTCTACAACATGAAATTGAAACCCAGGGAAGCCAAGATTAAGTTGATTGGCCTTCCCATACTAGAAAATTGATCAAAATGGTTTACTCATTAAGACTGGAACAAAGCAGTAGCATTAAAACTGGCACACCTTCATGGATACTTCTCTGGTCATCTATAGCAAATATGGAGCATTGCAGCAAGCAAAGTATGACATATTTGGCATGTAAAAATGTCGATCATGAAACATGATTAACCTGTCGCAGCAGGAGGCTAACAGTGGCTCCACTTGGGGATGGCTTTTCCTTGTGACAAGCCAAGAATAGCAGGTCAGAATGCCTTGATCCTCTGCAGTTGCTGTTAAATTGAAAATTTCTTCTGTGCTAACTGTTGAATGACTGGAACTTTAACTTCTGAATGCAACACTCCTCCTTAACTGAAACATTGTGAAAAATAAAGCATCGCCTGCTTTCTTCTGCGTGCTTGATATTGCATACACTTTTGCTTGAGAGCTGCCTTGTAAAATAAACACAAAAAGGGAACAAAAATAGAGCTCTTCTTTTCTTGTCTTTGAACAGGCTGTAGATGTAACGCTAACAAAAACTCCTCTATTTTGATACTACTGACTGAAGAACTGGAAGCCTGAATGCAACATTTTTAATAGAACTTTCTGTTATAAATAACATCGATACCCTTTTTACCATTGAGAGCATTTAAAGTATATCAAAACCTGCCTTGTGCACCCTTTGAATTAAGTTCATAACCGGGGGAAAAAATTGATGTGCTTCTCTTCGAACTTCACTTCAGAAGAACAGAGGCTTCGAATTTCACATTCCTTTGGGTCTTTTCTTCGGGACTGCGCTCTTTTCCCAAAATCAATGCAAAGAGAGAGCTTTGAAATGGGGGACTTGCGCTGCTCTGCCTCCATAACTTCGCTGCTTGGTTCCAAGAAATCGGATTGCTTATAAAAACATAAAAGAAAACACTTATATGTACACGCATTAATATACTAATATATACATCAGAACCATGTATCCCTTAGATCACCGGGTCAAGGTAATGCTTCAACATGCGGCCATTCACAGAGCCCTCTTCAGCTGCGCAGGCATCTAGAGTTTAGAGAAAATATGTATTGTTGCCTTGAATAGCGTTGATGACAAATGGGCCTTTCCATAGAAAGTCAAACTTTGCATGCTTTCCCTTTTCTTCTCTTCGTGAGTCCCACTTTAGAACCTTGGCACCAATAAAGAAATCCTCAGCTTTAGCCCTCTGGTCAAATGCCTTCTTTAGCCTTTCTTGTAACATTTGAGCTCTGTCATACACCTGCTCTCTGGTTTGCTGAAGATGAATGGTCTGATTGATCCTTCATTGAATATCATTTGGTTCATCTTGAACCTCCTGCAGCAGCTTGATAACAGGAATACCTAAAGAAGACAGAAATCTGGCTTCCATGCCATATACTAGCTCATAAGGGCTCATTCCAATGGATCTCTTTGTTGAAAGTCTATCTGTCCATAGGGCATTGGTGAGCTTTTTATGCCAGTTCTTCTTGTTTTCTTCTAAGGTCTTCTTGATAATACTGATCAGGCTTTTGTTGGATGACTCGGCTAAGCCATTACCTTGAGGGTAATAGGCTGTGGAATGGCCTAAAGTGATATGGAATTTATGGCAAAAATTGATCATCCTTTTGGATTTGAAAGCAACGACATTGTCAGTGATGATCTTCTCAGGGCAGCCAAATCTAGAAAGGATATTGCACTCAAGGAATTGGACAATGGTGGTGTCATTGGCTTGCCTACATGGGACGGCCTCAATCCATTTAGTGTTATACCTCCAAATCTCACTCTTATGGTTTGTGATGCTGTACTCATGGCCTAGGGCAACCCCTCCTTCTAGACCTGGTCCTAAAATTTAAAAAATAGTGTTTTATCCCTTATACGCGACATTGCCCTCAGTTAAACGCGTGTATACGCGGGTCTGTGTATATCCAACCCGCGTGTGTGTATTAAAACACTTAAAAAAATATAAAATTCCTTCTTTTCGGGCGGAGATCGCGGGTTTTACCTGTTGATCACCTGTTAGTGCCCGTGGCCCAACTGTTCCCAACCAACTCCTAACTAAAAAACTACTTTGGAGATGGTATAAAAACACCTCAAAGGGAAGGCCTAAGGGAGAGAAGATAGAGAAAGGTTATTATGCTGAGATTTTTCCCTTGACCAGGTCTGAAGTCCCTTGTGCCTTCTGCACTTCCCCCATTTTGTACAGGAAACCTTTGTTTCCTTGTGTGTTTATGTTCGTCCACCATTTATGACATCATGGAGAGAGTCATGGAAGGAGTTTTGTTAGAGGCTTGAGGCTGGAACGGATCCAGAAGGAAGCTTTGCTTGGAGCCTGCTGAAGGTGACTCAGGTGAACATATTCCTTTTTTATGTACTTTATTTGTCTATAATAAAAGAAACACATGTCTTGGTTCCCGAAATGAATCTTCTTTATGTAATGATATTCTTGTTTTGAATTCATGTGTAAATGGTTGTTTAGATTTCATAACTAACTACCTTTCTTTATAATATGAAGATGGTTTCTTTATAAGTTTTTTTCCGTGTATTGTTGTGTTCTTTGAATTGTTTGTTTTGCAGGACAAAAGTGAAGAAGGGAACTCCAAGAAGGGTTTGGACCCTAAAGGCCTTCTCAAACGTAGGACCGAAGGTATGTACCCTTATCATAGAATTTGCTTATAATAGCATAATGGTTGTATGAATGCATGTTTCTTTGAATAGACAACTTTTAGTCTGCTAGGGTTTCACCCAAAAAGCCCTAGGGGAGTAATTCCCTCTACCAGAATTGGCGACTCCACTGGGGACAACACTCTTGTTGTTCCTAGTTTGGGTGTTT
This sequence comes from Pinus tabuliformis, assembly GCA_031772625.1. Lineage (NCBI taxonomy): Eukaryota > Viridiplantae > Streptophyta > Pinopsida > Pinales > Pinaceae > Pinus > Pinus tabuliformis. Next base: position 61,681,782 of record CM062805.1, on the reverse strand, counting down.
TTCAAGCCAATCAGGGCTCAGCTGCCTTGTCTGTTCTTGAACTTTAAGCTTTGCCAGTTTCTTCAGTTTGTATTTTTTATTTTTCTTGAAGCTTTTCATATACGTTGTTTTTCTTAGATACAGAGGCATATATATGCTTGTTTCTTTGAGTGAACCCGCATATACGCAGGTTTCCTCAAACACAGTCGCGTATACACGCAATCTGTACTATAGTACAGTCGTGTATATATTCCAATTTTCAAGATTTGTAAATCTTTTTGGCCTCTGAAGGTTTGTCTGGTGGTTTGAGTCAGTCCGAAACAGTCATTTTCCAGTATCAGTTATTTGTTTTACAGCGAGCATCTCGTTCTGCATTCTCTCTGATTATAAGGAGTGTTGGTCTTGTATTTTGTTGATTGCAAGCGTCATCATTTTTGGCTAAAGCACGCAAGATTTCTTGCTAGGAATCTTGGCTGCTCTGTTTCATCAGGGTAGGAAGATTGAATTCAATCTTTGTGTTAATCTTGCTTTTGGTGACTTTTTTTTTGCTTGACAAAATCACTTTTTGTGACCATCTACTTCTTTGTTTCATGAAAGTTGTTGTTTGACACTTTCTTGGAATTTGTCTTTTTGATCTTTTTGGTTTTCATTGCCAAGGCTTCCATTGCTGCTTTTGATTGTTAAGAGCGATTTTAAACACATTTATTTTTGTTGGGTTTTCATCCATTAAGTGGTGTTGATTCGCAAAAGTGTTTAATTGCCTATTCTTCAATCACAAGTTTCAGTGTTGTTGAGAGCATTTTTTGAAAAGACTTTTTTGTTTGTTGCTTTGAAGAAAATCTTTTGAAAATCTTAGTTTTCCTTTCTTGAACTTGCTTTTCATTTGGTTTCCTTTTAGAGAAGTGAAAGTGCTTTATGTTTGTCTTAGAACTTGTTTTTAGTGTTTAGACGAAATGAATGGAAACATCTCATATTCCATCTAGGCATCTTAAGTGGCAAGATAAAGTTTGATAAGCAAGCAACTTTCATTTTTGTTTTTAGAGTAGTTTTAAATCTTGCATCCACATATAGTTGTTGCATTAGGATAGATTTGCATCCCCTTTTAGGCATACATAGCTTTGTTAGCTTTTCTGAGTGTCAAGTGTGAATTAATGAAAAGAAATGGAAAATTTGTTTTATTAGAAGTACCTCTGAACCCTATAGAAATTGCTCTTCATCGAAAAACGAAAAAGTGCATGTGCATGTAGTTAAGTTTTTATTAATTTCTTTTGCGTCAAAAAACACCACTAGTTTCACTTCCGTTACCTTGTGACTTAAAGAACAGCCTAATAAAATCAAGCGCTAACTAAAATTCACTAGAACCTTTTGTTTTAGTTAGTTACACCAACAAGATTAGGATTTTAGGGCCTTGGATTAGGAGAGTGGAGAGTTAACTCTCCAAGGCCATATAAACATCAAATGTAGGAGTCTGAATAACGAGAGAAAATCCAATAGCGTTAGGAAGACCAGGAAAGCTCCGGATCTGGGAGTTAAGCACAAGGGTCTGTAAAGACAGGGAAGAGAGATACCCCCTCTCCTACTTGTCCGAACTTACCTCATGACTGTTCCGCCTGGCTTCTGTGACGAGTTGGTATCCATAGTTGCTTCTCCTAGGGAACTACACAGGTGGCTGCGGAGGGGAATCCCGTGGCACCTGAGGTCAACGTTGCATCACTCTCGACAGTACTACTGGAGGGCACCCTTGCGGAGCTTGGGGGCTTGCATCGGCGCAGGCTGTTGTTAGGAGTTCAGCGTAACTTCCTCTGATACCTTCGCTGATAGGACTGGGCCCTCATCATCCCAGACTATCTTCAGAAGGCCCCTTATTTCACTTTCTCGTATTTTGGTGTCCGGTCTTAATCACCCGGAGCGGAAATACTTGGAAGTTGTTTGACTGGCTGTATCTTTAGGGACTTTATAGTGTGTGCTCTATGCTCCTAGTTGGCCTAGCTTTCAATTTTTTGAGTCTTTAGTTAGATCATAACAAAAAATTCAAAGTGGCTGACCGATCTCCAAGACGGTCTCGAAGACTTCGTGGTCTCTTGCCACCAAGTTTAGAGCCTTCTCCTAGAAGGCGCAGAGGCAATACTACCGGTGGGTTCCGTCCCATGCCGGTTGACACATCGGGGATTGATCCTCCTCTCGGAGGCATTAGCGACCAAGCAAGGCCTGGCACTTCTGAGCAAGAGAGGGACACTCCAGTCCTTTCTCGAGTTCTCTTTCAAGAGGAGAATAACATAGAGGTAGAAGAACTTTCAGAGTCATTAGTGGCTCCAAATTCTCCACTACCATCTAGTCATCCAGGCGTATTACAATACTTTGGGACTCCGACGCATAGACCGTCAAGTCCAGGTTACGCTACGCGCTTACCATCGATGACCACTACTGGAAGCATGACTTCTACGAGTGCTACGACTATGCAAACCCCAACATCGGTGCAAGGGGGAGGAACCATTTCCATCCCCTCGGCTTCCTTGTTCGGATCTTTTGCTAGCACATCTTTAGTTGGGTCTACCTCCATTCCGTCCACGAGTGGAAATGCCCAAACCAATGCTTTTGGTATTGGATTCTTCCCTTTTGGCACCCAATCACAGGGTATTCCATCGGTTCCGTTTAGTGCCGCTACGTCCATGATGGGCGGATCGGCTTCATTTGAGGGTTTTCCTTTCGGAAGTGGTCATATACCACATTCCAACACGACGGTAGGATCCATGCCTTTTTCTTCTGTAGGACAAAGCAGCAATCCTTTCCAAGGTTGGAATAACCCTGGGATTAGTTGCGCAGGAACTGGTAATTCGTTTATCGGCCAACAAGGGAATAGGCCGTACTCCACGGTTAGCATGTTTCAAAGTATTCCTCCCCTTGCTTCGGCTTGGAATCCGTATCAGGGGTTATCAACTCCATACAATCCTTTAGGAGGAAACTTTGCTGGTTATGGAGGTTATACGGCTGGAGTTGGTCAAACTCCGAATTTTGCTGGACCACAAGGCTTGCCTTTTGGTTTAGTCGGTTCTACTGGTTACTTCGGGTAGCCTGGTGCCTCCCAAATTCCAGGACAATCTTTTCAGAGCTTTGGGAGTTCTGCCCAGTCTGGGTGGAATCCCCAAGGTCCTCCTAGGCTTCTGTTTCTGGCAACGTTAAACTTGCCAGATCTCACTAAGTTAACAAATGACCCAATCAAGTACAATCCGGCCTGGCCTCCGGTCCCAACGAAACTCCCTTCGGACATTCCAAAATTCGAAGGGAAGAGTGGTGAAGACCTAGGCGACCATGTAACCACATTCCATTTGTGGTGCTCATCTAACTCCCTTATTGATGACTCGATTAGGTTGAGACTCTTTCAGCGCACCTTGACTGGTAATGTGGCCAAATGGTATATAGAGTTGCCAGGGGGAAACTTTACATCGTTCGCTGACTTAGCCAATATTTTCTTAAATCACTTCTAGTTGCCTGTCCGCTATGATGCCGGAACTGAACTTCTGGCCACCTTCTGTCAGGATAAGGAAACCCACATTTCTGACCATATTCAGGAATGGAGACGGAGAAAGAGGCTCATTAAAGCCGAAATCCCTCCGGAGTACCATCTCGAGTGGTTTTTGAAGTCTTTACAACCCGAGATCTCCAAGGATGTCTCCATGTCTGGGGTCTATTCTGAGGAGCAAGCCATTTTTAGGGCCCAGCAATTAGAATTGATCTACTCTCAGTCTGGGATCCTACAAAAGTACTTGCCAGATGCTCCTGGATCTAAGGTTGATGTAGCTAAGTCGAAGCCAGTTCCGCACGCGGATGGTATCGTCGGGTCAGTAGACACAACTACCGTGAACTTGTTGAATCAATTGCAGCAGCTGTCCTTGCAAACTGCTTCTAACAACCAAGTCACATCGTCTAATCCCCCCGCTTCCCAAACTTCTTCAATAAATGCCGTCCAATCTAATAATCCCAAAGGAAATCAAAATTCCAATGGGAAAAAGAAAGGACGAGGTAAGAAAAAGAACCAGGATGGGAAGCCTGATGCAAATAAATCCGGCAACAACGCTGGTGGTGGTAGAAATGAGTCGAGAAAGAAAGTCAAGTTTCCATGCAAGTTGTGTAGTGGAGACCATCTAACTCATCTCTTCCCTAAGATTGAAGATGCTCAACGCTTGTTAGGACAGCAAGGGACTTCTAGTTCTCAAGCTGTGTTAACCAACCCGTTTCCCCAAGGGCAGCAACTTCTTGCTGGCGCGAGTTCGAACCCTGGAACCTCCGCTGGGGGCAACCAGGAAGGGGAAAAATCGTTAAATGTTTTCATGATGGGTTCTAACGTCCATGTGGCTACTCAGTCACGTGATTATGGTGAAGCCGAAACTTCCAAGGACAAGACTGTTCCCGGAAGTACTGACCTTCATATTGAGCGACCCCCTGTCGAGACTATACCACGGATACCGAAAGGTTCCGCTAAATGCGCGGTGATTAATCCTAATGATAGGGCCGCCCAGAATTACTCCATTGTGGAGGATCTAGCTCAGAGTCCGTGCGCCATGTCTGCTTTAGAGGTCCTCCAGTCGTGTCCAGCTCAGAGAAGCGCTTTACTCTCCGCGATTGGAGCATTCGATCCAACTAACTCTTTAGTGCTCACTTTTGACATGTTAAATGTCAAAAAGCGACTCCCTCATCATATGGCTTTTCAAATAAAGTCTACATACTGGAAAATCAATATTTTTCGCACCGTAGTAGATGAAGGAGCTTCCACATGCGTTATGTCGATGTCATGCTGGAAGGCTATTGGATCACCTTCGGCTGTTCCTTCACCCACCGTCTTGACTGCATTTGACGGTCATTCTCACAAGCCGCATGGGATTATCCCGACCTTTCCTATATGTGTTGGGGTAAAGGTCGTCAATATTGAAGTAGAGGTCATAGACGCTAACCTAGACTATAATCTCTTATTAGGAAGGAACTGGGTATACGAGATGGATGCCGTTGTTTCGACTCTGTTTCGTGTTATTTGCTTTCCTCATGAGGGGAAAATCGTTAAGGTTGATCAATTGGACTATTTTCCAGTTGATCCTCAAGCAAGATCTGACTCTACTGTCCCTTTAGTGGATAACCCTCGCCCGCCGATTGAGAATTTAGGAGTAGGGATGTATTCCTCATTGATGGGTACATTTGATCTTCCCTCTCCTTTCGCTAAAATTAATGCTATTTCATCATCTAAGGAGTCTCCTCGAGAAGAGTTCTTCCGAACTCATTATTTTTCAGACCCTTGGACCTTGCCTTCACCTACGACCACATTAGTTGAAGGACAAGTAAATGGAATGGCATTCCCTATATCTACAGCTGAGCTTAGATATCAGTCTATCCTAGACTCTGCAGACAACCATCCTACTCCTTTTTCTGAAGAGGAGTTAGATGGTCATGTGGCCCCGGTTTGGAGCCTTGATTCTACCTTTGCCTTGGACTGCTTAGATTCTGTTCTGCCTTCTGAAGAAGCAATCCTCGAGGTAATGATGGGTATAGATCGACCTTGGGAAGACTTACACCATCATTCATATTTTCTTCCTCCATTGCAGGAAGTAGAATCTAGATTCTCCGAGCTCTTCACTAGTGATGTTTGTACGGTGTCAAACCCTTTGGCTCCAACACACGTTCGTGCGAAGGTAATATGTCGGTAATTTCAAAAACGATACCTATAAACATCTCTAGGGACCCTGACGTCATCGAGAATATCTTCATCGGAATTGAGTGTTCCCCTGAAGAAATTCAAATTTACACCGACCTATTCAAGGAATATCGAGATGTATTTGCTTGGTCTTATGAGGAAATTCCTGGCATTGATCCTTCTATAGTTCAACATGAGATCAAGATGTACGAAAATGCAAAACCGGTTCGTCAAAGGCTTCGGCCGGTTAACCTAGGAAAGCAGCGGCCATCAAAGCTGAGGTTGAGAAGCTGCTAAGGGCAGGTTTTATATACCCTATTCCTCTTACTGATTGGGTTTCTAATCCAGTCCCTGTGGACAAAAAGCAAGGAACAATCCGAGTATGCATCGATTTTAGGGACCTAAACAAGGATTGTCTGAAAGACAATTACCCCATGCCATTCATTGATCAGATTATCGACGAGTGTGCGGGTAATGAAATTTTTTCCTTCATGGATGGTTTTTCGGGTTATAATCAAATCTCTATCGGTCCTGAAGATCAACATAGGACAGATTTTATATGTCCCTGGGGTACCTTTGCATATAGAAAGATGCCTTTTGGTCTTAAAAATGCTGGAGCCACTTTTCAGCGGGCCATGTCATATGCTTTCCACGACATCAAACATGTCATCAAGGCATACTTGGATGATCTTGCTGCTCGTTCTCGAAAGAGAACTAATCATCCTAGTCATCTTCAATTGGTTTTTGAACGTTGTCGTTTTTATAAAATCTGGTTGAATCCCAACAAGTGCGTTTTCGCGGTTATATCCGGTCGATTGTTAGGGTTCATAGTGTCCAATGAAGGGATTCGGGTTGATCCCTTCAAGGTTGAGGCAATAGTTCAGTTGCCTCCCCCGTCCTCAATTCGTCAACTTCAAAGTCTTCAAGGGAAGGATAATTTCTTAAGACGGTTTATAGCAAACTATGCCGAGATCACTAAAGGGTTCATGCGTTTGCTACGAAAAGGAGTTCCATTTGTGTGGGACGACTTTGCGCAGCGGTCGTTTGATGCTTTGAAAAGGGCATTAGTCTCTGCCCTGCTTTTGAGTCCACTGGATTATAGTAGAGACTTCCTTTTATATCTCGCTGCAGTAGAATCAACCATTGGTATGGTTCTAGTTCAGGAGGACGATGTTCTTGCCGAGCATGTGATTTATTATTTGAGCCGAGGCTTAATCGGTCCTGAACTCCGCTATTCTCCGGTTGAGAAGTTGGCCTTGGCAGCTGTCCACGCTGTCCAGAGGCTCCGTCATTATATTTTGCTACGCAAAACTTTTGTCTTAGCGGCGGTCAATCCATTTCAATTTGTCCTTAGTAGGCGAGTGATTGGGGGCAAATATAATAGATGGATAGTCATTTTACAAGAATTCGATCTCGAGTTCTTGTCTGCCAAGTCTAAGAAATCTATGGTTTTCGCGGAGCTCATTTCTGAGCTTCCTTGTGGAGAGGATACTATTTATGAGGAAAGTTTTCCCGACGAACATTTATTCCTCATCTCTTCACTCGACCCTTGGTATGGAGATATCATTGTTTATCTCCAGACTTCGAAGTTTCCCTCTACTTTCTCCAAGGATGAACGTCGTAAATTACGTCACCTGGCTAAAAACTATGTTATCATTGGTGACACATTATACCGTCGAGGGATTGATTCAATCCTTCGGCGTTGTTTAACCTTAGAGGAAGCAGAGTCTGTGCTCAATGATTGCCACAGTGGAGCTTGTGGTGGTCATCTATCAGGGCTTGCTACAGCCCAGCGCATCTTACGTGCCAGCTATTTTTGGCCTTCACTCTTTAAGGACTGTGTGGAAGCGGTAAAACGCTGTCACTCGTGTCAAATTTTTACTCGCAAGATGCGCGCGCATACAGCTCCCCTTTTTCCCATTGTCACCGTCGGTCCCTTTACTAAGTGGGGTATTTATTTTACAACTTGTAATCCACCTTCATCGGCGAATCACAAGTACATTATCGTGGCTGTAGACTACTTTACGAAGTGGGCTGAGGCCATGCCTACTTATAAGAACGATAGTGACATGGCAGCTTTGTTTCTTTTCAATCAGGTTATCTCAAGATTCGGTATCCCAAGAGAGATTGTCACTGACCATGGCAGTCATTTCCAGAATCAATTAATGTCCGAATTGGCTCTTAAATTAGGTTTCCATCAGGAGCATTCATCCCCTTATTATCCTCAGGCCAATGGACAGGTCGAGGCAGTCAATAAAACTCTTAAGACGATACTCCAATGGACAATCGATAAGAATCGATCCAATTGGCACATTATGTTGTATTCGGCTCTTTGGGCATACCGAGCCTCCGTCAAAACGGCTACTGGTTTTACTCCTTTTCAGTTGGTTTATGGGATGGAATCTATCTTTCCGGTTGAATGTGAAATTCCATCTCTGAAGTTGGCTGTTGAGCTTCTTCCTGAGACTTCGAGTCTCGAGGAGCGCCTAGTTCACTTGGAACATCTCGATGAGCAGCGTCGAGATGCCGCCACGATGAATGAGGCCCATAAGAAAAGGGTTAAAACGCAGTATGATAAGTTTGTTTGTCCTCGAGTCTTTTCTGAAGGTGACCTTGTCCTGGTCTATGACCAAGATAAGGATGCCTTGGGGGCAGGCAAATTTAAGCCTATGTGGTACGGTCCTTTCATTATTAAATGAGTTTTAGAAAAAGGATCGTATGAGTTAATTGATTTCGAGGGAAACAAGCTGGCAAAGCCCCGAAATGGGCTCTACCTAAAGAAGTACTTTGCTTAGTTTTGGCCAGGCAATGGCTTCTTTGTATTTTATGTATATTTGTACATATATCATCGAGATTTTTCTGATATCAGCACTTTTTGGTCTGCTTTGGCAGGTGTTGATGGATGATTTGGTTTATTTTGGGTTCGCCGATGGTGCTAGTCGGCTCACTCGGAATCTTGCTTCCGCAGCTTGGGTACTCTATTATCCAACTGGTCAATTGATGGCATCAAGAGGCGTGTGCATCGGTCCTGCTTCAAACAATATGGCCGAGCATACTGCTGTTATTAATTTATTATCCAAGGCAATCTCTCATGGGATCGACTCGTTGGTAGTTTATCTTGATTCTCAATTGATAGTCTCTCAATTAAATAACATTTATCGGGTACGGGATCCATCTTTATATCGCCAGTATTTAAGGGTGAGGTTGTTGCAAAGATCATTTACTTATATTAATTATTTGCATATTCCAAGATCTCATAATTGGTTAGCTGATTCTATCGCTAATCAAGCATTAGACTGGCATATTAATCATTCATCACAATAAAATCAAGCATCAAAAAGTCAAACTGTATCTATATATATATATATATATATATATATATATATATATATATATATATATATATATATATATATATATATATATATATCGTAAAGCGTCTCGAGTGTACATATGTGTGTCCAAAAAATATACAAAATTGGGACTCAAATGCCTCGACTCAGGATGAGCGTCTAAGTATGTCACTATAGCATTGGCCACGCGCCGAAAGATGTGAACCCAGTCACGTGGCATGCCAACCACATGACGCTGCATATCCTTAGGAAGGTCCTCTATGACGGCCATCGATACTCGGCAGCGCAGTCTCACCAAGTGTCGCTGGACGTTGTTTAGAGTCCGTTCTGTATCAGCAGTCGCCTCTTCGGCTCCTCGGCCACACCATCCATGCCGCAGGAATCCATATGGTCGTACAGGCCTAATGTCTGGAACATGATCATCATATCAGTCATTTGAATCTCATCAAAAAATATTTTTCAAAATTCATAATTGTATTTGAAAAATTCAAAAAATCATAAAATCAAAAAATCTTACCAATCTCACCCCATGCTGCATTCGGTGGTAACACTAAATCAGGATCTCCTCGGAAATCCAGTCCAGCATAGGGGTAGTCATCCACGGCGATGATCTGCTTATCCCACCAGGTGAAGAAGTCATCGTTGAAGGCAATCCTTGGGACCTCCCCACCCCAAAGACGTTTCATCAAATCAGCCCACCGGCCCATACGTGGATCACGTGGGGTGCTGATGGAAACTGCTACCCTGGGGCGGAGTGCGGGAACCTTCTCGAAAAAGAAAGTACACAAGATGCTTCCATATCCAAAATTTTTAGTCTGACCCCTCCTGATAGAAGTGAGCTGGCTCTTCATGTTGGCCAGAAGAGGAGTACACCAGTCAAACACAGTAGTGAGACAGTCAACTGCCACGCTCATGTTTTGCCGTGACGCCTGATGCAGAGAGGATGATCCGTTCACCCAAGCCATGGTGAACAGGATTATCCTAAGTGACAAACTCGCCACATGTGTGATGGAAATCTGGCTCCCAACCTTCTTTGGATGTCCCGGGCAGTATATCTGTACATAGTCCTCTATCGAGAGGGCACTCCGTGACCTGCCCCGGGACTGTACTACCTCTCCCCTTCGGGAAAGGCCCGTGATAAAATAGATGTCCTCCACTTCTACCCTGAGCGGCATCTGATCGATCATAAAAGCTTCCTCATCGACATCCCAATAATCAATGAGCATCTCAAGCAATCGCGTGTTCGCTTTCATATTTGGCAATTTGAAAAATTTAAGCAAACCGCATCCCCGGAGTGCATCTAATGCTTCTGGACTGTTCATAACTTCATTGTCTACCACTGCGTGCTCTCTTTCGCGCCACGTGACAGGCATCCTGAGAAAAAATCGATTTTAAACCGTTAGTTTTTGTTTAAAAATAATTCGCGGCGTATACGCGGGTACCTGTGCATGCAGTCGCATATAGGTCTCGCGTATACGCGGGTTCAATATTACCAACCCGCGTATACGCCGCGAGCGAATTTTTGACAAAAGTTTAACGGTGAAACATCAATCATAAATATTAAAACCTGTCACAATCAATTGCAAGCTAAGTATAAGGGTTACCTGGAGGTATTCGACGAATTTGAACGGTTGAATCTGGCTGTGGGAAGTTTGCTCCTTTTGCTCCAAATCTTTTGCTCTCAAACTCAAATGGTAAAAATGGTGAGTCCAAAATGCTTTTTATAAGTTTTGAAAATGCAAAATTTTTTCAAAATTTTATTTTGTTTGGCCTCATGTGACTTTTAACTTGGGATCTTGGAATGTAGAGATTGGTTTGTTTTTCAGGTCATTTTGGACGTTTTTCGACAGTTCGAGACGGTTCCATGACTGCTGACCCGTCATGGCAGGTATCGTGTTCTCACTGGCATATAGGTTAGGGACACCATTTTTCCATTGCGTTATGCATACTAGCCCCCATTTGACCGATACATCTGCCATAGGGTCGATCCCATCGTGTTATGGTTCGCAAGCCATCTTCACTCGCCGATTCTTTAAATCATGACACGATGGTAGAGCCATCCTTTACCTGGGCATCCTAGTTAGCACCTCACTAACATTTGTTGCCCATACTGCTCTGACTTGAGTAGGCTCGGGAGTCCTCTGTAGTCCTGCCATGACTTATGCATTGAAGACTCATTCCTCTTAGCTTCTCCGCTTTGTTTTGGCCTTTTACCCTAGAGGCTCCTTTGTGTTGAGTTGTACTACTGCATTGCATGTTGACCACTTGCACCTTTTGGCCTGGAGCGGGCTTCACTTGGACTCGTGTTTAAGCCAACTTTTGACCATGACGTCTACAAAATCAACCTTGCATACCTTTGACTTCTGCAGCTTGACACACCTTGACCCGTGGAAGGAACATACCTTTGAGTGTCACTGACCAGTTTTCATCTCACTGCATTGAGCATAGGAACGTTCCTTTCTCGGGAACTAGATCATCTGTTTCACCGACACTCGTTCTTTCCACTGTACCATAGCATTCTTTTATTCTTTTTCCGGCTTAACAGAAAAAGACAAAAAAAATTAAATATTCCAAAAAGAGCGGGAACGGGACATTATTTCCATTTATTGTTGGAAGCTAGAGTCAGTCGTGTCACCCTTGAACAAAGCACTCAAAACAAAGTCTCCTCCGCATGGGTGGGATTTAGTTTGACTTAGGTACACCGTAACCTTGTTATTGAGTCAGTTCTCCCCTGATTGGTTATCTCTTCCAATCATATGGAGGGTTCGTTCATGCCTCCTGCATGGCGAACTTATACAGAGTCATCATATGCTGCCACACAGTCACATTGAGTCGTGCTTTTGTTCAAGGGAAGTTAGCCTGAGTCGGCCTCTCTGCGGTGTCTCTTGACTCATTTTTCAGTCGGCCATCCCTGGTTGTCAGTGTCATGTCTATCATCACATCAATTATATTGGTCCTTTACTCGTGTCGGTTTGAGAAGGTCCCCATTGACTTCTTGCTGGCGGGTCTTGTCCTTATCGACGACGACACCTTGCTCTGAGGACAGGCCTAGAGCCGCACCCTGGCCCTATTTTCATTATTGATAGGTCACCTTGTGCTCAGCATTGATCAGTATCATGGGTCTTTGACTGAGTGGTTTCCCTTGTTTTCGACATCAGCTTACATTATCACACATTGGGATTCTTGCAGTACCTTGGTTTCCATTTGACCCTATTGGTGGATACCTTGCCTCGGTGTCAGCTTTCATTATTGGTTGGTTCAGAGGGTTTCTGCCATGCGCTAGCCACATCTTGTGTACGCCAGAAACGTACTTCGGTTGGGTTACTACATCTTTTTCGTCCGATTCCTTCCACATTATTGGCCTACGGGTTACACTCGCGCTAGATTGATGAAGGATGCCTTAATGCCTTCCTTCTAGCGGATCTTTCCCTATCGACTCCGACTCATTGCTATGGGGCAAAGATCTAGAGTCCATTTGGCAGTACCTTGGGGTTTGCAGTCATTAGTGGAAGATCCTTCACTATCGACAGTGGGAAACCATCATTGTCTCTTGATCGATAGATTCTTACAGGTGTTCAACTCCAGCTCGTCTATTCACAATTGTTAGATTGTACTGGGTACCTTGATGCTCATTATCATTATCGGTGAGTAGTCTCGTGTTTGTTAACGGTATACATCAATGACCGGTAATCAAACGATTTCTCACATGGTCGACCTCAGATCATTTATTCCCATGGTGTAGAAATGTACCACGGCGGTCGGTGAAGACCTCAGGTTGTATCAGCATTCATTAGTTCACTTGACAGTTGCTCTTGTTGCTGCTAGTTGATACCACTCCACTTTATATGTTGCAGTCAGTCATGGCGACATTCTATATGCTGGCACCTGAGTTTGTAGTGTAGTACCATCCTATTCCATCATGTTCAGTTGGTACCTTTTGGGATCAGTTTTTGATATCAGTGATCCGTTGCATCTTTCAGCATCATTGACAGTCTTATATGTGATATTCAAACATGTACTTGTTCATTATGATCAGATGATCCATTATGTATCTTTCAGTCATTTATACTTGTATACTTAGTGGATCCGCTTGTACTTGATATGCGGACATGCTTTACTTTTTCTGAGCATGGGTATGCCCGCCTCAGACAGTGTTTCTTTCTGATCTCCTTTGCTGGCTTGGCAGGCTGAATTCTGGTGAAGTCCTCCTCGGTTTTTGACAGACTTCCTTTCCATGTACTCGCATAATATATTTCGGCCATAATGTACCCCTTCTGATCTCATGTATTAGGGGGCATCTGTTATAGCTCCAAATCTCACTCTTATGGTTTGTGATGTTGTACTCGTGGCCTAGGGCAACCCCTCCTTCCAGACCTGGTCCTAAAATTTAAAACATAGTGTTTTATCCCTTATACGTGACATTGCCCTGAGTTAAACACGTGTATACGCGGGTCTGTGTATATCCAATCCGCGTGTATGTATTAAAACACTTAAAAAAATATAAAATTCCTTCTTTTCGGGCGGAGATCACGGGTTTTACCTATTGATCACCTATTAGTGCCCGTGGCCCAACTGTTCTCAACCAACTCCTAACTAAAAAACTAATTTGGAGATGGTATAAAAAGACCTCAAAGGGAAGGCCTAAGGGAGAGAAGAGAGAGAAAGGTTATTATGCTGAGAGTTTTCCCTTGACCAGGTCTGAAGTCCCTTGTGCCTTCTGCACTTCCCCCATTTTGTACAGGAAACCTTTGTTTCCTTGTGTGTTGATGTTAATCCACCATTTATGACATCATGGAGAGAGTCATGGAAGGAGTTTTGTTAGAGGCTTGAGGCTGGAACGGATCCGGAAGGAAGCTTTGCTTGGAGCCTGCTGAAGGTGACTCAGGTGAACATATTCCTTTTATATGTATTTTATTTGTCTATAATAAAAGAAACACATGTCTTGGTTCCTGAAATGAATCTTCTTTATGTTAATGATATTCATGTTTTGAATCCATGTGTAAATGGTTGTTTGGATTTCATAACTAACTACCTTTCTTTATAATATGAAGATGGTTTCTTTATAAGTTTTTGTCCGTGTACTGCTGTGTTCTTTGAATTGTTTGTTTTGTAGGACAAAAGTGAAGAAGCGAACTCCAAGAAGGGTTTGTACCCTAAAGGCCTTCTCAAACGTAGGACCGAAGGTACGTACCCTTATCATAGAATTTGCTTATAATAGCATAATGGTTGTATGAATGCATGTTTCTTTGAATAGACAACTTTCAGTCTGCTAGGGTTTCACCCAAAAAGCCCTAGGGGAGTAATTCCCTCTACCATTTAGTGAAATAGTCGGTAGCTGCTAAGATCCACTTATGCTGGCCTGACGAAGAGGGATGGATTTCTCCAATGAAGTCAAGACCCCATTGTTGAAAAGGCTTCTCGGTTGAGATGGGTTTAAGAGGCAAAGGGAGCAGCTTTCTCTTGCCCTCAAAGATTTGGCAATTGTGGCATGACGTGGCAAACTTCTTTACATCTGCAAACAAAGTGGGCCAATAGAAACCAGCCCTTAGAATTTTGTCAGCAGTGGACTTCCAGTATAGATGTCCTCCACAGTCCCTTGCATGGAATTCTTTCATGACATTATTAGTTTCATTCATGGTCAAACAATTAAGAAATATGCCTTCATGATTCTTCCAAAATAAAGCACCATCTAAGACACAAAATTTCAAAGCCTTCATTCTTAAAAATGTATTCTTGGTCCTGGAAAATCCTGGGGGAGCAAACAGGTTTAACAATACAAAGCATATATCAGCATACCATGGGGATTTTAGAAAGGTGTCACTGATCTGTGGAGTCGCCAGCTCCTGTTCATTGTCCAGTTGGTTGATGTCTAAGGCTTGAAAATTTGTTTCGGACGTCAGTTTAGCTAAACCTTGTCCCTTTATCAGCTTGGTTGGTTTTATCTCTATGTCATACTCAAGAATGTTAGCAATCCACTTGCCTCTTCTGCATTCTAACCCCTCTTGGGTTAATATGTCTTTTACAATAGCATTTGGGACATAGGCAATCACGTGTGAATATAAAATATAAATTCAGAATTCCTTGATTGCTTTAACAAGGGCATAGGCTTGCTTCTCCATGATTGGGTATTTCAGGGGTGCATCTCTTAAGGCTCGGCTGAAAAATGCAATTGGCTTTTCAGTTCCTTGATCATCCTTTTGCAAAAGGACATCAGCTATAGTATTATCAGATGCAAATGAAAATATGATAAAGTCCCTATCAAATTTTGGACTTGTGAGGACTGGGGCTTGAGTTAAGGCTGATTTAATATCCTCGAATGCTTGCTTGGCCTCTAGAGACCACTTTACCTTGGCATCTTTCTTGAGCATGTTGTTTAGCATTCTTATAAGCTCAGCCAAGTTAGGAATAAACCTCCTTAGGAAATTGATTTTCCCAAGGAATGCTTGCAATTCGTTTATATTTCTAGGATATGGTATTTGCAATATGGCTTGGATCCTTTCCGGATCAATTCTAATACCATCCTTTGAGATGATATGTCCAAGTAATTTGCCTTCTTCAAGGCCAAAGAGAGACTTCTTGGGATTCAAGGAAATGCCATATTTCCTACATGTGATGAATATTTGCCTTAGGTGTTTGAGGTGCTCTTTATCAGATTTGGAGAAACGGGTTAAGTCATCAAGGTAGAAAACTAGGAAATCATGGATTTCCTTGGCGAATGCAATGTCCATTGCCCTTTGAAAGGTGGCACCAACGTTCTTTAGGCTGAAAGGCATTTTAACATACTTGAATGTTCCCCACGATGTGGTAAATGTTGTCTTGTCTTGGTCATCTGGGTGAACAAGTATTTGGTTGAAACCTGAAAAGCCATCGAGCAGGGAAATTTGTGATGACCCCACTACTCTCCGTAGAATGTGATCCATTTTGGGCAAAGGATAGTGGTCCTTTAGGGAGACTTGATTTAGATTTCTGAGATCTACACAAAGTCTGATCTCATTTGTTTTCTTTCCTGTGGGAACTAAGTTTGACACCCATTTAGGAAATCGGATTGGTGCTATGATTCTTGCCTCATACATCCTCTTTACCTCCTTCTCAACCAAGGGAACGAGCACGAGATTGATTCTTCTAAGTTTCTGTTTGAAAGGCTTTTGATTTAGTTTTAAGGGAATGGTGTGTTGGATTACTGAGGTATCATAAGACTTCAAGTCCTCATAACACCAAGCAAAGACATCTTGGAATTCTTTGAACAAATCCACATACTTTGGTTTTTGATCAGGAGGCAAATATTTAGACAGTTTGATCATTTTGGGCTTCTCTGCTGTCCCAATGTTGTATTCTTCTATGGCAGTGTTTATAGGCTGCATTTTTGGCTTTTCAGGCACATCATTTGCATCAAACATGTCTTCTAGCAGAGTGAGGCCAACCGGGAGAAAATTGTCATTTAGATCAATAATCTCGGCCTCTGTTTTATCTATTTCCTCCAAATGCATTTGTTTCAGCTCTTCAATGTTTGCATTGTCAAAGACTATTGGGCTTAGGATCTGTCTAGCTGTTACAACTGTTACAGCTTGCTGATTTTCGTTTAATGCTTGTTGTTGTGGGTCCTCCATGGTATCCTCATCAATGTTTAGGCCTGCAAGTTCATGCTGTAAGCTAAGAAAATTGTTTATTTGAGCATCATCCTCGAACACTTGCCAGTCTTTAATGTTATTTGGGACAATAGGCCTATGTTTTATTTCAGCAGTGAAATGGTGATTTGGCTCAAAGGGAAGCTTGCATGTACTAGCGAAAGTGGCTAGGCTGTGAGCATGAATGTTATGATTTCTTGAAATCTTGGCAAGCTTGGATTCAGTGAATGTATCAAGTATTGCAGTGGCAACAGTCCTATAAGCTCTTAGCCTTCTATCATTCGTAACAAAGTTGCCTTTCATTTGTTGGATTACTAGGTCTGAGTCACCTAGAATGGAAACTTTGGCAGCTCCTAAAGCTTTGAGAAGCTTAAGGCCTAAGAGGAGTGCCTCATACTCAGCCATGTTGTTGGTGCATTTGAAATTCAGTCTATAAGCATGACCCTCTGCATGGTTGTTATGTGTATTGTGAATCCATATTCCTGCCCCTGCTCCTAACTTGTTAACAGAGCCATCAAACTCTAAATACCATGTGATTTCTTGCTTGTGGTTAGTATTAAGAGTTTCAGTCTTTTTAGGATTGGGCAGACTCGAGTCTTGTGTTTTGGGAGGTTTTTCTTGTGTGCTGGTTGCATTGGCTGTTGTAACAGTCTCATGGGTATGTGTAATCGATTCTTCATTGATGTGTGCTTGTTGTACTAAATCCATAGGCTTATCATCAGTTGGAGGACTTGTTTCATCATTAAACAAAATAAAAGAATCCAATCAGAATGGATTGAATGGATAGGGAAATTCTGGGGCTTTTCCTCACTACTTACCACATACTTCATGAGTGTTTCTCTATACAGTCTCTTTGGTTGCCCAAAGACTGAAATAGTGGCATAGGAGAGGTCTAATTGGAGAGATCCTTGGAGTTTTGCCCCCCAAGATCTTGACAAGACCATGCCATACTTTGGTGGGATGTGAGAAACCACCACGTCCATCAGGATTGTCTTGTTGGGAAATTGGACTAAGGAGACACATAAGTCTTTGATTAAGCCTAAACACTTGACCTGACTTGAGTCGAAGGAGAATAGATCTTTGTAGGGTCTTGTGACATCAAGGTTTAGTTTCTCCATTACAGCTTTGGGAATAAGATTGTGTGAGGCACCTGAGTCAAACATAACATTGTGCAAGACTTTGTCATGAATGTGCAAACTGACATAAAAGGGTGGAATAGATCCATATGTTGATTTTCCATTAACTTCAGGACGGAACAACAGCTCAGGGGTATCATCTAAAACATTTACATCATCCTTGACCTCTGGCATTTGAAGTGATCTTTGAATTTGTTGCCTATACACATCATGTTTGGCGAGTTTTGAGAGGGGGATGGATATTTTAAGTTTTCCAATCTTTGCCTCCAAATTAAATGGCTTTTCCAATGGAGTGTTGGTGTTGATGACGGAAGTTTTTTCTTTTTCATTTGAAATATCAGCGATTTGCTCTTGTATATCAACGTTATGGGAATTGATTGCTTGCGGTTTTTCAGTTTTAAGAGGGATTTTTGGAATGCTGTTCAAGTTCTCTTTCGAGGAAGAAGGTGGCAGAGGCTGATCAACAGAAGGCTGTATGTCTGTTTTGTCATCTACAGTCACTTGGTGCGGGTTTGGGACAGTTATATCAGCTGTTTCTGTTATAATAGCCTTGCCTCTAATCTGGTTGGGCTGTTTGCCCTCCTTTGGTTTAACTTTTTCGGGCACATCTATGGTTCTTGTCCTCAGCTTATACTGTTTGTGGACTTCATAAATAGCTGAATCATAACCTTGTTTAAAGTCAAAAGACTCACCAGAGTTAGTCTGAAATTGATTTATCTCATGGTCATCTTGGTCTTCTTGGGTTAGAAAAATTTGTTGCCCACCCTTCAAATCCATTAAGTTCATGTGAGTGTCTTCTATGGGTTCATTAGAAGTGGATGTCTTTGCGTAGTTTTCTTGAAAAGGAGGTCTTATATCATGGTCTGTGCTAGACCTACCAGCGTTTGGATTTTGATTTTTCCTGAAATTCGGGTTCCTGACAGTGTTAGCTTTCTGCCCGTCCCATGATGATTTCCTCTCAACACTCTCTACTCTGTCTCCCAGCCTGTGCATGCCATTGATAATAGCCTCTATCTTTTGATCTAAGGCTGAGGGCTCTTCCTTGAAGGTGGTTCTTCTCTCAGTTCTAGCTCTGTCTCTTTTGGCAGTTAAATTTTCCTCCACAGTGATAGCCACATTTTGCATGTATGCAAGGCTGTTAGGGGCTCTTTCTTTTAACTGGTAGGCCATATCTGGGTCGAATCCATCAGGGAATTTATACAAGGCAAGGTCAGGTGGAGGCCTTAATTTTTGTGGGATAGCATTATAAACGCTATTGAATCTTGCACAGTAGTCCAAAACTGTTTCTTGTGGACCTCTTTTGATTGTATCGTATTCAGCTAGTATGTGCAAGGGATCTTTCTTTTTCTCCCATCTGTTGATAAATGACTGGTATAAGGCTTCTGGGTCTGCTATGGAATTAGCTAGGAGTGCTCTAAACCAAGTCCTGACATCGCCTGTCAAACTTTGGACAAAAATCTTCATTCTCACACTATCATCATCAATCTCATAGCTTTCAAAGTAATCCTACATTTTCTTTGTATGCTGAAGGGCTGTGCAGGCACTTGTGCCATCAAAATATGTGATTTTAGTTTGGTAATCCTGAGGCATAGCTCCATGATTAGCAGGTAATTGCAAAGTTGCATATCTGTTAGCCATATTCACAGGGATAAGAGGGACAATAGGAACAACTGGGATAATAGGAGTAGTAGTGGTAGTATGTGTAGTGAATGGAGGTGTGGAAGGAGTGGATGAAGAACAAGGGGAAATATGTGTTGAACGAAATAAAAATTTGGTAGGGGTTGGGCCACAGTTTGGCTGAACTATCACAGGAGTAGAATCAGCAAAATCCTCCTTTAGCTCTAATTTCCTGAGGTTTCTTTGGATCAAATTCGGATTTTCAAAGGCAACTGTAGGATTTGGGTCTGGATTTGACCTTGTATAACGTGAATTCTTCCTGGGAGCCAGCTTCTGGCTTATTTTTTGGGGATTTTCTAAGAATATATGGGTTAGAAAGAAACTTTTGAAGGTCTCGTTCTTTCCCAGTGGAGCTTTCCAACTTGATTTGTGAAATTATCTGAGGATGTCCCCAGTGGAGGCGCCATTATGTTATCACTCAGGTTGTCCCTAGAGCTCCTTAAAGGGATACGGCCGAGGTAACCACAAACCAATCTTTGGACTGCAGGTCCGAGCCTACCTGCAGTTGGAGAGGGCTCTCTCTTTATGATTTAGCTTTGTTGAATATGATATTAGGCTAGTTATTGAGTTCAAGGGGTTTTGTTTATGTTTGGTGGGAAGGAGGATGTTTTCAAGTAGAGAGGGAATGCATAGTGTGGTAAGTTTCAAACCATTGGGCATGGAGTCATGGAGTAGGACTGCTGGTGCGTTTTCTTGGTCACAAGAGGAATGAGGAGCAAGGTAGCTACTCATGAAACAACACTTAAGTTTAAAAGGATAGAATGAGGGCTAAGGAATGAGAGGAAACAAAGAATCTCTCACTCAGCTTAACAGAGGGAAGATGAATGAGCTCTATCTAGGAGCAGCTAAGAATTCTTAAACAACAGTCATTCATATGTGAAATAGATCAAACATGAGCCATAAAGGAATTCATATTTATGCCTAAATCAAGAGGAAAACATTAAGAAGCCACAGAAACTGAGCATAGAGTGCATCTAAGCAAATTCTAGACCAATCTTTTGTTCTGTGACTTGAGCATGTATGAAATTGAAATAACAGAGGTGAGAAACACTTATTGATCCATATAGCAGCACATGAATTCCATCATTCACTCTTCAACCATTAAAAACACTTCAAACAGTCCATCCTCCAAGCTTTAAGCAGTCTTTGATTAAAGAAATCATATCATATACAGAGCGAGTCTCTAGAGGAGTCATACAACCAACCAACCCTTAAAACAGTGTAGAGGGTGGTATATATAGAGGAAATGTCTACAAAATATCTGTCAAAATAGATCAAAAAAGATCTGTGCAATAACTACTTCTAATGCTAAGTTCTGCTGGAAATGAATGCATAATATAATTTAAAACAACTGCGCATGAGGGAGAATCCTCATCAAAATGGCTCTTTAGGGCTGCACAGGGTCCTACAGCTTCAAAAATGGAGTGAAAGAGTGCCTTGAGCCACGCATTGTCCTTTGTGTGATAACTGCACAATTAAGGAAGCAGCGCTGCTCCAAAATGTGACTGGGACCATTGCACTTGTCATAAATCTGCATTGAAATCCTTTAATCTACCTTCAAGTGGTCCTGTTTCCTTAAATGGCCAAAATCTGTGAGTTGGTGAGCTATACGGCTCAATGATGGCTTGCTAGATCTGCTGGGGCCATTTTGAATTCATCTGCTTTGCACCGCAATACTGATACTCTCTGCCGCTTTCCTGATACTCTTTGGCATGCACCTGGTCCTTTCTTGACCTCCGAATTCCCTTGAACTATCCAATCACCCATTTATGGCCGTTGCTCAGCCTTCTGCCGCCTTTGGAGTCATTATCAGTCTTTGCCGATCAGAAAATATTCTTTAAAATGATAAAATGTTGCAAAGTGATGAAAAAGGGATTGCCCACAGACCACCGAAGAGCAACCCTTCATTTGGATGTATTATGGGCCTCACGTGATTTCAAAATAGCAAAGGAACGCATCGTTCCTTTGCAACTGTGCGGGCACGGGCATCACATATAAAAATGGCCCTTTTTCTTCAAAGTAGGCAAAAATGCCTTTAAACATAAGAAATCCTCGAAATTGGGCGCAAGCGGAAAACTGTTCATCTCTTTAAATTGTGGTCCTTGGATCCGGCGCGGGCCGATCCAACGGCCCAAATTTCATTGCTATATCGCATCGGGGCGGACCAGGGGGTGGCACATAAACAATCGCCGAAACTGCGTGGACACGATATGCTATAGGCCCTTCCTTTTATTTGGAATCGCGTCCAGCCCATCGGCGATGTCATATTAGCGGATTTACAAGAATTTGGTTTGCGGACCCGAAATGCTAATATACCATGCTTTATTGTTATTTCGGCTCCGCCAGTCGGAGCGATACATGGGGAATGCTGCGATTAAATCAGGGCCATTGATTTGGGGGCAGGGCGATGGACGGCTAAGATTGAGTCGACATAGACGAGCGGCGTGGCGGACAGGTCGGAACAAAGGGGAAATGGAAGCTGACGTAATGCTGATATGACAATGGCGTGGAGCGGAAAGGGAGAGCGATAAGTGGTATTATCGGACCGCGTTTGGTACGGGCCCGGTTTGTGTCAAAAGCCGCCCGATACAACGAGAAATTGACACGCACGACAGGCCCTACGTCATCCTCTGACACTTTTCGGGCGCTAAAGGACGGTGATCGGGGACGGTCCGAAATTGTCGAGGACCGTCGGATGGGAGGGCCTGGATCCGACGGATGACGGGACGCGGACATGGCAGAGCGATACGGCGGGGCCCATATAATAAACAATGATTATTTGTGGAAAATGGCACCGGGATCAAAGGGAGATTTTTGCATCAGAGCAAGGCTTTTTGATAAAAGAGAAGCTTTGGTGAAATCGGAGGGGTCTCCTTTGGCATTTCAAATGGTTTGTGAGCCATCAGAAGGGGTCCGATGGCCCAAAAAGGAAGAATTTTAGGCCATTTGAGGGATTTTTCATGGTTTTTTGCATGTTAAATGGCCCAAAAAGGGGTTTATGCCTTTGAAAAGGCAAAACAAGGCAAAAAGATGGTTTTATATACATATGAATGGAATTTTATGCTTTGTGAAGGAGTCAAAAAGCATTTGGGAGGTTTTATGGAGTGATGAAGGGCTTTGCGCATTGGAGGGAGTCCAAAATGCATGAGAAGATGGTTTGAGGGGGGTAATGAGGGTTCTTGCTAAGTTTAAGATAAACTTAGCAATTCCCGAGGATGTATATGGTTATCTTTCAACCAGAGGGAGGGGATAAGTATATAGGGGAGTTATGTACATAGTTTAGTAGGGGAAAGGGAAATAGATGGGGAGCTACATAGTAAAGTTAGTAGTTAACATGAAAAGTGATAAGAAAGCGCTAAGTATGTGAACCTTAGGCTATTAAGAGGGAAAATGACTCATAGAAGCAGTATGGACCTTCCTTGAGTGAAGTAGACCTTCACCAAGGAAAATGATATGGAGAATGATGAAACTAAGAGGTATCAAACAAATCTTGACCTCTTTGGGGGATGTTGGTGAGTGATTTGGGGGAGAGGAAGAAGTGGGAAGTTAGACATGCATTTCTTGAAGTCCTCCAACTGAACAACTGCCTTCAACTTGTGATATGATAGATATAACACTTGACAATATGAAATGGATCACAAGCCATGATTCTGCAACCACAAAGCTACCTACCCGACCTACTCACCTAGCATTTTCTCTTCTTTTGGTTTGGGTGCACTTGAACTAGCATACCCAGCTTTTCATTCTTTCTTGTTGCTTGTGCTCCTATCTACTTCTATACTTATTTCAGCCAGGGGCTCAGATTAAGCTGTTGAGCACCCTTGTTTCTCTACCTAACTACAAATCTGCCAGGATTAAGTTGTTTGGACAGATGTTCATTCTCTATATTCTACAACATGAAATTGAAACCCAGGGAAGCCAAGATTAAGCTTTTTGGCCTTCCCATACTTGAAAATTGATCAAAATGGATTACTCATTAAGACTGGAACAAAGCAGTAGCATTAAAAATGGCACACCTTCATGGATACTTCTCTGGTCATCTGTAGCAAATATGGAGCATTGCAGCAAGAAAAGTATGACATATTTGGCATGTTAAAATGTCGATCATGAAAGATGATTAACCTGTCGTAGTAGGAGTCTAATAGTGGCTCGACTTGGGGATGGCTTTTCCTTGTGACAAGCCAAGAACAGCAGGTCAGAATGCCTTGATCCTTTGTAGTTGCTGTTAAATTGAAAATTTCTTCTGTGCTAACTGCTGAATGACTGGAACTTTAACTTTTGAATGCAGCACTCCTCCTTAACTGAAACACTGTGAAAAATAAAGCATCGCCTGCTTTCTTCTGCGTGCTTGATATTGCATACACTTTTGCTTGAGAACTGCCTTGTAAAATAAACACAAAAAGGGAACAAAACTGGAGCTCTTCTTTTCCTGTCTTTGAACAGGCTGTAGATGTAACGCTAACAAAAACTCCTCTATTTTGATACTACTGACTGAAGAACTGGAAGCCTGAATGCAACATTTTTAATAGAACTTGCTGTTATAAATAACAGCGATACGCTTTTTACCATTGAGAGCATTTAAAGTATATCAAAACCTGCCTTGTGCACCGTTTGAAGTAAGTTCATAGCCGGGGAAAAAAATTGATGTGCTTCTCTTCGAACTTCACTTCAAAAGAATAGAGGCTTCGAATGTCACGTTCCTTTGGGTCTTTTCTTCGGGGACTGCGCTCTTTTCCCAAAATCAATGCAAAGAGAGAGCTTTGAAATGGGGGACTTGCGCTGCTCTGCCTCCATAACTTTGCTGCTTGGTTCCAAGCAATCAGATTGCTTATAAAAACATAAAAGAAAACGCTTATATGTACACGCATTAATATACAAATATATACATCAAAACCCTGTATCCCTTAGATCACTAGGTGGTTGAAGGGAAAGTACCCCAGCGGAGTATGGGTACATACCTAAGGTCCTACGTTCGAGAAGACCGTTAGGGTGCAAACCCTTCTTGGAGTTCCCTTCTTCTTTCTTTGACCTGCAAGACAAACAAATCAAAGAACACAACAGTACATGTATAGAAGTTTATGTATAAATCATCTTTATGCTATAAAGTTAGTTATAAAAAATCTTTAAGTAACCACTTTCATAAGAATTCAACACAAGAATCTCATAAGCATAAAGAAAGATTATTCGGGAACAAAGACGTGTTTCTTTATATATAAAGGCAAATAAAGTACATATATCGGAAAGATATCACCTGAACACCTTCAGCAGGCTCCAAGCAAGCTTCCTCCCGGATTCGTTCCAGCCTCCAGCCTCCAACAAGAGCTCCTTCCAAGTCTTACTCAATGATGATGTCAAGGATGAATGATCACCAATACACATGGAAACAAGGGTTTCCTATGCAAAATGGGGGAAGTGCAGAATGCACCAAGGACTTCAGACCTGGTCTAAGGGAAAAATATCAGCATAATAATCTTTCTCTCCTTTCTCTCCCCCTTGGCCTTCCCTTTGATGTCTTTTTATACCCTCTCCAAAGTAGTTTTTTAGTTAGGAGTTGGTTGGGAACAGTTGGGCCACGGGCACTAACAGGTGATCCAGCAGGTAAACCCGCGATCACCGCCCGAAAAAGAGGAAATTATATTTTTTTAAGTGTTTTAATAGATACACGCGGGTTAGGTATGACAGAACCGCGTGTACACGCGTTTAACACAGGGCAAAGTCGCGTATAGGGAATAAAACACTGTTTTTTAAATTTTTGGACCAGGTCTGGAAGGAGGGGTTGCCCTAGGCCATAAGTGCAGCATCACAAACCATAAGAGTGAGATTTGGAGCTATAACAGATGCCCCCTAATGTATGAGGTCAGAAGGGGAACATGATGGCCGAAATATATTAAGTAAGCACAAGGAAAAGAACTCTGCCGAAAAACCGAAGAGGACTTCACCAGAATTCAGCCTGCCAAGCCACCGAAAGGAGATCAGAAAGAAACACTGTCTGAGGCGGGCATACCCATGCTCAGGAAAAGTAAAGCATGTCCGCATATCAAGTACAAGCGGATCCACAAGTATAAATGACTGTAAAATACATAATGGATCATCTGATCATAATGAGTAAGTACATGTCTGAATATCACATATAAAACTGTCAATGATGCTGAAAGATGCAACGGATCACTGAAATCAAAGACTGATCCCATAAGGTACCAACTGAACATGATGGAATAGGATGGTACTACACTGCAAACTCAGGTGCCAGCATATAGAATGTCGCCATGACTGACTGCAACATATAAGGTGGAGTGGTATCAACTAGCAGCAACAGGAGCAACTGTCAAGTGAACCAATGAATGCTGATACAATCTGAGGTCTTCACCGACCGCCGTGGTACATTTCTACACCATGGGAATAAATGATCTGAAGTCGACCATGTGAGAAATCGTTTGATTACCGGTCATTGATGTATACCGTTAACAAACGCGAGACTACTCACCGATAATGATAATGAGCGTCAAGGTACCCAGTACAATCTAACAAGTGTGAATAGATGAGCTGAAGTCGAACACCTGTAAGAATCTATCAATCAGGAGACAATGATGGTTTCCCACTGTCGATAGCGAGGAATCTGCCACTAATGACTGCAAACCGCAAGGTACTGCCAAATGGACTCTAGATCTTTGCCCCAGAGCAATGAGTCGGAGTCGATAGGGAAAGATCCGCTAGAGGGAAGGCATTAAGGCATCCTCCATCAATCTAGCGCGAGTGTAACCCATAGGCCAATAATGTGGAAGGAATCGGACGAAAAAGATGTAGTAACCCAACCGAAGTACGTTCCCGGCGTACACAAGATGTGGCTAGCGCACGGCAG
Organism: Pinus tabuliformis; assembly: GCA_031772625.1. Classification (NCBI taxonomy): domain Eukaryota; kingdom Viridiplantae; phylum Streptophyta; class Pinopsida; order Pinales; family Pinaceae; genus Pinus; species Pinus tabuliformis. Next base: position 61,655,473 of record CM062805.1, on the reverse strand, counting down.
AAACCCTCTGAACCAACCAATAATGAAAGCTGACACAGAGGCGAGGTATCCACCAATAGGGTCAAATGGAAACCAAGGTACTGCACGAATCCCAATGTGTGATAATGTATGCTGATGTCGAACACAAGGGAAACCACTCAGTCAAAGACCCATGATACTGATCGATGCTGAGCACAAGGTGACCTATCAATAATGAAAATAGGGCCAGGGTGCGGTCTCTAGGTCTGCCCTCAGAGCAATGTGTCGTCGTCGATAAGGACAAGACCCGCCAGCAAGAAGTCAATGGGGACCTTCTCAAACCGGCACGAGTGAAGGACCAATATAACTGATGTGATGATAGACATGACACTGACAACCAGGGATGGCCGACTGAAAAATGAGTCAAGAGACACCGCAGAAAGGCCGACTCAGGCTAACTTCCCTTGAACAAAAGCACGACTCAATGTGACTATGTGGCAGCATATAATGAATCTGTATAAGTTCGTCATGCAGGAGGCACGAACGAACCCTCCATATGATTGGAAGAGATAACCAATCGGGGGAGAACTGACTCGATAACAAGGTTATGGCTTACCTAAGTCAAACTAAATCCCACCCATGCGGAGGAGACTTTGTTTTGAGTGCTTTGTTCAAGGGCGACACGACTGACTCTAGCTGCCAACAATAAATGGAAATAATGTCCCTGTTCCCACTCTTTTTGGAATATTTAATTTTTTTGTCTTTTTCTGATAAGCCGAAAAAAGAATAAAAGAATGCTATGGTACAGTGGAAAGAACGAGTGTCGGTGAAACAGATGATCTAGTTCCTGGGAAAGGAACGTTCCTATGCTCAATGCAGGGAGGTGAAAAACTGGTCAGTGACACGCAGAGGTATGTTCCTTCCACGGATCTGGGTATGTCAAGCTGCAGAGGTCAAGGGGATGCAAGGTTGATTTTTGCAGACGTCATGGTCAAAAGTGGGCTTAAACACGAGTCCAAGTGAAGCCGGCTATAGGCCAAAAGGTGCAAATGGTCAACATGCAATGCAGAAGTACAAGTCAACACACATAGGAGCCTCTAGGGTATAAGGCCAGAACGAAGCGAAGAAGCAAAGAAGAATGAGTCTTCAATGCATAAGTCATGGCGGGACGACAGAGGACTCCCGAGCTTAGGGACAAAAATCTGCATGAGTGCCAAGCAACAAAAAAGGTACTAACTAGGGCACCCATGATAAGGTAGGCTCTACCACACAAGTCATGATACTTCTAAGCAATGAGAAGGTTCCGCACCATAACTTGGTGGGGTCGATCCTAAGGCAAAATGGTAAAGGAAACTGATAAGTGCACAATGCAGGCGAAAGAACCTAACCTATATGCCAGTTTCGAGAACCAATACCTGTCAGAATGGACCAACCATAAACTTCCAAAGGAGAAATCTTCCAAGTTCTGTAAACATAAATAGGAACACTAGACACGAAGTTAATACATCCCACATATAAACTTCATATAAAATCTTTGTGTTATAAGATACAAAACTTGAAAATGCGTACCTCATATATACAATATGGTACAGGGAACCACGCAACCTTTCGGCTTACGTATAATAGCTCTGCTGAACAAACCCCTTGCAGGGTTCAGGCCAAGGGCTCCTTTGGTAGTCATAACTCATGGCTTCAAAGAGTTCCTGCTGTGAAGGCAAAACAAGATCTGAGAAATCATGAGAACTACAAGGATCAAAAGATGGAATTAAAGGGTCCCATGTCCCTATAGAAAGAATCTCTCGGTCAACTGCCGGGACCAAGTCCCAAGAAGGAGAATAATAAGTCAAAGGATCCTTCTCAGAAGCAATTGAACATTGAGGACTCAATGCCACATAATTCACCCGTGGCTGGGTAGAGTCTACTTGAACACTTGGAACAAACCAAGGGGCATTCTGCAGTAAAGTCGAATTAGGGTGGTGATTATCAGATGCAAGCTGATCAATAGTGACAATATTCCGGTTATGAGGAAAGCACATTACTCGAAAGAGTGAAGACACCACAGCATTCATAGCATAGACATAATCACGCCCAAGTAGCATATTAAAGTCTAAAGGGCTATCAACCACCATCATATCGATTAAGACAGTCTTCCCACCTAAAGTGATAGGCACTTGAGGAAGAACACCCATAGATTCACCAGGTCTTCTATCATAGGCTAACAACTGACTCTGAGCTGTCAACAACTTTGGGGAACCCAAAGCTTTCCAAGTCAAAGAGGATATAATACTTGTAGAGGATCCTTCATCCACCATACATCGATAGACATTTGTGGAATTAACCCTGACCTTTATTTGGAAAGGTGCAGCGGAAGGAAGACGAGGCTCAACAAGACTATCCCAATCAAAGGAAACACTCTTAGAACTTGGAGGGGGAACATTCGAAGAAACCGGAATGCCCCCTATACTAGAAGACTCTGTACTAGAGATCAAACAGACTCTTTTGTTAGGCACTTCACCCCCCAAAAGAGGAGTGTAATCGGCCAGCGATTGCACTGGCTTTACCACATTATCAACCAATGGTTGATGGGATTGATGAGAAACCATATCAGGTCTAGGAGTAGAAGTACTTTCAGACTCGGACCAAATCCTTTGAACCTCTGGAATACCAGGGCATAAATGAGTAAGATGGTCTCCCTTGCATATCTTACAAGGGAACTTAGGTTTAAAACTTCTACGTCCAGGTTTCTTATCAACCTCCATTCCACCAACATAACTAGCAGTGGTTTGCGGAGAGTCCTGAACATGACTTGCAGAGGTCGGTGACTCATTGCTAGTATGACTCGCAGTGACTAGACTCGTGCCCCCAGCATGACTCGCAGCGGCTGAAGACTCATCTCCAACATGACTCGCAGAGGTTGAAGATGAAGTGCTAGTATGACTTGCAGTGACTAGACTTGTGCCCCCAGCATGACTTGCAGCGGCTGAAGACTCATCTCCAACATGACTCGCAGAGGTTGAAGATGAAAGGATAGAATTATTCTTCTTCTTTGACTTCCTCTTTCTCCTCTTTTTAGATTTCTTGTTACAAGAAGGAGGAGAAGAAGGAATCCCAGATTTCTCTTTGAAAGAAGATGAACAATTATCACCCATGTGATGCCCCTGAAATAAAGCATTTAACGGAGAAGCTTCAAGAGCATCCGGAATATTCGGAGTGGACCACAGCCAAACGGGTAGTCCAACATTCAACCCAGGAATATTCAAAGTGGCCATCAAGGGAGTACCAACGTTTCCAAAGAAAGGAAAAGCACAAGGATCCCCTTTTGGAAGGGTACCTTGGTTGGTTTCCACAGGAATATTAGCCATATCTAACTGATCCAAAGACCCTTTCCCTTGTGGGAACATAGAAATAATTCTTCAAAGAATATGGATAAGCAATCAAAACCTTTGCCCTTGAGGAGGCAACTCCACAACTTCCGAAAGAACGACCAAAAGCCTTTCAAGATCGATAGAGTGGCAAGCCAGTCACTCAGAACACAAAGTCCAAATGTGACTAGACAAAAATACCTAAAGCCAACTATATACAAGGAGCAAAGAGCACTCACTATAAAGTCCCTAAAGAAACAGCCAGTCAAACAACTTCCAAGTATTTCCGCTCCGGGTGGTGAGGACCGGACACCAAAATACAAGAAAGTGGAGTCAAAGGGCCTTCCGAAGATAGTCTGGGATGATGAGGGCCCAGTCCTATCAGCGAAGGTATCAGAGGAAGTTACGCTGACCTCCTAACAACAGCCTGCGCCGGTGCAAGCCCCCAAGCTTTGCAAGGGTGCCCTCCAGAAGTACTGTCGAGAGTGATACAACGTCGACCTCAGGTGCCACGGGATTCCCCTCCGCAGCCACCTATGCAGATCCCTAGGAGAGGCAACTATGGGTACCAACTCGTCGCAGAAGCCAGGCGGAACAGTCGTGAGGTAAGTTCGGACAAGTAGGAGAGGGGGTATCTCTCTTCCCTGTCTTCACAGACCCTCGTGCTTAACTCCCAGATCCGGAGCTTTCCTGGTCTTCCTAACGCTATTGGATTTACTCTCTTTAATCAGACTCTTATGTTTGACGTTTTATGTTGCCTTGGAGAGTTAACTCTCCACTCGCCTAATCCAAGGCCCTAAAATCCTAAACTTGTTGGTGTAAGAACTAAAACAAAAAAGTTCTAGTGGATTTTAATTAAGCGCTTGATTTTATTAGGCTGTTCTTTAAGTCAGAAGGTAACGGAAGTGAAACTTGTGGTGTTTTTAGGACGCAAAAAGAAACTATCCTAACTACATGCACATGCACTTTTCGTTTCGATGAAGAGCAATTTCTATGAGGTTCAGAGGTACTTCAAATTAAACAAAATTTTTTGCTTTCTTTTCAAACTCCACACTCACCAAAGCTAACAAAACTATGCATGCCTAAAAGAGGATGCAAAGCTATGCTAATGCAAGAACTATATGTGAATGCAAGATTTTAAGACTACTCTGCAAACAAAGAAGGAAAGTTGCTGCTTTACCAAATTTTGTCTTGCCACTGAAATGCTTAGATAGAAGATGATTTGTTACTAATCATTTCGTCCAAACAATAAAAACAAGTTTAAGATAAAAACAAAGCACTTTCACTTCGCAAAAAAGGAAATCAAATGAGAAGCAAGTTTAAGAAAGCGAAACTCAAAAACTTTCAAAAGATTTTCTTTCAATCAAACCAAAAAGTCTTTTTTCAAAGGAAAACTCTCAAAAATACTGACACCAATGATTGATAAACAAGCCACCAAACACTTTTGTGAATTGACACCTTTCAAATGATGAAAACTCAACAAAAATAAAATGTGTTCGAAAACGCTTTTGACAATCAAAAGCAGCAATGAAAGTCCAAAATATCAAAAGACAAGTTTCAAGAAACTGGTAACAAACAAATTTCCCGAAACAAAGGAGTAAATGGTCATAAAAATGATTTCGTTAAGCAAACACAAATGTCATGAAAACAAAATGGACACAAAGATTTGAAGACAATCTTCCCACTCTGCCGAAACAGAGCAATCAAGATTCTTAAACAGAAATCTTGTGTGTCAAAAATCAATGACACTTGAAATCAACGAAAAACAAGACTAGCACTCCTTATAACTAGAGAGAGTTCGAAACAAGATGCCCCCTGTTAAACAGAGAACTGTCACTGGGAATTGACTGTTTTAAACTGACCCAAACCACCAGACAGACATTCAGCAAAAGAAAAATTATAAATCTTGAAAATTATGTGATATACGCGCCTGCAATTATTTGCAGAATGCGTGTATACGCGACTGTAACTAAGGAAACCTGCGTATACGCGTGTTTACTTAGTGCAACTTGCGTATATACGCTTCTGTAATCCAGAAAAAGTGCGTATCTGAAGTCTTTCAAGAAAAATAAAAAAACACAAACTGAAAAACTGGAAAAGCTTGGAGTTCAAGAAAATATCAGACAGTCAGAACCAACAAACAGAGGGACTGAGCCTTGATTGGCTTGAGGACTACCCAAACTAGGAACAACAAGAGTGTTGTCCCCAGTGGAGTCGCCAATTCTGGTTGAAGGGAAAGTACCCCTAGGGTCCTTTGGGCTAAGACTCCACCAGACTGAAAATTGCTTATTCAAAGAAACACACACACACAGCCATCTTTTTACTTTTAAGCAAATTCTAATGTTTAGGGTACATACCTAAGGTCCTACGTTCGAGAAGACCGTTAGGGTGCAAACCCTTCTTGGAGTTCCCTTCTTCTTTCTTTGACCTGCAAGACAAACAAATCAAAGAACACAACAGTACATGTATAGAAGTTTATGTATAAATCATCTTTATGCTATAAAGTTAGTTATAAAAAATCTTTAAGTAACCACTTTCATAAGAATTCAACACAAGAATCTCATAAGCATAAAGAAAGATTATTCGGGAACAAAGACGTGTTTCTTTATATATAAAGGCAAATAAAGTACATATATCAGAAAGATATCACCTGAACACCTTCAGCAGGCTCCAAGCAAGCTTCCTCCCAGATTCGTTCCAGCCTCCAGCCTCCAACAAGAGCTCCTTCCAAGTCTTACTCAATGATGATGTGAAGGATGAATGATCACCAATACACATGGAAACAAGGGTTTCCTATGCAAAATGGGGGAAGTGCAGAATGCACCAAGGACTTCAGACCTGGTCTAAGGGAAAAATCTCAGCATAATAATCTTGCTCTCCTTTCTCTCCCCCTTGGCCTTCCCTTTGATGTCTTTTTATACCCTCTCCAAAGTAGTTTTTTAGTTAGGAGTTGGTTGGGAACAGTTGGGCCACGGGCACTAACAGGTGATCCAGCAGGTAAACCCGCGATCACCGCCCGAAAAAGAGGAAATTATATTTTTTTAAGTGTTTTAATAGATACACGCGGGTTAGGTATGACAGAACCGCGTGTACACGCGTTTAACACAGGGCAAAGTCGCGTATAGGGAATAAAACACTGTTTTTTAAATTTTTGGACCAGGTCTGGAAGGAGGGGTTGCCCTAGGCCATAAGTGAAGCATCACAAACCATAAGAGTGAGATTTGGAGCTATAACACTAGGTCAAGGTAATGCTTCAGCATGCGGCCATTCACAGGGTCCTCTTCAGCTTCGCAGGCATCTACAGTTTTGAGAAAATATGTATTGTTGCCTTGAATAGCGCTGATGACAAATGGGCCTTTCCACAGAAAGTTAAACTTTGCATGCTTTCCCTTGTCTTCTCTTCGTGAGTCCCACTTTAGAACCTTGTTGCCAATAAAGAAATCCTCAGCTTTAGCCCTCTGGTCAAATGCCTTCTTTAGCCTTTCTTGTAACATTTGATCTCTGTCATACACCTACTCTCTGGTTTGCTGAAGATGAATGGTCTGATTGATCCTTCATTGAATATCATTTGGTTCAGGTTGAACCTCCTGCAGCAGCTTGATAATAGGAATGCCTAAAGAAGACGGAAATCTGGCTTCCATGCCATATACTAGCTCATAAGGGCTCATTCCAATGGATCTCTTTGTTGAAAGTCTATCTGCCCATAGGGCATTGGTGAGCTTTTTATGCCAGTGCTTCTCGTTTTCTTCTAAGGTCTTCTTGATAATACTGATTAGGCTTTTGTTGGATGACTCGGCTAAGCCATTACCTTGAGGGTAATAGGCTGTGGAATGGCCTAAAGTGATATGGAATTTATGGCAAAAATTGATCATCTTTTTGGATTTGAAAGCAGCGGCATTGTCAGTGATGATCTTCTCATGGAAGCCAAATCTAGAAAGGATATTGCACTCAAGGAATTGGATAATGGTGGTGTCATTGGCTTGCCTACATGGGATGGCCTCAATCCATTTAGTGAAATACTCGGTAGCTGTTAAGATCCACTTATGCTGGCCTGAGGAAGAGGGATGGATTTCTCCAATGAAGTCAAGACCCCATTGTTGAAAAGGCTTCTCAGTTGAGATGGGTTTAAGAGGCAAAGGGAGCAGCTTTCTCTTGCCCTCAAAGATTTGGAAATTGTGGCATGACATGGCAAACTTCTTTACATTTGCAAACAAAGTGGGCCAATAGAAACCAGCCCTTAGAATTTTATCAGCAGTGGACTTCCAGTATAGATGTCCTCCACAGTCCCCTGCATGGAATTCTTTCATGACATTATTAGTTTCCTTCATGGTCAAACAATTAAGCAATATGCCTTCATGATTCTTCCAAAATAAAGCACCATCTAAGACACAAAATTTCAAAGCCTTCATTCTTAAAAATCTCTTCTTGGTCCTGGAAAATCCTGGGGGAGCAAACAGGTTTAACAATACAAAGCATATATCAGCATACCATGGGGATTTCAGAAAGGTGTCACTGATCTGTGGAGTCCCCAACTCCTGTTCATTGTCCAGTTGGTTGAAGTCTAAGGCTTGAAAGTTTTTTTTGGACATCAGTTTAGCTAAACCTTGTCCCTTTATCAGCTTGGTTGGTTTTATCTCTATGTCATACTCAAGAATGTTAGCAATCCACTTGCCTCTTTTTCCTTCTAACCCCTCTTGGGTTAATATGTCTTTTACAATAGCATTTGGGACATAGGAAATCACGTGTGAATATAAAATATAAATTCAGAATTCCTTGATTGATTTAACAAGGGCATAGGCTTGCTTCTCCATGATTGGGTATTTCAGGGGTGCATCTCTTAAGGCTCGGCTGAAAAATGCAATTGGATTTTCAGTTCCTTGATCATCCTTTTGCAAACGGACAGCTGCTATAGTATTATCAGATGCAAATGAAAATATGATAAAGTCCCTATCAAATTTTGGACTTGTGAGGACTGGGGATTTATTTAAGGTTGATTTAATATCCTCAAATGCTTGCTTGTCCTCTAGAGACCGCTTTACCTTGGCATCTTTCTTGAGCATGTTGTTTAGCATTCTTATAAGCTCAGCCAAGATTGGAATAAACCTCCTTAGGAAATTGGTTTTCCCAAGGAATGCTTGCAATTCTTTTATATTTCTAGGATATGGGATTTGCAATATGGCTTGGATCCTTTCCGGATCAATTCTAATACCATCCTTTGAGATGATATGTCCAAGTAATTTGCCTTCTTCAAGGCCAAAGAGAGACTTCTTGGGATTCAAGGAAATGCAATATTTCCTACATGTGATGAATATTTGCCTTAGGTGTTTGAGGTGCTCTTTATCAGATTAGGAGAAAGGGGTTAAGTCATCAAGCTAGACAACTAGGAAATCATGGATTTCCTTGGCGAATGAAATGTCCATTTCCCTTTGAAAGGTGGCACCAGCGTTCTTTAGGCCGAAAGGCATATTAACATACTTGAATGTTCCCCATAGTGTGGTAAATGCTGTCTCGTCTTGGTCATCCGGGTGAAAAAGTATTTGGTTGAAACCTGAAAAGCCATCGAGCAGGGAAATTCGTGATGACCCCACTACTCTCTGTAGAATGTGATCCATTTTGGGCAAAGGATAGTGGTCCTTTAGGGAGACTTGATTTAGATTTCTGAGATCTACACAAAGTCTGATCTCATTTGTTTTCTTTCTTGTGGGAAATAAGTTTGACACTCATTCAGAAAATCTGATTGGTGCTATGATTCTTGCCTCATACATCCTCTTTATCTCCTTCTCAACCAAGGGAAGGAGCACAGGGTTGATTCTTCTAAGTTTTTGTTTGAAAGGCTTTTGATTTAGTTTTAAGGGAATGGTGTGTTGGATTACTGAGGTATCATAAGACTTCAAGTCCTCATAACACCAAGCAAAGACATCTTGGAATTCTTTGAACAAATCCACATACTTTGGTTTTTGATCAGGAGGCAAAGATTTAGACAGTTTCATCATTTTGGGCTTCTCTGTTGTCCCAATGTTGTATTCTTATATGGCAGTGTTTATAGGCTACATTTTTGGCTTTTTGGGCACATCATTTGCATCAAACATGTCTTCTAACGGAGTCAGGCCAACCGGGAGAAAATTGTCTTTTAGATCAATAATCTCGGCCTCTGTTTTATCTATTTCCTCCAAATGCATTTGTTTCAGCTCTTCAATGTTTGCATTGTCAAAGACTGTTGGGATTAGGATCTGTCTGGCTATTACAGCTGTTACAACTTGCTGATTTTCGTTTAATGCTTGTTGTTGTGGGTCCTCCATGGTATCCTCATCAATGTTTAGGCCTGCAAATTCATGCTGTAAGGTAAGAAAATTGTTTATTTGAGCATCATCCTCGAACACTTGCCAGTCTTTAATGTTATTTGGGACAACAGGCCTATGTTTTATTTCAGCAGTGAAATGGTGATTTGGCTCAAAGGGAAGCTTGCATGTACTAGCGAAAGTGGCTAGGCTGTGAGCATGAATGTTATGATTTCTTGAAATCTTGGCAAGCTTGGATTCAGTGAATGTATCAAGTATTGCAGTGGCAGTAGTCCCATAAGCTCTTAGCCTTCTATCATTTTTAACAAAGTTGCCTTTCATTTGTTGGATTACTAGGTCTGAGTCACCTAGAATGGAAACTTTGGCAGCTCCTAAAGCTTTGAGCAGCTTAAGGCCTAAGAGGAGTGCCTCATACTCAGCCATGTTGTTGGTGCATTTGAAATTGAGTTTATAAGCATGACCCTCTGCATGGTTGTTATGTGTATTGTGAATCCATATTCCTGCCCCTGCTCCTAACTTGTTAACAGAGCCATCAAACTCTAAATACCATGTGATTTCTTGCTTGTGGTTAGTATTAAGAGTTTCAGTCTTTTTAGGATTGGGCAGACCCGAGTCTTGTGTTTCGGGAGGTTTTTCTTGTGTGCTGGTTGCATTGGCTGTTGTAACAGTCTCATGGGTATGTGCAACCGATTCTCCATTGATGTGTGCTTGTTGTACTAAAGCCATAGGCTTATCATCAGTTGGAGGACTTGTTTCATCATTAAACAAAATAAAAGAATCCATATCAGAATGGATTGAATAGATAGGGAAATTCTGGGGCTTTTCCTCACTACTTACCACATACTTCATCAGTGTTTCTCTATACAATCTCTTTGGTTGCCCAAAGACCGAAATAGTGGCATAGGAGAGGTCTAATTGGAGAGATCCTTGGAGTTTTGCCCCCCAAGATATTGACAAGAGCATGCCATACTTTGGTGCGATGTCAACAACCACCACGTCCATTAGGATTGTCTTGTTGGGAAATTGGACTAAGGAGACACATAAGTCTTTTATTAAGCCTAAGCACTTGACCTGACTTGAGTCGAAGGAGAATAGATCTTTGTAGGGTCTTGTGACATCAAGGTTTAGTTTCTCCATTACAGCTTTGGGCATAAGATTGTGTGAGGCACCTGAGTCAAACATAGCATTGTGCAAGACTTTGTCATGAATGTGAAAACTGACATAAAAGGGTGGAACAGATCCATATGTTAATTTTCCATTAACTTCAGGACCGAACAGCAGCTCAGGGGTATAATCTAAAACATTTACATCATCCTTGACCTCTGGCATTTGAAGTGATCTTTGAATTTGTTGCATATGCACATCATGTTTGGCGAGTTCTGGGAGGGGGATGGATATTTTAAGTTTTCCAATCTCTGCCTCTAAATTAAATGGCTTTTCCAATGGATTCTTGGTGTTGATGATGGCAGTTTTTTCTTTTTCATTTGAATTATCAGCGATTTGCTCTTGTATATCAACGTTATGGGAATTGATTGCTTGCGGTTTTTCAGTTTTAAGAGGGATTTTTGGAACGCTGTTCAAGTTCTCTTTCGAGGAAGAAGGTGGCAGAGGCTGATCAACAGAAGGCTGTATGTCTGTTATGTCCTCTATAGTCCCTTGGTGCGGGTTTGGGACAGTTATATCACCTGTTTCTGTTATAATAGCCTTGCCTCTAATCTGGTTGGGCTGTTTGCCCTCCTTTGGTTTAACTTTTTCGGGCACATCTATGGTTCTTGTCCTCAGCTTATACTGTTTCTGGACTTCATAAATAACTGAATCATAACCTTGTTTAAAGTCAAAAGACTCACCAGAGTTAGTCTGAAATTGATTTATCTCATGGTCATCTTGGTCTTCTTGGGTTAGAAAAATTTGTTGCTCACCCTTCAAATCAATTAAGTTCATGTGAGTGTCTTCTATGGGTTCATTAGAAGTGTATGTCTCTGCATAGTTTTCTTGAAAAGGAGGTCTTATATCATGGTCTGGGCTAGACCTACCAGCGTTTGGATTTTGATTTTTCCTAAAATTCGGGTTCCTGACAATGTTAGCTTGTTGCCTGTCCCATGATGATTTCCTCTCAACACTCTCTACTCTGTCTCCCAGCCTGTGCATGCCATTGATAATAGCATCTAGCTTTTGATCTAAGGCTGAGGGCTCTTCCTTGAAGGTGGTTCATCTCTCAGTTCTAGCTCTGTTTCTTTTGGCAATTAAATTTGCCTCCACAGTGACAGCCACGTTTTGCATGTCTGCAAGGCTGTTAGGGGCTCTTTCTTTTAACTGGTAGGCCATATCTGGGTCGAATCCATCAAGGAATTTATACAAGGCAAGGTTAGGTGGAGGCCTTAAGTTTTGTGGGATAGCATTATAAACGCTATTGAATCTTCAATAGTAGTCCAAAACTGTTTCTTGCGGACCTCTTTTGATTGTATCGTATTCAACTAGTATGTTCAAGGGATCTTTCTTTTTCTCCCATCTGTTGATAAATGACTGGTATAAGGCTTCTGGGTCTGCTATGGAATTAGCTGGGAGTGCTCTAAACCAAGTCCTGACATCGCCTGTCAAACTTTGGACAAAAATCTTCATTCTCACACTATCATTGTCAATCTCATAGCTTTCAAAGTAATCCTGCATTTTCTTTGTATGTTGAAGGGTTGTGCAGGCACTTGTGCCATCAAAATATGTGATTTTAGTTTGGTAATCCTGAGGCATAGCTCCAGGATTAGCAGGTAATTGCAAAGGTGCATATCTGTTAGCCATATTCACAAGGATAAGAGGGACAATAGGAACAACTGGGATAATAGGAGTAGTAGTGGTAGTATGTGCAGTGAATGGAGGTGTGGAAGGAGTGGATGAAGAACAAGGGGAAATAGGGGTTGAACGAAATAAAACTTTTGTAGGGGTTGGGCCACAGTTTGGCTGAACTATCACAGGAGTAGAATCAGCAAAATCCTCCTTTAGCTCTAATTTCCTGAGGTTTCTTTGGATCAAATTCGGATTTTCAAAGGAAGCTGTAGGATTTGGGTCTAGATTTGACCTTGTATAACGTGAATTCTTCCTGGGAGCCAGCTTCTGGCTTATTTTTTGGGGATTTTCTAAGAATATATGGGTTAGAAAGAAACTTTTGAAGGTCTCGTTCTTTCCCAGTGGAGCTTTCCAACTTGATTTGTGAAATTATCTGAGGATGTCCCCAGTGGAGTCGCCATTATGTTATCACTCAGGTTGTCCCTAAAGCTCCTTAAAGGGATACAGCCGAGGTAACCACAAACCAATCTTTGGACTGCAGGTCCTAGCCTACCTGCAGTTAGAGAGGGCTCTCTCTTTATGATTTAGCTTTGTTGAAGATGATATTAGGCTAGTTATTGAGTTCAAGGGGTTTTGTTTATGTTTGGTGGGAAGGAGGATGTTTTCAAGTAGAGAGGGAATGCATAGTGTGGTAAGTTTCAAACCATTGGGCATGGAGTCATGGAGTAGGACTGCTGGTGCGTTTTCTTGGTCACAAAAGGAATGACGAGCAAGGTAGCTGCTCTTGAAACAACACTTAAGTTTAAAAGGATAGAATGAGGGCTAAGGAATGAGAGGCAACAAAGAATCTCTCACTCAGCTTAACAGAGGGAAGATGAATGAGCTCTATCTAGGAGCAGCTAAGAATTCTTAAACAACAGTCATTCATATGTGAAATAGATCAAACATGAGCCATAAAGGAATTCATATTTATGCCTAAATCAAGAGGAAAACATTAAGAAGCCACAGAAACTTAGCATAGAGTGCAGCTAAGCAAATTCTAGACTAATCTTTTATTCTGTGACTTGAGCATGTATGAAATTGAAATAACAGAGGTGAGAAACACTTATTGATCCATATAGCAGCACATGAATTCCATCATTCACTCTTAAACCATTAAAAACACTTCAAACAGTCCATCCTCCAAGCTTTAAGCAGTCTTTGATTAAAGAAATCATATCAGATACAGAGCGAGTTTCTAGAGGAGTCATACAACCAACCAACCCTTAAAACAGTGCAGAGGGTGGTATATATAGAGGAAATTTCTACAAAATATCTTTCAAAATAGATCAAAAAAGATCTGTGCAATAACTGCTTCTAATGCTGAGTTCTGCTGGAAATGAATGCATAAAATAATTTAAAACAGTTGCGCATGAGGGAGCAACCTCATCAAAATGGCTCTTTAGGGCTGCACAGGGTCCTGCAGCTTCAAAAATGGACTGAAAGAGTGCCTTGAGCCACGCGCTGTCCTTTGTGTGATAACTGCATAATTAAGGAAGCAGCGCTGCTCCAAAATGTGACTGGGACCATTGCACTTGTCATAAATCTGCATTGAAATCCTTTAATCTACCTTCAAGTGGTCATGTTGCCTTAAATGGCCAAAATCTGTAAGTTGGTGAGCTATACGGCTCAATGACTACTTGCTAGATCTGCTGGGGCCATTTTGAATTCATCTTCTTTGAACCGCAATACTAATACTCTCTGTTGCTTTCCTGATACTCTTTGGCATGCACCTTGTCCTTTCTTGATCTCCGAATGCCCTTGAACTATCCAATCACCCATTTATGGCTGCTGCTCGGCCTTCTGCCGCCTTTGGAGTCGTTATCAGTCTTTGCCGATCAGAAAATATTCTTTAAAATGATAAAATGTTGCAAAGTGATGAAAAAGGGATCGCCCACAGACCACCGAAGAGCAACCCTTCATTTGGATGTATTATGGGCCTCACGTGATTTCAAAATAGCAAAGGAACGAATCGTTCCTTTGCAACTGGGCAGGCATGGGCACCGCATATAAAAATGGCCCTTTTTCTTCAAAGTAGGCAAAAATTCCTTTAAACGTAAGAAATCCTCGAAATTGGGCGCAGGCGGAAAACTGTTCATCTCTTTAAATTGTGGTCGTTGTATCCAACGTGGGCCGATCCAACAGCCCAAATTTCATCGCTATATCGCATCGGGGCGGACTAGGGGGTGGCACATAAACAATCTCCGAAACTACGTGGACCCGATATGCTATAGGCCCTTCCTTTTATTTGGAATCGCGTCCGGCCCATCGGTGATGTCATATCGGCGGATTTACAAGAATTTGGTTTGCGGACCTGAAATGCTAATATACCATGCTTTATTGTTATTTCGGCTCTGCCAGTCGGAGCGATACATGGGGAATGCTGCGATTAAATGAGGGCCATTGATCTGGGGTCAGGGCGATGGACGGCTGAGATTGAGTCGACATGGACGAACGGCGTGGCGGACAGGTCGGAACAAAGGCGAAATTGAAGCTGACGTAATGCTGATACGGCAATGGCGTGTAGCGGAAAGGGAGAGCGGTAAGCGGTATTATCAGACCGCTTTTGGTACGGGCCCGGTTTGTGTCAGAAGCCGCTCGATTCAACGAGAAATTGACACGCGCCACAGGCCCTACGTCATGCTCTGACACTTTTCGGGCGCTAAAGGATGGCGATCGGGGGCGGTCCGAAATCGTCGAGGACCGTCGGATGGGAGGGCCCGGATCTGACGGATGACGGGATGCGGACATGGCAGAGCGATACGGCAGGGCCCGTATAATAAACAATTATTATTTGTGGAAAAAGGCGCCGGGATCAAAGGGAGATTTTTGCATCGGAGCAAGGCTTTTTGATAAAAGAGAAGCTTTCGTGAAATCGGAGGGGTCTCCTTTGGCATTTCAAATGGTTTGTGAGCCATCGGAAGGGGTCCGATGGCCCAAAAAGGAAGAATTTTATGCCATTTGAGGGATTTTCATGGTTTTTTTCATGTTGAATGGCCAAAAAAATGGTTTATGCCTCTGAAAAGGCAAAACAAGGCAAAAAGATGGTTTTATATACATATGAATGGAATTTTATGCTTTGCGAAGGAGTCAAAAAGCATTTGGGAGGTTTTATGGAGTGATGAAGGGCTTTGTGCATTGGAGGGAGTCCAAAATGCATGAGAAGATGGTTTGAGGGGGGTAATGAGGGTTCTTGCTAAGTTTCAGATAAACTTAGCAATTCCCGAGGATGTATATGTTTATCTTTCAACCAGAGGGAGGGGATAAGTATATAGGGGAGTTATATACATAGTTTAGTAGGGGAAAGGGAAATAGATAGGGAGATACATAGTAAAGTTAGTAGTTAACATGAAAAGTGATAAGAAAGCGCTAAGTATGTGAATCTTAGGCTATTAAGAGGGAAAATTACTCATAGAAGCAGTTTGGACCTTCCTTGAGTGAAGCAGACCTTCACCAAGGCAAATGATATGGAGAATGATCAAACTAAGAGGTATCAAGCATATCTTGACCTCTTTGGGGGAAGTTAGTGAGTGATTTGGGGGAGAGGAAGAAGGGGGAAGTTAGACATGCATTTCTTGAAGTCCTCCAACTGAAAAACTACCTTCAACTTGTGATATGATAGATATAACACTTGACAATATGAAATGGATCACAAGCCATGATTCTGCAACCACAAAGCTACCTACCCGACCTACTCACTTAGCATTTTCTCTTCTTTTGGTTTGGGTGCACTTGAACTAGCATACCCAGCTTTTCATTCTTTTTTGTTGCTTGTGCTCCTATCTACTTCTATACTTATTTTAGCCAGGGGCTCAGATTAATCTGTTGAGCACCCTTGTTTCTCTACCTAATTACAAATCTGCCAGGATTAAGCTGTTTGGACAGATGTTCATTCTCTATATTCTACAACATGAAATTGAAACCTAGGGAAGCCAAGATTAAGCTTTTTGGCCTTCCCATACTTGAAAATTGATCAAAATGGATTACTCATTAAGACTGGAGCAAAGCAGTAGCATTAAAACTGGCATACCTTCATGGATACTTCTCTGGTCATCTGTAGCAAATATGGAGCATTGCAGCAAGCAAAGTATGACATATTTGACATGTAAAAATGTCGATCATGAAAGATGATTAACCTGTCGCAGCAGGAGGCTAACATAGTCTATGGTGTAGAAGTTGTAATTCTGATGGAGTGCATTGTGCCTAGACCACACATAGCAGTGTTCACAAGAATGGCAGATGATAGGGCCTTAGAAGAAAGGCTCACACAGCTGACAGAGCTAGAGAAAGATAGATTCTTGGCTAGATTCCATCAACAAGTTTAGAAAGGGCGTGAAAAGGCATGGCATGATTGGCACATCAAAATACATGCCTTCAAGGTAAGCGATTTGGTTTTATTATATGACAGCAGGTTTGAAAAATTTTGAGGAAAATTTTAGATGCATTAATTGGGGCCATACATGATCAAGGAGATTACCGATGGTGGAGCAGTTCAACTAGTGAAATTAACTGGAGATCCATTTCCAAGGAAGGTAAATGGCAGTCAATTGAAGCCATACACCGGGGATCCATCCAAATGACTATATGATGGAAGCACAATCTTAGCTCTCCACGCAGCTGAAAGGAGGAGTCGAACTATAAACTACACTACCTGGGTTGTAGAGTTGCGTGACTAAGGGACTGCGTGGGATGGAAGAATGTCGCAACATTAGCAAAAGCGTGAAGGGATTTGCACTATAGGAGGAGAGACCATGAAAGGCAGTCAAAAAATGACCGTTGTTGTCATTTTTCATGATTTGATACTAAGAAAATGGCTAAGAGGAGCAGGGGGTGGCATTTAAGGCTGAATTTAAGAGTGAGGTCTTTGAAAATCTGCCACCAATCTAACATTTATGAGTGGATTTTGAGGGAAACAGTTAGATTTGAATTCAAATTTGGCTATAAATTACAGATGGATGCCTAATGAAAAACACTTTACATTTCAATAGTTTATGTGTCATGCTATCAGTTGTGCATGAACCCTACATTTTTTAATGATTTGGTGGCTAGTTTAGTGTTTGAAAAGTTACCTAAAGAAACCGAGGAGCTCCTTAATAGCCTCATGTCTGCACCCATATAAACCACATGTTAGGATATTCCGACACATAGGATATAGTTAAGTTCAACTTGGTCTAATATAGAGTTAGGTTAGAGTTAGGTAAAGTGTGTTTCTTTACCGTTGTACATTTTGTAACTTACAATCCGACGGTCACGATATGTAGTGATCCGACGGTTCACTCTCACCTCGGTATTACCGACACTTGATCCGTGGCTTGACACCCGATTGGTCCATGAGTTCTATTTAAAGCGCATGGAGGGTCATTGTTCGAAAAAAATCTGTGCATGAGAGAAGCTTATGTAAATTTTCATTCTTTGATTAATAAATTGCCTGTAGTACCCACGTTGGGACAGGCCGTGGACTGTTTCCCTCCTTGCACTCTGAGGGTTTTAACCACGTCAAAAATACTGGTGTATTGATTTGAGATCTGGTTGTGAGCGGTGTCCTTTTGGTATTCTTTCTGTGGAACTTACCCTGTAAATTCCTACATGGTATCAGAGCTATTTGAGGGCCGCGTCCGTTGGTGATCCAAATCTGAAGCCGGTAGAACTGCATGCGGCTGTCGTTTCCTAGATCTGCTGTTTCTGACTGCTTTCGGGCCGAGAGGACTGCTCTGTTGCGTTCGGAGCATCTGTTCCAGTGAGGAACCCCTTTCGTTTCACGCGAAAAGGTTTCCGGTAGCCCTAGCTGCGTCATTTTTCAGATCGGGAGGTATACAGTGTTTTTTTTTGCAGTTTACTGTTATTTTCTCTCTGCTTATTTCGGTCTCAGTTTATTTAGCCTTTTTTTTTAACCGGATCTATACCTTTCATTTCTGCGTATGCTCTTTGCCCTGCGACTCTGTGCGATCTGGGCAAATCAGAAACAGAAAGGAAGGATTTTTCTCATGCGTATGCTCTTTTCCCTGCACCTTAGTGTGATCTCGGAAAATCAGAAACATTGAGAAAAATATTTATATTTTCGGCTAAAGCTAACTTTGAGATTTTTTTTAAAATTTCTAGTTTTTTGGCTAAAGCTAACTTCGAGCCGTAAGGTTCGTTTTTCTTTGCATATTCGTGTTGGGTTTTGTGTTTTGTGTTTTGTAGGGAAAAAGAGCTTTCTCAAGGCAAGCACGCAAACCAAGGCCCTCTCTCTCTCTCTCTCTCTCTCTCTCTCTCTCTCTCTCTCAAATTTTTTGTATAGATCAATTGGTTCAAAGCTATTTTAAGAGAGTAGAGGTCTTGGGTTCAAGTCTCCATTTTGTGGGGGCGGATTTTTTCATTCCCGCACATTCGCGCACTTTGCCGGCAACGTCAACAATTTTTTTTCAAAAAGCCATAACTTCTTCATCCGGAAGCCTTTTTCAGAGCCGTTTTTTTTAAAACCGCCTATTTTTTCGAGATCTATCCATTGGAACACTTACTTTTAGCATCTTCAGCTTCAGTTTTTTTAAAATGGAAAGTCCATGCCAAGTCATTCTTGACAGCACTAACTACTTCCAATGGGTAGCCTACATGGGAGATTTACTTAGAAGTAAAGGTCTCTACAGAATAGCCACAGACCAAGAGAAGAAACCAAAAGATGAAGACAAGGCAGCAAAATGGGAAAATAGACAAGATCAAGCACGTGGTTTGATAGGGATGTCTGTTTCTCCTGATCTTAGATTCCACATTGCAGAACTTGAGACTCCTCATGAAGCATTAGAAAAACTTGCTAAAGTTTTTGGAATTAAAAATGAAATTAGAGCCCATCAACTTGAAAATGAGCTGCTTACTTTGGATCCTAATAATTTTTCTTGCATTGAAGATTTCTTGTCCAAATTCAAGACCCTTAGATATCTCTTGGAAGGTGTTAAAGTTAAGAAAGAAGATGGTAACCTTATTTATTCCATCCTTACTAAGTTGGGACCAGCCTACTCTGTATTTGTTTCCACTTTCCATTCTACAAGGGAAGCTTTCATTTGTCAAGGACAAGAATACAAGGCCCCTTCCTTTGACTCCTTTTGTGATTCCTTAATAAGAGAACAAGAAAAACTCTTACACCTTGGTCTTCTTAATCTTGGAAACTCTTCCACGAAAGCGTTAGCCGCCCAGCAGCAACCAAATTCAAAGAATCCTAAGAAGTCATATCCTCAAAAGAATGGTCCTAAACCATCTCAGCCTCAAAATGAAAGATCATTTCAGCAAAATGATAAGACCAATAAAAACAAATGGAAGAAGACTGATAGACATTGTAACTTTTGTAATCGAGATGGCCACTTAGAATCTAAATGCTTTAAGAAGATGGAAGCCTTGGAAGCCGCAATGAAGAAACATAACATCCATGTGGAGCCTACTTCAACTTCAACTTCCGGAATGGCACTTTCTGCATGTCATTGTCAATCATCTCAGTCTGGTTATGCATTAAATGTATCTTCTTCTTCTTCTCATTCTCATGAGTGGCTCATTGATTCTGGAGCCTCTTGTCACATGGCCAAAAACCAAGCCATGTTTTCTTCTTTAAATGATTGTAACACCAAAAATATATATATTGGTGATGATAGATCTCTTAATGTTGTAGGGACTGGAACTGTTCATCTAGACAATGGTCAGTTTAATGATGTATTATGTGTTCCAACCTTATCCTGCAACCTTCTATCTGTCTATCAGATAACTCATTCAGGTGAAGGTAAAATTGTTGAATTTTCACCTCATGATGTTGTAATCAAGGATCTAAAAGATCCTAAACAGATTCTAGCTACTGGTCTTGCTGATGATTCCAAAAGGTTGTATAAGTTTCACAACTTTGGGTCATCCAATCTTCCCTCAGTATTTGTTGCTCATAATGATGAAGTGAGCAAACTTTGGCATGAGCGATTTGGTCACTTAAACTATCGCTCCCTTCAGCATCTATGTAAAGAAAATATGGTGACAGGTCTTCCTATGGTATCTTGCAGAGATGGTGTTTGTTCCGGATGTGTACTCGGAAAACATCATCGGGACAGTTTTGACAAACGTGCCTCTTGGCACGCCTCAGCCCCTTTACAGCTTGTGCACAGTGATTTATGTGGTCCTCTTCCTGTTGCTTCATTCTCTGGCTGCAAGTACTTCTTAACTTTCATTGATGATTTCTCCAGACGCACTTGGGTATACTTCTTAAAACTCAAGAGCGAAGTATTTAACACTTTTTTGGCCTTCAAAGCCTTTGTTGAAAAACAATCTGGACATCAAATTCTTAAGCTAAGAACTGATAATGGTGGAGAATATGTTAAAAACACATTCATCAACTTTTGCACCGAAAATGGAATTCAAATGCAACATACTGTTCCATACACTCCACAACAAAATGGTGTAGCTGAAAGGAAAAATCGCACCTTAAAGGAAATGGCTAATTGTATGCTGCAATCTAAAGGACTCAGTCTTAGTTTTTGGGCCGAAGCAATTAATTGTGCAAATTATATAATCAATCGCACTCCTACTAAGGTTCTAGAGAATATCACTCCAGAAGAAGCTTGGAGTTCCATTAAACCAGATGTAAGTCACTTTCGTGTGTTTGGAAGTGAAGCATGGGCCCATATTCCAGATGAAAAGCATAAAGCTTTAGAACCTAAGAGTGAGAAATGTACTTTTGTTGGATATTCTGAAGATGTAAAAGGTTATAGACTTATTCCATTTAAGTCCAAAAATGTTATCATTAGAAGAGATGTAAAATTTGATGAAAATAAATCGGCCTGCGAGCCTAGTCCGGCGGATGTGCCACCTCTTCCTATCTCTTCTACTTTTGAAAACATTTCTTCTTCAGATGATGAAAGCGAGGATGATAATCCTCCCCCACCTTCTCAGGATCCTCAACTTCCAAGATGGGTCCGTGCTACTCGGGATGCAGCAGGTGATCTTGCCGGTGATCCTACAGATCAGCGACGTACACGTTCTCAGTTTGAAAGAGCCTCTTCTTTACTGGCTCAAGCTCCAGTAAATCATGATCCTGACACTTTTGCAGAAGCTTCAGGCCATCCACATTGGGAAGCAGCTATGAATGAAGAATATCATTCATTGATGACAAATGATACATGGGATCTTGTTCCTCTACCAAAGGGACGCAAACTTGTTAGATGTAAATGGGTTTACAGAACCAAGTATGGACCAGATGGGAAAGTTGATAAACATAAAGCTCGTCTCGTTGCTAAGGGCTTTTCACAGGTTGAAGGCATTGACTACACTGAAACCTTCTCCCCTGTTGCCAAAATGAACTCTATCCGCCTTGTTCTTTCCCTTGCTGCCTCTTTAAAATGGGAAGTCCATCAGATGGATGTTAAATCTGCCTTCTTGCATGGGGACTTGCAGGAAGAAATCTATATGGAACAACCCATTGGCTTCATACAAACAGACTCCAGCCTTGTTTGTCGACTTAAGAAATCCCTTTATGGCCTCAAGCAAGCTCCTCGGGCTTGGTATGCCAAAATGGATAGCTTTCTTTTAGAATCTGGCTTTTCTAGGTGTCATTCTGACAATACTGTCTACACCAAGAAAGTGGGCAACTCTCTTATCATCCTTGTTCTTTATGTTGATGATCTTATTCTTACTGGTAGTGATCCCAACCTTATAAACCATGTGAAGTCCAGCCTTAAAAAGAAATTTGAAATGACAGACTTAGGACACTTACACTATTTTCTCGGTCTTCAAGTCTTGCAATCCCAAGAGGGTATTTTCCTTTCCCAGTCCAAGTATGCTTGTGATATTCTTCGTCATTTTCACATGGAAGACTGTAAGCCAGCCCCTTCTCCCTTTCAGTCTGGAGTCAAACTTTCAGTCTCTTGTACTTCTCCTGAAGTTGATGCTACCTTATACCGTCAACTTGTCGGAAAACTCTTGTATTTAACCCATACTCGTCCTGATCTTTCCTTTGCTGTTGGCCTTGTTGCTCGTTTTATGCAAAACCCCCGTGAAAGTCATTGGAAAGCAGCTAAAAGAATACTTCGTTATGTTCGAGGTACAGTACAGTTTGGGATTCATTACAGTGCCAAAGCAGCTCCTCTGTTAGTTGGTTTCACTGATTCTGATTGGGCTGGTGACCCTGATGATCGGAAGTCTACTGCCGGTTATGTCTTCACTCTTGGTTCAGGACCTATTACATGGGCTTGTAAGAAACAGGCTGCCATTTCTCTTTCGTCAGCAGAAGCAGAGTATCGTGGTGCCGTGGAAGCTAGTAAGGAAGCCTTGTGGCTTCGTCAGATCCTATCAGAGTTTGGCTTTGAGCAGCAGCATCCAACCACACTTTGGTGTGATAATCAAAGTGCCATTCAGCTATGCAAAGATCCAGTCCAGCATCAGCGCAGCAAACACATTGAACTACACATGCACTTCATCAGAAAGCTCATTCATGACCATGTTCTTGAAGTGCAATATTGTCCAACAGATGATCAGGTTGCAGACATCTTCACAAAGGCTCTCACAGAGGCGAAGTTCACTAAACTTCGATATATGCTTGGAGTTCAGGAAGTTGTCACTAAGGGGGGATAGGCTCTAGTGCCTCCTTCCTTCTCCTATTGTGTCATATTTGTAAATCCTTCAATCCTATCCCAAGTTGTTCTTAAGGGGGGATGTTAGGATATTCCGACACATAGGATATAGTTAAGTTCAACTTGGTCTAGTATAGAGTTAGGTTAGAGTTAGGTAAAGTGTGTTTCTTTACCGTTGTACATTTTGTAACTTACAATCCGACGGTCACGATATGTAGTGATCCGACGGTTCACTCTCACCTCGGTATTACCGACACTTGATCCGTGGCTTGACACCCGATTGGTCCATGAGTTCTATTTAAAGCGCATGGAGGGTCATTGTTCGAAAAAAATCTGTGCATGAGAGAAGCTTATGTAAATTTTCATTCTTTGATTAATAAATTGCCTGTAGTACCCACGTTGGGACAGGCCGTGGACTGTTTCCCTCCTTGCACTCTGAGGGTTTTAACCACGTCAAAAATACTGGTGTATTGATTTGAGATCTGGTTGTGAGCGGTGTCCTTTTGGTATTCTTTCTGTGGAACTTACCCTGTAAATTCCTACACCACAAGCGCGAAAGGTGTTATTGCCTCTGAGGGAGCTTCCCCTAAGGTCATAACTATCGAGTTGCCTGCAGCGGTGCCAAAATCGCCAAGGTCGCCTAGTCCAGCACAAGAGGTTCCCAAGACAAAAAAAGAATAAACATAAGAAGACGTAGCTGGTGCACAAGTCACCAAGGAAACATTGGAGGAAGGAATAGCCAACCACGCTGGAAAAGGGAAAATTGGTCAACCTAGAGGGTTATGAGGGCACATAGGACATTGATATCAAGGGAGTCGACCCCATGTTTGAGCTGCTAGAATACCTCCCTCCGTGTCAGGGCAAGGTGAAGGTCCCAAAGGACCAATATGAGGGAAATTTTCTCCTTAATACAACCTTTCTACCAAAAAACATAACATTGGAAGGTACGCGCTCGGTGCGAGTCTCACATTTGAAGTTAGAGGATTGGGACTTGGGGGACACTGAGCAGTTCCCCCACCTAGATACTGATAATTTCGTGCAAGGAGTGTTCTACAAGGATTCGGGTGTCACCTCTCTAGAGCCAATGAAGTGGATTCATGGGGTTGAAAAGGCAAGATTGTAGAATTTGCTGTGGGTGCCACATTACCACGCGCGCCCATAAGTTTGATTGTTTTCAAACAATTGTTGTGCCTAGTGCACAACAAGTGCATGTGGTTGGGAGAGCCAATCCTTATAATTGATATGTTGATCCATAGGATCACCTTACTACCACATTCAGGATGAATCTGACCAAGGCATTTGGCAGAAAGACGAGTGAGTGTGACCTCGCCGAAAGAATGAAGGACAAGTTTAAGCTTCTCAAGAAGCCACGTGGATATTCAATTTCGAGTATTATGGACCCCAAGTGAAGGTGGCCACCTAGATCTTGGCTGGAAAGGTGATGAGGACGTGTCATGTAGATGAGGTGCCAACACCAGTGGTTTCACTAGTGGCCTAGTGCACAGAGGGCATATAATTCAACTGGGAGTGCTACCTATGTAGTGAGTTCCTTGAGAACTACAAGGATGTACTGGACCATAGAAAAATGTTCCACTACTCATGGTTGTTACTGTTGATTGTGTTGGTCACATGGGAATTTCCAGAGGACAACCAATTTCCTCCAATCACAACAGATCTTCTAGAAGCAACGAAGTTTGCTTTGCTATGGGCCACAAAGGATGATGACAGGGTCCGAAAGAGTAAAGTAGTTTGGGTGCTAATGGAGTCGAGCACCCGCGCAGCCATCAACTGCAAGCCACGGCTGTTACCAACTATCTTTGAGCAGTAGTCAAGATACGTGGAGTTTGAAGCAGACTTCCACTAATCTCCATTCGGGCACGAAAGGACCCAGAACAAAAGTGGTATGATTTACCATGCCTAGCGATGGACGAGGCCATCACAGCGGTCCTCGAGCATTGGCCAACAGATTGGTGCACACCGTCAGACTTATCTATCAGGTCTAGTAAGTCTACGGGAAAGTCGAAGAAGGAAGAGGCCCAGTCGAAGATTCAATAGCTGGTTGAAAAGAGAAAGAAGGAGACTGAGGAGAAGGCATATGCAGAAGCAGAGCACGCTACCAAGGAACAAGAGGAAGAGTGTGACTCTGACAAAAGTCAGAGATCTCTTTCACCACATACCGAGGAAGAGGAGCAATCAGAGCAAGGTGGTGGAGACCAAGAAAACACTCCCTTCCGATTGAAGTGGAATAGGGAGCAGGAGATGAATGAGCGAACCACAAAAGTGGTATAAGAAGCATGCAGAACCATTCTTGAACTGCGCATCCTAGAAGAGGCATCGTTGGAGGCCAAGATTTGGAAGTTGGCTACACATGTGAACAATGTTAGGATCGAGATGGCCAAGGTTAAGTTTGAGCTTAACCTAAATATTATAGATCTTGAGTTGAGGGCACAACCTTCAACTCAACCAAAGGTTAGAGAATAGCACGAGGTAGCTGTGAAAGATGGAGTCGCTAAAATAAATGTCACAGTGGGAGAATGCACTGTGCTCTTTTAGCAATCGATGGAGGTCCTCAAGAGTCTACAAGAAGATCCCAACCTACAGAGGTTAAATACTGAGGCAAGGGAATTGCAGCAACAGTACGACGAAACTAGAGCGAGGACGTGCACCGTCACTATCACACAGAGATTGGCAAAGTAGCAGGAGGCAAAGCAACTAAAAGAGTTTTTGGAAGAAGCGCAGTGAAAAGAAGCACTCCTCAAGGCTAGACTGGAGCCTTGGATGGATGAAGCCTATGGGATCTCTACCACCATTAGGGAGAAGTTGGCCAGCCTGTAGATAACACAATACAAGATCCAGGTAGATAGTGTAGGACCAGCAACAGAGTAACGGATGGAGCAGGTCAAGCAGACAGCTACGCAGTGCACAACTGAAGTTGCAGTGATGTAAGTGGATTTCGGAGGTCTTCGTAGTAAGATCTTTGCACCAGCAGAGTGACTTGAGGGTGAGTCACGATAGTTTTGTTGGGGGCCTATTGGGACAAGGTCCCCTAAGATCAAGTTTTGAGGCTAAAAGCACAAGTTTTGGGGCAAAAGCCCAATTTTTGGGGCTGAAAGCCCAAGTTTTTGTATCTAAAGTGTAAAGTCTCCAAACTTTGTGGTTGTGGAGTGCGTAGATGTAAAGTTTCATAAATGGTTTTACCCTTATATTTATGTAAGTTGTGTTGTCTTTAGAAGATCTACCCATGGTTGGCGGACCAAGGGATTGTATAAAAAGGAGAGTCTTAGAAGACTCTAAGTTATTTCAGTCATTGATGAAGACGAATGTACTGGGTCATTAGAAGAAAGAGTGAGGAATCTTAGAGTAGAAGAGAGCCTCTGCAGTTGTGTGCGTAGAGGCCTAGAGTAGAGTCTGCAACTGTGTGCACAGACCCCTATAGGTGAGTACACAGGGTAGTTTGAGTCTCTAAGAAGATTTGAAGCATTAATAAAGCAGATTACTCTGGAAATACCTGTGTTTGATCTATTTACTTATGTTATGAATCAATTTGATTATGTTATGACAAATACCGGGTTTATGATTTAATGATATATTGATGGGCAAATCTGTATGTTTTACATTGTTATATGAACGCAAGTAATAATATATGCTTATGTGAAGAATATCTTAATGGATGCTAAAGATATCATACACTTAAATCGATCTAGGTATTAACAGACTTAGGAGTAATTACAGAGGCACATAAGTGGTTGATTCGCCTATTTAGGGTCCGTGAAAGAGAGTTCTAGACCTTTGCAAAGGTATAGAAGTTGGCAAGAGGAAGTTATATTGATAATCCTTGAGGGCTTATCGATCTGCGTGAAGGAAGATAAAGGGTACAAAATTACATCATAACCATCTCTGCATGGAGAAAATTCTTTCTAGCATCACCCCATACTGCTTTTGGTCAAACTTCATTCTGCACTCCATGGATTGATGTCGAAAGGGCCAGTAATATTGGGATTTACTTGGCTAACTTAATTTTGAACCTAGGTCAGGGTCCACTAAGCCAACACTACTTCACATTCTAACTTCGCATTATGCTTTTCCTTTTCTATGAGTTGATGCTTCAATGTATCTATGGATACTTTGTTTTCTTCCAAGAAAATTTTGAGTTGAGTAATTTCTTAAAAAAAAACAATTTCCCCCTAAAGCATCAACAAATTTATCATTAGACCCATTAGCATTTGTCTCAAAAGCCATGAGTAATTTAAAATCTTGATCTAATTCTCCCTCTTCAGTATTTGACAATCCATCACTATCTTCATAAGTATAATAACTTCTTTAATTGTCAAACTATCTCCTATTACCTTTTGTAGTGTCCTTCCCTTTGTCATGGTTGTCTTTATGAGGACATTTAGCTGCATAATGACCAACTCTACCACAAGAAAAGAAATTTCAGGTAATCTTACCTCTGAACCTTTTGGTGCCTAGTTGAAGTTTATTTACAAAGCTCACCTCATATTCTTCTGATATATATCATGATTCCTTGTGTTCTTCCTTTTATTTACCTTTTGCAGATGCTTTAAATGCAGCTTCTCTGACTTCTAAGGGACCTCCTTTCCTCATTTCAAAATAAGTCAGGATCCCATGAAGTTGAACAATAGTAAGAATCTGCATATCCTACTTTTCTTCAATGACAGACACTTTTGACTTGAATTTAGGGGTTAGAGATCCTAACATTTTCTCTACTAAAGTGTTATCCTTTATTTCTTCACCCAGATTTTTCATGCAATTTACAATCTCATCTATATGGAGAAAGGAACTAGCAATAATTTCATCATTATGTATTCTAAGAGTTTCATATTGAAGTTAGAGAGTTTGGAGTTGAGCACTTTTTACCTTGGTATCGCCTTCATAACATTGAATGATTCTTACCCATATTTATTTTGTTGTGTTTAACTTCATAACTTTGACAAATTATGATTCTATCAGACTTCCCAATAATACATTGACAACTTTGGCATTGGTTTCATACGTCTTCTTTTCTATTGCATATGTGGGAGCTATAGCTAGATATTGGTAACCTCCTTCCATAATTGCCCAAACATCTACTCCAAGGGACTAAAGATAGGATATGGTTCTTGTCTTCCAATATATTCAATTATTTATGTTGAAGTGTGGTGATCTAATAGATGTCGTTTAATATTGATTTCTCATCTTGGGAGATCTTCCTTCAAGCGATCAATCTTCTTTTGAAGGACCTACCCTGCTACCAATTGTTAGGAAAGATACTAAGAGGGGGGGGGGTGAATCAGTCATTTGAAACTCACAATAATAATTTTCTTTTCTGAAATATGCACGTGAATTTACTGAACCAAACTCGTGTATGTACGTGATTTTTGTAAAAAAAAGTAGCGTATGCTTAGTAAACTTGTAAAACAACTAATTCTTTATTTGTTAAAATTAAACCAGAATGTAAGAGATTTATCAGGAATTTGGTAAGCAGTAAGGAGGAGTAAGAATAGAATAAAGTATCACACATAAGAAACACACATTAACACTAGGATTTAAGGTGGAAACCCAATGTCGCAGAAAACCACCGTTGTTGTCGTCTCAGTATTCAAACTTACTAATATCAAAAAATTCTTACATTCTTGTACTGGTGCAGACTCATGCCAGTACGCAAACACCACTTGCTGAAAGCTACAACCTTCACTCATTCTCTAGCTCCTACTAGAAGGGATCTCCAACCCCCTAATATGATTACCAGCTATTACTTGAAGGAAGCTTCGACTTCCTCACCAAAGGATCCAACCCTCAACAACATCCGTGGACCATGTTTCATAAATTATCACATTGGATACACTTTATTTAATACATCACAACTTGTATATCAAATACAACAAACACCAACTTAATTCAAATAGAACGGTGAGATCACCGTAACCAGAACATAGAACTGAACTCAGAATACTGCATCAACAGATAGAATCAACTGCAACCCCGATCATTCATATGAAAACAAACTACTTCAATTAAGGAAACCCATGTGTATACGCGCTTTTCTATAGAGCATCCTGCATACAGATCTCAATATACTAAAAACTTGTAATTCTAAATTAGACACATAGTTGACTAGAGTTATTCTGAACTATTATGTTAGCTTACATGACCCTCATATAGTTACAACATCAATAATATTTTTAACCAATGAACATGTAACCAAATTCAACTTCATCATTCAATCATTTCTACTTCAGACATTATCACAATCCAGATCAACATGAGGACATCATTAACAGAAAACAGAGATACAACAACACTAATCAGGTTGATCAGTCATTTATGAACAAAAACCCTTCCTTTATGTACGCGACTTTGAAGAAACGAACCCACATGTATACAAAACTTCACCGAGACCAACTTGTGTATAGATCTGCAAATTTTGACCTAAAATTGCATAGCTCTTTAGAACTTCAAAAATACGCAGATCATAATATTCAGAGATAAAAACATGCATCAATACTTAGATCTAGTCAATCCATGAGAAGATCATACAATGGAAAGTCATTTCATGTGTCATGATCTTGATGCATCATTGTATTCATCGGTGCATAATATTTCAGATCTATTTGTCAACTATGGCCCTTACAATGAAAATATACTTCATATTGAAGTATTCATCAAAAAAAATTCACATGCACACTTAGCACTTTGATCTTCACCTCCTTATATATATGTTATAGCCTTATCCAATACCATGGGTTAAAACTACACTAGTGTTCGTGGTAATCTTGGATAGGATCAAGTAACCATTACTACATTCAATATTATGGGCTAATACCATGGTAAGGACCCTTCGTATTCTTAAAATAGTGCACCATCATGTACATGATTTTTCTTCTTTGTACCTGCGTGTATACGCAACTTGGCCTTGATGAACCCACGTATAGATTTTCAAATATTCACCTTTATCAAACTTCTGATTCTGATATATAAACCTTTGTCCCATCATTATGTTATTATGTTCCATCACTATGTCACCTCTGAACTAACCTACGGATTCATCTAGATACCATATACTTGTTCTGTTACAAGTGTGTTTCCATCAAGGACAACACATGCATCATAATGCCAACACAAACGTGACAAGGAATATTTATCAAACAATGATTTAATAATTATTCCTAGAGAAAATTAACTAAATAATGATTTATTGAATTATTCTAATGGGGTTTTTTATTTTAATCATAAAATAATTTAGCAAAAATAGTTAATTATTTCCCATGGTGAAAGAGATTTTGCTATGGTAAAATTAATCCTACATGGTGTATTTTGAACCACCTAGATAGAAATTGCTAGGTGATCATTTTTTGGTGATAATAATGCAAGCAAGGAAATTGTGTGATTATTGAGATTAAGTTCAGGCAATGGGTTGGTATAAGTTTAGTACAACAAGTTGTAAGGATAGATTGTGATAATTAGAGTACAATATTTTTGGCCAAAGAACCAAGCTTATAATTCTCAAATAAAAAATATTGATGTTTAGTATCACTTTGTGAGAGATATGATTGAATAGAAGAAGCTGCTATTGGAAAATGTGGACATATTGAATGATGTTGCAGATTCATTAAAAATATCTATGAGCATTGAGATGTTCTCTTGGCATAGAGAATCAATGGGCATTATTCCTTGGATTATTGATCATGCACTCATGTGACCCCTTGTAAACAAAACAAGTGCGAGAATTGTCGGTATGTGTTATATTCATTGAATGACTACTCCCAAATGTTTTATATCATGTCGGATACAATAGGGGGGTTATAAAGTGGGAGAAGTCCCCACTACTTAGAGGGTTTGTAGGGAGGATAAATAACCCCTACATGGGGGTTCATGGAAAAGAAACTATAAAAATGATTGGGCAAATTTTTTCATTTGTCTAAAAAAGTAAGTACACTCCTTAAACCATCCTCCCAACACTCATTTCACGATTTTGAAGTTTGTTTGATATTTAAATTTTCAAACCCTAGGTTGTCTCAAAACCCTCCCTACTTACCATATCCCTTATTCCCATATTTTGTTGTCATATCCCTGAATATCACCCCTATTACCTATTTCCTATGTCAAATACACCTATCCCCTATACCCTAATCCCCCAAACAAAATCATTAAACCCCTATTTACTAAATAGTCCCTACCAAAAGTACCCTCCTTCTCACTCTTACATCATACATATCTCATCCTACATCACACAAACTCCTCTCCCCTTCCCCTATCGCTATTCACCATAACTCACTTCTTGATAACCTTCTTTAGGATTTCTAAAGCTTCAAATTCAAAAAACATGGATAAAGAGGATATAGATTATGAGGAGGAAAACAGTGGTAGTGAAAGCATGGGAGATGAACCTCAGCATCAGAGAAAACACAATAAGTGAGGTAGAATTATCAGAGAGGAACCATCAAACATCAGAGAGTTACAGGCTTCTCATATGCCTATCTCTTGTTTCAGGCATCTAGGGTGTTATGAGTTTTGTAAGAAGATATAAAGATTTCAACATCATCCTGAGCTGACCAAGATTTTTGTAGCCAATCCCCGTGATAACAAGGTAACTCTTGCTGGGGTGACATTTACAATTTACTCCTCCATCATTGTTTATGCTACAAGGATTCTGAATGTGGGGGAAAAATGGTATAAAGCACAATATTTGGATGAGAACTATTATGAGCCATACATCAAAAATCCAGGTACATGAATGAAAATAAGAGGACCTTTCCATTCAGGTTCCTTCATGACAAGTATGCCCCTATGGTGAGGATCATTATGAAGTATTTTACATGTGAGGGCAGATTTTCCAGATTGTACACCTATCATATTAGGCCTCTTATGCACTTCACAAGAGTGAAAATGATGAACATCCTGTTGTATGTCTGAGATAGTAGTAGGCCAGCTACCAATGCCAGAGCATCTAAAATAATTGTTTTTTGGGGGTTTTTGGTTTTAGTTTTGGAAGACCAATGAATGAAGACAGATGTAGAATTGAAATACTTAATCCTTTGGCTTATATTAATACTTCAGCAAAGGGCTGCCATAAAGTATTACATAGTGATATAGATCAAAAATAGTGGTGAGTAGAAGACAACAAAAAATATGATTATCACAATATCTAGACTATAAAACAGAACAATCATAAGTTGGAAAAAACTACATTCCAAAGGTTCAAGGTAGTATAGTTAAGTTTACAAAAGATGCTGATCATTTATTGATTAGAGGGGATTAGCTAAATAGACAGTTCATTAATCCATTCTCTTAATAGATGATCACTTGAGGAGCTTATAGGAATCAATTGGGACACAAATTGTTCCTACGTAGATATCTCTATAAGTCATAAGCATATGAAGAATAAAATAATGATTGAAAACCCGAAAAACTTATAGGATACCACAAAACTGTGTAAAACCAAATTCATAATCCTCTGCTTTGTATTAAGGCTCCAGAAAGACTGAGTACATCAAGTTTTTGCAAAAGCTTCCTTCAAAGGTGGCTTCCAGGTTAAAAGTAATATTAACAGTCAAGACTTTACAAGAAATGAACTATGAATCTTTAACTCCAAACCCATAACATCTCAAGAAGAGAGTTATTTATACAATAATGAAACTAAAAATATCCTAAAACTAAAAATATTCTAAGAAAGGAAAAGATCTTCATGCAAGAAGATAGGGGCAGCTACTGAACTGTTTCTTGCTATCCCTTTTATTCAGGTTGTGTTGGCTTTGTTTCTCTGATATTTTTCCCTTTAAGCTACTTTGTTGTTTAAATCCTTTGCACTGGTTGATTCCCTCTGTTTGATCTTTCATCTAATACTCTTTAAACTTTGTAAATCTCCTTTAACCCTGTTGAGTAAAATTTGTTGTTTCTTTTTACCTTTACTTTGCAATCTAGGTTCTTACTGTGTTTTTTAATAGTAAATTGCTTTGGATTTTATGTTATAAGGTGAATTGATTTGATATGATATTCATATTTATCTTCAAACTGTATGTAGGTTTTTTGTTTATAAGCCTGGAACTGGAGTTTTCACCTGCAAAACACAGAAATCATTAAGAAAAACAAGGTGACAGGAGGTCTTTAATGGCTTTATTTGAGCTTGAAAGGCTATTGGAAGGAGTCCATAGTGTATCGAAAGGTAAAATGATGGTTTAATTAGTCACAGAGGCTTGTGCAGGCTTCATTGTGAAAACAGGCGAAAACAGAGCAAAATGGTGATTTTGGTGTTTAAACGGAAAAACATTTTTTTTTAAATTATGGCACAAA
The DNA here is from genome assembly GCA_031772625.1 of Pinus tabuliformis. Taxonomy (NCBI): domain Eukaryota; kingdom Viridiplantae; phylum Streptophyta; class Pinopsida; order Pinales; family Pinaceae; genus Pinus; species Pinus tabuliformis. The sequence goes on along the minus strand of CM062805.1, from coordinate 61,622,173 downwards.
AATGAGCAATAACCATTTTGTCATTATGTGGGAGGCGGTTTTGATTCACTTCGCACTGCGTTAAAGGCATGGGCGGCTTTAGGATAGGGTCACCTAAAATAAATTGAGCCTAACACATAGCAATGAACAACGGTGGAATACTACTTTTCGGGTGGGTAATGCTCGTACAAAGAGCTAACCCAAAATAGCCAAGGGCTGTTGGATCTGAACGCATTGGATCTGATAGTGGTGGAGTGAAGAAGGAGTGTGGAGGGTATGAATGATTAAAAATGGCAGAAATGGCTGTATTATGGCTTAAAAACCCATATTAGTGGTGTAATAGAGGTTTAAAGTTAATTCTTCGTTGAAATCGTAAAAATGATTTAACACATTAAACCCTCGCAAAACACATTTGGCGGATTTGAAATTTCATGGGCTTGGGCGGATAGATGGCGTCGGGTCCAGGTTTATATCGCATATTGCAATCGGGGTTTAGCAGAGGATAATTCTTAGTGGGACTTACGATGAGGGTGGATGCAAAATGATATTGAGGTATGATATATATTGTGTTGGGTTTGTCGCGCATTCGCAATCGGAGATCACATCGGCAGATGGTAATGTTATAGCTGGGACTTTGTGATGGAGGTGGATGCAATATGGTGATAGATTATGATGTATATAGCACCAGGTCCAGACCCATCATTGATCACATATCGCAATCGAAGGATAGTGCATTCATATGAAAGGCTTGTGATGCGACAATATTGCGATGCGATATGCAATACATAGTTTTTTAATAAAACTAAATGTTTCGGGGTATTTTAATAAAGAAATTAATATATACGGGAAAAGGAAAATTTAAGGGTTTAATACTATAGTCAGTGCTAACATGGAATACGAGTGGAAAAAGGGTAAATGTATGTGGAAAAGGGAAATTCACTAAGTATTATTCTTTTTAATGGTTTATTTGGTTTTCGTATGTGCATCAATACTTAGGGAAAACATATTTTTGTGGGTTTTTCATGTAAAAAGGGATTTTACATGGGATTTTTACTTTTCCTAGGCAAAAATGGTTTTGACCTTGGGAAAAGGGGTTTTTATGGAAAATGAATGAATTTGAATGTATGAAGGTAGGAATGGGGAATTAGCGAATATAGGGATGAATGGAGATGAATGGGAAGTTAATTAATTGACCTTATAATCCTTCATTTTCCTTGTGTAATTGCCTCATGGACTTAGAAAAATATGGTAAAACATGATAATGTACCTTTGTCCAACGAACTATCAAGCATTCTGACTTCTTCTACTTACCCTTTGCTTATCCTATCATTTTTTCTTCACATAATGGGTGCATTTAAGCTAGAAAACCCTTTTCCTTTCTTTTTATTTTACAAAAGAAAACTATCTAAATCTACACTTATAACCTCCAACGGCTCATATTAAACTGATGAGCACCTTATTATTCTCTACGTAACTACTGATCTGCCAAGATTAAACAGTTTGGCCAGATCTTTATTCTCTAACTATATGTGGCTTATTGGGGCTTGACCCAGGTTTGGAAGTGTTTTAGCCAAACAAATCCTGCACTACCGGCCCTTTCGGAAACAATCCGCAGAGCACGGACTGAATTCTCACCCGAGGTAGTACGAGAGGGTACTGGAACCAAGTTTCCACACCCTAGGGATGTCTTGATGAGGTTTGGAGGGGTCGTGAACTGATTTGTGTACTCGAGCTTCTTCTGCATAGTTGTCTAGCCTTCGCATAGCTCAGCAATGGGGAACTTCCTAGATTCCTTATTATTATTGTGGTTATTATAGATCTGATCTAATTCCTGGGGTCTTAATCAAGCATTCAATAGTTATCACCAGTGAGCACAACCATAAATCTTAAAGATATGCATACAATCATAACATAAGAACAAGCATTCAGATCTATAACCAGATGCACAAGAATTTAGAAACACTTATCTTATATTAATCTTCAGTTCATTACAATCCAATTCCGCCCTGCGCACTCAGCTGCAGGAGTCCACGCACACAGCTGCGAACTCTACCAGGCCTCTACACACACATCTGCAGAGCCTACTCTAACTACTAGCAACCACGACTTAGACTTACAGACTCAGAGCAATCTCGCCTTTAAAAACCCATAATATTTTTGATCTAACCATATTCCTCCCTTCTAGCCTTAGAGCCTCACTCTATTTATACATTCCCATGGTCCATAGACCATGGGTAGGCCGACATATTCTATATGATATTTACATTATTTTCAAGCAGACAACCCTTTGATTTGACTCATTACACTTCACACTCCGTGCACTTCGCGGAAATTTTACAATATCAATACCCAAAATTGTGGGCTTTAAGCCCCAAAGCCATTACGCGGGGGAGCCGTTGCCCAACAAGCCCCCAACAAAATCATCGTGACTCGTTCGGAGTCACTTGTCAACGTAGCGAGATGCGCTACTAAGGCATCACGGTCCACCATCCCTACGAGTGATGCACAACGTTTTGTTGCTCCCTCCTTGCCTCTTGAAAGACTTCTTCAAGATCCTGCTCCATTGCCCCTACTAATTCGCTCAACCGATGATGCTCATTCTAAACTGCTTGGTTAACACAAAGCAACCCTCATAGGATTTTAGCTCTAGCTGAGATGTCAAAGGTGGGACTTCTTTGTGCCAGAGCAGCAAGTTTCCGATCTCTGGTCTAGTATACTCACTGTCTGCTAAAGCTTGTGTTGCATTTTTGCAAGAGAGATGTTGTTGTCCACGAGGTCCCAATATTTAAGGTGCTTCAGAGATGAACTGTTAACCGTAATTCTGTCATTTGTCTCAAGATTCACCATCTTTCCCTTATCTTTCATGGACCGCCTACCAAACCGTGGTTTATGCAGCGGCATCTGGACCAGTCTTGCTACTTGTCTGATAATTTACGGTACATCTCCTATCGTCAATGTTGAGCTCGGCATAGCATCCTCAGCCATCAACATTACACTATCCAAAAGGTCTTGTGTCTCTTTTGGCAATGTTGAGCACATCGTGCTTACTCCCCCATCGTCGAAGTTGAATGGTTCCATACCTATTGGATGACACAATAGCTTAATTCTCTAGATACCACAGTTTGTTTAGTGGAGGCCCCATTGGGATTTATAGGCCTGTTGAAATTCAAATTTAGCCATTCCCTCCTTTTCTGGCTCATTAATGCTAGATTTACATTAGATCGTTTTGCATTTGGCTCGTACTTTGTAACTTAATTGCCTGCAACTGATTCCTATTTTCTGTAATTCATACATCTTGTCATGAACAATGACAACAACAGTCACTTCCGTGTTTATCCACGCAGCAACACAACCCCTTCTGTGCAACTGTGATCCTTGTGCCATACCGATCCGACGCGTTCCACTGTTGTCACACAGCTTCCTAGCAGACTATTTTATTGTCCCATGCTCTCTTTCAACTGTATGGAGCGGTGAGACTGTGCTTCGGTTGGTTAGTTAGGTAGCCGCCCCCCCTGTGTAGGGCTTTAGGCGACTGCCATTTGCTTTTCCTGGGAAGGGATCTCCATTAATCTTTCCGAGCTAGACCACACCTTCATTTGTGACCTCTTTGACTACATATGGTCCAAACCAGTGCATTTGAAGATTTCCAGGGAATTTCTCGAACTTGCTGCCATACAACAATACTAAATCATTTACTTTGAACGTGCACAACTTTATATGGTGATCGTGCCAAGATTTCTCGTGCTGTTTCTATACCTGCTGATGGAATCCTGCCAGAAACTGTTCTTCCTCTAGTTCTTCCAGTTGTGCGAGCCTCTCTTCCAAGGCTTCACAGTCTGTCATGCCAGTAATCGCTGCTATCCACAAACTGGGTACAATGTATTCCAATGGCATGAAAACTTTCATGTTGTAGACTAACCTAAACGGTGTCTACCCCGTCAATTTCTTGCTTGTGGTTCTGTATGCCCATAGCACGGCAGGTATACATAAATCCCAATCAGTTCACTGCACATTACATACTTTGGTCAACGCAGTCTCCAGAATCTTATTGAATGCTTCTACAGTCTCGTTTGCTTGCAGATGGTACAGTGTGCTTTGCTGATGATACACCTGGAATTCCTTAGTAAGTGCACTGATAGTGTCATTTAGGAAGTGTGTTCCGCAGTCACTCATTAAAATTTTCAAGCATCCAAACCATGTCAACACGTTGTCAAATAAAAATTTCACAGTTGTAGTGGCCATGCAGTCCTTAACCGGCTATGCTTCCGCCCATCTATTCAAATAATCTTTTGTTGTGATGGTGTAGCACGCACCAATCTTCCCTTGAGGTGTGATAGGCCCCATGAAGTCGATCACCCATTTTTCGAATGGCTGTAGCATCATATGTGGATTGAGTGGCATCTCATCCCTTAACAACGGTTTCCCAGTCTTTTGACAGACATCACAGGCCCGATAGTACACTTTCGAGTCTTGATGTAGGGTTGGCCACCATAGTCTGGCACGAAGAATATTTTGTGCTATCGCCCATCCCGCATAATGTCCTACTGCAGCCCCCCCATGTGCTTCTATGAGGATCTATCCTTGTTCAAATTCAGGTACATATCTTCGTAATATTTCATCGTTTCCCATTTTGTAGAGGTTCCCCACGATAACAGTAAAATCCGTTGCGCGTACCACCAATAATTTCATCTGCTAAACTAAATATCCTTGTGGCACAGTCCCTGTGGTTAAGAAGTGGATTATATCCTTGAAGTGGTTTTCCGTGATGCACACTGCATAGAGTTGTGCATCAGGTAGTCCTTCCTCCAAATTCATTGGCTCCTCACCATTCTCAATTCACGACAGGTGATCTTGTCCTGGGTTTAGGCATCTTGGCTTTACAATGACCTCAAAGTCATATTCTTGAAATAGTAACAACCATCTACAAATGTGCCCCCCCAACACAGACTTGTTCACCAGGTATTTTAACGCAGAATGATCAGTATACATCTTGAAGTGTCCCCTGAGTAGATAGTGGCGGTATTTTTGGAGCTCGTCAACCATCGCCAATCCCTTATGCTCAGTAGTAGAGTAGTTATTTTTGGCTTTGGACAATCATCGACTTGCGAATGTGATCAAGTTATCAATGCATTCCTCTCCTTCCTATGTGATTGCAGTGCCCAACACAATACACGACGCGTCAACATGTACATGAAATTCAATGTCCCATTTTGGGAAAACCAAAATAGGGGCAGATGCCATATTTTACTTAAGAATCTCCAGGATTTTCTTACAATCATCATTCCAAAAATATGTAGCATCCTTTTTCAACAATAGTTCCATTGGTGCCGTGATTTGTGCATAGCCCTTAATAAACTTTCGATAGTAGCCAGTGTGCCCCAACATGGTGCGGATTTGTTTGACACTTCGCGGTGCTTGTAGATTGAGTATGACAATGATCTTCACAGGGTCCACCATCAGGCCTTATCTGTATACCACATGACTGAGAAAATTTCCAAAGGGGATGAGGAAGGTGCACTTCTTAAGATTTAGTGCAATCTGGTGTCGTTGGCAAGTATCCATCATCAACCGTAAGCTTGCTACATGTTTCTTTACTAGCCCAAATATAGTCCAATCGTCAAAATAAACCTCCAAAAATTTATGGATAAATTCCTTGAATGAGGCCACTAATACGCGCGAAAATATCGTTGGCGTGTTATTCAACCCAAAGGGCATAACAGTGTACTGAAAAAATCCCCATTCGATCGCAATGGTCATCCTGCTTCTATCTTCTTGCATGATCTTGATCTGATGGTACCTTGAGAACCCATCCATGAATGAGTATGCTTCCTATCCGCCAACATTCTCCAGGACTTCATCTGTGAATGGTATCGGGAATGGGTCGTGAACACAGGCATCATTCAGTTTGTGGAGGTCCACACAGATTCAAATTTTGCCCTTCTATTTTTTCTCCTGTACTATCATAGGGCTTACCCAGTCAGACTCTTCCACTGGTTCAATAGTTCTTGCTACAAGCATTTTGTCCAATTATTCTCGGAACTTTTCATTATACTTTCGATTCAAAGGGTAAGGACGCTGCTTAAATAGTTTTGTGTCCAGTTTCAGAATTATCTTCATCATTCCTAGGTCTCTAAGGATCCTTTTTAACTCTATGATTTTGGTCGGGAATAAGTCTTGATATTCGTGAAGTAACTCAACGACCTTATCCACCATGGCATCATCCCAATATTCCCCCAACGTTGTGTACTTCGGTTCCTCATCTATACCAATGTTTACCTCTTTCATTTTCAGTGGCGTAGTGATGTCGGGGTCCTGAAACTTTGCGACTTCCTTCATTTTTTGGAATATTAATATTTTGGGGGTCATCATCCTCATCCTCCACTTGGACATTGTAACATTCTAAGGCCTGGCTTAACTGATGTGGCCATATGGATTGAATGATTTCTCTTGGTTCCTACAGTATTTTGAAAATGGCGGCTTTCACAACTTGCAGCACATCACCAACAGTGTCCGCCCATTGATATTCAAATAAGAACGTTAACAAAAATCCCTCGTGCACAATATCCCATCCACCCATACCACGTCGGAGTTCTGTCTCAGTATACTAGTTTCTTGGGATGACATCCAAGGTATTATAAAATAAGTGTACCCATTCAAGCTAGGGCTATTCGCCATAGGCTTTGGTCCATTTTGTGAGGTGCATGCACGGGTCGTTGCGACCATCGTACTTCTTGGTTATTCCTAGTTCCAGCATCCCAAACCTTAGCCGCATCATCCTTCTGCAATCACGCCAATTTTAAAAATTTCTTTCATGTGTTCCCCACCAATGCGTAGGTGTTGCACGCAACCCCCAGTTTAATGCATCGAACCTTTGGTGCTTTGGTACTACACTCTTGAACTTGTTCAAGAATTCATCCACTGCTGTCAGTCCATCATATGTTGGTAGATCTCGAGCCTGGGCTGTTATGCAATGCAGTGACCTAGTCATCATATTGCAATTCAACATTGTTACTATGTTAAACCAATTATGCTAGTGTTCTTCTTCCTCATCTGAATTCGAGGTGCAGGAATCTACTCGCTCCTATGATATTCTTCCCTCTATAGTTGGACTCAACGACTCTTGATCTTGCGCAGTTATCTTGTAGATACAATCCAAGTCATCATCACTTCCCTCGTTGTGTACGGGTTCAGTGTAGTGCGCTCCTTGCAGATGGATCTAGCGGAATGACTACGCGTAGGGAATTTTTCTCAAATATCATTTTCTGCTTCTTTAGGTTGATGACTCCATTCATATCTCTAGCCCATTCTATTCCTAGCAATGCAGGGTATGGATTACTATCCTTAACAATTTCTATTACCTCAAAGTCTGTTTGCGTGCTTACACCTTCAATGTCCATTACTACCCCTTACAACCTTCCCATGGGTCAGATCTTTTGTTGGTTCGCCATCTGTAATTGAATAGGAGACCACCGTAGCGCGGGCCTGCCCATGCGTTCCCACGTCTGTTTTTTTAACACATTTGCATCTGAACCTTAGTCCAGGATGCCCTGATCCATCTCATACTCACAAATTTGCGTCGCCAACCACATTTCCTGCCCAATGCGCAAAGCATGCTTTCCATGTTTCCAGACCACGCGTGGCTCACCCAACCCTGTGCACCTAGTGATCAGTTCTTGTAATCCCTTAACTACCTTACTATCTTGTAGTAGCTTCATGCATGTCTCTAAAAAGGTAGTAAGCATAGAAAGATCCATTATCAGCTCTGGTTGATCCTTACTACCTGAAGTAGAGGCCTCTGTGAAGCTCTTCTTAGCTTCCATAAATGTCTCCTTTGTGTATTCCAAGTCGAACTCAGGTTGCTTTGTAGGGGCCTTACGAACCCATGTATTTTCCTTGGGTTGTTTCCCCTTATCTTCCCCTATGGATGCACCACTTCTGAGCATCATGTTTACATTGGGATCTTCCTCACGCGATTTGGACCTCATCATTTGGATATTCTGAGTCGGTGTAGGATGTGCTACCATTTTCTCGCGTATATGTGGTATCAGCGTGGGACAATCTATCATTTCATGATAAAAAATCTCACAGTACGAACACGATATTCTAGTTGGGTTGGTACAGTCGCCAGTGTAGTGCCCTGGTCCTCTGTAGTTATAACAGATTAGCTTTCTGCGGCCCCTTCCTGGCCCCATTCCCCTTCGTCCTTGACCTTGCCCTTGAAATCCAGCATGCACCATCCCCACTATTGGATCAAGGCCTTGCGTCTTCGTTTGCATCCTGTAGGCAGGTGTCCTATCTGTTAACAATTCATAACTTTGACATTTTTTCTCATCATGGCCTACTGACCTACAAAAATTGCAAAAGAGCTGCTGGGGGGTCTATGTAAACTTCTGCAACAGATGATAGTTGTCCATTGTGCACTTTCCTCTCACCTGGTAGATCACGCACCAGAGCGTGGGTGATGAACTTGGACCTGCCTGTGCCTCTGGTCTTAAGGACATTGGTCCCCTCCCTACCAAATAGTTCATGAATACCAGACAATGATCCTTATTGTGGCCCTGGCCTTTACGTTTTATGGACCACACCTCTTCACGTGCTTCTAGCCGATGCGCCCTATCCTGTTTCAAACTCTGCATCTCCAAGCATAGGTTTTGTAGTTGTGTATGAATTTGATGGACTCCCAACCTAGGATCCTGTATCGGAGTTTCATGCAACCTCATCGTTGTTTCCAATGCTTTTGTCTGGGTTGAAAGCTTCTACTGTGAGAGTATCATCCTTAGATGTGGTGTCAAAGACACCACAAACCACGCATGGTGTTGCGCATCTGTCGGTGTCATGTTAGCCTCACGGATCATGCTTTTCAATCTCTAATCCAGATCCCAGGGGGTTTCACCTGGAAGCATTGCAATCTCCTTTAATTTGATGATCGACCGCGTCTCCAATTTCATCCGGCTAAATTCTTTGTTTAATGCAATCTGGATTTTCGCTATCCCAGCATTCGAGTGCTTGATATACCGAGTTAGTGCATAATCCTATAACGCACTTACCAAGGTGGCCTTCTTAATGTTATCATGCATAACTCTGTACACTTCCCACACTGCTCTTACTATGAACCAAGACTGATCGGGATCTTCACTTCCTACTCCTTTGAATACAGGCAACTTGATCGTGCTCGCCATGCTAAACTGCTGGTTTGGTGGAGTTGGTGTGAGCGGAGATGGGGGTGATGGAGGTGATGCAAGTCGTGGTGTTAGCAGAGATGATAGCTACGGAATGCATTGCCTTATCAAACTGAGCACACTCCTTGGAGATTCCCAAGTGCGCTCTTCCTCACCCACTCGTGGATGTGAAATTAAAGGACTATTTCCTAACCCTTTGATACCTTTGTAGGCCCTTCCGCTCTGCATCGTTCCACTCATTAATGGATTCACATCACCCATTTTTCACACAATAGCATCTTAATCCAGGTATTCAATGATTTTATGTACTTACCTCATGGTCCCTTGAGAAAACGTCTTTCCGCTTCACTGTAGCTGATAGTCGTGTCTATCACAAATTCAGTGATAAACCCTCCTATTATCTAATCCAGCCAATGATCTACGGCCCGTGTGATCTTATCTTCATATGCCTCTAGCCTGCACACCAACTCTGGAGTCCACACTATGGGTTGATCAAGCTTGCACCTTCCCTAGCTATCTACTAGCCTTGCGATCCAATCATATAGCTCTTAAGAGAAAGACACGAAGAAGATCTCATGAATTTCCATATATACGTAGCGATCCAACCACCTCTTCTCAGGTATCTGCGGGGTTTTGTTTTCCTGAACCATGAACTCATGAAGCTTCTGATCCAACCAATCTTCAATCTCTTTCTAGTGTTCCAACATCAGACATTCCTTAGGTAGATCCCGGTCCCAGCAACGACACCATTTTTTGGCTTATTGGGGCTTGACCCAGGTTTGGAAGTGTTTTAGCCAAACAAATCCCACACTACCGTCCCTTTCGGCAATAATCCGTGGAGCGTGGACTGAAGTCTCACCCGAGGTAGTATGGGAGGGTGTTGGAACCAAGTTTCCACACCATAGGGATGTCTTGATGAGGTTTGGAGGGGTCATGAATTGATCTGCATACTCACGCTACTTCTACGCAGCTGTCTGGCCTTCGCGTAGCTCAGTGACAGGCACTTCCTAGATTCCTTATTATTATTGTGGTTATTAAAGATCTAATCTACTTCTTGGGATCTTAATCAAGCATTCAATAGTTATCACCAGTGTGCGCAACCATAAATCTTAAAGATATGCATACAATCATAACATAAGAACAAGCATTCAGATCTATAACCAAATGCACAAGAATTCAAAATCACTTATCTTATATTAATCTTCATTTCAGTACAATCCAATTCTGCCCTGCACACTCAGCTGCAGGGTTCTGTGCACACAGCTGCAGACTCTACCAGGCCTCTGTGCACACAGCTATAGAGCCTACTCTATCTACTACCAAGCATGACTCAGACTTACAAACTGAGAGAAATCTCACCTTTACAAACCCATAATATTTTTGATCTAACCATAGTCCTCCCTTCTACCCTTAGAGCCTCGCTCTATTTATACATTCCCATGGTCCGTGGACCATGGGCAGGCTGACATATTCTATATAATCTTTACGTTATTTTCGGGTGGACAACCCTTTGACTTCACTTATTACACTTCGCGCTCTGCGCACTTCTCGGAACTTTTACAATATCAATACCCAAAATTTTGGGCTTTAAGCCCCAAAGCCATTATGTGGGGGACTGCTGCCTAACACTATAACATCAAATTTAAAGCATGAAGCAGTCAAGATTAAACTATTTGACTGTCATGGGTTGTGGCATTTAAAACAAGTTGCACAGAACCATTATTTTGTAGAAACAGAGTAGTGGCATTTAGACTTGCTCAGTTTCAGAGTTTATTTGTTTTCTTTTCTTTCTAACCTAACATTTTGCTTTTGCCTTGAATTTTTAGAGCATGTAAACTAAAATTTTATTTGATATGGACATTATCATCAAGATATTTTCTTTTACTAACATTTTATTCACTATTGTTATGTCCATATCCTAACTTAATATTTTTTCAAAAAAAACTATGTATTTTTTGACTAATTTATTCTATCTTATCAAAACCAAAAAATGCTACAACATTGGCTCCAACTGGGGACTGTTTTCTCCTGTAGAATGCAGAGAACCTGCAGATCCATGTGCCTTATCCTCAGGCTATGGAGTCCTTGCTATAAGAAAATCACACTGACATCTTGAAAAGTAAAAGAAAACTGGAGTATTTACAATGAAAACTATTTCAACTTCTTAGTAGTGAATGTAGTGTTTGAGAAACCTTCCATTTACAGGATAAGTGGAATATAGCTCCTCATGATTCTGCAGCACGAAAGTTTTTTTACCCTTCACTTCAGCAATTCCTAAAGGTCCAAACCATAGGTTGTCAAATTTGTCATGATTTCTTTCTCTTCTCTCCTGGCATCCCATCTTAGAACTAGATCACCTTCCTTAAAGTCCCTTTCCTTGGCTCTTCTGTCAAACAGGGTCTTCATCTTATTATGATATTTGATCAATATGTATTGAACTTCATCTTTGTTTTCATTAAGTTCAATAATCTGATTTATTCTTCTTGAAAAATCATCAGGTTCATCTGTTGAATCATTCAAGAATTTTAATACAGGGAAGGCCAAATTGGTAAGGAAAACTGCATCTTTCCCATAGACTAACTGAAATGGAGATTTACCAGATGATCTCTTTGCAGTAATTATATTTTCCCATACTGCATAAATCAGATGTGAATCCCAACTCTTCTTATGATCAACTAGAGTCTTTTTTATTACCTTTACTAGGCTTTTGTTGGATGATTCTGCAAGGCCATCACCTTGAGGGTAGTATGGAGTTGAATGATGTAACAAAATCTGATATTTCTGGAAAAAGTAAATAATTTTAACACTAGAAAAAGTTGTTGCATTGTCTGTGACAATTCAGTTGGGCAACCAAATCTAGATAATATATTCTTCCGAATAAACTTAATTACTACTGCATCAGTAGCATTTCTGACTAGAATTGATTCCACCCATTTAGTAATGTAATTTTTTGCAGTGAGGATCCATATATGCTGATTACTTGAAGTGGGGTGAATTTCTCCAACAAAATCTAATCCCCGTTGAGAAAATGGTGCTAAAACTATTGATGGAACAAGTGGAAGAGCTGCTAATTTTTGTTTACCAGCAAACATTTGACATGGAACACAACCTCTGACCTTTGCCCCTATTTATAAGAACAATGTAGGCCAATAAAATCCTTCCCTCAGAATCTTGTATGTTGTTGCTCTCCAAGCATAGTGTCCCCTACAAAATCCTCTATAAAACTGATCAATGATTCCTTTAGTTTTTGATTCTGTTAAACGTAATAAAAAAATATTTAGTGTATCTCTCCAGTATAAATTTGCATTTATAATGCAGTACTTGACTGATTTTAACTTAAGGTTTTTACGCTGGGTTTTGGAGAACGATGTTGGACACACAAAATGAATCAAGAAATTTACAATATCTTGATACTAGTTTGATAACAAGAAATTTTCATCAATGTGTGTAGGATTGATCTACTCTGAAGGTAGTGGTTCTTGTGGATTCTCCCCTTTAGAATGAAGGGAAGGTTCTTGTGGATTCTCCCCTTCTGCAAGGACATAAGGTTCTTGTGTATTCTTCCCTTGTATTTCTAAAACAGAATTGATTCCAAGTACTTTGCAGTTGGATTCAGCTAGAAGTTTAGCTAATCCTTGACCTTTTACTAGCTTGGTGGTCTTAATAGTTAGATCAAACTCCAGAATTTGAGTGATCCATCTACCTCTTTTCCCATCAGTGTCTGGTTTGGTTAAGAAAATTTTCATAGCACTATTAGGGACATAAGCAGTAATAGGTGAATGTAAGACATACATCATGAATGACTTCAGGGCTTGAATAAGGGCATAGGCTTTCTTCTCAATGATTTCATACTTAAGCTCAACATCTCTCATAACCTTGCTGAAAAAGGTTACGGGTTTGTCATGGGAATCTTCATTTTTCTATAAAATAATAGAAACAAGGGTTGTTTCAGAGGCAAAAGATAAAATACTAAATGGCTTAGCATAATCAAGGTTGGCTAAGGTGGGAGTTTCAGAGATTGCCATTTTTATTTGTTCAAATGCATGCCTAGAAGAGGGAGTCCATTTGATTTCATTGTCCTTTCAAAGCATGTGAGTTATGTCTTTTACAATCTTTGCATAATTTGGAATAAACCTCCTTAGAAAATTGATCTTGCCTAGAAAATCTTAAATCTCCTTCTTGTTTCTAGGTAAGGTCAATGATTCAATGGAAGATACTCATTTGGGATCAATTACTACTCCCTTCTTTGAAATTATATGGCCCAACAGTTTTACTTCTTTGAGAGCAAACAAGGACTTCTTAGGGTTCAATGATATTCCAAATTTTCTACACCTGTCAAAAACGTTCATCAAGTGCTTTAGATGTTTCTGATCAGATTTAGAAAAAACAGTTATGTCATCAATATAAATAACCACAAATTTATTTACCTAACCCGTAAAACCTATGTCCATAGCTCTTTGAAATGTTGCTCTAGCGTTGGTTAAGCCAAATGGTATCCTAGCGTACATGAATGTACCCCAGGGTGTAGTAAAGGTTGTCTTTTCTCTGTCTGTCGTATCAACATTCACTTGATTGTAACCTGAAAAACCATCATGCATAGAAAGTCTTTGTGTTCCTGAAACCATTTGAAGTAACTAATCCATTTTGTGAAAAGGATAATTATCTTTTAATTATGCTTTATTTAGATTTCTAAAATCCACATAGAGCCTTATTTCTCCATTTTTCTTTCTAACTAGAAGATTTGCAACTCAATTAGAATATCTAAGAGAGAGGATGATCTGAGCATCTAGCATTTTCTTAATCTCCCTTTCTACAGTTGGTAGAAGGCCTGGAGTTTTCCTTCTAAGATTTTTGTGATAGGGTTTTGCTTCTGGTTTCAATGGAATCTTATACTATATTAATGAGGTATCATAGGTATTTAAATCAGCATAAGTCCAAGCAAAAACATCCTTATAATTTTGTATTAACTTAAGATATTGAGTTTTGATCTCAAGGTCTAGAGATGCACATAATTTGATGTTTTTGATATCTTCATTAGTTCCAATATTAATCTCTTCTATGCCGTCTTTTGAAGAAATGGACTGAGGGTTTCGGAGGGTATCATTTTGATCAAAAAAAATCTAAAGGAATGAGTCCTTTTGGAATAAAATTGTTAGATATTTGAATAATGTCATGATTAGCAATTTGGGTTTTAAAATCTGAAGTATCATTTCCATCTGCATTTTCATTTATTTCAGTTCTATCTTCATCAATTTGTAGAAATGAAAAATCATCTATTACCTGCAGAAATGATTTCAACTGTTCATCATCTTCAAATATTTGCCAATGTTTCAAATTATCTGGGATTGATGGCCTATATTTGACTTGTATTTGATAGAGTACATTAGTATGATCAAGAATTTTAAAGGAGCTAGTAGAGACAGCTAAGACATCTGCATGAATATTCTGATCTCTAGGAATATGAGTCAAATTAGAAGCATCAAAGTAGTTTTCAACTGAATCCCATACTTCATTTTGGTAGGACCTAAGTCTAGGATGCTTGGTCTAGCAAGCATTTCTTACTTTCTTAACAATAAGTTTTGAATCAGTAAAAACACTTAAGTTTTGAACTTTTAGGATTTTGGCTAATTGCAATCCTAAAAGGAAAGCTTCATATTCGGCAACATTATTGGTAACTTCAAAATCTAATTTACATGATTGTGTTATATTTTCTTTTTCGGGTGAAATTAAAACTAGTCCAACTCCTACCCCATCTTTCGTGCAAGAGCCATCAAAGAATAGTTTCCAAATAGCAGTTTGGTTTGGTTTAGGACTTTCAACTACCTCTTTAATTTTGACTTGAGTTTTATGTGGGTTTGAAGTGAGTTGAAAACAACCAATTTCTTTATCTATTGCATAAATTGGATGGTTTCTTGGCTGGTCAGTTTTACAAACAATATGTATAAATCTTACCTCTCTATATAATCTTAATTGCTCTCCTCCATAAACAGAAATAGTAGCATATGATATATCCATCTGTAGAGTTGCCCCTAATTTGGCACAGCAAGACTGTTGAGTATGGAGCATGATTGTTTAGAGGTCTTTGTTTCAGTCGGATGTATACCCTAGGAATTTTGTACACCCCTCCACGCGAGGGGGTGCGGGGGGCACTTGTCCCCCCCGTGGGGGTCCGGGGGGGGTTGATCCCCTCCGGCTGGGGGGTCCGGGGCCAGCGGTCCCCCGAAGCTAAAAAAAATTGTAAAATTGCCTTGTAAAATATAGTAATTTCTAGTCAGTCTCGGTTGTTCATTAGGTAGATGATCTGATGGTAGAACTTATGTTTAGTTTATGGTTTTTCGCCCTAGAAGGGAACCCCTCTCTTTGTATGAGGGCATTGTATTTGAGGCTGTGTAATAGATGTGTATTCTCAAAAGCGAGAAGCAGAGAGGTGGGACTGTGAGAGAAAACAGAGGATATTACAGTGGATTTGTTGTAAGTTGTGTCTCTTCATTTTGCTGGATAATAGAAAGGAAGGACTGGCTGTTCGAGGTGGACGTAGCCCAAACTGGGTGAACCACGTATATCTATGTATCTATATTTTTATGTGTTTTCTATGTTTATGTTTATGCAATATTTTATGTGTTCCATTGCTCCGTAATATATAATTTTCTAACAATTGGTATCAGAGCCGAAGGTCTATTTGGCTGATAAACTCACAGGAAAGAAAGTTTCCTCATTTGAATGGCAGCAATGGTGGAAGATGGTAAGTTTAGGGTCGAGAAATTTAACGGCCAAAACTTCTCACTGTGGAAGATGCAGATGGAAGATTATCTGTACTTGAAAGATCTATACCGACCATTGGGCAGAAAAACAAAGATGTCGATGGGTATGACAAATGAAGAATGGAACCTTCTCGATAGAAAGGCACTCGGAATAGTACGGTTGTGCCTCACAGCGTTGGTTACCTTCAACATTTCGAAGGAAACAATGACCGAGGGTTTGATTAAGGTGTTGGAGAAACTATATGAAAAACCCTCGCCCTCAAACAAGGTATTGCTTATGAAACGGTTATTTAATATGAAGATGTCGGAATGTGGATCTGTTGCAGACCATTTAAATGATTTTAATACTGTTACAAGTTAGTTATGTTCTATAGGGGTAAACTTTGATGATGAAGTTAGAGCTCTGTTATTCTTGTGCTCATTACCAGAAAGTTGGAATGGTTTAGTAATGGCCATTAGTAACTCTGTTTCTGGATCTAGTACTTTAAAGTTTGATGATGTTTTCGGTGCTATTCTTAGCGAGGAAATGCGACAGAAAAGCTCTGGTGAGACATCGGGTAATGCTTTAAGTGAAAATTCTAGGGGAAGAAAAATGGAAAGAGGAAAGAGCTGAGGATATCGTAATAAATCAAGGAAAGGCAGATCCAAGTCTATATCGGGGATAGTGTGTTGGAAATGCGGAAAGAAAGGACACCTAAAGAAAGACTGTAGATCTCTGGAAGGGAAAAGAAGGAGATGCATAGCAAGAAAACAATCATGAAGCAAATGTGACAGGTGAGGTGTTACAAGATACTTTGATTCTTTCTTTTGAAAATATTACTGATTCCTGGGTGGTAGATTCAGGGGCCTCATTCCATGCCACACTTGATAGGAAATGATAAACCCTGTAAAATTGTTGGAATGGGTAAGGTTCTTGTAAAACAGTAGAATGGAAACTAATGGCTACTAAAGGAGGTAAGGCATGTTCCAGATCTAAAGAAAAATCTGATTTCAACAGGGCAGTTAGGCGGTGAAGGTTGTGTGACAACTTTCACAGATAAAGCTTGGAAGGTCACCAAAGGAGCCCTCGTAATAGCAAAAGGTGAAAAGGTTGGTACATTATATTTATGCAATGGTATTTCTAACTCTATTAATGCTTTAACTTCTAAAGGAGCAGATGCAACATTATGGCATCATAGGCTAAGACACATGAGTGAAAAGGGGATGAAGATTCTTCACTCAAGGAATTTTTTGCCGCTTTTGAAGAATGTTGATTTGGACTTCTATGAAAATTGCATTTATGGAAAACAGAAGAGAGTCAGATTTCTCAGAGTTGGGAAAGAAAAGAAGAGTGAAAAATTAGAGCTTGTGCATATAGATGTATGGGGACCTGCTCAGGTATCATCTCTTGGTGGCTCTCATTATTATGTTACTTTTATTGATGATGCAACTAGAAAACTTGGATATATTGCATTAAGAATAAATCTGATGTATTTGATATTTTCAAGAAATGGAAAGCTTTGGTTGAGATTGAGATAGGAAAGAAATTGAAGTGTCTTAGATCATACAATGGAGGTGAATATTGCAGCAAAGAGTTTGATAGGTACTATTCAGAGCATGGAATTCGTAGAGAGAAGACAGTTCCAAGAACAGCACAAGAAAATGGTGTGTCAGAAAGGATGAATAGAACAATCACGAAGCATGCAAGGTCCATGAGATTGCATGCAGGATTGCCTTTACAGTTTTGGGCAGATGTTGTAGATACTGTTGTTTAACTAATAAATAGAGGGCCTTCAAGTTCCTTCGATGGTGGCGTTCCAGAGGAAGCATGGACAGGTAAAAATGTAAACTACTCTTTTTTAAATCCTTTTGGTTGTGAGGCCTTTGTCCATATTGATAAAGAAAATAGAACAAAGCTTGAGGCAAAGTCAAAGAAATGTACCTTTATTGGATATGGTGTTAATGATTTTGGTTATCGCTTATATGATTATGAAAATCACAAAATCAATAGGAGGAGAGATGTAATATTCAATGAAAAGGTCTTGTATAAGAATCAGTTGTAGGAAAAGAAACAGGAAAAAGAAAACAAGGAATACGCAGTTCTTGATGAAATCACTGAAAAAGTAAAGGTGACTGAAATAATAATAATCAACAACCACAACAACAGCAACCACCACAATAGCAACAGGCACCCCAAACACCTGAAAGTGGTGTTAGTGTTGGGTTGCGTTATATTCTTTCCACATAGTTAATAGGGGGTTTGAAGGGCACCCGTAGCCCCACTTTATGGGGTCCAGGGCAGCGCCCCGGAAAATTTTGGTTTTGGACCATATGTTAGGTTGGGCGGACCCACCTATGGTTTTGTGCATGATTTTCGCACATGTTTTTTGGACGCGATGGTTTTCGGTCCATGGTATTGGACGCAATGGTTTTCGGTCCATGGTATTGGATGCTTCGGCATGTATAAATATGTATTGTAACATTGAAAGGAACATAATGAAAAATCAAGCTGGTAGTCCCGGTTTTGGGATCCAGGGAAAAATCTTTGTTCATATGTGTTTTATGGGTTGTGCTCTCGCATTTTTTATTTTATTTGTTTAAGAATTCGTATGCAGGTAATTTCTGTATAGGGTTAAAACCTACATTTGGTATCAGAGTTGTTTTGGCTTCAAGGGGACGTCTTTGTTACTGAGGGGTTTCGCTCGGGCTTGTGGTAGACCCTGTTCAGTGGGAGATCTGCGAGATCGATTCTGGTGGTGAAAGAAGATGGTGAGCAGTGGAAAGATAGAGATTGAGAAGTTCAATGGTCAGCATTTTGAGTTGTGGAAACTCAAGATGGAGGATCTGTTGGTGGATAAAGATTAGTGGATCGTGGTAGATCCGGGTACTAAACCATCGGGAGTGACCGATGAAGAATGGAAGAAGTTGGATCGGAAGGCAAAGAGCACAATACGATTGTGTGTCTCAGATTCAGTATTGCTGAATGTATCAGGGGAAGCTACGGCAAAGGCTTTGTGGGTCAAGTTAGGGACTTTGTACCAATCTAAGTCTCTGGTGAATAAACTGTTCCTGCGGAAAAAGTTGTATAACCTGAGGATGAAAGATGGAGACTCGGTGACAGAGCATCTGAATGTGTTTAATACTGTGGTAAGTCAGTTATTATCTGTTGATATTAAAATTTCATATGAAGATAAGTGCATCAATCTGTTGTGTTCTCTACCAGATTCGTGGGATAGTCTGGTTATTGCAATAGGTAGCAATGCAACTGCTTTGCAGTTTGATGAAATAGTCTCAGCCTTGTTGACGAAGGAGATGAGACGCAAAAATATGGACAACCAGAATGGTGATGCCTTGTCTGTACGAGGACGGTCCCAGAACAGAAACAAAAATAAGTCATCGAGTGGGAGATCTAAATCTAGAGGGAGATCTAAATCTCCAGGAAAACCTACAAAGGTGGTGTGTTGGAAATGCGAAAAGGAAGGGCACTTCAGAAGGGATTGTAAATCTAAAGCTCCTGATAAAGGAAAGGGATCTGATGATGCTCCTTCTGCAGAGGCGAAAACCACCTCAGATGAAGGTGGGGATGTGTACTTGGCTTCTTCAAGTACACATGTAGATCATGAGGCATGGTTGATTGACTCAGGTGCATCCTTTCACTTCACTCCCCATAGAGAGTGGTTCTGCGAGTATGAGAAATACGATGGTGGTGATGTCTTCTTAGGAGATGATAGGAAGGCTAGAATCATTGGTCGGGGAAAAGTAAAGTTGAAGTTGCAGGGTGGAAGGGTTAGAACACTTCCGGGTGTTCTACATATTCCTGCATTGGCCAGAAATCTTATTTCTGTAAGCAAGTTGGATGATGCAAGTGTAAAGACGGTGTTCGAGAAAGATACCTGCAAGATGGTTCGAGGAGCACTGATATTAATGCGGGGAGTTTGGATTGGAACTCTGTACAAGCTGCAAGGTAGCACTGTTGTTGATGGGTGCAATAGTTCTATGGTTCCTGAAAATGGAGTAGAGAATCTAGTGGTCTCTGGAGAGAAGACCATGTTGTGGCATCAAAGGCTTGGACATATTGGAGAGAAGGGCCTTCGAATACTTCATGGTAAAGGTATGGTAGAAGGTATGAATAATAGCTCTCTGGATTTTGATTTCTGTGAAAATTGTGTATATGGGAAGCAGAATCGGGTGAGTTTCCCCTCTGGTGGTAAGAGGACGAAACAGATATTAGAGCTTGTGCACAGTGATGTGTTTGGACCTGTGAAGGTTCCATCACTGGGTAAGTCTGTGTACTATGTATCATTCATAGATGACTTCTCAAGGAATACATGGATATATTTTCTTAAGAATAAATCTAAAGTCTTTGACAGGTTTAAAGAATTTAAGGCTCTCGTGGAAAATCAGACAGAGAAGAAGATAAAAGTGCTGAGAACAGATAATGGTGGAGAATTTTGCAGCAAAGAATTTGAATAATTTTGTAAGAAATGTGGTATAGCACGGCAGAAGACTACTCCATATACACCTCAGCAAAATGGAGTCGCAGAAAGAATGAACAAGACGTTGATGGAAAGGGCAAGAAGCATGCTCAGTGGTGCCGGGTTAGGACAGGAATTCTGGGTAGAGGCGATGGATACTGCATGTTACCTGATCAACAGATCACCTTCATCAGCGTTGGAGGATAAGACTCCACAAGAAGTATGGACTGGTAAGAAACCCTCTCTTTCACATCTAAGGGTATTTGGATGTGATGCATATGTACATGTTCCAAAGGAGAAACGAACCAAGTTGGATAGTAAATCTGAAAAGTGCATCTTTATTGGGTATAAGGATCGTTTAAAGGGTTATAAGCTTTGGAACCCAGTCACACGGAAGGTTGTGTACAGCCGAGATGTGTTGTTCAGAGAGGTAAAAGATGTTATTCAACATGAATTCCAACCAAAGGAACCTGAGAAGATAGAGTTTGAGCCAAAGGAGGAAGAATCAGACTCTGCAGCAGAGGAGGAATCAGAAGATGAAGAGCCACAAACTCCGGCTGTGAGAAGATCAGTTCGAGAAAGAAGGCAGCCAGAAAGGTATAGTCCATCTGCTTTCAGTTCAAAGTTTTCTTTGTCTATTACTAATAATGATCCCAGAACTGTGAAGGAAGCAATGGATTCAGAGGATGGAAAACTCTAGAAAGAGGCCATGGTCGATGAAATGGCATCTTTGCACAAAAATGAGGCTTGGGATCTGGTGGAGTTGCGGCTGGAAGGAAACCCATTGGCAGCAAATGGGTGTTCAAGAAGAAGACAAATGCAGAAGGAAAGGTGGAGAAATACAAAGCTTGGTTGGTAGCAAAAGGTTATTCCCAGGTGCCGAGAATTGATTTTGGTGATATTTTTTCTCCTGTTGCCAAGGTAACTTCCATTAGATTACTTTTATCTGTTGCTGCTGCTTTTGATTTTGAGGTAGAACAGATGGATGTGAAGACAGCATTTCTTCACGGGGATTTGGAAGAGGAAATCTACATGAAGCAACCTGAAGGCTTTGCTGTGAAGGGTAAGAAAGAACTGGTATGCAAGTTAAAGAAGTCTTTGTATGGGTTAAAACAGTCACCAAGGATGTGGTATCAGAAATTTGATACATTTATACGGGGACTTCGCTTCACTAGAAGCAAAGCAGATCATTGTTTGTATTTTAAATTAATTGGTGACCGTATTATTTATCTGGTCTTGTATGTGGATGATATGTTGCTGGTTGGAAATGCAAAGAAATTATCCAGGATTTGAAGAACCAATTGTCCTCCAAATTCGACATGAAAGATCTTGGTGCTGCAAACTATATTTTGGGCATGGAAATTAAAAGAGATCGGTCAAAGAGGAAGCTCTGGTTAAACCAGAGGAAGTATGTCGAGACAATGCTCCAGAGGTTTAATATGCAGGATAGTAAACCGGTGAAGGTTCCTATTCCTGTAGGTGTGAGGTTATCTGCTGAACAGTGTCCCAAGACACAAGAAGAGGAAGAGGACATGTCCCGTGTTCCATATGCAAGTGCAGTGGGTAGCCTGATGTATGCAATGGTCTGTACTAGACTAGACATTGCACATGCAGTGGGAGTATTGAGCAGGTTTATGTCAAAACCTGGGAAGGACCACTGGACAGCAGTGAAGCAGGTTTTCAGGTATTTGCGTGGCACTAGTGATTATAGTTTGTGCTACCAAGGAAGACCAGGATTGGATAGAGTGTTGGATATTCATGGCTTTGTTGATGCAGACTGGGCTGGAGATCTGGATCAGAGAAGATCTACAAGTGGGTATGTGTTTAACCTATTTGGAGGTGCAGTCAGTTGGATGAGTTAGAAACAATCTGTAGTGGCACTATCAACTACAGAGGCAGAATAGATGGCAGCCACTCATGCAAGCAAGGAAGCAGTTTGGTTGCAGAGATTGTGTTCAAGTATGGGGTTAGTACAGGGAGCTATAAGAATAGACTGTGACAGCCAAAGTGCAATTTTCTTGGCAAAGAACCCTGCTTATCATTCAAAGACAAAGCACATTGATGTTCAATATCAATTTGTGAGGGATATGATAGAAGACAGAAAGGTGTTGCTGGTAAAGGTGGACACTTTGAAGAATACTGCAGATGCATTGACAAAATCTGTGAGCTCTGAGAAGTTCTCTTGGTGTAGAGAAGCAATGGGAATCTCAGGGCTGAAAAAATGACTAAGCTCTCTTGTGGCCCCCTGTGGAAAGAAAACAACAAGTGGGAGATTGTTGGGTTGTGTTATATTCTTTCCATGTAGTTAATAGGGGGTTTGAAGGGCACCCGTAACCCCACTTTATGGGGTCCGGGGCAGCGCCCAGAGAAAATTTTGGTTTTGGACCATATGTTAGGTTGGGCGGACCCACCTATGGTTTTGTGCATGATTTTCGCACATGTTTTTTGGACGCGATGGTTTTCGGTCCATGGTATTGGACGCGATGGTTTTCGTTCCATGGTATTGGATGCTTCGGCATGTATAAATATGTATTGTAACATTGAAAGAAACATAATGAAAAATCAAGCTGGTAGTCCCAGTTTTGGGATCCAGGGAAAATTTTTTGTGTATATGTGTTTTATGGGTTATGCTCTCGCATTGTTTATTTTCTTTGTTTAAGAATTTGTATGCAGGTAATTTCTGTACAGGGTTAAAACCTACAATTAGAAGATCTACCAGGATAAGTAGACCCCCTGAACGATACTCTCCTTCATTATATTATTTATTGTTGACTAATTCTGGTGAACCCGAATGTTATGAAGAAGCAATGCAAGTTGAAAGCAGGAAGAAGTGGGAGGTAGCCATGGAAGAAGAGATGGACTCCTTAATGAATAACCAGACTTGGGACTTAGTCATGTTTCGTGCAGGAAAAACTACACTGAAGAATAAATGGCCTTACAGGCTAAAGGAGGAAGATGGAGGAAAATAGAGGTACAAAGCTAGACTTGTGGTGAAGGGGTTTGCACAGAAGAAAGGTATTAATTTTGATGAAATATTTTCTCCTGTTGTTAAAATGAATTCAATCAGAACTATTCTAAGCCTAGTAGTAGCTGAAGATTTGCATCTTGAGCAATGAGATGTAAAGACAACCTTTCTCCATCGGGATTTGAAGGAAGACATATATATGAAGCAGCCACAAGGATATGAAGTGAAAGGGAAGGAGAAACTTGTGTGCAGGTTGAAGAAGGGCTTGTATGGCTTAAAGCAAGCTCCAAGGCAGTGGTATCTAAAATTTGAGAAGTTTATGTCTGAACAAGATTATACTAGATGTCACTCTTATCATTGTGTTTATCTGAAAAAATCAAAATGATGGAAACTATATTATATTGTTATTGTATGTAGATGACATGCTTGTTGCAGGGTCTAACATGCACGAAATAAATGTGCTCGAAAGAAAATTGGCAAATTCATTTCCAATGAAGGATTTGGGAGCTACAAAACAAATCCTTCGTATGAGAATAACTAGAGACAGGAAAAATCGTAAATTAACATTGTCTCAGAATAAGTACATACAAAAGGTGTTGAAAAGATTTAATATGCACAATGAAAAACCAGTTAGTACACCTTTTGCTAGCCATTTCAAACTTATTAAGGAAATTTTCCCAAAGACCCAAGAAGACATGGATTATATGTCTAGAGTTCCAGATGCATCAGCAGTTGGAAGCTTAATGTATGCAATGGTCTGCACAAGGCTTGATATTTCACATGCAGTGAGAGTTGTAAGCAGGTACATGAACAATCCAGGAAAGGAACATTGGATGGTAGTGAAATGGATTCTTAGATATTTGAAAGGTACCACAAATCAAGCATTATGCTTTGGTGGTTCAAACATTTCTCTACAAGGATATGTTAATGCAGATATGGCAGGTGATAAAGATAACAAGAGGAGCACTATAGGATATATATTTACTGTAGGTGGAATCAGCTATCAGTTGGGTTTCAAAAATCCAAAACGTTGTTGCACTTTCAACAACAGAAGCAGAGTATGTTGCTACTACAGAGGCTAGTAAAGAAATGATTTGGTTAAAAAGGTTTATGGGTGAATTGGGTAAGGAGCATGATATGGGAACATTATACAGTGATAGCCAAAGTGCCATTCATCTTGAAAAGAACTCAACATTTCATTCTAGGACTAAACACATACATCTCAAGTACCATTTCATACGATCAGTGTTGGAAGATGGAGAGTTGAAGCTGGAAAAGATACACACTAGCCAGAATCCTGCAGATATGCTAACAAAATTTGTAACCAGAGAGAAACTGAGAATATGCTCAGTTTCAATTGGTCTTCAACGATGACAATGAAGATGAGAAATAGCCAGGTCCAAAGAGGAGTCATTGTCCAACAAATGAAGTAGCGGTGGAGTTGCTACAATCATTCTCCAAGTGGGAGATTTTTGAGTATGGAGCATGATTGTTTAGAGATCTTTGTTTCAGTCGGATGTATACCCCAGGAAGTTTGTACACCCGTCCACTTTGGGGGGGGGACTTGTCCCCCCCGCGGGGTTGGGGGGGTGATCCCCCATGACTAGGGGGTTTGGGGGCCAGCGTTCCCCCGGCAGGGGTTCAGGGGCAGTGTCCCCGAAGCTGAAAACAAATGTAAAATTTCCTTGTAAAATATAGCAATTTCTAGTCAATCTGGGTCGTTCATTAGGCAGATGATCTGACAGTAGAACTTATGTTTAGTTTAGGGTTTTTTCCCTAGAAGGCAACCCCTCTCTTTGTATGAGGGCATTGTATTTAACGCTGTGTAATAGATGTGTATTCTCAGATCGAGAAGCAAAGAGGTGAGAGTGTGAGAGAAAACAGAGGATATTACAGCGGATCTGCTGTAGGTTGTGTCTCTTCAATTTGCTGGATAATAGAAAGGAAGGACTGGCTGTTCGGGGTGGACATAGCCCAAACTGGGTGAACCACGTATATTCGTGTCTCTCTTGTTTTATGCATTTTCTGTGTTTATATTTCTGCAATATTTTATGTGTTCCATTGCTCCATAATATATAATTTTCTAACAAAGACCTAGAAAGGAGCATTCCAAACTTGGGAGGGATATCTGTGACAACAATATCAAGTACTACACTTTTCACTGGAGTTTGGGCAAGGGTAGCCACTAGATCCTTGATCAATCCCAAACAGGGCACCCTTTTAGAATCAAAGGTGTACAGGTCATGGTAGGATTTAGTTATGTCGAGCTTCAAATGGTCCATGATATATTTTGGCATAAGGTTGTGTGATGCTCCTGAATCAAGCATACAATTATACAACATGGAATCATCTGTTTTAAGAGTTACATAGAAAGGAGGCACTATCTCATCTATCATGTCTGAACTAGGACCAAAAACTACTATTGGTTTTTCATCTTGCAGACTTATGACATCACCTTCAACATCAATCGAGGTATTTTGTATCCATTTTGTGACTTGTCTTTTGTAACCAGGGTTTTTAGAAAGTTCTGACAGCGGAATTGGGATATTAACCCTCTCTAATTCTTTTTCAACATTAAATGTAGTCAAAATGTTTTTACCAATTTGGGTAGTGTCAATTGACTGATCTAAGGGCTGAATAAGAGTTGTTTGAGCTTCAACAGTTTGTACCTGGTTCAATTGTTGGAGTTTCCTTGGAGGTCTCGCAGGACCAGGCCTAGGCCTAAGATCATACCTCTTGTTTAATTCTGCAATTAAAAATTCAGAGAAAGCATGATATTTAGAGACTTGTGAAGCTTCCTAATCTTCTTGAACCTGATTTTGTTGTGAAAGAGGAATGATGGTTATTTGATTGGAAGAAGAATCCATAATATTAATATCTTCAGTAATTGTCATAGTATTATCATCAGGTTGTTGGTCATCTATCAATAGAGGAGTAGGAACCTGTTGATCATTTCTAGGTCTCTGAAGAATTTGTAGTGGTGGATTTCTCTTATACTGACCTTGATTTTGATTTTGAGGTCTAGAAACTATTTCTTTTATTGTCCTAGGTTGGGTCTCAATCGTTGAAATCCTATTTGATAGGTTTCTAAGAAGAGATGTTATTTCATCTATTTTTGGGTCTTTTGATTTAGTCTTAGAGGAACTAGAGGCTTCTCGAACAGATTTGAGTTTTCTTTGGGCATTTTCTTCCTTAAACTTTAAAGAAGTTGAAGATTCCCTATTTACTTCTACTTCTATAGTGTTTGTTTGCATATATTCAAGATTTATTGAAGTTCTCTCTCGTAGCATAATAGTAAAGTCATCATCAAAAGCTTTAGAAAATCTATACTTAGTTGTTGCTATAAGGAGCTTACAATCAGCAGGCATTTTGTGATAGAGTTTATTGAATCTTTTGATAAAATCTGATACTGGTTCACCGAAGTTCTTTTTAAGCTCTTCAAATTCTATGAGGAAGTAAAGAGGATCCTTTTTCACACCCCACTGATTTTTAAATATGTTTGTAAGCTCTTCCCAATTTCTAATGGTAGTTGCTGGTAATTGCCTAAACCAAATCCTCACATTTCCTTCAAGTGATTGTATAAACTCTCTCATATAAACGTTTTCTTGTTCAATATTCATGTTGTCTGCAAAGTATAGGAAAGCTTGAAGATGGTCCTCAGCTGAGTGATTAGTTTCTCCATTTTACTTGGGAAGGTATTTTAAGTATCCAGGTGGGAATGCATCAAGGTTATTAGGTAATACTAAGGAAACATATCTAGCATGTACAATAGGTCAGAAAGCCATGACAACGGGTGGTGTATGAAGTGCTGGAGGTGTATGAGATTGTCCAAGTGGAGTATGAGGTGTTTGTGTGGATGTATATGATGAAGAAGAAGTAGAGGAATAAGATGGTGATTTAGGGGTTGGTGAACTAGTTGGAGGTTAAGGAGGAGGAAATCTCCTGAAAGA
This sequence comes from Pinus tabuliformis, assembly GCA_031772625.1. NCBI lineage: Eukaryota > Viridiplantae > Streptophyta > Pinopsida > Pinales > Pinaceae > Pinus > Pinus tabuliformis. The sequence continues at coordinate 61,594,885 of CM062805.1, read as the reverse complement.
CTTCAAAGGCGTCTTAAGAACTAACTTTGGTACCTGTAAAGGGATACCTTCTTTTGTTTCAAAGAGAGGATTGGTATATACAGAAAAGGTCTCCTCAGGTTGTTCAGAAGAAGAAGCTTCAGGTTGGTCAAAAATGGAAGGAAATGGATAGGTGGTAGGGGATATCAAATCTATGGGTTTATATTATGGTAGATTAACACCCAACTCAGATTCAGATTTAGGTGAACCTAGAGGTAGTGTGGGTATTGGATGAGATTCTAATGAATGAATAAAGTATGATGACTTAAAATCAACTCCTCTATTTATAAGTTTAGAAATCCTAGGTGATAAATGGGAGTAATCAAGATTAGATGGGATATTACTATAGGGGTCAAATGATTCTAACTCTTCAGATTGTAGGACTGAAGAGGAAAAATAAGATGGCTAGTGTCCCCTTTTAGAACTCGATTTTTTCAGAATCCTTTCAAGATCTGACAGAGGGCTAACTGTGTCAGCTTTTGAACGAGATTTGGTATGTTTAAAAGGTGCCAACTTGGGAGTGTGGAGTCACCAAGGTGAATGATTTTAACCTTTCTAAACCTTTAATCACCTTTAAAGGAAAAGAATGAATGAATATCGTTGTCCCAATGGAAACTTTAATGAAATTTGAATCCCCAAAAAAGGCGTCAGTCTGATGTTGTACCTCTGAGATAGTAGTAGGTTAGCTACCAATGCCGAGGCATCTAAAATAATTTTTTTTGGGGGTTTTTGGTTTTAGTTTTGGAAGACCAATGAATGAAAATAGATGTAGAATTGAAATACTTAATCCTTTGGGTTATATTAATACTTCAGCAAAGGGCTGCTATAAAGCATTACACAGTGATATAGATCAAAAATAGTGGTGAGTAGAAGACATCAAAAAATATGATTATCACAGTTTCCAGACTGTAAAACAGAACAATCATAAGTTGGAAAACCTTCTAAACTATGTTCCAAAGGTTCTTAAGCTTACACAAGATGTTGATCATTTATTGATTAGAGGGGATTAGCTAACCAGACAATTCTTTAATCCATTCTCTTAATAGATGATCACTTCAAGAGCTTATAGGAATCAATTGAGAAACAAATTGTTCCTACCTAGATATCTCTATAAGTCATAAGCATATGAAGAAAAACATAATGATTGAAAACTGAAAAAACTTATAGGATAACACAAAATTGTGTAAAACCAAATTCAAAATCATCTGCATTGTATTAAGGTTCCAAAAAGAGTGAGTACATCAAGTGTCTACAAAAGCTTCCTTCAAAGGTGGCTTCCAGGTTCAAAATCATATTAATAGTCAAGACTTTACAAGCAATGAACTATGAATCTTGAACTCTGAACCCATAACATCTCAAGAAGAGAGTTATTTATACAATAATGAAACCAAAAATATCCTAAAACTGAATGAGATTTATTCTAGGAAATGAAAATATCTTCATGCAAAAAGATAGGGGCAACTATTGAACTGCTTCTTGTTGTCCCTATTATTCAGGTTGTGCTGGCTTTGTTTGTCTGATATTTTGCCCTTTAAGCTACTTTGTTGTTTGAATCCTTTGCGCTGGTTGATTCCTTCAATTTGATATTTCATCTGATACTCTTTAAACTCTGTAAATCGCCTTTAACCCTGTTGAGTAACATTTACTGTTTATTTTTACCTTTACTGTGCAATCCAAGTTTTTACTATGTTTTTCAACAGTAAATTGATTTGGATTTTATGTTACAGGGTGAAGCGATTTGATATGGTCTTCATATTTATCTTCAAACTGTATGCAGGCCTTTTTTTTATAAGCCTGGAACTAGAGTTATCACCTGCAAAACACAAAAATCATTAAGAAAAACAAGGTGACAGTAGGTTTTTAATGAAATTATTTGAGCTTGAAAGGCTATTTGAAGGAGTCCATAGCGTATCGGAAGGTAAAATGATGGTTTAATTGGTACCAGAGGATTTTTCAGGCTTCACTATGAAAACAGGCGAAAACAGAGCAAAATGGAGATTTTGGCATTTAAACGGAAAAATAGTTCTTTTTTAATTATGGTGCAAAAATGAACAATCACCATTTTGTCATTATGCAGGAGGCAATTTTGATTCACTTTGCACTGCTTTAAAGGCGTGGGCGGTTTTAGGAGAGGGTGACCCAAAATAACTTGAGCCTAACACGTAGCAATGGAGGATGGTGGAATACCACTTTTCGGGTGCATAACGCTCGTACAGAGAGCTAACCCAAAATTGCCGAGGGTCATTGGATCTGAATGCATTGGATCGGATGGTGGTGGAGTGAAGAAAGAGTACGGAGGGTACGAATGATTAAAAATGGCGAAAATGGCTGTATTATGGCTTAAAAAGCTAGATTAGCGGTGTAATAGAGGTTTAAAGTTAATTCTTTGTTTAAATCGTAAAAATGATTTAACACATAAAACCCTCGCAAAACACATTTGGCGGATTTGAAATTTCGTGGACTCGGGCGGATAAATGGCGTCAGGTCTAGGTTTATATCACATATCAAAATCGTGGTTTAGTGGAGGGTAATGCTTAGCGGGACTTGCAATGAGGGCGGATGCGAGATGATATTGAGGTATGATATATATTGCGTCAAGTCCATCACGCATTCACAATCGGAGATCGCATCGATAGATGGTAATGTTATAGCTAGGAATTTTCAATGGAGGCGGATGCGATATGGTGATAGATTATGATATATATAGCGTCGGGTTCAAGCCCATCTTTGATCACATATCACAATTGGAGGATAGTGCATTCATATGAAAGGCTTGTGATGCGACAATATTGCGATGCGATATGAAATACATAGTTTTTTAATAAAACTAAATGGTTTCGGGGTATTTTAATAAAGGAATTAATATATATGGGAAAGGGAAAATTTAAGGGTTTAATACTATAGTAAGTGTTAATATGGAATATGAGTGGAAAAAGGGTAAATGTATGTGGAAAAGGGAAATTCACAAAGTATTATGCTTTTTAATGGTTTATTTGCTTTTCATGTGTGCATCGATACTTAGAGAAAACATATTTTTTGGGGTTTTTCATGTAAAAAGGGATTTTACATGGGATTTTTACTTTTCCTAGGAAAAAATGGTTTTGACCTTAGGAAAAGGGGTTTTTATGGGAAAATGAATGAATTTGAATGTATGAAGGTAGGAATGGGAAATTAGTGAATATAGGGATGAATGGAGATGAATGGGAAGTTAATTAATTGACCTTATAGTCCTTCATTTGCCTTGTGTAATTGCCTCATGGACATAGAAACATATGGTAAAACATGATAATGTACCTTTTTCCAATGAACTATCGAGCATTCTGCAACCTTCTTCTACTTACCCTTTGCTTATCCTATCATTTTTTCTTCACTTAATGGGTGCATTTAAGCTAGCAAACCCTTTCCTTTCTTTTTATTTTACAAAAGCAAACTATCTAAATCTACCCTTATAACCTCCAAGGGCTCAGATTAAACTGATGAGCACCTTATTATTCTCTACCTAACTACTGATCTATCAAGATTAAACAGTTTGGCCAGATATTTATTCTCTAACTATAACATCAAATTTAAAGCATGAAGTAGTCAAGATTAAACTATTTGACTGTCATGGGTTGTGGCATTTAAAACAAGATGCACACAACCATTATTTTGCAGAAACAGAGTAGTGGCATTTAGACTTGCTCACTTTCAAAGTTTATTTGTTTTATTTTCTTTCTAACCTAACATTTGGTATTTGCCTTGATTTTTTAGAGCATCTAAACTAACATTTTCTTTGATATGGACATTATCATTAAGATATTTTCTTTTACTAACATTTTGTTCCTTATTGTTATGTCCATATCCTAACTTAACATATTTTCAAAAAAAAATTATGTATTTTTTGACTAATTTATTTTATCTTATCAAAACTAAAAAATGCTACAACACATCACATACTTCTTATTCAGGAAGATTGCGAAGATGACCTACATTGTACAGAAAAAGCCATACGCCCATCAGATGAATAGTATTTATCACTATTCATTGATTAATACGATTGTGCTATTATCATCTCAACCTCCTCAACATATCTTGGGATACATTTATTTCCAATGACATCTTCAGCGGTCCTTAGATTCCTCCACCAGTGCCTCAAGAAGGAGAAAGGCCTTCCAACAGTGCCAAACTAAAGAAAAGTAGGAAGGCTAAAGAGACTAAAGTTGTTGAGAAGCCAGAAACCTACAAAACATATCAGAGAGGGGCTAGAAAGTTGTTTTTAGTGGATAGGCAAGTGTTTACTCCACCTTGTGTGGAAGGGGCCTTGCCTTCTTCATCAGCTCATAGGCAAATGTTTTCTCCACAAACTGTGGAAGGGGCTTTGCCTTCTTCATCAACACAACAGGTGCAACAGGTGCATAAAGGGAAAGAAAATACGCTGGAGGAAAGCCTCAATGATGAAGAGGAAATGGAATTTGATTTGATGGAAAATGATGAACCAGAACAGCCACACATTCATCATGGCATTGAGATATTTGACTTGGAGGCTCAAGATGAGGTAACAAATGAAAATATAACCATAAGGGAAAAAGATGCATAGATCCAAGCACTAATGGACAACTCGGTGAGAGCTAAGTATGTCATTTCATAGCTTGAGCAAGACAACAAGAATCTAAGTGACAAACAAGTCCCCATGGAGCTGGAACTTCTCAAAGTAAAGAGGCAAGGTGACAAAGGCAAATCAGAAATGCAAGAGGAAGAAACCCCAGCCACCTTGACTACAAAACAAAGGCTTGAAAAGGAGATTGAGGAGGATAGAGAAACATGGCTTGACAGGATCAATTTTCATTTGGAGAAGATACTACAAAGGGCCAATAGGGACAATCAAATCATTAGGCACATGGCTCGCCATTACAGGACCCAGAACAAGATTTGTAACATAAGAGTCAAGAAAATGAAGACAAGGCTAAAAAAAAACACTCAAAGGAAAAAAGGAGGGTGATAGGCTTAGGTTTCTTGTTGAATCTTCCTTGGCTAACCCAGACACTTGAAGTGGTGTTCTCCACAAATTTTGAGTAAGTTTTGATAATTTTTCCCTTTTTGAAGAATTTTGCAATTTTTTACTCAAAAAAACTGGCTCTATGCAACAGGAAATGGTCAGCATTTTTGGATTCAAAATGATGATTACATGCACATTGTGCATTTTATAAGCTTTTGGAGCAAAACTGATCAACCAAAAGGTCAAAAAACACCCAAAACATGACCTTTCTGCCCTCTTTTTGACCATGGCGCTGCGCATAGAAGTAGTCTTGGGAGAATCCATTTTTTAGGGGTTAAATGAACTCCAAATGGGAAACTAAAGGAATATTTGGAAATTCGATGGGAGATTCTTTCTAATGAGCTATCATGAGCTCAATTTAGACATTGGGAAGACCTCCAAAATGGTCCTGTGAGAAGTGTTACGCATAGAGCTTGTGCGCTGCGCATAGGACAATTTTATGCTAAATTTTCACTTTACTATGCCATGACTATAATATTGGGTTTTATCTCATGGATGATGTTTTTACTAATGTAAATGGTTACTAGGCATATAAATAGGATGTATATTAGTTACTGGAGGGTAGATTCATTAGATCAAAAGTTATCTTGAGGACAAATGAATCAGTTTCCTCCCTTTTAGAGGCATGTTGTTAGGGTTGCCTAGATTCTAGTTTCTTGTTCAGTTTTTGATGGATTAGTTCCTCATCTTAGGGATTCGACCCCTGATGATGGAAGGAGGTTGAATTAATGTATATATCTTCTTTTTCTTTCTCATTGTAAAAGGTTGGACTCAGTCGGATGCTTATGCTTTGAGTAGACATCATTTTGTATCAGTTTTCAGTAGGAGATTAATGCAAAGTTATATATATTTATTTGGGATCCATGTGGTATGATGTTAAGTTCAGTTTTGTCTATTGTGATCATATGTTAAAAAAAAAATTGTACTTCATCGATCATTTCATTTCTTTTAAGTGGATGTTTTCAAGTTGATAGGCACAACCCATAATTTTTATGCTCTGTTTTGGGAATATATTCACAGTCTATGTTTTCTTCAGTTTAGGAAGAATCCATGAGCTTACATGCTCTTTCTAGCTCCTCACCTGTTTGAATCACCTCACCCATCAAACCCTAGAGTGCTGATCCTTGTGCCTACCTTCTCCCATCGAACACCCTGCAATTTTGACCTAATTTCCTTGCCTTAATTGTTTGGCTCCTCCTAATCTAGCAAAACCCTTCAAAATCAAATCAAACTTTGTGCTACTATACCTAGCCTAATACCAGTTTCTATATCTATTCAATTTGGCTGAGATCCTTACAGAGAGAGCCCTAACCTTGTCTATTAAGGTTAGCTACTTGGCTAAGTGTGGTTTGTGGTTACCCTGACATTGCCTTCCTTCAGCCTGAGGTTCAATCCAGGTGATAATGCACACACGGTTAAAATTTAAGACCTTTTTCACTATAATATAGGATATATGGTCTAACAAAGTTAGGCTTCTTCAATGCTCATCAAATAGGGCAACATGATATTTTAAATATAACTTTTCTTCCAGGATGTTTCAAAATGTGAAACTTGGTTGATATCGATAGATGGTATTCATGTACCTATGGTTAAAATTTTATACCTTTCTCTACTACAATTTTTGAGAAATGGTCTAAGGAATTTATAATTCATGAATGCTCATAAAACCTACATGAAATAATTCATCCTAGTATTTTATCTATAATTTATTTCTGAGATGTTTTGGATTGTGAAATATGGGGGGCACAATGAAGACATATATAGGTAGTTGTGGTAGAAATTTTATAAACATATTTATAAAATTGGATATGTGGCATGTTTTGCAATATTCTCTTAAGAAGAATCCAAAAGTAACAAGTTTTGGAAGAAGTAGACTTGATGAAGCAAGAAGAAACAAGTAGACTCAGTTAAGGAAATTACGACTAATAAACTTGGTGAAGCCATAAGAAAATAGAAAATTTGTGAAAGTAGAAGTAGCTAGACATATTTTATGATGAAACAAGTACATTTAATGAAGTAGGTTGAGGCCTATGAATATTTGCGACAGTGGGGATGGGTACCTCATGTAGGTTGGTTCCTACAAGATCAATGTCTCTTGTAGTTTTCTTCTTATAACGTGGTAGAGGGGATTGGTGTCTCTTGTAGGTTGGTGCCTACAAAGTAGTACAAGGAATTGGTGTCTTTTGTATGTTGGTGCCTATAAAGAAAATGATGGGATTGGTGACTCCATTAGATTAACACCTATAAGATATGTTATATAAAGAAGTTTTGTGCTTTTCTCTGGTAAGGGTTTCCACGTATGCCTTATGCTACTTGTTCAATTTATGAGATTGATGTTTTATGATGTTTTATTTGATTTAAATACATAAAAGTTGTCATTATATTTTATCAACCCATGTCTCAGTATAATTGTGAATTCAATAGTTGGTTTCAAAAAAGGTTCCTTCATAGGTAGTTTAACCACTATAAGGTACATCTTAGAGGGACAGATGGCTAGCAAGGATAGTTCCTTCTCAAATACAGGTATACCATTTAATGATAAAAATTATGCTTTCTAGAAGATAAGGATGAGGGCATATCTATTGCCTTTTGGTGTTGATGTATGGATTTATATGGTAGATGAATATAAACTTCCATCAATTCCTCCAACAAATGCTTATGAGAGAAAGAATTTTGTAAATAATGGAAAAATATAGAATTCCATTCTAATTAATCTTACTGATTCAGAACTTCTCAAGGTAATGTAGTGTTAATCTGTTAAATAAATTTGGAACAAACTTCAAAGAACCTATTGTAGTGGCTACGATTGTTGGCATTATGATACAGGCATTTTCCTTGATGGTAACTCACTCATATGAACGATCACAGTATAGCAGGTAAACAACAAAGAATTGCAAATCAGTCTTCACAGAATGAAGAAAGAGAGGTATACGCAGGTTCACCATTGACCATTCTACCTATACACACAGGTTCACTGTATATAAGTCGCGTATATGTACACACGCACTTTCACAAAAGGAAAAGCGTGTATACCTTGGAAAAGTAAGTTTTGGTCCAAAGTATTTGGTCCATGGTATTTTGATCCATGGTATTGGTCTAAGGTATCTGGTCCGGGGTATTGACCCTAAGTATTTGGTCCAAGGTATTGGTCCAAAGTGGTTTTGTTCCATGGTATTGAGAAAGGCCTAGAACTATAAAAGGAGGAGAAGATCATTAGGCTAAAGGGCGCAAGTATCGAATATCTAATGAAGTGTGAGATCTAGTATGCAAGCCATTGGGTTATGGTGCATTCCTAGATCTGAACCAAGGATGAACCTCAGCGTATGATGAGGGATTAGATCTAAGGATGGATCGAGATCTTAAGGCGTAAAATGAACTATCATTATGTGTTTTTGCTCATGTATATTCTAGATCTGAATACTGACACATATATTATTCTGTAAATGATATGATATGGGTATAACTGAAGTCCGGAATAGTTTTTAGAATTATGAATTGATATTTGCAAATGTATATGTTGGTTGGCTTTGAGAAAAGTGCGTATACATGTAGGTTCGACACATGCAAGTAGCGTATACCTTATAAAATATGTTTTAGTTGCTGCTGTTTGCTTTTGCAGAGTTCTTAGTTCTGGTTTGGGTTCTGGTTACTGTATTCTGGTGACAGTATTCTGAATGATCAGATTGATGGGTTTTTAAAGTGATTGATTTACTCGGTTGTGGTTGGTTCAATAGGTGATTGGTTGATGCAGATATTTTTGATGATTGAATTACACTTAAGATGTTGTTGATGGATCTAGTTTGAAAATTTATGAAATGTTGTCCCTAAAGGAAGAGAGAAGGTTGTAGCCTTGTTTAGGTCGATGCCTACATACCAACAAACATATCGGCTAGTACAAGAGCTAAGGGGGTTGTAGTTCCCTTCCAGTAGTAATTGGAAAACGAGAGAAGGTTGCAGCCTTCTGCAGGTAGAAGCCTGCGTACTGGTATAGTCTGCACCAGTACAAAATTGTAAACTAAATTTTCTTATTATTAAAAGAAGACAGAGGCAACAACAACAAGTGGTTTTTACCCACATTAGGTTTCCACCTTATATCTTGGTGTTCATGTGTGATGCTTATGTTTTATTCTGCTTTTATTGCAATGTCTAATTAATATCTGACATACTAGTTAAAGTTCAATACATGATAGATTGGGTAAATCAAAAGTTCTCTGCATATACGCTAGTTGCTTTAATATCAGTCGCGTGTACATGCTGGTTCACTTAGCTAAAATAGTGTATACAAATCTGCCTATGGAAATGAAAAATTATTGAGTTACTAATACTGATTCACCCCCCCTCTCAGTATTATTTCCAACAATTGGTATTAGAGCAGGTCCTTCTGAAGAAGCTTGATCGCTTGAAGGAAGATCCATCATCATGAGTAATCAAGAAAGCAGAGGATCCATCAAACAACCAATCTTTGATGGGAGCAACTTTGTTTATTGGAAGATAAGAACCACAGCCTACCTTCAATCACTTGGAACTGATGTCTGGGAAATCGTGGAAGGAGGATATACATTTCCATCAAAAATTCCCACATATACGGAAGGTAAAGACCAATATGAAACCAATGCCAAGGTTGTCAATACATTATTGGGAAGTCTGTCACAATCAGAGTTTGTCAAAGTTATGTAGCTCATATCAGCCAAAGAAATATGGGATGAAATCGTTATAAGCTACGAAGGAGACACTCAGGTAAAACATGCTAAACTACAAACTCTCAGAATTCAATATGAAACTCTTAAGATGCACAATGATGAAAGTATAGCTAGTTACTTCTTACATACAGATGAGGTTGTTAACTGCATGAAAAATTTGGGTGAAGAGATAAAGGAAGTTACTTTAGTTGAGAAAGTTTTAAGATCCTTGTCTGCTAAATTTGAATCAAAAGTATCTGCCATAGAAGAAAAATAGGATCTACAGACTATTACTATGACACAGCTTCACGGAATCTTAACTACCTTTGAGATTAGAAAAGGAGGCCCATTAGATATGACAAAAGCCGCATTCAAAGCTTCAGCAAAAGGAAAATAAGAACTCAATGAATTGAGACATATTTCAGAATAAGAAGACGAAGTAAACTTTGTCAAGAAGCTTCAATAGGGTTCTAGAAGATTTAGAGGTAAACTACCTTTCATTATGCTTCCAAATGTCCTCATAAAGGTAAATATGAGAAAGGGAAGGAAACTGCAAAATGGAATAGAAAACAAAGTGTAAGTAAAAAGAGCTACTATACTCATGAATATAGCGATGGATTATCAAATAGTGATGAAGATAAAAATAGTAATGACTATAGACTTCTAATGGCTTATGAAGATGATAAATTTTTCGATGCTTTAGAAGAAGATGAACTTTATGAAGAAATTTCTAAAATCAAAATATGTTTAGAAGAAAGGAATATGATTATAAATAACTTGACATATCAACTTGATAAAAGAGAAAAACACGATGAAAAACTAGAATTTGAAATCGTGGGTCTAAGAAAGGATCTTGAGAAAACAAAATATCTCAATCTTAGATTTTCTAAAGGATCAAAAACTTAAATGAAATTATCAAAGTGCAGCGTTCTACTCTGATAAAGACAGATCTTGGATATACTGAAGAAGCACCTCAATCGCAGAAGCCATCAACCTCCACTAAAAGCTATCTTGATGTAGCAAAGAATAATGAACAATATGAAAATCGTCAGCAAAGGCATAAAGTAGATCACCAGGTAAATCAGGATCAATTTGCTTCAAGGATGAACAGAACTCACAACAAACCTCAGGTAATTCATACTCAATCTTCAAAGAAGAATAGAAACTACAATCACCAGGTCAAGAGATTCGATGATCGTAGGAACTTCTTCAATGCTCAATGTTTCTCATGTCATAATTTTTGACACAAAGTTGCTCAATGTGTTGCTTACAAAACCATCATGACTAGAGAAGCACGAAATCAAAGGAATATGACAGGGATCAAGAAAAGTTCCTATAATAAATTTTCTCCTCTTGAAAATGAAATAGAATGCTCAATCTATAACAAATTTGGCCATGAAGAATTTGAATGCAAGAGTAAATTTCGGCAAATATCTCAAAAGGAGCAAACTCCATTAAATCCAAAAATATGGAGAAGGAAAGAACTACAAATAGAAAGATGTGGTATAGCCTTGTATGCAGAAGGAAAAGAAAACCAGTGGTACATCGACAGTGGATGCTCAAAACACATGACAGGTGACAAAGAAAAACTACACTCATATAGTGCCTTAGAAAAGGAAAATAATGTCTCATTTGGAAACGACACTCCTACTGCCATAAAAGGTAAAGGCTCTCTTTTCTTGAAAGAAAAAGTTAACCCTGGGAATGTTATGTATGTTGATGGTATAAAGCATAACTTGTTGGGTGTGAGTCAAATGTGTGATCAAGGAAATGAAGTGGTGTTTCGATCAAATGGATGTGTTGTTCATGAGCTTGATACAAGAGAAACTGTGATCAAAGGTACAAGAACTCCAAACCACCTATACATACTCAAGGGAGGACAACAATAATGCTATCTAAGCAAAAATGATGAAAACTGGCTATGGCACAGAAGATTAGGACATCTAAGCTTTTCTCAAATAACAAAAGCATGCAGATTCCAGGTTTTTTGTGATCTTCCAAATATCAACATTCTTGAAAATACTATATGCAAGTCATGTCAATTCGGTAAGCAAACCAGATCTCACTTCGTCGAAAAGGAAGGGTCAGCTGGTAAGCCTCTTGAACTTGTCCATATTGATTTATGTGGACCATCAAGGAAAACATCACCTCATGGAGAAGAATACTTTATATTATTCATTGATGATTTTTCCAAAATGTGTTGGATAGGTTTTCTAAAGCATAAAGATGAAGCATTTGAAAAGTTCAAAGCATTCAAAGCTTTGGTTGAAAATGAATCAGATTGCAAAATCAAATGTCTCAGATCTGATTGAGGAAGGGAATTTACCTCGGATGAATTCTTTGACTTTTGTGAACAAAATGGAATAAAAAGGCAGTTCTCCACCGCAAGGACTAAAGGATGAATAGAACTATTGAATAAATGGCTCGAGCTATGCTAGATGAATCTGGAACTCCTGCAACCTTCTAGGGTGAAGCTGCATTCGCCACCGTCACTATTCTCCACCAAGCAAATGTTCAGGTAAACAGCGCGCAAACTCCACATGAACTTTGGTATGGTAAGACTCCTATTGTAAAATGCTTCAAAGTTTTTGGAAGCAAATGTTACATCAAAAGGAATAATGAAAAACTTGGTAAGTTTGAAGCCGGAGCAGATGAAGGTATTCTTCTTAGCTACTCTTCCCAAAGTAAAGGATATAAATGCTACAATAAAAGGTTTGGGAAAATTATTGAAAGTATTGATGTTGTGGTTGATGAAGCATGCAAAAATCCAAAACAGATAAAAACCGAAGATTATGAAGAAGATGAGTATAATTTTCCTGCATCAAGTCACACTGATTCTGAAGAAGAAACCAATGAAACACAAGAAGAAGAGATAATGGTAGAAGAAAAGACTCCGTCCAGGTATGTTCAGAAAAATCATCCAGAAACTCATATTTTAGGGGAAAAAGGGGTAGCTGTGCAGAAAACAAGAACTATTACAGAAGCCTCAAGCTATCTAGCATTACTATCTTCTACCAAACCTCAGACTGTAAATGAGGCATGCAAAGATGAATGTTGGGTCAAGGTCATTAATGAAGAACTTGAGCAAAATGAAAAGAATAATACTTGGGAATTAGTTCCTAGACCTCATGATAAAAATATCATAGGAACTAAATGAATATTCAAAAACAAGCTGAACGAAATTGGAGAAGTTATTAAGCACAAGGCCAGACTTGTTTGTAAAGGATATGCTCAACAAGGAGGTATAGATTTTGAAGAAACTTTTGCACCTATTGCTAGACTTGAAGCCATAAGAATGCTTCTTGCTCTTTCTAGTTTTCAGAAATTCAAAGTATACCAAATGGATGTAAAATCTTCCTTTCTTAATGGAGACTTAGAAGAAGAAGTCTATATTGAGCAACCAAAAGGATTCATTCTCGGAAATGATGAAAAAATTGTATGCAAACTCAAAAAGGCTCTCTATGGTCTAAAACAAGCTCCAAGGGCCTGGTATTACCATCTTGACAAATATCTCCACCAACAAGGTTTTTCAAAGGGATCAGCAGATAGCAATCTATATACAAAAATTGGCATTGATAAATTGCTAATAATTGTTGTTTATGTTGATGATCTCATTTTTGGTAGCAATGAAGAATCCATGAGTCAGAATTTTTCTTCAGTAATGCAGCAAGAATTTGAAATTTCCTTACTTGGTGAGCTTACCTATTTTCTTGGTCTACAAGTTCAACAAAATAAATATGGTATTTTTCTCTCACAAACCAAATATCTCAAACAGATCTTGAAAAGATATGGCATGGAAGATTCTAAACCAGTATGTACTCCAATGGTAACAGGATGCAGTCTCAACTCAAATGATGAATCAGCAGTAGTACATCAACCAACTTATAGATCCATGATTGGCAGTCTGCTTTATCTAACAGATACCCGACCTGACATCATGCATGCAGTAGGAATAGTTGGTAGATTCCAAGCAAATCCAAAGGAATCACACATTCAGGAAGTCAAAATGATTTTCAAATATCTTCAAGGAACACAAAACTTTGGCTTATGGTATCCTAGAGATACAAATCTTACACTTGATGCATATACAGATGCAAATTGGGCAGGAAGTGTTGATGATAGAAAAAGCACTAGTGGTGGTGCATTCTATATGGGTTCCAGGTTAGTGTATTGGTTCAGCAAGAAACAAAGTTCAATTGTATTATCTATAGCTGAAGCAGAATACGTGTTTGTTGCATCTTGCTACACACAACTAATTTGGATGATGCAAACCTTACAAGACATTTAAATCACATGTACTCCTCCCATCTCCATTCTATGTGATAATACAAGTGTCATCAGTATTTCAAAGAATCCAGTCATGCACTCCAAGACCAAGCACATACCCATCAAATATTATTTTCTATGTGAAAAAGTGCTTCAACAAAAGGTAAAATTGGAGTATGTTCCCTCCAAAGAATAGGTTGCTGATATATTCACTAAACTACTACCCAGAGAGACATTTGAATATCTTAGATAAAAACTGGGAGTAGTTGCTCAATCATCCTACTATTAAAATCCTATTTTTTAGAGAAAGGTTGTTATACTCGAGTTTCATGAAGCATAGTCACGTACATACATGGGTTTCTTTGGTCATAGTCACGTATATGTTGGTTTGAAGAAAAGCAGTGGGCCAGACTCAGGAAAAAGGGGTCTGCTATGGTTCTTTCAAATATCTGCTCTGTTTGATGATGGTTACAATCTGCTGATAACAAGTGGAAATATATTGGTCCTCATAAAGTTGTTGATAACTTGATATATATCTGATTTATGATGATGTTTTGATATCTCTTACTGACATATGCAATGATCAGATCTAACAGTGAATAGGTGGAACAGGTTCAGGGGGAGAACATGGAATGCTTCTAATAAAGCGTTGTTGGTATTATGTCTAGAAGTCTTCGGTACCTAATCAATGACGATGAGTTCTTACTTTATGATGATAGGTTGATACTCACATATGTTGATTATCATTTTGATGTTATGGGATGTTCCCTAGTGATGATATAATAAAGGTTCTTGTCAAAAGATCATGCAGTTCTTGATAATGATGTCTATGGTGTTTTCACATACATATGATATGATGTGCATCATTTTGTGCTACTGCTTGGAGATATGACATATGCTTAGTTAATTCATGGAAGGTTATGATAAGGGAACGTAGCAAGTTGATCTTGATGAGATCAAGAGGATGAGTTGATATATATGCCAACATAATTTGACACAGGTTGATAATATTTATGGACATATATAGGTTGCTGGTCTGGATGTTGTTGAAAAATGTTGCTGATGACTATCGTGGTCTTGTTTAAGATATTTTTTCTCTATACAATGTATATTATTTAATGTAAAGGTCATGAAAAGACCTAATTTGTAACCCCACTATGCATGGGATGGATGATGTAATGATTCTTGTTTTTGTCATGTATAAAAAATTGGTATATCCCCATTTGGTTTGGTAGATGAGTCAAATATGGTATATTCCCACTTGGTTGGGAGATGGATGTATGTATGAGTCATTGGTGATGTATGTATAGAGTCATATTTTTGAAGATTTTGCTTGTGCTCAGGGGGAGCATGGACTCGATCATGGGAGCTTAACCAGTACACTTCAGCATATCAGAGATTTTAGCATGTACTCAGGGGAGCATGACCCTTTTCCCTTGAAGCCAAAGGGGGAGAGTGACTTGGTGTCGTTTTTCCATCAAGTCCAAAGGGGGAGATTGTTGGCATTATGATATAGGTATTTTCCTTGATGGTAACTCACTCAGATGAAATATCATAGTATAGCAAGTAAACAACAAAGAATTACATATCAGTCTTCATAGAATGAAGAAAGAGAGGTATACATCGGTTTTCCATTGACCAAGCCGCGTATACACGCAGGCCCACTATATACAAGTTGCGTATACGTACACATGCACTTTCACAAAAGGAAAAGTGTGTATACCTTGGAAAACTAAGTTTTGGTCAGAAGTATTTGGTTCATGGTATTGGTCCAAGGTATCTAGTCTGAGGTGTTGACCCTACGTATTTGGTCCAAGGTATTGGTCGTAAGTGATTTTGGTCCATGGTATTTAGAAAGGCCTATAACAATAAAAGGAGGAGAAGATCATTACGCCAAAGGGTGCAAGTATCGAATAGATGATGAAGTGTGAGATCTAGTATGCAGGTTATTGGGTTATGGTGCATTGCTAGATCTGAACCAAGGATGAACCTCAGCAGATGATGAGGGATTAGATCTAATGATGGATTAGGATATTAAGGCATAAAATGAACTATCATTATGTGTTTTTTTATGTATATTCTAGATCTGAATACTGATGCATATACTATTCTGTAAATAATAAGATTTGGGTATAACTGAAGTCTGGAATAGCTGCAGAATTATGAATTAGTATTTGCAGATGTATATGCTGGTTGGCTTTGAGAAAAGCACGTATACACGTAGGTTCAACACATGCAAGTAGCATATACCTTATAAAATATGTTTTAGCTGCTGCTGTTTACTATTGCAGAGTTCTAGGTTCTGGTTTTGGTTCTAGTTACTGTATTCTAGCGACAGTATTCTGAATGATAAGATTGATGGGTTTTCAAAGTGATTGATTGATTCAGTTGTGGTTGGTTCAAAAGGAGATTGGTTGATGCAGATATATTTGATGATTGAATTACACTTAAGATGTTGTTGATGGATCCAATCTGAAAATTTATGAAACATGGTCCCTAAAGGAAGAGAGAAGGTCATAGTCTTCTGTAGGTCAGCGCCTACATACCAGCAAACATATCAGCTAGTACAAGAGCTAAGGGGGTTATAGCTCCCTTCCAATAGTAACTGGAAAATGAGAGAAGGTTGCAGCCTTCTGCAGGTAGAAGCCTGCATATTGGTATAAGTCAGCACTAGTACAAAATTGTAAACTGAATTTTCTTATTATTAAAAGAAGACAGAGACGACAGTAGCAGGTGGTTTTTACCCACATTGGGTTTCCACCTTATATCTTGGTGTTCATGTGTGATGCTTATGCTTTATTCTACTTTTACTGCACTATCTAATTAATATCTGACATACTGGTTAAAGTTTAATACATGATAGATTGGGTAAATCAAAAGTTCTCTGCATATATGCTGGTTGCTTTAATAACAGCCGCGTGTACACGCTGGTTCACTTAGCTAAAGTAGCGTATACAAATCTGCATATGGAAATGAAAATTTATCGAGTTACTATTACTGATTAACCCCCCTATCAGTATTATTTCCAACAACAACTGCCCTCCAAAATTTTTCCTTAGCTTCGTTTTGGAGCCTCGCTACCAACCATCCGTCAGTAGCATGTCTTTCACTATCAAGCACATCAGCCTTAGTTGTTTCATAGAGTATTGTCATCCTGCGCATACAAGTTTTTCGACCCCCTTCACAGGATTATTTCCAGACTTAGTATCAGTTTCTGGTTGAGCAGCTCCCTCTGGGAATTGCACAATTCTAGAGGGAAACTAGTCTTCCCTTCAGAAATTGCGCAAACCCAGCTGGACACCCAGCTCGGCTCTAGAATTGCGCAATTCTTCTTGAGAGTCTTCCTCTAAAAAATTGCGCAATTCATCCCAAGATAGCTGCTCAGCCCAGAAATTATGCAATTCTAGGGAGAAGTCACCTACTACTCCCAAAAATTGCACAATCCCTCTAGGACAGCTAGACCAACAGCTAGCAGAAATTGCACAAATCCAGCCAGGTAGACTGTTGGGCTCAGAAATTTCACAATGTAGTCAGACAAGATTCCTTGAGAAAAGTTTGAGGTCTTACCCAAGACGACTTCTCAGCTCATAAATTGCACGATAGGCTTCCTTGAGAAAATTACGAGGTCCGGTTGAGGACAGCTTCTCAGCCCAAAAATTTCACAATCCTAGGAGACAGTCACTTGTTCCTCTCAGAAATTGTGTAATCCCTATGGGACATCCATCTTTTCTCGGCCTAGAAACTGCACAGATTTTCATCCTAGGCTCATAGGCCGATGCATGTGCCTTTAGGTTGGCCGGTTCCCTCCAAGACCGAGCAAAACAGATTTGCATGCATGGACTACTTCTACCAAGGTAGCATGGAAAGGCATCCCTTGATCCAGTGATGTATGTTTAGCAGTTGGAGGTTACATGCAAGGATTATTTCAGAAACCTTCCACCAAGTGTCACTTTTCCTAGATTTGTGGCATGTGTGTCACAACCTTGATTTTACTAGAACTCATCAATTGGACACCGCAGAGCTCATTCCTCACATCAACCTTGCAGCTCTAACATCCCACATTGCATCTAGGAGTCGTTGGCACATTCAAATCAGATATTTTGGGGTAAGCCCGCTTTCATATCTTGCATTATTTTTCTGTCGCTTTTTGTCTTTCGCTTTGTGCGAGTGTTGTCTGCTTGATTTCAATGGGTGCTTTCTATCATTTTTATGTATGTTAGATTATAGAAGCACCGTTTCAATTTTCGTTCACATCTCACTACTGTCGCATGCATGACATTTTTTTTACATGGGCAGACGTCATTATGGTGACTCACTCCACACACATGCATGTTTTCCCATTTTATGAATCCTACGCTTGATATTTGCATGTATGATCATTCACTCTTGTTTGCACTCATCTCACCATGTATTCAGACTTCTCATGTTTTGAGTTGCCTGTCAGCCGAACTATGCTACCTTGGTCGAGACCGTTCTTTGTCCAGCTAGCACTTCGCATTTTCAGAAGCAAAGGCTCTACCTTCCCTCCAAAAAACTATGCAAGTCTAGCCCAACATTGACCTCCAGGCTTGCATTGCATAATTCTTGGAGGTAGTTTCCTACTGGCCCCAAAAATTGTGCAACGCAGTTTGCTCGTTGCATGTCACTGCTGACTAAAATTGCACATTGCGTAGTTTCAGTCCGTAGAAGGCCAGACTAGACTATGAATTTCGTAGTTCTAGTAGTCAATCAGCCTCCCCACAGCCTAGACTATGCCTTGCGTTGTTTTGGCAGTCATTCTACCAACCTCTCGGTGGAAGTTGTGCAACCATCATGATCAATCACACAGGTATGTTGCAATTCAGTCCTGAAGTTTGTTTTGGTTTTCAACTAATATATTGTTTTCCATGAGTGTTTCTATGTCTCCAAGCATCACAACTGTTCATCCACCTCCTAGCAGCACAGGTACAAGTACTTCCAGGAGAGCAGAGTCAAAGACACTGTTAAGAGTGCAACTGGGGATGCAGTCAATCAAATGTCTATGAATTTGCTTATCCACAAAGACATGAAGTTATTCATGGATAAGGATATCAATATGAATGGAAGCGACATCATAGTGAGTAGCACCATCAACAGTAGTAGAAGGAAGCACGCGTGCATGCAATGAATACAAGAGGAAGGTTGTTGACAACATAGAGGCAGAGCCAAGCTGCAAGTTCAAAGTAGATCACCTCATGACGAAAGCAGCTTTGGAGATTGAGGTTATGAAGTGACGCCACGACACGAAGATTGCATGAAGGCAGAGAAAGGAATAAAGAAGGATTTCAAGTGTTGAAGCAGCAACTCAAGGAAGAACAGGAGCTACACAGATGAGAGAATGAGTTACAGCAGGAATAGGTACAACAGGGGCGTAACATGCACAGACGGATGAGATTGCACCCATCCAAGTTATATAGCCATCCCAGTAGCTGCCATGGAGTGGACAAGGTGAGTAATTTTGTTGATCACATGCAAGGGAATACAACAGCATGCATGTCATTATGCGCATGCATGCGATCCCACCCATTCGGCACAATCACCAAGGCGAAGACAAGAAGCAAGTATGACTGGAGTTGTACATGTATTTTGACAAGTTGATGCACACGGCCACTAGCACATGCTTAGAGATTAGTGTAGACACTATGAATCAACATTTTTCCAGTCTGGTCACACCCAGAATGACCATGCGCGTCCTATCAGACAAGTTTGATGGAGGAGCCATATGACTGCATTCAGATGGAGCGAAGGCAAGAGTCCGCTTGAGCAAGATGTCACCATTGAGTGCACGGACACCATCATGGACAACCAACCTTGGCATCAACTCACCACCTTTGACCATCATAAGGATGTCTAAGAGTTTGTCTCACCACAATGGTTAGAGTTTCAATGATGTCTTGCATGGCTTGCTCAAGTCATTTTGTCTCATATGGGCACATGTGCATTGTAATTTAACATTTTGTCAAGTGGAAGTTCAAGTGTCGATAGTTGAATGTAACAGACAGAGAGTAGTTGAAGAGTCATGAGGGCAGATGAACAATCCCAAAGGGGAATTTCAAGGGTCACCCACCCTTTGCTATATATAGTCCCTCATAACTCATTGTAAAGGCGTTTGGTTATCCAAGCTTCCAATAGGAGTATCTTAGAGAAATCTTGGATATTATTATAATAAGCCTTGGCTTCTCCACTGCGGAGAGCTAGTATATCTCTTTTGAGGAGCAAGCGGCAGTAACTGTAACATTCTATTGTCAGAAGTAGTGGTTAGTCATGGATGTATTGTATGAATAGAACTTACACTTATTATTATAACAGAGCCAACATGTTTCATGCATATGTCGTATTGTATTTAAGCTATCTGTTTACTCTAAATGATATATGTATCTATTTTCTTATGCATGCATGTGTAGCTATTTTCTGTATATGTATGTATGAGTCTTACCGAAATGTGTTGTTGGTTTAACCTTCATTTTTTATTACTAGCTAACTTGCCTTCCATGTTGTGGTGCATCTTCACTTGTGTGTTCCCTTCTTAACTCCATGCTATCACAGGTTTCCAAGGGGTGCACTCACCTCACCCTCCATGTGTTAGAACCTCTCATGCACCTTCCTTGACTTACTACATATGTCAAACCCTTCCTACGAACATGGACATCTTACTTTCCTCTGTGCGAAACCACAGTCAAATCGATACTATACAACCCACTGCTGGGACTCCTACACCAAACAATCTGAGGTCTAATTGGGACTTCTTACCAGGGAGATCCCCTGAGATGTTAGCGGGTCCAGTACCATCAACATTTTGGTGCTAGAAGGAGGGCCAGATCCTCACATCTGTTTTTAATCTCTGCATATCCATCATGACTAACTACATAGTTTCTCTTTCGGAGTGTATGTCTCATTGAAACGACCTCATTATATCGGAAAATCTATTGAATAACTTGTCACACAAAACATATGGTTGTGGAGGCTATGTAGCCTTGGTTAGGAATGTGGCCGACACTGTAGGCTAGTGCGAAACACATGGAATCTTTGAAGAGTACATGAGTTGTGTGTTGTTCATTTACACGCTTCGAGGGCACCCAATGTAGTGGTGTGCCACGTTGTCCGAAAAATCTATCCATTCTCTTGCTCATATGGTTGCAGAGATGAACCATGATTTCAATCACCTTAACCGTAAAGCACTCGAGAAAGAAATTCTGAAATTACAAAAAGCACCTGATGAATCCATTGAGTAGTTTTACACATGCTTTTGTAATATTGCATACCGAATCCTGAAGATGAAATTGATTTGGAATTTCTTTATGGAATATTTTATTATCTTCTTGTTATTAGGAAATCTAGTGTCTATTTAGAGTTGCTAGTCCCACTAAGATGGGTAGCTATCTTAGAAACAAACAGATTAAATTCACTTGCTTTTCCTTTATGAGAGAGAGATGAGAAAGAAGCGGAGAGTACCAACCTCAGTCTTCCGCTTGGCTCCTTGCTTGTTTCGTTTCCCCTTTGACAGAATCTTGCCACTACTTCCTTACTTGTCAGCTTCAAAGAGCACCTATAGATTCACAACAACACAATACCATTAAATCAATGAGATTTTCACTGTAAACAATATAGGATCAGATATATATTGACCATATAAATGCATATAACAACACAATGTTCAGAGATACACAAGAATATGGACGAAAACTCAAATAGGTTTATTAGTAAAAGTCGTAGAAGAGAGGATTACAACCACTTGGTCTGACCCAGCACCATCCTCCCAGCTTGAAAGCCCTCTTCACCTCACACAAAGCAAGATCACCCAACAATGTCTCCAAAGAGAAACCAGTAGCACCTCTTTGCAAATTACCAAATTCCAACCTTTGGATCTCTTGGATGAGGGATCCATTTATAGATATTTGCAGGGGGGTGAGTCAGCTTCTGGGATTTTGATTAGTGTCATCTCTCTGATAGTTCTTAGTTCCACATGGAGATTTTCTATATCTTACTCATCCCTGGGTGAACTCAGAGAGGCAAGTGTCAAATGAGCAGTTTCTAGAAGATTCTCTGGGTTTCCACCTAGCAAACTGCTTGTGCCATTTGTTTGCTCTCACTCATCATACCCTATAGAAGGGCTTTCCTAGTATGCATCACACTTTTTGCATGTGGCAGGTGAGATGCATCACACCTTTAGCACTGGGCAGTCTGTATGGTCCTGCTTTGACCAGTTCTAAGTAGCTTTTCATGGAGAACTTCTGGGAGATGATGTAATCAGCTGACCTTGCTCATTTAGGCTATGAAACAACACTTTTAGGGACTTAGAAGCCCTTGGTTTATGGGCATACGTGATTTGGGTTACAGTTCCAAAATATGTCTATAACAGTTGCCCCATAAAGCATGAGGTCGTAAATCTTTTGATGTAGGGTGAAATTCTTTATAATGAGGATCTGAGGTTTTTCGCACTGGAAGGTGACCTGTAACAAGATAAAATACAATACATTATCTTCATAATATTTTCATGATCTGGCTGAAGCGGGCATTCCCATGCTCAGCTTGATAAATTCATTTTCATGTACATAGGAGAGACAACTGTCTGTGTGCAGAATGATGATTCTAGTAGAGCCATCATCCCTTAGTTTGGATGATTATTTGTGCAGCAATGATGTACATTTGATGTCTTTATTTTCTTGATTATATCGCAGCCTGGATGGATGAAACTAGATCCAGGGTCTTCAAAACTCGTTTGATCTTCGCCCAAAAGTACAATTCGAACCATGTGAAAAGATGTTCTGATGTCGAACATGGAAGGACATCGCTTGATTACCAGCCAATGATGTAAGTTGTTAACAGACGCGAGAAGAATCACCGATGATGATGATGACCCTCAAGGTACTGCAGTACAATTCATGTGGTGTGAATACATGAGTTGATGTCGAACACCACGCAAAATCTTTCGATCGAAGCCCATTAGTGTAAACATGTTGCCAGAAGTGAGAAACTTGCCATTGAGGCATGCAAGCTTCCAAGTACTGGAAGGGTTGTCCCTACGCTGGCTTCTTGGATAATGAGTTGATGTCAACAAGAAGTGACCCATCGTAGGAGGGCATTAATGGATCCCACATTTACGACACAGAACGGAGAAAATGATTTTGTAGAGGTGAAAACGATCTGATGATACAAGGTTCAGGATGGCGGTCATAAAGAATGAAGCGTGAAGGTATTGCAACAGATGAGACAGAAGCTGGGTAGGTGAATTCTCTGAGCGACTTCTCTTGAACATATCGGTGACACTGAAATGGATTGGTAGCATTAACCCCAAAAGTGGATGGTACGGTGGACCAATGGTGATATGACCGGTGAACGGAATAACCTAACCTGACTCAATCATGGTGATGGAGTGAAAGTGTCATGTTCAAGAGCGACCTACTACCAATAAAGTTTCTTCAAGTTTTCTTCCCAATTTTCCCTAGTCATTTCTAACCAGTACCTCTTTATTTTTGTCAAGCTTGAGGAGGATAACATATGCTTGTTCTATAATTTTCCCTTCGGGCAGACCCGTCTCTATGTTTTAACGAGCCTAACGACAGTGAAACTCGTTCTTGTCTGAATGGACAAGTTTGTCGGTATTTTTTTAATGAGTTTAATGACAAGGATAACTTGGTCCTTTTCAATTTTAGAGAGTCTAAAAAGAGATGAAAAGAAGACTCCAACATTCCTTTTTCGTAACATAATCCCTTCAGTCCAAAAAAGTATAAAACAATGCGAAAGGGATGACTTTTCGATAGTTTTAATGAGCTGAAAAAGACAAATGCTTGATATTTTTGTGTAATAATCCCTCAGTTCCAAAAAGATTAAAATCTAGAGGAGGGATAGCACTTCCAACAACTTTAACGAGCTGGAGAGGCCAATTTCTCGACAATCTTTTCATATTTTACGAGTCAGATGAAAAGAGCTTAAAGGAGAATCATTTTTTGAGGAATGAGTGATGTTTTCAGATAGCATTTGGTTCCAGGTAAGGTTTGGAACTTTCCAATCACAGAAGTGTAAAAAGGTGGCTAATAGGATCACTCATCGCAGCTGTTCCTCAAAAGGGGTAAACAATCAAATGGAGGTGAATGATCGGCAACAACGGAGTGGAGGTGATGGTAAGAACATGACCAAGGCTCAAAAGCTGATGATAATGCATTCACAATGGTTATTTACTGGAGGTGGGTTCATTTTTTAATGAGCTTAAACTCTGGTGGAACATATGCTCATTGCTAGGTTTAATTTTTAACAAGCTTGAACTTCACGTAAAACTGCTCGTGCTAATCGTATAATAAGGATGTCTCATCAATAGGTTCATCTTTTAGGGAGCTTGCACCATTCGAAATTATGCTTCGACTCCTTTCATTATGTAAGCTAGGAACAACCAATCCTACGAGTTTAAAGGGTTAAGAACCTACAAACTAAGAAAATAAATGGTCGCTTTTCACTTTCACGCAAAAATTTTGCATGCCTTCGGGTATAGCGAAGTAGAGTTTCCTAGGTTACCCCT
The DNA here is from genome assembly GCA_031772625.1 of Pinus tabuliformis. Classification (NCBI taxonomy): domain Eukaryota; kingdom Viridiplantae; phylum Streptophyta; class Pinopsida; order Pinales; family Pinaceae; genus Pinus; species Pinus tabuliformis. The sequence continues at coordinate 61,570,356 of CM062805.1, read as the reverse complement.
CAATTTGCAGACAAAAAATTTGTTTTATCGGGAAAGGCATACCTTTCCAAGTTACCCTTCAATTTGCAGACAAAACATTTGTTCTATCGGGAAAGGCCTACCTTCTAACAGAGGTATCTTATTCCGATCTAATCCCATTTTCCTAAACAGAGGAGTGTGTCAGACCAGTCATATATCCTCTGTGGAAACCTACCCTATACCTGAAGTTTTCCTGCTGAGGCAGGCTAGGGTGCATGCCCCCTGCGTTTCAGTCTTGACCACCGAATCACTCGCACTCATCAGGTGGATGGACTGGAGATTGATGAGACATTCCTTGTGCAAAAAGACCTGTTAGGGATGGAATTTGACTATTAGCTATGTGTGAACCGGGGAATGAAAGCTGGTCTACAAGCTGGACCACTCTGCCTTCATGCAGGAAAACACATTACTCGAAAGAGTGAGGAGATGATGGCTCCCATGCTATAAATGTAGTCACGCCCAAGGAGTATATTGTAATCTAAAGGTACTTGGACTACCATTACATTCAGATAAACGATTTTCCTTCTCAAAGTTATAGGCAAACTTGGAAGGATCCCTAACGGTCGACTGGTTCCTTTATCGAAGCCTGTCAGATATCGCATCTCAGGCAAAAGTGATGGTGAACCAAGCGCTTTCCAAGTAGTTGAGGAAAGGATACTCACATAATCCCCTTCATTTATGATGGTACCAACCATGACCATCTTGTAAGTTTGCACTATGATTCGAAATGGTACATTAGATGGTAAACGGGGTCTGCCTAGTAGATTCCAATCGAAGGAAACAACTAGGTTGCTTGGAGGTGGGACCGAATAAACGACCAGATACAACTCTGATGAATTTCCTTCCTACGGTAAAGGAATGGGCAAATTTCCCCCATGTTCATCGGATTTTGTGTTTATGAAAAGAATTTGAACGGTGTCGTTCTCATTCTCTTCAGTGACTGTATCATCTGAAGGTAAATCTTCTGAAGTCAAGATGGGGTCGACTGCCATCTCGACCTGTTGCCTTTGGTCCGATGTAGACACAGAGGGTTTATCTTGAATGATAGGTGCTTCGACCGACTCCAAAGGTGGTTCAGTTGGATTTTCAACTAGTAATGGATTCGGCAAGATTTTCTTGTACCCACGAGGGATTCGCTGTGGTGATACAGGACGATTATCCAAGACTCTTAAAGCTTCATCCAGGAAGGTACAATGGTGGAGGGCATGGTTGCGTTCACACAATCTGCAGGGAAATTTAGATTTTCCTTTTTGTCCGATGACTTCGCTTTCACTAGTTAACGGTGTACTTTCAACATGATCGTCAGAGGTTGATGACACCGGATTGTGCAAGCGGGGAGGCCAGTCCCTTAGGATCTGTGGCATACAAGGACAATCTCGGTGATAGTGGTCTCCTTTGCAGATGACACATGGAGATTTAGGTTTGGATGGTGCAGTGTGTGGATTTTCGCTAGACGATGCACGGTTGCCCCTTTTTGTCGTTGGCTCCTTCTTCTTCTTCTCCTCCCCTTTCTTCTTCTTCTCAGTTACTTGGTTTTTAGTTTTACTATCTTTACCAAGTGAAGAGGAAGAAGGAGAGGGAGAGACAAACGAAGTAGAAGGTTGGGGGGAACTCTGGTATCATCTAGTTGCTGATTCGATTGTTTCAGGAATCATGGTGCTTTGAACAAAAGAGGTCAAGAAAAGCCATACCGTCAGGCCAATTGTCAGTCCTGGAAGGGACAATGTGGCCATATGAGGTGCACCAACATCTCCCCAAGAGGAGAAAGGACTAGGACTTCCCCCAAGGGGAAATCCTTGTTTGGTGGACTCCATTTTCTCAACCTAAGACCAACGAGGGAACAATGATGTTATTCTGATTAAAATAAATTTTAGGTGCTTTGACACAACTTGCTTTTTCAATTTTTAAGAGTCGAGAAAAAGCTAAAGATGACTCTAGTTGCCTTCAATTTTTAATGAGCCTGAAGTGACAAGTTCTCAGATGGACCTTTTCCTTTAAGGAGTCTGAAAAGGAATCACAGAGACTGCTCTGGAAATCTAGACAGAGGGATTACCAAATCAATCGCAAAACTACATAATACTTTTTACGGTACGACAGTCAATCTTCCCGAATGCTGTGTTCAGTGCATTGCGATCGATAGGGCAGCAGACACGGCTTCCTAAGGATAAAGGATATAGCCTATTGTGCTCTCCCAATATATACTCGATGGTACATGGGAGCACAAGTCCGTACTAGCACTTTTCGTCTCAAAGAGGAGGAATCACCCAACCTACGATGCAAGCGACAGTTACCAGGCTTTACGATGCCAGAATACATCTCTAGCCTAGACTTCTAGATGTTGTGCGTTAGGTTCCAAAGCATTTTTATGTTCATTAAATTTATTTTATAGTTGATCTTTCTTAAGAAATTTGCCTTTCAGGTTCACCACGTGATGTAGATATACAATTCCTAAAATATAATCTAAGATGATAAACAGTCGTTTAATCTTCTTTTTTCAATGAAAATCCTAGCTACTAAGGAAAGAGAAATGAAATCCTTTCAACATAGAGCAGAGAGCACACACTAGATGCACTGTCCTAAATCAAAATCAACAAGCAGTCTAAATGCAAATGCACGTGCATGTATTTGTTTTCCGCTTTCTCAATGTGTGAATGTCAAAAAGAATGCTAAATACAAATCTGAATTATTTCTTCTTTCAAAGCGACAATACTAACAGTTTTCTTTTCAAAAAACGACAGGAAGGCAAGACGACACTTTGTGATTTTGAATTTAAAACTGCTTTCAACACTTGAAATACTACTAATTCAGATCAAATACAAGAGTAACAGTGTAATCGACTATCAAAAAGAGAAGTATTCTTTTCCTTGACTGAAAACAACACTTGCAACACTTCCAAATCAAGAGATGACAGTTCGATTAAGCTACTATTTTGTAAAAGAGAACTGTAAATGGTGCACAATACATAAAAACATTCACAATTATTTGTACAATAGAGGTTGGATGATGCAAAGAAGGGGGTTTCAATAGTGGTATACTAATCATAGACAGCAAAACTCCTGAATAAAACTGAAGACAGTGAAGAAAAAACCAAAATCTGGAGGCAGATCTACTCTTGTCTGATCATCGCACTTGCAACACAGGGAAACAGGGATGCATCCCACCTACTGCACATGGGAGGTGCGATGCATCCAGATTTCCTAAAGGAGAGGGTGCGATGGTCAAGGAACGAGACTTTAACTTGGTTTTTGGTCACAGTTTGCAGTTTAGTTCAGGGATTTAGGCCGAGGAAATGATAGTCATTAACTACAAAGTATAGGGTTGATCTAATGAGGTTACTCAAGCTACCTCTAGGGCACTTAGGATGTTTGCAAGTCAATTGTTCAGTTCATAAACAAACCCGGAGATTGACTAAAGCAGCGTTGATTTACTTTGCACTTGCATAGAAAATTCAGTTCAAAGGCTAGTTGGCTTGACTTCAGGCTCCGTCTGTGGTTTATGAATCAAACAAATAGATACAAGCAATCAAACTAATCACTCCCCAGCGAAGTCACCATTTTTTTATTGGGAAATCTAGTGTCTATTCAGAGCTGCTAGTCCCACTAAGATGGGTAGCTATCTTAGAAACAAACAGATTAAACTCTCTTGTTTTTCCTTTACGAGAGAGAGATGAGAAAGAAGCAGAGAGTACCAACCTCAGTCTTCCGCTTGGCTCCTTGTTTGTTTCCTTTCCCCTTTGATAGAATCTTGCCACTACTTCCTTACTTGTCCAGCTTCAAAGAGCACCCGTAGATTCACAACAACATAATACCATCAAAGCATAGAGATCTTTCACTGTAAACAATATAGGATCAGATGTATATTGACCATATAAATGCATATATCAACACAATGTTCAGAGATACACAAGAATATGGAGGAAAACTCAAATAGCTTTATTAGTAAAAGTTGTAGAAGAGAGGATTACAACCACTTGGTCTGACCCAGCGCCATCCTCCCAGCTTGAAAGCCCTCTTCACCTCACACAAAGCAAGATCACCCAACAATGTCTTCAGAGAGAAACCAGCAACACCTCTTTGCAAATTACCAAATTCCAACCTTTGGATCTCTTGGATGAGGGATATATATTTGCAGGGGGGTGAGTCAGCTTCTGGGATTTTGATTAGTGTCATCTCTCTAATAGTTCTTAGTTCCACATGGAGATTTTAGATCTCTTACTCATCCCTGGCGAACTCAGAGAGGCAAGTGTCAAATGAGCAGTTTCTAGAAGATTCTCTAGGTTTCCACCTAGAAAACTGCTTGTGCCATTTGTCTGTTCTCGCTCATCGCACCCTATAGAAGGGCTTTCTAGTATGCATCACACCTTTTGCATGTGGCAGGTGAGATGCATCACACCTTTAGCACTGGGCAGTCTGTATGGTCCTGCTTTGACTAGTTTTGAGTAGCTTTTCATGGAGAACTTCTGGGAGATGATGTAATCAGCTGACCTTGCTCCTTTAGGGTATGAAACAACACTTTTAGGGACTTAGAAGCCCTTGGTTTATGGAAATATTTGATTGGGGTTGCAGTGCCCAAATATGTCTATAACACTTCTTCACATATCCAAAAATCCGCAATGCTTGAAATCATTTGAACCTCGCTCAGCACATCTCAGTGATGGAGCTACGCAATCACAGGCAGGCACAGTTGTTGTCACAAGTGATTTTCCACATTCACCTCATATGGTATGAAACCAACTCACAAAAGGATAGAAAATATAGATAAACGGCTTCAAAACCAGCCTCTTCAAGGGTGCAACCTCATTTACATTACACAAGTGAATAATTCTTGGATGATACAAATGACAAGACCCCCTTTTTATATATAGGAGTCTAAGGGGTCATAACATAATCAGATCTAACATAACAATAATAATATAAGGGCACAACAATAAAAATAGTGGGCTTCTATGGAGCACAATAATAACAATATGGGGACTACATGGGCACAACAATATAATAAGGGGGTTGCACTAATAACAATAAGGGGTTACACTAGTAGTATAGGGACCTAACATGCCCTTCTCCTTAAAAAAGTGTTGTCCTCAATGCTCGAGTAATTTTGGATGCTTCTGTATAAAATTCTCATCCTCCCATGTGGAATCTTCAATGGGTAAGTTCTTCCACTTGATGAGATACTCTGAAATTGATCGATTTTGTGGCTATTAGGTTATTATTTCCATGACTGCTTCGGGTTCCAATATGAGTTTTCCTTCCTTGTCAAGTACTGACAATATTGTTTTAACTGGGAGCTTCTTACCTATAACCTTCTTTAAGCATGAAACATGGAAAACTTGGTGCACTCGAGAAGATGCAAGAAGCTCCACTTTGTATGCCATAGTACTAATCTTTTGTAATACCTTGTACGGACCATAATACTTTGGTGATAATTTATTATCCTTCTTAGCTTGTTTTAGGGACATTTGTTTGTATGGCTATAGTCGTAGAAATATCCAGTCACCTACATCAAAACTTATCTCGCTGCGATGTTGATCTGCATGTTGTTTCATTCTATTCTGCGCTAAAGTGAGGTTATCCTTTAAGAGTTTGAGAACTTGTTCTTGATGCTCGATGTGATCCTCCATTGCTTGAACCTTAAAATTTTATTTTAAATATGATGTCATGGACGGTGAATGATATCCATAAAGTGCCATAAATGGGGTCATTTTTGCTACAGTATGGAAGGAAGTGTTATACCACCATTCAGCTAGAGGAAACCGCTTGACCCATTGTGTTTGTTTATCATATATAAAGCAACGAAGGTATCCTTCTAAACATTTGTTCACTATCACAGTTTTCCCATCAAATCCAGGATGATAATATGAGCTATGAGCTAATTGACTACCCAAATATTCCACCTCTTGTACTCCAAAGAAACAATTGGAGTTTTTTTCATATAATTATTTCTCCTTAAATAGTTTGAGCACCCTGTCAATGTGTTGAACGTGTTCCTTCCAAGACTTGATGTATATTAGCATATTATCGAAACATACTAACACAAATTTTCTAAGATTTTGAAAATGGAATTCATCAAACCTTGAAATGTAGAAGGTGCATTCGTAAGGCCAAAAGGCATGACCAATAACTCATAATGACCCTCATGAGTTCTAAATTCTGTTTTTCGAATGTATTCATTCTTCATTCTAATTTGATGATATCTTGAATGAAGATCCAACTTGGTGAAGTAAATTGCTCCATGTAATTCACCCAATAATTGATCAATGACATGAATGGGAAATTTATCTTTAATAGTAAGCTTGTTGAGCTCCATATAACATGGACATAGCTGCCATGATCCATCCTTCTTGTGTACCAATACCATTGGAGCAAAGAGAGAACTTTGACTAGGTTGAATTATACCAACCTCTAACATTTATGCAACCATACATTCAATTTCACTCTTTTGGGCATATGGATATCTGTAAGGCCTGATGTTTGGGAGAACACTTCCCGGAATCAAATGAATAGCATGATCATGATCATGAATAGGTGGAAGGCCTTTGGGAATCTCAAATACCTTCGAGTGATTGTCTAGAACTTTTTGGAGATCTGGAGAAATAGATGATTTTGATGTGGGTACCTCTAGTGAACAAAATTGTGCAATTCTTCCCTGTTGTTCTTTCTTTACAAGCTTTTTCATCCTATTATATCTTATTATCTTCCCTAGTTTCCATGCGATACCCCTTAATTCAACCTCCTTTCCTTCTCGAAAAAATTTCAAGAAAATTTCTTGAAAATTAAAAGCTATCGTACCCAAGGTTGTAGCCATTGAACTCCTAGTACAACATCCGCACCACCCATTGGAATGGAAAGCATTGGACTATTCAATTCATATTCTCCCATGGATAACTTGATATTCTGGCACATTCTAGAGCAATTTATGGTTCCTCCATTTGTAGAAATTACTTGACATTCTTGTGCTAGATATAGGAAGCAATTTAATTCCTTAGCTATCTTACAATGAATAAGATTATGGGTACTACCCGAATCAATCAACAATGTTACATTTTTCTTCTTGATATGATCTTCTATCTTGAGAGTTTGAGGAGTGGTAATTCATGTCAATGCATTACAAGATATGGTTAGATTCATTTATTCTTTCTCTAGGATTGGTTCCTAGTGTATATCCTCTTATTTTGATGTTTCTTGTTCCTTTTCTTGCTCCTCTTCCCATCTATGTAAATAAATTTCTTCTCAGCACACTTATGACCTTTAGTGTATTTTCTATCACAATTGTAACAAAGCCCTTTTTCTCTTTTTGCTTCCAATTGTTGTGGTCTCAACCTTGTACATGGTGAAAGGGTAGGAGAAACAACACTTCCATCTTTATAGTTGTGAGTGCTAGGCTTCCTTGTTGCCATAATTTTGCTTTCCATTTTTCTTGCCAACTTGAATGCCTTCTCCAATGAATCAGGTTCCCAAAGGTGAACCTAATGTTGGATGTTATCCTTTAAAGTCCCTATGAACACATCAATTCTATGCTCCTCTAAAATATCTTTTACCCTTATATTTAATTTTTGGAAGTCCTCAAGATGCTCCATCATTGAACCCTTTTGTTTGAGATTTATCAATTAGCTAAAAAACGTGTTTCGCTTTGTATCCTCATAATGTACAATCATTTCCTCCATGAAAATTGACCAAGTAACAAGTGGTTTACGAGAACAAATGCCTTTATACCATAAACATTGATTCGGTTCTAAATATAAATATGCAATATGCACCTTTTGTAACAGTTGCACATAATGTAGATCAAAATTGTTATGGGATCCTTGCCATCAAACTTCCTCATATCAATATTTGGAACATGGTGAGTCTTCAATCAAATGTTAGGTTCTATGAAATCATTATTAACATTTTTTTTGCTCATCATGAGTTTCCTCTACTACCTTTTCGTCCTTAGGAGGCCTTTCTTATAGCAGTTTTCTCCCACCTTCCTTCAAACCTTCCATGTATTTCTTCAAATCTTCCATGTCTTTCTTCAAATCTACTTCCATGGAACATATAAAATATTTATCTTAGCTTCGATCACATTCTTCAAATCATCCATCCAATTTTTCTTACTAGGTGTTTCTATTTTCTTGATTCAAGTCATTTTGTTTCTTGCTTTTAGAAGCTCGATCTTTTGGTTGTATCTCTAAAATTTTGGATCTCCAAGGCCTGACATTTCCACCTATAGTAGCCCTATGTGTCCTCTTTCCAATGCCATTAGTCTGATCGAAATTGGATTCTCCAAGAATGAGTTCTGCTCAATCTCCCAAGATGACCTGATTATATACTTTTTCAGTAGAGAGAATTTATACGAAGTGCCATGTGTCACTGTTTTGACGATCAGACCTGAAAACAATATACAAAAAAGTACAGTCCATCCTCTTCCTATAACTTCTTTCAAAATTTCAATATTATGCTTAGAGAGAATGTTATGATGAATTTTCCAAGATCACCTATTTGGTATGTAATTCAGGAGCCTGCAAAAACCATAAATTTCTTGGACCATAGCTTTGAAACTATAGCGAAACAAGATCTGAAATTCAAGTCTGAGATTCACCAATATTTCTTCTCAAATGGGTTGTAATGTTAGAGTTTGAACCTTCATAAAAAACAAATTATAGTGAAAATTCTATGATGACCTATTTGAGAAGGAAATTTGGAGCTTGCTAAAACCCTAACTTCCTCAGATCATAACTCGAAAACTATAGCGAGACAAGATGTGAAGTTCGGACTTGAGGTTCAGAATGATTTCAGATCAAATGGTTTTTTTTGGCTTCTGAAACTTCGTAGCGAAAAAATTATGGTGAAAATGCCAAGATGACCTATTTGAATCAGCGAAACCCTAGAATCCAAAGCTCTAATACCTAATGTAATGAAACCAGTGCACAAAAATATAGAAAGATAGATAAACGACTTCAAAACCAACATCTTTGAGGGGGAAACCTCCTTTACATTACACAAATGAACAATTCTTGGATGATACAAATGACAAGACCTACTTTCTATATATAGGAGTCTAAGGGGTCATAATATAATTAGAGCGACATAACAATAATAATTTAAAGGCACAACAATAAAAATATTGGTCTTATATGTGGCACAATAATAACAATATGGGGACTACATGGACACAACAATATAATAAGAGGGTTGCACTAATAAAAATAAGGTGTTACACTAGTATAGAGACCTAACATCATCAAACATCTCCACCACCACAGAGTGATGTGGTAGATTATGCACACACACATCTGTTGAACTGTCACATCCTCCCACCCCACCTGCTCTTGATATCTGCGTAGATCTGGCTTGCAATCCTATTGGTTGTCACATGGATTCATTCCTTCAACCTCCTTCCCCACATTCTATTGATCCTTCGGATTGTACTGTCATGTGCTCTTCCATTTTGGACTCCTCACCTGTTGTGAACGAGGATGAAGTTGTCGACGAAGGTGTTATGCAGCCAAAATGCACCATCGTTCATGATGAGTTTATGCGGGAATCTAAAGAACAAGCAGTGGTGAAGGATGACTCCCTTCCAACCATGCCTCATCCGCTTTATCTTGACATCCCTTGTGATTCTATCACTCCTGATTACCCCTATGAAAACTCATTTCCGAACGTTTCTACTTCCGATCATTCTTAAGACACGTCGAATATCTATCTATCATTACATTGCAAAGAGGACACATCTTGCTTTGAAAATCTGTCCAATCTGTCATCTATAATTTTTGAAAACATAAAGGGTGAACATCCTTACTTATCATCTACCCCTCTACACGATTCATCAAATCATGAGGATGCTGAAAAACATCCTTAATTTTTTTTATCTTGGTTGTCATGATCTCTCTACTTCTTCATCTGATCACGATGTTGATTCAATCATTATTAATCTATATAAGGCACTGGTCTACGATGATCTATCTGTCGACGAAGTCGAAACCCCCTAGACTGTTGAGGACCTTTAGCCCGAGCTGATGGTTAGGTTAGGCCCTCGCTGTTGTGAGGTTGGTTTCACTTCCGATCGGAAAATTTTTGAAACACGTAAGGCTCCTCATAAGTCTTTGCTTTGCATTGAAGATCAATCAAACACCCATATTTTGCTTCCTCCAATCGAACTAAACGATCTCGTCGTTCATGCACTAGAGGAATCTTACACAGCAAACACACTTGCACAACGTAACTGGTCTACCTTTCTCATGTTTGCTTGCATCTAACAGTCAAGAGAATGCATACACTCAACATCTACATGTAGTGTAGCACATCACCATGGCAAGTCCACGAAGTACATGTCATGCACTTTCGCTTACTTCTTTTCTATGGACATACTAAAGCTCGAAGTGTGTTCATCTTCATCATTATATCTTTCATGCTTACTGGTTTGTGAAACTGCGAGGTTCGTGAACCATGCCTTCATCAACATGGGTTAACCAATGCATTGGTGGCTGCATTGGAATTATCACTTCACGTGATTAGGCCCATGCACTGTTAGCTTAGGAGTACGAGTAGTGTTTTCTTTTGAGTTTTTTGCTTGCATGCATGTTTGCTTCTTTCTTTGTGTGTTTCCTTACTTGCTTGATTGTTTTCTTACTTTCTTTGCATACACATTTTCTTATGCTTCTTGCTTTGTGTTTTGGTTTGTTTTCTTGTTTATGTCATAGGTTAGTTTCACATGGACTGCGTGCGACTCTTCAAACAAGCTAGGTGAAGTACAAGAGGACTTGTACAGCTATCAACATTTGGTTATCTGTTTTCCACTCTCTCATGAAGAACTTTTTGTCTTCAGTCCATGATAAATCAATCAAAAATATGTACTGTTCAAAGTGAACCTTGTTGAAAACACAACACTTGTGCGCTAACTAGTATCACCTACTCTAGTCAATTGTTTGTGGGTTAATCCTTGTCATCTCAGTCAACTAGAGTAAGGTGAGGGGGAAAAAATTAACAATCACGTCAGAGGTATATATAAACTACTTCTATAAACAAACAACCTCTTCCACTCTCAATAAGTCAGGATCCCTCTTCCACCTCTAAAATGAAGAAGTGATATGCATAGTTATGAAAATGAAAAATGAAAAAGTGGAAAAGTGAAAGATTTCAAAAACAAAGTGAAAAATGAATAAGGCAAAAGAAGAGAAAGGCTTCATGCATAGAGAGGTGATGCAAGTAACTCAGCCGAGGTATAGACCAGGCTTACTGGCAGTGGAGCAATGCTTCTGTTCCTATGTGACTCCATCACGGTACTGTCATACCCCTCATCCCCAATTGAAACAACTACGTTGGCTTGGCTTACAATGTGCGTTGACCGACTAAGGGCTTAGCAGATGCTACATCTTACAATCAAGCAAGTGTGGAAACTAAGATGACCAGAGAACTGAATAATACTTTGAGAGGTGTTAGACTTTCTTTTCACAAACAAGGTCCATTCATAGGGTTGGAGTTCTACTAGTGTGTCACCAAGTGTTGTAGCGGCTATAATCACCCTCCAAATTTTTTCCTTAGCTTTCTTTTGGAGCCTCCCTACCAACCATCCTCAGAAGCATGTCTTGCACTGTCAAGCACGTCAGCTTCAGCAATTTCATAGAGTCTTGTCAACATGTGCATGCAAGTTTGTTCCGCCCCCTTCACAGGCTACTTTTCAAACTTAATATCAGTTGCTGGTTGAGCAGCTCCCTCTGGGAATTACACAGTTCTGGAGGGGAACGAGTCTTCCCTCCATAAATTGCGTAAATCCAGCTGAACACCACACTCGGCTCTACAATTGAGCAATTATTCATTACAGTATTCCTCTCAAAAATTATGCAATTCATCCCAGGATTGTTGCTCAGCCTAGAAATTGCGCAATTCTGGGCAGTAGTCACCTACTGGTCCCAGAAATTATGCAATCCCTCTAGGAAAGCCAACCCAGTAGCTAGTAGAAATTGCACAAATATAGCCAGGAAAATTGTCGGGCTCAGAAATTGCGCAATGCAGACATATAGGCTTCCTTGATAAAATTATGAGGTTTGACCCAGGACAGTTGCCTAGCTTAGAAATTGCGAGATAGGCGTCCTTGAGAAAATTGCAAGGTCTAACCTAGGATAGCTGCTCAGACTAGAATTTGCACAATCTTGGGAGACAGTCACTTGTTCCTCTCATAAATTGTGCAATCCCTCTAGGACATCCATCTTTTCTCAACCAACAAACTGCGCAGATTTTCATCCCAAGATCGCAGAGTGATGCATGTGCCTTCAAGTTGACCGGTTCCCTCTGGGACCGAGGAAAACTCATTTTCATGCATGGACTGCTTCTCCCAAGGCAACATGCAAAGGCATCCTTTGATTCAGGGATCTATGTTTACCAGCTAGAGGTTACATGCAAGGATCATTTCAGAAACCTCCCACCAAGTGTCATTTTTCCTATATTTGTGGCATGCACGTCACAACCTCAATTTTATCAAAACTCATTAAGAAGATGCCACAAATCTCATTCCTCACATTGAACTTGTAGCTCTCACATCCCACATTGCATCTAGGAGTCGTCAGATTCAGCTCAACTAATTTCGGTAAGCCCACTTTTCATGTCTTGCATTGCGTTTCTGTCACTTTTTGTGTTTCGCTTTATGTGAGTGTTGTCTGCTTAATTTAAGTGAGCCCTTGTTGTTGCTTGGATGTATATTAGCTTGTAGAAGCATCATTTCAGTTTTTGTTTAGATCTCACTTCTGTCGCATGCATGACATTATTTTTACACAGATGGTCGTTGTTCTGGCGACGCGCTTCACACACATGCATGCTTTCCTATTTTCTGAATCCTGCAATTTTTGTTTGCATGTATGATCATTCACTCTTGTTTGCACTCATCTCACCATGCATTCAAACTTCTTATCTTTTTAGTCGTTCATCGGTTGGTCTGGCCTCCCTTGGCCCAGATCGTGCCTTACCTGGCTAGCACTGCACATTTCCAGAAGCGAAGGCTCTGCCTTCCCTCAAGAAACTACGTAAGTCTAGTGGAGAATTGACCTCCAGGCTTCCATTGAATAATTCTTGGAGGCAGTGTCCTGCTGGCCCCAAAAACTGCCCAATGCAGTTTGTTGGTTGCATGTCATTGCTCACTAAAATTATGCATTGCACAGTTTCAGTCCTCATTAGGCCATGGTATATGTATAAGTTTTCTTACGCATGCATGTGCATCTATTTTCTACATATGTACGTATGAATCTTACTGAAATGTGTTGTTGGTTTAACCATCACTTTGTATTGCTAGCTAACTTGCCTTCCATGTTGTGGTGCATCTTTGCTCGTGTGCTCCTTTCTTAACTTCATGCTATCACAGGTTTCCAAGGGGTGCACTAACCTCACCCTCCGTGTGTTATAACCTCTCATGCACTTTCCTTGACTTACTGCATATGTCACACCCTTTCTACCAATAGGGACATCTTACTTTCCTCTGTGCGAAACCACGGTCAAGGCGATACTGAACGATGCATTGTTGGGACTCCTACACCAAACGGTTTGAGGTATAATTGGGACTTCTTACTGGGGAGATCCCTTGACATGTTCGTGGTTCCAACATCATCAACAGAACCTATGAAGGAGATTAAAAGGAAAAGAGCGCTAAACTTCAAACTCATAGCATGCAATTTGAAAGTTTAAAGATGACTGATGAAGAAAACATTATAGGTTTTTTTTCTTTCAAGTAGATGAAGTAGTGAACACTATTAGAGGATTATGTGGAAAGTTTGAATAACTAATTATTGTTTAGAAAGTGTTGAGATCTCTTCCATTGAGGTTTAGTACAAAGTTTTTAGCTATCAAAGAAATTAAATAACTGTAATACATGAATATGGATGAACTAGATGGAATCCTCACCTCATATGAGATGATAAAAGGAAAAAAAATCCAAATTAGAGGAAGAATCCTTCAAAGAATTAAAGAAAACAAAAAGACACAAGGATCATAATCATTTCAACTCTAAATCAAAAGAAGAACAAGCTAAATTTGTGAGAAGGATGAAAAGAGGATGTGGTAAATATAAAGATTAGACATTATTCAAATGTTTTGAGTGTGGTATAATAGTTCATTATTCTTCTAAATTACCATATGCAAAAAATGGAAGATAGTGATGTTGAAATAGAATGTAGAGATAGAGGCAACTTTCATAAAAATAAGAGGGGAAGATCTCTCAAGAAGAGAAGTTTCTCTTCCAAGGAAGATGGAAGCTCATCAAAAGATAGCGATGAACATACATCTGATGATGATAAAAAATAATTCATATTCATGGCCTTAGAGAATCATATATCATATTCAGAGGAAGAATATGTTGATGACGAAGTAAGTCTTGAGGGAGAACTTATTAGCACCTTAAAATAAACAAAAATACTTATAATAAGGAATAAAAAGATGAAGTATCTATTACATAAATATGAAAAGGAAGATTATGATTTTTATGAACCATCAATCATCCTCTTAAATATAGAACTATAAGAGGAAAACAAATAGAGGATATACTGATAATTTAGTTGAAAGAAAAGGAAAGAAACTATGATAAGATATGATCAGAGGTTATATCCTTAAGAAAGGATGTGGAGAAGGAAAATTCTTAGTTGAAATTGCACTTAAAGTTTGAAAATGGGACTAAATCATTAGACAACATTCTCAGCTACTAGATATATCACTCTATTAAAATAGGTCTTGGTTATAAATAAAATCATGATATGTTCAAAGGAGAATCAAGCTCAAGGACACTAGAAAAAGAAAAACCTAAAAGATATGCCATTATTCTCAAAGGATCTAGTGACAATGAAAATATAACAAAAAATTATTATAAGGATCAACAGTGACATGACCCTATCAACAACACAAACATAGCAGGAAAGAAAGTGAAGACCATACTAGACCTAGGAATGGATTAGGAAGAATTTTCTCCACCAAGAAGGTTGTTGACATCTAGGTTTCAAAAATTATTTTATGGTTATTACTTATCATGCAATAAATGTGGTCATAAGGAAATAGATTGCAAAGCCTACGTAAGAAATGAGTATATAAGGAATAGAAGTAGGATATCATAGAATATCTCAAGGAATGGTTTTGTGAAACAATCCCAGAAGTTTTAATGAGAATGTTGTTGAAAATTACAATTAATTTTCCTCCTTATTAGATCATGTTAAATGTTCAAGTGCAATAATTTTGGGCGCAAAGCTCATGATTGTAGAAGTAATAAACTAAGGTCTCCAAATCAAAGTAGACAAGAGTATACTATTAGAAATAAACTCATCAAAGAACAAAGGTATGGAGAAAGAAGTAACGAAAACAACAAGAATATGATCGACCACTATGTGCTCAAAACAAAGTATGTCAATGGAATATAGATAGTGGATCTTCACGTCACATAACAAGAGGTCAAAGAAAATTTCTCTCTCTAAAGGAAGTCAAAAGTGGTAGTGTCACCCTTTGAGATAATACATCGACTAGAATAATGTGCAAAAGAATAGCTAACCTTGATAATGGAAAAGATAAAACTCAATATGTCCTATTTATGAAAGATTTTAAGAAAAATATTATAGGAGTAAGTCAAATAGTTTATAAAGGACATGAGGCCATATTTTATTCTAAAAGTTGTAAAATCAGGAAGGAAGGCTCTCGAAGATTGGTGGAAAAAGTAACTAGGACTTCAGAAAATGCATATGTCCTTAATAAATGGAAACGAGAATATTTTCATATGAGAGTGTTATATCTCTTATATTATAAGTAAAATACAACTAAGATGTCGTACAACATCTTAATCCAAATTGAGAAGATGGGAACTTCTGAGAGTGAGGTGCAGAAGAAGGACGATGGAATGGAAGGTTTGCAAGATATCCATTAGCAGGTAAAAATGAATTGACGTAGGTTTTAACCCATTACAACAATTACATGAAAATGAATTATTAAAATAAAGAATATACAATGGTGAGAACATAAAACAAATACACAGATATTTTCCCCTGGATCCCAAAATCAGGACTAGGAGAATGATTTTTCATTATTTTCTTTCAATGTTACAATACATATATAAATACATGATGAAGCATTCATAAACCCCAATCCATTAAACCTAGATCAAAACATAACCGTAGTTCCCTTCACTGGACCTACAAAATGTCATGGGAAAAAACCATCATGCCTAAAACCATGTGCAAAATCCATGCACAAAACCATAGGTAGGTTTTCCCACCTATTATAATGTCCCAAAAAAAAATTCTGGGTGGTGCCTTGAAGCTTGCAAAGCCCCCGACATGGGGTGGTTTACGCACCCCCACACGTGTGACTAGTCATGGAAAGAATATAACGCACACCCAACAAGTGAATGGTGAAATTAAATTGGTAAGAAAAGAAAAAATGAGAGAGTTGTGAATAAGGAGAAGGCTAAATTTAGGGGGAGAAACCCATTCATGTCAAAAGAGTTAAGTTGTAGAAAAAATGAAGCATAACCTGAAGGGGAGGAGTCCCAAAAATAATACGTATAAG
This sequence comes from Pinus tabuliformis, assembly GCA_031772625.1. Taxonomy (NCBI): domain Eukaryota; kingdom Viridiplantae; phylum Streptophyta; class Pinopsida; order Pinales; family Pinaceae; genus Pinus; species Pinus tabuliformis. The sequence continues at coordinate 61,553,830 of CM062805.1, read as the reverse complement.
GATTTTCAAAAACAGGGGCAATAGTCTCAAGAGAAGAATTATAGAAGAGAAAATGTTGCATGGAAGGATAGATAGGCACAACCTTGCTAGGGTGAACCTATTAGGTCCCTATACTACTAGTGTAACACCTTATTATTATTAGTGCAACCCCCTTATTCTATTATTGTGCCCATATAGTCCCCATGTTGTTATTATTATGCCCCATAGAAGCCCACTATTATTATTGTTGTGCCCCTACAATATTATTGTTATGTAGACTCTCATTGTTTTGGGACCCCTTAGACTCCTATATATAGAAAGGAGGTCTTGTCATTTGTATCATCCCAGAATTTTTCATTTGTGTAATGTAAATGAGGTTTCCCCCTTGAAGAGGTTGATTTTTAAGTCATTTATCTATCTTTTCTATCCTTTTGTGAGCTAGTTTCATAACATTTGCTATCAAAGCTTTGGATTCTAGGGTTTTGTTGCTCCAAATAGGTCATCATGGAATTGTCGCAATAATAATTTCTATATAATGTTTCAAAAGCTGAAATTAAAACCCATTTGAGCCAAAATTGTGATAGATCTCGGGTCCGAATTTAATATCTTGTCTTGTTATATTTTTAGAGATATGATTCCTGGAAGCTAGGGTTTTTGTAGGATTGTGAATTACATCCCAAAGAGGATACCTTGGGAAAATCGTCATAACTTTTTGTCTAAGCATCAGATTGAAATTTCGTAAGAGGTTATAGAAAGAGGACAGACCTTAGTTTTTTGTGTAGTGTTTTCAAGTCCAAAGGTCGAAACAGTGACACATGGAACTTCGTACAAGTTAGCTCTACTGAAAAAGTATATAATCAGGTCATCTTGGGAGATTGGAAATAACTCTTTCTTGGAGAATCCAATTTCGATCATAATGGTGGAATTTGAAAAAGGATGCATAGGGATAATGTAGGTCACAATTGAAAACCTTGGAGATCTAAAATTTCAGAGATACAACAGATTCAAGATCGAGCTCGTAAAATAAATAAAAAGAATGACTTGAATCAAGAAAATACAAACACCTAGTAAGCAAAATTGGATGGATGATTTGAAGAATGTGATCAAAGCTAATATAAATAGTTTTATAGGTGCCATGGAAGCTAATATCAATGGTAGGGAAGTAGATTTGAAGAAAGGCATGGAATATTTGAAGAAATACATGGAAGGTTTGAAGGAAGGTGGGACAAAGCTACTACAAAAAAGTCCTCCTAATGACGAAAAGGTAGTAGAGGAAACTCATGATGAGAAAAAAATAAATGTTAATAATGATTTCATATAATCTAACATTGGATTGAATACCCACCATATTCCAAATATCGATATGAGGATATTTGATGGTAAAGATCCCATAACATGGATACTATAGATGGAGAAATATTTTCATCTGCATGATGTGAAAGTGTTATAAAAGGTACATATTGCATCTTTATATTTAGAACCCAATCAATTTTTATGGTATAAAGGGATTTTTTTCTCATAAACCACTTTTCACCTCGTCAATTTTAACGGAGGAAATGATAGAACATTATGAGTATACATTGAGCAACACCTTCTTTAGGCAATTGATAAATATCAAACAAAAGGGCTCAATGGGAGAGCACATTGAGGACTTCCAAAAATTGAATATAAGGGTAAATGATATTCTTGATAAGGAGAGGATTAATGTCTTCATAGCGACCTTAAAGGATAACATTCAACATGATTTTCGTCTTTGGGAATCTGATTCATTAGAGAAGGCATTCAGGTTGGCAAGAAAAATGGAAAGAAAAATTATGGCAACAAGAAATCCTACCACTCAAAGTTATAAATATGGAAGTGTTTTTGCTCCTAGCCTTCCACAACCTACAATGTTGGCACCACAAAAATTGGAAGAAAAAGGAGAAAATTACCTATGTTACATTTGTGAAAGAAAATACACTAAAGGTCATAAGTGTGCTGAGAAGAAATTATTTTTCATTGATTGTGAAGAGGACAAAGAAAAGGATCAAGAAACATCAAAAGAAGAGGATACACACTAGGAACCAGCGCGAGGTAAAAAAGAAATGACTTGTAATGCATTGGCAGGAATTACCACTCCTCAAACTCTCAATGTAGAAGGACATATCAAGAATAAAAAGGATAACCTCACTTTCACACAGAATCGAATGAAACAACAAGAAGATCAACATCATATCAAAAGAAGTTTTGGCATAGGTGACTGGGTATTTTTACGAATACAACCATACAAACAAATGTCCCTCAAGAAAGCTAAGAAGGATAATAAATTATTACCAAAGTACTATGGTCCTTATAAAGTGCTGCAAAAGATTGGTACTATGGCATAGAAATTGGAGCTTCCTGCATCTTCCTAGGTGCACCCATTTTTCCATGTTTCATGCTTAAATAAGGTTATAGGTGAAAATATCCTAGTTCAAACAATATTTCCAGAACTTGATGAAGAAGGAAAAATAATATTGGAACTAGAAGCAGTGACAAAAACAAGAAATCGATAGCTACAAAATCGATCAATTTTAGAGTATCTCATCAAGTGGAAGAAGTTACCTACTAAAGATTCCACATGGGAGGATGAGAATTTTATACAAAAGCATCCAGAACTGCTCAAGCATTGAGGAGAACACTTTTTGAAGGAGAGGGGCATGTTAGGTCCCTATACTACTAGTGTAACCCCTTATTTTTATTAGTGCAGCCCCCTTATTATATATTGTGCCCGTATAGCCCCCATGTTGTTATTATTATGCCCCATTGAAGCCCACTATTGTTATTGTTGTGCCCCTACAATATTATTGTTACGTAGGCTTTGATTGTACTGGAATCCCTTAAACTCCTATATATAGAAAGGAGGTATTGTCATTTGTATCATCCAAGAATTGTTCATTTGTTTAATTTAAAGGAGGTTGCCTCCTTGAAAAGGCTGATTTTGAAGTCGTTTATCTATCTTTTCTATCTTTTTGTGATCTCGATTCATAACAGAGCCTAGTTGCACAAAAAGTAGAATTAAGAAAACAAAAGAATTAATTATTCTGTTCATAACATCTCAGGAGAAGAAATTGTAACTAGAAGTAAAAACAACCCTTTTCCATTGATGTGAAAGTGGGAGGATGCAAGTATAAGGAGAGATGGTAGACAAAAGGAAAAAATTTAGTTACTCAGAAAAGTTGCATATAGAGGAAGAGTTGCAGTCACTAAGAGAAGTTGAAAATAGAGGAATATTTGCAGACACTAAGAAAATCTATAGATAGAAGAAGAGTTACAAATAAGGAGAATCACAAGTTCAAGGGGGGCGTCCCTTTCCATTGACGTCAAAGGGGGGGAAGTTGTAGGCAGATGGAAAATTACAGATAGGGGGGATTTCTACAGTATTATTATAGAATTGACTAAGGGTTGCCATCAATGAAAGGGGTATATTGTTGGAAATATGGTTTTCATTGATGTCAAAGACAAGGGGAGACTACTTATGTCCTAGATAGAGATTAAAAAATAAAGATTGTTGGAAATATTGGTTTTGGACTTTTGATGCCCCATGTGGATACATTGTCTTTGAAATATTTTTTACTCCAATTGCCTATCTCAAATGGGAGCATGCAGAATATGGTTAGAAAAAATGTTGTGAGATATTTCCAGCAAAATATGGAAGTCCCTCTAATTCTTACGAATGAGGAGATATGGAATATGTTTCCAGGATAACTCAATCAAAGTACAAACAGGTCAACCCAAATATTTTTATGACTTAATCCCATAAGTGAATGTATAAACACTATAAATAAATGGAATATGAGTTCATTTGAATATCAATTAAAGGAAGAAGAGATTTGAGGTCAAAAGAGGATTTGAGGAATAAATTTTCAGGTGATTTTTGGAATCTAAAGGTGGAAGAAAAAAAAGTGATTTATGGGGTAAACGATTCATCTTGGAATTTTCGATATGTGTGTGTGTCCATTCATAAAAGTTTAGACCCCGATTCACTATAATTTAGGAGATATGGTCTAAGGAAATTAGGCTTCCCAAATTATCATCAAACATATCATATTGGTATTTTTTCTATAACATTTTTTATGGGATGTTTTAGAACATAAAATTTGTAGGATATATATAAATGATCTTCATGAACCTATGATTAAAATTTCAAAACTTGGTTCCATATAATTTTGGAGATATGGTCTAAGGAAGTTAGGATTTCTAAATTCTCATAAAAAAATACTTCAAATAGGCCAACTTGGTATTTCCACCATAAATTTTTTGTTTAGATGGCACAAATAGTGAAATATGGAGGGGATGGAGAAGAGATCTCTAACTACTTATGATATAAATTTCAAGACTAGTTTTGTAAAATTAGATACATGTCACATTGTACAAGTTTGTACTTTGGAGGAAGCCAAAAAAAAAAAATTGGGGGGGAATTAGACTCGAAGAAGGAAGAAGTAGTAGGTAGACCTAGTGAAGGGAGAAGTAACTAATAGGCCTAGTGAAGGGAGAAACATCAAACAAACTTGTGAAAGTAGAAGTAACTAATAGACAGTGTGAAGAAGTTAGCATATTAAGTGAAAAAGTTTTGTTCCTAAAAATATTTGCGGCAATGGGGAATATTGGTGTCTCCTATAGGTTGGTGCCTATAAAGCAACAAAGGGGACCATGTGTATCTAGTAGATTGGTGCATACAAAGAACCATAGGGGATTGGAGTATATTGTAGGCTGGTTCCTACATAGAAGCAGAGGGAATTAGTGTCTTCTGTAGATTGATGTCTACAAGAAGAACAAAGGGTATTGGTGTCTCCAACAGGTTGGTTACTACAAAGAAAAGGAGGGAATTGGTGTCTCTTTCAGGTTGGTGCATATAAAGCAACAATATGGATTGGTGTATCCTGTAGGTTGGTGCCTACAAATTAATATAATAGTAGGCTTGTGGTGACAATATATTTCATATAAAAAAATTGTGGTTTTTTCTTGTAAGGATTTCTACATATATCTTGTGTTACTTGTTGAGTTTGCGAGATCAATATTTTATTATGTTTGATTGGATTTAAATAACTAAAAATTTTCATTATAATGATTCACCCCACCTCTCTATATGATGTTTAATCACATAGAGAGAGAGAGAGAGAGAGAGAGAGAGAGAGAGAGAGAGAGAGAGAGAGAGAATAGATCTTTGATGTATTTTCTAGATTTTTTCCTTCACCTAAGAGAAGGATAGCAACATGATTCAAGTTTAGGTATGGTTTATTCTTTAAAAAAAATGTTATAAGGATAATTTAGTAGCTCTTTCCATGGTTAATCTCTACAATCATTAGTTATTACCATAATTTTCTATATCAGCTATTTATAGAGTGAATCAGTATGTCATTTATGTTAAGAATTATAGTAACTCTTGATTTTAAACATCATTTTCTTGTGTTTAGTTTATGATTTAAAAAAACCTCCTTATATATAAAATCCATATACAAGGAATCCAAAGGAGCATCTTATTACTACATATGATGTATCACAAGAAATTTTGAATTGAAGGCTAGGGTTGGATCCAAGCCTCTAAATTTTATTTATGAGATCAACTTTAGGAATACGTCACTGAGTGGCCTACATAGCATACAGTTGGTTAAAATCATGTTCCACAACTACAAATGTATAGAGGAAAATTTGAGTTTCATTCGAAAATTCTAGTAGCACTTTAGAATTCCAATAGGAAAAATTTGAGCACATACAAACTTAAGGTAAAAGGGGAAACTACACTAAAAGGTATATATTTGGGGACTAAGTAAAAAAAAAAAAAACAAAAAAGTTACTTTGCACACCTTTAGTCCTCTATACACCCTACCCTATCATCATTGTTTGTTCCATTTCAAAATGCAATCACATTCACTAACTAAAAACCTTAATCTTTCACATTTTGATTATTTATTTGGTATTAATCAAAATATGTGCAAATGATTTACTATGATTTGAATCACTTGTAAGGATTCAAATGTGGCGGGGAGGAGAAACCATTACCTCGACCACTCAATTTCAGTAGTGAATCCTAGATATTGTTGGAAATTTACTACCTTTCCATTTGTGCCATATCCAAATATGATTGAACATGAATATTGATGCTACAAAACCACCCATCGCCTTCCACCCATAACTTCTACAAATTTTCCCTTTGGCATTTCTAATTGTGATCCAATTCCAATGAACTAGATCTCCAAAGCAAAGCATCATAAAAGGGGGTGTGGTGATTAAAAGAGAACCAAATTTGGTTGAATACTTCAAGGAGAAATCCAAGAGCATGAAGTTATTTAAATAAGAAAATTGGATGAAATTTTGCTAGAAATTACAAGATTACAATGATAAAGCCACTAAAGCATTTGTTGAGAGTCTCAATGGACACATATCTAGGATATGAAATTTGGTCCTTCGAATCCCTAAGTAATCTATAGAAGCTTCACCAACATGCCTTCGACTCGTGAATGCTGGTTCAAGGGGATGAGGATAACAAGGAAACTTTGGAATAGATGCTTGTTACAATCTCAAAAAATATTTTACTATAGTTAGAGCATCCCACACACATGGCTAAAGAAATAATGGGGGATGTTTTAATAGTTGTAAAAAAGTTTGTAAATCAAAAATAAATGTATGCAATGAAATTTTTATAGCACGTACATTTTTTTTTTACATTTTCGAGGGAAGAGAATCAATATGTCTTTCTTTCTATGGGAAATATTGACCAAAATGGAAATTCATGTCTAGAAGCATCCTACTAATGCAAAAAAAAGGTTGTTTCATCATGGATTAATAAAACTACTCATTGAGGATAGGTTGGAGAAACAAAATTAGACATGGAACCATATTCTATTCTCGAAAACATTCCAAGGGAATTTTGTTGCAAATGAAATTCCTAATCCTCTCATCATTGAACGCTCCTCTGTGTAAACTAAAAGAAAGGAAATGGTTATAAGGGAGGCACCACCTGAAGGAGGAGAGGAACCTTATGTAGATATTGTGGCCATCATACTAAAAACCCGTAGCTCTAGGGTTTCTTCCTTTAGCCATAAATTGTTTAAGCCTATGGTATCCCAGATTTCCTCCCCGCCTTCACTGCATTCCTTTGGTTTTTGAGCTCTTTTCCGTGGTATGCATCTAGAGTATCCCACCTCCTTTCTTCTTCCCTTCATTTTTCGGTTCCCCCTCTCCAAGTTGACTTATCCCTCTTTGGTTTTTACATGATATCTATCCCTATTTGTTCCTCATGACCCACCAATAAAATATCTATAGGAGGAGTGTAGAGGGTCGAGATAGCCTCAACAATGCTGAAGATTGATCGAGAGTGCATGCTTTAGCTGGCACATATTGAGTACACACTTCTCTCGTGGTGCAACGTGAAATTGATGATGTTGAACAAGAAGTGGCTAAGGAATAAGAAGATATCTCCAATCAAGAAGTTAGGTCATCAATATCCAATTGGGTTCCCAACATGAATAGAGGCCTCCACAAACACTATCTCCTTACAATTCATCTGTGTTGGCTCCTCAAGGAATTATTGGGAAAAGTGTTATTTGAGCATAATGACAGTGTGGATGAACTCGTGCTTCACATGGAGGAATCACATTTATTCTACCAAATAATGGATAAGTGCATGCAATGCATGGAAGTTATTCTCGTGCACAATCTACCTCCTCGAGTTGATTTAGATCCTCTAGCGCGGGGAAATTAACATACGCATTCTTAATGGCTACAATGCTAATAACATTCTAGTTTTCAATTGAGTTTAATTTGTATTTTCCTCTATGTATTATTTGTGTCTATGACTAGGACACCTTGTTTTTGTAATAGTCTTATGAGATATTGTGTGTATGCCCAACAAATTTTGATAGACATATGTTAGAACCTCAAATTATGCCTTTCCTAAGGTTTTCGAGGTGTTATCTTTATGTATGAGATGTAAATATTTTTCTAAATTAATAATAGAATATGAGCTTATGAAAAAAGATAAAAATAAACTAAAAATTTATCCTTCTTAAACCTAAGAAAATAAGGTACCAAAACTCCAAAAACATCTAACAAAGAAAAACTTAACTTCTTTATAAATCACAAATAAATTATGTTGAATACTATAATTAATTTCAATCATTAATTTCATTATTAATTAATGGCTAAAATATTAATAATTAAAAAAAAGTGCCAATATTTTTAGGAAGTGAAAGATTATATAAACCCTTTCACAAATGTGGCATGTCCAATGAAAATAAGCCCATCAACAACCCACAAGGTCATGCCCCTTCTATCTTAAAAAGCGCATAGTCCTTCAAATAATTTTGTATGTTATGTTTTGAGTAATCCACCTCCCTTAACGAAATTCACAACCTTCCTTGCCAAAGCCCCCAAAGGTGGACCTAAAACCTTCTCCCCATGTAAAATTGTGCATTAAAAATCCGTAATAGTCGGTGCGAAAACAACTTGATAATTTTGTAGGTTATGTTTTGAGTAATTCACATCCCTTAACGAAATTCAAAACCTTCTCCCGATATAAAATTGTGGATTTTGAACCTAAAACCTTCTCCCGAGATTAAAATTGTGGATTTTGAATTCTTTGTTTGGTGACCACTTTCGAATTCGGAAAACCAACACTTTGGCATTTTATCTTCCAATTAACAGTTTTTAATATTATATTTCATGGATAACTGAAATTTGTACCCGTCAAATAACCCATGAAACGTCATTTTTCCAGATTGATTGTGGCTAATGAACTCCACGATTCATTAATTAAACGATATTTGACTTTGATCTCCAACATTGCCCATTGCTTCGCCTCATTTTCTTCCTTTATTTATTTATTCACGTCTACGACAACCGCCCACATTCGTCTTCTGGCTTTTAAGGGTTGCAAGACATATAAGAATAGGGGACCTGCGGCTGACTTATCACACAGTTTCGCCGCACTGTGTCTGTTCAACGGTCCGGTATCATCTTACTCCACTTGTACCAGGAAGTCGTCAATGGCTCCCACTGACAGAGATAGTAGCAAGAGGGTGGTGGCCGTGGATGTGAATGGTACGAAGGAATTGAATTACAGAGGCGTGAGAAAGAGACCGTGGGGTAAATACGGGGCTGAAATCACAGATCCTTCCATTAAAAGACGCAGGTGGCTAGGTACCTTCCCCACAGCCGAGGAAGCGGCGAGAGCATATGACAACGCCGCCAGAAATTTGAAAGGAGACACAGCAAAGACCAACTTCCCACCTCCCTCGCTTCCTCTCGACACTGCCGACAGCAACAGATGCAGCCCCGCCGCCACTACGAGACTCGCTACCCCTCCGCCTCCCTCTCCCTCTCCGCCTGCTAATCACGACAACAATAAGAATGGGTTGTTTGCCAGTATCTCTGAACAAATAAAGCCCTCGACTAACATTTATATGAATGAGGTATTGGGAGTACAGAGAGTTAGCGATCACAAGATGAGTATGTCAACTACTAGTTTTAGTATTCCCACTATCATTCCCACCAATCTTATAGAATGCGCTATCCTTATGCAGCTACAGCAACAGCCGCAGCCTATGGTGATGCAGCAACAACCGCAGCCGATGGTAATGCCCTTTTGGGGACAAATTGCGGCGCCTCACATGATAAATAAACCCAATGAGAATGAGTTGGTGGGAGCAGGTGCAGTGAAAAATATACTTCCTACAGCCAACTCACAGACTAGTGTTTGTGATTGCGTGGGAGCAGGTGCAGTGAAAAATATACTTCCTACAGCCAGCTCCCAGACTAGTGTTCGTGATTCGTCTTCGTCTACAGCAGTATCAGATATTCAACCGACTCCGAAGACATTTGATTTGAACCTTTTAGAGGGAGAAGAAGATCAAGAAGATAAGCGTTTAACCTCTCTCACTCTTTCTCAGCGTATGGTGATGCAGCAACAACACCATCCAATGGTGATTCCCTTTTGGGGACAAATTGCGGCGCCTCACATGATAAATAAACCCAATGACAATGAGTGGGTGAGAGCAGGTGCAGTGAAAAATATACTTCCTACAGCCAGCTCACAGACTAGTGTTTGTGGTTGGTCTTCCTCTACAGCAGTATCAAGCACTAAAGTCTCCCCTCCTGATCCTTCAACAATGGAAAGAGAGACTCCGAGGACAGGCATTCAAGTCTCCCCTACTGATCCTTCAACAGTGGAAAGATCCACTCCGAGAACAGGCACTCAGGTCTCCCCTCCTGATCCTTCAACAGTGCAAAGAGCCACTCGGAGGACATTTGATTTGAATCTTTCAGAAGGAGAGCAAGAAGAGGGTTCACCCTCTCTCACTCTCTCTCTTGCATTGGATTTTCACAGAAATTCCTCATGAACATGAAAATTGATTGATAGGGTTCAGATGAGGTCTAGTTTTATTCCTGTTTGGATTTTGTTACATCTCACTCTTTTTTTTGCATACTTTTTAGATTTTAGGTGGAAATTGTAGTGTTTTAGATTTTAAGTGGAACTTGTGTTTGGTATATTTATTCATTCATTACCCTTATATAGATTGAGGGACTATGCCCTCCTAATGTATACAGTGATAGGAACTTATTTCTCTTACCTCCTTATATTCATTTAAGAAGAAATTTTAAGTGGAACTTGTTTTTGGTATATTTATTCATTCATTAAGGCTCATGTGTTTTAGATTTTAAGTGGAACTTGTTTTTGGGTATATTTATTCATTCATTACCATTGTATAGATTGAGTCACTATGCTCTCTTGATGAATACACTAAGAGGAACTTACTTCTTTTACCACCCTATATTCATTCAACCTTCTTCTTGGTAGCAAAGCTTACCTATTTATTCTGTAACTAAATGAATGGATTGCACAAATTTATTATTATTATTATTATTATTTAATTCTAACTCTCAATAAGTCGTACAAATGTACTGTAATAGAAAAATTGTTATTATTAAATTGTAAGCAAATTATTTTTATAGACTATTTTAAGATGAATGTCTTATATTATCAATATTTATACATTTATTTATGTCAATTTAAGAAACTTTAATTTGTTTTTGATTGATTTATTTATTTATTTCAATTAGTTTTGCAAAATAACCTGCTCTTGTGTATACTTATTTTTCTTTACTTAATTCAAATATTTTCTCAAAACTCAATGAATTTCTTATGCAAATTTATTATGCAATACTCAATGAGTAACGTGTATGGATTTATGGTCATGAGAAAAATGATCATTAATCTGTCTTGAATTCTTGCAGTGATTGTGATTGGAATATTGAATTCTTGCCATTCCTTCCCCTATATAATTTTAGTTTTTTATAATTTAGATTTTATCAATTAATTATATTTTTTTAATTAGTATATGTCATTACATATTTAATTTTATTTATTCTTTTTATTTTATATTTTAAGATTTGTATTATTATTTGTATTTTTTATTTCAAATAATTTATCTAATTATAATTAGATATATATTCAAAAGGGAAAAGTCAAATTTTCTAGGAGAAAAAGGCAAGATTTGATATTAGCATGTAGAAAATAGTACACCATCAAAGTGCTTCACGGACCACCTTCAAAACTACAAAAGTTACCAGTTAAGAAGTACATTGGTGGTTGAATATCAGAATTTTCTCTTAAACCTAGTCTGATAACTTTACATATTTAGTGCAAGGAGTTTTTTTAAATGAATTTTTTCTTTTTTTTCCAAAGGATATATTTGTGAAGAGAGTAGGTATGTTTTTAATATTTCTTAAGATAAGTTGTAGAGAGAAATTGTTTATCATGTATGTTACACAAAATATTGTCACCATGACTATTTGCAGTGAGTATGGGTCTATCATCACTCATACTGTCCTCCTAAGCAAGTCTCAAACCTCAGCTCTTCATGTCAAGTTTTGAAAATGAGAGAAAGACATTAAAAATCAATAAAGCTTTGGTTCCGCACTTTCTCTCACTATTACCTGGGTCCCGCACGCTCTTTCTCTAAAGGAGTGGGTGCGTACCCCTGTGAAAGTCAAAAAGATGCAAGTTTATTCTAAAAAACTCACTTTGGGTTAATTCTAGATGATTCTAGAAGGAATTTTGACGTGGATGGTTCGCTCTTAGGTGGTTCATGCATCCCAAAAGAGAAGGAGCTAATCCCTTGATGAGAGGAGCTGTCCCTTTGAAGGAGGGCTTTATTCCTTTGAAGGTGGACCGAGTAACCTCCCTCCATTGCACTATAAATTAAGGCATTGGGCTGGTTGCTAGGGAGATTAGAAGCTGAACATTTTTAAGGGTAAATTCTGGTGGAATTGAGACTTCCTAGTTGAGCTTGAGAGGAGAGATCACATACCTTTTGGCTTCATTGGGAAGAGAGTGAAACTTGTCAAAGTAGAGGAGACTTCTTGTTGGACCCTAGGAGGAGCTTGTACAGCATCAAGGCACAGATTGTAAAGTTCTTCTTTGATTTGAATTAATACAATGAGATTCATTTTTCTCAACAAATTGTCTTATGTGATTTGTTTCATGAATTCCTTGATCATCATGATAAGTATGCTTTATTATATTGGCTTTTCAGGTGTTATTTAAATTGTGTGCTTGTTTGTGTTTGCAGATTCTCTACAAGGGAGCTCATTTGGATCAACGGAGCGAGGCTTCCACAAACTTCCATTGGACCCAAGGTACGCCTAAAACACTTGCTTGCCTTTATTTATAAACTGCATATTTAGAGAAAGATAGAAGTTGATTGGTTTGTTTGTCGCTAGATATCATTAGATACTAGGGAGGTTAGTCTTGTCTGCAAGAACGACTCATTCCGTGTGACAAAATGGCGACTCCACTCAGGACTTGAATTTTTTATTTTTTCCTTTGCTTTTACTTTGACTTGAGAAACTGTGTCTTTATTTGTAGTTTTTGGCTTGATGTGTGTGGGATTGGGTAGGTTTAGTAGATCTTGAATTATTTTTTGTTTTTCGTACTTTTGAGAGAGGACCGCACCCTCTACTTGTAACATAGTGGGGCATAACCGCACTTTTGCTTTACACACAGAGCGGTACCGCAGCTGGGTATACTGGGGGCATGCGGACCCTGTCAAAATTTTGAAAAACTTAAGATTTTCTCTTTCAGTCAGCTTAGGATTTGTTTATGTGTTTTTAGCCTCTGCCCAGATCTACACGTGACTTTTCAGGAACTTTTCTTAGGTTAATTCCATTGGCATTCTTGTTTTAAGCTTTTATCAATTGGGTGTTTGAGTCTCTTTTTTGAGAAATTCTTAATTTGATTTCCTTTGGTCATTACTTGGAGGTTTGTCTCAGTCTTTTCACAATTTTTCATCTTTTTGCTTTTGTTTTTGTAAAAAAATTTCCCCTTCCTTTTCTCCTAGAGTTTGAGTTTCTAGATGATTCTTTTGAACATACCTGGATGGATCATTTTCTTTGTCTGATGTGTCTTCTTCCGCTGCTTCATTAGTTTCTTCTTCTATATCATTGTGATTTTATGTGGGAAAGAATTCATCATCATCATCCTCTTTTGTTGATGTTACCTTTTTGGATATGTGCATGCTTCATCAATCACCGCATCAATGCATTCAACAATTTTATGAAGTCTCTTATTGTAACATTTGTATCCTTTACTTCTAGATGAGTATCCAAGAAGTACTCCTTCATCTGCTCTAGCTTCAAACTTACCAATTTTTTCATCATTTTTTTGATGAAACATTTGCTTCCAAAAACTATAAAATGCTTTACAGTGGGAGGCTTACCATACAAAAGTTCATATGGAGTTTTATAACTATTCACACCAACATGAGCCTTGTTGAGAATATTTATTGCGGTATGTATAACTTCACCCTAGAAGGTGTCACGAGTTCCAAACTCATCAAGCATAGAATGAGCCATTTTTTGAACAATTCTATTCATTTTTTCTTCTACGCTATTTTATTGAGGAGTTTTAGCTACATAAAATTTTATTTTTATGCCATGTTCTTCACATAAATCAAAGAATTCATCTGATATGTATTCTCCTCCTTGGACAGATCCGAGACATTTGATTTTTAGATCTAATTCATTTTCAACTAATTCTTTGAAGATTTTAAATTTATCAAATTCTTTATCTTTGTGTTTGAATAAACTGATCGAGCACATTCTAGAAAAGTCATCAATGAATCATATATAGTATTGTTCTCCACGATGTGACTTTTTCCTTACTGGTCCACACAAATTATTATGTATAATTTCAATAGGCTTACTTGTTCTTTGGCATTGAATTGAAATCTGGTTTCCTTACCGAATTGACATGACTTACATATGTTATTTTATAGTAGGGTGAGGTAGGGTAGATCAAAAAAAGCTTTGAGCCTACTTGATTTGATTATTTGAGAGAAGATTAGATGTCCCAACCTTATATGCCATAACCAGTTTTCCTCTTCCTTGCCTAGGTAAAATTGTTCTTGGCCACCTTTCAATATATACAGATTGCTTGCGGTTCTTATTCCTTTTAATATGGTCTTTCTTGTGTCAAGTTCATGAACCACACATTATTTTGATAAGAATAGCACGTCATTTTCGTGGTCACACATTTCACTAACATTCAACAAGTTATTCTTTAATCCATAAACATACATAAAATTACTAGTTTTAACCTTTTCTTTTAGAAAAACGTAACCTTTACCCTCAATGACAGCAGGTGAGTCATTTTCAAAAGTGACATTCTTTTCTTTCTCTAAAGCATTGTATGAAATAAGTTTATCTTTATCACCTGTCTTGTGTTTTGAGCATCCACTATAAATGTACCATTGATTTTATTTTCCTTCTACATGCAATTCTATGCCACAACTTTCATACTGTAACTCCTTCCTTTTCCGTACCTTAGAATTTGTTGATATTTGCTCCTTTTGAGATGTTGGATGTAATTTTCTCATGTATTCAAATTATTCATGTCCAAAATTATTGCAAAATGAGCATTCAATTTGATCTTTAAGAGGTGAGAAGTCATTATATGTGTTCTTCTTGACTCCTAACTCATTCCTTTGTTTTCTTGCTTCTCTAGTCATGATTGTTTTGTATGCAACACATTGAGCAACCTTATGACCAAAATTATGACATGAGAAACATTGTCCATTAAAGAAGAAATTTATGTGATAATAGAATCTTTTAGTGTTGTTTACCTTTTAACTGGTGCTTCTGTTGTTTTTCATCCTTGGATTAGAGTGAACATGATTTACCTTTGGAATGCCTTTATTATTTTGTTGACTGAAGCTTTACTGACTATTTTTTGTTGCATCTAGATAGCTTTGGGTGGTGGCTGAATACTTTTCTCTTTGAGATGTTTTTCCAGTGTATCCAAGACATGTCTTCATAAGAGGAGAACAATGTACCTTGATAATTTCATCTAAGATTTTAGATCCTTTAGCAAATCTAAGATTCAAAGTTTTTATTTTCTCAAGTTCCTTTTCTAGACTTACTCCTTTTTGGGACAGGGTCCCCTAAGGTCAATTTTTGGGGCTAAAAGCCCAAGTTTTTGGGAAAAAGCCCAAGTTTTGGGGCTAAAAGCCCAAGTTTTTGTATGTAAAATGTAAAGTCTCTGCAATTTGTAGTTGCGAAGCATGTAGATGTAAAGTTTCATAAAGGGTTTTACCCTTCTGTTTATGTAAGTTGTGTCAACTTTAGAAGATCTACCCATGTTCCACAGACCATGGGATTGTATAGAAAGGAGAGTCTTAGAAGAGTCTAAGGAAGTTTATTCATTGATGAAGACAAAAAATAGCAAAGAGTCTTAGAGTAGAAGAGAGGCTCTACAGCTGTGTGCACAGAGGCCTAGAGTAGAGTTCACAGTTGTGTGTGCAGACCCCTGCAGCTGAGTGCACAGGGTAGTTTGAGTCTGTAAGAAGATTTGAAGCATTAATAAAGAAGATTACTCTAGAAATATGTATGTTTGATCTATTTACTTTTGTTATGAATGAATTCGGTTATGTTATGACGAATATTGCGTTTATGATTTAATGCTATATTGATGAGCGAATCTATATGTTTTACATTGTTATATGAACGCGAGTAATAATATCTGCTTACGCGAAGAATATCTTAATGCATGCTAAAGATATCAGACACTTAAACTGATCTAGATAATAAAAGACTTAGGATTAATTACAGAGGTGCGTAAGTGGTTGATTCGCCTGTTTAGGGTCCACAAAAGACAATCGTAGACCTTTGAGAAGTTCTAGATTATGGCAAGAGGAAGCTATATCAATAAGCCTCGATGTCTTATCAATCTGCGCGAAGGTAGATAAAGGGTACAAAATGACATCATAACCATCTCTAGGTGCGGAAACTTGGTTCTAGCATTCCCCCATACTGCTTTGGGTGAGACTTCAGTCTGCGCTCCGTGGATTGATGTTGAAAGGGCCAGTAGTGTAGGGATTTTCTTGGCTAACTTTACATTGAACCTCGGTCAGGGCCCACTAAGACAACAAATGGTTCCGTTGTCGGGACCGGGATATGCATAAAGATATGTGTGATGTCACATCACTGTGTTATAGGGAAATCTAGTGTCTATGTAGAGCTGGTAGTCCCACTAAGGCTGGTAGCTACCTTAGAAACAAACAAACTAAAACCACTTTCGTTTTTCTTTATAGCAAGTAGATAAGAGGGGAACAAAGGAGACCAACCTCTCTCTTGCGCTTGGTTCCTTGCTTGATTCCTCTCCCTTCTGATAGATCTTTGCCACTCGCTTCCTCGTTTACCCAGCTTCAAAGAGCATCTGTAGAATCAAAGAAGCATAACACTATCCAAGAACAGAGATATACTATCATAAACAATATTGGACCAGATGTATATTGACCACACAGATGCATATACCATCAATCATACAAGAATGTGGAGGAAAACTTGAATATCTTTATTAATAATCAAGAATAGGAAAGAGGATTACAACCAATTTTTCTAACCCAGTGTCATCCTCTCAGCAAGAAAGCCCTTCTTCACCTCATGAAAAGCTTAGATCACCCAACACTATGATGTTACACCAAGAAACTAGCAACACTTCCTTACAAGATACAAAATTCCAACCTATGGATCTCTGGGATGAGGGATCCATATATAGATGTTTGCAAGGGGAGTGAGTCAGCTTTTGAGATTTGATTAGTGTCCTCTCTCTGATAGTTCTTGATTCCACTTGGAGATTGATGATCTCTTACTCATCCCTGGGTGAATGCAGAGAGGAAACTGTCACAGGAGAAGTTTCTGGAAGATTCCATGATCCTCCACCTCATAGATTGACCCTGCCATTTGTCCACTCTTGCCAATCGCACCCGATAGAAGGGTTTTTCAGTATGCATCGCACCTCCCGTGTGCATTTAGGTGGGATGCAACACACTTTGACCATGGAGCAGGTGAGATGGTCCAATTTTGACCAGTTCTGAGTAGTTTTTCATGGAGAACTTTTGGGAGATGATGTAATCAGCTGACCTTGTTCTTTTAGGGGTTGGAACAACACTTTTAGGGACTTAAGAGCCCTTGGTTTACGGAAATTTATGATTGGGGTTGCAGCGCCCAAAAATGTCTATAACAATTTCCCCCTAAAGCATGAGGTCATTAATCTTTTGATGTCGAGTGAAATGCTTTATCATGAGGATCCGAAGTTTTTTCGAGCTGGAAGGCGACCTGTAATAAGATACAATACAACACATTATCTTCATTATATTTTCATGATCTAGCTGAGGCGGGCATTCCCATGCTCAGCTTTATAAATTCATTTTCATGTACATAAGACAGACAATCGTCTGAGTGTAGACTGATGATTTTGGTAGAGCCATCATCCCTTAGATTGGATGATTATTTGTGCAGCAATGATGTACCTATGATTTCTTTATTTTCTTAAATATATATCGCAGCCCAAATGGATGAAACGAGATCTGGGGTCTTCAATCTCGTTCGATCTTCACTCAAAGTACAAGTCGATCCATGTGAGAGATTTTCTGGATTGAACATGGAAAGACATCGCCTGATTACCAACCAATGATGTAAGTTGTTAACAGGCACGAGAGGAATCACCGATAATGATGATGACCCTCAAGGTACTACAATACAATTCATGTGGTGTGAATAGGGGACTTGGCGTTGAACACCATGCAAAATATTTCGGTCGAAGGCCATTAATGTAAACCTGTCGCCGGAAGTGAGAAACTTGCCATTGAGGCATGCAAGCTTCAAAGTAATGAAAGGGATGTTCCTAGATCGACTTCCTGGATAATGAGCTGATGTCGACAAGAAGCGATCCGTCATAGGAGGTGCTTAGTAAATCCCACATCAATGAAATGGAACGGAGCAAATGATTTTAATGGAGGTGAAAACGATCTGATGACATAAGGTTCAAGGTGGTAGTCATGAAAGAATGGAGCGTAAATATATTGCAGTGGATGAGACACAGGTGAATTCTCTACGTGACTTCTCTTGAACATATTGGCAACACTGACATCATGGATTGGTAACGTTAACCCAAAATATGGATGGTGTGATGGATCAATGGTGATATGACCAGTGAACGGAACAACCCAACCCGACTCAGATGCGGAGTGAAAGTGTCATGTTCAAGAGCGACTTGCTACCAATAAAGTTTCTTCAAGTTTTCTTCCCAATTTTTCCCCAGTCATTGCTGACGAGTACCTCTTTATTTTTGTCAAGCTTGAGGAGGATAACATATGCTTGTTCTATAATTTTCCCTTCGGGAAAACCCATCGCTATGTTTTAACGAGTCTAGCGATAGTGAAACTCGTTCTTGTCTGTATGGACAAGTTTGTCGCTATTTGGTTTTAACGAGTTTAACGACAAAGATAACTCAGTCCTTTTCAATTTTAGAGAGTCTGAAAAGGGACGTAAAGAAAACTCCAATAATCCTTTTTCATCATATAATCCCTTGAGTCCGAAAAAGTATAAAATAATACAAAAGGGATGAATTTTCGGTAATTTTAACGAGCCAAACAAAACAAGCGCTCGATATTTTTGTGTAATAATCCCGCAGGTCCAAAAAGATTAAAATCTAAAGGAGGGATAACACTTCTAGTCACTTTAACGAGCTAGAGAGGCCAATTTCTCAGCAATCTTTTCATATTTTACGAGTCAGATGAAAAGAGCTTAAAGGAGACTCGTTTTTTGAGGAACGAGTGATAAATTCAGGTAGCAGCTAATTCCAGGTAAGGTTTGAAATTTTCCAATAACGGCAGTGTCACAAGGATGGCTAATAGGATCACTCTTCGTAGTTGTTCCTCAAAAAGGGTAAACAATCAAATGGAGGTGAATTATCGGCCAATACAGAGGGGAGGTGATGATGAGAACACGACCAAGGCTTCAAGGGCTGATGATAATGCATTCACGATGGTTATTTACCATAAATCAATTCATTTTTTAATAAATGAGCTTAAACTCTGGGGGAAACATTTGCTCATTGCTTATGTTTATTTTTTAACGAGCTTGAATTCCACGTTAAAACTGCTCGATCGAGTCGTATAATAAGGATGTCTCATTTAAAATGGAATTTTTTCAAAGCTTTGCCCCGCATCCTTTCTTTATGAAAGTTAGGAAATGACCAATCCTACGAGTTTAAAGGGTTATAGGACCTACAAATTTAAAAAATAAATGGTCGCTCTTCGCTTACATGCCAAAAGGTTTGCATGCCCCCAGGTATAGCGAAAAATTTCCGAGTTACCAAAGATTGTTCTATCTGTACTGCGGACAAAACACTTCCTCCGCGATGTCTATCGAAATAAACAAAGGTGAGTGGCACAACTGGCTCCACTCACATAACTTTGACGCAAGAATCTTATTCCAGTCTAATCTCATAAACCAATCATATATCCTTCGCGGAAACCTACCCTATACCTAAGGTTTTCCTGTCGAAACAGACCAGGGTGCATGCCCCCTGGGTTTCAGTCATGTCCTCCGAATCACTCGCGCTCATCAGGTGGACGGACTGGGGATTGATGAGACATTCCTTGCGTGAAAAGGCCATTCAGGAATGGTATTTGACTATTTTCTATGTGTGAACTGGGGAATGAAAGCTGGTCTACGAGCTTGACCACTCTTCCTTCATGCGAAAAACACATTACTCTAAAGAGTGAGGAGACAATGGCTCCCATACAATAAATATAGTTGTGTCCAAGGAGTAGATTATAATCCAGGGGTCCTTGGACTACCATTACGTTCATGTGAAATCTAGACAGAGGGATTACCAAACCAATTTCAAAACTGCAGAATACTTTTTATGGTACGGCAGTCAATCTTCCTGAGTGTTGTGCTCAGTGCATTACGATCGATAGGGCAGCAGACACGGCTTCCTATGGATAAAGGATAAAGCCTATTGTGGTCTCCTAATATATACTCGATGGTACATGGGAGCGCAAGTCCGTACTGGCGCTTATCGTCTCAAAGCGGAGGAATCACCCAACCAGTAATGAAAACAATAGTTACCAGGCTTTACGATGCTGGAATATGTCTCTACCCTAGACTTCTAAATGTTGTGTGTTAGGTTCCAAAGCGTTTTTAGATTCATTAAATTTATTTTACAGTTGATCTTGCTTAAGAAATTTGTCTTTCAGGTTCACCGTGTGATGTAGATATAAAATTCCTAAAATGCAATCTAAGATGATAAACAGTCGTTTAATATTCTTTTTGCAATGAAAATCCTAGCTACTAAGGAAAGAGAGACAATATTCTTTCAACATAGAGCAGAGAGCACACACTATATGCACTGTCCTAAATCAAACCAACAAACAGTCTAAATGCAAATGCACATGCATGTATTTGTTTTCAACCTTCTTAATGTGTGAATGATAAAAAGAAATATAAGCACAAATCTGAATTATTTTTCAAAGCGACATTACTAACAAGTTTCTTTTCAAGACAAAATAAAGACAATGATGACACTTTGTTATTTGGAATTGAAAACTTGCTTTCGACACTTGAAAAACTATTAATTCAAATCATACAAGAGTAACAGTGTAATCGACTATCAAGAACAATCAGATTCCCTTCTATGACTGAAAACGACACTTGCGACACTTTCAAATCAAGGAACGACAGTTCAATTACTCTACTTCTTTGTAAAAGAGAACTTAAAATGGTTCACAATACATAAAAACATTTACAGTTATTTGCACAATGGAAGTGGAATAATGGCAAGGAAGGGGGTTTCCAACAGAGGTATACTAACTACAGACAACAAAACTCCTAAATAGAGCTGAAAAGAGTGAAAAAACCAAAGTCTGGAGGCAAAATTAACCCTTTCTTATTAGCGCACCTGTTACACAGGGATTCTAGTATGCATCCCACCTACAGCACACGGAAAGTGCGATGCATACTGATATCCTTGAAGAGAGGGTGCGATGGTACAGTGCGAGACTTTTGATCCAGTTCTTGATCACAGTTTGCAGCACAGTTCAGGGATTTTGGTCGAGCAAGTGGTAATCAGTAAATAAATCAGAGGGGTAGATCTAAGGAGGTTACTAGAGCCACCACAAGGGCAATTAGAGAGCTTGTAAATCGATTGTTCAGTTCATAAACAAAACCCAGAGATAGACTGAAGCAGCATGATCTACTTTGCACTTGCATAGCAAATGTAGTTCGAAGGCTAGCTGGCTTGACTTCAGGCTCCGTCTGTAAGTTTATAAAGAAAACAAATATAGACAAACAAACAATCTATTCGCTCCCCAATGGAGTCGCCATTTTGTTATCGGGAAATCTAGTGTCTATGCAGAGCTGCTAGTCCCACTAAGGCTGGTAGCTACCTTAGAAACAAACAAACCAAAACCACTTTCGTTTTCCTTTATAAAAAGTAGATAAGAGGGGAACAAAGGAGACCAACTTCTGTCTTGCACTTGGTTCCTTGCTTGATTCCTCCCCCTTCTGATAGATCTTTGCCACTCGCTTCCTCCTCTACCTAGCTTCAAAGAGCACCTATAGAATCAAAGCAGCATAAAACTATCCAAGAACATAGATCTGCTATCATAAACAATATAGGACCAGATATATATTGACCACACAGATGCATATACCATCAATCATACAAGAATGTGGAGGAAAACTTGAATAGCTTTATTAATAATCAAGAATAGCAAAGAGGATTATGACCAATTGTTCTGACCCAGCGTCATCCTCTCAGCAAGAGAGCCCTTCTTCACCTCATGAAAAGCTTATATCACCCAACACTAGGATGTTACACCAAGAAACCAGCAACATTTCCTTACAAGATACAAAATTCTAGCCTCTGGATCTCTGGGATGAGGGATCCATATATAGATGTTTGCAAGGGGGGTGAGTCAGCTTTTGAGATTTGATTAGTGTCCTCTCTCTGATAGTTCTTGATTCCACTTGGATATTGATGATCTCTTACTCATCCCTGGGCGAATGCAGAGAGGCAAGTGTCACAAGAGAAGTTTCTAGAAGATTCCATGATCCTCCACCTCACAGATTGACCCTGCCATTTGTCCACTCTCACCCACCGCACCCCATAGAAGGGATTTTTAGTATGCATCACACCTCTCGTGTGCATTTAGATGGGATGCAGTGCAGTTTGACCATGGAGCAGGTGAGATGGTCTAGTTTTGACCAGTTCTGAGTAGTTTTTCATGGAGAACTTCTGGGAGATGATGTAATCAGCTGACCTTGTTCTTTTAGGGGTTGGAACAACACTTTTAGGGACTTAAGAGCCCTTGGTTTATGGACATTTATGATTGGGGTTGCAGTGCCCAAAAATGTCTATAACACACTGGAATCCAACTAAGAAGGAAATTGAAGATTGATTGGATAGGAAGATCCATGAATTCGTGGCACAAGAGAACAGGACCCGCGATTGATGAAAGAATAGTGGTTGGATAGGTATTTGTACACAGAGATACACAAAATTTTCTTTGGTTCCTTCCCATTCGAATTATATGAGTGGATTGCTAAATTGGCAAATGGCCAAGGAAGGTGGAGGCTTGACGGTCCTGTTGGAGTCAGCCTTGTCAGTCCTCTGTCAGAGATGAAAACTCTTTTTGCATTTCATTTTTTGGTGTCTTGCTCGATTCACTCAGTTTCATTTCGCTAGGGGCATGCCATAATCTGACGGAAGGGTCTTGTCAGTCATTTCTCCCAATGCCTTATCCTGCTGGTTTCGGTATGTTTGTCAAATCATTTTAAAGTTCATTTACAGTCTTGTTCTGATCTCTTGGTCAGCAAAGGGTTATTAGGTCTAGGTTTTAATGCCAGCAGGCCAGAGGGAGGATCAGAATAAGTTTTTATCACAAAATTCCATTGCTATATTGCTTGATCGTGACTTTTCTTCAAAACCCTCTTTTGAAGAAAGTCGTCATTTTGTTCTTTATAATAAATGCCATGTACATTTTTTAAGTTTCCAGTTGTCAAAATCTTCAGGAAGCCCTTGTCACCTTGCTAGGTTTCAGCAGCTCCTATCCCTGCAAGAATCAACCAAAAAGCCATCGTTTCAGCCAAAAGAAAAATCAAAATGAAGAAATGCCAATTCTGACGTGAAGAAATCAAAGCTATGACTTGATATACATATCTCTATGTTTATTCATGATATTTGCACTCAAGGAGTCGATTGAAGTCGGAGTTTAGTAGGAGAGAGGGCAAAATTATGAATTTTCAAGCTATGACTGTGCTTAGTGTGTGCGCAGCGCATAGAGCAGGTGGCACGGTGGATTGGAGGAGCGCAGCGCATTGGGCACCTCCACACTTACATTTTTATATGGGTGCGGCGCATTGGGCGTGCCGCGCGATGTATACAGCCAGACGCCTAAAAAATGCCTGAAACCTATTCAAATCTCTCAAATGGACTTCATGGCAGCACGTGGAAGGTATGAATCACTATACTAGAGATCATGGGCAGTTAGGCGAATACAGGCCACTTGGAAATATAGGAAACGAAAGCACATCAATTCTCTTGCGTGGATAGTGAGATAAGTGGGTAACAGAATGTCAATTGCAAATTTATCAAGCTTTAATTGGGCTATTCCTCATGTTTAAATCGCAAAATGAAAACTTAAATTTCTTGGTATTGGATCGATCTTGCATCTTTCAGCTGTCAGACAAATGATGGAGGAGAGAATTTTGTGTTTAAGAGCCGAAATTTTGCGTTGAAGGTGCGTGCGACGCATTGGACAAAGGTGCGGCGCATAGGCACGACACGACACATAGAGAAGTTTTCCGCAGTGTAAATTTGTTCTAGCGCGATGCATCCACAGCGCATGGCGCACTGGGTGTGCGCGCGGTGCACAGAACCTCTAAGCCCGAAATTCATCATTACTTCCCAATTTTTTTTTTTAATGAATCAACTCTTTTACTCCAAATAAATCAAATCATCTTGCACATGATTAGACCGATTAGAGTCTTCTGTTGAAGGTTCTGATTTTGGAGCATCTTCTCATGCTGGGCAGTCTGATCATGATGGTCTGAAAGCAATTATCTTGGCCATTTTCAAGCGCTACACGTAATATGGTGTCATAATATTAGTAAGTAAATCTCAGGATCATTGTTTTGGTTAACTCTAAAAAATGTATGGAAGGTTACTCTTAGTCCATTGTAATGCTGGTAATTGCAGATTGTTTCATATGAGTTTGTTTGTTTTGATTTATATGCATTTATGGTTGCCACAAGCAAGGTTTCCCAAGGGGGATTTCGATACATTGGAGCCACTTAAAGGAATTCAGTTTGTTGCTTCTATGAGCAGGAGGGATCATAACACAATTGGGAGAAAATGCTGAGCGAAAAAGCATATGATAAAAACCTTTAACATCAAACAACCATCAGTCCAAATCCTTTTGTTGTGCAAACATTCGATTGACAAACGGACAAATGGGATGGTTGGATAGCCACAGTGGTTGTCCTCTTGTGTTCATTCACTGCCAATCGTGCCCAGGTCATCATAAATTCTCATAAGTTATTATTGCCAGAACCCGGGAACTTAGTGATAATCACGAAGGAGTTGTCTCTGATATTGCCTATTGTGATCAGGACAGAGAGAATAAAAGTTTATGTCAATCCAAGAAATTTTGTTTGGACATTATCTTCCCGCTGGACTGAGTTATGGAGATTGGCACCTTAGCATGAAAAATTCAAAATTATCTTCAAAGTGGGTAACTGCAGTTCCCCACTCATTTTCTTCTTAGTTGTTTTCCTTTCGTCAAGAAGAGAAGGTACCAAGTTTTCCAGCGATTGAGACAGACAAGACAGCCAGTGCTACTTTTAGAATAATAGAACTTGTTCCAAAGACACGTAGTGACGAGTGCCGAATAGGCACAACAACTTCAATGGTTGATTTTGTGGGAAGTGATATCTATCTAGAATCTTTTTCCTTCCCTGGAATGTTGGTTGCTCATAATGGTATTAAAAATATTGTATCTATAATACACCGACCTCAGCTTATCATTGGATACAAGGAGCATTGTTCATTGGGTATGCAAAAGCTGCTCTTTTAAACCAATACTTTGACAGAGGTATGAAGGATGCTTAATCATGTGCTTTAATGACACAAATCCTGCTAAACAATGAATTGGTTAAAAATACTCTAAATGATTTGGATAAACTTGGTATCTAAGGAGAAGGACCCATATATACTTCAGATTTAAATGCAACAGAAGCGCAACAAGAACCAGTAAAGGATCTTCATTAAAGGCGAAATATTATTTAAAAGCCACTATTATAGAAAATTGGTTTTATTCAAACGAGAAGGTGAAAAGTCAAAAACCAAATGCCTAAATTTAAAACGAAGAATATCTACCACCATAGAGAGATAGGAACGATTTGCCTATTTTGTCCTCATTCACGATTTCATGGGATCCATGCTACATTTTTTTTACCTTTTAATTGGTCACCAGAGAAAAACAAGATGTAACACTGCTCTTTTTCAGAATAGGTGGTTGGCTTTCCAGCGTTTATTAGTTAATGATTTAATAGCTCCCCATTTGTGTCGATCTATTTTCCCATAGATTTATTCTATTTATTGTATTGAAAAATCATTTGTAAAAGGTTGGAGTTTCTGGGAGAGGTAGAAGAAATCAACATTTTACTTTATAGTTTTAGCAGAGAATTAATGAAATGATACAACTCTGATTTATGAGATTCAAGTGGTATGAGAGTGGAAGCTTCTGAAGGTAAGATCACACGCACTGTCAATCATTGGCTGTATCATATCATAGGAGGATTTGTGATAGAGTTCACGGTCGATATGTTAGTTAGCTATAATGAATCAGAGCAATGCTTCTCAAAGGACCACGAGGTAAGTATTTAAGGTCTTTTAATACTTAGATTAAAATTCTCTTGTGTGAAAAGCGGTTTATGCAATTACCTTGATGTTTGGAGCTATGCGAAGTGGAAATTTATTCAGGGATAGAAAGGGAACAAGACCTAAATATGGCCCATTGATTGAGTCCCCTCTGAGTGATGACGAAGAAGCAGCATAAGCTTCTCTGTAGAGAACTGTCCAATTAATAAGGCAAGGATCCCCACGAATACCCCATCCACCCACACCACCTCCTCCACATACACCTTCGACCATACTGCCACCACCTCCACCACCATTCAATATAGTGAATTTAGTAAAATTTCTTGTTTTCAAGGGCTTGGGGAACGAGGACCCAGACCAGTTTTGGTTTGTCACAAAGGCTATGTGGGAAGCTTAGGGCATTACAGATGATTAGATGAAGAAAGTGATGTCAGCTACTGCTTTACAGGAATGTGTGCTAACATGGTACATTAAATACTGCATCGATAACCTGATGGTTGCATTGGCAGACATTCGGACTGTGCTGAATAAGGAATTCAGTAGGCCCAAGTTTGAACTGCAATCGATCATTGGATTCAAGGAGATTATGATGAAGCCTAGCGAGACACCCTGGGAGCTGGATCAGATATTGAAATGAAAGATTCCTGAAGCTAACATTAATCTTATGGATGGGCATCACCGCAAGTGCTTTATGGCTTCGCTCTTGTCCCATCTGAGGGTTTATTTATCACATCAAAAGATTCGGACCCAAGTAGAGGCCCTGGAAATTGCAATGAGTCTACATGAGATGCCAATTCAAGATGTTGCTTTGGGAGTTCAACATATTCACATGGATTTTTGCAGAACCTTTTCCTAGAATTCCAAAGTCTGAAGAAGGATAGAGCAGCTTGACTAGAGGTGTGCAAAGAGGTTTGGGGTTTGATGTGTAAGGTTCAAGGGCATGATAAAGATCATTGCCCTGTCTTCGTGAATTATGTCGCAAGAGGAAGGCTGATGCCTATGATACCAGAAGCTCAAGCAGGGCCAAGTGCAGGGCCCACGTTGTGGTGTGTTATCTTTCAGGTAGGTGGGAAACATGCGACAAATAATTGCCATGAAATTTGTACAGACACTGTAATAACTCTTCTAAAACTTCTTCCAATCAGTAGGTCACAATGAGGAAAATTATCGTAGTTATGAGTTAATGATGGAAAGAAAACCCACATATTGAATGCAGATAGAAGCTTGACCTCTAGATCAAGGCACTAGGGGAGCCGCGAGGAGGATATTAGGAGCACGATGAGGTCGAGGTGGAGAAGGAGCAGTGAGAGGTCGAGGAAAAATTATCTACTACAGTTGTGGAGTTCTGGGACACTTTGCACGAGAATGCATGAACATGACGTGCCTGTCATGCCTATATTGCACTCAGTTTGACCATGCGCCAGAAGACTACCTTGTACTAATAACTAAGATGCACAAAAAGGGGACATAGCCTCAATAACCTACACAGAACCTATAGATGATGAGGGATTAACCCCGCGAAGAGGACCGCAATGTGAATATTGCGCTGCGAAGTGGAATGACAACTAGTGAAGATAAGGGAAGGAAGCCTGAAGAAGGTGAATGGGTTCGCAAATCTCCAGAAAAGGAGGTCGGCTTTGATTTGGAGCATGTGAAGGAAACTTTCATGGAAGTAAAGAAAATATTTGCTGAGGCTTCTACTTTAGGAAGTCAGGATAAGAAATTTGAAGAAATGGACCCATGCATGCTTACTACATTTTTGGATACCTGTATGAAGTTGCTACGTGATAGAAAGGCCGTAAAAGGATTACAAGAGTTGATCAATAAATGTGTTGATAATAGTCTCATGGGACTGTGCATGGTAAGGGAAATAGGTAAGAATAAGGTAAGAACAAGGCATGAGATGAGGCTCACTGCGCAAATAGGAGAGTATGAAATGGACCAAGTTATTCTGGATCTTGGGTCAGATGTGAATGTTTTGCTGAAACAGACATGGGAGAGAATGGGGAGACCTACACTGCAGTGCTCTCCTATTCAATTGAGGGTGGTGAATCAACAAAATATCATCCCCATGGGAATATTGCTGGGAGTGACAGTCGATATTGAAGGCACAAGCGCATTGGCAGATTTCGAAGTAATAGAGATTGTCGATGACAGGAAACCCTAACCCATGCTCCTAGGGATCAATTGGGCTATCGACATGAACATGGTGATCAATTTGAAGAAGCGAGAGATTTCATTTGAAATAAAATTTCTCTGTGTAGTAGTACCATTAGACCCTGCAGAAGGACCACGCCATACTGAACCAGTCCGTGATTACAAAAGTGACAATGATTTGAACCAGATTTATAAGATAATGGTGCAAGATCAAGGTGGGGTGAATCCGACAGTAGTTGGACCTATTTCATGGGACTGCAAGAGATCCTACACATCATATTCAGATGAGGAATTCGAGCACTAGTAGAATAGATTGCACGAAGTGTCTACACTGCAGTGTAACATGATGATGAAATCGCTGCATTTTGTATTGTTAGAGGTAAGAAGTCTACCTTATTATTATGGTTTAACTGACATTGATAAATTTCTGGATGCATTTGAAAGGGAAGTGCTAGAGAAGCACCGTTTCCAAGCCTTGGACTTGGCACTACTCCTGCAATATTTTGGGTTACGAATAAAGAAAAATTTGATGGATGGCGTGAATATAGAAGACTGATGAAGGTGCGGTTTCACTGCCTAAAGGTGCGATTAACAAAGAAATATGATGGGAGGACTGATCCATGAGATCACTTAGCCAAATTGACCGATTCTTATGGAGCAGAACCACAACTATATTGGGTGCATCTGTTCTGTCACACCTTAGATGTAATACCTATGAATTGGTACTTGGAGACATAGCTCTGCCATGGCACGAACGAATGGGATATATTGAAACAAGGATTGTTGATGACATTTGTTAGGGTCCCACCCTAACCCCCTTATTTATGTCATGGGATCACGTCATAGTCAAGAGTCAATAAAGCCCATATTAATAATTGTAAGTGGTTAACCCGCAGTTAATGTCGGGACCACAGTTAGTTGCAAATGGGCGGTAGTATTAGTTAGAGTCAATAAAGCCCATATTAATAATTGTAAGTGGTTAACCCGCAGTTAATGACGGGACCACAGTTAGTTGCAAATGGGCGGTAGTATTAGATAGATATTGCATGTATGAGTCATATATAAAGGATAGAGACTCCCTGCGAGGAGTATTGTGTCTTGTTTTGTAATCGAGCTCTGCTCTATTGGAGGTTGCCCCCTCGAAGAGGCCTGTGAACATTTCTCTCTGGATAATAAAATCATTGCTATTCTGTGCTCTGGGTATATTTTCTTCGCATATTTTGTGTTCTCGGTATCTTTTCTTCGCTATTTCTATGTCTGGGTCTCGCTTTGCAGGTTAAGAAGCATAACAAGTGGTATCAGAGCACTTTCCAGGGCTCGGTGGGATCTCCAAATTTTAGCAAATTTTTTTTTTTTAGGCTAGAGACGTGTTCCGGCGTCTTTAAACCACGGGATCTGTCGTTAAGCGCATAAACCTGCGGATTTGGGGAGGCATGCACGCAGGAAATA
This sequence comes from Pinus tabuliformis, assembly GCA_031772625.1. Classification (NCBI taxonomy): domain Eukaryota; kingdom Viridiplantae; phylum Streptophyta; class Pinopsida; order Pinales; family Pinaceae; genus Pinus; species Pinus tabuliformis. Next base: position 61,523,997 of record CM062805.1, on the reverse strand, counting down.
CAAGAGGTGGTCACGTCTGTTGGACTCCCTTGTAACCCCTGTGGGTACCCCTTCGAGTAGTAGCGCATTAGACAGAACCGCGCACGGACTGTCTTCCACGTACCCTCTGGGTATATAGGAAGCCCCCTAGCTCCCTTGAAACCTCGCCATAGATAAAACTTCAGCCGTCTTGTTGCTACAGTACACTGAGAACAGCACTCGGAGAGATTACTCGCCCGTACGATAGGGTAGTCGGGTTGTACGGCTAAGGGTACGGTCGATCCTCCTTAGTTAGAGCCCTGAAACATTGGGCCGAGTACTACTGTCAGACCCTTATGTATATTGCGATCTGTAGCACCTGACACTCCCCAAGACTATAGTTCCCTTTTCTATTGGGGGATCACACATCATCTATTCCAGTTCAGGAGCGGCAGTTGTTCCACCATTCAGATCTCTTAGATCCACCAGATCGGATATTTCAGATCAGCAGCAGCAGTGTTCCACCATTCAGATATCTCAGATCCATCAGATCGGAGTAGTTGCGAAGGGTTCCTGTACCTGCATATGATTTTCGCAGGACTTTTGGTGGCATTGACATTTTGAGGATTTGGTGACTGCAGTATTGATCAGAAAGGAGTAAAACTCCGTTAGGAGTTTTCCAAAAAAAAAAAAAAAAAAAAAAAAGTCTGAGATCTGCCGGGGTGTTTATTGGTGACCTAGCCCATCAGAATCAGGACGACGAGCTGAGCAAGGTGGTACCATTCAATTCTTAGTAAAAAAATTTCGGCGGTCCCAAATTTTCGTCAGCCGGGTGTATGGTAGAAACTCGCGCTCAAGCAATGGCCGCTGAAAGGATGGACAAACTAGAAGAAGAGGTGCACCTCATCAACTCTACGATGGCACAGATCCAAACTCATCTTAAAGGATTAGAGGGCCTCATAACGGACAAGGGCAAGATGCCAGCCCACGAGGAGGAGTATAAGGGCCATGAAGACCCTGAGGGGGAATCTAGCCACTCTCCTCACATATGGCACACCCACCCACCACCCAATCAGAGACCTCCCAAGTTGGATATGCATAAATTTGACGGGTCTCACACGTCAGCATGGCTAGCACAAATGGAGCAGTATTTTCAATTGAATCATATCGTAGATGAGGGGTCTAAGCTTATGGTGGGCACCATGTACTTGGACAGTGAACGATGGGAATGGAAGGAATGGTATCAACGATGCAATGGACAATTTCGGAATTGGGGCCAATTTACCAAAGCTCTACGAAATCGCTTTGAACAGGAAGACTCTTTCTTGGGGCGTCTGACTAAGCTCCGACAGACGGGTACAGTGGATGAATATATTACCGCTTTTGAAGCCTTAGCCTTCCGCACTAAGGCTCTCACAGATGAATTCTACATGGAATGCTTTATCAGCGGTCTTAAAGAAGCCATCAAAGCTCAGGTTATACTCCACCACCCCCCCACATGGAACGAGGCTTGCCAGGTAGCCCGTAAGGTGGAACGGGCATTAACAGCTCAATCCAGCCGCCTCAACTTTTCCGCTAAAGGTCGTCCCTCACAGGCTCCCAATATGACCCAAACACTTAAGATTCAAAAGGTGTCACCTGCAGAAATGGCCGAAAGAAGGAAGCAAGGACTATGTTACTACTGTGATGAAAAATACTCCCCGGGTCATAAATGCAAAGAGCACAAGTTTTTTCAAATCGATGCCACTGAATACAGCTCCACCGAGGAAGATCCACCACTTGAGGAACCAGAGGCAACCGAAGAAGATAACCAACAGGAGATGGTATCTGATGAACCAATGATTTCGCTGCATGCATTAGCTGGAATCTCTTCACCTCAAACTCTTAAAATCAGGGGTTTTCTTAAACATCGGCCAGTAATAGTTTTGATTGATAGTGGAAGTACCCATAATTTCATCCACCAAAAGATCGCTGAAGCAGCGCATTGTTATGTACGAGCAGTTTCTAACTTCCAAGTCCAGATTGCAGATGGAGGCACAATGAAATGTGAAGGTCGCTGTGAAAATGTCAAAATTCAAATGGGGGATTATCAATTGAAAACCCACATGTTTGCAATACACATGGGGGGCTGCGACATTGTCCTAGGGGCGGAATGGCTCCGCACTCTTGGGCCAATCACAATGGATTTCCAGGAGTTATATATGAGTTTTAAGCAGAACGACTACACACATACCCTCCGTGGGCTACAAGCAGGAGCCCCTTCTATCATAAGCTCGCATCGTATGGAAAAATTGTTAAAAAAGGGCCATCATGGAGTAGTAGCTCAATTTAATGCCATCCAGGTAGTAGATACCATGTCTGCGCCAATTCATCCTGAGATGCAACAAATTTTGAATAAACATCGGACGGTCTTTGACAAACCTCATGAACTTCCACCTTCGCGAGGGGAACATGATCATAGCATCACATTGGTCCCAGGGGCCCAACCCCCAAATGTACGGCCATACAGACATCCGTTCACCCAAAAGAATGAAATAGAAAAAATCATCAAGGAATTGTTGGAAGCAGGTGTCATTCGTCCTAGTATTAGTCCTTACTCATCTCCAGTCGTCATGGTCCTCAAGAAAGATGGGGAGTGGCGGATGTGTCCAGACTTCAGGGCCCTCAATAAGTTAACAGTCAAAGATAAATTTCCCATCCCAGTGGTTGACGATTTGCTGGACGAACTCAATGGGGCTCAATTCTTCACTAAATTGGATCTTCGCTCAGGCTACCACCAAATTCGCATGAAGGAAGTGGACATTCCCAAGACAGCTTTCAGAACTCATGAAGGCCATTATGAGTTCTTGGTCATGCCATTTGGTCTCTGTAATGCCCCCTCCACTTTTCAGAGCCTTATGAATCACCTCCTCAAACCATATCTCAGAAAATTTGTCCTGGTCTTCTTCGATGACATCCTCATCTATAGTGGCACTTGGGCGGCACATCTTAAGCATGTAGATATCCTCTTGCAACTGCTCCGCAAGCATAAATTATTTGTCAAAATGTCTAAGTGTGCGTTTGGCAGGGAAGAAGTTGAGTATTTAGGCCACATTGTGGGCCGTGAAGGTGTCAAGGTTGATCCCAAAAAGATTCAGGCAATGCAAGAATGGCCTCAACCTAAGACCTTGAAAAGCTTGAGAGGATTTTTGGGTCTCACAGGCTATTATCGTAAATTTGTCCGCAACTATGGCCGCATAGCAAAGCCCCTGACGCAACTTCTCAAGAAAAATTCTTTCTTCTGGAACGACGAGGCACAACAGGCATTTACCGCTCTCAAAACCGCTATGTGTTCCACTCCGGTCTTAGCACTACCCGACTTCACCAAAACATTTGTCATCGAATCTGATGCTTCGGGAACAGGTATTGGAGCAGTATTAATGCAGGAAGGGCGACCATTGGCCTTCACCAGCCAACAACTAAGTGGGAAGAACTTGGGCCAATCTACCTATGAGAAGGAAATGATGGCCATCTTACATGCAGTGGAGACCTGGCGACCTTACTTGTTGGGGCGACGTTTCCAAATCCGCACAGATCATCACAGTCTCAAATATTTTTTGGAGCAACGCCTATCTTCCCCCCAACAAAATAAATGGTTAGCCAAAATGCTGGGTTATGATTATGAGATCATTTACAAGAAAGGGAAAGACAACAAGGTAGCAGATGCATTGTCATGCCAATTTGAGGAGGAAAGTACTCTGCTCGCAATATCCCTCCCCATTCCAGACTGGATTGAAGAGGCTCGCAGGGAATGGTTTTCGCATCCTGAGCTCTCCCAACTCATTTCTCAATTACAGGCAGATCCTAATTCCAGCAAGGGCTACTCATGGCAGAATGATATTCTTCGCTACAAGGACAGAGTCGTCATATCACCAACCTCCACCCTCAAAAGTCGCATTTTGGCAGAATTGCACTCCTCCCCCATTGCAGGACATTCGGGCTTTCAGAAGACATACGCTCGCACCAGACGATCATTTTTTTGGACTGGCATGAAACAGGACATCCTTACTTTTGTAGCAGAATGTGACGTCTGTCAACGCCACAAGGGGGAAACAGTCAACACACCAGGCACATTACAACCATTGCCCATTCCGGCATCAATTTGGATGGAGGTCTCCATGGATTTCATTACAGGTCTTCCAAAGTCGGGGAACAAATCAGTCATCATGGTGGTCGTAGACCGACTATCGAAGTATGCTCATTTCTGCGCTCTACCCCAACCATTCACACCTACTTTGGTTGCTCAAACTTTCATGGATCAAATCTTCAAATTGCACGGCATGCCCACTTCGATTGTGTCCGACCGTGACCCAATCTTCACCAGTAATTTTTGGCAGGAGCTCTTCAGAATACAAGGCACTCAACTCAAACTCAGTACCTCATATCATCCACAAACAGATGGTCAAACCGAAGCAGTCAACAAATGTCTAGAAACCTACCTTAGGTGTTTCACTTCAGAAAAACAACACCTTTGGGCACAGTGGCTACCTCTGGCGGAATGGTGGTACAACACCAACTATCATGCCACCACCAAAATGACTCCCTATGAAGCAGTCTATGGACAACTTCCGCCGTCCCCTACTTCTTACCTAACGGGGTGCTCCAAAGTACAAGCAGTGGATCAACTCTTACAACACCGTGCAACCATGTTGGCACACTTGCGCGAGAATCTTCATCAAGCTCAGAACCGTATGAAGCAACAGGCTGACCAACATCGCTCAGAGCGCCAATTTCAAGAAGGGGATCAGGTCTTCTTGAAGCTGCAACCATATAAGCAGACCTCACTCAAAGACAAGGGCTGTCAAAAGCTCTCTCCAAAATTCTACGGACCATATCAAGTACTTCAGCGCATTGGAGAAGTGGCTTACAAGCTGGCTTTGCCACCTACAGCAAAAATCCATCCAGTTTTCCATGTATCGTGCCTCAAGAAAGTGATTGGGAACAATTGCCGAATTCAAACCAGTCTACCCGAATTGGATGAAGAAGGATCAATATGGCTTCAACCTGAACAGGTTCTAGACACACGAGACAAGCACCTGCGTGGCCGCGTGATTAAGGAGGTCCTAGTCAAATGGAAAGACACCTCGCCGGAAGATGCAACTTGGGAACCAGCTGCTATTCTTCAGCAGTTTCCGCAGCTTCAGCCTTGAGGACAAGGCTAGTCTTAAGGGGGAGGGCATGTTAGGGTCCCACCCTAACCCCCTTATTTATGTCATGGGATCACGTCATAGTCAAGAGTCAATAAAGCCCATATTAATAATTGTAAGTGGTTAACCCGCAGTTAATGTCGGGACCACAGTTAGTTGCAAATGGGTGGTAGTATTAGTTAGAGTCAATAAAGCCCATATTAATAATTGTAAGTGGTTAACCCGCAGTTAATGACGGGACCACAGTTAGTTGCAAATGGGCGGTAGTATTAGATAGATATTGCATGTATGAGTCATATATAAAGGATAGAGACTCCCTGCGAGGAGTATTGTGTCTTGTTTTGTAATCGAGCTCTGCTCTATTGGAGGTTGCCCCCTCGAAGAGGCCTGTGAACATTTCTCTCTGGATAATAAAATCATTGCTATCTGTGCTCTGGGTATATTTTCTTCGCATATTTTGTGTTCTCGGTATCTTTTCTTCGCTATTTCTATGTCTGGGTCTTGCTTTGCAGGTTAAGAAGCATAACAACATTTAGCTTTGAAGATGGATTTAAGTGCATTGATGAAGTGCTACAAGAGGTCAAGGTAGTGATCTTTAGAATACTGCAGGATCCCTTGGATTTAATTCAACTAGATTGGAGTGCTACAATGTGATTGCCAAAGAGGAAGAAAAGGATCCAAGGAACATCACTATCCCAGAGATAGAAGGTCACCGCAAAGTTGATAGGCTGCATATAGAGAATCCAGATATCGTTGTGCCACTAAGAACAATACAAGAGAACATTGGGACCAAGGCAGAGCCAAATTTTGTGAAGATAGGGGACTACTGCAATGATGCTATGCTGGATAAGGTCGTTGAATTGCTACGTGAGTACCAGGATTTGTTCCCTACAAAGTTTTCAGATTTGAAAGGAATTATAGGCTATTTAGGAGTGATGAGGATAACGTTGAAACCAAACGTGAAGCTTGTGAAGCAGAGGCCATATCATCTTAATATTAAATATAAGGAAAGGGTGCATTTGGAGTTGGATAAAATGTTACCAACAGGAATCATTGAACTAGTGGAGGATTCCAACTAGGTAAGTCCTATGGTAGTCCAGGAAAATAAGTAGAAGGATGAAACAAGGAGAGTGTAGATCTTAGGAAGCTTAATGAAGATTGCGTGCATGATCCTTTTCCGACTCCATTGATCGATGAAGTGTTGGATAATGTAGAAGGACAGGAAGCATATTCATTCATTGATAGGTTCTTAGGGTACCATCAAATCAAGATCACGCCGGAATATAGGAATAAGATGAACTTCGCGACTGAATGGGGATGCTTTCAGTATACTATAATGCCTTTTGGACTGAAGAATGCGCCAATGATCTTTCCACGCATAGTCATTGCATCATTCAAGGACTTCATTCACAATTTCTTGAAGGTATAGTTTGACAATTGGATGGTGTTTGGGCTAGTGAAGAGCCATGTAGCTAGTCTACGCTTGATGCTGGATACATGCCAAAGGTATCAGATCACACTAAACTTGAATAAATGTTTGTTCTGTGTTCCCTTTGGAATCTTGCTGGGTCATGTAGAATGCAAACAAGGATTAATGGCAGATGCAGTTAAGAACATGGTTATAATCAATTTGGAGGAGCCAAGAAGTGTCAAATAGCTACGCATAACACTTGGGAATATTGGTTATTACCAAAATTTCATCAAGAGTTATACCCAGATTACCGCGCCAATGGAAAAAATGTTGAAGAAGGATGCTACATTCTGTTGGAAATAAGAATGTCAACGAAGCTTGGATGTGTTGAAAGACAAGATGGTCACCGCAACGGTCCTAGTCTTCCTGGATTGGAAGAAGGAATTTCATGTGCATGTGGATGTGTCATGTATTGCGCTTGGAGTAGTACTGACAAAGGCCGATGAGGGAGAGTTGGATCACCCTATCATGTTTGCAAGAAGGAAGATATCTAAGGCTCAAACGAACTATTCAACGATAGAGCACGATGGTTTGGCTATAATGTACGCGCTCCAGAAGTTCATAGACTACTTGCTAGGTAGACACTTTAATATGTATACAAACCATTCTGCATTAAAGTACCTAGTCAACAAGCCTGTGTTAGGTGAGAAATATGTAGGTGGATGTTGTTGTTTCGGGACAATTGAATGTAGGACCAGATCATCTGTCACACATTGAAACAGGTGAGGAGAAGACTAATTTGGAGGAAGGAATGCCTGATGCACAACTCTTTGTGGTGCGTGTTGCAGATAATAATTTTGCAGACATCATATGTTTTCTAACTACCGCAACAACTCTAGAAGCGTACACCAGCCAAAAAAAGAAGGAATTGGTGGTGCACGTGGCAGATTTTTATCTTACTGTAGGTCACTTGTATAAGATGGGAGTGGATGAAATATTACGCTGGTATGTGCTTGAGTTTGAACAAAACAAAATCCTCACTGAAGCTCATGGACGAGCCACAGGAGGCCATTATGTAGGAAAAGAAACAACGCAAGAATATTTTACACGTTCGGTTGTGGTGGCCGACACTGCATAAGGATTCCAAAGCTTATTGTAGGGCATACGATGCATGTCAAGGATAGGTAGGCCATCACAAAGGGATGAGCTACCTTTGAATCCGCAAGTTTCGTTGCAGCCATTTGAAAAATGGGCAATTGATTTTGTAGGACCGATTCAGCCTCTAGGACTGAGTATTTAATGAGATGGGTAGAGGAGCATCCTGTAAAGGATTGCACTGGGGCAAAAATAGAAAATTTCCTATTTGAAAATGTGTTGACTAGGTTTCCTTTGCCAAAGATTTTGATGAGTGATCATGGTACACATTTCCTTAATGAAATGATCAGCGCGCTAATGGAGGAATTCCAAGTTTTCATCAAAATAGCATGCAATATCACCCTCAGGATAATGGGATGGTGGAATTGTTTAAAAAAAATATTGGAGAATGCACTTAAAAAGATTTGCAATGTGTAGAGAAATGATTGGGATGTGCATGTACCAACGATGTTATGCGTTTATCGAACTACTTGTAAAAATTTGTCTGGATAGACACATTTTTTACTAGTCTATGGTGTAGAAGTTGTAATTCCAATGGAGTGCATTGTGCCTAGACTACACATAACAGTGTTCACAGGAATGGCAGATGACAGGGCCTTAGAAGAAAGGCTCACACAGCTGACAGAGCTGGAGGAAGATAGATTCTTGGCTAGATTCCATCAACAAGTTTAGAAAGAGCGTGAAAAGGTATGGCATGATTGGCACATCAAACTAGACACCTTCAAGGTAAGCGATTTGGTTTTATTATATGACAGGAGGTTTGAAAAATTTTGAGGAAAATTTTAGATGCATTATTTGGGGCCATACATGATCAAGGAGATTACTGATGGTGGAGCAGTTCAGCTAGTGAAATTAAATGGAGATCCATTTCCAAGGAAGGTAAATGGCAGTCAATTGAAGCCATACACCAGGGATCCATCCAAATGACTATATGATGGAAGCACAATCTTAGCACTCCAGGCAGCTGAAAGGAGGAGTTGAACTATAAACTACACTACCTTGGTTGTAGAGTTGCGTGACTAAGGGACTACGTGGGATGGAAGAATGTCGCAACATTAGCAAAAGCGTGAAGGGAGTTGCACTATAGGAGGAGAGACCATGCAAGGCAGCCAAAAAATGATCGTTGTTGTTGCTGTTCATGATTTGATAGTGAGAAAATGGCTAAGAGGAGCAGGGGGTGGCATTTAAGGTTGAATTTAAGAGTGAGGTCTTTGAAAATATGCCACCAATCTAGCATTTATGAGTGGATTTTGGGGGCAACAGTTAGATTTGAATTCGAATTTGGCTATAAATTACAGATGGCTACCCAATGAAAAACACTTTACATTTCAAGAGTTTATGTGTCGTGCTATCAGTTGTGCATGAACCCTGCATTTTTTGAGGATATGGTGGCTAGTTCAGTTTTTGACAAGTTACCTAAAGAAACCGAGGAGCTCCTTTATAGCCTCATGTCTGCACCCATATAAACCACAAGCGCGAAAGGTGCTATTGCCTCTGAGGGAGCTTCCCCTAAGGTCATAACTATCGAGTTGCCTGCAGCAGTGCCAAAATCGCCAAGGTCACCTAGTCCGGAACAAGAGGTTCCCAAGACAAAAAAAGGATAAACATAAGAAGATGTAGCTGGTGCACAAGTCACCAAGGAAACATTAGAGGAAGGAACAACCAACCGCGCTAGAAAAGGGAAAATTGGTCAACCTAGAGGGCGATGAGGGCACATAGGACATTGATATCGAGGGAGTCGACCCCATTTTCAAGCTGCCAGAATACCTCCCTCTGTGTCAGGGCAAGGTGAAGGTCCCAAAGGACCGAGATGAGGGAAATTTTCTCCTTAATACAACCTTGCTACCAGAAAACATAACATTTGAAGGTACGCGCTCGGTGCGAGTCTCACATTTGAAGTTAGAGGATTGGGACTTGGGGGACACTGAGCAGTTCCCCCACCTGGCTACTGATAATTTCATGCAGGGAGTGTTCTACAAGGATTCAGGTGTCACTTCTTTGGAGCCAATGAAGTGGATTCATGGGGTGGAAAAGGCAAGATTGTAGAATTTGTTGTGGGTGCCACATTACCACGCGTGCCCATAAGTTTGATTGTTGTTAAACAGTTGTTGTGCCTAGTGCACAACAAGTGCATGTGGTTGGGAGAGCCAATCCTTATAATTGACATGTTGATCCATAGGATCACCTTACTACCACATTCAAGGTGAATCTGACCAAGGCATTTGGCAGAAATATGAGTGAGTGCGACCTCGCCGAAAGAATGAAGGACAAGTTTAAACTTGTCAAGTAGCCACGTGGATATTCAATTTCGAGTATTATGGACCCCATAATGAAGGTGGCCACCCAGATCTTGGCTGGAAAGGTGATGAGGATGTGTCATGTAGATGAGGTGCCAACACCTGTGGTTTCACTGGTGGCCTAGTGCATAGAGGGCATATAATTCAACTGGGAGTGCTACCTATGTAGTGAGTTCCTTGCGAACTACAAGGAGGTACTGGACCATAGAAAAACGTTCCACTACTCATGGTTGTTACTTTTGATTGTGTTGGTCAGATGGGAATTGCCAGAGGACAACCAATTTCCTTCGATCACAACAGATCTTCCAGAAGCAACGAAGTTTGCTTTGCTATGGGCCACAAAGGATGATGACAGGGTCCGAAAGAGTAAAGTAGTTTGGGTGCTAATGGAGTCGAGCACCCGCGCAGCCATCAACTGTAAGCCACGGATGTCACCAACTATCTTTGAGCAATTGTCAAGATACGTGGAGTTCAAAGCAGACTTCCACTATATCTCCGTTCGGGCGCGAAAGGACCCAGAACAAAAGTGGTATGATTTACCATACCTAGCGATGGACGAGTCCATCACATCGGTCCTCGAGCATTGGCCAACAGATTGGTGCACACCGTCAGACTTGTCTATCAGGTCTAGTAAGTCTGCGGGAAAGTTGAAGAAGGAAGAGGCCTAGTCGAAGATTCAGTAGCTGGTTGAAAAGAGAAAGAAGGAGACTGAGGAGAAGGCATATGCAGAATCAGAGCACGCTACCAAGGAACAAGAGGAAGAGTGTGACTCTGACAAAAGTCGAAGATCTCTTTCACCATATACCGAGGAAGAGGAGAAATTAGAGCAAGGTGGTGGAGACCAAGAAAACACTCCCTTCTGATTGAAGTGGAATAGGGAGCAGGAGATGAATGAGCGAACCACAAAAGTGGTATAAGAAGGATGTAGAACCATTCTTGAACTGGGCATCCTAGAAGAGGCATCGTTGGAGGCCAATATTTGGAAGTTGGCTGCATGTGTGAACAATTTTAGGATCGAGATGGCCAAGGTTAAGTTTGAGATTAACCTAAATATTATAGATCTTGAGTTGAGGGCACAACGTTCAACTCAACCAGAGGTTAGAGAATAGCGCAAGGTAGCTGTGAAAGATGGAGTCGCTAAAATAAATGTCGCAGTGGGAGAATGCACTGTGCTCTTTTAGCAATCAATGGAGGGCCTCACGAGTCTACAGGAAGATCCCAACCTAAAGAGGCTAAATACTGAGGCAAGGGAATTGCAGCAACAGTATGACGAAACTAGAGCGAGGATGTGCACCGTCACTATCACACAGAGATTGGAAAAGTTGCAGGAGGCAAAGCAACTAAAATAGTTTTTGGAAGAAGCGCAGTGAAAAGAACCACTCCTCAAGGCTAGACTAGGGCCTTGGATGGATGAAGCCTATGGGATCTCTACCACCATTAGGGAGAAGTTGGCGAACCTGTAGATAACACAATACAAGATCCAGGTAGATAGTGCAGGACCAGCAACAGAGTAGCGGATGGAGCAGGTCAAGCAGACAGCTACGCAGTGCACAACTGAAGTTGCAGTGATGCAAGTGGATTTCGGAGGTCTTCCTAGTAAGATCTCTACACCAGCAGAGTGACTCGAGGGTGAGTCACGATATTTGTGTTGGGGGCCTGTTGGGACAAGGTCCCATAAGATCAAGTTTTGAGGCTAAAAGCACAAGTTTTGGGGCAAAAGCCCAATTTTTGGGGCTGAAAGCCCAAGTTTTTGTATCTAAAGTGTAAAGTCTCTGAAATTTGTGTTTGTGGAGTGCGTAGATGTAAAGTTTCATAAATGGTTTTACCCTTATATTTATGTAAGTTGTGTTGTCTTTAGAAGATCTACCCATGGTCGGCGGACCATGGGATTGTATAAAAAGGAGAGTCTTAGAAGAGTCTAAGTTATTTTAGTCATTGATGAAAACGAATGTAATGGTTCATTAGAAGAAAGAGTGAGGAGTCTTAGAGTAGAAGAGAGCCTCTGCAGTTGTGTGCGTAGAGGCCTACAGTAGAGTTTGCAACTGTGTGCACAGACCCCTATACGTGAGTACACATGGTAGTTTGAGTCTCTAAGAAGATTTGAATCATTAATAAAGAAGATTACTCTGAAAATACTTGTGTTTGATCTATTTACTTCTGTTATGAATGAATCTGATTATGTTATGACAAATACCGGGTTTATGATTTAATGATATATTGATGCACAAATCTGTATGTTTTACATTGTTATATGAACACAAGTAATAATATATGCTTATGTGAAGAATATCTTAATGGATGCTAAAGATATCATACACTTAAATCGATCTGGGTAATAACAGACTTAGGAGTAATTACAGAGGCACATAAGTGGTTGATTCGCCTATTTAGGGTCCGTGAAAGACAGTCGTAGACCTTTGCAAAGGTCTAGAAGTTGGCAAGAGGAAGCTATATTGATAATCCTTGAGGGCTTATCGATCTGCGTGAAGGAAGATAAAGGGTACAAAATGACATCATAACCATCTCTGCGTGCAAAAAATTCTTTCCAGCATCGCCCCATACTACTTTTGGTCAAACTTCAGTCTGTGCTCCATGGATTGATGTTGAAAGGGCCAATAGTATTGGGATTTACTTGGCTAACTTAATGTTGAACCTGGGTCAGGGTCCACTAAGCCAACACTACTTCACATTCTAACTTCTCATTATGCTTTTCCTTTTCTATGAGTTGATGCTTCAATGTATCTATGGCTACTTTGTTTTCTTCCAAGAAAATTTTGAGTTGAGTAATTTCTTCAAAAAAAAAATTCCCCCCCTAAAGCATCAACAAATTTATCATTAGACCCGTTAGCATTTATCTCAAAATCCATGAGTAATTTAAAATCTTGATCTAATTCTCCCTCTTCAGTATTTGACAAGCCATCATTATCTTCATAAGTATAATAACTTCTTTAATTGTCAAACTATCTCCTATTACCTTTTGTAGTGTCCTTCCCTTTGTCATGGTTGTCTTTATGAGGACATTTAGCTGCATAATGACCAACTCTACCACAAGAAAAGAAATCGCAGGGAATCTTACCTCTGAACCTTTTGGTGCCTAGTTGAAGTTTATTTACAAAGTTCACCTCATATTCTTCTTATATATATCATGATTCCTTGTGTTCTTCCTTTTATTTTGCTTCTGCAGATGCTTTAAATGCATCTTCTCTGACTTCTAAGGGACCTCCTTTCCTCATTTCAAAATAAGTCAGGATCCCATGAAGTTGAACAATAGTAAGAGTCTGCATATCCTACTTTTCTTCAATGACAGAAACTTTTGACTTGAATTTAGGGGTTAGAGATCCTAACATTTTCTCTACTAAAGTGCTATCCTTTATTTCTTCACCCAGATTTTTCATGCAATTTACAATCTCATCTATATGTAGAAAGGAACTAGCAATAATTTCATCATTATGTATTCTAAGAGTTTCATATTGAAGTTAGAGAGTTTGGAGTTGAGCACTTTTTACCTTGGTATCACCTTCATAGCTTTGAATGATTCTGACCCATATTTCTTTTTTTGTGTTTAACTTCATAACTTTGACAAATTATGATTCTATCAAACTTCCCAATAATAAATTTACAACTTTGGCATTGGTTTCATACGTCTTCTTTTCTATTGCACATGTGGGAGCTATAGCTAGATATTGGTAACCTCCTTCCACAATTGCCCAAACATCTACTCCAAGGGACTAAAGATAGGATATGGTTCTTGTCTTCCAATATATTCAATTATTTATGTTGAAGTGTGGTGATCTAATAGATTTCGTTTAATATTGATTTCTCATCTTGGGAGATCTTCCTTCAAGCGATCAATCCTCTTTTGAAGGACCTACCCTGCTACCAATTGTTAGGAAAGATACTAAGGGGGGGGGGGGGGGGGGGGGGGGTTGAATATGTCATTTGAAAACTCACAATAATAATTTTATTTTCTGAAATATGTATGTGAATTTACTGAACCCAACTCATGTATGTACGTGACTTTTGTAAAAAAACTAGCGTATGCTTAGTAAACTTGTAAAACAACTAATTCTTTATTTGTTAAAATTAAACCAGAATGTAAGAGATTTATCAGGAATTTGGTAAGAAGTAAGGAGGAGGAGTAACAATAGAATAAAGTATCACACATAAGAAACACACATTAACACTAGGATTTAAGGTGGAAACCCAATCTCCGAGAAAACCACCGTTGTTGTCGTCTCAGTATTCAAACTTACTAATATCAAAAAATTCTTACATTCTTGTACTAGTGCAGACTCATGCCAGTATGCAGGCACCACTTGCTGAAAGCTACAACCTTCACTCATTCTCTAGCTCCTACTGGAAGGGATCTCCAACCCCCTGATACGATTACTAGCTATTACTTGAAGGAAGCTTCGACTTCCTCACCGAAGGATCCAACCCTCAGCAACATTTGTGGACCACGTTTCGTAAATTATCACATTGGATACACTTTCTTTAATACATCACAACTTGTAGATCAACTAAAGCAAACAACAACTTAATTCAAACAGAAAGGTGAGATCATCGTAACCAGAACATAGAACTGAACTCAGAATACTGCATCAACACATAGAATCAACTGCAACCCTGATCATTCATATGAAAACACACTACTTCAATTAAGGAAACCCATGTGTATACGCGCTTTTCTATAGAGCATATTGCATACAGATCTCAATATACTAAAAACTTGTAATTCGAAATCAGACACATAGTTGACTAGAGTTATTCTGAACTATTATGTTAGCTTACATGACCCACATACAGTTACAACACCAATAATATTTTTAACCAATGAACATGTAACCAAATTCAACTTCATCATTCAATCATTTCTACTTCAGACATTATCTCAATCCAGATCAACATGAGGACATCATTAACAGACAACAGAGATACAACAACAATAATCAGGTTGATCTGTCATTTATGAACAAAAACCCTTCCTTTATGTATGTGACTTTGAAGAAACGAACCCACATGTATACACAACTTGACCGAGACCAACCTGTGTATAGATCTGCAAATTTTGACCTAAAATTGCGTAGCTCTTTAGAACTTCAAAAATACACAGATCATAATATTAAGAGATAAAAACATGCATCAATACTTAGATCTAGTCAATCCATGAGAAGATCATACAATGGAAAGTCATTTCATGTGTCATGATCTTGATGCATCATTGTATTCATCGGTGCATAATTATTTCAGATCTATTTGTCAACTATGGCCCTTACAATGAAAATATACTTCATATTGAAGTATTCATCAAAAAAAATTCACATGCACACTTAGCACTTTGATCTTCATCTCCTTATATATATGTTATATCCTTATCCAATACCACGGGTTAAAACTACACTAGTGTTGGTGATAATCTTGGATAGGATCAAGTAACCACTACTATGTTCAATATTATGGGCTAATACCATGATAAGGACCCTTCGTATTCTTAAAATAGTGCACCATCATGTACGTGACTTTTCTTCTTTGTACCTGCGTGTATACGCAACTTGGCCTTGGTGAACCCACGTATAGATTTCAAATATTCACCTTTATCAAACTTCTGATTCTGATATATAAACCTTTGTCCCATCATTATGTTATTATGTTCCATCACTATGTCACCTCTGAACTAACCTACGGATTCATCTAGATACCATATACTTGTTCTATTACAAGTGCGTTTCCATCAAGGACAACACATGCATCATAATGCCAACACAAATGTGACAAGGAATATTTATCAAACAATGATTTAATAATTATTCCTAGAGAAAATTAACTAAATAATGATTTATTGAATTATTCTAATGGGGTTTTTTATTTTAATCATAAAATAATTTAACAAAAATACTTAATTATTTCCCATGGTGAAAGAGATTTTGATATGGTAAAATTAATCCTAAATAGTGTATTTTGATCCACGTAGTTAGAAATGGCTAGGTGATCATTTTTTGGTGATAACAATGCAAGCAAGGAAATTGTGTGATTATTGAGATTAAGTTCAGGCAATGGGTTGGTACAAGTTTAGTACAACAAGTTGTAAGGATAGATTGTGATAATTAGAGTACAATATTTTTGGCCAAAGAACCAAGCTTATCATTCTCAAATAAAAAATATTGATGTTTAGTATCACTTTGTGAGAGATATGATTGAATAGAAGAAGGTGCTACTGGAAAATGTGGACATATTGAATGATGTTGCAGATTCATTAAAAATATCTATGAGCATTGAGATGTTCTCTTGGCATAGAGAATCAATGGGCATTATTTCCTTGGATTATTGATCATGCACTCATGTGAACCCTTGTAAACAAAACAAGTGCAAGAATTCTCGGTATGTGTTATATTCACTGAATGACTACTCCCAAATGTTTTATATCATGTTGGCTACAATAGGGGGGTTATAAAGTGGGAGAAGTCCCCCCTACTTAGAGGGTTTGTAGGGAGGATAAATAACCCCTACATGGGGGTTCATGGAAAAGAAGCTATAAAAACGATTGGGCAAATTTTTTCATTTGTCTAAACAAGTAAGTACACTCCTTAAACCATCCTCCCAACACTCATTTCAAGATTTTGAAGTTTGTTTGATATTTAAATTTTCAAACCCTAGGTTGTCTAAAAACCCTCCCTACTTACCATATCCCTTATTCCCATATTTCGTTGTCATATCCCTAAATATCACCCCTATTACCTATTTCCTATGTCAAATACACCTATCCCCTATACCCTAATCCCCCAAACAAAATCCCTACACCTATCCCCTACACCCTAATCCCCCAAACAAAATCATTAAACCCTTATTTACTAAATAGTCCCTACCAAAAATACCCTACTTCTCACTCTTACATCATACATATCTCATCCTACATCACACAAACTCCTCTCCCCTTCCCCTATCGCTATTCACCATAACTCACTTCTTGATAACCTTGTTTAGGATTTCTACAGCTTCAAATTCAAAAAACATGGATAAAGAGGATATAGATTATGAGGAGGAAAACAGTGGTAGTGAAAGCATGGGAGATGAACCTTAGCATCAGAGAAAACACAATAAGTGAGGCAGAATTATCAGAGAGGAACCATCAAATATCAGAGAGTTACAGGCTTCTCATATGACTATCTCTTGTTTCAGGCATCTAGGGTGTTAAGAGTTTTGTGAGAAGATACAAAGATTTCAACATGATCCTGAGCTGACCAAGATTTTTGTAGCCTATCCCCGTGATAACAAGGTAACTCTTGCTGGGGTGACATTTACAGTTTACTCCTCCATCATTTTTTATGCTACAAGGATTCTGAATGTGGGGGAAAAATGGTATAAAGCACAACATTTGGATGAGAACTATTATGAGCCATACATCAAAAATACAGGTACATGAATGAAAATAAGAGGACCTTTCCTTTCAAGTTCCTTCATGAAAAGTATGCCCCTATGGTGAGGATCATTATGAAGTATTTTACATGTGAGAGCAAATTTTCCAGATTGTACACCTATCATATTAGGCCTATTATGCACTTCACAAGAGTGAAAATGATGAACATCCTGTCGTACGTCTGAGATAGTAGTAGGCCAGCTACCAATGCCAGAGCATCTAAAATAATTGTTTTTTGGGGGTTTTTGGTTTTAGTTTTGGAAGACCAATGAATGAAGACAGATGTAGAATTGAAATACTTAATCCTTTGGGTTATATTAATACTTCAGCAAAGGGCTGCTATAAAGTATTACATAGTGATATAGATCAAAAATAGTGGTGAGTAGAAGACAACAAAAAATATGATTATCACATTTTCTAGACTATAAAACAGAACAATCATAAGTTGGAAAACCTTTTAAACTACGTTCCAAAGGTTCAAGGCAGTACACTTAAGTTTACAAAAGATGCTGATCATTTATTGATTAGAGGGGATTAGCTAAATAGACAATTCATTAATCCATTCTCTTAATAGATGATCACTTGAGGAGCTTATAGGAATGAATTGGGACACAAATTGTTCCTACATAGATATCTCTATAAGTCTTAAGCATATGAAGAATAACATAATGATTGAAAACCAGAAAAACTTATAGGATAACACAAAACTGTGTAAAACCAAATTCATAATCCTCTGCTTTGTATTAAGGCTCCAAAAAGACTGAGTACATCAAGTTTCTGCAAAAGCTTCCTTCAAAGGTGGCTTCCAGGGTCAAAGTAATATTAACAGTCAAGACTTTACAAGAAATGAACTATGAATATTTAACTCCAAACTCATAACATCTCAAGAAGAGAGTTATTTATACAATAATGAAACTAAAAATATCCTAAAACTGAATGACATTTATTCTAAGAAAGGAAAATATCTTCATGCAAGAAGATAGGGGCAGCTATTGAACTGCTTCTTGCTATCCTTTTTATTCAAGTTGTGTTGGCTTTGTTTCTCTGATATTTTTCCCTTTAAGCTGCTTCGTGTTGAGATTGCAACAAGATGATGGAGCTTAGTGAAAAGAGTCGCCTTCACTAAGTGGGCTCGCAGACAAATTATGGCGCAAGTTCTATTTTTGGATCCTAGCAGGGATGATCACAACAGGAATGACCACACTAGGGATGATCACAGTAGGAGTGACCACAACAGGAGTGATCATAGTAGGAGTGACCACAGCAGGAGTGATCAAAGTCTATTTTTGGACTGGCTGTCCAAAATAGAAAAGTCAAATATTATTGTCTCATACTAATATTTGGACTATAAACTTGATCTTATTCTCTTGGAGCACTTCAGTTTGAGCTACAGATGTGGCCCATGCAGCTGTCAGAAGGAAGTATGATTTTATTATGAGTCAGTTGAGTTGTTGCATGCATGACTTCAGTTAGAACTCAATCAGTTGAGTTTGGTGGAGTTGATTGTGGAGTTGATGGAGTTGTGTTCAGTTTGACTTGGTTAAACTAGTTGTAGTTAGTCTAACTACAAATAGACTAGTGATGAGTTGTTAAAATAATTATTAAATCATAATACAACTATAGAATACATCAGTTAACTCAGTTGCATGTCAGTGCGTGTTCAGTTCAGCAGGGACGGGTGTTAGAGAATTAGATTGCTATCAGTTGTGACTATAGTTGTGCATCAGATCTTGCACAATCAAGGGATTGAGTATTCCAATGAGTTTGCTCATGTATTTTCCCAGTATTATAGCCTCTGCTCACGTCTAAAACAGTGTGAGTGATTCTTTGGAGGTGAAATACGAGTTTGGTAAACCATTCTCATTCATTCTTGAGCAAATATTGAGCAATGGAGGCAGGCAAGCAGTGGAATAGATTTGGAGATCAGATCTTAGTTGTATTGTGTGTAACAGGTAAAGATGGTACTGGATTTCTTGTGATAAGCATTGTGCATTGTAATGTTACATGGTCTCAATCATTAATATACAGATGGTTGGGGTTTTTAGCGAGATGCTTTCCCCAGGTTACATACTGTGTTAATGTGTGAATGCTCTTGATGTTTTATTGTTATTGATGCTACTATATTGATGATCAATGTAGAGGAGCTTATGTATTGTGTATGTATTCCACAATAGTACATGATCAGGATAATCTCCATTGAATATGTGTTAAATTATTCAAAATTTCTACATGGTATCGGAGCTGTTGATCATCAGATCTACTATTCAGGAAGTGTTTACATTCTATTTCTCTAGGCAGAGTCTGTAATCGGGCCAGGTAGCCTCTGGATTCATCCTTCCTTTGGAAGGTGAAATATCTGGTGAATGCCCATACAGTCAATTTCTGTACGAGAAATATTGTGTTCTCACGAATCTTAGATCTGAGGCGGTTGAGTTGGAGCGGGTGGAAATCGAATTTGCAACAGTGTTGTTGAAATGTCTTTCAACGGATTGCAAATGTTATTCCAAAGCAAGAGTGACCTGGCGATCAAGGATAAACTCAAAAACAATAAAGGTGAGAATGGATCTTCATCAAAGGTATCTGATGAAGAGAATTGTGCTTTGGCTGCCAAAGCAAAGAAAGGGAAGAGCAAGAAAGCTTCTCAGTCTAGTGTGAAAGGCAAGAAGCAGGATATGTCCAAGGTGAAGTGTTTTCACTGTCACCAGCACGGACACTATGCCACTAATTGTTCGCAGAAGAAGAAAAACATGCAGGCTGCTGGATCTTCAGCAGGAGAGGCTCTAGCCTCACAGTTTGAGCTTGATTTTTCATTGATCGTATGCTTGGTTTCAAGTGTGATGGGATCAGTGTGGTTCTTGGACAGTGGTGCATCTTTTCACATGACGGGAGATAGAGATCTGTTCTCTGATCTAGAGGACAAAGATCTTGGAGTGCACATCAAGATGGGCGATGATGGTAGATACAGTGCGACCGGTATCAGTACCATTTCCTTTGAGAGGGAGTCTGGTAAACCCTTCGTATTGAAGGAAGTCATGCATGTTCCAGGATTGAAGAAGAATCTTATCTTAATGGCGATGTTAGAAGACAAGGGGTATGATGTTGTTTTTAGCGAGGGAAAGGCCTTCCTGCGCAGCAAGACAACTGGTGAGACCCGGAAGATAAGGGTTCGAGTAAGGAACCTTTATCAGTTGCATGTAGATGGATGCGCAGTAATGGCGGGCAAGGTAGAAGGATTGGTGAGCTGGGATGATGGCGAGTTGTGGCACAGGAGATTGGGTCACCTTCACCATGGAGCCTTGAAGATACTGTAGCAGATCACTACAAGGCTTCCTAAAGGCACACTTGCATAATCAGATCAGTGCAAGGGGTGTACTTTAGGGAAGTTCGTGAAAGCCACCTTTCACGAGAAGGATAGTCACGCCACGACGATCCTTGAGAGAATTCACATAGACGTGTGTGGACCTTTCTCAGTTGCTTCGATAGTAAAACACAGGTATTATGTGATTTTTGTTGATGATTTCTCTGGTAAGTGCTGGATCTTCTTCATGCAGAAGAAGAGCGAGACATATTCAAATTTCTGTGAATTCAAAGCACTGGTCGAGAAGGATTCGAGGAAGAAGGTGAAGGCTCTTAGGAGCAATAATGGTGGTGAATACATCTCGGACGAGTTCAAGGATTTCTGCAAGGCAGAAGGGATTCGTAGAGATCTCATAGCTCCCCATAACCCACAGCAAAACGGGGTAGCTAAGCGGAAGAACAGAACGATTTTTGGTGTTGCACGGGCAATGTTGCATGATCAGGGCCTACCCCTTCACTTGTTGGTGGAAGCATGCAATACAACAGTTTATATGCAGAACCATTGTCCTCATAGGATACTTGGCATGAGTACACCCGAGGAGGCTTATTCTGGTAAGAAGCCTGATCTTTCTCATTTGAGGATTTTTGGTGCTAACATTTACATGCATGTGACGAAGGATGCCAGGAAGAAGTTGGAGCCGATCGCAGAGGTTGGGATATTTTTGGCGTACACTGATATGCCCCACAACTATCGTGTGTATTTTCCAGACAGTGGTAAAACTGTCGTGCGACGGGATATAGAATTTCAGGAGGAGAAAGCCATGAAGTGTTCACTTGAGAGGGAGCTATACTTGCATGTAGATGAGGAGCTATTAGTTCCTAAGGATGAGCTTCAAGACGTGGATCAGCCATAGGACGAGGTTCATGGAGTGGAAGAGACCACTCATGCAGCGCCAACCATCAGGGAGAAAAAGCGCTTGACAGAAGCTGAGAGACTGGCTCAAGATGCAAAGAAAGTTGTATGACCACCTACAGCCCAACAAAGGCAGAGACAGTCACCTGATCGGTACACTAGATACATGGCTCTTATCAACAAGTGTGTTGTGACTGAGCCATCCTCTTTCGAGGAAGCTGTGGAGGATCCCGCATGGGTAGATGCCATGGTGGAAGAGTATGATTATATTTTCAGAACCAGTGCATGGGAGATTGTTCCTAGACTGGAAGGGAAATCAGTGGTGGGTTCGAGATGGATCTACAAAGTTAAGCAGGCAGCTGACGGGAGTGTGGAGAAGTACAAGGCAAGATTTGTTGCCCGAGGCTTTTCACAGATAGAGGGGATCGATTATGAGGATACCTTTGCACCTGTCGCAAGGTATTCTTCCATACAGACAATTCTTACTCTCTCAGCGCAGGTGGGATGGCACATTCATCAGATGGATGTGAAGATTGTGTTCCTCAATGGAGTCATTGAGGAGGAGGTGTACATTGAGAAACCTGAAGGCTTTGAGGTCTTCAGCAGTGAGTCGCATGTGTGCAGGCTCAAGAGAGCGTTGTATGGGTTGAAGCAAGCACCACGTGCTTGGTACACTTGGATAGACAACTATTTCATAGGACTTGGATTCTCCAAGAGCGAGGCGGATCCTAACGTATACCAGATTGTGGTGGAGGGTAAGTTGCTTATCATTGTACTATATGTTGATGATTTGATTCTAACGGGTGATGAGCTGTTGATACTGTCATGCAAGAAGGATCTTGCTACAGAGTTTGAGATGAAGGACTTGGGCCTCCTTCACTATTTCCTAGGATTGGAAATATGGCAGCGCAGTGGTGGACTATTTGTTTCTCATGGCAAGTATGCTCGGGAGATACTAGAGAAGTTTAACATGCATGGCTGCAAGCCTGTTGATACTCCTCTTCCTAGAGGTTGGAGGAAGGAGGATGCCACTTCGGGAGAAGAAGTGGATGCCATTGTTTATCGATAGTTGGTCGGGTCGCTGATGTATTTGGTCAATACACAACCTGATATATGCTATGCAGTTAACCAGCTTTCACAAGCTATGGTTAATCCTACCAAGCTCTTCTGGAAGGCGAGCAAGCATGTATTGCGTTATTTGAGAGGCACATTGGGATATGGTTTGTGGTACAGACAGGAGGATGAGGTGAAGCTATGTGGCTTCACGGATGAAGATTGGGCAGGGAGCCCAACGGACAGAAAGAGCACATCAGGAGGGGTCTTCAGTATTGTATCTACAACAGTTTCTTGGTATAATAGGAAGCAAAGATCCATGGCACTCAGTTCAACGGATGCCAAGTATATGGCATCAAGTTTGGCTGCATGCGAGGCTATATGGATGAGGAAGATCCTAGTTGGTTGGTTCGGTTCTCATTTGGATCCTACTGTGATTTACTGTGATAACCAGAGTTGCATTAAAATCTTGGCTAATCCCATATTTCATGATAGATCTAATCATATTGATATCAGGTACCATCATATCAGAGATTGTGTGCAGCGGAGGATCATGTTGCTTTCATACATTCCAACGGAGGATCAGGATGCTGATATTCTGACAAAGGCTCTCACCAGGAGCAAATTCGAGTACCACCGAGGCAGGATAGGGGTTGCTGATAATCCATATCTTGTCGAGAGGGAATGTTGAGATTGCAACAAGATGATGGAGCTTAGTGAAAAGAGTTGCCTTCACTAAGTGGGCCCACAAACAAATTATGGCGCAAGTTCTATTTTTGAATCCCAGCAGGGATGATCACAACAGGAGTGACCACATCAGGTATGATCACAGTAGGAGTGACCACAATAGGAGTGATCATAGTAGGAGTGACCACAACAGGAGTGATCACAGTAGGAGTGATCAAAGTCTAGTTTTAGACTGGCTGTCCAAAATAGAAAAGTCAAATATTATTGTCTCATAATAATATTTGGACTATAAAATTGATCTTATTCTCTTGGAGCACTTCAGTTTGAGCTACAGATGTGGCCCATGCAGCTGTCAGAAGGAAGTACACTTTCTTATGAGTCAGTTGAGTTGTTGCATGCATGACTTCAGTTAGAACTCAATCAGTTGAGTTTGGTGGAGTTGATTGTGGAGTTGATGGAGTTGTGTTCAGTTTGACTTAGTTAAACTAGTTGTAGTTAGTCTAACTGCAAATAGACTAATGATGAGTTGTTAAACTAATTATTAACTCATAATACAACTATAGAATACATCAGTTAACTCAGTTTCATGTCAGTGCATGTTCAGTTCAGCAGGGACAGGTGTTAGAGAATCAGATTGCTATCAATTGTGACTATAGTTGTGCATCAGATCTTGCACAATCAAGGGATTGAGTATGCCAATGAGTTTGCTCATGTATTTGCCTAGTATTATAGCCTCTGCTCACGTCTAACACAGTGTGAGTGATTCTTTGGAGGTGAAATACGAGTTTGGTAAACCATTCTCATTCATTCTTGAGCAAGTATTGAGTAGTGGAGGCAGGCAAGCAGTGGAATAGATTTGGAGATCAGATCTTAGCTGTATTGTGTGTAACAGGTGGAGCTGGTACTGGATTGCTTGTGATAAGCACTGTACTTTGTAATGTTACATGGTCTCAATCATTAATATACAGATAGTTGGGTTTTTTAGCGAGATACTTTCCCTGGGTTACATACTGTGTTAATATGTGAATGCTCTTGATGTTTTATTGTTATTGATGCTGCTATATTGATGATCAACGTAGAGGAGCTTATGTATTGTGTATGTATTCCGCAATAGTACATGATCAGGATAATCTCCATTGAATATGTGTTAAATTATTCAAAATTTCTACACTTTGTTGTTTGAATCCTTTGCACTGGTTGATTCCCTCTGTTTGATCTTTCATCTAATACTCTTTAAACTTTGTAAATCTCCTTTAACCCTGTTGAGTAAAATTTACTGTTTCTTTTTACCTTTACTTTGAAATCTAGGTTTTTACTGTGTTTTTCAACAGTAAATTGCTTTGGATTTTATGTTATAGGGTGAATCGATTTCATATGGTATTCATATTTATCTTCAAACTGTATGTAGGCTTTTTGTTTATAAGCCTAGAACTGGAGTTTTCACCTGCAAAACACAGAAATCATTAAGAAAAACAAGGTGACAAGAGGTCTTTAATGGCTTTATATGAGCTTGAAAGGCTATTGGAAGGAGTCCATAGTGTATCGGAAGGTAAAATGATGGTTTAATTAGTCACAGAGGCTTGTGCAGGCTTCACTGTGAAAACAGGCGAAAATAGAGCAAAATGGTGATTTTGGTGTTTAAACGGAAAAACAATTTTTTTTTAAATTATGGTGCAAAAATGAACAATAACCATTTTGTTGTTATGCAGGAGGCGGTTTTGATTCACTTCGCATTGCGTTAAAGGCGTGGGCGGTTTTAGGAGAGGGTCACCTGAAATAAATTGAGC
Organism: Pinus tabuliformis; assembly: GCA_031772625.1. Taxonomy (NCBI): domain Eukaryota; kingdom Viridiplantae; phylum Streptophyta; class Pinopsida; order Pinales; family Pinaceae; genus Pinus; species Pinus tabuliformis. Next base: position 61,498,839 of record CM062805.1, on the reverse strand, counting down.
CTAACACATAGCAATGAACAACAGTGGAATATTGCTTTTCGGGTGGGTAACGCTCGTACAAAGAGCTAACCCAAAATCACCGAGGGTTGTTGGATCTGAATGCATTGGATCGGACAGTGGTGGAGTGAAGAAGGAGTGCGGAGGGTATGAATGATTAAAAATGGCAGAAATGGCTGTATTATGGCTTAAAAACCCAGATTAGTGGTGTAATAGAGGTTTAAAGTTAATTCTTCATTTAAATCGTAAAAATTATTTAACACATAAAACCCTCGCAAAACACATTTGGCGGATTTGAAATTTCATGGACTCAGGCGGATAGATGGCATCGGGTCCAGGTTTATATCACATATTGCAATCGCGGTTTAGCAGAGGGTAATGCTTAGTGGGACTTACGATGAGGGTGGATTCAAAATGATATTGAGGTATGATATATATTGTGTTGGGTTTGTCGTGCATTCGCAATCAGAAATCGCATCGGCAGATGGTAATGTTATAGCTGGGACTTTGTGATGGAGGCGGATGCAATATGGTGATAGATTATGATGTATATAGCGCCAGGTCCGGACCCATTGTTGATCGCATATCGCAATCGAAGGATAGTGCATTCATATGAAAGGCTTGTGATGCGATAATATTGTGATGCGATATGAAATACATAGTTTTTTAATAAAACTAAATGGTTTCGGGGTATTTTAATAAAGAAATTAATATATACGGGAAAAGGAAAATTTAAGGGTTTAATACTATAGTCAGTGCTAACATGGAATATGAGTGGAAAAAGGGTAAATGTATGCGGAAAAGGGAAATTCACTAAGTATTATTCTTTTTAATGGTTTATTTGGTTTTCATATGTGCATCAATACTTAGGGAAAACATATTTTTGTGGGTTTTTCATGTAAAAAGGGATTTTACATGGGATTTTACTTTTCCTAGGCAAAAATGGTTTTGACCTTGGCAAAAGGGGTTTTTATGGAAAATGAATGAATTTGAATGTATGAAGGTAGGAATGGGGAATTAGCGAATATAGGGATGAATGGAGATGAATGGGAAGTTAATTAATTGACATTATAGTCCTTCATTTGCCTTGTGTAATTGCCTCATGGACTTCGAAACATATGGTAAAACATGATAATGTACCTTTGTCCAACGAACTATCAAGCATTCTGCCTTCTTCTACTTACCCTTTGCTTATCCTATCATTTTTTCTTCACATCATGGGTGCATTTAAGCTAGAAAACCCTTTTCCTTTCTTTTTATTTTACAAAAGAAAACTATCTAAATATACACATATAACCTCCAACGGCTCATATTAAACTGATGAGCACCTTATTATTCTCTACCTAACTACTGATCTGCCAAGATTAAACAGTTTGGCCAGATCTTTATTCTCTAACTATATGTGGTTTATTGGGGCTTGACCCAAGTTCGGAAGTGTTTTAGCCAAACAAATCCTTCACTACTGGCTCTTTCGGAAACAATTCGTGGAGCGCAGGCCAAATTCTCACCCGAGGTAGTATGGGAGGGTGCTGGAACCAAGTTTCCACACCCTAGGTATGTCTTGATGAGGTTTGGAGGGGTCATGAACTGATTTGTGTACTCGTGCTTCTTCTGCATAGTTGTCTAGCCTTCGCGTAGCTCAGCAATGGGGAACTTCCTAGATTCCTTATTATTATTGTGGTTATTATAGATCTGATCTAATTCCTGGGGTCTTAATCAAGCATTCAATAGTTATCACCAGTTCATGCAACCATAAATCTTAAAGATATGAATACAATCATAACATAAGAACAAGCATTCAGATCTATAACCAGATGCACAAGAATTCAGAAACACTTATCTTATATTAATCTTCAGTTCATTACAATCCAATTCCGCCCTACCCACTCAGCTGCAGGGGTCCGCACACACAACTGCGGACTCTACCAGGCCTCTACACACACATCTGCAGAGCCTACTCTAACTACTAGCAAATACGACTCAGACTTACAGACTCAGAGCAATCTCGCCTTTAAAAACCAATAATATTTTTGATCTAACCATATTCCTCCCTTCTAGCCTTAGAGCCTCACTCTATTTATACATTCCCATGGTCCATAGACCATGGGTAGGCCGACATATTCTATATGATCTTTACATTATTTTCAAGCGGACAACCCTTTGATTTGACTCATTACACTTCACAGTCCGCACACTTCGCGGAAATTTTACAATATCAATACCCAAAATTGTGGGATTTAAGCCCCAAAGCCATTACGCAGGGGATCCGTTGCCCAATAGGCCCCCAGCAAAATCATCGTGACTCGTCCGGAGTCACTTGTCAACGCAACGAGATGCGCTACCAAGGCGTCGTGGTCCACCATCCCTGCGAGTGATGCACTACATTTTGTTGCTCCCTCCTTGCCTCTTGAAAGACTTCTTCAAGCTCCTACTCCATTGCCCCTACTAATTCGCTCAACCGATGATGCTCATTCTAAACTTCTTGGTTAACACAACGCAACCCTCATAGGATTTTAGCTCTAGCTGAGATGTCAAAGGTGGGACTTCTTTGTGCCAGAGCAGCAAGTTTCCGATCTCTGGTCCAGTATACTCACTGTCTGCTAAAGCTTGCGTTGCATTTTTTCAAGAGAGATGTTGTTTTCCACGAGGTCCCAATATTTAAGGTGCTTCAGAGACGAACTGTTAACCGTAATTCGTCATTTGTCTCAAGATTCACCATCTTTCCCTTATCTTTCATGGATCGCCTACCAAATCGTGGTTATGCAGCGGCATCCGGACCAGTCCTGCTACTTGTCTGATAATTTATAGTACATATCCTATCGTCAGTGTTGAGCTCGGCATAGCATCCTTGGCCATCGACATTACACTATCCAAAAGGTCTTGCGTCTCTTTTGGCAATGTTGAGAACATCGTGCTTACTCCCACATTGTCGAAGTTCAATGGTTCCATACCTATTGGACGACACAATAGCTTAATTCTCCAGATACACAGTTTGTTTAGTGGAGGCCCCATTGGGATTTATAGGCCTGCTGAAATTCAAATTTATCCATTGCCTCCTTTTCTGGCTCATTAATGATAGATTTACAGTAGATCGTTTCGCATCTGGCTCGTACTTTGTAACTTAATTGCCTGCCACCGATTCCTATTTTCTATAATTCAGACATCTTGTCATGAACAGTAACAACAACAGTCACTTCCGTGTTTATCCATGCAGCAGCACAACCCCTTCTGCGCAACTGCGACCCTTGTGCCATACCGATCCGACGCGTTCCGCTGTTGTCACACAGCTCCCTAACAGACTATTTTATTGTCCCATTCTCTCTTTCAACTGTATGGAGCGGTGAGACTATGCTTCGGTTGGTTAGTTAGGTAGCCGGCCCCCCCGTGTAGGGCTTCAGGTGACTGCCATTTACTTTTCCTATCAAGGGATCTCCATTAATCTTTCCGAGCTAGACCACACATTCATCTGTGACCTCTTTGACTACATATGGTCCAAACCAGTGCATTTGAAGATTTCCAGGGAATTTCTCGAACTTGCTGCCATACAACAATACTAAATCGTTTACTTTGAACGTGCACAACTTTATATGGTGATCGTGCCAAGCTTTCTCACGCTGTTTCTATACCTGCTGATGGAATCCTGCCAGAAAATATTATTCCTTTAGTTCTTCTAGTTGTGCGAGCCTCTCTTCCAAGGCTTCATAGTCTGTCATGCCAGTCATCACTACTATCCACAAACTGGGTACAATGTATTCCACTGGCATGACAGCTTTCGTGTCGTAGACTAACCTAAACAGTGTCTGCCTCGTCAATTTCTTGCTTGTGGTTCTGTATGCCCATAGCACGACAGGTATACATAAATCCCAATCGGTTCACTGCACATTACATACTTTGGTCAATGCAGTCTCCAAAATCTTATTGAATGCTTCTATGGTCTCGTTCGCTTGCAGATGGTACAGTGTGCTTTGCTGATGATACACCTGGAATTCCTTAGTAAGTGTGCTGATAGTGTCATTTAGGAAGTGTGTTCCGCAGTCACTCATTAAAATTTTCAAGCATCCAAACCATGTCAACACGTTGTCAAATGAAAATTTCATAGTTGTAGTGGCCATGCAGTCCTTAACCGGCTATGCTTCCGCCCATCTAGTTAAATAATCTTTTGTTGTGATGGTGTAGCATGCACCAGTCTTCCCTTGAGGTGTGATAGGCCCCACGAAGTCAATCACCCATTTTTTGAATGGCTGTAGCATCATATGTGGATTGAGTGGCATCTCATCCCTTCACAATGGTTTCCCAGTCTTTTGACAAACATCACAGGCCCGATAGTACACTTTCGAGTCTTGATGTAGGGTTGGCCACCATAGTCCGGCATGAAGAATATTTTGTGCTATCGCCCATCCTGCATAATTTCCTCCTGCAGCCCCCCCATGTGATTCTATGAGGATCTGTCCTTGTTCAAATTCAGGTACATATCTTCGTAATATTTCGTCGTTTCCCATTTTGTAGAGGTGCCCCACAATAACAGTAAAATCCGTTGCACGTACCACCAATAATTTCGTCTGCTAAACTAAATATCCTCGCAGCGCAGTCCCTGTGGTTAAGAAGTGGATTATATCCTTGAAGTGGTTTTCCGTGATGCACACTGCATAAAGTTGTGCATCAGGTAGTCCTTCCTCCAAATTCATTGGCTCCTCACCATTCTCAATTCGCGACAGGTGATCCTGTCCTGCGTTTAGGAATCTCGGCTTTACGATGACCTCGAAGTCATATTCTTGAAATAGTAACAACCATCTACAAATGTGCCCCCCCAACACAGACTTGTTCACCAGGTATTTTAACGCAGAATGATCCGTATACATCTTGAAGTGTCCCCTGAGTAGATAGTGGCGGTATTTCTGGAGCTCTTCGACCATTGCCAATCCCTCATGCTCAGTAGTACAGTAGTTATTTTTGGCTTTGGACAATCGTCGACTTGCGAATGTGATCGAGTTATCAATGCCTTCCTCTCCTTCCTATGTGATTGCAGCGCCCAGCGCGATACACAATGCGTCTACATGTACATGAAATTTAATGTCCCATTTTGGGAAAACCAAAATAGGGGTAGATGCCATATTTTCCTTAAGAATCACCAGGCTTTTCTTACAATCATCATTCCAAAAATATGTAGCATCCTTTTTCAAAAATAGTTCCATTGGTGCCGTGATTTGTGCATAGCCCTTAATAAACTTTCGATAGTAGCCAGTGTGCCCCAACATGGTGCGGATTTGTTTGACACTTTGCGGTGCTTGTAGATTGAGTATGACAATGATCTTCGCAGGGTCCACCATCAGGCATTATCTGTAGACCACATGACTGAGAAAATTTCCAAAGGGGATGAGGAAGGTGCACTTCTTAAGATTTAGTGCAATCTGGTGTCATCGGCAAGTATCCATCATCAACCGTAAGCTTGCTACATGTTTCTTGACTAGCCCAAATACAGTCCAATTGTCAAAATAAACCTCCAAAAATTTATGGATAAATTCCTTGAATGGGGACTCTAATATGCGCGAAAATATCGTTGGCGTGTTCTTCAACCCAAAGGGCATAGCAGTGTACTGAAAAGATCCCCATTCGGTCGCAAAGGTCATCCTGCTTCTATCTTCTTGTGTGATCTTGATCTGATGGTACCTTGAGAACCCATCCATGAATGAGTATGCTTCCTGTCTGCCAACATTCTCTAGGACTTCATCTGTGAATGGTGTCGGGAATGGGTCGTGAACACAGGCATCATTCAGTTTGTGGAGGTCCACGCAGATTCAAATTTTTCCCTTCTATTTTTTCTCCTATACTATCATACGGCTCACCCAGTCAGACTCTTCCACTGGTTCAATAGTTCTTGCTGCAAGCATTTTGTCCAATTATTCTCAGAACTTTTCATTATACTTTGGATTCAAAGGGTAAGGATGCTGCTTAACTAGTTTTGTGTCCAGTTTCAGAATTATCTTCATCATTCCTAGGTCGCTAAGGATCCCTTTTAACTCTGTGATTTTGGTTGGGAATAAGTCTTGATATTCGTGAAGTAACTGAACGACCTTATCCACCATGGCATCATCCCAATATTCCCCCAACGTTGGGTACTTCGGTTCCTCATCTGTACCAATGTTTACCTCTTTCATTTTCAGTGGCGTAGTGATGTCGGGGTGCTCAAACTTTGCGACTTCCTTCAGTTTTTGGAATATTAATATTTTGGGGGTCATCATCCTCATCCTCCACTTGGACATTGTAACATTCTAATGCCTGGCATAACTGATGTGGCCATATGGATTGAATGATTTCTCATGGTTCCTACAGTATTTTGAAAATGGCAGCTTTCACAACTTGCAGCACATCATCAACAGTGTCCGCCCATTGATATTCAAATAAGAATGTTAACAAAAATACCTCGTGCACAATATCCCATCCACCCATACCACGCCGGAGTTCTGTCTCAGTATACCAGTTTCTTGGGATGACATCCAAGGTATGATAAAATAAGTGTACCCATTCAAGCTAGGGCTATTCGCCATAGGCTTTGGTCCATTTTGTGAGGTGCATGCATGGGTCGTTGCGACCATCGTACTTCTTGGTTATTCCCAGTTCCAGCATCCCAAACCTTAGCTGCATCATCCTTCTACAATTGCAACAATTTTCAAAATTTCTTTCATGTGTTCCCCACCAATGCATAGGTGTTGCACGCAGCACCCACTTTAATGCATCGAACCTTTGGTGCTTTGGTACTGCACTCATGAACTTGTTCAAGAATTCATCCACTGCTGTCAGTCCATCATATGTCGGTAGATCTCGCGCCTGGGTTGTTATGCAACGCAGTGACCTAACCTAGTCATCATATTGCAATTCAACATTGTGACTATGTTCAACCGATTATGCCAGCGTTCTTCTTCCTCATCTGAATTTGAGGTGCAGGAATCTACTCGCTCCCATGATATTCTTCCCTCTGTAGTTGGATTCAACCACTCTTGATCTTGCGCAGTTATCTTGTAGATACAATCCAAGTCCTCATCACTTCCCTCGTTGTGTACGGGTTCAGTGTAGCGCGTTCCTTGTGGCTGGATCTAGCAGAATGACTACACGTAGGGACTTTTTCTCAAATATCATTTTCCGCTTCTTTAGGTTGATGACTCCATTCATACCTGTAGCCCAGTCTATTCCTAGCAATGCGGGGTATGGATTACTATCCTTAACAATTTCTATTACCTCAAAGTCCGTTTGCATGCTTACACCTTCAATGTCTATTGCTACCCCTTACAACCTTCCCATGGGTCAGATCTTTTGTTGGTTGGCCATCTGCAATTGAATAGGAGACCATCGTAGCGTGGGCCTGCCCATGCGTTCCCACGTCTATTTTTTTAACACATTCACATCTGAACCTTAGTCCAGGATGCCCTAATCTATCTCATACTCCCAAATTTGCGTCGCCAACCACATTTCCTGCCCAGTGCGCAAAGCATGCTTTCCATGTTTCCAGACCACACGCGGATCACCCAAACCTATGCACCTAGTGATCAGTTCTTGTAATCCCTTAACTACCTTACTATCGTGTACTAGCTTCATGCATGTCTCTAAAAAGGTAGTAAGCATAGAAAGATACATTCTCAACTCTGGTTGATCCTTACTACCTGAAGTAGAGGCCTCCGCGAAGCTCTTCTTAGCTTCCATAAATGTCTCCTTTGTGCATTCCAAGTCAAACTTAGGTTGCTTTGTAGGGGCCTTACGAACCCATGTTTATTCCTTGGGTTGTTTCCCCTTATCTTCCCCTGTGGATGCACCACTTCTGAGCATCATGTTTACATTGGGATCTTCCTCGCACGATTTGGACCTCATCATTTGTATATTCTGAGTCGGCGTAGGATGTGCTACCCTTTTCTTGCGTATATGTGGTATCAGCGTGGGACAATCTATCAATTCATGATCAAACTTCTCACAGTACGAACACGATATTCTAGTTGGGTTGGTATAGTCGCCAGTGTAGTGCCTTGGTCCTCCATAGTTATAACAGATTAGCTTTCTGCGGCCCCTTCCTGGCCCCATTCCCCTTCGTCCTTGACCTCGCCCTTGAATTCCAGCATGCACCATCCCCACTATTGGATCAAGGCCTTGCGTCTTCGTTTGCATCCTGTAGGCAGGTTTCCTATCCATTAACAATTCATAAATTTGACATTTTTTCTCATCATGGCCTACTGACCTACAAAAATTGCAAAAGAGCTGCTGGGGGGTCTGTGTAAACTTCTGCAACAGATGATAGTTATCCATTGTGTGCTTTCCTCTCACCTGGCAGATCATGCACCAGAGTGTGGGTGCCACACTTGGCCCTGCCTGTGCCTCTGGTCTTAACGACATTGGTCCCCTCCCTGCCAAATAGTTCATGAATACCAGACAATGATCCTTATTGTGGCCCTGGCCTCTACATTTTATGGACCACACCTCTTCACGTGCTTCTAGCCGATGCGCCCTATTCTGTTTCAAACTCTGCATCTCCAAGCATAGGTTTTGTAGTTGCGTATGAATTTGTTGGACTCCCAACCTAGGATCCTATATCGGAGTTTCATGCAACCTCATCGTTGTTTCCAATGCTTTTGTCTGGGTTGAAAGCTTCTACTGTGATAGTGTCATCCTCAGATGTGGTGTCAAAGACACCACAAACCATGCATAGTGTTTCGCATATGTCAGTTTCATGTTAACCTCACGGATCATGCTTTTCAATCTCTAATCCAGATCCCAGGGGGTTTCGCCTAGAAGCATTGCAATCTCCTTGAATTTGATGATCAACTGTGTCTCCAATTTCAGCCAGCTAAATTCTTTGGTTAATGCAATCTGCATTTTCGCTATCCCGACATCCGAATGATCATTCGAGTGCTTGATATACCAAGTTAGTGCATAATCCTGTAGTGCACTTACCAAGGTGGCCTTCTTAATGTTATCATCCATAAATATGTACACTTCCCACACTGCTCTTACTATGAACCAAAACTGATCGGATCTTCACTTCCTACTCCTTTGAATACAGGCAACTTGATCGTGCTCGCCATGCTAAACTGCTGGTTTGGTGGAGGTGGTGTCGGCGAAGATGGGGGTGATGGAGGTGATGCAAGTGGTGGTGTTAGCAGAGATGATAGATATGGAATGCATTTCCTTATCCAACTGCGCACACTCCTTGGAGATGCCCAAGTGCGCTCTTCCTCACCCACTCACGGATGTGAAATTAAAGGACTATTTCCTAACCCTCTGATACCTTTGTAGGCCCTTTCGCTCTACATCGTTCCACTCATTAATGGATTCACATCACCCATTTTTCACACAATAGCATCTTAATCCAGGTACTCAATGATTTTATGTACTTACCTCACAGTCCCTTGAGAAAACATCTTTCCACTACGTTGTAGCTGACAGTCATGTCTATCACAAATTCAGTGATAAACCCTCCTATTATCTAATCCAGCCAATGATCTACGACCCGTGCGATCTTATCTTCATATTCCTCTAGCCTGCACACCAACTTTGGAGTCCACACTATGGGTTGATCAAGCTTGCACCTTCCCTAGCTATCTGCTAGCCTTGCGATCCAATCATATAGCTCTTAAGAGAAAGACACGAAGAAGATCTCATGAATTTCCATAAATACGTAGCGATCCAACCACCTCTTCTCAGATATCTGTGGGGTTTTGTTTTCCTGAACCATTAACTCGTGAAGCTTCTGATCCAACCAATCTTCAATCTCTTTCTAGTGTTCCAACATCAGACATTCCTTAGGTATATCCTGGTCCCGGCAACGGCACCAATTTTTGGCTTATTGGGGCCTGACCCAGGTTTGGAAGTGTTTTAGCCAAACAAATCCCACACTACCGGCCCTTTCGGCAATAATCCGTGGAGTGTGGACTGAAGTCTCACCCGAGGTAGTATGGGAGGTTGCTGCAACCAAGTTTCCACACCATAGGGATGTCTTGATGAGGTTTGGAGGGGTCATGAATCGATCTGCGTACTCACGCTGCTTCTACGCAGCTGTCTGGCCTTTGCGTAGCTCAGTGACGAGCACTTCCTAGATTCCTTATTATTATTGTGGTTATTAAAGATCTAATCTACTTCTTGGGATCTTAATCAAGCATTCAATATTTATCACCAGTGCGCGCAACCATAAATCTTAAAGATATGCATACAATCATAACATAAGAACAAGCATTCAGATCTATAACCAGATGCACAAGAATTCAAAATCACTTATCTTATATTAATCTTCAGTTCAGTACAATCCAATTCTGGCCTACACACTCAGCTGCAGGGGTCTGTGCACACAGCTACGGACTCTACCAGGCCTCTGCGCACACAGCTATAGATCCTACTCTATCTACTACCAAGCATGACTCAGACTTACAGACTGAGAGCAATCTCACCTTTACAAACCCATAATATTTTTGATCTAACCATAGTCCTCCCTTCTACCCTTAGAGCCTCGCTTTATTTATACATTCCCATGGTCCGCGGACCATGGGCAGGCTGACATATTCTATATAGTCTTTACATTATTTTCGGGTGGACAACCCTTTGACTTCACTCATTACACTTCGCGCTCTGCGCACTTTGCGAAACTTTTACAATATCAATACCCAAAATTTTGGGCTTTAAGCCCCAAAGCCATTATGTGGGGGACTGCTGCCCAACACTATAACATCAAATTTAAAGCATGAAGCAGTCAAGATTAAACTATTTGACTCTCATGGGTTGTGGCATTTAAAGCAAGTTTCACAGAACCATTATTTTGTAGAAACAGAGTAGCAGCATTTAGACTTGCTCACTTTCAGAGTTTATTTGTTTTCTTTTCTTTCTAACCTAACATTTTGCTTTTGCCTTGATTTTTTAGAGCATGTAAACTAAAATTTTATTTGATATGGACATTATCATCAAGATATTTTCTTTTACTAACATTTTATTCACTATTGTTATGTCCATATCCTAACTTAATATTTTTTCAAAAAAAAATTATGTATTTTTTGACTAATTTATTCTATCTTATCAAAACCAAAAAATGCTACAACATTGGCTCCAACTGGGGACTGATTTCTCCTGTAGAATGGAGAGAACCTGCAGATCCATGTGCCTTCTCCTTAGGCTATGGAGTCCTTGCTATAAGAAAATCACACTGACATCTTGAAAATTAAAAGAAAATTGGAGTATTTACAATGAAAACTATTTCAACTTCTTAGTAGTGAATGTAGTGTTTGAGAAACCTTCCATTTACAGGATAAGTGGAATATAGCTCCTCAAGATTCTGCAGCACAAAAGTGTTTTTACCCTTCACTTTAGCAATTCCTAAAGATCCAAACCATAGGTTGTCAAATTTTTCATGATTTCTTTCTCTTCTCTCCTCGCATCCCATCTTAGAACTAGATCACCTTCCTTAAAGTCCCTTTCCTTGGCTCTTCTGTCAAACAAGGTCTTCATCTTATTATGATATTTGATCAATTTGTATTGAACTTCATCTTTGTTTTCATTAAGCTCAATAATCTGGCTTATTCTTCTTGAAAAATCATCAGGTTCATCTGTTGAATCGTGCAAGAATTTTAATATAGGGAAGGCCAAATTGGTAGGGAAAACTGCATCTTTCCCATACACTAACTGAAATGGAGATTTACCAGTTGATCTCTTTGGAGTAATTCTGTTTTCCCATATTGCATAAATCAGATGTGAATCCCAACTCTTCTTATGATCAACTAGAGTCTTTTTGATTACCTTTACCAGGCTTTTGTTGGATGATTCTGCAAGGCCATCACCTTGAGGGTAGTATGGAGTTGAATGATGTAACAAAATATGATATTTCTGGAAAAAGTAAATAATTTTAACACTAGAAAAAGTTGTTGCATTGTCTGTGACAATTTCAGTTGGGCAACCAAATCTAGATAAGATATTCTCCCGAATAAACTTAATTATTACTGCATCAGTAGCATTTCTGACTAGAATTGATTCCACCCATTTAGTAATGTAATTTGTTGCAGTGAGGATCCATATATGCTGATTACTTGAAGTGGGGTGAATTTCTCCAACAAAATCTAATCCCCATTGAGAAAATGGTGCTAAAACTATTGATGGAACAAGTGGAAGAGCTGCTAATTTTTGTTTACCAGCAAACATTTGACATGGAACACAACCTATGACCTTTGCCCCTATTTGTAAGAACAATGTAGGCCAATAAAATCCTCCCCTCAGAATCTTGTATGTTGTTGCTCTCCAAGCATAGTGTCCCCCATAAAATCCTCTATGAAACTGATCAATGATTCCTTTAGTTTCTGATTCTATTAAACGTAATAAAAAAATATTCAATGTATCTCTCCAGTATAAATTAGCATTTATAATGCAGTACTTGACTGATTTTAACTTAAGGGTTTTACGTTGGGTTTTGGAGAACGATGCTGGACACGCAAAATGAATCAAGAAATTTACAGTATCTTGATACTAGTTTGATAACAAGAAATTTTCATCAATGTGTATAGGATTGATCTACTCTAAAGGTAGTGGTTCTTGTGGATTCTCCCCTTTAGAATGAAGGGAAGGTTCTTGTGGATTCTCCCCTTTTGCAAGGACATAAGGTTCTTGTGTATTCTTCCCTTGCATTTCTAAAATAGAATTGATTCGAAGTACTTTGCAGTTGGATTCAGCTAGAAGCGTAGCTAATCCTTGACCTTTTACTAGCTTGGTTGTCTTAATAGTTAGATCAAACTCCAGAATTTGAGTGATCCATCTACCTCTTTTCCCATCAGTGTCTCGCTGGGTTAAGAAAATTTTCATAGCACTATTAGGGACATAAGCAGTAATAGGCGAATGTAAGACATACATCCTGAATGACTTCAGGGCTTGAATAAGGGCATAGGCTTTCTTCTCAATGATTTCATACTTAAGCTCAACATCTCTCATAACCTTGCTGAAAAAGGCTATGGGTTTGTCATGGGAATCTTCATTTTTCTATAAAAGAATAGCAACAAGGGTTGTTTCAGAGGCAAAAGATAAAATACTAAATGGCTTAGCATAATCAAGGTTGGCTAAGGTGGGAGCTTCAGAGATTGCCCTTTTTATTTGTTCAAATATACATGCCTAGAAGAGGGAGTCCATTTGTCCTTTCCAACCATGTGAGTTATGTCTTTTACAATCTTTGCATAATTTGGAATAAACCTCATTAGAAAATTGATCTTGCCTAGAAAATCTTGAATCTCCTTCTTGTTTCTAGGTAAGGTCAACGATTCAATGGAAGATACTCATTTGGGATCAATTACTACTCCCTTCTTTGAAATTATATGGCCCAACAGTTTTGCTTCTTTGAGAGAAAACAAGGACTTCTTAGGGTTTAATGATATTCCAAATTTTCTACACCTGCCAAAAACGTTCATCAAGTGCTTTAGATGTTTCTGATCAGATTTAGAAAAAACAGTTATGTCATCAAGATAAATAACCACAAATTGATTAACCTAACCCGTAAAATCTATGTCCATAGCTCTTTGAAATATTGCTCTAGCATTGGTTAAGACAAATGGTATTCTAGCGTAGATGAATGTACCCCAGGGTGTAGTAAAGGTTTTCTTTTCTCTGTCTGTCGTATCAACATTCACTTGATTGTAACTTGAAAAACCATCATGCATAGAAAGTCTTTGTGTTCCTGAAACCATTTGAAGTAACTAATCCATTTTGTGAAAAGGATAATTATCTTTTAATTATGATTTATTTAGATTTCTAAAATCCACATAGAGCCTTATTTCTCCATTTTTCTTTCTAACCAGAAGATTTGCAACTCAATTAGAATATCGAAGAGCGAGGATGATCTGAGCATCTAGCATTTTCTTAATCCTCCTTTCTACAGTTGGTAGAAGGGCTAGATTTTTCCTTCTAAGATTTTTTTGATAGGGTTTTGCTTCTGGTTTCAAAGGAATCTTATGCTATATTAATGAGGTATCATAGGTATTTAAATCAGCATAAGTCCAAGAAAAAACATCTTTATAATTTTGTATTAACTTAAGATATTGAGTTTTGATCTCAGGGTCTAGAGATGCACATAATTTGATGTTTTTGATATCTTCATTAGTTCCAATATTAATCTCTTCTATGCCATCTTTTGAAGAAATGGACTGAGGGTTTTGGAGGGTATCATTTTGATAAAAAAAAATCTAAAGGAATGAGTCCTTTTGGAATAAAAATGTTAGATATTTGAACAATGTCATGATTAGAAATTTGGGTTTTAAAATCTGAAGTATCATTTCCATCTGCATTTTCATTTATTTCGGTTCTATCTTCATCAATTTATAGAAATGAAAAATCATCTATTACCTGCAGAAATGATTTCAACTGTTCATCATCTTCAAATATTGCCAATGTTTCAAATTATCTGGGATAGATGGCCTATATTTGACTTGTATTGGATAGAGTACATCAGTATGATCATGAATTTTAAAGGAGCTAATAGAGACAGCTAAGACATCTGCATGAATATTCTGATCTTTGGGAATATGAGTCAAATTAGAAGCATCAAAGAAGTTTTCAACTGAATCCCATACTTCATTTTGGTAGGACCTAAGTCTAGGATGCTTGGTCTGGCAAGTATTTCTTACTTGCTTAACAATAAGTTTTGAATCAGTAAAAACACTTAAGTTTTGAACTTTTAAGATTTTGGCTAATTGCAATCCTAAAAGGAAAGCTTCATATTCAGCAACATTATTGGTAACTTCAAAATCTAATTTACATGATTGTGTTATATTTTCTTTTTTGGGTGAAATTAAAACTACTCCAACTCCTACCCCATCTTTCGTGCAAGAGCCATCAAAGAATAGTTTCCAAATATGAGTTTGGTTTGGTTTAGGACTTTCAACTACCTCTTTAATTTTGACCTGAGTTTTATGTTGGTTTGAAGTGAGTTGAAAACAACCAATGTCTTGATCTATTGCATAAATTGGATGGTTCCTTGGCTGGTCAGTTTTACAAATAGTATGTATAAATCTTACCTCTCTATATAATCTTAATTGCTCTCCTCCATAAACAAAAATAGTAGCATATGACATATCCATCTGTAGAGTTCCCCCTAATTTGGCACAACAAGACTGTTGAGTATCAAGCATGATTGTTTAGAGGTCTTTGTTTCAGTCGGATGTATACCTCAGGAACTTTGTACACCCCTCCACACGGGGGGGGTGCAGGGGGCACTTGTCCCCCCCGCGGGGGTCTGGGGGGGGGTTGATCCCCTCCAGCTGGGGGGTCCGGGGGCCAGCGGTCCCCCAGAGCTAAAAACAAATGTAAAATTGCCTTGTAAAATATAGTAATTTCTAATCAGTCTGGGTTGTTCATTAGGGAGATGATCTGACAGTAGAACTTATGTTTAGTTTAGGGTTTTTTGCCCTAGAAGGGAACCCCTCTCTTTGTATGAGGGCATTGTATTTGAGGCTGTGTAATAGATGTGTATTCTCAAAGCGAGAAGCAGAGAGGTGAGACTGTGAGAGAAAACAGAGAATATTACAGTGGATCTGCTGTAGGTTGTGTATCTTCATTTTTCTGGATAATAGAAAGGAAGGACTGGCTGTTCGGCGTGGACGTAGCCCAAACTTAGTGAACCACATATATCTATGTCTCTCTTGCTTTATGCGTTTTCTATGTTTATATTTCTACAATATTTTGTGTGTTCCATTGCTTCGTAATATATAATTTTCTAACAACTAGTATCAGAGCCGAAGGTCTATTTGGCTGATAAACTCACAGGAAAGAATGGTTCCTCATTTGAGTGGCAGCAATGGTGGAAGATAGTAAGTTTAGGGTCGAGAAATTTAACGGCCAAAACTTCTCGTTGTGGAAGATGCAGATGGAAGATTATCTGTACCTGAAAGATCTATACCGACCATTGGGCAGAAAACAAAGATGTTGATGGGTATGATAGATGAAGAATGGAATATTATCGATAGAAAGGCACTCGGAATAGTACGGTTGTGCCTCGCAGCATTGGTTACCTTCAACATTTCAAAGGAAAAAACGACCGAGGGTTTGATTAAGGTGTTGGAGAAACTATATGAAAAACCCTCGCCCTCAAACAAGGTATTTCTTATGAAACGATTATTTAATATGAAGATGTCGGAATGTGGATCTGTTGCAAACCATTTAAATGATTTTAATACTGTTACAAGTTAGTTATGTTCTATAAGGGTAAACTTTGATGATGAAGTTAGAGCTCTGTTATTCTGGTGCTCATTACCAGAAAGTTGGAATGGTTTAGTAATGGCCATTAGTAACTCTGTTTCTGGATCTAGTACTTTAAATTTTGATGATGTTGTCGGTGCTATCCTTAGCGAGGAAATGCGACAGAAAAGCTCCAATGAGACATCGGGTAATGCTTTAAGTGAAAATTCTAGGGGAAGAAAAATGGAAAGAGGAAAGAGCTGAGGATATCGCAATAAATCAAGGAAAGGCAGATCCAAGTCTAGATCGGGGATAGTGTTCTAGAAATGCGGAAAGGAAGGACATCTAAAGAAAGACTATAGATCTCGAAAGGGAAAAGAAGGAGATGCACAGCAAGAAAACAATCATGAAGCAAATGTGACAGGTGAGGTGTTACAAGATGCTTTGATTCTTTCTTTCGAAAATATTACTGATTCCTGGGTGGTAGATTCAGGGGCCTCATTCCATGCCACACTTGATAAGAAATACTTTCATGACTATGTTCAAGGAGATTTTGGACAAGTTCGTTTGGGTGATGATAAACCTTGTAAAATTGTTGGAATGGGTAAGGTTCTTGTAAAACAACAGAATGGAAACCAATGGCTACTAAAGAAGGTAAGGCATGTTCCATATCTAAAGAAAAATCTGATTTCAAAAGGGCAGTTAGGTGATGAAGGTTGTGTGACAACTTTCACAGATAAAGCTTGGAAGGTCACCAAAGGAGCCCTTGTAATAGCAAAAGGTGAAAAGGTTGGTACATTGTATTTATTCAATGGTATTTCTAACTCTGTTAATGATTTAACTTCTAAAGGAGCAGATGCAGCATTATGGCATCATAGGCTAAGACACATGAGTGAAAAGGGGATGAAGATTCTTCACTCAAGGAATTTGTTGCCGTGTTTGAAGAATGTTGATTTGGACTTCTGTGAAAATTGCATTTATGGAAAACAGAAGAGAGTCATATTTCTCAGAGTTGGGAAAGAAAAGAAGAGTGAAAAATTAGAGCTTGTGCATATAGATGTATGGGGACCTGCTCAGGTATCATCTCTTGGTGGCTCTCATTATTATGTTACTTTTATTGATGATGCAACTAGAAAACTTGGATTTATTGCATTAAGAATAAATCTGATATATTTGATATTTTCAAGAAATGGAAAGATTTGGTTGAGATTGAGATAGGAAAGAAATTGAAGTGTCTTAGATCAAACAATGGAGGTGAATATTGCAGCAAAGAGTTCGATAGGTACTATTCAGAGCATGGAATTCACAAAGAGAAGACAGTTCCAAGAACACCACAAGAAAATGGTGTGTCAGAAAGGATGAATAGAACAATCATGAAGCATGCAAGGTGCATGAGATTACATGCAGGATTGCCTTTACAGTTTTGGGTAGATGTTGTAGATACTGTTGTTTATCTAATAAATAGAGGGCCTTCAAGTTCCTTCGATGGTGGTGTTCTAGAGGAAGCATGGAGAGGTAAAAATGTAAACTACTCTTTTTTAAAGCCTTTTGGTTGTGAGGCCTTTGTCCATATTGATAAAGAAAATAGAACAAAGCTTGAGGCAAAGTCAAAGGAATGTACCTTTATTGGATATGGTGTTAATGATTTTTGTTATCTCTTATATGATTATGAAAATCACAAAATCATTAGGAGCAGAGATGTAATATTCAATGAAAAGGTCTTGTATAAGAATCAGTTGCAGGAAAAGAAACAGGAAAAAGAAAACAAGGAATACACAGTTCTTAATGAAATCACTAAAAAAGTAAAGGTGCCTGAAAATAATAATAATCAACAACCACAACAACAACAACCACCACAATAGCAACAGGCACCCCAAACACCTGAAAGTGGTGTTAGAAGATCTACCAGGATCAGTAGACCCCCTGAATGATACTCTCCTTCATTATATTATTTGTTGTTG
Source organism: Pinus tabuliformis (assembly GCA_031772625.1). Lineage (NCBI taxonomy): Eukaryota > Viridiplantae > Streptophyta > Pinopsida > Pinales > Pinaceae > Pinus > Pinus tabuliformis. Next base: position 61,480,711 of record CM062805.1, on the reverse strand, counting down.
ACTAATTCTGGTGAACCCGAATGTTATGAAGAAGCAATGCAAGTTGAAAGCAGGAAGAAGTGGGAGGTAGCCATGGAAGAAGAGATGGACTCCTTAATGAATAACCAGACTTGGGACTTAGTCAAGTTTCCTGCAGGAAAAACTACATTGAAGAATAAATGGTTTTACAGGCTGAAGGAGGAAGATGGAGGAAAATAGAGGTACAAAGCTAGACTTGTGGTGAAGGGGTTTGCACAGAAGAAAGGTATTAATTTTGATGAAATATTTTCTCCTGTTGTTAAAATGACTTCAATCAGAACTATTTTAAGCCTAGCAGTAGCTGAAGATTTACATCTTGAGCAGCGAGATGTAAAGACAACCTTTCTCCATGGGGATTTGAAGGAAGACATATATATGTAGCAGCCACAAGGATATGAAGTGAAAGGGAAGGAGAAACTTGTGTGCAGGTTGAAGAAGGGCTTGTATGGCTTAAAACAAGCTCCAAGGTAGTGGTATCTAAAATTTGACAAGTTTATGTCTGAACAAGGTTATACTAGATGTCACTCTGATCATTGTGTTTATCTGAAAAAGCAAAATGATGGAAACTATATTATATTGTTATTGTATGTAGATGACATGCTTGTTGCATGGTCTAACATGCAGGAAATAAATGTTCTCAAAAGAAAATTGGCAAATTCATTTGCAATGAAGGATGTGGGAGCTGCAAAACAAATCCTTGGTATGAGAATAACTAGAGACAGGAAAAATTGAAATTAACATTGTCTCAGAATAAGTACGTACAAAAGGTGTTGAAAAGATTTAATATGCACAATGCAAAACCAGTTAGTACACCTTTTTCTAGCCATTTCAAACTTATTAAGGAAATTTTCCCAAAGACCCAAGAAGACATGGATTATATGTCTAGAGTTCCAGATGCATCAGCAGTTGGAAGCTTAATGTATGCAATGGTCTGCACAAGGCTTGATATTGCACATGCAGTGAGAGTTGTAAGCAGGTACATGAACAATCTAGGAAAGGAACATTGGATGGTAATGAAATGGATTCTTAGATATTTGAAAGGTACCACAAATCAAGCATTATGCTTTGGTGGTTCAAACATTTCTCTACAAGGATATGTTGATGCAGATATGGCAGGTGATAGAGATAACAGGAGGAGCACTATAAGATATGTATTTACTGTAGGTGGAACAACTGTCAAGTTGAGTTTCAAAAATCCAAAGTGTTGTTGCACTTTCAACAACAGAAGCAGAGTATGTTGCTGCTACAGAGGCTAGTAAAGAAATGATTTGGTTACAAAGGTTTATGGGTGAATTGGGTAAGGAGCATGATATGGGCACATTATACAGTGATAGCCAAAGTTCCATTCATCTTGCAAAGAACTCAACATTTCATTCTAGGACTAAACACATACAGCTCAAGTACCATTTCATACGATTAGTGTTGGAAGATGGAGAGTTGAAGCTGGAAAAGATACACACTAGCCAGAATACTGCAGATATGCTAACAAAAGTTGTAACAAAGGAGAAATTGAGAATATGCTCAGTTTCAATTGGTCTTCAAGGATGACAATGAAGATGAGAAATAGCCAGGTCTAAAGAGGAGTCATTGTCTAGAAAATGAAGCAGCGGTGGAGTTGCTACAATCATTCTCCAAGTGGTAGATTGTTGAGTATGGAGCATGATTGTTTAGAGGTCTTTGTTCAGCCGGATCTATATCCCAGGAAGTTTGTACACCCGTCCACGCGGGGGGGGGACTTGTCCCCCTCGCCGGGTTAGGGGGGGTGATCCCCCCCGACTGGGGGGTCTGGGGGCCAGTGGTCCCCCGACAGGGGTTCGGGGGCAGTGTCCCCGAAGCTAAAAACAAATGTAAGATTTCCTTGTAAAATATAGCAATTTCTAGTCAATCTGGGTCGTTCATTAGGTAGATGATCTGACAGTAGAACTTATTTTTAGTTTAGGGTTTTTTACCCTAGAAGGCAACCCCTCTCTTTGTATGAGGGCATTGTATTTTAGGCTATGTAATAGATGTGTATTCTCAGAGCGAGAAGCAGAGAGGTGAGACTGTGAGAGAAAACAGAGGATATTACAGTGGATCTGCTGTAGGTTGTGTCTCTTCAATTTGCTGGATAATAGAAAGGAAGGACTGGATGTTCGGGGTGGACATAGCCCAAACTGGGTGAACCACGTATATCTGTGTCTCTCTTGTTTTATGCATTTTTTGTGTTTATATTTCTGCAATATTTTATGTGTTCCATGCTCCGTAATATATAATTTTCTAACAAAGACCTAGAAATGAGCATTCCAAACTTGGGAGGGATATCTGTGACAACAATATCAAGTACTACACTTTTCACTGGAGTTTGGGCAAGGGTAACCACTAGATCCTTGATCAATCCCAAACAGGGCACCCTTTTAGAATCAAAGGTGTACAGGTCATGGTAGGATTTAGTTATGTCGAGCTTCAAATGGTCCATGATATATTTTGGCATAAGGTTGTGTGATGCTCCTAAATCAAGCATACAATTATACAACATGAAATCATTTGTTTTAAGAGTTACATAGAAAGGAGGCACTATCTCATCTATCATGTCTGAACTAGGACCAAAAACTACTGTTGGTTTTTCATCTTGCAGACTTATGACATCACCTTCAACATCAATCGAGGTATTTTGTATCCATTTTGTGACTTGGCTTTTGTAACCAGGGTTTTTAGAAAGTTCTGACAGTGGAATTGGGATCTTAACCCTCTCTAATTATTTTTCAACATTAAATGTAGTCAAAATGTTTTTACCAACTTAGGTAGTGTCAATTGACTGATCTAAGGGCTGAATAAGAGTTGTTTGAGCTTCAACAATTTTTACCTATTTCAATTGTTGGAGTTTCCTTGGAGATCTCACAGGACTAGGCCTAGGCCTAAGATCATACCTCTTGTTTAATTCTGCAATTAACAATTCAGAGAAAGCATGATATTTAGAGACTTGTGAAGCTTCCTGATCTTCTTGAACTTGATTTTGTTGTGAAAGAGGAATGATGGTTGTTTGATTGGAAGAAGAATCCATAATATTAATATCTTCAGTAATTGTCATAGTATTATCATCAGGTTGTTGGTCATCTATCAATAGAGGAGTAGGAACCTGTTGACCATTTCTAGGTCTCTGAAGAATTTTTAGTGGTGGATTTCTCTTATATTGAGCTTGATTTTGATTTTGAGGTCTAGAAACTATTTCCTGTATTGTCCTAGGTTGGGTCTCAATCGTTGAAATCCTATTTGATAGGTTTCTAAGAAGAGATGTTATTTCATCTATTTTTGGGTTTTCTGATTTAGTCTTAGAGGAACTAGAGTCTTCTTGAACAGATTTGAGTTTTCTTTGGGCCTTTTCTTCCTTAAAATTTAAAGAAGTTGAAGATGCCCTATTTACTTCTACTTCTATAGTGTTTGTTTGCATATATTCAAGATTTCTTGAAGTTCTCTCTCGTAGCATAACAGTAAAGTCATCATCAAAAGCTTTAGAAAATCTAGACTTAGTTGCTGCTATAAGGGGCTTACAATTAGCAGGCATTTTGTGATAGAGTTTATCGAATCTTTTGATAAAATCTGATACTGGTTCACAGAATTTATTTTTAAGCTCTTCAAATTCTGTGAGGAAGTAAAGAGGATCCTTTTTCACACCCCACTGATTTTTAAATATGTTTGTAAGCTCTTCCCAATTTCTAATGGTAGTTGCTGGTAATTGCCTAAACCAAATCCTCACATTTCCTTCAAGTGATTCTATAAACTCTCTCATATAAACATTTTATTGTTCAATATTCATGTTGTCTGCAAAGCATAGGAAAGCTTGAAGATGGTCCTCAGCTGAGTGATTAGTTTCTCCATTTTAGTTGGGAAGGTATTTTAAGTATCCAGGTGGGAATGTATCAAGGTTATTAGGTAAGACTAAGGAAACATATCTAGCCTGTACAATAGGTCGGAAAACCATGACAGTAGGTGGTGCATGAAGTGCTGGAGGTGTATGAGATTGTCCAAGTGGAGTATGAGGTGTTTGTGTGGATGTATATGATGAAGAAGAAGTAGAGGAATAATATGGTGATTTAGGGGTTGGTGAACTAGTTGGAGGTTAAGGAGGAGGAGATCTCCTGAAAGACTTCGAAGGAGTCTTAAGAACTAACTTTGGTACCTGTAAAGGGATACCTTCTTTTGTTTCAAAGAGAGGATTGGTATATACAGAAAAGATCTCCTCAGGTTGTTCAAAAGAAGAAGCTTCAGGTTGGTCAAAAATGGAAGGAAATGGATAGGTGGTAGGGGATATCAAATCTATGGGTTTATATTATGGTAGATTAACACCCAACTCAGATTCAGATTTAGGTGAACCTAGAGGTAGTGTGGGTATTGGATGAGATTCTAATGAATGAATAAGGTATGCTGACTTAAAATAAACTCCTCTATTTAGAAGTTTAGCAATCCTAGGTGATAAATGGGAGTAATCAAGATTAGATGGGATATTACTATAGGGTCAAATGATTCTAACTCTTCAGATTGTAGGACTGAAGAGGAAAAAGAAGATGGCTAGTGTCCCCTTTTAGAACTCAAGTTTTTCAGAATCCTTTTAAGATCTGACAGAGGGCTAACTGTGTCAGCTTTTGAACGAGATTTGGTATGTTTAAAAGATGCCAACTTGGGAGTGTGGAGTCACCAAGGTGAATGATTTTAACCTTTCTAAACCTTTAATCACCTTTAAAGGAAAATAATGAATGAATATCGTTGTCCCAATGGAAACTTTAATGAAATTCGAATCCCCAAAAAAGGCGTCAGTCTAATGTTGTACCTCTGAGATAGTAGTAGGTTAGCTACCAATGCCAAGGTATCTAAAATAATTGTTTTTTGGGGGTTTTTGGTTTTAGTTTTGGAAGACCAATTAATGAAAACAGATGTAGAATTGAAATACTTAATCCTTTGGGTTATATTAATACTTCAGGAAAGGGATGCTATAAAGCATTACACAGTGATATAGATCAAAAATAGTGGTGAGTAGAAGACATCAAAAAATATGATTATCACAGTTTCCAGACTGTAAAATAGAACAACCATAAGTTGGAAAACCTTCTAAACTATTTTCCAAAGGTTCTTAAGATTACACAAGATGTTGATCATTTATTGATTAGAGGGGATTAGCTAACTAGAAAATTCTTTAATCCATTCTCTTAATAGATGATCACTTCAGGAGCTTATAGGAATCAATTGAGACACAAATTGTTCCTACCTAGATATCTTTATAAGTCATAAGCATATGAAGAAAAACATAATGATTGAAAACTGAAAAAACTTATAGGACAACACAAAACTGTGTAAAACCAAATTCAGAATCCTCTGCTTTGTATTAAGGTTCCAGAAATACTGAGTACATCAAGTGTCTGCAAAAGCTTCCTTCAAAGGTGGCTTCCAGGTTCAAAATAATATTAATAGTCAAGACTTTACAAGCAATGAACTATGAATCTTGAACTTTGAACCCATAACATCTCAAGAAGAGAGTTATTTATACAATAATGAAACTAAAAATATCCTAAAACTAAATGAGATTTATTCTAGGAAAGGAAAAGATCTTCATGCAAGAAGATAGGGGCAACTATTGAACTGCTTCTTGCGTCCCTATTATTTAGATTGTGCTGGCTTTGTTTGTCTGATATTTTTCCCTTTAAGCTGCTTTGTTGTTTGAATCCTTTGCGCTGGTTGATTCCTTTAGTTTGATATTTCATCTGATACTCTTTAAACTCTGTAAATCTCCTTTAACCCTGTTGAGTAACATTTACTGTTTATTTTTACCTTTACTCTGCAATCCAAGTTTTTACTATGTTTTTCAACAGTAAATTGATTTGGATTTTATGTTACAGGTGTTAGTGTCGATCTTGAAAGCCCTCCATCAGTGATCAAAGCTCTTTGCATTTGCATTAGTAGGTGTCTCATCAGTGTCAAATTTTGCATCCCGTTAGGCATGCCATAACCCTGATGGAGGAGCTGGTTTATTTATACTCCTCTTGGTTTTGCTGGATTAGGTCATATCAGTCATTAAGCTCTTTCAAGCTTGTCTTGTTTTGTCTTGAGGTCAAAGGTCCTAGGTCTAGGGTTTTGGTCATTTATCCCTGCAAGGTCATGTCTTTGAAAGTCCTTGAGTGCCCAGCAAGCCAGAGGGAGGATTGTAAACATGTTTCTTTGATATTTTCATCATGTACAGTTCATTTTTAACCTTGGATTTAAAAACTCTGTTTTTAAAGCCAAGGTCATGTTAAATTTTTGTAAAAAGAATGAAATTCCAAAAAGTCTTCAAAAGGGCAGCAGTAACCCTGGTCCCCTTTCCAAAGTCCCTCATATGATCTACCTGCAAAAAGAATCAAGTCAAAGCACTCAATGAGTCAAATTCAAGATAAAGGAAACCAAAAATCAGTGTTATAAAGTGTCAAAAGAAAAAACATTAGAAAGTGGGTTTGTAAATGAAATTTTTTCAAATGAGACTTATAAAAGCCCAAATTCCCTCCTTTCACTCTCATTGTGCATTCTAACGCTTGCAAGAGAGATAGAGAGAGTGATTGAGAGAAAGGAGCGAAAGAGGAGCAATTTCGGGCAGCAGAGAGGGGCGCGACCCATCGAACCAGGTGCGCGACTCGTTGGGTGGTGCGCGACCCGTTGAGAGCTCTTCCGCAATTCAGAAAAGCTACGTGCGCGACCCGTTGGGTGGCCTACGCGACCCGTTGAACCGCTTGGCTGCAAACTTCAAACAAATTACCCCAATCTTCTTCCAAGTCATCGAATTTGCTCGAGGTAGGTGCTCTAAGCATGGATTAATTGCTGGTTATGAATGGTGGATGTCATGAGCATGTTTCTATGATCAAAATTTTGCAAGTGGAACTCTTTATATGGCTGCAATGTTAATGAGCAAACAGTGCTAGGGTTTATGTTGTTTCAAGCTATTTTTCCCTTTGGTTTGTTTCCCTCCTTTCCCTTTCACTCACACTTATATGTTCATCTCCTTTCCCATATTATTTTACAAATGAAATGCAAATCTTTCCCCATCCCTAATGACTAAAAATGTAAACCCTACCCCTTTCCCAAAGCATACAAAACCCTAATTTCCCTCTACCATATACATGTGTAAACAAAGGAAGAATTTATGTGAAAACAAAAGAAAATTTTGATGAATATATCAGCAGGTTTTGTGTATGGTTTCCCTATTTCCCCTATTAATACATGTATGCATATTCCCATGTTCATTTTCATACATGTTTTTTCCCATATGTAATGATCTTTGCAAATGATTTCCCAATTTCAAATATGTGTTCCTGTATGCATATCATTTGCAAAATTTCCCTTAAAAATTCCCTGTAATATTTATATATTCCCATTCCTTGTTAAAAGATCCCTCCCCTAACATTTCCCTCATGTCTTTTTCCCCTTGAAATAGCATAGAGTTCAGCACTTTTTGCAGGCAGAGACAGCAGTTCAGTTTGTCCACTTTGCTCCTAAACCATGTCAGAAACTAAAACTTATGAGCAAAGTGATGACCATTCATCATCTACAGAGGCTGAGGTACAGAGGAGGCGTCGTAAGGGTGGTAAGGGTGGACATCATAAGGGAGAGGAGCCCACCTATTTGGCAGAATTACAGGCCTGTCCTATGGCAGTCACTTGTTTTCGGTACATGTCTTGTTATGAGTTCTGTGAGAGGATTTCCCGGATTCAGCACCATAGAGAGTTGGCCCGCTTGTTTGTTTTACACCTCCATGATGGACATGTCACTCTGGCAGGGGTGAACTTTACATTGACACCCGAGGTGATCTCACAGGCTACAGGGATACCGAATGTGGGTGAGGTGTGGCCTAAGCGCAGGTTGCTAGATTTTGTTCACTTTGAGCCCTATGTCCGGCCACCATTCGTGAGACATTTGGCGGGTGTTTTTCCATTCAGATTTCTCCGGAGCGAGTATGCTCCCATCATGAGGCTTATTATGCATTATTTTACCTCTGAGGGCAGATTTTCACAGGTGTACTCATATCACATTCGCCTTTTGATGCATTTCACCCGAGTGAGGATGATGAACATCCTGGTCTTCTTCTTTCATAACATTCAGAGGATGGTGCCCATGTTGCAGAAGAAGACCCCGGCCCAGCAGTACAGGAGCTTATGTCATTATGGTTTGATTCAGCTCATAGTCTCACATCAGTTGACTCAACAGGGTATCTCATGGGAGGAGTTTATCTCTCGTGAGTTTTTCATAGTGCCACCTCAGCAACATCATGAGGTCATTCATGAGGAGGGAGGACCATCTCAGCAGCCTGATGCTCCGGTCACCCGACATGTCAGCTCCACTCCTCTGGTCACTTATCAGAAAGGCCCAAGGGCCTTATTTGCAGCAGCTAGGCGAGTACTATCTCCACAGCAGGTGGAAGGGGTCTCGCCTTCATCTTCAGCTCAGCGAGTGTTATCTCCACATCAGGTGGAAGGGGCCTCGCTTTCTTCACCAGCACAGGTACTACAGAGGGGAAAAGAGCCCATGATTCATGAGGGTCCGGTGATTGATCTTGAGGCCAGTTCTCCTAGCCAAGAGGCGAAGGAGATCATTCAGCATCTCAGGGCTGAAAATGATGTTTTGCAGAGGAGACTTGAGGGTGCCCAATGGACTATCACTTACCTGGAGCAGCGGAACAAACACTTAGAGGAGGAGAAAGCACTTGATGAGCTATGGAGGATTCGTAGCGACCGAGTCTTGAACCGTAGAAGACCCGGTGATCCATTGCCTGCTGACCGAGAGTCTATGCTCATTCAGGAGAATGCCCACTTGGAGAGGCTATTGGCTAAGGCCAACCAAGAGAAAAAGCTGCTGAGAAACATGAAGAATCACTATTGGGCAAGGATGCATGTATGCAAGGCCAAAATGAAAATGTTCCAAAGGAGGTTGTCCGAGGCTCTTAGGCGGAGGAAGAAGACCAATCCACTCCGTATCTTGGCTGAGGCATCCCTCAAAGACCATGGCACTCACTAGCTCAGCCACAGCACAAATCCCAAATTTTTTTGAGAATTTTGGGTAATTTTGGCATTTTTTGGAAATTTACAGGTTTTGGCTCTTTAACGGGTCTCACCCCCGGTGAGACCCTTTGTCATGGCAACTCCTTTTCACAAAAACTCAGCATTTCATGATTTTTTATGCAAATTTACATATGCCCATGGATGGACTTGAGTTTTTATGGAGTTTTGGGCCTCCAGAAGGTCAAAATACATGCAAAATTTGACTTTCTGCCACTTTTTTGAACTACAGAAAGCTGTCTTGGGAGATTTGATTTTTGACAGGGCAAATGAACTCCAAATTGAAAAATTCTAGTTGGGTTGGAAAGTAGACTCAAAGAATTTTCCAACGAGCTATCCCACACCCAATTATGACACCTGGAAGTGCCCCAAAAGTGGTCCCAAAGGGGCGCGACCCGTCAGGCAGGGGGGCGCGACCCGTCAGGCAGACTTTGCCAGATTTCACTGTACAGCTCGGAAAAGCACAGTTTGACTTAGTTTGACTTTTTGGGGTTGAAGATGATTATCTTTGATGTAATTTGTAACTCTAAGACACTTTTACTCTTGTTTAACACTTCTAGAAGATTCATTCATGTAATGGGTAAATATGTAATGTATGAATTGGTTTCCAAGTTTATAGAGGCAAGTTGTTTTGACTGCCTAGTTTGTAGTGCTTAGTTTAGAAGTGGTTGAAACAGCTCCTAGGATAGTGAGCTCGACCCATGGAGGCAGGGAAAGAGGTTAGATCATCTATATTATGTACTTTATTGCTCATTTTCATGGTTGGACTCTTGAGGGAGAAGCTATCATTGTATTATTTCACTGTATCTCTGCAATTTTTGGCTAAGGAAGACCAGGGTTTTGCAGTCATCTTTGGGATTCTTGTGGACTCATGTGTTGATGGTGTGTTTCTCCATGTTATTGTAAGCTTTTTTATGTGATTCATTTCCTTTCTATACTTCTGCATATTAAACAAATGAAGTGTTAAAGTATGAATTCATGCTAGCCATGCTCTGCTTTTAAATTTGTTTAATTTCAATGTTTTCTACTGTCTAAAGGGAATTCAAAGTCATTGTTTGCTCTCTCTAGCTCCTCATCTTTCATTCCTGATCATCCATCTCAAGTTAAGGCATCAATACTGTTTCCTACCTCGCCCCAAGGAACCCCCTGCAGAAACTGTGTCCAATCCCCGCACCCAAAACTGCAATTCCTCAATTTGCCACCAAAAACCCTAAAAACCCCAAATCAACCTTTTGAATCAGTTTACTAGCCTAATATCAGTGTTACCTTGTTGGTCATCTCATCCCATTGAAGATCTGCCGAGATTGACCGGAGAGAGCCTTCTCCTGCCCCGTAGGGCTAGCTACGAGGCTAATTGGTTTGATGTAGCCTTGAGGTTTACCTTTCTCAGCCTGAGGTGAAATTTCAAGCGCTAACATACTGGCGACCATACTGGGGAGAACAAAATTGTTTGTGGGTTGATGTGTTTGTTTCATAAGTCTTAGACGGAGCCTAAAGTTACGCCAGGTAGCCTTCGAAAACGCTCTTGCTTTGCATCAGCGCAAGTAGATAAACGCTGGTTCAGTCAATCTCCGTGAGCTTGTGAATACAACACTTCATTTGCATTTCACCCCAGTACATATATCAAGTTCAGATCTGATTGTTGATAGTGGACAACGATCAGACACTGACAAGGCTGAAATCATTCACTGGCGACTCCTTCACTGAAAAATCCAGCAACCTATGCTTCATGGTGACTTCACTGCAGGAAGATCAGTAGCTGTGAGATTTTCATGATGGATCGGATTGCAAGAAGATACGCTCCCCTGAGCCGAGATCACATCCCCGGTTTTCCAAATAAAATTCCAAAGGTAGATTGGTCAAGGAATCTGCCTATATTTAATGATGATGGTAAGAAGGATGCTGCTTTACATCTAGTTAGATTTCACATTCATATTCGCAAATTCAAGGTCGATTTTTCGGAAGATTGCTTGATGAAGATATTCTTGGCCACTCTGGAAGGTGAAGCCCAATCATGGTATGAAAGTTTGCCACCTGCTTGTATTTATTGTTTAAAGGATTTTCATGCTCTGTTCATTGAAAGATATAAGGACTCTTATTCATCATTAAATTTAGTTCAAGACTGTTGCAAGCATGGTTATAGTTTTATTGAAAGCCTTGAGAGATATTATGAAGATGATAATTTTATGGATGTTGAGATCATGGAGGCTCTGTATGAAAATCCGTTTCAGCAGCACACAGAAATCTTAGAGGATACTTGTCAAGATCAGCAGGCTGAAGATTTCCATATGGCTGAAAATGAGGAAAGCGAAAATGTTGTTTCAGATCTGCCCACAGAAGACAGCAGCATGCAAGTAAGTCCAGTGCTGATTGTAGAGTGTGAGAATGTCCAGTCAGCTACTTCAGAACTACATTCAGATTGTGATAACCAAGCATACCTTATGCCGAATCCTGAAAAGGAGAGTTTTGTTGTTGAGATCATAGACAAAGTTCTTGATCCAAATGTCCTTATGCCATCAGAACAGAGCCTGCATGAGGAGGTAATTCAGTCAGCTCATGAACAGCAAGATGAGATCTTTGTTCAAGTAAGTGAAAACTCTTCTTTCAATCATAATTTGGATAGTTTGATTGCCATGTCATATGACGATGATCAACAATGTTTCCAAGTTTCAAAAGATCAGGACTGTCATTCAGATTTTTCATGTTTTGAAATGTTATTTCAAGAAGACAAGACTTGTTTGAGCAAAGGGAAACAGAAAGTCTTATCTCCTTTGTCTGAAGAGGAGATAGATCAGCTTTTGAAAGGTCATGCTACAACCCAAGCTAAAGCAAATCGACAGTGTGCACATGGTCACGAAAGTGTTGGTGAAACTTCTTCCTCTTTTGAAAATGATGACAGTGTTGTAATTGGTTTTATAGATCAGCAAACAGATAATATTTTCTTTCATGAAGATGATGAGGCTATCATGTTTGATGATCTTGAGGATTGTTTTCTGTTTAAGAATGACTTAGACCATGAAATTGAGGAATATAAGCTTGAGAGAGACAATATGTCAAAATTTCTCATGGTCAAGGAATTTACAGCCAACACTCATATGGCAGAAGCTTATACTTCTCTGTGCCTTCCTATCAATTAGCAACCCACTGTTCTTTCAGATCAGAATGAAGCGAGTACTTATATTTTTGCAGCTGGATCTCCAAACAAGGTAGTGCTTCAGAATTATCAAGATCCCTTTGGCATTCTTCTGCAAGCATTAGAAAAGATAAATGTTGCCTGGTTCATTATCATAAGCTTTGGTTTCAGTGGTTATTTTGAGTTGCCTACAGGTTCATCGTTTCGCCTGCTCGAGATAAGCGAGAGCAGAAATTTGGTATGTAGCCATCTGCTGGATTGGTTACATTGGAAAGCTCATTATACATGATTGTACATATTTCATTAGTATGCAGGTGGTTGTCATCATGATTCCAAATCTTGATGGATTGCTGCCATTTTTCCAAAAGCTTTGTAAAGTTTTGTTTTAAGTCGGTCATGAGTCATTTGTGTTTGGTCTGTTGAGTGAGTTTTTTCAAGTTATTTCAGTTTGCCATCGAGTCGGTTTGAGTCAAGTTCCAGTTTAGTTTCAGTCAGTTTTTAGTCAAGTTTTCATTCAATAAATGAGTCAAAGTCTTATGTCGTTTGCCGAAATAATGGACTCCATAGCCCAATGGATGAAAGCACTGGTCTGCTCTCCCAGAGGTCTAAGGTTCTTGGCACCTCCAAGGAGCTACCATCCCCATTGGAGCCAATGTTAGTGTCGGTCTTGAAAGCCCTCCATCAGTGATCAAAGCTCTTTGCATTTGCATTAGTAGGTGTCTCATCAGTGTCAAATTTTGCATCTCGTTAGGCATGCCATAACCCTGATGGAGGAGCTGGTTTATTTATACCCCTCTTGGTTTTGCTGGATCAAGTCATATCAGTCATTAAGCTCTTTCAAGCTTGTCTTGTTTTGTCTTGAGGTCAAAGGTCCTAGGTCTAGGGTTTTGGTCATTTATCCCTGCAAGGTCATGTCTTTGAAAGTCCTTGAGTGCCTAGCAAGCCAGAGGGAGGATTGTAAACATGTTTCTTTGATATTTTCATCATGTACAGTTCATTTTTAACCTTGGATTTAAAAACTCTGTTTTTAAAGCCAAGGTCATGTTAAATTTTTGTAAAAAGAATGAAATTCCAAAAAGTCTTCAAAAGGGCAGCAGTAACCCTGGTCCCCTTGCCAAATTCCCTCAGATGATCTACCTGCAAAAAGAATCAAGTCAAAGCACTCAATGAGTCAAATTCAGGATAAAGGAAACCAAAAATCAGTGTTATAAAGTGTCAAAAGAAAAAACATTAGAAAGTGGGTTTGTAAATGAAATTTTTTCAAATGAGACTTATAAAAGCCCAAATTCCTTCCTTTCACTCTCATTGTGCATTCTAACGCTTGCAAGAGAGATAGAGAGAGTGATTGAGAGAAAGGAGCGAAAGAGGAGAAATTTCGGGCAGCAGAGAGGGGCGCGACCCGTCGAACCAGGTGCGCGACCCGTTGGGTGGTGCGCGACCCGTTGAGAGCTCTTCCGCAATTCATAAAAGCTACGTGCGCGACCCGTTGGGCGGCCTGCACGACCCGTTGAACCGCTTGGCTGCAAACTTCAAACAAATTACCCCAATCTTCTTCCAAGTCATCGAATTTGCTCGAGGTAGGTGCTCTAAGCATGGATTAATTGCTGGTTATGAATGGTGGATGTCATGAGCATGTTTCTATGATCAAAATTTTGCAAGTGGAACTCTTTATATGGCTGCAATGTTAATGAGCAAACAGTGCTAGGGTTTATGTTGTTTCAAGCTATTTTTCCCTTTGGTTTGTTTCCCTCCTTTCCCTTTCACTCACACTTATATGTTCATCTCCTTTCCCATATTATTTTACAAATGAAATGAAAATCTTTCCCCATCCCTAATGACTAAAAATGTAAACCCTACCCCTTTCCCAAAGCATACAAAACCCTAATTTCCCTCTACCATATACATGTGTAAACAAAGGAAGAATTTATGTGAAAACAAAAGAAAATGTTGATGAATATATCAGCAGGTTTTGTGTATGGTTTCCCTATTTCCCCTATTAATACATGTATGCATATTCCCATGTTCATTTTCATACATGATTTTTCCCATATGTAATGATCTTTGCAAATGATTTCCCAATTTCAAATATGTGTTCCTATATGCATATCATTTGCAAAATTTCCCTTAAAAATTCCCTGTAATATTTATATATTCCCATTCCTTGTTAAAAGATCCCTCCCCTAACATTTCCCTCATGTCTTTTTCCCCTTGAAACAGCATAGAGTTCAGCACTTTTTGCAGGCAGAGACAGCAGTTCAGTTTGTCCACTTTTCTCCTAAACCATGTCAGAAACTGAAACTTATGAGCAAAGTGATGAACATTCATCATCTACAGAGGCTGAGGTACAGAGGAGGCCCCGTAAGGGTGGTAAGGGTGGACATCATAAGCGAGAGGAGCCCACCTCTTTGGAAGAATTACAGGCCTGTCCTATGGCAGTCACTTGTTTTCGGTACATGTCTTGTTATGAGTTCTGTGAGAGGATTTCCTGGATTCAGCACCATAGAGAGTTGGCCCGCTTGTTTGTTTTACACCTCCATGATGGACATGTCACTCTGGCAGGGGTGAACTTTACATTGACACCCGAGGTGATCTCACAGGCTACAGGGATACCGAATGTGGGTGAGGTGTGGCCTAAGCGCAGGTTGCTAGATTTTGTTCACTTTGAGCCCTATGTCCGGCCACCATTCGTGAGACATTTGGCAGGTGTTTTTCCATTCAGATTTCTCCGGAGCGAGTATGCTCCCATCATGAGGCTTATTATGCATTATTTTACCTGTGAGGGCAGATTTTCACAGGTGTACTCATATCACATTCGCCTTTTGATGCATTTCACCCGAGTGAGGATGATGAACATCCCGGTCTTCTTCTTTCATAACATTCAGAGGATGGTGCCCATGTTGCAGAAGAAGACCCCGGCCCAGCAGTACAGGAGCTTATGTCATTATGGTTTGATTCAGCTCATAGTCTCACATCAGTTGACTCAGCAGGGTATCTCATGGGAGGAGTTTATCTCTCGTGAGTTTTTCACAGTGCCACCTCAGCCACATCATGAGGTCATTCATGAGGAGGGAGGACCATCTCAGTAGCCTGATGCTCCGGTCACCCAACATGTCAGCTCCACTCCTCTGGTCACTTATCAGAAAGGCCCAAGGGCCTTATTTGCAGCAGTTAGGCGAGTACTATCTCCACAGCAGGTGGAAGGGGTCTCGCCTTCATATTCAGCTCAGCGAGTGTTATCTCCACATCAGGTGGAAGGGGCCTCGCTTTCTTCACCAGCACAGGTACTACAGAGGGGCAAAGAGCCCATGATTCATGAGGGTCCGATGATTGATCTTGAGGCCAGTTCTCCTAGCCAAGAGGCGAAGGAGATCATTCAGCATCTCAGGGCTGAAAATGATGTTTTGCAGAGGAGACTTGAGGGTGCCCAATGGACTATCACTTACCTGGAGCAGCGGAACAAACAGTTAGAGGAGGAGAAAGCACTTGATGAGCTATGGAGGATTCGTAGCGACCGAGTCTTGAACCGTAGAAGACCCGGTGATCCATTGCCTGCTGACCGAGAGTCTATGCTCATTCAGGAGAATGCCCACTTGGAGAGGCTGTTGGCTAAGGCCAACCAAGAGAAAAAGCTGCTGAGAAACATGAAGAATCACTATTGGGCAAGGATGCATGTATGCAAGGCCAAAATGAAAATGTTCCAAAGGAGGTTGTCCGAGGCTCTTAGGCGGAGGAAGAAGACCAATCCACTCCGTATCTTGGCTGAGGCATCCCTCAAAGATCATGGCACTCACTAGATCAGCCACAGCACAAATCCCAAAATTTTTTGAGAATTTTGTGTAATTATGGCATTTTTTGGAAATTTACAGGTTTTGGCTCTTTAACGGGTCTCACCCCCGGTGAGACCCTTTGTCATGGCAACTCCTTTTCACAAAAACTCAGCATTTCCTGATTTTTTATGCAAAGTTACATATGCCCATGGATGGACTTGAGTTTTTATGGAGTTTTGGGCCTCCAGAAGGTCAAAATACATGCAAAATTTGACTTTCTGCCACTTTTTTGAACTGCAGAAAGCTGTCTTGGGAGATTTGATTTTTTACAGGGAAATGAACTCCAAATTGAAAAATTCTAGTTGGGTTGGAAAGTAGACTCAAAGACCTTTCCAACGAGCTATCCTGCACCCAATTCGGACACCTGGAAGTGCCCCACAAGTGGTCCCAAAGGGGCGCGACCCGTCAAGCAGGGGGGCGCGACCCGTTAGGCAGACTTTGCCAGATTTCACTGTACAGCTCGGAAAAGCACAGTTTGACTTAGTTTGACTTTTTGGGGTTGAAGATGATTATCTTTGATGTAATTTTTGTAACTCTAAGACACTTTTACTCTTGTTTAACACTTCTAGAAGATTCATTCATGTAATGGGTAAATATGTAATGTATGAATTGGTTTCCAAGTTTATAGAGGCAAGTTGTTTTGATTGCCTAGTTTGTAGTGCTTAGTTTAGAAGTGGTTGAAACAGCTCCTAGGATAGTGAGCTCGACCCATGGAGGCAGGGAAAGAGGTTAGATCATCTATATTATGTACTTTCTTTCTCATTTTCATAGTTGGACTCTTGAGGGAGAAGCTATCATTGTATTATTTCACTGTATCTCTGCAATTTTTGGCTAAGGAAGACCAGGGTTTTGCAGTCATCTTTGGGATTCTTGTGGACTCATGTGTTGATGGTGTGTTTCTCCACGTTATTGTAAGCTTTGTTATGTGATTCATTTCCTTTCTATACTTCTGCATATTAAACAAATGAAGTGTTAAAGTATGAATTCATGCTAGCCATGCTCTGCTTTTCAATTTGTTTAATTTCAATGTTTTCTACTGTCTAAATGGAATTCAAAGTCATTGTTTGCTCTCTTTAGCTCCTCATCTTTCATTCCTGATCATCCATCTCAAGTTAAGGCATCAATATTGTTTCCTACCTCGCCCCAAGGAACCCCCTGCAGAAACTGTGTCCAATCCCCGCACCCAAAACTGCAATTCCTCAATTTGCCACCAAAAACCCTAAAAACCCCAAATCAACCTTTTGAATCAGTTTAATAGCCTAATATCAGTGTTACCTTGTTGGTCATCTCATCCCATTGAAGATCTGCCGAGATTGACCGGAGAGAGCCTTCTCCTGCCCCGTAGGGCTAGCTACGAGGCTAAATGGTTTGATGTAGCCTTGAGGTTTACCTTTCTCAGCCTGAGGTGAAATTTCAAGCGCTAACAACAGGGTGAAGCGATTTGATATGGTCTTCATATTTCTCTTCAAACTGTATGTAGGCTTTTTGTTTATAAGCCTGGAACTAGAGTTATCACCTGCAAAGCACAGAAATCATTAAGAAAAACAAGGTGACAGTAGGTTTTTAATGGATTTATTTGAGCTTGAAAGGCTATTGGAAGGAGTCCATAGCGTATCGGAAGGTAAAATGATGGTTTAATTGGTCGCAGAGGCTTGTTCAGGCTTCACTATGAAAACAGGCGAAAACAGAGCAAAATGGTGATTTTGGCATTTAAACGGAAAAATAGTTCTTTTTTAATTATGGTGCAAAAATCAACAATAACCATTTTGTTGTTATGCGGGAGGCAATTTTGATTCACTTTGCACTGCTTTAAAGGCGTGGGCGGTTTTAGGAGAGGGTAACCCAAAATAACTTGAGCCTAACACGTAGCAATGGAGGACGGTGGAATACCACTTTTCGGGTGCGTAATGCTCGTACATAGAGCTAACCCGAAATTTCCAAGGGTCGTTGGATCTGAATGCATTGGATCGGATGGTGGTGGAGTGAAGAAAGAGTATGGAGGGTACGAATGATTAAAAATGGCGAAAATGGTTGTATTATGGCTTAAAAATATAGATTAGAGGTGTAATAGAGGTTTAAAGTTAATTCTTTGTTTAAATCATAAAAACGATTTAACACATAAAACCCTCGCAAAACACATTTGGCGGATTTGAAATTTCCTAGACTCGGGCGGATAAATGGCGTCATGTCAAGGTTTATATCACATATCAAAATCGTGGTTTAGTGGAGGGTAATGATTAGTGGGACTTGCAATGAGGGCGGATGTGAGATGATATTGAGGTATGATATATATTGCGTCAAGTCCATCACGCATTCGCAATCGGAGATCGCATCGATAGATAGTAATGTTATAGCTAGGAATTTGCAATGGAGGCGGATGCGCTATGGCGATAGATTATGATATATTTAGCGTCGGGTTCGAGCCCATCTTTGATCACATATCGCAATTGGAGGATAGTGCATTCATATGAAAGGCTTGTGATGTGACAATATTGCGATGCGATATACAATACATAGTTTTTTAATAAAACTAAATGGTTTCGGGGTATTTTAATAAAGGAATTAATATATATCGGAAAGGGAAAATTTAAGGGTTTAATACTATAATAAGTGTTAATATGGAACATGAGTGGAAAAAGGGTAAATGTATGTGTAAAAGGGAAATTCACAAAGTATTATGCTTTTTAATGGTTTATTTGCTTTTCATATGTGCATCAATACTTGGGGAAAACATATTTTTTTGGGTTTTTCATGTAAAAAGGGATTTTACATGGGATTTTTACTTTTCCTAGGCAAAAATGGTTTTGACCTTAGGAAAATGGGTTTTTATGGGAAAATGAATGAATTTGAATGTATGAAGGTAGGAATGGGAAATTAGTGAATATAGGGATTCATGGAGATGAATGGGAAGTTAATTAATTGACCTTATAGTCCTTCATTTGCCTTGTGTAATTGCCTCATGGACATAGAAACATATGGTAAAACATGATAATGTACCTTTTTCCAATGAACTATCAAGCACTCTGCAACCTTCTTCTACTTACCCTTTGCTTATCCTATCATTTTTTCTTCACTTAATGGGTGCATTTAAGCTAGCAAACCCTTTCCTTTCTTTTTATTTTACAAAAGAAAACTATCTAAATCTACCCTTATAACCTCCAAGGGCTCAGATTAAACTAATGAGCACCTTATTATTCTCTACCTAACTACCGATCTACCAAGATAAAATAGTTTGGCCAGATTTTTATTCTCTAACTATAACATCAAATTTAAAGCATGAAGTAGTCAAGATTAAACTATTTGACTGTCATGGGTTGTGGCATTTAAAACAAGATGCACACAACCATTATTTTGCAGAAACAGAGTAGTGGCATTTAGACTTGCTCACTTTCAAAGTTTATCTGTTTTCTTTTCTTTCTAACCTAACATTTGGTATTTGCCTTGATTTTTTAGAGCATCTAAACTAACATTTTCTTTGAAATGGACATTATCATTAAGATATTTTCTTTTACTAACATTTTGTTCCTTATTGTTATGTCCACATCCTAACTTAACATTTTTTCAAAAAAAATTATGTATTTTTTGACTAATTTATTTTATCTTATCAAAACTAAAAAATGCTACAACACATCACGTACTTCTTATTCAGGAAGATTGAGAAGATGACCTACATTTTACAGAAAAAGCCATACGCCTAGCAGATGAATAGTATTTATCACTATTCATTGACTAATACGATTGTGCTATATCATCTCAACCTCCTCAACATATCTTGGGATACATTTATTTGCAATGACATCTTCAGTGGTCCTTAGGTTCCTCCACCAGTGCCTCAAGAAGGAGAAAGGCCTTCTAGCAGTGCCAAACTAAAGAAAAGTAGGAAGGCTAAAGAGACTAAAGTTGTTGAGAAGCCAGAAACCTACAAAACATATCAGAGAGGGGCTAGAAAGTTGTTTGTAGTGGATAGGAAATTGTTTACTCCACCTTGTGTGGAAGGGGCTTTGCCTTCTTCATCAACACAACAGGTGCATAAAGGGAAAGAAAATACGTTGGAGGAAAGCCTCATTGATGAAGAGGAAATGGAATTTGATTTCATGGAAAATGATGAACCAGAACAACCACACATTCATCATGGCATTGAGATATTTGACTTGGAGGCTCAAGATGAGGTAACAAATGAAAATATAACCATAAGGGAAAAGGATGCATAGATCGAAGCACTGATGGAGAACTTGGTGAGAGCTAAGTATGTCATTTCATAGCTTGAGTAAGAGAACAAGAAGCTAAGTCACAAAAAAGTCCCCATGGAGCTAGAACTTCTCAAAGTAAAGAGGCAAGGTGACAAAGGCCAATCAGAAATGCAAGAGGAAGAAACCCCAGCCACCTTGACTACAAAAAAAAGGCTTGAAAAGGAGATTGAGGAGGATAGAGAAAAATGGCTTGACAGGGTCAATTTTCATTTGGGGAAGCTACTACAAAGGGCCAATAGGGACAATCAAATCATTAGGCACATGGCTCGCCATTATAGGACCCAGAACAAGATTTGTAACATAAGAGTCAAGAAAATGAAGACAAGGCTAAAAGAAGCACTCAAAGGAAAAAAGGAGGGTGATAGGCTTAGATTTCTTGCTGAATCTTCCTTGGCTAACTCGGACACTTGAAGGTGGTGTTCTCCATAAATTTTGAGTAAGTTTTGATAATTTTTCCCTTTTTGAAGAATTTTGCAATTTTTTACTCAAAAGAACTGGCTCTATGCAACAGGAAATGGTCAGCATTTTTGGATTCAAAATGATGATTACATGCACATTGTGCATTTTATAAGCTTTTGGAGCAAAACTGGTCAACCAAAAGGTCAAAAAACACCCAAAACATGACCTTTCTGCCCTCTTTTTGACCATGGCGCTGCACATAGAAGTAGTCTTGGGAGAATCCATTTTTTAGGGGTTAAATTAACTACAAATGGGAAACTAAAGGAATATTTGGAAAGTTGATGGGAGATTCTTTCTAATGAGCTATCATGAGCTCAATTTAGACACTGGGAAGACCTCCAAAATGGTCCTGTGAAAAGTGTTATGCATAGAGCTTTTACTAATGTAAATGGTGACTAGGCATATAAATAGGATGTATATTAGTTCATGGAGGGTAGATTCATTAGATCAAAAGTTATCTTGAGGAAAAAAGAATCAGTTTCCTCCCTTTTAGAGGCATGTTGTTAGGGTTTCCTAGATTCTAGTTTCTTGTTCAGTTCTTGATGGATTAGTTCCTCATCTTAGGGATTTGACCCCTGATGATGGAAGGAGGTTGAATTAATGTATATATCTTCTTTTTCTTTCTCATTGTAAAAGGTTGGACTCAGTTGGATGCTTATGCTTTGAGTAGGCATCATTTTGTATCAGTTTTCATTAGGAGATTAATGAAAAGTTACATATATTTATTTGGGATCCATGTGGTATGATGTTAAGTTCAGTTTTGTCTATTGTGATCATATGTTAAAAAAAAAATTGTACTTCATCAATCATTTCATTTCTTTTAAGTGGATGTTTTCAAGTTGATAGGCACAACCCATAATTTTTATGCTCTGTTTTGGGAATATATTCACAGTCTATGTTTTCTTCAGTTTAGGAAGAATCCATGTTCTTACATGCTCTTTCTAGCTCCTCACATGTTTGAATCACCTCACCCATAAAACCCTAGAATGCTGATCCTTGTGCCTACCTGCCCCCATCGAACACCCTGCAATTTTGACCTAATTTCCTTGCCTTAATTGTTTGGCTCCTCCTAATCTAACAAAACCCTTCAAAATCAAATCAAACTTTGTGCTACTATACCTAGCCTAATATCAGTTTCTAGATCTAGTCAATTTGGATGAGATCCTTACAGAGAGAGCCCTATCCTGGCCTATTAAGGTTAGCTACTTGGCTAAGCGTGGTTTGTGGTTACCCTGACATTTCCTTCCTTCAGCCTGAGGTTCAATCCAGGTGATAATGCAAACACAGTTAAAATTTAAGACCTTTTTCACTATAATATAGGATATATGGTCTAACAAAGTTAGGTTTCTTCAATGCTCATCAAATAGGGAAACATGATATTTTAAATATAACTTTTCTTCCGAGATGTTTCAAAATGTGAAACTTGGTTGATATCGATAGATGGTATTCATGTACCTATGGTTAAAATTTTATACCTTTGTCTAATACAATTTTTGAGAAATGGTCTAAGGAATTTATAATTCCTGAATGCTCATAAAACCTACATGAAATAAGTCATCCTAGTATTTTATCTATAATTTATTTCTGAGATGTTTTGGATTGTGAAATATGGAGGGCACAATGAAGACATATATAGGTAGTTGTGGTAGAAATTTTATAAACATATTTACAAAATTGGATATGTGGCATGTTTTACAATATTCTCTTAAGAAGAATCCCAAAGTAACAAGTTTTGGAAGAAGAATACTTGATGAAGCAAGAAGAAACAAGTAGACTCAGTTAAGGAAATTACGACTAATAAACTTGGTGAAGCCATAAGAAAATAGAAAATTTGTGAAAGTAGAAGTAGCTAAACATATTTTATGATGAAACAAGTACATTCAATGAAGTAGGTTGAGGCCTATGAATATTTGCGACAGTGGGGATGGGTGCCTCATGTAGGTTGGTTCCTACAAGATCAATGTCTCTTGTAGTTTTCTTCTTATAAAGTGGTATAGGGGATTGGTGTCTCTTGTAGGTTGGTGCCTACAAAGTAGTACAAGGAATTGGTGTCTTTTGTACGTTGGTGCCTATAAAGAAAATGATGGGATTGGTGACTCCATTAGATTAACACCTATAAGATATGTTATATAAAGAAGTTTTGTGATTTTCTCTGGTAAGGGTTTCCACGTATTCCTTATGCTACTTGTTCAATTTATGAGATTGATGTTTTATGATGTTTTATTTGATTTAAATACATAAAAATTGTCATTATATTTTATCAACCCATGTCTCAGTATAATTGTGAATTCAATAGTTGGTTTCAAAGAAGGTTCCTTCATAAGTAGTTTAACCACTATAAGATACATCTTAGAGGGATAGATGGATAGCAAGGATAGTTCCTTCTCAAATACATGTATACCATTTAAGGATAAAAATTATGCTTTCTAGAAGATAAGGACGAGGGCATATCTATTGCCTTTTTGTGTTGATGTATGGATTTATATTGTAGATGAATATAAACTTCCATCAATTCCTCCAACAAATGCTTATGAGAGAAAGAATTTTGTAAATAATGGAAAAATATAGAATTCCATTCTAATTAATCTTACTGATTCAAAACTTCTCAAGGAAATGTAGTGTTAATCTGTTAAATAAATTTGGAACAAACTTCATAGAACCTATTGTAGTGGCTACGATTGTTGGCATTATGATACAGGCATTTTCCTTGATGGTAACTCACTCAAATGAATGATCACAGTATAGCAGGTAAACAACAAAGAATTGCAAATCAGTCTTCACAGAATGAAGAAAGAGAGGTATACGCAGGTTCACCATTGACCATGCTACCTATACACACAGGTTCAATGTATATAAGTCGCGTATATGTACACACGCACTTTCACAAAAGGAAAAGCGCGTATACCTTGGAAAAGTAAGTTTTGGTCCGAAGTATTTGGTCCATGGTATTTTGATCCGTGGTATTGGTCTAAGGTATCTGGTCCGAGGTATTGACCCTAAGTATTTGGTCCAAGGTATTGGTCCTAAGTGGTTTTGGTCCATGGTATTGAGAAAGGCCTAGAACTATAAAAGAAGGAGAAGATCATTAGGCTAAAGGGTGCAAGTATCGAATATCTAATGAAGTGTGAGATCTAGTATGCAAGCCATTGGGTTATGGTGCATTCCTAGATCTCAACCAAGGATGAAACTTAGCGTATTATGAGGGATTAGATCTAAGGATGGATCGAGATCTTAAGGTGTAAAATGAACTATCATTATGTGTTTTTGCTCATGTATATTCTAGATCTAAATACTGACACATATATTATTCTGTAAATGATATGATATGGGTATAACTGAAGTCCAGAGTAGTTTTTAGAATTATGAATTGATATTCGCAAATGTATATGTTGGTTGGCTTTGAGAAAAGTGCATATACATGTAGGTTCGACACAGGCAAGTAGCGTATACCTTATAAAATATGTTTTAGTTGTTGTTGTTTGTTATTGCAGAGTTCTTAGTTCTGGTTTGGGTTCTGGTTACTGTATTCTGGTGACAGTATTCTGAATGATCAGATTGATGGGCTGTAACAGTGATTGATTTACTCGGTTGTGGTTGGTTGAAAAGGTGATGGTTGATGCAGATATATTTGATGATTGAATTACACTTAAGATGTTGTTGATGGATCCAGTTTGAAAATTTATGAAATGTGGTCCCTGAAGGAAGAGAGAAGGTTGTAGCCTTTGTAGGTCGATGCCTACATACCAAAAGACATATCGGCTAGTACAAGAGCTAAGGGGGTTGTAGTTCCCTTCCAGTAGTAATTGGAAAATGAGAGAAGGTTGCAGCCTTCTGCAGGTAGAAGCCTGCGTACTGGTATAGTCTGCACTAGTACAAAATTGTAAACTAAATTTTCTTATTATTAAAAGAAGACAGAGACAACAGAAACAAGTGGTTTTTACCCACATTGCGTTTCCACCTTATATCTTGGTGTTCATGTGTGATGCTTATGTTTTATTCTGCTTTTATTGCAAATTCTAATTAATATCTGACATACTGGTTAAAGTTCAATACATGATAGATTGGGTAAATCAAAAGTTCTCTACATATACGCTAGTTGCTTTAATAACAGTCGCGTGTACACGCTGGTTCACTTAGCTAAAATAGTGTATGCAAATCTACCTATGGAAATGAAAAATTATTGAGTTACTAATATTGATCCACCCCCCCTCTCAGTATTATTTCCAACAATTTGTATTAGAGCAGGTCCTTCTGAAGAAGCTTGATCGCTTGAAGGAAGATCCATCATCATGAGTAATAAAGAAAGCAGAGGATCCATCAAACAACCAATCTTTGATGGGAACAACTTTTTTTATTGGAAGATAAGAACCACAGCCTACCTTCAATCACTTGGAGCTGATGTCTGGGAAATCGTGGAAGGAGGATATACATTTCCATCAAAAATTCCCACATATACGGCAGGTAAAAACCAATATGAAACCAATGCCAAGGTTGTCAATACATTATTGGAAAGTCTGTCACAATAAGAGTTTGTCAAAGTTATGCAGCTCAAATCAGCCAAAGAAATATGGGATGAAATCGTTATAAGCTACGAAAGAGACACTCAGGTAAAACATGCTAAACTACAAACTCTCAGAATTCAATATGAAACTCTTAAGCTGCAAAATGATGAAAGTATTTCTGGTTAGTTCTTACGTACAGATGAGGTTGTTAACTTCATGAAAAATTTGGGTGAAGAGATAAAGCAAGTTACTTTAGTTGAGAAAGTTTTAAGATCCTTATCTGCTAAATTTGAATCAAAAGTATCTACCATAGAAGAAAAATAGGATCTACAGACTATTACTATGACACAGCTTCACGGAATCTTAACTGCCTTTGAGATTAGAAAAGGAGGCCCATTAGATATGACAGAAGCCGCATTCAAAGCTTCAGGAAAAGGAAAATAAGACCTCAATGAATCGAGACAGATTTCAGAATAAGAAGACGAAGTAAACTTTTTCAAGAAGCTTCAACAGGGTTCTAGAAGATTTATAGGTAAACTACCTTTCATTATGCTTCCAAATGTCCTCACAAAGGTAAATATGAGAAAGGGAAGGAAACTGCAAAATGGAATAGGAAACAAAGTGTAAGTAAAAAGAGCTACTATACTCATGAAGATAGCGATGGATTATCAAATAGTGATGAAGATGAAAATAGTAATGACTATAGACTTCTAATGGCTTATGAAGATGATAAATTTTTCAATGCTTTAAAGAAGATGAACTTTATGAAGAAATTTCTAAACTCAAAATTTGTTTAGAAGAAAAGAATATGATTATAGATAACTTGACATATCAACTTGCTAAAGAGAAAAACACAATGAAAAACTAGAATTTGAAATCGTGGGTCTAAGAAAGGATCTTGAGAAAACAAAATCTCTCAATCTTAGATTTTCTAAAGGATCAAAAACCTTAAATGAAGTTATCAAAGTGCATCGTTCTACTCTGATAAAGACAGATCTTGGATATACTGAAGAAGCACCTCAATCGCAGAAGCCATCAACCTCCACTAAAAGCTATCTTGATGCAGCAAAGAAAAATGAACAGCATGAAAATCGTCAGCAAAGGCATAAAGTAGATCACCAGGTAAATTAGGATCAATTTTCTTCAAGGATGAACAGAAGTCACAACAAACCTCAGGTAAATCATACTCAATTTGCTTCAAAGATGAATAGAAACTACAATCACCGGGTCAAGAGATTCGATGATCGTAGGAACTTCTTCAATGCTCAATGTTTCTCATGTCATAATTTTTGACACAACGTTGCTCAATGTGTTGCTTACAAAACCATCATGACTAGAGAAGCACGAAATCAAAGGAATATGACAGGGATCAAGAAAAGTTCCTATAATAAATTTTCTCCTGTTGAAAATGAAATAGAATGCTCAATCTATAACAACTTTGGCCATGAAGAATTTGAATGCAAGAGTAAATTTCGACAAATATCTCAAAAGGAGCAAACTCCATTAAATCCAAAAATATAGAGAAGGAAAGAACTACAAATATAAAGATGTGGTATAGCCTTGTATGCAGAAGGAAAAGAAAACCAGTGGTACTATTATCACTCAAGTTGTCCCTTGGCTCCTTAAGGGATACGGCCGAGGTAACCACAAACCAATCTTTGGATTGCAGGTCCTAGCCTACCTGCAATCAGAGAGGGCTCTCTCTTTATAATTTAGCTTTGTTCAAGGCTGATTTTAGGCTAGATATGATGCTCTTGGGTTTTGTTTAAGTTTCGGTGGGAAGGTTGATGCTTTCAAGTAGATTTGGGATGCATAGTGTGAGAAGTTCAAACCATTGGGCATGGAGTCAAGGATAAGGGCTGCTGGTGTGTTTTCTTGGTCACAAGAGGAATACAGAGCAGGATAGCTACACATGGAACAATATCAATGCTGAAAAAAGATGGAATGAAGGTCAGAGATGAAAGGCAACTAAGAATCTTTCATCAGCTAACAGAAGGATGGCGAATGAAATTTATCCAGGAGCAGTCTAGGATTCCTAAACAATCATTCATAAATGAGAGAAACAATGTAAACATGATCATTTAAGTATGCATATTCATAACTATTTCTGAAGAAAACATGTAGAAATAACAGAAATTGAGCATAGAGTGCTGCTAAGCAAAGTCTAAGCTATTCTTCCTTCTTGCTATCTAGATGGTGACACAATGGTGGCATAAACACATATAAACTGTAAACAGAGGTAAGAAACACTTATTGGGCCATGTAGAAGCACAAGAATTCCATAGTTCACTCTTCAACCCTTAAAAATAAAACAAACAGTTCATCATCCAAGCATTCCAGCAATTTTTTATTATAGAGGCTCTCAAAGTATACAACGCAAGTCTAAAATGAGGATTATCAACCAACCAATCCTTTAAACAATGAACAGGGTGGTTTATATAGAGAAAATATCCAAAAAATATCAAAAGTATCTGCCATAGAAGAAAAATAGGATCTACAAACTATTACTATGACACAGCTTCATGGAATCTTAACTGCCTTTGAGATTAGAAAAGGAGGCCCATTAGATATGACAGAAGCCGCATTCGAAGCTTCAGCAAAAGGAAAATAAGACCTCAATGAATCGAGACAAATTTCAGAATAAGAAGACGAAGTAAACTTTGTCAAGAAGCTTCAACAGGGTTCTAGAAGATTTAGAGGTAAACTACCTTTCATTATGCTTCCAAATGTCCTCATAAAGGTAAATATGAGAAAGGGAAGGAAACTGCAAAATGGAATAGAAAACAAAGTGTAAGTAAAAAGAGCTACTATACCCATGAAGATAGCGATGGATTATCAAATAGTGATGAAGATGAAAATAGTAATGACTATAGACCTCTAATGGCTTATGAAGATGACAAATTTTTTGATGCTTTAGAAGAAGATGAACTTTACGAAGAAATTTCTAAACTCAAAATCTGTTTAGAAGAAAAGAATATGATTATAGATAACTTGACATATCAACTTGCTAAAAGAGAAAAACACAATGAAAAACTAGAATTTGAAATCGTGGGTCTAAGAAAGGATCTTGAGAAAACAAAATCTCTCAATCTTAGATTATCTAAAGGATCAAAAACCTTAAATGAAATTATCAAAGTGCAGCGTTCTACTCTGATAAAGATAGATCTTGGATATACTGAAGAAGCACCTCAATCGCAGAAGCCATCAACCTCCACTAAAAGCTATCTTGATGCAGCAAAGAACAATGAACAACATGAAAATTGTCAGCAAAGGCATAAAGTAGATCACTAGGTAAATTAGGATCAATTTGCTTCAAGGATGAACAGAAGTCACAAAAAACCTCAGGTAAATCATACTCAATTTGCTTCAAAGATGAATAGAAACTACAATCACCAGGTCAAGCGATTCGATGATCGTAGGAACTTCTTCAATGCTCAATGTTTCTCATGCCATAATTTTTGACACAAAGTTGCTCAATGTGTTGCTTACAAAACCATCATGACTAGAGAAGCACGAAATCAAAGGAATATGACAGGGATCAAGAAAAGTTCCTATAATAAATTTTCTCCTCTTGAAAATGAAATAGAATGCTCAATCTGTAACAACTTTGGCCATGAAGAATTTGAATGCAAGAATAAATTTCGGGAACTATCTCAAAAGGAGAAAACTCCATTAAATCCAAAAATACGGAGAAGGAAATAACTACAAATAGAAAGATGTGGTATAGCCTTGTATGCAGAAGGAAAATAAAACCAGTGGTACTGTTATCACTCAGGTTGTCCCTTGGCTCCTTAAGGGATACGGCCGAGGTAACCACAAACCAATCTTTGGATTGCAGGTCCTAGCCTACCTGCATCAAAGAGGGCTCTCTCTTTATAATTTAGCTTTATTCAAGACTGATTTTAGGCTAGATATGATGCTCTTGGATTTTGTTTAAGTTTTGGTGGGAAGGTTGATGCTTTCAAGCAGATTTGGGATGCATAGTGTGAGAAGTTCAAACCATTGGGCATGGAGTCAAGGATAAGGGCTGCTGGTGCGTTTTCTTGGTCACAAGAGGAATACAGAGCAGGATAGCTACACATGGAACAATATCAATGCTGAAAAAAGATGGAATGAAGGTCAAAGATGAAAGGCAACTAAGAATCTTTCATCAGCTAACAGAAGGAGGGCGAATTAACTTTATCCAGGAGCAGTCAAGGATTCCTAAACAATCATTCATAAATGAGAGAAACAATGTAAACATGATCATTTAAGTATGCATATTCATAACTATTTCTGAATAAAACATGTAGAAATAACAGAAATTGAGCATTGAGTGCTGCTAAGCAAAGTCTAAGCTATTCTTCCTTCCTGCTATTTAGATGGTGACACAATGGTGGCATAAACACATATAAACTGTAAACAGAGGTAAGAAACACTTATTGGGCCATGTAGAAGCACAAGAATTCCATAGTTCACTCTTCAGCCCTTAAAAATACAACAAACAGTTCATCATCCAAGCATTCCAGCAATCTTTGATTATAGAGGCTCTCAAAGTATACAACGCAAGTCTAAAATGAGGATTATCAACCAGCCAACCCTTTAAACAATGAACAGGGTGGTTTATATAGAGAAAATATCCAAAAAATATCTACAATAGTAGATCTTAAACAGATCTGAGGGAAATAAGTTCCTTTAACCTAACTTATCCTGAAATAAATGAACAAAAGATCTATCTAAGCTGCGCTGGGAGCGGCTGCTTTAAAATTGAGTTAATATGGGTCCTTTGCTGCAATGAGCTGGCCATTTATCATAACTGCTCATTGATCTCTGCAGTGCTACCCTTGGGTGGCACTGATTCATTTTAAAATCT
This sequence comes from Pinus tabuliformis, assembly GCA_031772625.1. Classification (NCBI taxonomy): domain Eukaryota; kingdom Viridiplantae; phylum Streptophyta; class Pinopsida; order Pinales; family Pinaceae; genus Pinus; species Pinus tabuliformis. The sequence goes on along the minus strand of CM062805.1, from coordinate 61,450,620 downwards.
GATATGATTCGGCTTAATGGCTTTTAATTGCGTTCAGGTGAGCCTTTAATGCATGAGAACTGCTTCTTTGACTTTGATGAAGGCCTTTATTGCTTCCCTGCTGCGGGCTTTATGATTTCCGCTGATATTTTTCACTGATACACTTTGCTACTTCACTGATACTCTTTACTGCTGAATCAGGCCCGTTCTTGGTTTTAGATACACTTCAACTGTCAAATCGCCCCTTTTCTACCACTTTATGGCAAAAAAAAAATAGTTGTGGTGGCACCTCTGCGAGCTTTGGATGAGTATCGGCGCTGGCCGATTGAAATCTAATCAAAAAAGGAAGAATAACTGCTAAAATGGTGGAAGATCTGCTCACTGATGGTTTGCTGAGGCTATGCCCATTGTCTGGAGCAAGAACTGGGCTGGAGCGATCGAAAATGGCCGAGGAAAGCCATGTTTCCTTTGGAGCTGAGGTGGGTGCGAGTGCCGACCTGAAGATACTTGAAAATCCCCTTTTCTCCCTTATAAAGTGAAGAATTACTTTTTAAAGAAAAATCACTAAAAAACCGGGCGGGAGTGGCACTGTAGCACTGAAAATATTAGGGTCGTTGGATCAAGCACGTGCCGATCCAACAGCCAAGATTGAATCGCAATATCGATTATCGGGGGGTCATGGAGGCAGAGAGCTATCATATATATATATATATATATATATATATATATATATATATATATATATATATATATATATATATATAGATATAGATATATATACATATATATGCTTGCGATGGGCCGATCGCCGATATCGCATCGGCGATCGGCTATCGGGAGGAGCAATGGAGCGAAGCGATATATGATATAAGCGATGCGATATATGGGGCCGCGACTTAATGAGGACCGTTGATCTGAGGGCCCGAATGGGCGGCTGCGATTAAATCGTTGTTTCGCTATCGGTGGGGACATGGGGGTGGCGGCCTTTGTATGATGCGAATGCCGACGACGATATTGCGATATAGGTGTATTGCGATGAAAACATGCATTTGCGGCAAAACAAAGGGTTTTGCAGTAAACATGGATCAATGCCCAAAGCGGAGGATTATGGGTAAAGCGGGAGGATGCGATAACAATATATTGTGATAGTGATATCGTTGTCGGGTGCGACGGCAATATTCCATCGGCGGAGGGGTCGGGGCTATATATATATATATATATATATATATATATATATATATATATATATATATATATATATATATATATATATAGGCACAAACTCTTGCGATAGCCGATTGCCGACTCGCGATCGGAGGGATGATATCGGAGCATGCATAAAAAGGGCCAACAATGTTATTGCCACTTCCGATAGCGATATCGTGTCGGAGGGGGGGGGGGGGAAATTGATCGGAAGCATGTTTAATGACTCACCAATGGGTTTTTGCGATCGGACAAGGGTCTTTAGTGATCGAAAGGGTTGAATAATGTTAAAGGATGGTTTTTATACATCAAAATGGGTTCTTGAGGCCTCGGAAGGGGTCCAATAGCACAAAAGAGAGTTTTGAGCCTTGAAAAAGGTAAAAACAAGGTTAATGAAGGGTTTTTATAGATCAAAGGAGGGATTTTATGCATAGGAAGGAGTCCTTTGTATTGGGAGATGGTTTTTTTAGAGAAAAACAAAGGGTTCTTACTAAGTTTCAGGCAAACTTAGTAATTCCCAAGGGATATTTATGGTTATTTTTCAACCAAAGGGAGGGGATATGTATGTAGAGGAGCTATTTAACATATTTTAGTAAGGGGAAGGGAAATTGACAGGGATTTACATAATAAGTTAGAGGTTAATATGAGTTTTGATCAGAAAAGCGCTAAGGATAGAAATCTTAGGCTACAAAAGGGGAAAAAAGGACTTGTAGAAGAGATATGAGCACTCCTAAGCAAAGAAAATCTTTACTTAGGCAAAAGTCATGAAATATGATGAATTTAAGAGATATCAAGCAGATCTTGACCTCTTTAGGGGAAGTTAGTGAATGATTTGGGGAAAAGGAAGAAGGGGAAGTGAGACATGCCTCTCTTGAGCTGCTCCAAATGGATTTTTGCCTTGCAATTGTGCTTTGAATAGATATAACACTTTAAAACATGAAATGGATCAACATTCTGCCACCTCAGAACTACCTACCCAACCTACTTACCTAGCATTTTCTCTTCTTTTTGGTTTGGGTGCACTTGAACTAGAAAACCCAGCTTTTCAACTTTTCTTTTGGCTATCCTCCTATCTAAATTGACCCTTATTTCTTCCGGGGCTCAGATTAAGCTGTTGAGCGCCCTTGCTTCTCTACCTATCTACAAATCTTCCAAGATTAAACAATTTGGACAGATATTCATTCTCTATCTTCTAAAACAAGCAATTTAAACCTAGGGAAGCCAAGATTAAGTTGTTTCGCCTTCCCTTAACTGAACTCTTCAAAAATGGAATTTCTTGGAAATATGGAACCTTTGCAGCATGAAAAGGATGACATATTTGGCATGTAAACAGTCAATCATGAAATATGAAACCTATAGAAATAGGAGGCTAACAGTGGCTCCACTTGGGGATGGATTTTCCTTGTGAAAAGCCAAGAACAGCAGGTCAAGGTGCCTTGATCTTCAATGGTTATTGTATAACTGAAAACTTCCTTTTCTGTTTTTTGATACTATTGACTGAAGCTCTGAAGCTTTATTCAACACTTTTAACTGAAACTTGCTGTGAAACAACAACGTTGTCTTTTGGCTGGCTGCATGCTTTAAACGTATTCATATCTACCCGGAACATTCTTTTGAAATTATTTCACAAACAGAGATTTGAAATAGAGCACTCCTTTGGTTCTTTCTCTCAAATTTGTTGCATTGTCCCCTCTTATTGGCCTGCTATACAATAAAAACAAAGCGCCGGTAATATACAAATATTAATGTACAAAGATATTTATACAGCTGCATTGTCTCTCATTAGAAGGGATCATGATAATGCTTTAACATTTGGCCATTAACAGGGCCTTCTTCAGCTACGCTGCATTCTAGACTTTTTAGGAAATATGTGTTGTTGCCTTGAACAACAGAAATAATAAAGGGGCCTCTCCAAAGGAAATCGAACTTGGCATGTTTTCCTTTGTCCTCCCTTCTGGAATCCCATCTTAAGACTTTGTTGCTAATGAAGAAATCTTCAGCCTTGGTTCTTTTGTCAAACATTTTCTTGAGCTTCTCTTGTAAAGTCTGAGCTCTGTCGTACACTTGCTCTCTTGTTTGCTGCAAATGGATGGTTTGGTTTATTCTTCTTTGGATATCATTGGGCTCAGCCTGAATCTATTGCAGCAATTTGATAATAGGGATTCCCAAAGAAGAAGGGAATTTGGCCTCCATGCCATAGACTAACTCATATGGGCTCATCCCAATGGATCTCTTGGTTGACAATCTGTCTGCCCAGAGGGCATTTACAAGCTTTTTGTGCCAGTTCTTCTTGTTTTCTTCTAGCACTTTCTTAATGATGTTAATCAGGTTCTTGTTGGATTATTCGGCCAATCCATTACCTTGAGGGTAATAGGTTGTGGAGTGGCCTAAGGTAATGTGAAATTTATGGCAAAACTGATCATTTTCTTGGATTTGAAGGCAGCAGCATTGTTTGTAATGATCTTTTCAGGACATCCAAATCTGGAAAGGATATTGGTTTCAAGGAATTGGATAATGGTAGAGTCATTGGCCTGCCTACATGGGATGGCCTCAATCCACTTGGTGAAATAGCCTGTGGCTGTTAGATTCCACTTGTGCTGGCCAGAAGAGGATGGATGGATTTCTCCCATGAAGTCAAGACCCCATTGTTGAAAAGGCTTCTCGGTTGAAATGGGCTTAAGGGGCAAGGGCAACAGCTTTCTTTTGCCTTCAAAGATTTGGCATTTATGGCATGAAACAACAAACTTTTTGACATCTGCAAACAAAGAGGGCAAATAGAAACCAACCCTTAATATCTTATCAGCAGTGGACTTCCAATATAAGTGCCCTCCACAGTCCCCTGCATGAAACTCTTTCATAACACTGTCAGTTTCATTTAAATTTAAACAGTTCAATAAAATTCCTTCATGATTCTTCCAAAACAGGGCACTATCTAAGACACAAAACTTTGATGCTTTCATCTTTAAAAATCTCTTTCTGGTTCTGGACAACCCTGGGGGAGCAAACGAGTTTAACAATATAAAACAAATATCAGCATACCATGGGGATTGCAAAAAAGCTTCACTGATCTGTGGAGTCGCCAGCTCCTGTTCACTATCCAGTTGATTAATCCCTAAGGCTTGAAAACTGGTTTCGGACATCATTTTGGCTAAACCTTGTCCCTTTATGAGCTTAGTGGGCTTTATCTCAATGTCATACTCAAGGATATTGGCAATCCATTTGCCTCTTTTGCCTTCTATGCCCTCTTGAGTTAATATGTCTTTTACAACAGCATTTGGCACATAAGCAATCACATGTGAATATAAAATGTAAACTCTGAAATCTTTGATTGCTTTAACAAGGGCATATGCATGCTTCTCCATGATTTGGTACTTCAAGGGAGCATCTCTAATGGATCGGCTGAAGAAGGCAATGGGCTTCTCATTTCCTTGGTCATCCTTTTGCAAAAGGACAGCAACTATGGAATATTCAGATGCACATGAAAAAATGATGAAATCCTTATCAAATTGAGGACTTTTGAGGACTGGGGCTTGGGTTAAGGCAGATTTTATGCCCTGGAAGGCTTGCTTGGCTGATCACTCAGGTTGTCCCTTAGATCCTTAAGCGATACGGCCGAGGTAACCACAAACCAATCTTTGGATTGCAGGTCCTAGCCTACATGCAATCAGAGAGGGCTCTGTCTTTATAATTTAGCTTTGTTCAAGGCTGATTTTAGGCTAGATATGATGCTCTTGGGTTTGTTTAAGTTTTAGTGGGAAGGTTGATGCTTTCAAGAAGAGTTGGGATGCATAGTGTGAGAAGTTCAAACCATTGGGCATGGAGTCAAGGATAAGGGCTGCTGGTGCATTTTCTTGGTCACAAGAGGAATACAGAGCAGGATAGCTACACATGGAACAATATCAATGCTGAAAAAAGATGGAATGAAGGTTATAGATGAAAGGCAACTAAGAATCTTTCATCAGCTAACAGAAGGAGGGAAAATGAACATTATCCATGAGCAGTCAAGGATTCCTAAACAATCATTCATAAATGAGAGAAACAGTGTAAACATGATGATTTAAGTATGCATATTCATAACTATTTCTGAAGAAAACATGTAGAAATAACAGAAATTGAGCATAGAGTGCTACTAAGCAAAGTGTAAGCTATTCTTCCTTCCTGCTATTTAGATGGTGACACAATGGTGGCATAAACACATATAAACTGTAAACGGAGGTAAGAAACATTTATTGGGCCATGTAGAAGCACAAGAATTCCATAGTTCACTCTTCATCCCTTAAAAATACAACAAACAGTTCATCATCCAAGCATTCTAGCAATCTTTGATTATAGAGGCTCTCAAGTATACAACGCAAGTCTAAAATGAGGATTATCAACCAACCAACCCTTTAAACAATGAACAGGGTGGTTTATATAGAGAAAATATCCAAAAAATATCTACAACAGTAGATCTTAAACAGATGTGAGGGAAATAAGTGCCTTTAGCCTAACTTATCCTGAAATAAATGCACAAAAGATCTATCTAAGCTGCGCTGGGAGCGGCTGCTTTAAAATTGAGTTAATACGGGTCCTTTGCTGCAATGAGCTGGCCATTTATCATAACTGCTCATTGATATCTGCAGCGCTGCCTTGGGGTGGCACTGATTCTTTTTAAAATCTGATATGATTCGGCTTAATGGCTTTTAATTGCATTTAGGTGAGCCTTTAATGCCTGAGAACTACTTCTTTGACTTTGATGAAGGCCTTTATTGCTTCCCTACTGCGGGCTTTATGATTTCCGCTGATATTTTCCACTGATACACTTTGTCGCTTCACTGATACTCTTTACTGCTGAATCGGGCCCGTTCTTGGTTGCAGATACACATCAACTGTCAAATCGCCCCTTTTCTGCCACTTTATGGCAAAAAAAAAATAGTTGTTGTGGCACCTCTGTGAGCTTTGGAGAGTATCGGCGTTGGCTGATTGAAATCTGATCAAAAAAGGAAGAATAACTGCTAAAATGGTGGAAGATCTGCGCAGTGATGGTTTTCTAAGGCTATGCCTGTTGTCTGGAGCAAGAACTGGGCTGGAGCGATCGAAAATGGCTGAGGAAAGCCATGTTTCATTTGGAGCTGAGGCGGGTGTGGGCACCGGCTTGAAGATACTTGAAAATCCCCTTTTCTCCCTTATAAAGTGAAGAATTATTTTATAAAGAAAAATCACTAAAAAACCGGGCGGGAGTGGCACTGTAGCACTGAAAATATTAGGGTCGTTGGATCAAGCGCGGGCCGATCCAACGGCCAAGATTGAATCGAAATATCGCTTATCGGGGGGTCATGGAGGTGGAGAGCTATCATATATATATATATATATATATATATATATATATATATATATATATATATATATATATATATATATATATATATATATATATATATATATATATATATATATATATACATACATACATACATATATATATATATATATATATATAGATATATATATATATAGATATATATAGATATATATATATGCTTGCGATGGATGGAGCAAAGCGATATATGATATAAGCGATGCGATATATGGGGCTGTGACTTAATGAGGACCGTTGATCTAAGGGCCTGAATGGGCGACTGCGATTAAATTGCTGTTTTGCTATCGGTGGGGACATGGGGCTGGCGGCCTTTGTATGATGCGAATGCTGACGGCGATATTGCGATATAGGTGTATTGCGATGAAAACATGCATTTGCGACAAAACAAAGGGTTTTGTGCTAAACATGGATTAATGCCCAAAGCGGAGGATTATGGGTAAAGCGGGAGGATGCGATAACAATATATTGTGATAGCGATATCGATGTCGAGTGCGACAGCGATATTGCATCGGCGGAGGGGTCGGGGGCATATATATATATAGGCACAAACCCTTGCGATAGCTGATTGTCGACTCGTGATCAGAGGGATGATATCAGAGCATGCATAAAAAGGGCCAACAATGTTATTGCCACTTCCGACATCGATATCGCATCGGGGGGGGGAAACTTGACCAGAAGAATGTTTAATGACTCACCAATGGGTTTTTGCGATCGGACAAGGGTCTTTTGTGATTGGAAGAGTTGAATAATGTTAAAGGATGGTTTTTATACATCGGAAGGGGTTCTTGAGGCCTCGAAAGGGGTCCAATAGCACAAAAGAGAGTTTTGAGCCTTGAAAAAGGTAAAAACAAGGTTAATGAAGGGTTTTTATAGATCAAAGGAGGGATTTTATGCATAGGAAGGAGTCCTTTGTATTGGGAGATGGTTTTTTTAGAGAAAAACAAAGGGTTCTTACAAAGTTTCAGGCAAACTTAGTAATTCCCAAGGGATATTTATGGTTATTTTTCAGCCAAAGGGAGGGGATATGTACGTAGAGGAGCTATTTAACATATTTTAGTAAGGGGAAGGGAAAATAGACAGGGATTTACATAATAAGTTAGAGGTTAATATGAGTTTTGATCAGAAAAGCACTAAGGATAGAAATCTTAGGCTACAAAAGGGAAAAAAAGGACTTGTAGAAGAGATATGAGCACTCCTAAGCAAAGAAAATCTTTACTTAGGCAAAAGTCATGAAATATGATGAATTTAAGAGATATCAAGCAGATCTTGACCTCTTTAGGGGAAGTTAGTGAATGATTTGGGGAAAAGGAAGAAGGGGAAGTGAGACATGCCTCTCTTGAGCTGCTCCAAATGGATTTTTGCCTTGCAATTGTGATTTGAATAGATATAACACTTGAAAACATGAAATGGTTCAACCTTCTACCACCTCAGAACTACCTACCCGGCCTACTTACCTAGCATTTTCTCTTCCTTTTGGTTTGGGTGCACTTGAACTAGCAAACCTAGCTTTTCAACTTTTCTTTTGGCTATCCTCCTATCTAAATCGATCCTTATTTCTTCTGGGGCTCATATTAAGCTGTTGAGCGCCCTTGCTTCTCTACCTATCTACAAATCTGCCAAGATTAAATAGTTTGGACAGATATTCATTCTCTATCTTCTAAAACAAGCAATTCAAGCCTAGGGAAGCCAAGATTAAGTTGTTTGGCCTTCCCTTAACTGAAAAACTCTTCAAAAATGGAATTTCTTGGAAATATGGAACCTTTGCAGCATGAAAAGGATGACATATTTGGCATGTAAAAAGTCAATCATGAAATATGAAACCTATAGCAATAGGAGGCTAACAGGTACATCGATAGTGGATGCTCAAAACACATGACAGGTGACAAAGAAAAACTACACTCATATAGTGCCTTAGAAAAGGAAAATAATGTCTCATTTGGAAACAACACTCCCACTGTCATAAAAGGTAAAGGCTCTCTTTTCTTGAAAGAAAAAGTTAACCCTGGGAATGTTATGTATGTTGATGGTTTAAAGCATAACCTGTTGGGTGTGAGTCAAATGTGTGATCAAGGAAATGAAGTGGTGTTTTGATCGAATGGATGTGTTGTTCATGAGCTTGATACAAGAGAAACTGTGATCCAAGGTACAAGAACTCCAAACCACCTATACATACTCAAGGTAGGACAACAACAGTGCTATCTAAGCAAAAATGATGAAAACTGGCTATGGCACAGAAGATTAGGATATCTAAGCTTTTCTCAAATAACAAAATCATGCAGATTCCAAGTTTTTTGTGATCTTCCAAATATCAACATTCTTGAAAATACTATATGCAAGTCATGTCAATTCGGTAAGCAAACCAGATCTCACTTCGTCAAAAAGGAAGGGTCAGCTAGTAAGCCTCTTGAACTTGTTCATACTGATTTATGTGGACCATCAAGGAAAATGCCACCTCATGGAGAAGAATACTTTATATTATTCATTGATGATTTTTCCAAAATGTGTTGGATAGGTTTTCTAAACCATAAAGGGGAAGCATTTGAAAAGTTCAAAGCATTCAAAGCTTTGGTTGAAAATGAATCAGATTGCAAAATCAAAGGTCTCAGATCTGATTGAGGAAGGGAATTTACCTTAGATGAATTCTTTGACTTTTGTGAACAACATGGAATAAAAAGGCAGCTCTTCACCACAAGGACTCCTTAGCAAAATGGAGTGGTATAAAGGATGAACAAAAATTGAATAAATGGCTCGAGCTATGCTAGATGAATCTGGAACTCCTGCAACCTTCTAGGGTGAAGCTGCATTCGCTGCTGTCACTATTCTCCACCAAGCAAATGTTCAGGTAAACAACACGCAAACTCCACATGAACTTTCGTATGGTAAGACTCCTACTATAAAATGCTTCAAAGTTTTTGGAAGCAAATGTTACATCAAAAGGACTAATGAAAAACTTGGTAAGTTTGAACCCAGAGCAGATGAAGGTATTCTTCTTAGCTACTCTTCCCGAAGTAAAGGATATAAATGCTATAATAAAAGGTTTGGGAAAATTATTGAAAGTTTTTATGTTGTGGTTGATGAAGCATGCAAAAATCCAAAACAGATAAAAACCGAAGATTATGAAGAAGATGAGTATAATTTTCCCACATCAAGTCACACTGATTTTGAAGAAGAAACCAATGAAACACAAGAAGAAGAGATAATGATAGAAGAAAAGACTCCGTCCAAGTATGTTTAGAAAAATCATCCAGAAACTCATATTTTAATGGAAAAAGGAGTAGCTGTGCAGAAAACAAGAACTATTACAGAAGCCTCAAGCTATCTAGCATTACTATCTTCTACCAAACCTCAAAATGTAAATGAGGCATGCAAAGATGAATGTTGGGTCAAGGTCATTAATGAAGAACTTGAGCAAAATGAAAAGAATAATACTTGGGAATTAGTTCCTAGACCTCATGATAAAAATATCATAGGAACTAAATGAATATTCAAAAACAAGCTGAATGAAAGTGGAGAAGTTATTAAAAACAAGGCCAGACTTGTTTGTAAAGGATATGCTCAACAAGAAGGTATAGATTTTGAAGAAACTTTTGCACCTATTGCTAGACATGAAGCCATAAGAATTCTTCTTGCTCTTTCTAGTTTTCAGAAATTCAAAGTATACCAAATGGATGTAAAATCTTCCTTTCTTAATGGAGACTTAGAAGAAGAAGTATATATTGAGCAACCAAAAGGATTCATTCTTGGAAATGATGCAAAAATTGTATGCAAACTCAAAAAGGCTCTCTATGGTCTAAAACAAGCTCCAAGGGCCTAGTATTACCATCTTGACAAATATCTCCACCAATAAGGTTTTTCAAAGGGATCAGCGGATAGCAATCTATATACAAAAATTGACATTGATAAATTGCTAATAATTGTTGTTTATGTTGATGATCTCATTTTTGGTAGCAATGAAGAATCCATGAGTTAGAATTTTTCTTCAGTAATGCAGCAAGAATTTGAAATTTCCTTACTTGGTGAGCTTACCTATTTTTTTGGTCTACAAGTTCAACAAAATAAAGATGGTATTTTTCTCTCACAAACCAAATATCTCAAACAGATCTTGAAAAGGTATGGCATGGAAGATTCTAAAACAGTATGTACTCCAATGGTAACAGGATGCAGTCTCAACTCAAATGATGAATTAGCAATAGTACATCAACCAACTTATAGATCCATGATTGGCAGTCTGCTTTATCTAACAAATACCCGACCTGACATCATGCATGTAGTAGGAATAGTTGGTAGATTCCAAGCAAATCCAAAGGAATCACACATTCAGGAAGTCAAAATGATTTTCAAATATCTTCAAGGAACACAAAACTTTGGCTTATGGTATCCTAGAGATACAAATCTTACACTTGATGCATATACAGATGCAAATTGGGCAGAAAGTGTTGATGACAGAAAAAGCACTAGTGGTGGTGCATTCTATATGGGTTCCAGGTTAGTGTATTGGTTCAGCAAGAAACAAAGTTCAATTGTATTATCTATAGTTAAAGAAGAATATGTGGTTGTTGCATCTTGCTACACACAACTAATTTTGATGATGCAAACCTTGCAAGACATTTAGATCACATGTACTCCACCCATATCCATTCTATGTGATAATACAAGTGTCATCAGTATTTCAAAGAATCCAGTCATGCACTCTAAGACCAAGCACATACCCATCAAATATTATTTTCTATGTGAACAAGTGCTTCAACAAAAGGTAAAATTGGAGTATGTTCCCTCCAAAGAACAGGTTGTTGATATATTCACTAAACTACTACCCAGAGAGACATTTGAATATCTTAGATAAAAACTGGGAGTAGTTGCAGCATCATCCTACTATTAAAATCCTATTTTTCAGAGAAAGGTTGTTATACTCGAGTTTCATGAAGTGTATTCACGTACATACACGGGTTTCTTTGGTCACAGTCGCTTATATGTTGGTTTGAAGAAAAGCAGTGGGCCAGAATCAGGAAAAAGGGGTCTGCTATGGTTCTATCAAATATCTACTCTGTTTGATGATGGTTACAATCTGCTGATAACAAGTGGAAATATATTGGTCCTCATAAAGTTGTTGATAACTTGATATATATCTGATTGATGATGATGTTTTGATATCTCTTACTGACATATGCAATGATCAGATCTAACAGTGAATAGCTGGAACGGGTTCAGGGGGAGAACATGGAATGCTTCTAATAAAGCATTGTTGGCATTATGTCTAGAAGTCTTCGGTACCTAATCAATGACGATGAGTTCCTACTTTATGATGATAGGTTGATACTCACATATGTTGATTATCATGTTTGATGTTATGGGATGTTCCCTAGTGATGATATAATAAAGGTTCTTGTCAAGAGATCATGCAGTTCTTGATAATGATGTATATGGTGTTTTCACATACATATGATATGATGTGCATCATTTGTGCTACTGCTTGGAGATATGACATATGCTTAGTTCATTCATGGAAGGTTATGATAAGGGAACGTAGCAAGTTGATCTTGATGAGATCAAGAGGATGAGTTGATATATATGCCAACATAATTTGACACAGGTTGATAATATTTATGGACATATATAGGTTGCTGGTCTGGATGCTGTTGAAAAATGTTGCTGATGACTATCATGGTCTTGTTTAAGATATTTTGTCTCTATATAATGTACATTATTTAATGTAAAGGTCATGAAAAGACCTAATTTGTAACCCCACTATGCATGGAATGGATGATGTAATGATTCTTGTTTTTGTCATGTCTAAAAAATTGGTATATCCCCACTTGGTTTGGTAGATGAGTCAAATCTGGTATATTCCCACTTGGTTGGGAGATGGATGTATGTATGAGTCATTGGTGATGTATGTATAGAGTCATATTTTTGAAGATTTTGCTTGTGCTCAAGGGGAGCATGGACTCGATCATGGGAGCTTAACGAGTACACTTCAACATATCAGAGATTTTAGCATGTACTCAGGGGAGCATGACCCTTTGCCCTTGAAGTCAAAGGGGGAGAGTGACATGGTGTCATTTTTTCCATCAAGTCCAAAGGGGGACATTGTTAACATTATGATATAGGTATTGTCCTTGATGGCAACTCACTCAGATGAAATATCATAGTATAGCAAGTAAACAACAAAGAATTACATATCAATCTTCATAGAATGAAGAAAGAGAGGTATACATCGGTTTTCCATTGACCAAGCCGCGTATACACGCAGGCTCACTATATACAAGTCACGTATACGTACACATGCACTTTCACAAAAGGAAAAGTGCGTATACCTTGGAAACTAATTTTTGGTCAGAAGTATTTAGTCCATGGTATTTTGATCCACGGTATTGGTCCAAGGTATCTGGTCTGAGGTATTGACCCTAAGTATTTGGTCCAAGGTATTGGTCCTAAGTGGTTTTTTTCCATGGTATTTAGAAAGGCCTATAACGATAAAAGGAGGAGAAGATCATTAGGCCAAAGGGTGCAAGTATCGAATAGATGATGAAGTGTGAGATCTAGTATGCAGGTTATTGGGTTATGGTGCATTGCTGGATCTGAACCAAGGATGAACCTCAGCAGATGATGAGGGATTAGATCTAATGATGGATGAGGATATTAAGGCATAAAATGAACTATCATTATGTGTTTTTTTATGTATATTATAGATCTGAATACTGATTCATATACTATTCTGTAAATAATAAGATTTGGGTATAACTGAAGTCTGGAATAGCTGCAGAATTATGAATTAATATTTGCATATGTATATGCTGGTTGGCTTTGAGAAAAGCACGTATACACACATGTTCGACACATGCAAGTAGCGTATACCTTATAAAATATGTTTTAGCTGCTGATGTTTACTATTGCAGAGTTCTAGGTTCTGGTTTTGGTTCTAGTTACTGTATTCTGGCGACAGTATTCTGAATGATCAGATTGATGGGTTTTCAAAGTGATTGATTGATTCGATCGTGATTGGTTCAAAAGGTGATTGGTTGATGCAGATATATTTGATGATTGAATTACACTTAAGATGTTGTTGATGGATCCAATCTGAAAATTTATGAAACGTGGTCCCTAAAGGAAGAGAGAAGGTCATAGCCTTCTGTAGGTCAGTGCCTACATACCAGAAAACATATCAGCTAGTACAAGAGCTAAGGGGGTTATAGCTCCCTTCTAGTAGTAACTGGAAAACGAGAGAAGGTTCCAGCCTTCTACAGGTAGAAGCCTGCATACTGGTATAAGTCTGCACTAGTACAAAATTGTAAACTGAATTTTCTTATTATTAAAAGAAGACAGAGACGACAGTAGCAGGTGGTTTTTACCCACATTGGGTTTCCACCTTATATCTTGGTGTTCATGTGTGATGCTTATGCTTTATGCTACTTTTACTGAACTATCTAATTAATATCTGACATACTGGTTAAAGTTCAATATATGATAGATTGGGTAAATTAAAAGTTCTCTGCATATATGCTGGTTGCTTTAATAACAGTCGTGTGTACACGCTGGTTCACTTAGCTAAAGTAGCGTATACAAATCTGCATATGGAAATGAAAATTTATCGAGTTACTAATACTGATTCACCCCCCCTATCAGTATTATTTCCAACAACAACTACCCTCCAAAACTTTTCCTTAGCTTCGTTTTGGAGCCTCCCTACCAACCATCTGTCAGTAGCATGTCTTTCACTATCAAGCACATAAGCCTTAGTTGTTTCATAGAGTATTGTCATCCTGTGCATACAAGTTTTTTCGACCCCCTTCATAGGATTATTTCCACACTTAGTATCAGTTTCTGGTTGAGCAGCTCCCTCTGGGAATTGCACAATTCTAGAGGGAAACCAGTCTTCCCTTCAGAAATTGCGCAAACCCAGCTTGACACCCAGCTCGGCTCCAGAATTGCGCAATTCTTCTTGAGAGTCTTCCTATCAAAATTTGCGCAATTCATCCCAAGATAGCTGCTGAGCCCAGAAATTATGCAGTTCTAGGGAGAAGTCACCTACTACTCCCAAAAATTGTGCAATCCCTCTAGGACAGCTAGACCAACAACTAGCATAAATTGCACAAATCCAGCCAGGTAGACTATTGGGCTCAGAAATTTCGCAATGCAGTCAGACAAGATTACTTGAGAAAAGTTTAAGGTCTTACCCAGGACAACTTCTCAACTCATAAATTGTGCGATAGGCTTCCTTGAGAAAATTACAAGGTCCAGTTGAAAAGAGCTTCTCAGCCCAAAAATTTCACAATCCTAGGAGACAGTCACTTGTTCGTCTCAAAAATTGTGTAATCCCTATGGGACATCCATCTCTGCTTGGCCTAGAAACTACACAGATTTTCATCCCAAGCTCGTAGACTGATGCATGTGCCTTTAGGTTGGCCGGTTCTCTCCAAGACCGAGAAAAACATATTTGCATGCATGGACTACTTCTACCAAGGTAGCATGCAAAGGCATCCCTTGATCCAATGATCTATGTTTAGCAGTTGGAGGTTACATGCAAGGATTATTTCAGAAACCTTCCACCAAGTGTCACTTTTCCTAGATTTGTGGCATGTGTGTGTTGTGGGGAAAAATGCCTATGCAGGATGATCCTATCCACCTAAGGTGTGATAGTGCCTTAGCAACAAACAGAGACAGCTATTCTAGTATTCTTCCTTTATGAATTAGAATGAATAGAGATGGATGGACTAACCGGTGTCTTACGTTTGTCCCTCGATCCAATTTCTCTTCTCTTTGGGAGTTCACAGCTACTTGCCTTCTCGCTCGCCCAGCTTCAACAAGTCTCTGCAAGATTACAAGAGAAGAACACTACACAAAGACATAGATTCATAAACATAACTAGTTCAGGATTAGAAGTAAACTAAACATACTAATGCAACCATACATCAAAGATACATCAGTATATAGGAGAAACCAAGATAGCTTTATTGATGAATAACAAGGTTCAGGAAGAGATACAACCCAGAGGGCTCCAATCCAGCATCTCCTTCCCAGCAGAATGGAATTCCTATCTTCACCTCCCTTCAAAGCATTAAGCACCCAATGATTCCAGTCTCAAACCAACAACAATTCTTTGCAATAACAAAATTCCAGCCTCTAGATCTCATGGAGGAGAGATCCATATATAGATGTTTGGAGAGAGGATGAGTCAGCTTGAGATCTGACTAGTGTCCTCTCCCTCTGTCAGTTCTTGATTCCACTTGGAGGTCCTTGCTTCCACTTGGAGATTTGGAACCTCTTACTCATCACCAGTCGAATTCCCTGAGGCAAGTGTCATTTTAGAAGCTTCCTGGGTTTTGACACCTTGAGAAATGAGCTTGCCACATGTCCACTCTCGCTCAGCGCAGGTAGCCAGTGTTGGCTTTGACATTCAGCGCAGGTAGCCAGTGTTGGCTTTGACATTCAGCACAGACAGCCAGTGGAGCCATTGACATGATCCTGAATTGACTTGTTTTTGAGCAGTTTCTGGTGGAGAACTTCTGTGAATTGCTGTGGTTTGTTAGCCTTGTTCCTCTAGGGGTAGGAACAACATGTTTAGGGACTTTGGATCCCTTAGATTATGGACATTTCATGCTCAATGCTGTAAGGCACAAAAATGTCTATAACAGTTGCCCCCTAAAGTATGAGGCCGTTTATCGGGTGAAATGCTTTATCCAGGAGGGTCCGAAGTTCATCCAATGCTGGGAGGAGACCTGTAATAAGATACAATACAATACATTATTTTTCATACTGCTTTCATGATCTAGCTGAGGCGGGCATTCCCATGCTCAACTTCATAAATTCATTTCTCTGTACATAGAACAAACAATCGTCTGATGGTAGACTGATAATTTTGATGAAATTATCATCCTTTGAGTAGGATGATCATCTGCTGCAATGATGTACATGTCAAATGTCTTTATCTTTCCTGAATATATATCGCATCCCGGATGGATGAAACTAGATCCGGGGTCTTCAAACTCATTCGATCTTCACTCTAAGTACAAGTCGATCCATGTGAGAATTGTTCTGAAGTCGAACATGGAAAGACATCGCTTGATTACCGGTCAATGAGGTAAACCGTTAACAAGCGCGAGAGGAATCACCGATAATGATAATGACCCTCAAGGTACTGCAGTACAATTCACGTGGTGTGAATAAAGGACTTGGCGTCGAACACCACGCAAAATCTTCTGGTCGAAGGTCATTGATGTATACCTGTCGCCGGAAGTGAGAAACTTGCCATTGAGGCATGCAAGCTTCAAAGTACTGAAGGGGTTGTTCCTAGATCAACTTCTTGGATAATGAGCTGATGTCGACAAGAAGCGATCCGTTAAAGGAGGGCCTTAATGAATCCCACATCAGTGACACGGAATGGAGCTAATGATTTTGATGGAGGTGAAAACGATCTGTGACATGTGATTCAGGGTGGCGGTCATGAACGGATGAAGGATAATGTATGGCAGTGGATGGGACACGGTTGACTCTTTCTGAACGACTTCTCTTGAACATATGGCGACACTGATGCGATGGATCGGTAGCATTACCCCAATTATGGATGGTATGACGAGACCATGGTGATGTGACCGGTGAATGAAACAACCCAACCCGATTGTGGTACGGAGGAAAAGTGTCATGTTCAAGAGCGACTTGCTACCATCAAAGTTTTCTTTAGTTTCTCCCAATTTCTCCCCAGTCATTGCTGACCAGTACCTCTTTATTTTTGTCAAGCTTGAGGAGGATAACATATGCTTGTTCTATAACCTGCCCTTCGGGCAAGCCCATCGCTATGTTTTAACGAGCCTAGCGATAGTGAAACTCGTTCTCGTCTAAAGACAAGTTTGTCGCTATTTAGTGATTTTAACGAGTCTAACGACAAAGATAACTCGGTCCTTTTCATTTTTAGAGAGTCTGAAAAGGTACATAAAGTTAACTCCAAAAAGTCCTTTTTCGTCATCTAATCCCTTAAGTCCGAAAAAGTATAAAACAATACAGAAGGGATGAGTTTTCGATAGTTTTAACGAGCCGAACAAAACAAGCACTCGATCTTTTTGTGCAATAATCCCTCAGGTCCAAAAAGATTAAAATCTAGAAGAGGGATAGCACTTCCTGTCCCTTTAACGAGCTGGAAGGCCAAGGACTCGGCAATATTTTCATATTTTACGAGTCAGTTGAAAAGAGCTTAAAGAAGACTCATCTTTTGAGGAACGAGTGATAAACAGGGTTAGCAGCTGATTCCAGGTACAGGTTGGAATTTTCCAATCACGGCAGTGTCACAAGGATGGCTAGTGAAATCACTCTTCGCAGCTGTCCCTCAAAATGGGTAAACAATCATATGGAGGTGAACGATCAGCCAATGGAAAAGTGGAGGTGACGGTGCAAACACGACCAAGGCTTTAATGGCTGATAATGTTACATTCATAGTGGTTATTTACCGGGTAGTTCATTTTTTAACGAGCTTAAACGCGGGTTGAAACACTTGCTCGATATTATGTTTATTTTTTAACGAGCATGAACTATGTGCTAAAACTGCTCGGATCTTGCGTTTATTTTTTAACGAGCATGAACTGTGTGCTAAAACTGCTCGATGATAAGTTTGCATGCCCCCAGCATAATAACGCAAATCGAGGTGCATGCCCCCCAAGCTTCATTGCATTCAACTTAGTGGTTGGAATGAAGGTTTACCTTTGAGATCTGAAAAGGGGATTTGTTTCATTTTTTAATGAGGTTGACATAGTAAAAGAACTATCCTCATGACTCCTTGTTTCATTTTTTAACGAGGTTGACACGAGATAAGAACCGTCCTCGAAGTCCAAATCCATTAGATGTAGAAGGTTTCATATTCCACTGTGGCCACTTCCGACAGATTACTTGGAGGTGGTAGGGTAAAAGTACCCATTAAAGAAGGGTCTTTTAGGAGACCTACTCTGATATTTTGGAGCGAATGATTGCTTCCATGGATCATTGGAATGCTTCCCGTAACTTGTGAACTGTTGGGGAGAAAAGTTTGTTGGTCGACGATTGTAATTCCTCCTTGGAAGGGAAATGCAATCTTCCTGAAGTAGGTCGACACAACTGCGGCCATGGCATAGATCCACGGTCTTCCTAGTAGGATGTTGTAATCAAGATTCCCATCGATGACTTCAACATCTATTTCTACTGTTTTCCCTCCTAGTTCAACTTTCAAGTTACTTAGGATACCATATGGGGTATATGTCCTTCCGTCGAATGCTTTTAATGTCGTCGAAGATCGCGACAAGGTTGGAGATCCTAAAGTTTTCCAGCAACTCATCGACATAATGCATGTAGATGCCCCCTCATCAATAATTGTTCGATGAACAGTTTTGTTGAGGGCTTTCACTTGAATAAGGAAAGCTAGTTGAGCTGGTAACTGAGGGTCATATCCTTTATGATCAAAGGCCACAAGATTGGAATCCATTGGGTCAATCCCACCTATTGCTCATAATAAAGCTTGCTCTTGGGAGAAGCAATTTTGTGGTACCTCAAGTGTCGACATAGCGGACGGCGATTGGGCTAGGTCCTCTATCTGTGTTATTTTCGCACAAGGATTAAATGTCGATTTGTGTACTGCTCCCTTTTGCGACTTTATCATTGGCTCAGGAACG
Organism: Pinus tabuliformis; assembly: GCA_031772625.1. Lineage (NCBI taxonomy): Eukaryota > Viridiplantae > Streptophyta > Pinopsida > Pinales > Pinaceae > Pinus > Pinus tabuliformis. The sequence goes on along the minus strand of CM062805.1, from coordinate 61,431,450 downwards.
ATGGGTGGCACAACTTCGGTCAAAGTTGTTGTCGAACTAATAGGTTGTTCATTAGCCTTGTTGTTCGACAGCTTTGGATTCCTGTAATCTTTATTCCTCGTCAAAGCATCATTTTGCTGCTTTGATATAGACAACATAAGCACTTGGGATCGGGAAGCATTTTTATTAGCAACCAGTTCGGTTCCCGGGCTTGGAAACGGATCAGTCAACATAGTTGAGGTTTTCGAACTCTTAAAGAATCTTTTAAGCTCAGCTTTGTATGGACAATCTGCTGTCCAATGATCCTCATCGCATATATGACACCCCGCAGGGGGTTTCCTTTTTCTCCCTATCTTTTTCTTCTTGCCCCCTGGTTGCTTCAGTTGTTTGCCCTTGTCGGTCGACACGACATTTACTTCCGAGGCAAGAAGTTCCTCATTTTCATTTTGATCTAAAATCTTACGGGCCTTCTTGGATGTGGCCTTTGTCGATTTCTCATTTGTCGTGCCAATCACACCATCGTCGGCATGAGAGTCATTGTTTGATTTAGGAGGAGGAGGAATTGAGAATTTCGGTCTAGGGGCGTCAGGTATTTTGTCGTAGAGCATGCCAGACTGAGTATAGACCAAGTCCAGATATTGCGCACGAGCGATAACTTTCTCTTCCGTTACGACTCCCCCCTTTGCCACATCTTCCGTGATGGCAGGAAGTAATGACTTGATAAACCATTCAGCTAATAGCTGATCGGGAACGTACGTTTTTACCATCCTACGACGACGTCGCCACTCATGTATATGATCAGATATGTGAGTGGCCGTTGTCCGTTTGAAGTTGGTAAGAAGTTCGGTTCCCGTTTCGTACCTTATCAGTAACTGAAAATGGGTTAAAAAGGTTGTGGCTAGGGTATTGAAGTTGTCGAATGAAGCTCTAGGCAATTCGATATACCATTTTGCTGCCGGACCAATTAACGTCCTCTGAAAAAGGCGAAGCCTAATCGAATCATCATTTAGGGTGTTTGATGAACACCACAGATGAAATGTCATCACATGATTCGACGGATCTTCACCCGGATTTCCATTAAATTTAGGAATATCTGACAGACGTTTATGTGGAATCGCTGGCCACCAAGGGGCATAAGCAATTGGATCATTCGTCAGCCGGTTTAGATCTGGTAATTCTAGAGTTGCTACAAAGGGCAACTGTTGATTCAGGTTAGGCGAAGCATACCCAGGATAAGATGGAATCGCCTAAGCAGTGGATCTTTGCATACCAGCATAATGTATTTGATGCTGGAAACTTTGACAAGGTTGATGGGCATAACCATTATAATATGGTTGTTGGTAACCGCTTTTTAAATGTGATTGCCCATTACTCCCTAAAAAATAGCATCTTCAATGAGACACTCTTATCATATGATTGGTATAATCGAGCAGTTTTAGCACATAGTTCATGCTCGTTAAAAAATAAACGCAAGATCCGAGCAGTTTTAGCACATAGTTCATGCTCGTTAAAAAATAAACATAAGATTGAGCAGTGTTTTTCCGCGTTCAAGCTCATTAAAAAATGAACTATCTTCCGGTAAATAACCACTGTGAATGTAACCTTATCCGCCATTAAAGCCTTGGTCGTGTTTGCACCATCACCTCCACTTTTCATTTGGCCGATCGTTCACCTCCATCTGATTGTTTACCCATTTTGAGGAACAGCCGCGAAGAGTGATTTCACCTAGCCATCCTTATGACACTGCCGTGATTGGAAAATTCCAACCTGTACCTGGAATCAGCTGAATTCCCCAGTGGAGTCGCCAATTTGTTGTGGGGAAAAATGCCTATGCAGGACGATCCTATACACCTAAGTTGTGACAGTGCCTTAGCAACAAACAGAGACATCTATTCTAGTATTCTTCCTTTATGAATTAGAATGAAGAGAGATGGATGGACTAACCGGTGTCTTCCGTTTGTCCCTTGATCCAGTTTCTCTTCTCTTTGGGAGTTCACAGCTACTTGCCTTCTCGCTCGCCCAGCTTCAACAGGTCTCTGCAAGATTACAAGAGAAGAACACTACACAAAGACATAGATTCATAAACATAACTAGTTCAGGATTAGAAGTAAACTAAACATACTAATGCAACCATACATCAAAGATACATCAGTATATAGGAGAAACCAAGATAGCTTTATTGATGAATAACAAGGTTCAGGAAGAGATACAACCCAAAGGGCTCCAATCCAGCATCTCCTTCCCAGCAGAATGGAATTCCTATCTTCACCTCCCTTCAAAGCATTAAGCACCCAATGATTCCAGTCTCAAACCAACAACAATTCTTTGCAATAACAAAATTCCAGCCTCTAGATCTCATGGAGGAGAGATCCATATATAGATGTTTGGAGAGAGGATGAGTCAGCTTGAGATCTGACTAGTGTCCTCTCCCTCTGTCAGTTCTTGATTCCACTTGGAGGTCCTTGCTTCCACTTGGAGATTTGGAACCTCTTACTCATCACCAGTCGAATTCCCTGAGGCAAGTGTCATTTTGGAAGCTTCCTGGGTTTTGACACCTTGAGAAATGAGCTTGCCACATGTCCACTCTCGCTCAGCGCAGGTAGCCAGTGTTGGATTTGACATTCAGCGCAGGTAGCCAGTGTTGGCTTTGACATTCAGCGCAGACAGCCAGTGGAGCCATTGACATGATCCTGAATTGACTTGTTTTTGAGTAGTTTCTGGTGGAGAACTTCTGTGAATTGCTGTGGTTTGTTAGCCTTGTTCCTCTAGGGGTAGGAACAACATGTTTAGGGACTTTGGATCCCTTAGATTATGGACATTTCATGCTCAATGCTGTAAGGCACAAAAATGTCTATAACAGTGTGTCACAAGCTTGATTTTACTAGAACTCATCAATTGGACACCGTAGAGCTCATTCCTCACATCAACGTTGCAACCCTAACATCCCACATTGCATCTAGGAGTCGTTGGCACATTCAAATCAGATATTTTGGGGTAAGCCCGCTTTTCATATCTTGCATTATTTTTCTGTCGCTTTTTGTGTTTCGCTTTGTGTGAGTGTTGTCTGCTTGATTTCAATGGGTGCTTGCTATCATTTTGATGTATGTTAGATTATAGAAGCACCATTTCAATTTTTGTTCACATCTCACTACTGTCACATGCATGAAATTGTTTTTACATGGGCAGAGGTCATTATGGTGACTCGCTCCACACACATGCATGTTTTCCCATTTTATGAATCTTGCGCTTGATATTTTCATGTATGATCATTCACTCTTGTTTGCACTCATCTCACCATGTATTCAGACTTCTCATGTTTTGAGTCGCCTGTCAGCCGAACTACGCTACCTTGGTCGAGACCATTCCTTGTCCAGCTAGCACTTCACATTTTTAGAAGCAAAGGCTCTACTTTCCCTCCAAAAAAACTATGCAAGTCTAGCCCAAAATTGACCTCTAGGCTTGCGTTGCATAATTCTTGGAGGCAGTTTCCTACTGGCCCCAGAAATTGTGCAACGCAATTTGCTCGTTGCATGTCACTACTGACTAAAATTGCACATTGCGTAGTTTCAGTCCGTAGAAGGCCAGGCTAGACTATGAATTTCATAGTCCTAGTAGTCAATCAGCCTCCCCACAACCTAGACTATGCCTTGCGCAGTTTTGGCAGTCATTCTACCAACCTCCCGGTGGAAATTGTGCAACCATCACGATCAATCACACAGGTATGTTGCAATTCAGTCCTCAAGTTTGTTTTGGTTTTCAACTAATATATTGTTTTCCATGAGTGTTTCTATGTCTCCAAGCATCACAACTATTCATCCACTTCCTAGTAGCACAGATACAAGTACTTCCAGGAGAGCAAAGTCAAAGACACTATTAAGAGTGCAACTGGGGATGCAGTCAATCAAATCTCTATGAATTTTCCTATCCACGATGACATCAAGTTATTCATGGATAAGGATATCAATATGAATGGAAGTGACATCACAGTGAGTAGCACCATCAACAGCAGTAGAAGGAAGCACGCGTGCATGCAATGAATACAAGAGGGAGGTTGTTGAAAACATAGAGGCAGAGCCAAGCTGCAAGTTCAAAGTAGATCCACTCATGACGAAAGCAGCTTTGGAGATTGAGGTTATGAAGTGACGCCACGACACGAAGATTGCATGAAGGAAGAGAAAGGAACAAAGAAGGAGTTTCAAGTGCTGAAGCAGCAACTTAAGGAAGAACAGGAGCTACACAGATGAGAGAATGAGTTATAGCAGGAACAGGTACAACAGGGGGCATAACATGCATAGACGGATGAGATTGGACCCATCCAAGTTATATAGCATCCCAGTAGCTGCCATGGAGTGGACAAGGTGAGCAATTTTGTTGATCACATGCAAGGGAATGCAGCAGCATGCATGTCCTTATGCACATGTATGCAATCCCACCCATTCGGCACAATCACCGAGGCGAAGCCAAGAAGCAAGTATGACTGGAGTTGTACATGTATTTTGACAAGTTGATGCACACAACCACTAGCACATGCTTAGAGATTACTGTAGACACTATGCATCAACATGTTTCCAGTCTAGTCGCACCCAGAATGACCATACGCGTCCTATCATACAAGTTTGATGGAGGAGCCATATGAGTGCATTCGGATGCAATGAAGGCAAGAGTCTGCTTGAGCAAGATGTCACCATTGAGTGCACGGACACCATCATGGACAACCAAGCTTGGCATCAGCTCACCACCTTTGACCATCACAAGGATGTCTAAGAGTTTGTCTCACCACAATGGTTAGAGTTTCAATGATGTCTTGCATGGCTTGCTCTAGTCATTTTGTCTCAAATGGGCACATGTACATTGTAATTTAACATTTTGTCAAGTGGAAGTTCAAGTGTCGATAGTTGAATGTAACAGACAGAGAGAAGTTGAAGAGTCATGAGGGCAGATGAACAATCCCAAAGGGGAATTTCAAGGGTCACCCACCCTTTGCTATAAATAGTCCCTCATAACTCATTGTAAAGGCTTTTGGTTATCCAAGCTTCCAATAGGAGTATCTTAGAGAAATCTTGGATGTTATTGTAACAAGCCTTGGCTTCTCCACTACGCAGAGCTAGTATATCTCTTTGGAGGAGCAAGCGGCAGTGACTGTAACATTCTATTGTCAGAAGTAGTGGTTAGTCATGGATGTATTGTATGAATGGAACTTACACTTATTATTATAACAGAGCCAGCATGTTTCATGCATATTTCGTATTGTCTTTAAGCTATCTGTTTACTCTAAATGATATATGTATCTGTTTTCTTATGCATGCATGTGTAGCTATTTTTTGTATATGTATGTATGAGTCTTACCGAAATGTGTTGTTGGTTTAACCTTCATTTTTGATTACTAGCTAACTTGATTTCCATGTTGTGGTGCATCTTCACTTGTGTGTTCCCTTCTTAACTCTGTGATATCACAGGTTTCCAAGGGGTGCACTCACCTCACCCTCCATGTGTTAGAACCTCTCATGCAACTTCCTTGACTTACTACATATGTCAGACCCTTCCTACGAACATGGAAATCTTACTTTCCTCTATGCGAAACCACGGTCAAATCAATACTGTACAACCCACTGCTGGGACTCCTACACCAAACAATCTGAGGTCTAATTGGGACTTCTTACCAGGGAGATCCCTTGAGATGTTGGCAGGTCTAGCACCATCAACGTTTTGGTGCTAGAAGGAGGGCCAGATCTTCACATCTGTTTTTAATCTCTGCATATCCATCATGACTAACTACATAGTTTCTCTTTCGGAGTGTATGTCTCATGGAAATGACTTCATTATCTCGGAAAATCTATCGAATAACTTGTCACACAAAACATATGGTCGTGGAGGCTATGTAGCCTTGGTTAGGAATGTGGCCGACATTGTAGGCTAGTGCGAAAGACATGGAATCTTTGAAGAGTACATGAGTTGTTTGTTGTTCATTTACACGCTTCGAGGGAACCCAATGTAGTGGCGTGCCACGCTGTCCGAAAGATATATCCATTCTCTTTCTCATATGGTCGCAGATATGAACCGTGATTTCAATCACCTTAACCGTAAAGCACTCGAGAAATAAATTTTGAAATTACAAAAAGCACCTGATGAATCCATTGAGCAGTTTTACACATGATTTTGTAATATTGCATACCGAATCCTGAATATGAAATTGATTTAGAATTTCTTTATGGAATATTTGATTATCTTCTTGTTATCGGAAATCTAGTGTCGAGCTGCTAGTCCCACTAAGATGGGTAGCTATCTTAGAAACAAACAGATTAAAGTCACTTGCTTTTCCTTTACGAGAGAGAGATGAGAAAGAAGCAGAGAGTACCAACCGCAGTCTTCCGCTTGGCTCCTTGCTTGTTTCCTTTCCCCTTTGACAAAATCTCGCCACTGCTTCCTTACTTGTTAGCCTCAAAGAGCACCTATAGATTCACAACAACACAATACCATTAAATCATAGAGATATTTCACTGTAAACAATATAGGATCAGATATATATTGACCATATAAATTCATATAACAACACAATGTTCAGAGATACACAAGAATATGGAGGAAAACTCAAATAGATTTATTAGTAAAAGTCATAGAAGAGAGGATTACAACCACTTGGTCTGACCCAGTGCCATCCTCCCAGCTTGAAATCCCTCTTCACCTCACACAAATCAAGATCACCCAACAATGTCTTCAAAGAGAAACCAGCAACACCTCTTTGCAAATTACCAAATTCCAACCTTTGGATCTCTTGGATGAGGGATCTATTTATAGATATTTGCAGGGGGGTGAGTCAGCTTCTAGGATTTTGATTAGTGTCATCTCTGTGATAGTTCTTAGTTCCACATGGAGATTTTATATCTCTTACTCATCCCTAAGCGAACTCAGAGAGGCAAGTGTCAAATGAGTAGTTTCTAGAAGATTCTCTAGGTTTCCACCTAGCAAACTGCTTGTGTCATTTGTCTTCTCTCACTCGTCGCACCCTATAGAAGGGCTTTCCAGTATGCATCACACTTTTTTCATGTGGCAGGTGAGATGCATCGCACCTTTACCACTAGGCAGTCTGTATGGTCCTGCTTTGACCAGTTTTGAGTAGCTTTTCATGGAGAACTTCTGGGAGATGATGTAATCAGCTGACCTTGCTCGTTTAGGGTATGAAACAACACTTTTAGGGACTTAGAAGCCCTTGGTTTATGGGCATACGTGATTTGGGTTGCAGTTGCAAAATATGTCTATAATAGTTGCCCCCTAAAGCATGAGGTCGTAAATCTTTTGATGTCGGGTGAAATTCTTTATAATGAGGATCTGAGGTTTTTCACACTGGAAGGTGACCTGTAACAAGATAAAATACAATACATTATCTTCATAATATTTTCATGATCTGGCTGAGGGGGGCATTCCCATGCTCAGCTTGATAAATTCATTTTCATGTACATAGGAGAGACAACCGTCTGTGTGCAGAATGATGATTCTGGTAGAGCCATCATCCCTTAGTTTGGATGATTATCTGTGAAGCAATGATTTACATTTGATGTCTTTATTTTCTTGATTATATCTGTCACACGGAATCTGTCAAGGGTGCGGACACGACTGACCTTCCTAGAAGTCTAAGACATTCTAATGACAAACAAGACAAAATGGAGTGATCTTTCTCTAAATACACCTTTTACAACATGAAAACTACAAGTGTTTAGGCTTACCTTATTCCAAAACGCTGTTGTTGAAGTCCGTTCTTGACGATCCGGATGAGCTCCTCCTTCAAGTCAATTCCTGCAACCACAAACAATCAAACAATTACCAAGCACTTGCATTTCATATAATAAAACATATATTCAACATGCAGACCAAGGAACACATGAAATAACTCATTAACACAAGCTATTGAGAAAAAATAAACCAGTTTGTATTAATAACGAAACAAAGAAACTCTTACAACCTGGCCTTGGTGTTGTGCAAGTTCCTCCCAGGGTCCATCAAGGGTTTTCCTCTACTTTGACAAAGCTCACCCTCTCCCAAGTAGAATCAAGTGAAGACAATCTCTCTCTCACAAAGGCTCTAATGGAAGACCTAAATCCTGCAGCATTTACCCAAAGAAAATGTATAGCTCCAACCTCCTCTCCTTCTGGCTCAATGCCTTCATTTATAGTGCTGTAAAGAGGTTAATTCAGGTCCACTATCAATGGGATCATCCCCCTCTATGGGTGGGATAGCTCCCTTATTGATGGATAGGTTCCCCCTTAATAGAGATACATGAACCAACTGGAGGCGCATCATTTCATCAAACCGACCTCTAGAATGTTCTAGAAGTAACCACAAGTAACTTTTTCAAGATAAAACTCGCGCATTTTGCCTTTTACAGAGGGACGCACCTGTCCCTTAACATACAGAGCGTCCATGGACGCATATTTTGTGAACATGGTCAGCGTCCCCGCAGGTAAGGCTAGAGAGAACCTGCGACCCCAGAGATAAACATGATTTTTACAAGACTTTCTCTCTTCTTTGAGTTTGAGATGGATAACAGAGGCATGAGACTTGCCTAAGAGGGTAGCATGACTTGTTGATTGAGCCATACTAACTGTAAGTAGTCAAGGTGACATTTTTTAGTGTAACAGATTGCCCCCTAAAGTGCGAAGCCTGGAATAGAATAGGGTTTTGTAATTCTAGGAAGGGTGAAGCGCTTTATCATTTCAAGGATTGCCTTGTGGATGGCCTGGTTGGAACCTGCAATTTTCAACACAAAATACATGGATAAGATTATATCATCACTGAGGTAGGCATTCCCATACTCAGATTCAAAACTTTAACTAATGGACTAACTATTCTGATACAGGAATGATCTTGCAGTACATCATTTTTATAGACTTTTGTAGACACAGTATGGACGCAGCCATCTGTTTATGATTAGTCTACATAGATAATGAATACAAAACTCCTCGCAGCCTGGATGGTAGAAACTAGATCCAGGGTCTTCACTTCTACTTCCCGAATTGGTACGATTCTAGCCATGTGATTAAATGATTCGATGTCGAACATGGTAGAAACCACTTGATTACCAGTCAATGATGTAAACTGTTAACAAGCGTGAGAGAAACCACCAGTAATGTCAATGGTTCTCAAAGTACCAAGCACAACCCGTGAAATGTGAATAGATGTTTTGATGTCGAACACTTCACGGAATCCTCTGATCGAAAGTCAATGATGTAAACTGACGTCAAAGGCGAGAAACCTGCCATTGATGCATGCAGACTTCAAGGTACTGTCGATTCCTAAGTCATCTTTCTAGATAATGTGTCGATGTCGATAGAAAGCGACCCGTTGCAGGCAAGCCCGCAACACGAAATCATTGTTCAAGTTGAAGAAATGTTGCTGTAAGGACTGACTCAGGGATGGTCAAATGGATGACAAGTATTTTGCAGATGAAAGTTTTGCTTGCAGACCTCTTGAACACATAACGACACAACAGATGGTTTGGTGACGAATAACTCAAAGTTGATCCCTGAACCCGGTTAAAGATTTTCAAAGTGATTTAGTCAACTGTGAGGTAAAAGATTTCCCAACCCAGGTGAATGAAAAGTGTCGTGTTCAAGAGCGGTAATAAAGTTTCTTCTGAGACAAAAGGTGACAAATAGGTTCATTCTTCTCTTTTTTCCCCCACCATTTCTGGCAAGTACCTCTTTATTTTTAACAAGCTTGAGGAGGATAACATATGCTTGATTATAAGCTCATCCTTCGGACGAGTCCAACCTAGTTTAAATTCGAACCCTAGGAAGGAGTGGTTCGTTCCTGTTTGTAATTGAACAGGTCCTTTACTGTAAAAGTTTAACGAGCCCAGTATAGGAGAAACTCGGCGTTTTTCAATTTTAGAGAGTCTGAAAAACTTAAGGAAACTCCACGTTGAACTTTTTCGTATATTTGTGTCCCTCAAGCCCGAAAAAGTATAAAATAATACCTGGGGGAACCGCTTGATCTTGCGACCAAGGAGTACTTTCATAATAGTGTCGTTGACCTGAAAAGTAAAAAGCGATCAAAGACACGTCGTTTTATTTCCTTATCGAGTTTGAAACGACAAAAACCCGGCAATCTTTTCCTGATTTTGCGGTCAGAAAAGAGCTAAAAGGGGACCGTCTTTTAATTCCGTTTTAACGAGTGAAAAAGAAACACTCGGCGATCTTTTCATGTTTTAGGAGTCAGAAAAGGGCTTAAAAGATGACTCTGAAATTTTGTTTGTGAAAAATTACAATTTCCCTTGAAATCCCTTCGTCCTGCACAAAAGCGACACATTACTCATACCTGTTTAAAATAGGCAAAAATACATTTGAAAACATCTTTTCATGGTAAAAAATGAACTAATTCATCCAAAAAACCTATAAAAAGACCTTTTACCATGTCATTTTTACCGTTTCACTGTTGAGGTTGAAAAAGGAGCTTTTGACAAGAAACTTCCCGTGGTTGCTGCGGAAAATCTGACCGTCGGAATCGAACGCCGCTTCACCGAGGTATTTTACACATCCCACTCTTCATTTTTATCCGTTTAGTTTTTTGTTTTTGGTCTCTGTTTCATTTTTTGGGGGGTTTTGGGTTCAAAATGCGCCCCTCGGCGGACGCAGGTGCCCTTCGGGTGGGCCGCGTCCCCCGACTTTTTCTCACACGGGAAAAAGGTCTGGGACGCAGTCCGCCTTCAGGCGAGCTGCGTCCGGACGCCCTGTGCTAAAAAGCCGGGTGCGTCTTCCGCAAAGGGCGCATTTCAAAACCCTAACTCTCTCAAAAAACCACCAAATTTTCTCAAATTAATTTCTAATTGACTCTTTTGATGTGCAGGGCCAAAACATGTTAGACTGGAGAGAGAGAGAGCACGTAGAGGACGATGAAGCTGCGATTAACCACCAACCCTCTCTGGATGCCTTAAGAACATGTGGATTGTACAAATATTGGACCATACCGGGCATGAGGGGCCAGGTAAGATTTTTGGAATGGCTAGTTGAGCGATGGAACGTTCAAGATCAATGCTTTTACATTGGAGGGCACCAGCTCGAGATAGAGCCCTCGGATGTATACTTTCTCACTGGCTTGCCAAACAGAGGTGAGCAACTCAACCTTGCGGGGACCAGGCCGGGTGGCCAATCCCTTGATGATCTCCGCGAGGAGTGGTGCAGACCAGGGACTCGCCATAAAAAGGCGTGGAGATAAAGCACATCGCTCTGGCGGAACTTAGAGTTATTGCATTTACGGTCACTAGGATTTGTGGCGCGGCCGCCTTGCACATTGCTTCCGGATCCCAAATGCGGATGGCAGTTGACTGTTACCAAGGCACCATCTTCAACTGGTGCGAAGCTGTGTCGGCTCATATGAAGAGCCAACTAACCAAGGCAAAGAACGGACGACTAAAGACTTTTGGATATGGGCCTCTAGTCGTGAGCTTTGCCTTGGAGAGAGTTCCTATGCTGATCCCTCAGCAACTCACTGTTGATGACTTGGGTCCTCGGGAGCCAAAGCTTGTTCGATGGGTTGCGGTGATGGCCCGGCATCCTGACGAGGGTGCTGCAGTGGTTCGATTCTGACAGTTACTTCGACTGGCTAGAGGGCCAGCTTTTTGTGATACAAGACTTTCCATATGCCGGAATGGATTTCAGAGGTGATCCGGACATGGTTCTTCCACAGGGAGAACAATGGGATGACAGAGGTACTTTCATTTTCACAAGTTTTCTAATTATGTATTTTTTTATTTTTCATATATATCGTCTCAAAGTAACAGTAAAATTTTAAAAATGCAGATGTTGGACCACAGCGTCCAGCCAATCTCCGGCCTTACGACAGACGACATCCAGCTGCACCGGCACCGGCCTTACAGGATGCGACAGCAGAAGTACTAGCTGATTTGGAGCATGATCTAGAGCGTCTCACGGCAGATATACCTGAGACTACTATGGATGACATTCCAATGAGGCTTCAGCGCTTCGTGGTTGCGGTCCCTGGACCGTTTAGGAGATTTCTGCGCAAGGTAGCCCGCGCAGTGGTGTCGTACAGAGAGCACCACCAGTGATTGACTAGTCACTTTTGTAGTCACATGTGACATTTTTGACTTTTTGTACTATCATTTTGCCGATCATAAGGTGTGTTAAACCTATGATCGAAGACGATGTATATATTTTTGGACACACTTCTATCTATATCTATATATCACTATTACCGGCTTATCTTGTTTAACATGTATGATGAAATGTCTTTAAATTTACTTGCATGATTATTATAAATGTCTGTCCAACACTTGAGAAGCAATTGCATCTGCTAATGTATTCAAAGACCTTGGAATATGTTGATATTCAATGTAATCAAATTCACGTTCCAAGAGACGCACTCTCAAAAACAACCTTAATAACACAGGATTTCTAATGGCATAAACTCTATTAAGCTGTAATACAACAAGTTCAGAATCTAACCTCACTATCAAACGTCGAATTCCAAATGAAATAGATTCGGATAATAATTCAACCACTGCACTGTATTCTGCAATGTTATTCGTTGTTTGACCGAGGCTTACCCCATGCATAGAAACTAACTCGTCAGAGGGCGAATAGATAACCCAAGCTGCGGAAGAGATATTCCGTGTACTACGACAAGCACCATCAGCAAATCCAATGTATGTTTGGAGAGGCGTCGACATCTACAATATCAAGAGTAAAACCAAGATGAGCCAAAATAATGACGAAAAACCACACTTGCTAAGCTAAGCACACTGACTAAACTAACACACTTGCTAGCTAGAAAGGAAATCTAACCTATCTAAAAATTTCTCCATCCATCATTTTAAGCATAATACCTCTTTAGGTAAAGTCCATTTCTGGGTTTGCCCAAAGAGTCCCCATCAAAATCAACTAACTCATAAGCCCCTTTTGCTAGCTTTCGCTTTACAATGTAGGGCCCATGCCACATGGGAACGAATTTTCCAGCACCTAGCTTATCGTTAGCTTGATCATATAATAGTACTAGGTCTCCTTCCGAAAAACTTCGAGGGGTTACATTTTTATCGTACTGAGCTTTCATTCGTTTCGCGTGAGTCTCGATAGCTAAAGTAGCGTCACGTCGAGTCTCATCTAATTTAGCCTAAGTATAACAACCGTTTCTCCTCTTCGGAAGTAGCTGGAAGTAATTCGACAGCCATTTGAAGTGATGGGATTTCGCACTCAATAGGTAACACAGCTTCTAAGCCATAAACTAGCTGAAAAGGGGTGAAACCTGTTGAATTTTTCACTGAAGTTCGATATGCCCATAGCGCCGAAAATAACATGTTATGCCAATTCGTTCGATGGATACCAATGATCCGTCGAATCATGACGACTAGAACTTTGTTGATTGACTCAACCAAACCGTTGGCTTGCGGATAATAAGGTGTAGAGCTATCGTGGCGCAAACCAAGCTGGCTTGTAAGTTCAGTCATCATGACATTTCGAAAATGGCTTCCATGGTCCGTAATGATTGCTTGTGGGACACCAAACCTAGTTATGATATGATTGAATACGAAAAGTGCAGCTGTCTTGCCGCTTGCGTCGAATGTAGGCATCGCCTCGGCCCACTTAGTAAAATAATCAACCGCAAGGATGATATACGCATGCCCCCCGGCCGAGTGAGGGTTACAAGTAATAAAGTCAATGCCCCATTTGGCGAATGGACCAGCGGCAATTATAGGGTGGAGAGGAGCAGGTGGAGCGCGCATCTTGCGATCAAACACTTGACAGTTGTGGCATTTTCTGACGGCAAGGATACAATCTTTAAACATAGACGGCCAGAAATAGCCAGCGCGCAACACCTTCTGAGCTGTGGCATACCCAGACATATGACCGCCACATGCTCCAGAGTGACAATCATTCAAAACTCTCTCAGCCTCATCGTGAGTTAAACAACGTCGAAAAACTAAGTCTGCCCCCAGGCGATAAAGTGTATCTCCAATAATTCTGTATTGCTGGGATTGAAACCGAATTTTTCGACGGTTTTCCTTGGAAGCTTCAGGCCGAAAGGTTTGGGTTTGGAGATAGATGATTATATCCCCATACCACGGATCTACAGTGCTAATAAGAAACAAAGATTCGTCCGCAATGGACTCCTCTGCCACAGTCTCTGTGTCAGCACTCGGGAAATCACACATCAATTCCGCGAAGACTAAAGATTTCTTAGACTTGGACTTCTCAAACTCCAAGTCGAACTCTTGCAGGATGACGATCCATTTAGAGTACTTGCCCCCTAGCAGTTGTTTTGTCAAGATATAAATCATAGGGTTGCAATCCGAAATAACAGTAGTTTTGCGGAGAAGAATGTAGTGACGAAAACGCTGGACAGCTTGAACGGCTGCCAGGGCCAATTTCTCCACATGCGAATATTTTAACTCAGTTGGATTTAAGGTTCTGCTAAGGTAATATATCACATGCTCTGCCTTGAATTCATCTTCTTGAACTAACACCATTCCAATGGTGGAATGCGAAGCTGCGAGGTATAAGAAGTAGTCCTGGTTGTAGTTGGGAGGATGCAATAACGGTGCATGGGTCAACGCGTGTTTCAGTGCATCAAAAGATTGTTGAGCAATCTCGTCCCAAAAGAATTGTACGTTCTGTTTCAACAACCGTGTAAAACCTTTAGTGACCTCGGCGTAGTTAGGGATGAATCGGCGTAAAAAGTTCGCTTTCCCTTGCAAACTTTGGAGTTGGCGCAAACTCGAAGGAGGAGGCAATTGGATGATAGCCTCGACTTTCGAGGGATCGACGCGAATGCCGGTTTTGGAAACAACAAATCCCAGCAATCGACCTGTTTCTATACAGAAAACACACTTGTGGGGATTCAACCGAATTCGATAATGCCTACACCTCATAAAGATTGCTCGTAGGTGGACAAGGTGATCAGCTCGGTGTAAAGAATGAGCAGGCAAATCATCGAGATAGGGTTGCACAATGTGCTTGATGTCATGAAATGCATAAGACATGGCCCGTTGAAAGTAGCAGCACCGGCATTCTTAAGGCCAAAAGGTAATTTGCAATAAGCAAATGTCCCCCATGGACAAATGAATGCCGTTTTTGGTTGATCGGCAGGTAGAATATTGATTTGATTATAACCCGAGAAACCATCCATGAAGGAAAACATCTCACTTCCGGCACAATCATCAATAATTTGATCGATATAAGGCGTAGGATAGTTGTCTTTTGGACAAGCTCGATTGATATCCCTATAATCGATACAGATTCTTATTGTTCCTTGTTTTTTATTGACGGGAACAATATTCGATACCCAATCCGTTAACGGGATCGGATAAATGAAACCTGCTTTCAACAGCTTTTCGACTTCGCTTTGATTGCAGCTGCTTTTCGAGGGTGAATCTGACGCAACCGTTGCCGAATGGGTTTAGCATCCGGGTAGGTTTTGATTTCATGAACAACAATGGCAGGATCGATTCCTGGCATTTCTCGTAGGACCAGGCAAACACGTCGCGGAATTCTTGGAATAGGGCCTTGTAAGTTTGGATTTCTTCTTCAGTACATGCGGCACCTATATGAATGTTCTCCTTGATTCCGGGCTTCACTGAAATATCAATGGGAATAGTACGAGAAATATTCCCTAAATTCAGCTCTGAATCAGAATGTTTCGTTGGATCCTGAGCGTCTTTGACATATTCAGCGGTAAAGATAGATGAAAAATCATTTTCAAAGCATCATCCTTAGGTAAAAACGAAGATCTGTGATGGAGATCTTCCCATGGTAGATCATCTACACTTAGGATTTCGCGAAGTTGTTCGTCAGATGACACTTCTTCGGGAAACGTTATCCGTTCTAAGGGTGAGGTGAAAAGTGACTCTTCACTGACCACATTCATTTGGTCGGTTGAATGAAAGTCGGTAAAAGACATAAGAGCTTCATAAGCAATCTCATACGGACTCAACGGCATAACATCACCGAGTGAGTCTAGCTCAGAGTCAGAGGGAACATACCAAGGATCATCATAAATAATGTTTTCTGACGTGATCATATGAATTGTTGCAAACGAAGGGTCTGCATTGAGTGGAGGGAGAGGAAAAGTTCCCAGTAAACCGGAATCCTTAACTAAACCTACACCAATGTCCCTATAAGGGATTGTCGTTTTACCAACATGCTGGATAGTTTCTAAAGAGGTTGGGTCGGATGAAAAGTATGTCAGCTGATCAATAGTCACGATCTTACCGTTATGTGGAAACTTAATGACTCTGAAGACCGATGAAACGACCGCTGTCATAGCATATGACCAACTTCGACCCAAAAGAAGGTTGTAGTCTAGAGGGGCATCAACCACTTCCACATCCAGACTAACGGTTTTACCTTCGACCCCTATAGGCAATTCTTGTAGAATACCAAACGGACGGAACCCACGGCCATCAAAGGCCTTAAGGATGGTGGGGGATTGGTTCAACGAAGGAGAACCAAGCGATCTCCAACATTGAATCGACATAATACACGTAGAAGCTCCCTCATCAATCACAGTCCGATGAATAGGCCTGTTTTTGACTATCACTGGAATTTGGAAAGCCATTTGATGGGGGAGACGCGGTGTACTACTTTCTAGATCAAAGATCATTAGGTTCGGGTCCTGAACATCGACAGCTCCAATAGCCGACAAAAGCAATTTTCGTTGCGCTGGACATGATTGCAGCACTTCGAGTGCCGACATTGCTGAAGGTGAAACAGCTAAGTCTTCAACAATGTTGTAATTCTGGGCTGCTCTCGCATGTGGATTGAAAGCAGACCTTCGAAGTACACCCTTGGCGGGCGGCTTAATCACTAAGTCTGGGTTAGGTTTTTCGATCTGTAGTGGATCGGAACCAGGAGCTGAGGTTGATGGGTTAGAGTAGAAGATTCTGCTTCTTTACCATCAACAGGAGCCTTACTACCATAATCTTGCGATCGAGTCGCAATCCTGACATGAGACATCATCAAAATGGGTTCTTCACTGGCATTCGAAGAAGAACCTATCATCTTATTTTCCTGCTCGGGAATGGATTCTTTAACACAGCAGGAGTCGGAGAACCTTTAACTATTTTCACTACCTCGGCCCGATGAGGGCAGTCTCTCGTAAAATGATCTTCTTCACAAATGAGACAAGGATAACGAGGTTTGCGCTTTTCGTCATTGGTTTCCGACTTTTCCGTTTTCTCCTTTGGAGCCTTGTCTGCTTTAGCCTTCTTCTTTCCTTTCTTCTTTCCACCGTTTTTGGATTTGGCCGTAGATGACTCTACAGCGTGAATGTCGGCGGTAAGTTCAGGAGGAGAAGACTCTCCTGTCGGAGAATCAGGCAAAGTGATAATTGGAGTATTGGAGGTCTTGGAAGACTTCTTCTTACTCTTCGTAGTCACGATACCGATCATACCATCAGCGGCATGAGATCCCG
Organism: Pinus tabuliformis; assembly: GCA_031772625.1. Lineage (NCBI taxonomy): Eukaryota > Viridiplantae > Streptophyta > Pinopsida > Pinales > Pinaceae > Pinus > Pinus tabuliformis. Next base: position 61,414,053 of record CM062805.1, on the reverse strand, counting down.
AAGGAGCAGCAGCGATTTGGTTTGACTTTGGAAGATCCGGAATTTTCTCGTGTAACGTACCCGACTGAGTGTAAACTAAGTCAAGGTATTGTGCCTGAGCAATGACTTGCTCCTCAGTAACTACGCCGGCCTTAGCTACATCTTCAGTAATTCTTGGTAATAATGATTTTACAAACCATTCAGCTAAAATTTGGTCCGGGATAAAAACTTTCACTAATCTCCTTCGACGTCTCCACTCATGGATGTGATCAGAAATGTACGTGGATGTCGATTGTTTTAGCGAAGTTAATAATTCCGTACCATTATCGTATCTGACTGGTAACTGAAAATGAGTTAAGAATGAAGTAGCTAACTGGCTAAAGTTGTAAAAAGAAGCCCGTGGCAACTCAATGTACCACTTGGCTGCGAGACCAATGAGTGTACGCTGGAAAAGACGTAAGCGGATAGAATCATCTGAGATGGAATTTGATGCACACCAGAGGTGGTAAGTCATCACGTGATTAGACGGATCCTCTCCAGACTTACCTTCGAACTTGGGTATATCGCTGGGCAACTTATTTGGCATTGGCGGCCAGAACGGAAGATATTGAATTGGATCGTTCGTTAGGCGCGTCAAGTCGGGTAAATCTAAAGTCGCAATAAATGGTAACTGCCGGTTAGGATCTCTAAACTCTGAGTCACAATACCAGCCCCAGGAGGAGGATATCCAGGATAACTAGGAACAGGATTCGCATTGGGATATTATATCCTCCTGGAAAACCAGGATTAACCGGACCGTACTGGGGTTGTTGAGGTGGTTGATAAGTGTACCCAGGATACGGTTGATACTGGTAAACCGGTTGTTGGGCAGCTTGCCCAGGTTGATACTGTCCCTGGTACGGAGGTTGAACAAATTGAGGTTGAGTAGTAACAACCGTACTTGTACCAGGTTGACCTGCAGGCATCTGGACTGTGGTTTGAACCGTGGGTCCAGACAACGGTACAGATGTCTGAGGAGCGGTTACAGGGACAGTAGAAACCGGAGCTGCCGATACTCCAGATGTAAGCATGGTAGATGAAGCGGTAGTTGCTGCAGCCGTGTGAGGAGGAGTACTCGGTGCAATTGGCGGCTGAGTAACTACAGAAGTTACAGGGGTCTGAACACTTGACTGGACAGGTTGCGGTTGCTGGGGTGGACCAGGAACTGCAGGTTGTCCTGCTTGAGGTACCGACTGTATACTTGGTTGCGACATCTGTTGACCCTGTGACGGATCCCATGTTAACATTCCAGGGTATTGACTCGTAACAGGTTGAGGATACTGAGATCCATAGCCGTATTGAGGATAGGGTTGATAACTGTAAGGTGTAGTCCCATATGATTGCCCTTGAGGTGGTTGATAACCTTGACCAGGGTATTGACCCGTAGGTTGATAACCTTGAGGTAAATACGAATACTGGGGTTGACCTTGACCTTGAGGTTGGTATCCTTGAGGTTGATACCCTTGGGGTTGATACCCTTGGGGTTGCCATCCTTGAGGTTGCCATCCTTGAGGTTGATACTGATACTGAGGTTGACTTTGGGGTACATATTGAGGCTGGGGTTGATACCCTTGGGTTGATACCCTTGAGGTTGCCCCCCAGTCACAAATGAAGTACCTTGAGGTTGCCCCCCAGGCATTAACGAAGGTTGCCCCCCAGGCGGTAATTGGCCACCTTGAGGTTGGTTAATGGGAGTTGAACCTGACATCATATAAACTTCACCTATACTCAATGGTACATTACCACTGTTTCCAACTAATAACCCATGATCAACAGGTTGAGGAGATGCTCCCGCAAAGGTACCAGAAAGTGACTGATACCCAGTAGGAACAGAAGGACCGCCATGTAAAAATGATTCAGGACTTTGTGAAAACACAGACGACTGACCAGACATATTTACAGGAGAATGAATTCCTCTAGGTGGAACCGGAGTACGAGGTGTAGAAAAACCTACTGAGTTGTCTAAAAAATTGGTTAATGCAAGGTACCAAGATTCACTTCTAGGAGGACTGTAAAAGATGGATTCACGCTCCCTTAGATCAAGGGTAATTAGATCTTCAGAATCAGAAACGCCTATTTCTTCCTCTGGAACAAGTTCTTCTATAGCAATTAATCCAACAGGAAGATTTTCGGTGATAATTCTTTCTATTCTTGGTGAATCAGGAACACTAGGAGTTGGAGTAACAGGTTCTGAAATTTCAGGTTCTTCGCCTGTTTCACTGGCAGATGAAAAACTACCAGCAAGCTCGGAAACTGTAACAGCTTCGGGATTGTAACCTGTTTCTAATCTTTGTAATCTGGATGGACTACCAAAGAAGATTCTCCTTCTTCAGGTGACCTACTCTACTGCCACTAGGAGTTACAAGGACCTTTAAACCCTCTAAATAACTGGGTCGTCTCGAGGAGGTGAACCCCTAAGTTCACGGGATCTTCTCAACAATTCGGCCACAGATACAACTTCAGGAGACTGGCCCGCAATCGACGGGACCTTCTCGGTAATTCCGCCACAATTAAAGATTTTAACTACAACACACGAAAACAAAGTAAAAAATTTCAAATCAAACCACCTAAAGTCTTCTAAAGAACCAATCAAATTTGAAGCACACGCCTAAATAATCTAGAGCGTCAAACCACACACAAACAGTAGTCTTCCGGACCAAAAGCGCTAGTTGGTGATTAGGCCCAACCTCGCAGGATTCAGTACAGAAATAGTGGGTGGAACAGTTACCCCGGCAACCTGCTTAATGAATAGACTGGACCAAGTTCCTCCACTTTAACCGTCTCGAAGTGAAGCGAACCCCCCAGAAAATCCAAGTGAGTATAACCGACGTCTGCTCCAGGTACAGTGGGACCTTCCCTCCACCGTCACCTTGGGTAGAATCCTAGATATTATGGCCACTAAGGTTACCAATCACAACAATTACACCTGGGGGAACAGTCTAAACTCCGACAGCACGCAAGGGCAGAGTAGCAAGCTCCAATCCCCTTACCGGCTCCTTGACAACAATCCAAGGTTTACCGATAAGTGACCCCTGGCTCCTCGACAATGGTTAATCCGAGGTTTACCGTTTGTAATACGTACTGCCTGGCGTCGTTCCCAACGAGGGAGGAATGATCCCCTCACTGGTTCGGACACGAGCTCGTGTTTCTCCTTTAAGAGGAGCTTTCCCAGAATGTAACTGAAACAATTGGATTTGTTCTACTCAAGATAGACTATCTGTTTGGTTTTGTAGTCTTGGAGAGTTAAGTACTCACCTACTCCAAGACCCTAGCCTAAGCTATGTTGGTGCTTCAGAGCCCTAGAAAAATAAAGATTACTAGATTGATTTTAATTTAAGCGTTACTTTTAAGGTTGTTTCTTAAGTCAAAAGGTGATGGAAGTGAAACTAGTGGTGTGTTGACTCGACTCGAAACCACTACAAAATGCACCTAAAATGATTTATCCACTACTTTACTTTTTCGATGAATTGCTTAACTAAAAAGTTGAGAGAATGCAATCTTTATAAAAGCAACTTCTTAATTGAAGACAATCAAAGAAACAATTCGTTTTTCTTTTCCAAGCATAAAAACATAACTTCTCTTTACATGCACGAAAAAACTCTTTTCTTCTTTTGAAAACAAAAAGCTACTTGAAACAAGACTTTTAAAGAAGATGTTTTTGTATTTTTCTTTTAATAAAGCAAATAAATCTAATATAACCAAAAATCAATCTTAACAACTCTTAAAATCTATGAAAATGCACTCATAAGCAAACTAAAGGCAAATTTACTCTAAGCAATCTTAACGAGGCCAAAACTAACAATGATTATTTCTAAGGTGTTTTACTTGATCACAATCAAATCAAGGACTAGCTTATTGCAGAACCAAAAACTAGTCAAAACAAAATTCTAATCTTTTTGTCCTTTTTGAAAATGGAAATCAATACTTTAAAACAAGCAATTCGAAATTTGACCCAAAACAACTCAAATGACAAGTTGCTCAAACAAGGAGACTTTACGGCAGGCTCAACTTCTAAGAAGGTTGACTAACCAGAGATATCTAAGGCTGGACAACTTTCTAAGCTCAAAGTCACTACAAAGCCTTTCCAAAAATCAAACCCTAGGTCTAAACTTCGTTGAAAACCACTAAAACACTCAAAGCTCACAAAACCAGTTCAGGTAAGAATTCTTGACAGGGTACTAAAGGATCTGGGCAGAAAACACTAAGAAAAAACAAAATCTAAAAGTAATTAAAGCAAAAATGGAATTTTCTTAACTTTTACAGGAAGACGCAGGCCACCCGTTGTCACAGGTGCGGCCCCGCACTGTGCAGTCGACAACAGCGCGTCCAAGGACGCACTGTGCAGCACACAGAGACTGCGTCTTTCTGGAAAAAGGAAGAAAAACTAAAGCCAACTAAAGCTACAGCTAAGCCACCCAAATACTAATTCTCACAGTCAAAAACCAGAAAATAAAAATGATTTTCTCAAAGCAAAGTTCATATAAAGGAAAAGACTCTCTCATTAATGGATTCCCCAGCGGAGTCGCCAATTTGTCACACGGAATCTGTCAAGGGTGCGGACACGACTGACCTTCCTAGAAGTCTAAGACATTCTAATGACAAGACAGTGGGTGTCCTCTACCCTTTACAGATTCCGTGTTACAAATTGGCGACTCCGCTGGGGATCCGTTCTTGACGAGAGTCTTTTCCTTTAATGAACTTTGCTTGACAAAATCATTTTTATTTTCTGGTTTTTGACTATAATAAATTATTATTTGGGTGGCTTAGCTGTAACTTTAGTTTGGCTTTAGAAAAATTACTTTTTATTAAGAACAAACTCTGTGTGCTGCACATGCGTCCTTGGACGCGCTGTGCCTCCCACAGCCACTGCGTCTTTCTGGAAAAAGGAAGAAAAACTAAAGCCAACTAAAGCTACAGCTAAGCCTCCCAAATACTAATTCTCACAGTCAAAAACCAGAAAAATAAAAATGATTTTTCTCAAGCAAAGTTTCATATAAAGGAAAAGACTCTCTCATTAATGGATTTCCCCGCGGAGTCGCCAATTTGTCACACGGAATCTGTCAAGGGTGCGGACACGACTGACCTTCCTAGAAGTCTAAGACAGTCTAAAGACAAACAGACAAAATGGAGTGATCTTTCTCTAAATACACCTTTTAACAACACAAGAAAACTACAAGTGTTAGCTAACCTTATTCCAAAAACGCTGTTGTTTGAAGTCCGTTCTTGACGATCCGGATGAGCTCCTCCTTCAAGTCAATTCCTGCAACCACAAACAATCAAACAATTACAAGACTTGCATTTCATATAATAAAACATAATATTCAACATGCAGACCAAAGGAACCATGAAATAACTCATTAACATAAGCTATTGAGAAAAATAAACCAGTTTGTATTATAACAAACAAAGAAACTCTTACAACCTGGCCTTGTGTTTGCAATTCCTCCCAGGGTCCATCAAGGGTTTTCCTCTACTTTGACAAAGCTCACCCTCTCCCAAGTAGAATCAAGTGAAGACAATCTCTCCTCACAAAGGCTCTAATGGAAGACCTAAATCCTGCAGCATTTACCCAAAGAAAATGTATAGCTCCAACCTCCTCTCCTTCTGGCTCAATGCCTTCATTTATAGTGCTGTAAAGAGGTTATTCAGGTCCACTATCAATGGGATCATCCCCCTCTATGGGTGGGATAGCTCCCTTATTGATGGGATAGGTTCCCCCTTAATAGAGATACATGAACCAACTGGAGGCGCATCCATTTCATCAAACCGACCTCTAGAATGTTCTAGAAGTAACCACAAGTAACTTTTTCAAGATAAAACTCGCGCATTTTGCCTTTTACAGAGGGACGCACCTGTCCCTTAACATACAGAGCGTCCATGGACGCATATTTTGTGAACATGGTCAGCGTCCCCGCAGGTAAGGCTAGAGAGAACCTGCGACCCCAGAGATAAACATGATTTTTACAAGACTTTCTCTCTTCTTTGAGTTTGAGATGGATAACAGAGGCATGAGACTTGCCTAAGAGGGTAGCATGACTTGTTGATTGGAGCCATACTAACTGTAAGTAGTCAAGGTGACATTTTTTAGTGTAACAATATCGCAACCCGGATGGATGAGACTAGATCCAGGGTCTTCAAAACTCGTTTGATCGTCGCCCAAAAGTACAAGTCGATCCATGTGAAAAGATGTTCTGATGTCGAACATGGAAGGACATCGCCTGATTACCAGCCAATGATGTAAACTGTTAACAGACGCGAGAAGAATCACCGATGATGATGATGACCCTCAAGGTACTACAGTACAATTCATGTGGTGTGAATACATGAGTTGATGTCGAACACCACGCGAAATCTTTCGACCGAAGCCCATTAGTGTAAACCTGTTGTCGGAAGTGAGAAACTTGCCATTAAGGCATGCAAGCTTCCAAGTACTGGAAGGGTTGTCCCTAGGCCAACTTCTTGGATAATGAGCTGATGTCAACAATAAGTGACCCATCGTAGGAGGGCATTAACGGATACCACATCTACGACACAGAACGGAGAAAATGATTTTGTAGAGGTGAAAACGATCTGATGATACAAGGTTCAGGGTGGCGGTCATGAAAGAATGAAGCGTGAAGGTATTGCAGCAGATGAGACACAAGCTGGGTAGGTGAATTCTCTAAGCAACTTCTCTTGAACATATCGGTGACACTGAAATGGATTGGTAGCATTAACCCCAAAAGTGGATGGTACGGTGGACCAATGGTGATATGACCGGTGAACGGAATAACCTAACCTGACTCAATCATGGTGATGGAGTGAAAGTGTCATGTTCAAGAGCGACCTGCTACCAATAATGTTTCTTCAAGTTTTCTCCCAAATTTTCCCCAATCATTTCTGACCAATACCTCTTTATTTTTGTCAAGCTTGAGGAGGATAACATATGCTTGTTCTATAATTTGCCCTTCGGGGAAACCCGTTGCTATGTTTTAACAATCCTAGCGATAGTGAAACTCGTTCTTGTCTGAATGGACAAGTTTGTCGCTATTGTTTTAACGAGTTTAACGATAAGGATAACTCGGTCCTTTTCAATTTTAGAGAGTCTGAAAAGAGACGGAAAGAAGACTCCAACATTCCTTTTTCGTAACATAATCCCTTAAGTCCAAAAAAGTATAAAAAAATGCGAAAGGGATGACTTTTCAATAGTTTTAATGAGCTGAACAAGACAAACGCTCAATCTTTTTGTGTAATAATCCCTCGGGTCCAAAAATATTAAAATCTAGAGGAGGGATAGCACTTCCAATCACTTTAACGAGCTGGAGAGGCCAATTTCTCGGCAATCTTTTCATATTTTACGAGTCAGATGAAAAGAGCTTAAAGGAGACTCATTTTTTGAGGAACGAGTGATGTTTTTAGATAGCATTTGGTTCCAGGTAAGGTTTGGAACTTTCCAATCACGACAGTGTAAAAAGGTGGCGAATAGGATCACTCATCGCAGTTGTTCCTCAAAAGGGGTAAACAATCAAATGTAGGTGAATTATTGGCAAAAACGGAGTGGAGGTGATGGGAAGAACACGACCAAGGCTCAAAAGTTGATGATAATGCATTCACAATGGTTATTTACCGGAGGTGGGTTCATTTTTTAATGAGCTTAAACTCTGGTGGAACATATGCTCATTGCTAGGTTTAATTTTTAACGAGCTTTAAATTCACATAAAACTGCTCGTGCTAATCGTATAATAGTGATGTCTCATCAATAGGTTCATTTTTTAGGGAGCTTGCACCATTCGAAATTATGCTTCGACTCCTTTCATTATGTAAGCTAGGAACGACCAATCCTACGAGTTTAAAGGGTTAAGAACCTACAAACTAAGAAAATAAATGGTCACTTTTCACTTTCATGCAAAAAGTTTGCATGCCTCCGGGTATAGCGAAGTAGAGTTTCCTAGGTTACCCCTCAATTTGCAGACAAAAAATTTGTTCTATTGGGAAAGGCATACCTTTCCAAGTTACCCTTCAATTTGCGGACAAAGCATTTGTTCTATCGAGAAAGGCCTACCTTCTAACAGAGGTATCTTATTCCGATCTAATCCCATTTTCCTAAACAGAGGAGTGTGTCAGACCAGTCATATATCCTCTGTGGAAACCTACCCTATACCTGAAGTTTTCCTGCCAAAGCAGGCTAGGGTGCATGCCCCTTGCATTTTAGTCTTGACCACCGAATCACTCGCACTCATCAGGTGGATGGACTAGAGATTGATGAGACATTCCTTGTGCAAAAAGACCTGTTAGGGATGGAATTTTACTATTAGCTATGTGTGAACCCTGGAATGAAAGCTGGTCTACAAGCTGGACCACTCTGCCTTCATGCGAAAAACAGATTACTCGAAAGAGTGAGGAGACGATGGCTCCCATGCTATAAATGTAGTCACACCCAAGGAGTATATTGTAATCTAAAGGTCCTTGGACTACCATTATATTCAAATAAACGATTTTCCTTCTCAAAGTTATAGTCAAACTTGGAAGGATCCCTAACAGCCGACTGGTTCTTTTATCGAAGCCTGTCAGATATCGCATCTCAGGCAAAAGCAATGGCGAACCAAGCGCTTTCCAAGCAGTTGAGGAAAGGATACTCACAGAATCCCATTCATCTATGATGGTACCAACCATGACCATTTTGTAATTTTGCACTATGATTCGAAATGGTACATTAGATGGTAAACGGGGTCTGCCTATAGATTCCAATCGAAGGAAACAACTAGGTTGCTTGGAGGTGGGACCGAATAAACAACCGGATACAAATCTGATAAATTTCCTTCCTGCGGTAAAGGAATGGGCAGATTGCCCCCATGTTCATCGGATTATGTGTTTACGAAAAGAATTTGAACGGTGTCATTCTCATTCTCTTCAGTAACTGTATCATCTGAAGGTAAATCTTCTGAAGTCAAGATGGGGTTGACTGCGATCTCGACTTGTTTCCATTGGTCCGATGTAGACTCAAAGGGTTTATCTTGAATGATAGGTGCTTCGACCAACTCCAAAGGTGGGTCAATTAGATTTTCAACTAGCAATGGATTCGGCAAGTGTTTCTTGTACCCGCGAGGGAGTCGTTGTGGTGATACAGGACGATTATCCAAGACTCTTAAAGCTTCATCCAGGAAGGTACAATGGTGGAGGGCATGGTTGCCTTCACACAGTCTGCAAGGAAATTTAGATTTTCCTTTTTGTCCGATGACTTCGCTTTCACTAGTTAACGATGTACTTTCAACATGATCATCAGAGGTTGATGACACCGGATCGTGCAAGCGGGGAGACTAGTCCCTTAGGATCTGTGGCATACAAGGAAAATCTCGGTGATAGTGGTCTCCTTTGTAGATGACACATGGAGATTTAGGTTTGGATGGTGCAGTGTGTGGATTTTCGCTAAACGATGCATGGTTGCCCCTTTTTGCTGTTGGCTCCTTCTTCTTCTTCTCCTCCCCCTTCTTCTTCTTCTCAGTTACTTGGTCTTTAGTTTTACTATCTTTACCAAGCAAAGAGGAAGAAGGAGAGGGAGAGACAAATGAAGTACAAGGTTGGGGGGAACTATGGTATCATCTAGTTGTTGATTCGATTGTTCAGGAATCATGGTGCTTTGAAAAAAAGAGGTCAAGAAAAGCCATACTGGCAGGTCAATTGTCAGTCCTGGAAGGGACAATGTGGCCATATGAGATGCACCAACATCTCCCTAAGAGGAGAAAGGACTAAGACTTCCCCCAAGGGGAAATCCTTGGTTGGTGGACTCCATTTTCTCAACCTAAGACCAACGAGGGAACAGTGATGTTATTCTGATTAAAATAATTTTTAGGCGTTTTGACACAACTTGCTTTTCCAATTTTTAAGAGTCGAGAAAAAGCTAAAGATGACTCTAGTTGCCTTCGATTTTTAATGAGCCTGAAGTGACAAGTTCTCAGATGGACCTTTTCCTTTAAGAAGTCTGAAAAGGAACGAAAGAGACTGATCTGGAAATCTAGACAGAGGGATTACCAAATCAATCGCAAAACTACAGAACACTTTTTACGGTACGACAATCAATCTTCTCGAATGCTGTGTTCAGTGCATTTTGATCGATAGGGCAGCAGACACGGCTTCCTAAGGATAAAGGATATAGCCTATTATGCTCTCCCAATATATACTCGATGGTACGTGGGAGCACAAGTCCGTACTAGCACTTGTCGTCTCAAAGAGGAGGAATCACCCAACCTACGATGAAAGCGATAGTTACCAAGCTTTACGATGCCGGAATACATCTCTAGCCTAGACTTCTAGATGTTGTGCGTTAGGTTCCAAAGCGTTTTTATGATCATTAAATTTATTTTATAGTTGATCCTTCTTAAGAAATTTTCCTTTCAGGTTCACCACGTGATGTAGATATACAATTCCTAAAATGCAATCTAAGATGATAAACAGTCATTTAATCTTCTTTTTGCAATGAAAATCCTAGCTACTAAGGAAAGAGAAATGAAATCCTTTTAACATAGAGCAGAGAGCACACACTAGATGCACTGTCCTAAATCAAAATCAACAAGTAGTCTAAATGCAAATGCACATGCATGTATTTGTTTTCCACTTTCTCAATGTGTGAATGACAAAAAGAATGCTAAATACAAATCTGAATTATTTCTTCTTTCAAAGCGACAGTACTAACGATTTTCTTTTCAAAAAGCGACAGGAAGGCAAGACGACACTTTGCAATTTTGAATTTAAAACTGCTTTCGACACTTGAAATACTACTAATTCAGATCAAATACAAGAGTAACAGTGTAATCGACTATCAAAAAGAGAAGTATTCTTTTCCTTGACTGAAAACGACACTTGCAACACTTCCAAATCAAGAGACGGAAGTTCGATTAAGCTACTATTTTGTAAAAGAGAACTGTAAATGGTGCACAATACATAAAAACATTCACAATTCTTTGTACAATAGAGGTTGGATGATGCAAAGAAGGGGGTTTCAATAGTGGTCTACTAATCATAGACAGCAAAAGCTCCTGAATAAAACTGAAGACAGTGAAGAAAAAACCAAAATCTGGAGGCAAATCTACTCTTGTCTGATCATCGCACTTGCAACACAGGGAAACAGGGATGCATCCCACCTACTACACACGGGAGGTGCGATGCATCCATATTTCTTAAAGGAGAGGGTGCGATGGTCAAGGAATGAGAATTTAACTTGGTTTTTTGTGACAGTTTGCAGTTTATTTCAGGGATTTAGGCCGAGGAAATGATATTCATTAACTACAAAGTATAGGGCTGATCTAATGAGGTTACTCAAGCTACCTCTAGGGCACTTAGGATGTTTGCAAGTCAATTGTTTAGTTCATAAAGAAACCCGGAGATTGAATAAAGCAGTGTTGATCAACTTTTCACTTGCATAGCAAATGCACTTCGAAGGCTAGTTGGCTTGACTTCAGGCTCCGTCTGTGGTTTATGAATCAAACAAATAGATATAAGCAATCAAACTAATCACTCCCCAGTGGAGTCACCATTTTTTTATTGGGAAATATAGTGTCTATTCAGAGCTGCTAGTCCCACTAAGATGGGTAGCTATCTTAGAAACAAACAGATTAAACTCACTTGTTTTTCCTTTACGAGAGAGAGATGAGAAAGAAGCAGAGAGTACCAACCTCAGTCTTCCGCTTGGCTCCTTGCCTGTTTCCTTTCCCCTCTGACAGAATCTTGCCACTACTTCCTTGCTTGTCCAGCTTCAAAGAGCACATGTAGATTCACAACAACATAATACCATCAAAGCATAGAGATCTTTCACTGTAAATAATATAGGATCAGATATATATTGACCATATAAATTCATATATCAACACAATGTTTAGAGATACACAAGAATATGGAGGAAAATTCGAATAGCTTTATTAGTAAAAGTTGTAGAAGAGAGAATTACAACCAGTTGGTCTGACCCAGCACCATCCTCCCAGCTTGAAAGCCCTCTTCACCTCACACAAAGCAAGATCACCCAACAATGTCTTCAAAGAGAAACCAACAGCACCTCTTTGCAAATTACCAAATTCCAACCTTTGGATCTCTTGGATGAGGAATAGATATTTGCAGGGGGTGAGTCAGCTTCTGGGATTTTGATTAGTGTCATCTCTCTAATAGTTCTTAGTTCAACATGGAGATTTTAGATCTCTTACTCATCCCTGGGCGAACTCAGAGAGGCAAGTGTCAAATGAGCAATTTCTAGAAGATTCTCTAGGTTTCCACCTAGCAAACTGCTTGTGCCATTTGTCTGTTCTCGCTCATTGCACCCTATAGAAGGGCTTTACAGTATGCATCACACCTTTTGCATGTGGCATGTGAGATGCATCACACCTTTAGCACTGGGCAGTCTGTATGGTCCTGCTTTGACCAGTTCTGAGTAGCTTTTCATGGAGAACTTCTGGGAGATGATGTAATCAGCTGACCTTGCTCCTTTAGGGTATGAAACAACACTTTTAGGGACTTAGAAGCCCTTGGTTTATGGATATATGTGATTGGGGTTTCAGTGCCCAAATATTTCTATAACACTTCTTCACATATCTGAAAATCTGCAATGCTTGAAATCATTTGAACCTCGCTCAGCACATCTTAGTGATGGAGCTACGCAATCACAGGCAGGCACAGTTGTTGTCACAAGTGATTTTCCACATTCACCTCATATGTTATGAAACCAACTCGCAAAAGGATATAAAATATAGATAAACGACTTCAAAACCAGCCTCTTCAAGGGTGCAACCTCATTTACATTACACAAGTGAATAATTTTTGGATGATACAAATGACAAGACCCCCTTTTAATATATAGGAGTCTAAGGGGTCATAACATAATCAAATCTGACATAACAATAATAATATAAGGGCACAACAATAAAAATAGTGGGCTTCTATGGAGCACAATAATAACAATATGGGGACTGCATGGGCACAACAATATAATAATGGGGGTTGCACTAATAACAATAAAGGGTTACACTAGTAGTATAGGGACCTAACATGCCCTTCTCCTTAAAAAGGTGTTGTCCTCAATTCTCGAGTAGTTTTGGATGCTTCTGTATAAAATTCTCATGCTCCCATGTGGAATCTTCAATGGGTAAGCTCTTCCACTTGATGAGATACTCTGAAATTGATCAATTTTGTGGCTATTAGGTTCTTGTTTCCATGACTGCTTCAGGTTCCAATATGATTTTTCCTTCCTTGTCAAGTACTGACAATATTGTTTTAACTGGGAGCTTCTTACCTATACCCATCTTTAAGCATAAAACATGGAAAACTTGGTGCACTCGAGAAGATGCAAGAAGCTCCACTTTGTATGCCATAGTACTAATCTTTTGTAATACCTTGTACGGATCATAATAATTTGGTGATAATTTATTATCCTTCTTAGCTTGTTTTAGGGACATTTGTTTGTATGGCTATAGTCGTAGAAATATCCAGTCACCTACATCAAAACTTATCTCGCTGCGATGTTGATCTGCATGTTGTTTCATTCTATTTTGCGCTAAAGTGAGGTTATCCTTTAAGAGTTTGAGAACTTGTTGTTGGTGCTCAATGTGATCCTCCATTGCTTGAACCTTAGAATTTTCTTTTAAATATGATGTGATGGACGGTGGATGATATCCATAAAGTGCCATAAATGGGGTCATTTTTGCTACAATATGGAAGGAAGCGTTATACCACCATTCAACTAGAGGAAACCGCTTGACCCATTGTGTTTGTTTATCATATATAAAGTAACGAAGGTATCCTTCTAAACATTTGTTCACTATCACAGTTTTCCCATCAAATCCAGGATGATAAGATGAGATATGAGCTAATTGACTACCCAAATATTCCACCTCTTGTACTCCAAAGAAACAATTGGAGTTTTTTTCATATAATTGTTTCTCCTCAAATAGTTTGAGCACCCTGTGAATGTGTTGAACATGTTCCTTCCAAGACTTGATGTATATTAGCATATTATTGAAACATACTAACACAAATTTTCTAAGATTTTGAAAATGGAATTCATCAAACCTTGAAAATGTATAAGGTGCATTGGTAAGGCCAAAAGGCATGACCAATAACTCATAATGACCCTCATGAGTTCTAAATGTTGTTTTTCGAATGTATTCATTCCTCATTCTGATTTGATGATATCCTGAATGAAGATCCAACTTGGTGAAGTAAATTGCTCCATGTAATTCACCCAATAATTGATCAATGACATGAATGGGAAATTTATCTTTAATAGTAAGCTTTTTGAGCTCCCTATAACATGGACATAGGTGCCATGATCCATCCTTCTTGTGTACCAATACCATTGGAGCAAAGAAAGAACTTTGACTAGGTTGAATTATACCAACCTCTAACATTTATGCAACCATACATTCAATTTCACTCTTTTGGGCATATGGATATCTGTAAGGCCTGATGTTTGGGAGAACACTTCCTGGAATCAAATGAATAGCATGATCATGATCATGAATAGGTGGAAGGCCTTTGGGAATCTCAAATACCTTCGAGTGATTGTCTAGAACTTTTTGGAGATTTGGAGAAATAGATGATTTTGATGTGGGTACCTCTAGTGAACATAATTGTGCAATTTTTCCCTGTTGTTATTTCTTTACAAGCATTGTCATCCTATTATATCTTATTATCTTTCCCAGTTTCCATGCGATACCCCTTAATTCAACCTCCTTTCCTTCCTGAAAAAAGTTCAAGAAAATTTCTTGAAAATTAAAAGCTATCATACCCAAGGTTGTAGCCATTGAACTCCTAGTACAACATCCACACCACCCATTGGAATGGAAAGCATTGGACTATTCAATTCATATTCTCCCATGGATAGCTTGATATTATGGAACTTTCTAGAGCAATTTATGGTTCCTCCATTTGTAGAAATTACTTGACACTCTTGTGTTGGATATAGGAAGCAATTTAATTCCTTGGCTATCTTACAATGAATAAAATTATGGGTACTACCCGAATCAATCAACAATGTTACATTTTTCTTCTTGATATGCTCTTCTATCTTGAGAGTTTGAGGAGTGGTAATTCATGTCAATGCATTACAAGATATGGTCAGATTCATTTATTCTTTCTCTAGGATTGGTTCCTGGTGTATATCCTCTTCTTTTGATGTTTCTTGTTCCTTTTCTTGCTCCTCTTCCCCATCTATGTAAATAAATTTCTTCTCAGCACACTTATGACCTTTAGTGTATTTTCTATCACAATTGTAACAAAGCCCTTTTTCTCTTTTTGCTTCCAATTGTTGTGGTCTCAACCTTGTATATGGTGAAAGGGTAGGAGAAACAACACTTCCATCTTTATAGTTGTGAGTGGTAGGCTTCCTTGTTGCCATAAGTTTGCTTTCCATTTTTCTTGCCAACTTGAATGCCTTCTCCAATGAATCAAGTTCCCAAAGGTGAACCTAATGTTGGATGTTATCCTTTAAAGTCCATATGAACACATCAATTCTATGCTCCTCTAAAATATCTTTTACCCTTATATTTAATTTTTGGAAGTCCTCAAGATGCTCCATCATTGAACCCTTTTGCTTGAGATTTATCAATTAGCTAAAAAATGTGTTTCACTTTGTATCCTCATAATGTACAATCATTTCCTCCATGAAAATTGACCAAGTAAGAAGTGATTTACAAGGACAAATGCCTTTATACCATAAACATTGATTCGGTTCTAAATATAAATATGCAATATGCACCTTTTCTAACAGTTGCACATAATGTAGATCAAAATTGTTATGGGATCCTTGCCATCAAACTTCCTCATATCAATATTTGGAACATGGTGAGTCTTCAATCAAATGTTAGACTCTATGAAATCATGATTAACATTTTTTTTTCTCATCATGAGTTTCCTCTACTACCTTTTCGTCCTTAGGAGGCCTTTCTTGTAGCAGTTTTCTCCCACCTTCCTTCAAACCTTCCATGTATTTCTTCAAATCTTCCATGTCTTTCTTAAAATCTACTTCCATGGAACATATAAAATATTTATCTTAGCTTCGATCACATTCTTCAAATCATCCATCCAATTTTTCTTACTAGGTGTTTCTATTTTCTTGATTCAAGTAATTTTGTTTCTTTCTTTTAGAAGCTCGATCTTTTGGTTGTATCTCTGAAATTTCGGATCTCCAAGGCCTGAAATTGCGACCTATAGTAGCCATATGTGTCCTCTTTCCAATGCCATTAGTCTGATCGAAATTGGATTCTCCAAGAAAGAGTTATGCTCAATCTCCCAAGATGACCTCATTATATACTTTTTCAGTAGAGAGAATTTATACGAACTGCCATGTGTCACTATTTTGATGATCAGACCCGAAAACAATATACAAAAAAGTACAGTCCATCCTCTTTCTATAACTTATTTCAAAATTTCAATATTATACTCAGAGAAAATGTTATGATGATTTTCCCAAGATCACCTATTTGGTATGTAATTCAGGAGCTTGCAAAAACCATAAATTTCTTGGACCATATCTCTGAAACTATAGCGAAACAAGATCTGAATTTCAAGTTTGAGATTCACCAATATTTCTTCTCAAATGGGTTGTAATGTTAGAGTCCAAACCTTTGTAGAAAACAAATTATAGTGAAAATTCTATGATGACCTATTTGAGAAGAAAATTTGGAGCTTGCTAAAACCCTAACTTCCTCAGATCATAACTCCAAAACTATAGCGAGACAAGATGTGAAGTTTGGACTTGAGGTTCAGAATGATTTCAGATCAAATGGTTTTTCTTTTTCTTCTGAAACTTCATAGCGAAAAAACTATAGTGAAAATGCCAATATGACCTATTTGAAGCAGCGAAACCTTAGAATCCAAAGCTCTGATACCAAATGTAATGAAACCAGTGCACAAAAAGATAGAAAGATAGATAAACGACTTCAAAACCAACCTCTTTGAGGGGGAAACCTCCTTTACATTACAGAAATGAACAATTCTTGGATGATACAAATGACAAGACCTAATTTCTATATATAGGAGTCTAAGGGGTCATAATATAATTAGAGTGACATAAAAATAATAATGTAAGGGCACAACAATAAAAATAGTGGTCTTATATGTGGCACAATAATAACAATATGGGGACTACATGGACACAACAATATAATAAGAGGGTTGCACTAATAAAAATAAGGTGTTACACTAGTATAGAGACCTAACATCATCAAACAACTCCACCACCACAAAGTGATGTGGTAGATTATGCACACACACATCTGTTGAACTGTCACATCCTCCCACCCCACCTGCTCTTGATATCTGCGTAGATTTGGCTTGCAATCCTATTGGTTGTCACGTGGATTCATTCCTTCAACCTCCTTCCCCACATTCTATTGATCCTTCGGATTGTACTGCCATGTGTTCTTCCATTTTGGACTCCTCACCTGTTGTGAACGAGGATGAAGTTGTCGACGAAGTTGGTGTTATGCAGCCAAACTGCACCATCATTCATGATGAGTTTATGCGGGAATCTAAAGAACAAGCAGCGGTGAAGGATGACTCCCTTCCAACCATGCCTCATCCGCTTTATCTTGACATCCCTTGTGATTCTATCACTACTGATTTCCCCTATGAAAACTCATTTCCGAACGTTTCTACTTCCGATCATTCTTAAGACACGTCGGATGTCTATCTATCATTACATTGCAAAGAGGATACATATTGCTTTGAAATTCTGTCCAATCTGTTATCTATCATTTTTGAAAACATAGAGGGTGAACATCCTTACTTATCATCTACCCCTCTACACGATTCATCAAATCATGAGGATGATGAAAAACATCCTTAATTTTTTTTTTTATCTTGGTTGTCATGATCTCTCTACTTCTTCATCTGATCACGATGTTGATTCAATCATTATTAATCTTTATAAGGCATTGTTCTACGATGATCTATCTATCGACGAAGTCAAAACCCCCTAGACTGTCGAGGCCCTTTAGCTCGAGCTGATGGTTAGGTCAGGCCCTCGCTGTTGTGAGGTTGGTTTCACTTTCGATCGGAAAATTGTTGAAACACGTAAGGCTCCTCATAAGTCTTTGCTTTGCATTGAATATCAATCAAACACCCAGATTTTGCTTCCTCCAATCAAACTACGTGATCCCGTCGTTCATGCACTAGAGGAATCTTACATAGAAAACACACTTGCACAATGTAAGTGGTCTACCTTTCTTATGTTTGCTTGCATCTAACAGTCAAGAGAATGCATACACTCAACATCTACATGTAGTGTAGCACATCACCATGGCAAGTCCACGAAGTGCATGTCATGCCCTTTCGCTTACTTCTTTTCTATGGACATATTAAAGCTCGAAGTGTGTTCATCTTCATCATTATATCTTTCATGCTTACTAGTTTGTGAAACTGCGAGGTTCGTGAACCATGCCTTCATCAACATGGGTCGACCAATGCATTGGTGGCTGCATTGGAATTATCACTTCACGTGATCAGGCCCATGCACTGTTAGCTTAGGAGTACGAGTAGTGTTTTCATTTGAGTCTTTTGCTTGCATGCATGTTTGCTTCTTTCTTTGTGTGTTTCCTTGCTTGCTTGATTGTTTTCTTACTTTCTTTGCATACACATTTTCTTCTACTTCTTGCTTTGTGTTTTGGTTTGTTTTCTTGTTTATGTCATAGGTTAGTTTCACATGGACCGTGTGCGACTCTTCAAACAAGCTGGGTGAAGTACAAGAGGACTTGTACAGCTATTAACATTTGGTTATCTGTTTTCCACTCTCTCATGAAGAACTTTTTGTCTTCATTCCATGATAAATCAATCAAAAATACGTACTGTTCGAAGTGAACCTTGGTGAAAACACAACACTTGTGCGCTAACTAGTATCACCTACTCTAGTCAATTGTTTGTGGGTTAATCCTTGTCATCTCAGTCAAGTAGAGTAAGGTGAGGGGGAAAACATTAACAATCACGTCAGAGGTATATATAAACTACTTCTATAAACAAACAACCTCTTCCACTCTCAATA
This sequence comes from Pinus tabuliformis, assembly GCA_031772625.1. Lineage (NCBI taxonomy): Eukaryota > Viridiplantae > Streptophyta > Pinopsida > Pinales > Pinaceae > Pinus > Pinus tabuliformis. The sequence goes on along the minus strand of CM062805.1, from coordinate 61,395,038 downwards.
AGTCAAGATCCCTCTTCCACCTCTAAAATGAAGAAGTGCTATGCATAGTTATGAAAATGAAAAATGAAAAAGTGGAAAAGTGAAAGATTTCAAAAACAAAGTGAAAAATGAATAAGGAAAAAGAAGAGAAAGGCTTCATGCATAGAGAGGTGATGCAAGTAACTCAGTTGAGGTACAGACCAGGCTTACTGGCAGTGGAGCAATGCTTCTGTTCCTATGTGACTCCATCACGGTATTGTCATACCCCTCATCCCCAATTGAAACAACTATGTTTGCTTGGCTTACAATGTGTGTCAACGGACCAAGGGCTTAGTAGATGCTACATCTTACAATCAAGCAAGTATGGAAACTAAGACGACCAGAGAACTGAACAATACTTTGAGAGGTGTTAGACTTTCTTTTCACAAACAAGGTCCATTCATAGGGTTGGAGTTCTACTAGTGTGTCACCAAGTGTTGTAGTGGCTATAACCACCCTACAAATTTTTTCCTTAGCTTTGTTTTGGAGCCTCCCTACCAAGCATCCTCAGAAGCATGTCTTGCACTGTCAAGCACATCAGCTTTAGCTATTTCATAGAGTCTTGTCAACCTGTACATGCAAGTTTGTTCCACCACCTTCACAGGCTGCTTTTCAGACTTAATATCAGTTGCTGGTTGAGCAGCTCCCTCTAGGAATTACACAATTCTAGAGGGGAACGAGTCTTCCCTCCATAAATTGCGTAAACCCAGCTGGACACCACACTGGGCTCTATAATTGCGCAATTATTCATTACAGTATTCCTCTAAAAAATTACGCAATTCATCCCAGGATTGTTGCTTAGCCTAGAAATTACGCAATCCTGGGCATCAGTCACCTACTGGTCCCAGAAATTATGCAATCCCTCTAGGAAATCTAGCCCAGTAGGTAGCAGAAATTGCACAAATATAGCGAGGAAAACTGTCGGGCTCAGAAATTGCGTAATGCAGACATACAGGCTTCCTTGATAAAATTGCGAGGTTTGACCCAGGACAGGTGCCTAGCTCAGAAATTGCGAGATAGGCTTCCTTAAGAAAATTGCAAGGTCTGACCTAGGACAGCTGCTCAGCCTAGAAGTTGCACAATCCTGGGAGACAGTCACTTGTTCCTCTCATAAATTGTGCAATCCCTCTAGGACATCCATCTCTGCTCAACCAACAAACTGCGCAGATTTTCATCCCAAGATCGCAGAGTGATGCATGTGCCTTCAAGTTGACGGGTTCCCTCTGGGACCGAGGAAAACTCATTTTCATGCATGGACTACTTCTCCCAAGGCAACATGAAAAGGCATCCCTTGATTCAAGGATCTATGTTTAGCAGCTAGAGGTTACATGCAAGGATCATTTCAGAAACCTCCCACCAAGTGTCATTTTTCCTATATTTGTGGCATGCACGTCACAACCTAGATTTTATCAAAACTCATTAACCAGATGCCACAAAGCTCATTCCTCATATCGAACTTGTAGCTCTCACATCCCACCTTGCATCTAGGAGTCGTCGACACATTCAGCTCAACTAATTTGGGGTAAGCCCACTTTTCATGTCTTGCGTTGTGTTTCTGTCACTTTTTGTGTTTCGCTTTATGTGAGTGTTGTCTACTTAATTTAAGTGAGTGCTTGTTGTTGCTTGGATGTATGTTAGCTTGTAGAAGCACCATTTCAGTTCTCGTTCAGATCTCACTTCTGTCGCATGCATGACATTATTTTTACACAGATGGCCATCATTCCGACGACTCGCTTCACACACATGCATGCTTTCTTGTTTTTTGAATCCTGCACTTTGTGTTTGCATGTATGATCATTCACTCTTGTTTGCACTCATCTCACCATGCATTCAAACTTCTTATCTTTTTAGTCATTCGTCAGTTGATCTGTCCTCCCTTGGCCCAGACCATGCCTTGCCTGGCTAGCGCTGCACATTTCCGGAAGCAAAGGCTCTGCCTTCCCTCAAGAAACTACATAAGTCTAGTGGAGAATTGACCTCCAGGCTTCCATTGAATAATTCTTGGAGGCAGTGTCCTGCTGGCCCCAAAAACTGCCCAATGCAGTTTGCTGGTTGCTTGTCATTGCTCACTAAAATTATGCATTGCACAGTTTCAATCCTCAGTAGGCCAAGCTAGACTATGCATTGTGTAGTTCTAGTAGTCATTCAACCTCCCCATAGCCTGAAATGTGCCTTTCAAAGTTTTGGCAGTCAGTCTCCCGACCTCCTACTGGAAATTGCACAACCTTCACAATCAATCACATTGGTATGTTGCAAGTTAGTCTTCAAGTTTGTTTTGGTTTTTTACTGACAAATTGCTTGCCATGAGTGCTTCTATGTCTCCAGGAATCACAAGTGTTCATCCACCTCCCAACATCACAGGTAGAATGACTTCCAGGAGAGTAGACTCAAAGACACCGTTAAGAGGGCATTTAAGGATGCAGTCGATCAAGTGTCTATGAACTTGCCTGTCCACAAAGACATCAAGTTGTTAATGGACAAGGATATCAAGATGAATGGAAAAAACATCATAGCAAGTAGCACAATCAACAAGAATAGAAGGCATCACACCTACACGCGATGAATGCAAGAGGAAGGTTGTTGACAACATAGAGGTAGGGCCAAGCTGCAAGTTCAAAGTAGATCCACTCATGAGGAAAATCAGCTTTGGAGATTGAGGTTATGAGGTGACAGCATGACACAAAGACCGCACGAAGGCCGAGAAAGGAACAAAGAATAAGTTGCATGTGCTGAAGCAGGAACTCAAGGAAGAACAGGAGCTGCATAGATGAGAGAATGAGTTGCAATAGGAACAGGTACAACAGGGGGCACAACATGCACAAATGGATGAAACTGCGCCTGTATAAGTTATAGAGCCATCCCAGTAGCTAGCATGAATCAAACAAGGTGAATAGTGTTGTTGATCACATGCAAGGGAATGTAGCATCATGCATGTCATTGTGTGCATGCATGTAATCCCACCCATTCGTCACACTCACCGAGGTGAAGACAAGAAGCAAGTGTGACTAGATTTGTACATGTATTTCGACAAGTTGATTTGCATGACCATGAGAACATGCTTGGAGATTAGCATAGATACTATGCATCAACATGTTTCCGGTCCGGTCACACCCAAGATGACCATGCACATGCTATCAGATGAGTTGGACGAAGGAACCATATCAATGCACCCAGATGTAATGAAGGAAAGAGTCTACTTCATCAATATGTCACCATTGAGCACATGGACACCATCATGGATGACGAAGATTGGCATCAGCTCACAATCTTCGACCATCACAAGGATGTCAAAGAGTTTGTCTCCCCACAATGGTTTGAGTGTCAGTGATGTCTTGCATGGCTTGCTCAAGCCATTTTGTCTCACATAGGCACGTGCATTGTAATGTAACATCTTGTCAAGTGGAATTTCAAGTGTCGATAGTTGAACATAACTATCATAGAGTAGTTGAAGAGTTATGAGGGTAGATGAATGGTCAAAAAGGGGAATTTCAAGGGTCACCCCACCCTTTGCTATAAATAGTCCCTCATAACTAATTGCAAAGGATTTTGGTTAACCAAGCTTCCAATAGGAGCATCTTAGAGAAATCTTGGACAATATTGTAATGAGCGTTGGCTTCTCCACTGCACGAAGCTAGTATATCTCTTTGGAGGAGCAAGCAACAGTGACTGTAATGTTCCACTGTCAGAACTAGTGGTTGGTCATGGATGTATTGTATGACTGGAACTTACACTTCTTAATATAACAAATCCAGCTCGTTTCATGCATATGTTGTATCATATTTCAGCTATCTATTTACTCTAAATGATATATGTATATGTTTGCTTACGCATGCATGTGCATCTATTTTCTATATATGTACGTATGAATCTTACTGAAATGTGTTGTTGGTTTAACCATCACTTTGTATTGCTAGCTAACTTGCCTTCCATGTTGTGGTGCATCTTTTCTCGTGTGTTCCTTTCTTAACTTCATGCTATCACAGGTTTCCAAGGGGTGCACTAACCTCACCCTCCGTGTGTTATAACCTCTCATACACTTTCCTTGACTTACTGCATATGTTACACCCTTTCTACCAATAGGGACATCTTACTTTCCTCTGTGCTAAACCATGGTCAAGGCGATACCGAACGACGCATTATGGGACTCCTACACCAAATGGTTTGAGGTATAATTGGGACTTCTTACTGGGGAGATCCCTTGACATGTTCATGGTTCCAACTTCGTCAACAGAACCTATGAAGGAGATTAAAAGGAAAAGAGCGCTAAACTTCAAACTCATAGCATGCAATTTGAAAGTTTAAAGATGACTGATGAAGAAAACATTATAGGTTTTTTTTCTTTCAAGTAGATGAAGTAGTGAACACTATTAGAGGATTACGTGGAAAGTTTGAATAACTAATTATTGTTTAGAAAGTGTTGAGATCTCTTCCATTGAGGTTTATTCCAAAGTTTTTAGCTATCAAAGAAATTAAATAACTGGAATACATGAATATGGATGAACTAGATGGAATCCTCACCTCATATGAGATGATAAAAGCAAAAAAATCCAAATTAGAGGAAGAATCCTTCAAAGAATTAAAGAAAACAAAAGGACACAAGGATCATAATCATTTCAACTCTAAATCATATGAAGAACAAGCTAAATTTGTGAGAAGGATGAAAAGAGGATGTGGTAAATATAAAGGTTAGACATTATTCAAATGTTTTGAGTGTGGTATAATAGTTAATTATTCTTCTACATTACCATATGAAAAAAATGGAAGATAGTGATGTTGAAATAGAATGTAGAGATAGAGGCAACTTTCATAAAAATAAGAAGGGAAGATCTCTCAAGAAGATAATTTTCTATTCCAAGGAAGATGGAAGCTCATCAAAAGATAGCGATGAACATACATCCGATGATGATAAAAAATAATTCATATTCATGGCCTTAGAGAATCATATATCATATTCAGAAGAAGAATATGTTGATGACGAGGTAAATCTTGAGGGAGAACTTATTAGCACCTTAAAATAAACAAAAATACTTATAATAAGGAATAAAAAGATGAAGTATCTATTACATAAATATGAAAAGGAAGATCATGATTTTATGAACCATCAATCATCCTCTTAAATATAGAACTATAAGAGGAAAACAGATAGAGGATATATTGATAATTTAGTTGAAAGAAAAGGAAAGAAACTATGATAAGATATGATGAGAGGTTATATCCTTAAGAAAGGATGTGGAGAAGGAAAATTCTTAGTTGAAACTGCACTTAAAGTTTGAAAATGGGACTAAATCATTAGACAACATTCTCAGCTACTAGATATATCACTCTATTAAAATAGGTCTTGGTTATAAATAAGATCATGATATGTTCAAAGGAGAATCAAGCTCAAGGACACTAGAATAAGAAAAACCTAAAAGATATGCCATTGTTCTCAAAGGATCTAGTGACAATGAAAATATAACAAAAAATGATTATAAGGATCAATAGTGACACAACCCTATCAACAACACAAACATAGCAGGAAATAAAGTGAAGACCATACTAGACCTAGGAATGGATTAGGAAGAATTTTCTCCACCAAGGAGGTTTTTGACATCTATGATTCAAAAATTATTTTATGGTTATTACTTATCATGTAATAAATGTGGTCATAAGGAAATAGATTGCAAAGCCTATGTAGGAAATGAGTATCTAAGGAATAGAAGTAGGATATCATAGAATATCTCAAGGAATGGTTTTGTGAAACAATCCCAGAAGTTTTAATGAGAATGTTGTTGAAAATTACAATTCATTTTCCTCCTTATTAGATCATGTTAAATGTTTCAAGTGCAATAATTTTGGGCACAAAGCTCGTGATTGTAGAAGTAATAAACTAAGGCCTCCAAATCAAAGTAGAGAAGAGTATATTGTTAGAAATAGACTCATCAAAGAACAAAGGTATGGAGAAAGAAGTAACGAAAACAACAAGAATATGATCGACCACTATGTGCTCAAAACAAAGTATGTCAATGGAATATAGATAGTGGATCTTCACGTCACATAAAAAGAGGTCAAAGAAAATTTCTCTCTCTAAAGGAACTCAAAAGTGGTAGTGTCACCCTTTGAGATAATACATCGAATAGAATAATGGGAAAAAGAATAGCTAACCTTGATAATGGAAAAGCTAAAACTCAAGATGTCCTATTTATGAAAGATTTAAAGAAAAATATTATAGGAGTAAGTCAAATAGTTGATAAAGGACATGAGGCCATATTTTATTCTAAAAGTTGTAAAATCAGGAAGGAAGGCTCTCGAAGATTGGTGGCAAAAGTAACTAGGACTTCAGAAAATGCATATGTCCTTAATAAATGGAAACGAGAATACTTTCATATGAGAGTGTTATATCTCTTATATTATAAGTAAAATACAACTGAGAGGTCCTACAACATCTTAATCCAAATTGAGAAGATGGGAACTTTTGAGAGTGAGGTGCAGAAGAAGGACGATGGAATGGAAGGTTTGCAAGATATCCATTAGCAGGTAAAAGTGAATTGATGTAGGTTTTAACCCATTACAACAATTACATGAAAATGAATTATTAAAATAGAGAATATACAATGGTGAGAACATAAAACAAATGCATAGATATTTTCCCCTGGATCCCAAAATCAGGACTAGGAGAATGATTTTTTATTATTTTATTTCAATGTTACAATACATATATAAATACATGATGAAGCATTCATAAACCCCAATCCATTAAACCTAGATCAAAACATAACCGTAGTTCCCTTCACTGAACCTACAAAATGTCATGGGAAAAAACCATCATGCCTAAAACCATGTGCAAAACCCATGCACAAAACCATAGGTAGGTTTGCCCACCTATTATAATGTCCAAAAAAAGAATTTGGGGTGGTGCCTTGAAGCTTGCAAAGCCCCCGACACGGGGTGGTTTATGCCCCCCACACGTGTGACTAGTCGTGGAAAGAATAGAACGCAAACCCAACAAGTGAATGGTGAAATTAAATTGGCAAGAAAAGAAAAAAATGAGAGAGTTGTGAATAAGGAGAAGGCTAAGTTTAGGGGGAGCAACCCATTCATGTCAGAAGAGTTAAGTTGTAGAAAAAATGAAGCATAACCTGAAGGGGAGGAGTCCCAAAAATAATACGTATAAGGATTTTCAAAAATAGGGGCAATAGTCTCAAGAGAAGAATTATAGAAGAGAAAATGTTGCATGGAAGGATAGATAGGCACAACCTTGCTAGGGTGAACCTATTAGGTCCCTATACTACTAGTGTAACACCTTAGTATTATTAGTGCAACCCCCTTATTCTATTATTGTGCCCATATAGTCCCCATGTTGTTATTATTACGCCCCATAGAAGCCCACTATTATTATTGTTGTGCCCCTACAATATTATTGTTATGTAGACTCTCATTGTATTGGGACCCCTTAGACTCCTATATATAGAAAGGAGGTCTTTTCATTTGTATCATATAAGAATTTTTCATTTGTGTAATGTAAATGAGGTTTCCCCCTTGAAGAGGTTGATTTTTTAGTCATTTATCTATCTTTTCTATCCTTTTGTGAGCTAGTTTCATAACATTTGCTATCAAAGCTTTGGATTCTAAGGTTTTGTTGCTCCAAAGAGGTCATCATGGAATTGTCGCAATAATAATTTCTATATAATTTTTCAAAAGCTGAAATTAAAACCCATTTGAGCCAAAATTGTGATAAATCTCGGGTCCTAATTTAATATCTTGTCTCGCTATATTTTTAGAGATATGATTCGAGGAAGCTAGGGTTTTTGCAGGATTGTGAATTACATCCCAAACACGAGACCTTGGGAAAATCGTCATAACTTTTTGTCTGAGCATCAGATTGAAATTTTGTAAGAGGTTATAGAAAGAGTACAAACCTTAGTTTTTTGTGTAGTGTTTTCAGGTCCAAAGGTCAAAACAATGACACATGGAACTTCGTAGAAGTTAGCTCTACTAAAAAAGTATATAATCAGGTCATCTTGGGAGATTGGAAATAACTCTTTCTTGGAGAATCCAATTTCGATCAGAATGGTGGAATTTGAAAAATGATGCATAGGGATAATGTAGGTCACAATTGAAAACCTTGGAGATCTAAAATTTCAGAGATACAACAGATTCAAGATCAAGCTAGTAAAAGAAATAAAAAGAATGACTTGAATAAAGAAAATACAAACACCTAGTAAGCAAAATTTGATGGATGATTTGAAGAATGTGATAAAAGCTAATATAAATAGTTTTATAGGTGCCATGGAAGCTAATATCGATGGTAGGGAAGTAGATTTGAAGAAAGGCATGGAATATTTGAAGAAAGACATGGAAGGTTTGAAGGAAGGTGGGACAAAGCTACTACAAAAAAGTCCTAATGACAAAAAGGTAGTAGAGGAAACTCATGATGAGAAAAAAATAAATGTTAATAATGATTTCATAGAATCTAACATTGGATTGAATACCCACCATATTCCAAATATCGATATGAGGATATTTGATGGTAAAGATCCCATAACATGGATACTACAGATGGAGAAATATTTTGATCTGCATGATGTGAAACTGTTACAAAAGGTACATATTGCATCTTTATATTTAGAACCCAATAAATTTTTATGGTATAAAGGGATTTGTTCTCATAAACCACTTGTCACCTCCTCAATTTTCACGGAGGAAATGATAGCACATTATGAGGATACATTGAGCAACACCTTCTTTAGGCAATTGATAAATATCAAACAAAAGGGTTCAATGGGAGAGCACATTGAGGACTTCCAAAAATTGAATATAAGGGTAAATGATATTCTTGAGAAGTAGAGGATTAATGTCTTCATAGGGACTTTAAAGGATAACATTCAACATGATGTTCGTCTTTGGGAATCTGATTCATTGGAGAAGGCATTCAGGTTGGCAAGAAAAATGGAAAGAAAAATTATGGCAACAAGAAATCCTACCACTCAAAATTATAAAGATGGAAGTGTTTTTTCTCCTAGCCTTCCACAACCTACAATGTTGACACCACAAAAATTGGAAGAAAAAGGATTAAATTACCTTTGTTACAATTGTGATAGAAAATACACTAAAGGTCATAAGTGTGCTGAGAAGAAATTATTTTACATTGATTGCGAAGAGGACAAAGAAAAGGATCAAGAAACATCAAAAAAAGAGGATACACACTAGGAACCAGCCCGAGGTAAAGAAGAAATGAATCTAACCATATGTTGTAATGCATTGGCAGGAATTACCACTCCTCAAACTCTCAATATAGAAGGACATATCAAGAATAAAAAGGATAACCTCACTTTTGCGCAGATCGAATGAAACAACAGGAAGATCAACATCATATCGAAAGAAGTTTTGGCATAGGTGACTGGGTATTTTTACGAATACAACCATACAAACAAATGTCCCTCAAGAAATGTAAGAAGGATAATAAATTATTACCAAAGTACTATGGTCCTTATAAAGTGCTGCAAAAGATTGGTACTATGGCATACAAATTGGAGCTTCCTGCATCTTCCCAGGTGCACCCATTTTTCCATGTTTCATGCTTAAATAAGGTTATAGGTGACAATATCCCAGTTCAAAAAATATTTCCAGAACTTGACGAAGAAGGAAAAATAATATTGGAACTAGAAGCAGTGACAAAAACAAGAAATCGATAGCTACAACATCGATCAATTTTAGATTATCTCATCAAGTGGAAGAAGTTACCTTCTAAAGGTTCCACATGGGAGGATGAGAATTTTATACAAAAGCATCCAAAACTATTCAAGCATTGAGGAGAACACTTTTTGAAAGAGAGGGGCATGTTAGGTCCCTATACTACTAGTGTAACCCCTTATTTTTATTAGTGCAACCCCCTTATTATATATTGTGCCCATATAGCCCCCATGTTGTTATTATTATGCCCCATTGAAGCCCACTATTGTTATTGTTGTGCCCCTACAATATTATTGTTATGTAGGCTTTGATTGTACTGGAACCCCTTAAACTCCTATATCTAGAAAGGAGGTATTGTCATTTGTATCATCCAAGAATTGTTCATTTTGTTTAATTTAAAGGAGGTTGCCCCCTTGAAGAGGCTGATTTTGAAGTTGTTTATCTATCTTTTATATCTTTTTGTGAGCTCAATTCATAACAGAGCCTAGTTGCACAAAAAGTAGAATTAAGAAAACAAAAGAATTAATTATTCTGTTCATAACATCTCAGGAGAAGAAATTTTAACTAGAAGTAAAAACAACCCTTTTCCATTGATGTGAAAGTGGGAGGATGAAAGTATAAGGAGAGATGGTAGACAAAAGGAAAAAATTTAGTTACTCAGAGAAGTTGCATATAGAGGAAGAGTTGCAGTCACTAAGAGAAGTTGAAAATAGAGGAATATTTGCAGACACTAAGAAAATCGATAGATAGAAGAAGAGTTACAAATAAGGAGAATCACAAGGTCAAGGGGAGTGTCCCTTTTCCATTGACGTCAAAGGGGGGGAAGTTGTAGGCAGATGGAAAATTACAGATAGGGGGGATTTCTACAGTATTATTATAGAATTGACTAAGGGTTTCCATCAATGAAAAAGGGGTATACTATTGGAAGTATGGTTTTCATTGATGTCAAAGACAAGGGGAGACTACTTATGTCCTAGATAGAGATTAAAAAATAAAGATTGTTGGAAATATTGGTGTTGGACTTTTGATGCCCCATGTGGATACATTGTCTTTGAAATATTTTTTACTCCAATTTCCTATCTCAAATGGGAGCATGCAGAATATGGTTAGAAAAAATGTTGTGAGATCTTTCCAGCAAAATATGGAAGTCCCTCTAATTCTTAGGAATGAGGAGATATGGAATATGTTTCCGGGATAACTCAATCAAAGTACAAACAGGTCAACCCAACTATTTTTATGACTTAATCCCATAAGTGAATGTATAAACACTATACATAAATGGAATATGAGTTCATTTGAACATCAATTAAAGGAAGAAGAGATTTGAGGTCAAAAAAGGATTTGAGGAATAAATTTTCAGGTGATTTTTGGAATCTAAAGGTGGAAGAAAAAAATGTGATTTATGGGGTAACTGATTCATATTGGAATTTTCGATATGTGTGTGTGTACATTCATAAAATTTTAGACCCCGATTCACTATAATTTAGGAGATATGGTCTAAGGAAGTTAGGCTTCCCAAATTATCATCAAACATATCATATTGGTATTTTTTCTATAACATTTCTTATGGGATGTTTTAGAACATAAAATTTGTAGGATATAGATAGATGATCTTCATGAACCTATGATTAAAATTTCAAAACTTGGTTCCATATAATTTTGGAGATATGGTCTAAGGAAGTTAGGATTTCTAAATTCTCATAAAAAATACTTCAAATAGGCCAACTTGGTATTTCCACCATAACTTTTTTGTTTAGATGGTTCAAATAGTGAAATATGGAGGGGATAGAGAAGAGATCTCTAACTACATATGGTATAAATTTCAAGACTAGTTTTGTAAAATTAGATACATGGCACATTGTACAAGTTTGTACTTTGGAGGAAGCCAAAATTTTTTTTTGGGGGGGAATTAGACTCGAAGAAGGAAGAAGAAGTAGGTAGACCTAGTGAAGGGAGAAGTAACTAATAGGCCTAGTGAAGGGAGAAACATCAAACAAACTTGTGAAAGTAGAAGTAACTAATAGACAATGTGAAGAAGCAAGCATATTAAGTGAAAAAGTTTTGTTCCTAAAAATATTTGTGGCAATGGGGAATATTGGTGTCTCCTATAGGTTGGTGCCTATAAAGCAACAAAGGGGACCAAGTGTATCTAGTAGATTGGTGCATACAAAGAAACATAAGGGATTGGAGTATACTGTAGGTTGGTTCCTACAGAGAAGCAGAGGGGATTAGTGTCTTCTGTAGATTGATGTCTACGAAAAGAACAAAGGGTATTGGTGTCTCCAACAGGTTGGTTACTACAAATAAAAGGAGGGAATTGGTGTCTCTTTTAGGTTGGTGCATATAAAGCAACAATGGGGATTGGTGTATCCGGTAGGTTGGTGGCTACAAATTAATATAATAGTAGGCTTGTGGCTATAATATATTTCATATAAAAAAAATTGTGGTTTTTTCTCGTAAGGATTTCTACATATATCTTGTGTCACTTGTTGAGTTTGCGAGATCAATATTTTATTATGTTTGATTGGATTTAAATAACTAAAAATTTTCATTATAATGATTCACCCCACCTCTCTATATGATGTTTAATCACATCGGGTGAGAGAGAGAGAGAATAGATCTTTGATGTATTTTCTAGATTTTGTCCTTCACCTAAGAGAAGGATAGCAACATGATTCAAGTTTAGGTATGATTTATTCTTTAAAAAAAATGTTATAAGGATAATTTAGTAGCTCTTTCCATGGTTAATCTCTACAATCATTAGTTATTACCATAATTTTCTATATCAGCTATTTATAGAGTGAATCAGTATGTCATTTATGTTAAGAATTATAGTAACTCTTGCTTTTAAACATCATTTTCTTGTGTTTAGTTTATGATTTAAAAAAACCTCCTTATATATAAAATCCATATACAAGGAATCCAAAGGAGCATCTTATTACTACATATGATGTTTCACAAGAAATTTTGAATTGAAGGCTAGGGTTGGATCCAAGCCTCTAAATTTTATTCACGAGATCAACTTTAGGAATACGTCACTGAGTGGCCTACATAGCATACAGTTGGTTCAAATCATGTTCCACAACTACAAATGTATAGAGGAAAATTTGAGTTTCATTCGAAAATTCTAGTAGCACTTTAGAATTCCAATAGGAAAAATTTGAGCACATACAAACTTAAGGTAAAAGGGGAAACTACACTAAAAGGTTCAACATTTTATCTAAATTTTTAGTTATATATTTGGGGACTAAGTAAAAAAAAAAAACGAAAAAGTTACTTTGCACACCTTTAGTCCTCTATACACCCTACCCTATCATCATTGTTTGTTCCATTTCAAAATGCAATCACATTCACTAACTAAACACCTTAATCTTTCACATTTTGATTATTTATTTGGTATTAATCAAAATATGTGCAAATGATTTAGTATGATTTGAATCACTTGTAAGGATTCAAATGTGGCGGGGAGGAGAAACCATTACCTCTACCACTCAATTTTAGTAGTGAATCCTAGATATTGTTGGAAATTTACTACCTTTCCATTTGTGCCATATCCAAATATGATTGTACATGAATATTGATGCTACAAAACCACCCATAACTTCTACAAATTTTCCCTTTGGCATTTCTAATTGTGATCCAATTCCAATGAACTAGATCTCCAAAACAAAGCATCATAAAAGGGGGTGTGGTGATTAAAAGAGAACCAAATTTGGTTGAATACTTCAAGGAGAAATCCAAGAGCATGAAGTTATTTAAATAAGAAAATTGGATGAAATTTTGCTAGAAATTACAAGGTTACAATGATAAAGCCACTAAAGCATTTGTTGAGAGTCTCAATGGACACATATCTAGGATATGAAATTTGGTCCTTCCAATCCCTAAGTAGTCTATAGAAGCTTCACCAAGATACCTTCGACTCGTGAATGTTGGTTCAAGGGGATGAGGATAACAAGGAAAATTTGGAATAGATGCTTGTTACAATCTCAAAAAATCTTTTATTATAGTTAGAGCATCCCACATACATGGCTAAAGAAATAATGGGGGATGTTTTAATAGTTGTACAAAAGTTTGTAAATTAAAAATAAATGTATGCAGTGAAATTTTTATAGCACATACATTTTTTTTTTACATTTTCGAGGGAAGAGAATCAGTATGTCTTTCTTTCTATGGGAAATATTGACCAAAATGGAAATTCATGTCTAGAAGCATCCTACTAATGCAAAAAAAGGTTGTTTCATCATGGATTAATAAAACTACTCATTGAGGATAGGTTGGAGAAACAAAATTAGACATGGAACCATATTCTATTCTCGAAAAAATTCCAAGAGAATTTTTTTGCAAATGAAATTCCTAATCCTCTTATCATTGAGCGCTCCTCTCTGTAAACTAAAAGAAAGAAAATGGTTATAAGGGAGGCACCACCTGAAGGAGGAGAGGAACCTTATGTAGATATTGTGGCCATCATACTAAAACCCCTAGCTCTAGGGTTTCTTCCTTTAGCCATAAATTGTTTAAGCCTATGGTATCCCAGATTTCCTCCCCGCCTTCACTGCATTCCTTTGGTTTTTGAGCTCTTTTCCCTGGTATGCATCTAGAGTATCCCACCTCCTTTCTTCTTCCCTGTCATTTTTCGCTTCCCCCTCTCCGAGTTGACTTATCCCTCTTTAGTTTTTACATGATATCTATCCCTATTTGTTCCTCATGACCCACCAATAAAATTTCTCAAGGAGGAGTGTAGAGGGTCGAGATAGCCTCAATAATGCTCAAGATCGATCCAGAGTGCATGCTTTAGCTGGCACATATTGAGTACACACTTCTCTCGTGGTGCAACATGAAATTGATGATATTGAACAAGAAGTGGCTAAGGAATAAGAAGATATCTCCAATCAAGAAGTTAGGTCATCAATATCCAATTGGGTTCCCGACATGAATAGAGGCCTCCACAAACAATATCTCCTTACAATTCATCTCTATTGGCTCCTCAAGGAATTATTGGGAAAAGTGTTATTTGAGCATAATGACAGTGAGGATGAACTCGTGCTTCACATGGAGGAATCACATTTATTCTACCAAATAATGGATAAGTGCACGCAATGCATGGAAGTTATTCTCCTGCACAATCTACCTCCTCCAGTTGATTTAGATCCTCTAGCGCGAGGAAATTAACATAGGCATTCTTAATGGTTACAATGCTAATAACATTCTACTTTTCAATTGAGTTTAATTTGTATTTTCCACTATGTATTATTTGTGTCTATGGCTAGAACACCTTGTTTTTGTAATAGTCTTATGAGATATTGTGTGCATGCCCAACAAATTTTGATAGACATATGCTGGAACCTCAAATTATGCCTTTCCTAAGGTTTTCGAGGCGTTATCTTTATGTATGAGATGTAAATATTTTTCTAAATTAATAATAGAATATGAGCTTATGGAAAAAGATAAAAATAAACTAAAAAATTATCTTTCTTAAACCTAAGAAAATAAGGTACCAAAACTCCAAAAACATCTAACAAAGAAAAACTTAACTTCTTTATAAATCACCAATAAATTATGTTGAATACTATAATTAATTTCGATCATTAATTTCATTATTAATTAATCCCTAAAATATTAAGGAGTTGTCTATAATGCGACTTTTTGAGATTCCGGTGACGGAATCCGGCGGAAGAAATTGAGATGAAATCATGATAATATGCAGTTAAAATGGTTTTTTAACTGCATATTCGGATTCAGCACCCTGAAAAACCCCTGGGACGCTTTCATTGTGCAGAAATTAGCTATCAAACTTGGATTCCAACAAATTACTGCCGGATTTTCACCGGAAAAAATCGCCGGAAAGACTTTCAAAAAGTCGCGTTAAAGACTACTCCAAATATTAATAATTAAAAACAAGTGCCAATATTTTTACGAAGTGAAAGATTATATAAAACCTTTCACAAATGTGGCATGTCCAATGAAAATAAGCCCATCAACAACCCACAGGGTCATGCCCCTTCTATCTTAGAAAGCGCATAGTCCTTCAAATAATTTTGTATGTTATGTTTTGAGTAATCCACCTCCCTTAACGAAATTCACAACCTTCCTTGCCAAAGCCCCCCAAGGTGGACCTAAAACCTTCTCCCCATATAAAATTGTGCATTAAAAATCCGTAATACTCGGTGCGAAAACAACTTGGTAATTTTGTAGGTTATGTTTTGAGTAATTCACATCCCTTAACGAAATTCAAAACCTTCTCCCGATATAAAATTGTGGATTTTGAACCTAAAACCTTCTCCCGACATTAAAATTGTGGATTTTGAAATCTTTGTTTGGTGACCACTTTGGAATTCGGAATACAAACCCTTAATGCTTATCCTCTATTTGGTCTACGACAACCGCCCACATTCGTCTTCTGGCTTTTAAGGGTTGCAAGACATATAAGAATAGGGGACCTGCGGCTGACTTATCACACAGTTTCGCCGCACTGTGTCTGTTCAATGGTCCGGTATCATCTTACTCCATTTGTACCAGGAAGTCGTCAATGGCTCCCACTGACAGAGATAGTAGGAAGAGGGTGGTGGCCGCGGATGTGAATTGTACGAAGGAAGTGAATTACAGAGGCGTGAGAAAGAGACCGTGGGGTAGATACGGGGCTGAAATCACAGATCCTTCCGTTAAAAGACGCAGGTGGCTAGGTACCTTCCCCACAGCCGAGGAAGCGGCGAGAGCATATGACAACGCCGCCAGAAATTTGAAAGGAGACACAGCAAAGACCAACTTCCCACCTCCCTCGCTTCGAAATTTGAAAGGAGACACAGCAAAGACCAACTTCCCACCTCCCTCGCTTCCTCTCAACACTGCCCACAGCAACAGATGCAGCCCCGCCGCCACTACGAGACTCGCTACTCCGCCTCCCTCTCCCTCTCCGCCTGCTAATCACGACAACAATAAGAATGGGTTGTTTGCCAGTATCTCTGAACAAATAAAACCCTCGACTAACATTTATATGAATGAGGTATTGAGAGTACAGAGAGTTAGCGATCACAAGATGAGTATGTCAACTACTAGTTTTAGCATTCCCACTATCATTCCCACCAATCTTATAGACTGCGCTAGTAGTTTTAGTATTCCCACTATCATTCCCACCAATCTTATAGACTGCGCTATCGTTATGCAGCTACAGCAACAGCAACAGCCGCAGCCGCAGCCGATGGTGATGCCCTTTTGGGGACAAATTGCGGCGCCTCACATGGTAAATAAACCCAATGAGAATGAGTTGGTGGGAGCAGGTGCAGTGAAAAATATACTTCCTACAGCCAACTCACAGACTAGTGTTTGTGATTGCGTGGGAGCAGGTGCAGTGAAAAATATACTTCCTACAGCCAGCTCACAGACTAGTGTTTGTGGTTGGTCTTCCTCTACAGCAGTATCAAGCACTAAAGTCTCCCCTTCTGATCCTTCAACAATGGAAAGAGAGACTCCGAGGACCGGCATTCAAGTCTCCCCTACTGATCCTTCAACAGTGGAAAGAGCCACTCTGAGGACAGGCACTCAGGTCTCCCCTCCTGACCCTTCAACAATGCAAAGAGCGACTCCGAGGACATTTGATTTGAATCTTTCAGAAGGAGAGCAAGAAGAGGGTTCACCCTCTCTCACTCTCTCTCTTGCATTGGATTTCATGAACATGAAAATTGATTGATAGGGTTCAGATGAGGTCTAGTTTTGTTCCTGTTTGGATTTTGTTACATCTCACTCTATTTTTGGCATAAGTTTTAGATTTTAAGTGGAATTTGTTTTTAGTATATTTATTCATTCATTATTGTTATATAGATTGAGGGACTATGCCCTCCTAATGTATATAGTGAGAGGAACTTATTTCTCTTACCTAGGTATATTCATTCAAGAAAAAATTTTAAGTGGAACTTGTTTCTGGTATATTTATTCATTCATTAAGGCTCATGTGTTTTAGATTTTAAGTGGAACTTGTTTTTGGGTATATTTATTCATTACAGTTATATAGATTGAGGGACTATGCCCTCCTAATGTATAAAGTGAGAGGAACTTATTTCTCTTCCCTGGGTATATTCATTCAAGAAGAAATTTTAAGTGGACCTTGTTTTTGGGCATATTTATATATTCATTACGGCTCATGTGTTTTAGATTTTAAGTGGAACTTGTTTTTGGGTATATTTATTCATTCATTACCCTTGTATAGATTGAGTCACTATAGCCTTTTGATGAATACACTAAGAGGAACTTGTTTTAGATTTTAAGTGGAACTTGTTTTTGGGTATATTTATTCATTCATTACATTTGTATAGATTGAGTCACTATGTCCTTTTGATGAATACACTAAGAGGAACTTACTTCTTTTACCACTGTATATTCATTCAACCTTCTTATGGGTAGCAAACCTTACTTATTTATTCTGTAACTAAATGAATGGATTGCACAAATTTTATTATTATTATTATTTAATTCTAAATCTCAATGAGTCTTACAAATGTATTGTAATAGAAAAATTGTTATTATTAAATTGTAAGCAAATTATTTTTATAGACTATTTTAAGATGAATATGTCTTATATTATCAATATTTATACATTTATTTATGTCAATTTGAGAAACTTTAATTTGTTTTTGATTGATTTATTTATTTATTTCAATTAGTTTTGCAAAATAACTTGCTCTTGTGTATACTTATTTTTTTTTACTTAATTCAAATA
Organism: Pinus tabuliformis; assembly: GCA_031772625.1. Classification (NCBI taxonomy): domain Eukaryota; kingdom Viridiplantae; phylum Streptophyta; class Pinopsida; order Pinales; family Pinaceae; genus Pinus; species Pinus tabuliformis. The sequence continues at coordinate 61,376,638 of CM062805.1, read as the reverse complement.
TTTTTCTCAAAACTCAATGAATTTCTTATGCAAAGTGATTGTGATTGGAATATTGAATTCTTGCCATTCCTTCCCATATATAATTTTAGTTTCTTATAATTTAGATTTTATCAATTAATTATATTTTTTAATTAGTATATATCATTACATATTTAATTTTATTTATTTATTTTATTTTATATTTACTTTTATTTATTCTTTTTATTTTATATTTAATTTTACTTTTATTTTAAGATTTGTATTATTATTTGTATTTTTTATTTCAAATAATTTATTTAATTATATATATATTTAAAAGGAAAAAATCAAATTTTCCACGAGAAAAAGGCCAAATTTGATATTAGCATGTACAGAAAATAGTACACCATCAAAGTGCTTCAGCGACCACCTTCAAAACTACAAAAGTTACCCCTTAAGAAGTACATTGGTGGTTGAATATCAGACTTTTCTCTTAAACCTAGTCTGATAACTTTACATATTTACCACAAGGAGTTCTTTTAAATGAATTTTTCTTTTTTTTTTTTTTTTTCCTTTTTTCCAAAGTCAAGTCTATCTCTCATCCTATTTTGAGAGTGTGTGGGCTTCCTGATTGGGATGGCTGTATACATGGTTAAAAAGTCTATCTCTCATCCTATTTTGAGAGTGTGTGGGCTTCCTGATTGGGATGGCTGTATACATGGTTAAAAGATATATTTGTGAAGAGAGTAGGTATGTTTTTAATATTTCTTAAGATAAGTTGTAGAGAGAAATTGTTTATCATGTATATGCCTTTTATTTAGCTTATGACCACAATTGACTCCCCATACATGTGAAGATTTTTAATTTTATTTTCTTATACAAAGTGTAATAAGAGCTTGAGAGTCATAAAGTATGCATAATTGTTTGTAAAAGACCCCACCCCTGCCCAAAATAAGATTTGTGAATTTGCAAACAGATGACCACAAATGAGTCCTATACATGTGAAAATTTCTAATTTTATTTTCTTATACAAAGTGTAATAAAAGCTCGAGAGTCATGAAGTATACATAATGCTTTATAAAGGACCCACCCTTGCCCAAAATGAGATTTGCCAATTTTCAGACCGATGAAGAATGCCACCAACACCTCCCACAAATGGGTGTACAAGCCAATGGAGAGTTACTCTGAAAAGTGAGCTTAGTATATAGCCCAGAAAATGGTAAAGTTCAGGTGAACTTATGATAGGTATTTTTACAATATAAAAAATATTCCACTTATAATTTACTCTCTTTTATTTAATTATACATATTTTTATTATTACATTAGTTAGTTCTTTTTAATGTATATAATTTAATTAGTTATAACTTATGATATACATATTTTAAGATATAATTATTATTTTTTTTAAATTTATAATTTAAAGGACAATATTTTTTTCTTTAAAACATTTTTTATTTTTTATTATAAAATATATATTATTTATATTATTGTTTTCATGTGGAGATTAATTTTAAGTTTTTTTATGTATAATTTTTACTTAATTATGTTGATAGGTATGTTTATTTTAAAATAAGATTTGCAAAAATTTAATTTAATTATTAATATTATTAAGTGGATGTTATAGATTTAATATTCATAAATTGTTTTAGGAATTTTTTAATAATAAATTAGAGGTTGATTTTTATCTCAAAAGTAGTTGTACATTTTTTATTAAATTGATTAATTGAACAAAATGTTATATTGACCCATGATATTGTCACAATGCTTATTTACATGCTAAAAATCTCTATGGTAAATGAAGATGAATCTAATTACATGTTTTTTTGAATGCATATATGTTCCACTCATTAATTTTTTAATAATAATAAAAAAATTATAGTTTAGTTAATTTTTGTGATTTTTTATTTTTATTTTAGAAATATGAGATTTATCATAAAATGTTGTGATGTCTATCAACATTTACCAACTATTTAATTTATACTACACTCATTATTAAAGAAGTTTATATATTAAAGAGAAAAGCAATAAATAATTAAATCTAATATGGCTACATGTCATTCCTCTAGCAATGATAATTATTTACTCATTCATAATTGTTGCAACTAAAATTGGATGAAGCTTTAAATTTTCTTAAATGGAAGTTAATATAAATAGTTTATACCATTTTAAATTAAGTATCTACATTGTAATAATAATTATATATACTTATATTATCCTATAAATATTAGATAATAATATTATGTAATAAGTAATAAGTTATATATGTGTGTGTGTGTCTGTGTGTGTGTGTGTGTGTGTGTGATGAAAACTTGACTAAACTCAAAGGGTGGTGAATCAGTTTAGTATATTCATGGACATTAAATTCTTTTCCCTTTTCTCATTAACTAAATCATTGCATGAGCATCTTAACAAATAATGGCCAACATATTGAATATATGAACATCAAGTAATAAGTTAATCAAAACATTACATCAACATATATTGACACCAGATATATGTGGAAACCGATAAAAAGAGAAAACCATGGTTTTATTATTGTTGCGATGGAAAGAAAATCTCCTACTCCTTATTATATCAGATTTTTTGTAGGCTCCAACCTACATGAGGCTACTACCTCAATTTTCTACAAGATGCAACATGCAATGAAGCTCCAACTCCCATATGTTTTCTATAGGCTAAAACTCACAAGAGGCTCCTACCTCAACTAGCTCCAATTGGATATTTATAAAGCCACAACTTAGAAAGGAGACTACCATCCCTTGATGCAAATAAGAAATAACAATGTGCTAGTTTACCTGGTGATAAAGTTCGCATATCTCCATCTTCATTTCTACATCTTCATCCCTTCAAATCTGATTCCCCTCAGCTTCATATGTGCAAGGTAACTAATGCATAATAGTTCAATCAATTCTCTCACATTCTCCCATACTCTAACCTCTTCAATGCCTTCCAAAATCATGTATTTTATAAAGATAGTTTTCTGGTTGTTTGAATCCCACATAGGAATATGAATTGAATGGGCTTGACTCTTTTCCTTCCACTCATTCATTTCCAAACTCTTCATATCTTGAATATTAGGACACAAATAAATAATCTATCCAATATTAATTTCAACCACATGTAATCATTAAATGCATCAACTTAATGCTAACAACAAATATCAATATTTATCATTATTGCATCACAACAATCTTTGCAACATATTTTCCTTTGCCTTGGAGTCTTGCCTTTTCATCACAACAATTAAGCTTAATCAACAATTTCACATCACGAATTTTTCATTAGACAATCCCCGCAACATTATCCAAGCATCAAGCCATGAATATGCCATCAAGATATTTTTTTCTCCTTTGCTTGTTGTTCCCGTGTTGTTCCATTTCCATCAATGATAATATTGTGAACAATCTCCCCCTTTGGCATTGATGGAAACAAATTAGGCTCCCCCTTTTGTCCCCAATCATATTTCTCATTACTACCCATAACCTGTGCTTACTGTTACTGGAATAAGTACCCTAGGGCTTTGGGTTGGAACCCCAATAGAGAAAGAGCAAACTACAGTAAGAAACACTCATACAACTCAAACAAAATGCTTAAATCGACAAATTATGTGAGATCAATCGTACTTGAATGTCCTTCGTTTGGGTAGATCCCACAGGGTTCAGACCCTCTACAACTCGTGATGTTCTCCAAACCTGAAAATTATTCAATTCGAACATACATAGCAGTATATAGATAAAGCATTTTAATGAAACTAACTTTATATCATATAAGCAAATGATTAGTTATACATCAAAATAACATTCATATATGAATTACATTAGTATCTGATGCATAAACACAATTACTCGTGGAAACAAGACATCACTTCTTTTTATTGTAGAAAGCAATAATTAACACCCAGAGAATTCACCTGAGTCTTCTTCTTCTGGCTCCAAGCAGAACCGTCCTCCAGATCCATCTAGTCTGAATCTTCAACAGCCTCCTTCCATAACCAATACCATGATATCTCAAACAAGAGAGAGAATATCAATAATCAAGTAAACAAGGGTTTCCTCAAACTTGGGGAAGTGCTTGAAGCACAGGGATACTTGAGACTCAGTCAGGGATAATCTCAGTATAATAACTCTATCTCTTCCACTCCTTAAGGCCTTCCCATAGAAGTCTATTTATACTCCTCCCAATTAGTTTTTTAGTTGGGAAAGAGTTGGGCCACGGGCAATAGGAGGTAATCAACTGGTAAAAACCATGAACTCCGCCCATAATTAAGGAAATTTAATTTTTTTAAGTGTTTTAAAACATATACGTGGGTTGGGTATTGACTAAATTGCATGTCCACGGTTTTATCTCAGGGAAAAGTAGTGTACAGGGAATAAAACATTTTTTTTAAAATATTTGGACCAAGTCTGGAAGGAGGGGTTGCCCTAGGCCATAAACCAAGCATCACAAATACCAAAGGTGGTAAATGGTGCTATAACACTTACCTCCCCCTTTAAAATCAATGGAATGTGGTTATAGATGTCTTGTAGCCTGTAAAAGAGTCCTCAGTGTAGCTGTCATCATTTCTTTAATGCTTTAAAAGCTACAATGTATTGTTTTGCATCATTGATTGAATGCTACTCCATATGACTTATTAGAGCTCCTCCACATTGAATGAATGATGCTCCAAAGTGAAAATTTCTCTATATGACATATAAACATTGAAAGAGCAATGCAAAATATTGTTGTGAGAACACTCTGAAAATAAGAATATTGTTGAGAGAATACTTTGTAAAGAAAAAATGGTATGAATGAGAATTATATGATGATTTAAACAAATAATTCATATTTTCTTTGAGTCTTGAGTACCAACAACATGGCATCAACAAAGACTTTAACCCCATTGAAGCGTATTCTTAAATGTCTGTTTGAGATGCTGGCTTGTAGAAACTTCAACAATAAATCTATTTTCAAGTGTGTTTTTAACAACATCCTTAACCTGAGCTATAGTATAATCGCTAGGTCCTTTTATTTGAAATTGTACATGAGTGGGGATTCTAGTGCTCTCCTAGGTTTCTTGTAAGAATATATTATTCATAACAATGACCAAACAATAGAGTTTATGAAGTAAAGCCCTTCCTTTATTTCACAAAAATAATTAAAAAATAGTTTCTTGCATAAGATATATAATCGTTGAACATGCAATCTTTGTTCCTCAACATGGAAAAGTTGATAATCAACGAGTATCTTAAAGACGCTCTATGCATTGGGGGTCAAACTCTATAAAACAATTGTTCCAGCCCGTGCATTTTCCACAGCTCCTGTGTTTGCAAGAATCAAAAGCAAGAAAGTCCCTTCGATAGTATATGGTGCATATGTTGTGGTGTTATACCACTTCTACTTGAATTGTGCTCTGTCCATTTGCTTATCCCATAATAATGGTGGATTCTCATGATCAACAAAAGCCACAAATCGAACTCGTGATCAGACTACAGCAACAACTAGGTATTGTCATGCTTCACTTTCTCTAAGGCTTGGTCCATCAATGTTATTAAGAATACAACAAAATCAATCTCACTACCACCAGCTCCATCAATAAATGTGGATTGAAAGGTGGGGTAATTTATTTATTTTTTGACTTGTTTCTTGCATATATGTTGTCCACTTGATCCCATAAGACTTTAGCAATAGTAGATATAACTCTTTTCATATTAACAAATGGAAGGTATCCATTTATCAAAACTACTCCACCATCAATGAAAGTTGAAGAAGCAAGGTCTTCAAGAAATCTTTTTTTTGATCCAAACCCATACATGAGAAGTCCAAAGCCACACCTAAAATGGAAAAGGCCACTTAAAATAAAAAGATTTATAACTCTCCATCAGAGCTACTTGTTCATTCACATGTTTTGGAACTAGTGCCAGAAGTGCTTCCCTCAATTCTTTCTCATCAACCCAATCAATATTTTATATTTGCTTCCCAGACTTCTTTCAAAGTCCACCAACTTATTTGGATAGGAAGTAGTTTCAAGAGAATTCAAATTCTTCACTTCTGTTGATGCCTTCAACAATATCAAGAAAGAGGCCCACTTCATCTTGTTGTTGTTGCATTATAGTTACAATACTGCACACTGACTATATGACCTTGTAGATTGGATAGTATTACCCTATTCAATATTTCACCAAGTTGAAGCTTTTCCAATTCTTGCCTAAATTAATCATAAATATCCATGCTTTAGTCCAACCAAGCCTCAACATATATTATTAGTCACAAAAACTTGAAGATCATTTCTGGCATTATTATCGAATGGGATAGTGAACTTTTTTAAGCGCCCTTGTTGTGTCATTTATAAATAGATAATTTTTGGAGGTAGCAGAAGTTGAAGTAGATATGACGGTGGGAGATGAGCCTATGATGTTGATGCAGTTCTGACATTGACTATGTTGTTCCTACTTGAATGGCGTGAAAATCTAGACGAATATATAATAAACCTCAACAATGCTTGAGATGCCATCCTGGGAGATTCATATGAATCGACTCTTTGTAAACACTGTTTGCATTAGATATCCATACCCAAACACTTACATCACCATCTTTTTTGATACAGTGACATAAAATGACACACAGCCTTGTGCCGATGCTTTCTACAATGAGCCATTATATGACATGAAGTGGATAGAGAATAAGAACTGATGAACCTCATCACTGGGTAATTATATGAGCCTTAATTCACCTCCTAACTTAGTCAAACCAACTATTCTCACAACTTATTGCATACTTTTGATTATATTTTGTTTATGAGATGAGTTAGAGTTGGATATTTTTCTTTGTAGTCTAATGCACATTTAATGCAGGATTAAAGGATAAAAGCAAGGGATTTTGGCAAAGACCTTGGTCAAAACTCGAATGGGATAAGGGAGAGGAATTATAGGAGGTAAATCCTCCTCATTTACTACCCTTCCATTCAAATATTCCTCCATCAGCTCGAAGTGAAAACAGTCAAATCATGAGGACTGGAAGGCAGACGAGCAAGTGAAAGACAAATCACCAGTTTATGTCGAGTTTGGGAGCTGAGCATCCCTAATTTCAAGGAAGTCGTCGGAGACTTCAGATGTATAAGTAAAAATTCCTAAGAATCAGTAGGATTCATATTTTTTATTGTAAAACTCTACTCTATTTTCGAGCTGTAAGACTTGTGACAGTTTTTTATGTAATCCATTGTTTTGATAGTAATAATGAGTTTTGTTTTGAGCCAGCACTAAGTTAAATCAGAGGGATGAAGCTCTTGGGTTAGGGCCCAATCCTAGCAACCAAGGCTCCTCTTTATTGTACATGTATGCTAGCATAGATTGATAGTTTCATTGTTCATTTGCTTACTAGTTGCATTTCAATTACAACAACGTAGATTAGATTGGTTGTATGTTAGTTTTCTTCCATTTGTGCCTTCTCTCAGTTAGCAAGTTATCAAGGAGAAAAAGGATCACCATAAGGTTGTCAGCAGGTGCCTTGGCTTCATTTCCTCAATCTGGGACCATGACTTGAGGAAGAGACCCTTCAATAGCCCCAAAAACACAGATTTCTAGTTCTTGCATGAGCTTTGGAGTTTGTTGTCTTGATTCAACATTTGGTTCATTTCATTGTCATATTTTTCCATTACTACATTTCTACAATAATATCTCAATCATGCTTTCATTCCCTTCAACACTCTCTTCATGCATAATATAGGCAATTGATTCATGCTTTCCTAGGTTATGAAAATATATCTTGTTGCATAGTTCTTGGAAAGCACACATGTTTTAAGAACAACAGGTACTTCAAGAGGAGACCGAGACTTCATTACCAATAGCTGCCTTCCACCTCATCCACCTTAGCCTTATCTTGCTCCACCATCACCCTCACTAGTTTTTTTTGTCATTTTTCATTGAAATTACCCTAGATACATTAAGCGAATCTAGCCCTCTCTTCTCTTGTATATTGACTAATAAGTGTTCCTAGACTTTCTAACACCCCATCCCACTCATTACACACATTTTCCAAGCTTCCAAACACCTCCAACACCTCACAATTAGCTCTCGGTTGTATCCTACAGGTTACTACAGGATCATCCTATAGGTTTCTAGTACATCCTGTAGGTTTTCCTAAAATGACCTGTTTTGAGGCCGAATTGATGGGGAACCTCTAGGAAGTCACAGGAATCCTCCTAAGACCCTTCCACACCATCCAACCACCCCATAAGCCTTCTATCCATCCTCAATCACCTTCCATCCACATGTCACATCCACAAGAACAATTAATTTTCCTACTTGATTTTGCCCAAAAAAAACCAAAAAAGTGAAAATAGATTTAGTTTGGTTTTCTTGCTTACACATTAGTATGGTTTGATGCTCTTTACTTCTGTAGCTTAGATAGAAACATTAGGTTAGTGTTGATCTAGTAATTCTTCTTAGCATAGTTGTTTAAATGGTTAATTAGGATATGGTGTGATTTAGCATTACATGTTGTTTTCTTCATTACTGCAATAGAGTAGCTCTCTTAGAATAGATTTTCTCTTCTTCCATCAAAGAATCAAGCTTCTTTTGACTCTATAGAAGTCTCGCTTGGAACCCCTGGGTTCTTTCGCCAGTTGAACAGTGACAACAAGCAGGACCTTCACTCTCACTTGTGCGTGTAGCACTGTCACCTCCAAGTTTGTACGAACCCCAGGTTGATAAGTAAATCTTGTAGCTTAGGATTTGCAACATCCTTGTTGCATTACCAGCACTCATCACCTTTTGGTGTTGTTGCCGAGGAGGTGTCTGAGTAGAATGTGATTACTGCTTTCTTTTCTTCTATTTCTTATCTTCAATTTTCTCCTATTAGTTTATTTCTGCAAAAGTAATATAGTAGCTTCCTTTCATTCATTGTCATTACTTGCTTTCCTTTCCATTCTGTAAGTAGAATTTCAATTCAAGTAGCTTTTTCATTATGTCAATGATTTTCATTCAATCAACAATTTCATTTCTGCAAGTACTTTCCAGCCTAAATTATTTACAAAAACCAACCCAAAAAAATTTCCTTTCATGCCTCATAGGAATAGGGATAATTTAGGGAAGATTTTTCCAAATATGCCCACTGCATCCAACAACCAACCTTCTCTCTTCTTTGGTGGCTGTGAACTGGAGGAACCTTTAGGTGAGCAACTTGACATATTTGAAGAACCTACAAGGGAATAAGAAGAAGAGGAACACATTCCTACTGAACCAATGGTTGAAAACCGAAATGATAGAGGGAATAGATAGAGAGTTGAGGGTTCCTTCCCCATCAGGGAAGCCAACGAGGACACTAAGATGAAGATTATAAGCCCCTCCGTCCTACCTCATTTCCATGGCCTGACCACAGAGGACCCCGACACTTTCCTATTTGAGTTTGTTGTTATATGTTGAACCTATGACTATACAAATGTTGAGCAAATGTTAAAACTATTTCGATCTACCCTCAAGGATGCATCATTGCACTGGTTCATGGGTTTACCTAGAGATAGCATCACAACTTGGGCTTAGATGCATCAGGCTTTTAATAGCAAATATCGGGACTACTATAGGTCAAAGGATACTAAAGAAGAAATTTTTAGGATAAACATGGGCTAGAATGAATCCTTAAAATACTACAAAGAAAGATTCTAGCTCAGTTACAAAAGGGCTAGGTGAACACTTGACCCTGTATCCCTAAAGCTGGTCCTACTAAGGGGAGTAAGAGAAGTCCCTCTAGATACCTTGCACTTGTTAGAAGGAGGATATATATACCAATTACCCTATGAGGATATCAAGATTTTAATTAGAAACCATTCTAGGGTAGCCAGGAAAAAGGGCAGGAGCAGTCAACCTATGGCCAATACATCATCTTCCAACTCATCCATCAAGGGTTAAATTGGAAATATGATGGAATATTTCAAAAGTGAGATGTTGCAAACCCTTGCCTTACAATTGGAGACCATGAACATCAAAAGGAAGCAAGAGGAAGCAGAGAGAGCCTTGGCCATCTTTTGTCCTAGATGCACTAGGAGGCATCCTAGGAATGAATGTCCATTGAACTGTATTAAAATTTTCTCGATCTGAAGAAAACCACTCCACAGACTCAAAGTTGTATATCAAGGAGCTGAAGGGGTCACTGAGTATCTTTGCTACATCAACCAAAGGAGACCTCCTAGGCCTAGACCATATGAGCAGGGCATCCAAGGGTCATCCCATTCATATTACAACCCCTACCAAACCACAACTATACCTTCTTGAGGACCCCTTGCTCATCCCTCCTAGTCTACATCCCCTCGGTCCTATGCATACTCAGTATCATTACCAGCGAATCATTTCAACCTGATGCTCTGCCACAACCTCAGTGGGATACACCACTCCACAGGTGGAGGCCCCAATAGAACAATGCTCCAGCTCTATTGCCTTCACCACCCGCCCAACCAAAACACCTACACTCTTCTCCACCAAAGAAACCCCAAATGCCTTCCCATCCAAATCCGAACCCGGACAATAGGCAGGCTCAACAAGTATACAGTGGAGAGACATCATATCTAGCTTATGCTATGGAAATCTAGGAGATTAGCCTCAGATTTGGGAGAGTCATCTTGGATAACCAACCTCCCCCTCGACATCGGGAGGTTGAGGAAGAAAGAGAGGAAAGAAACCTTAAAGTAAAATCCACCCTTTCCTGAGAGATTAGCCCAACCACTCCAGCCTACCCCAGAAGAAACTGAACTTCTGGGAGAATTGAGAAATCTATGTGTAAAGATACTCCTTCTCGAGGCAACAAAAGATGTTCCCATTTACAATAAGTTGATTAAGGAGAAATTCTTCAAGCATCGAGGAAGAAGAAAAAGGGATTCCCCTACCTTTAATGTCATTAGGTAGTTTTCCGACTTAATGTTGGGACAGGTAATATGTCTGAAATATTTGGACCCTAGAAGCCCTGTAGTAGATATGCACATCAATGGCACCATTGTCCCACACACTCTGATCGATCTTGGGGCTACCATTAATGTGATGACCAAGGACACCATGCTCAATCTCAACCTCCAAGGATCATTGAGGAAGACCACAATGGTTTTGAAACTTGCAAACCATTCCACGGTCACCCCTGAGGGAATTGTTGAGGATGTGATGGTCTCCATTGACTCGTAGGGGTACCCTGCAGATTTTGCTAGTTCTCAAACCTAAGGCTAATCTTACTGGTTACCCTCTCATCCTTGGAAGGCCATGTTTGGCCACAACCGATGCTTACATCAGCTGCAGGGCTGGGAATATGACCATCAAGAATGGGCATATGTCCAAGCAGTTAGTCCTATACCCTCCTGCTCAACATTCTCTAGAGCATGATTTACCTTTATGGATGGAGGAGGAGGAAGAAGGTGAGGTTTATTCCACCCAACTTTATGCTTAAATTAGAAGCAACCATAGGAGGGGGACAACAAGATGAGGATGACTTGATTGAATACCTGCTCCAAAGTCTAACTCCTAGTTCATTACCATTAGAAGAAGAAGTAAGGGAAACCCAGAACAATCATCCAATTGACTTATGCTTGGCCGATTCCAACCCACTCCGTGTCAAAACCATAGAATTTGGCCTAGAGAAAACCTTGAATATAAATCCATCTCTTTCTACTCTTGAAGAGGAAAAGTTATGCAACATGTTAAAAGAAAACCTCGAATCCTTCGCTTGGAGTTACAAGGAAATGAAGGGAGTACACCGCTCAGTTTGTACTTACCACATATACATCAAAGAGGGTTGCAAGTTGGTCTGACAACCAGAAAGTAGGATGAATCTAGCTCTTAAAGATACAGTCAAAGAAGAACTGCAAAAACTACTAGATGCAGGATTCATTTACCCTATCTCCGACACTGATTGGGTCTCCCCTTTAGTGTTAGTTCCCAAGAAAAATGGTAAGTGGAGGATTTTTATCAACTACAAGGAGTTTAAATAAGCCACAAATAAGGATCATTTTCCCCTACCCTTCATTGACCAAGTGTTAGATGACTTGGCAGGGAAAAAGTTTTTTTCTTTCTGAGATGGATTCGGTGGATACAACCAAATCCAATTATGCCCAGAAGACTAGGATAAGACCACATGCACCTGTCCTTGGGTTACTTTAGCCTATAGGGTCCTTCCTCTTGTCCTACCTAATGCTCCTACCACTTTCCAGAGAGCAGTCTTGAGTATTTTTGCTGAATTAGTACATGATGCAGTGGAAATTTATATGGATGATTTTACACCTTATGGTTGTGATTTTCAAGAAGCCCTGACTAACCTAGGCAAAGTACTGCACAAGTGCATTGAAATGAGCCCGTCTCTCAGTCCTGAAAAGTGTGAATTCATAATGACTAAAGGGACCATGCTAGGTCATTCAATATCTCAGCGAGGACTACAGGTGGACCCGAACAAAATAGCCATCATCCAAAGGGTCACACCTCCACAAAAGCAGAGAGATGTCAGGAGTTTCTTGTGGTTAGCTAGATACTACCGAAGGTTCATAAAGGAATTCAACAAGTTGGCCTCTTCTTTATTTGGGTTGTTGGCCAAAGATTCTAATTTTATATGGTCAAAAAGCTATCAAGAGGCCTTAGACATTCTAAAGGGTAAGCTAACCACTACACCAATTCTCTAAGGCCCAAACTGGGTCCTCCCCTTTCATATTCATGTTGATGCCTCACACAAAGCCATAGGAGCAGCCCTAGGATAGGTAGAGGAGAAATTTCCCTATGCCATCTATTTTATCAGTAATAACTTTTCAAAGGCTTAGCTAAATTATACTATGACTGAAAAGGAACTCCTAGCTGTTGTGCATTCATTAAACAACTTTAGGCATTACATTACAGGCTATCAAACATTTGTGCTTACTAACCATGATGTAATCAAATATTTAATGAAAAAACCAGATGTGAATGATTGAAATATAAGATGGTTGCTTTTATTACAGCAGTATGATCTAACCATTATTGGTAAGCTTGGTAAGGAAAATGTTGTTGCAGACATTTTATTTTGGGTGAATCTGCTCACAGGTGAAGAAGGAATGGTGGATAACCAATTACTAAACGAGCACTTGTTTGCTATTTCATTTCTCTCCCCATGGTTTGCTGATATAGCAAACTATTTGGTATCAACACAGTTCCCACCAAACTTGCCCTCCAAAGAAAAGAACAAGATAGTCAGCAAAAGTGGCCCCTTCACCTAGATTGGGGGAAATCTCTTCAAACTTGGCTTAGATCAAATCTTGAGAAGGTGTGTAAGGGAAGAGTACTTTTTTGACATCCTTCTGACTTGTCATGAAGGGCCTTGTAGAGGTCACTTTGTAGTAAAGAGGACAAGATTCAAAGTGTTACAAGCAAGCTATTATTGGCCCACTCTTCATCAGAATGTGAAAAAGTACACTAGTTAGTGTGATCAGTGCCAGAGGATGGGAAAGCCTACTCCAAGAGATGAAATGCCCCTATAGCCTCAAGTGACTTTCGAGCCATTTGACAAGTGGGGCATGGAATCATTGGGCCTATCAACCCTCCTTCAAAGCAAAAACAATACATTATTGTGTGCACTGATTGTTTGACTAAGTGGGTTGAAACCAAGGAAATTAAGGCAGCAACAGAAGAGAAGGTTACTGAGTTCCTAAGGGAGAATGTATTTACAAATTTGGGTACCCTATAGAGCTAGTCACAGAGCAAGGCAGCTATTTTACCTCCAACATGATTGAGTAATTGCTCATCCATCACAAAATCATGCATAGTACCTCCACTCCCTATCATCCACAAGCTAATGGGCAAGTGGAGGTGACCAACAAAGCACTATAGGGCATCTTAACCAAGGTAGTGAGTAGCAACAAGAAGGATTGGGGAGAGAGACTAGTTGAGGCCACCTGGACCTATAATACCACATGGAAGACCACCATTGGATTTACACCCTATGAGCTGGTCTATGGAAAAATGGCCTTGTTGTCCATTGAGTTTGAATATAGAACATTGAGGATGGAAATCCAACTATATTTGGATCTCAGTCAAGCACAAAAAGAGAGATTGTTCCAATTGAATGGATTGGATGAATTCAAAATGTAGGCCCTACTACATACAAAGATAGTTTAGCTTAAGAGGAAGATATGGCATGATAAACATATTAAAGAGCAGTAATTTCAGGAGGGAAATTGGGCATTGTTATATGATTCTAGGTATATAGACTTCAAGGGCGAGCTAAGGAAAAGATGGCTTAGACCTTATGTTGTGGAAATATTCCATGATAATAGTTCAGTGCAGATCAGAACTATAGATGAAGAAGCCATTCTGTTGCTTGTTAATGGGCACCGATTGAAAATGTACAAGAGAACTTTATCAAAACAAGAGTTCATTGACAATAACAATAAAATGATGATGATGGTAGAGCAAGTTCTAGCTCCTCCCTCATCAAGTCACTGAAAAAGAAAAAAGAAAAAGGACTCACATGAAAATCTCCATGAGGCGTTTGAGTCCCACCTTTGGGTTAAAAACCTCATGAGGCGGTCCAATGATGAAAAACCAAAAGAATAGAAAAAATAATAATAAGATCCCTGGGCGAAAACCTCCCTTAAGGTGCCCAGAGCAAATACCTAGGGTGAAAATCTCTTTGAGGTAGCCTAGTTGTTTTTCAAAAAAAAAGAAAAGAGAGAGAGCGAGAAAAAGATAAAATTGTTATTTGTAGGTGGGTGAGAAAGATAGTTAAAGAACAAAAGTAGGATCCAAAGGTAACCCTTCCTCACACATTTTCATCTCTTCCACAACTCACCATGCATCCATCCATCATTTCTATCATTTTTCCACTCCATTGCTTCAATTTATGTGAAGACTATCTTTTCTACAGGATCCCTTGAAAACCAATAGGATGATCTTGTAGGAATTACAGTGGCCCGGAAAACCTACAGGAAGTGATCTAAGGGCACATGGTAGGTTTGTTAGGTCCTTGAAATTAATCCTAGGCATGATCTAACACCTCACCTCATCAGCCATTATCATCCCTGCACTCACCAATCAAAACAAAAAGAGATCAGTTTCTACCAGTCATGGAAAAAAAAAGAAAAACATAGAAAAGTAAGAGAATTACCTGAGTGTCCTTTGATCTACACACTCCTACTCTCTCTGTCCATTTATTGCACCAACCTCACAACCCCAACCAGCAACATGATTAGAGAATTCTGAGGGAGAAGCAGCTACAGGACATCATGTAGCAACCTGTCCCACAGAATGTCAATAAAAAGCTACAAGTATTCACTAGGATGGTCCAGGAGCTCCACAACAGCAGCAACATTAGATCTTCAATCACATATACCTACAAAATCCAAGAAACCATTAATAGATAGCAAGAAGAGGAAGGAGAATGGCATGCAGCAAATAAACAATGCAACACCTCTGATCTTTGACAACTGCAACATGGCATTGAAACCACAGGTAAGTATCCCACTTACTCACTCATATGCATTATTTAATCAAAAGTTGTAAGGGTTATGAGATAGTTGGTTTATAAGTGAAAAGGTGGAAGTTAACTTGGCCACCTTCATTCAGTCAGCACATGCAAAACTGGGTGTCCTCTCACACGTGGCTACAATCAACTCAGAGATAGAGGAGGAGTAGGACAAGAAGTGGTTAACTACAGATCTACGAGGTGGGAACTAATTACGAGGAGTGGGAAATGATGAGGTGGTAGTGGGGACCAATGGTCCAAAAATGGCAACATGCCTCTGCTTCCAGCACACCACCTCACCTCGAAACACCATAAAGGGAAATAAAACGTGGTTCGCATGCATTTATGCATTCCACCTCCTCGAAAATCCCTCACTCCACTCACTCTCATAACTCTGGCCACCCACTGGAAGCAAGGATCCATCATTCTACACAAGAATTCCTATAGGAGCATGCACAGGAATTCCTATAGGATACAGTCTATAGGATATAGTGTATAGGATCAATCTACAAGATACACAAAGGTAGTCTACATGATAGGCAGAGTAGAGTTCAAGAGGGGATATCATGAGAATTGTTCACTACCACCATTCTAAAGAGGTAGGCTCTAAAATTCCATCCCCATTTACAAGAAAATGAACCATAAATACTCTAAAATCTAGTGAATTTAGCAACTGTGAGGGGTGAATTACATACACAATCAACTCAGTTTTCCTCCTAAATTAAAAAATTTGTGTGAACCCTCTCATTTTCTCCTCAAGCCTCAAAAGCAAGACAACAAGAGGGTCTAATAGGAGAGAGCCCACAAACACTATGAGGATACAAAAACACCCCCAAGTGCTTGAAATCTTTACAAGACACAACTGGATGGGGTTTTTCAAAAAATTCACAGGGTATGATGATGAGGTGGCTCAAGAATTTTCTCACCCGCTCACTCCACACAGCAGAATCCATGCCACTGTTTTAGTTAGAGGCCTCACTATATATCTCACCCCAGATCTCATCAGTAGGGTCACCACACTTCCCCTAGGAATTCCATGGAGAAAAGAAGACAAAGGAGACAGTCACGTGGCAAAAATGAAATTCTGTTTAGAAGGTGAAGAACCCATAGAGGATAAAAATGGAGTAAGAAGGGACAATCTTCCATACCCATGGAGTGAGGTAGGCTACTAACTCATCAAATATATGTCATGTGAGGGTAGATATAGTGTTGTTTATGGCTACCATTTCAAGATCCTTGAAGAATTAAGATTTGGGGTAGAAACACCAGTTCACCAAAGACTCATCATACCCTATTTCTTGATGCAATCACTCATAGACTCCAACAACAAAGTAAAGGAAGGGGATTCCCAACAATTGGCTAACCATTTGTTGATTAGGATCCTCATTGAGGATGCCCTTTGAAACCTCAAAATCCCTATAGCATGGTCTGTCTTCAAAGACTTTCCAGAAGAGGATGACATCAAAACCCTCACTTATGATGTTAGTCCTTCTGTCAGTGAGGAGG
Source organism: Pinus tabuliformis (assembly GCA_031772625.1). Taxonomy (NCBI): domain Eukaryota; kingdom Viridiplantae; phylum Streptophyta; class Pinopsida; order Pinales; family Pinaceae; genus Pinus; species Pinus tabuliformis. The sequence goes on along the minus strand of CM062805.1, from coordinate 61,359,742 downwards.
AGGCAAAACACGAAGAGGAAGATATAGATATAGATAAGGATTAGATGGATGAAGAAGAAGCTAACACAGAGGAACATGATGAAGCAGAAGAAGAAGAGGGAGAAGAGAAGGAGGGTGATGATGACATAGAGGAGGAAAATAAGGAAGGAACTAATGGAGATGAGGAAGAACCACAAGAGGAAGAAGATAGGAAAAATAGAGAGGAAGAAGGCATTGAAATGGAAGGGAAAGAAAACAAGGAGGGGTCACCTAGGGTGTCTCCAGAGGCCACTGAAAGGGAGGCAATAACTTCCCTCACTGCTCTCAGTACCCTAGTCAAGCAAAAAGGAAAAAGGAGGAAAATGCCCCTATATTTCAGAACAAGAAAGAGCACAAGAATCAAACAAGGGAAACCACAAATATCAACAAAAATTACTATTGAGATTGAAGATTCACCTACTCAAAGAGAAAAAATGCCTTCCCCTAAGTGACCAATCACATATGTAAGGAGGCCTAATACTAAATCAACTTCCTCAAAGGGTAAGGCAATCCTATAGGATCCACAGCAAAACCTACAGGAAGAAAAAACAGTCCTACAGGATACTTTGTTGAAACTACATGAAGAACATAAATTGGAAAGAAAGGTAGGGGAGCAGTAAGAAACAAAAGAAGAAGACCCAAAGACAAAGTAACCAAGCCCCCAACCTAACCTAGACTCGTATTACCGGTTTATTGAAGGAGGCAAGGTAATACCTCGAAAATTTATCATCCCATTGTTTTTCGAACTTGAGAAAGAGAGGGCTGGAACCCATCAATGGATGTAAATTGCCAAGTAAAAAAGGGTGGAAGACATTGGGCACATGGAAGAGAAGCTCAAAGAAATGGGTAAAGAGATAAGTGGCTTAAAGGACAGGAAGCAATAATGAGAGATCAACTTGAGAGGGAAAATGCATGGTTAAGGGGACAGCTGCAGGAAAGGGAGAACCAACTAGTATGTATGGCCAACCTCTCCTTGGAGACCATCTAGTGTAGGATGCCAGCTAAATCCTATGCTCTTTACCTCAAAGAACAATGGCTACAGTTTCAGATTAAAACACTAGCAAAAAGGGGCACCATGCCATTTCATGACTACAGGCAGTTTATTGATCTTTGTGATCAATGTACACTAGAGGATAGGGACAAAATGGCTGAGTTTTATTTGCACAACATGGCCTTCACAGAGATGAATATTTGGGATCCTAATGCCAAGCTAGGAGATCTACAATTAATGGCTTTGACATCATGGATGAACCATGAGGAGTCAAGGGCTACAGAGATGAAAAGAATATTGGCCAGAGAGAAAAATGAACCTCTTTTCATCAAAGCTGAATAATCAAATCCATGGCCCTAATCAACACCCATAATTTGATTGCAAATGATCCTTAGCTGGAATGTAGATATCTTGCTTCCCAAGACCAATAAATTTCACATTTTGAGGATATGTTTAGGCTTCTAGGACATGATAGTATACATGTCTGCTTAAGAAGATGGAACACACTGCCACACAACTTGAAGATCACAGAATATCACTCCCCTCAAATGTTGAGAGAGGCACTCAACAGGACACCTATGTATAAGAAATCAATGCAAAGATTGAAGGTCAATTAGATAGGCCTAAAACTCAATCCACCACTACTCCTAGGGATACTAGAAGGGAGAAAAGAAGAAGAAGAAAAGGGGCAGTGGGAAGAGGTAGAAAAGAAATCAAGCTTCTACGAACAAGAAGAAGAGACCACAACAGAGGCATGGGATGTCAGAGAGGCTACCAGAGCCATGAAGGGCATGGACATTGACTAAGTTGCTCATAGGATGAGCCTCATCATTGGGTAATTATATGGGCCTTAATTAACCTCCTAGCTTAGTCAAACCAACTATTCTCACAACTTATTGCATACTTTTGATTATATTTTATTTATGAGATGAGTTAGAGTTGGATATTTTGCTTTATGGTCTAATGCGCATTTAACGTAGGATTAAAGGATAAAAGCAAGGAATGTTGGCAAATACCTTGGTCAAAACTCGAATGGGACAAGGGAGAGGAATTATAGGAGGTAAATCCTCCTCATTTACTACCCCTCCATTCGAATATTCCTCCATCATCTTGGAGTGCAAATAGACAAATCATGAGGACTAGAAGGCAGCCGAGCAAGTGAAAGACAAAGCACCAGTTTATCTCAAGTTTGGGAGCCGAGCCTCGCTAATTTTAAGGAATTCATTGGAGAATTTAGATGCATAAGTAGAGAAGCCTAGGACCTCAGTAGGATTCAGATTTTTGATTGTAAAACTCTGCTCTATTTTCGAGTTGCAAGACTTGTGACAATTTTTGATGTAATCCATTGTTTTGATAATAAGAATGAGTTTTGTTTTGAGCGAGCACTGAGTTAACTCAGAGGGCTAAAGCTCTTGGGTTAGGGCCCAACCCTAGCATCCAAGGCTCCTCTTTATTGTACATGTATGCTAGCATAGATTCATAGTTTCATTGCACATTTGTTTAGTAGCTGCATTTCCATTACAATAGTGTACATTAGATTGGTTGTATATTAGTTTGCTTCCATTTGTGCCTTCTTTCAGTTAGTAGGTTATCAAGGAGAAAAAGGATCACCATAAGGTTGTCAGCAGGTGCCTCAGCCTCACTTCCTCCCTCTCGGACCATGACTTGAGGAAGAAACCCATGAACAACCCCAAAAACATAGATTTCTAGTTCTTGCACGAGCTTTGGAGTTTGTTGTCTTGATTCAACATTTGGTTCATTTCATTGTCATATTTTTCCATTACTACATTTCTACAATAAGATCTCACTCATGCTTTCATTCCCTTCAACACTCTCTTCATGCATAATATAGGCAATTGATTCATGCTTTCCTAGGTTATGAAAATATCTCTTGTTGCATAGTTCCTGGAAAACACACATGTTTTAAGAACAACAGGTACTTTAGGAGGAGACCTAGACTTCATTACCAACAGCCACCTTCCACCTCATCCACCTTAGCCTTCTCTTGCTCCACCATCACCCTCACTATTTTTTTTGTCATTTTTCATTGAAATTCCCCTAGATACATTGAGTGAATCTAGCCATCTCTTCTCTTGGATATTGACTCCTTAGTGTTCCTAGACTTCCTAACACCCCATACCACTCCTTACACACTTTTTCCAAGCTTCCCAACACCTCCAACACCTCACAATTAGCTCTCGGTTGTATCCTATAGGTTTCGTGTAATTCCTATAAGATCATCCTATAGGTTTCTAGTACATCCTGTAGGTTTTTCTGAAACAACTTCTTTTGAGGCCGAACTGATGGGGAACCTCTAGGAAGTCACAAAAGCCCTCCTAAGACCCTTCCACACCATCCAACCACCCCATAAGCCTTCTATCCATCTCCAATCACCTTCCATCCACCTGTGACATCCACAAGAGCAATTAGTTTGCCTACTTGGTTTTGCCCAAAAAAACCAAAAAATGAAAATAGATTTAGTTTGGTTTTCTTATTTACACATTAGTATGGTTTGATGCTCTTTACTTCTGTAGCTTAGATAGCAGCGTTAGGTTAGTGTTGATCTAGAAATTATGCTTAGCATAGCTATTTAAAGGGTTAATTAGGAAATGGTGTCATTTAGCATTACATGTTGTTTTCTTCATTATTGCAGTAGAGTAGCTGTCTTAGAATATATTTTCTCTTCTTCCATCAAAGAATCAAGCTTCTTCTGACTCTATAGAAGTCTGGCTTGGAACCCCTAGGATCTCTCGCCAGATGAACAGTGACAACATGCAGGACCTTCACTTTTACTTGTGCATATAGCACTATCACCTCCAAGTTTGTACGACCCTCGGGTTGATAAGTAAAGCTAGTAGCCTAGGAGTTGCAGCATCCTTGCTGCAATACTGGCGCTCGTCAAGAACCATAATATTTTTGAATTTCCACCATATGTAATATAATATTCACTATAATCTGAATATTTCCAGCATACATGGTTGGCCAATCAATAAGGTATACAGGTCATTGAGACTCAATTTAATTCTTGTAATCAGCGAGTATATATATATATATATATATATATATATATATATATATATATATATATATATATATATATATATATATATCATAACAATCTCCAACTTCCACATTTGGAAATACGAAGGCAGCTGCAATATGGGCACACCCATGAAATAAGAACGTACTATTAAACAACAATATCAACCATGACGACATATTAATTGCTACACACCAAGTGTGGGCACACTAGACTGGAACGAACAAAACCAGTGGGTAGAGGGGTATCTGTGGAAGATGTGTGCCACCAAGATCAAATAGTGGAGACATCCATACATTCGACGATCCAAGACATCTCATAAGGCTAAGTTGCATGCACATGAACACGTGGAGGTCATGCGGAGGTGCCCATGTGTTAGTAACATAGGCCTCTCACTTGCCTCTCGAACCTTGAAATTTTATCATCTTCCCACTGGAAAATGAAACCACATTTCCAACTCACATCACCTTCAGTGCATTTCTATGCCACACTGCCTTGTCATTAACACTTTTGCATCACACCAGGCTCTGTGGGCCTTTTGTATACCTCACCTCCACATTCACCTAATTTTACATGCCACTCCCATATCAACAACCATGTCATCACTCTACTTTCCTGTCACCTCCCATGTGTCTTGTTTTTTCCATGAAAATGTGCCACCCTGATGTCAAGAAGGCCTCAATCAAATGCCCAAACTTCTCATACAGTTTGTCCACATTAAATTTTCCACCATCAGACAGAGTATCAAGGATTTGAAAAGAGAGTTTAGTATTTGTAAAGATCACTTTAAAATCTGGTATTGGAATAATCTTATATATTTTCAATTGTAGGGTGGGAAGACTATAGCCCTTGTCATTTCCTTTCTAGTCCATAGGTGCAATATATAATAAAACTAATTCTTTGAATGGTGGTTCCTATAAAGTTGACTGTGAAAAAAGAATGGGTTGCTTGCGAGTGTCTCTGAACAAATAAAGCCCTCGAATAACATTTGTATGAATGAGGTATTGAGAGTAAAAAGAGTTATCGATCATAGGATGTGTATGTGAACTACTATTCCCACTATCATTGCCACAAATATTATAGACTACACTATCCTTATGCAAAACCCGCTGTAGCCTATGGTGATGCAGCAAAAATGAAATCCGATGGTGATTCCCTTTTGGGAAAAAATTGTGGCACCTCACATGATAAATAAATCCAATAACAATGAGTGTGTGAGAGTAGGTTTAATGAATAATATACTTCCTACAGGCAACTCACAGACTACTACTTGTGAATTGTCTTCCTCTATAGCAGTATCAAGCACTAAATTCTCCCCTCTTGATCCTTCAACAATGGAAAGAGAGACTCCAAGGATAGGCACCCAAGTCTCCCCTCCCGATCCTTCAATAATGGAAAGAGTGACTCCGAGGATAGGCACTCAAGTATCCCTACTAACTTTCAACAATGGAAAGAGTGACTCCAAGGACATTTGATTTGAACCTTTTAGAAGGAGAGCAAGAGGAGTGTTCACCCTCTCTCACTCTCTCTCTAGCATTGGATTCTAGTAGAAATTACTCATGAACATGAAAATTGATTGACAGGGTTCAGATGAGGTCGAGTTTTGTTCTTCTGTTTCGATTTTGTTACATCTCGCTCTCTTCTCCGCATGTGTTTTAGATTTTAAGTGGAACTTGCTTTTGGGTATATTTATTCATTCATTACCATTATATAGATTGAGCGACTATGCCCTCTTAATGAATACACTAAGAGGAACCTACTTCTCTTACCCCGGTATATTCATTCAACCTTATTCTTGGTAGGAGAGGTTACCCCTTTATTCATGCTTTCTGCAACCAAATGAATTGCTTGCACAGATTTAAATGTAATAGGAAAAATCATTATTATTTAATTCTAAACCTCAATGAGTAGTTTGTACATATTTATTTTAATAGAAAAAATGTTATTATTAAACTGTAGGCCAATTATCTTTATGGACCCTTTTAAGATGAATATGTCTTATGTTATCAATGTTTATACATTTATTTATGTTAATTCCCTAACTTTTAATTTGTTTTTGGTTAGTAGTTTTTATTTATTCATTTAAATTCGTTTTGCAAAATAGCGTGCTCTCACTCACTGTGTATACCTTTTTTTCTTATTTAATTCATATATGTAACCTGTTTTCGAGTAACATAGTTTACTCATTTGTTTAAATTTTCTCAAAACGTAATGAATATCTTATGCAGATTTATTATGCAATGCTCAATGAATAACTTGTGTCGATTTATCGTCATGAGAAAAAATATTATTAATTTGTATTTAAAACTTGCACTCGCTCTAACTTTAGTGTTTTGTTTCTGGAACTTGCTAGGTGATTGTAATATTGGATTCTTGCCATACTTGTGATTGGAATATTGAATTTTTGCCAAGTCGAAGAGGCTTTTTCCTTCCCATATATACATTATCATTTTTGATGATTTAGATTTTATCCATTAATTGTATTTTTTTTAATTAGTATATGTTGTAATATATTTAATTTTATTTATTCTCTTTATTTTATAATTTAAAATTTGTGTTATCATTTTTACTTTTTATTTCACATAAAATTTATCCAATTATATATATATATATATTTATTTGAAGAGAAAAGGGTTAAAGTTTCTAGGAGAAAAAGGACAGATTTGATATTAGCAAGTACATAAAATAGTGTGCCCTTAAGGTGCTTCACTGACCACCTTTAAAACTACAAAGGTTACGAGTTAAGAAGTGCATTGGTGGTTGAATATTAGAATTTTCTCTTAAACCTAGTATGATTTTTTTAAATGAGTTTTTTTTTTTTCCAAAGTCCCAAGTCCACCTCTCATCCTAGTTTTGAGAGTGTGTAGGATTCCTCATTCAGATGTCTGTAGACATGGTTAAAAGATATATTTGTGAAGAGAAAATTTATAATTTTAAAATTTCTTAAGATAGGTTGCCAGTAGAAATTGTTTATCATGTATATGCCTTTACCCAGTTTATGAGTACAAATGAGTCCCCGTATATATGAAGATTTCTAATTTTATTTTCTTATACAAGGTGTAATAGGAATTTGAGAGTCATAAAATATGCATTATTGTTTGTGGAGGGCCCATCCCTGCCCAAAATGAGATTTTTGAATTTGCAAACAGATGACCACTAACAAGTCCCCATACATGTGAAAAATTCTAATCTTATTTTCTTATACAAAGTGTAATAGAAGCTTGAAAGTCATGAAGTATACATAATTGTTTATAGAGAACCCCACCCCTGCCCAAAATGAGATTTGCGGATTTCAGATAGATGAAAGATGCCACCAGCCTCCCACAAATGGGTGTGCCTTATGATACCCCATGGAAGAAAGCCAATGGAGTGTTACTATGAAAAGTGAGCTTAATATGTAGTATGGAAAATGGTAAAGTTTAGGTGAACTTATGATAGGTATTTTCATAATATAGAAAAATATTCCACTCATAATTTACTTTCTTTTATTTAATTTTATATATTTTACCTATTTTTATTTTTATTATTACATTAGTTTTTCTTTCCTTTAAAAAAAAATCTTATATAATTTAATTAGTTATGACTTATGACATACATATTTTAAGACATAATTATTATTTTAAAAAAATCATAATTTAAAGGACAATATTTTTTGCTTTAGAACATTTTTTATTTTTATTTTTATTTTTATGATTTATAAAATATATATTTATTTATATCATTATTTTTATTTAGAGATTAATTTTAATTTTTTTATTTATAATTTTTATTTAATTATGTTGATAGGTATGCTTATTTTAAAATAAGATTTGCAAAAAATTAATCTAATTAATAATATTATTAAGTGGATGTTAGAGATTTAATCTTCATAAATTATTTTAGGAATTTTTTTACTAATAAATTAGAGGTTGAGATTTATCTCAAAAGTAGTTGTACCTTTTTTATTAAATTGATTAATTGAACAAAATTTCATATTGACCCATGATATTGTCACAAAGCTTATTATCATCAAAAATCTCTATTGTAAATGGAGATAATCTAATTACATCTTTTTTAAATGTATATATGTTCAACTCATTAATGTTCTAATAATAATAATAAAATTATAGTTTAGTTAATTTTTGTGATTTTTATTTTTATTTTAGAAATATGAGATTTATCATAAAATGCTTTGATGTCTATCAACATTTACAAACTATTTAATTTATACTACACTCATTATTAAAGAAGTTTATATATCAAAGAAAAAAAAAAACAATAAATAATTAATTTTAATATGACTACATGCCATTTGTCTACCAAAGATAATTATTTACTCATTCATAATTGTTACAACTAAAATTGGATGAAGCTTTAAATTTTCTTAAATGCAAGTTAATGTAAATAATTTATACCATTTTAAATTAAGTATCCACATTGTCCTAATAATTATATTTATTTATATTATCCTATAAATATTATTTAATAATATTATGTAATTAGTAATAAGTTTATATATATATATATATATATATATATATATATATATATATATATATATATAAACTTATTACTAATTACATAATATTATTAATAAATATTATTTAATAATATTATGTAATTAGTAATAAGTTTATATATATATATGATGAAAAATTGACTAAACTGAGAGGGTGGTGAATCAATTTAGCATATTCATGGACATTAAATTCTTTTCCTTTTTCTCATTAACTAAGACATTGCATGAGCATCTTAACAAATAATGGCCAATATATGGAATATATGAGCATCAAGTAATAAGCTAATCAAAACATCATATCAACACATGATACCCAAACATATTGACACGAGATATATGTGGAAACCCATAAACAGAGAAACCACGATTTAATTATTGTTGTGATGCAAAGGCAATCTCCTACTCCTTATTACATACGATTTTTTGTAGGCTCCTACCTCAATTTTCTGCAAGCTACAACATGCAAGGGAGCTCCAACTACCATATGTTTTATGTAGGCTACAACCCACAAGAGGCTCCTACCTCAACCAGCTCCAACTCGATATTTATCAAGCCACAACTTGAAAGGAGACTACCATCCCATGATGCAAACAAGAAATAACAATGAGACTACCATCCCCTAATGCAAACAAGAAATAACAATGTGTTGCTTTACCTAGTGATAAATTCTGCATATGATCCAGGTGGATATTGGTGGCCACCTACCTATTCCACTTGGACCCCCACTATTATTTCTTTCAGTTTTTCAGTTTCCTTATTTGTAGCATAATTTACTATTTTTGGTAGATTTTCGGGTCGTGAACTTCCAAAGCCATTTTGAGGAGTTAAACAATGTCTTTTGGGAAAATCGTGAGTAGCATTTGTAGTCCTCGGATAGATCTTTCTAACAATGTATTGTGCACATCAAATGAAGATCGTATGCCAATGTTACAACCCCGAGAAGTTGATGTACCAATTTACCCAAACGAGGCCCATAGTTTGGCGCTTCATCTCCTCGGGTTAGGTTTTTGGATGTTTGTGGATTTCCATTATTTCTCAACAATAAATAGGCCTTCAAGCCTCATTGTAACACAGCTTAGAGGGATGCAACCACCACATCTCTTCTTAGAGATAAGCTACCATCGCACGAGAAAGTCTTCTTTCCATTTTGTTTGTAAGCATGTTTCAGTATTTGATATTAATGAAGTGAAGTGTTATTTCTACTGCATCGTATTCATGGTTATATCTGTAATTTGTTGTGTTCCTATTTTTATCTAGATAAGTGGTATCAGAGTGGTCTGCTCTTTCTCTATTTTTCTTTGTATGCCCCCAACGAGGCCAGGATATAAGGATTTAGGGCTTGAACTGGTCAAACCTTTGCAAGACTAGCATCACGAATCTCAATGGCCTCCCATGGAGGATGACAAGAAATACGAGGGGGCAGGAGATCCTATCAAAATCTTGCTCAAAGAATCCCTTGAGCGACAGAGGAACACAATGATGGACAACTTTTCCTAGATTGTTCAGTGACTACCCAAGGGCGACAAATTTACCTCCGGAAGCTACTTTGGAAGCACCACACCCTTTAAGATACAAGTTAACTTTGACATTCCCATATTTGAGGGTCAGATAGATGTAGACGCCACAGATAAATGGTTAAATCTGTTAGAAGGATATCTTTCCATTCATGATTTTTCCAACTAGGAAAATATCACTTTTACACTTCTCAAAGCAGCCCCCCTCGTCAAGAACTGGTGGGAAACCTACTATGAGTAGAAGGATGAAATTACAAACCCATTGTTTTTAGCCGCACCTACATGGAACTCGTTCCGAGATGCCATCAAGGGGCAGTACTACCCTGTTATAATCTATGAGGATAAATACATAAAGTGGACAATGGTATGACAGGGAAGGGACCAAGATGTGCGAGAGTTTACTAATGTTTTTCATACCCTTCACACGAAGTTGGGTATTGAGGATTTAGAGAAGCATTTGGTTCTCAGGTACCGTGACTACCTACACAGGTACGTCCAAGATGAGATGGAATTCCTGGACATCTCCTTGCTCGGCATGGAATACCGATATGTCATCAAGATGGAGAAAAAGTTTAAACAAAAGAAGCGAGACTTTGGACATATGAATCTGAAGCAAGGGAAAGGTGCCCCCAAATCACTGAACAAAGGACAAAGCCAAGGCGGGGCGGCCTAGGACAACCCACCAAATCCGGAAGCAAAGAACAATGTTGCGAAGTTGAGGAAGGACACGAGAAAGAGGTGTGAGTTCCATAAGAGCTCCACTCACAACACAAGTGAGTGTCGAGCCAAGCAGTCACTGGTGGCTAAGCTGAAGGCTTCGAAATCAGATGCATGTTCTGACTTTGAGTCAGAACTCGACAAGGGGAATGACAAAGGGAAGCAGATTATTGATTCGGAGCCGAATGCCACCGTTGCAACCACAAATATCCATAAGGAGGAACCCAAAGATACAGGGGAGGATGAGCGCCTCTTCCACTTCAAGATGTGGTAAAGGGTTCCCCGCTACAATTCATTGTCGACAACAGGAGCCAAAAGAACCTCATTCCAACAGAGGTTGTGAAGTGGCTGGGCTTACCGACCACAGCACATCCACAACCGTAGACCATCAGGTGGCTTCACCAAGGACGGTATCTTCACGTGAGCTAGCAGTGTCGCCTCCCATAAAACATCAAGCCCTTCACGGATGAGGTATTATGTGACATTGCTCCCCTTGATGTTTGTGCTGTATTATTAGGCCAGCAATACTTGTGGAAGCGAAATGTTGTGTATGATTCAAGGCCTTGTTTTGTTATTGTTACTTTGGAAAATAATTTGTACAGGATACCAGAGGTAGCACCACCTACTTCCATCTCTTTGGTTACTGTAAAACAATATAGTAAGCTCATTTTCAAAACCAGGAAATTTGTCTTCCTGATGATACTCCCTGAGGGAAAGAACAAGACGATGGCCATGACCTCCAGACAAGGCCCCTCCACACGAAAAAAACATATAGACAAGGTCATGGAGGGGTACGAGGACATGTTCACATCCCTCACAAGGGTGCCTCTGCACTATCAGGTCAAGCACTCCATCAATCTAACCCCAGGTGTGCCACCGCCTAATGGACCAATCTATCGCACTCTGTTATGGAGAACGACTAAATCAAGAGGCAAATTCAGGACCTTCTGCAAAAAGGTCACATCTGGCCAAGTTCATCACCCTGTGGGAGCCTGATCGTGTTGGTACAGAAGAAGGATGGGACTTGGAGACTTTGTATTGACTATCGAGCATTGAACAAGATCACTGTCTGGAATAGGTACCCGATCCCACGGATTGATGACCTTCTAGACCAACTGAAGGGGGGGAATATTTTGGGAAGATCAACTTGAAGTCGGGATATCAATAGGTACCAATCGAACCCTCTGATGTGTGGAAGACTGCCTTCAAAGCCAAAGAGGGCCTTTTCGAATGGTTGCTTATACCTTTTAGGTTGACGAATGCTCCTGCAACCTTCATGAGGTTGATGGATGACATCTTGCAACCATTCACCAACTCATTTGTAGTGGTATACTTGGATGACAACTTGATCTTTAGCCAGAGTTGGGAAGAGCACCTCCACCACATCCAACAAGTTCTCCAAACACTGCGGCAACAAAAGCTATTTGCCAATTTGGAGAAATGAACTTTTGGTATGACCCAGGTTCAGTATCTGGGATACATTATTGATGAACGAGGGGTGCATGTGGATCCAACCAAGATCCAAGTCATTTGGGATTAGCCAGCTCCAACCATTTTGACAGAGCTCCGCAGCTTTTTGGGCCTTGCCAATTTTTACCGTAGGTTCATGTTGGGATTCTCTCATATCACTTGGCCCTTGAGTCAAGTCACCAAGGGAGGAGCGAAAGCAAAATTATTTTGGTCTGAGTCTCAATAGAAGGCGTTCACAGAGTTGAAACATCACCTCTACTTTACACTAATGATCACATTACCAGACTTGCAACATCCATTTAAGATTGAGACAGATGCCTCTGACTATGATATTGGGGCAGTCCTTACTCAATAGGGGCATCCAGTGGCATATCATAGTGAGACACTTTTAGACATAGTCCAGAAGTATCCCACTTATGACTAAGAGATGTATTCCATTGTGCAGGCTTGTCGAAAACAGAAGCATTAAATTTTGGGGAAGGAAATGGTCATCCACACAGACCATCGGCCCCTCCAGTTCATACAGATGCATGGGAAGTTGCAAAATGATCACCATTATAAGTGGTCCACATACCTGCAACAATTCCATTTTAATATCAAGGATAAGAAGGGCAACACCAATAATGTTGCAAATTACCTCAACTGACCACTGATCATGGTGTCAACCACCGTGCTTAACTCTTGTGGGCATGAGACTTCTGATTGGCCACTTCTTTACAAAAGTGACCAAAATTTGGCCACACATACCATACGCTCTTGGAGGGTTAGAAAATTCTATATTTTCACCTCGAGGATGCGTCGTTATGCCACTCATGATACCTTTGTGTTCCTTCAAGCGAGTGTGCCAAGATGATTTGGGAAGCGCACAACAGTCAGGTTGTCAAGCATTTCGGGGTCGAGAAAATGGTGGCAGTACTGCAGAAGTATTTCTATTGGCTGAATCTTCAACGTGATGTCAAGAAGTAAATCAGATCCTACATTGCCTGTGCCATTGCCAAACTGACCATCAAGAAGCAAGGCCTAAATAATCCATTGCCTACCTCTAGTTGACCTTGGGAATCCATTTCCATGGATTAGATGTCGGGCCTTCCTTCTACCGAGCATGGCAACGACTGTGTTTTTTTGGTCGTCGACAGATTCTCGAAGATGGCCATTATGGCAACTTGCAAGAAGAACATCACAGCAGAAGCTACTGCTAAACTCTTCTTTGAACGAGTGTGGGTACACTTTAGGATCCCACAGTCTATCATCTCATATCGCGACAACAAGTTCCTTAGTACATTTTATTCTAGTCTCTGTTCGACACTCGACAACAAGCTCACTAAGTCCACATGTTTCCATCCCCAAACTGATGGACAGCCAGAGGTCGACAACATGATGATTGTACACATTCTGCGCATGTACAACTCAAAGCATCCATGCACATGAGATGAGAGCCTCCACTATGTCCAGCATAGCTATAACTGAGCTCTCCACAGCTCGACTGGCCACAACCCTTTTCAGGTGGGCTTGGGATTCTAGCCATTATGTCCCATTGATGTGGGCATGCCATTTGTAGCTACTCAGGTAGATTCGGCTCATGTCTAGTCTGAAACCAATAAGGCCAACAACTTCATTAATCACATCCAACATATCCGCCAGCAGGTCCATGACATTCTAGAGAAATCAAATGCCAAGTACAAGCAATGACATGATCAACATTGGGTGCCACACAAGTTTCAGGTAGGTGACAAAGTTTGGTTGCATTTGTAAAAGGAACGCCCTACCAAAGCCTGTCGAAAACTTAGACCACTCTGATATGGTACTTACATCATTACGAAGGCTATGGGAGACAATGCATTTTAGCTCAACATTCCCCCATTCCTTGGCTTGCACCCAGTGTTCAATGTGGACTACCTTCGACCATACTTCCCACCATTGCTAGACAAATCAGACATTGCAAAACAACTCACACCTACAGAGCTAAATCCATATTGCATGGAACAAGCCAAAACATATCAGATCATGGACATGTAGATCAAGAACACTCGAAAAAAAAGGATCCAACTATATCAAGTTGTCAAAGTAGGCCAACTCCTTCACCACGGCATGTGGGTCACCAAGCACTAAGTTCAGCAGAAGTTTTGTCATCTCATGGAGGAAATCAACACAATGGGGACCATTGCTTCCTAAGGGGGGAGGAATGATCCAGGTGGATATTGGTGACCACTCGCCTATTCCACTTGGACCCTCACTATTGTTTATTTTAGTTTTTCATTTTCCTTATTTGTAGCACAATTTTTTATTTTTGGCAGCTTTTTGGGTCCTAAACTTCTGGAGCCGTTTTGAGACCCTAAACGAAATTTTTTGAGAAAACTAGGAACAACATAGGTCATTGACCATGTTCCTCACTTAAAAGTTGTAGTCCTTGAATATATCTTTCTAACAAGGTATTGTGTGTGCAAATAGAGATCGTATGCCAAAGTTATAACCCCGGGAAGTTGATGTACCAATTTAGCCAAACGGGGCCCATAGTTTGGCGCTTCACCTCCTAGGGCTAGGTTTTTGGATGTTTGCATTTTTCCATTGTTTCTCAACAATTAATAGGCATTTGAACCTCATTGTAGCAGAGTTTAGAGGCATGTATCTACCACATCTCTTCTCAAAGATAATCTACCATCACCCAAGCTAGTCTTATTTATGTTCTATTTATAAGCATATTTCAATATTTGATATTAATGAAGTGAAGTGTTATTTCTACTGCATATTTGTATGCATGGTTATATTTGTAATTTGTTTCGTTCCTATTTAAATCTAGATCAACATATCTCCATCTTTGTTTCTGCATCTTCCTCCCTTCAAATCTAATTCCCCTCAACTTCATATGTGCCAAGTAACTAATGCATAATAGTTCAATCAATTCTCTCACATTCTCCCATACTCTAACCTCTTCAATGCCTTCCAAAATCATATGTTTTATAAATATCGTTCTATGTATGTTTGTATCCCACATATGAATATGAAGTGAATAGGCTTGACTCTTTGCCTTCCACTCATTTGTTTCCAAACTATTCATATATTGAATATTAAGACACATAAATAAATAATACATCCAATATTAATTTCGGCCACATGTAATCATTAAACACATCAACCTAATGCCAACAACAAATATGAATATTTATCATTATTACATCACAACAATTTTTTCAACATCTTTGCCTTTGCCTTGGAGTCTTGCCTTTGTGTCCCAACAATTAAGCGTAATCAACAATTTCACATCACAAATTCTTCATTAGACAATCCCTGCAACATTATCCAAGCATCAAGCCATCAACATGCCATCAAGGTACTTGTTGCTCCTTTGTCCCTTGCTTTGCTTCTCCTTTGCTTGTTGCTCCTTTTCCATCAATGACAATATTGTCAACAATCTCCCCCTTTAGCATTGATGGCAACACATTAGTCCTCCCCCTTTTACCTCAAATAGGTTTCTCATTACTCCCCATAACCTCTACTTACCTACCCCTTTTACGTAAATGGAAAGGGGTTATAGATGTCTTGTAGCTTGTAAAAGAGTCCTCAATGTAGCTATCACCATTGCTTTAATGATTTAAAACATGTAATGTATTGTTCTGCATTATTGACTGAATGCTACTCCATATGACTTATTGGAGCTCCTCCATATTGAATGAATGCTGCTCCAAAGTGAACATTGCTCTATATGACATATAAAAAGAGTGATGCAAAATATTTTTGTGAGAAAACTCTGAAAGAAAAAATACTGTTGAGAGAACACTTTGTAAGGAAAACATGGTATGAATGAGAATTGTATGATGATTTAAACCAATAATTCATATTTTCTTCCAGTCTTGAGTACCAACAGTATGGCATCAGCAAAGACTTTATCCCCATTGAAGATTCTTCTTGAATGTGTGTTTGAGATGCTGACTTGTAGAAACTTCAACAATATATCTATTTTCAATTGTGTTTTTAACAACATCCTTAACTTAAGCTATGGTATACTCATTAGGTCCTTTTATTTTAAATTGTACATGAGTGGGGATTCCAATGCTCTCTTAGGTTGCTTGTAAGAGTATATTATTCATAACAATATCCAAACAATAGAGTTGTTGAAGTAAATCCCTTCCTTTATTTCACAAAAATAATTAAAAAATCATTCCCTACATAAGATATATAAGCGTTGAACATGCAGTCCTTGTTCCTCAACATGGACAAGTTGATAATCAACAAGTATCTTAAAGACACTCTATGCATTGGGGGTCAAAATTTGTAAAACAATTGTTGCAATCCGCGCATTTTCCACAGCTCTTGTGTTTGCAAGGATCACAAGAAAGAAAGTCCCTTCGATAGTATATGGTGCATATGTTGTGGTGCAATACCACCACCACTTGAATTGTGCTCTGGTCATTTTCTTATCCCATAAGAGTGGTGCATTCTCATGATCAACAGAAGCCACAAATAAAACTCGTGATTAGGCTGCAACAGTAGCAAGGCATTGTGGTGCTTCACTTTCTCTAAGTCTCGGTCCATCAAAGTTATGTACAATAAAACATACAACAAAATCAGACTCACTACCACCAGCTCCATCAAGAAATTTGGATTGAAAGGTAGGGTAATTTATTTATTTTTTGACTTGTTTCTTGCAGATATATTATCCACTTGATCCCATAAGACTTCAATAATAGTAGATATAACACTTCTCATAATGAGAGATGGAAGGTATCCATTTATCACAACTACTCCACCATCAGTCAAAGTTGAGGAAGCAAAGTCTTCAAGAAATTTATTTTTCGATCCAAACCCATACATGAGAAGTCCAAATCCACACCTCAAATGGAAAATGCCACTTAAAATAAAAAGATTTATAACTCTCCATCAGAGCTTCTTATTCATTCACATGTTTTGGAACTAGTGCGAGAAGTGCATCCCTCAATTCTTGCTCATCAACCCAACCAATATTTGTTATTTTCTTCCTAGACTTATTTCAAAGTCCACCAACATCTTTGGATAGGAATTAGTTCCGAGAGAATTTGAATTCTTCACTTCCTGTGATGCCTTCAATAGTATCAAGAAACAAAACCACTTCATCTTGTTATTGTTTCATAATAGTTACAATACTACACACTAACTATATAACCTTGTAGATTGGACAATATTATCCTATTCAATATTTCACCAAGTTGAAGCTTTTCCAAGTCTTGCCTAAATTAATCATAAATATCCATGCTTTAGTCCAACCAAGCCTCAACATATATTTATTAGCCACAAAAACCTGAAGATCATTTGTGGCAGCATTAAGAAATGGGATAGTGAACTTTGTTAACCCTTGTGGTGTCATTTCTAAATAGATAATTTCTTGAGGTAGCAGAAGTTGAAGTAGATATGATGGTGGCAGATGAGCCTGTGATGTTGATACAATTTTGACATTGACTGTGTTGTTCCTACTTGAATGGTATGAAAACCTGAATGAAGATATAATAAACCTCAACAATGCTTGAGATGCCATCTTGGGAGAGTCATAGGAATCGACTCTTTATAAACACTGTCTGCATTAGAGATCCATACAAAACACTTACATCACCATATTTCTTGATACAGTGACATAAAATGACACACAATCTTGTGCTGATGCTTTCTACAATGAGCCATTATATGACATGAAGTGGACAGAGAATAAGAACCATAATATTTCTGGATTTCCATCATACGTACTGTAATATTCACTATAATATGAATATTTCTAGAATACATGGTAGGCCAATCAATAAGGTATACAGGTCGTTGAGACTCAATTTAATGCTTGTATCCAGCGAGCTATTCACAACCACCATTATATGTCGATATATATATTATAACACTAATTTCATATCTCCAATTTCCATGTTTGGAAATATGAAGACAATTTGCAATATGGGTGCACTAAACATCTAAATGCGATAAGAACGTACTATTAAAAAATAATATCAACCATGATGACATATTAATTTTTGCACACCCAATGTGGGCACATCAGATTGCAACAAACAAAACTAGTGGGTAGAGGGGCATCAATGGAAGATGTGTGCCGCCGAGATCCAATAGTGGAGACATCCATACATTCGACAATGCAAGAGATCTCACAAGACTAAGTTGCATGCACGCAAACAGGTGGAGTTCATGTGGATGAGTCCACGTGTTGGAAACATAGGCTTCTCACTTGCCTCCCAAACCTTGAAATTTTGTCATCTACCCACTAGAAACCTTGAAATTTTGTCATCTACCCACTGGAAAATGAAACTACGTTTCCAACTCACATCATCTTTGGTGCATTTCTATGTCACGTTGCCTTGTCATTAATGCTTCTCCATCATGCCAGCCTCCGTGTGGGCCTTTGCTATACCTCACCTCTACATTCACATCATTTTCCATGCCTCCCATATCAACAACCACGTCATCACTTTTCTTTCCTGTCACCTCCCATGTGTCTTGTTTGTGCCATGAAAATGTGCCACCTTGATGTCAAGAAGGCCTCAATCAAATGACCAAACTTCTCATAGAGTTTCTCCACGTTAAATTTTCTACTATCAAACACAGTATCAAGGATTCGAAAAGAGAGTTTCTTATTTGGAAAGATCACCTTAAGATCTGGTATTGGAATCATCGTATATATTTTCAATTGTAGGGTGGGAAGACTATAACTCTTTTCATTTCCTGTCTAGTCCACAAGTGCAGTATATAATAAAACTAACTCTTTGAATGTTGGTTCCTACAAAGTTGACCGTGAAAAAAGAACTGAGAATGCGGCTCGGAGTTGTCTCCAAACATCATTTTCAAAAATTTCCTTTGTTGCAGGTTTCCAAATATCCTTCGGTGAGACTCTCGACAAGAAATTTGTCCTCGAATATGGATCTAAATATGAACCATTGTTGTCAATAATTATAGATGTTGATGGTTCTGATTGGAGAAGACCCATCCAAGCAAGTAATTTTATTGATGATGATGATGATGATGATGGTTAACGTCCACTGAGACCAAATTGGTCTATCGGACCTACAATTTTCTTAATTTTTACTTGTTTGGCTCCTCGTCTTTCTTGGCGAGATTGGTGTTGTAGCTTTCTTTCTTTTCTCTACAGTCTTCCAACTTCCTTTGTCTTGCATCTCCTTCATCTCTTCTGGTTCTTGGGACATTGGTGTCTTAGCTTCGGGATCTATAGTCGGAGAAGTTTGGTTTAGGAGATCTGATTTGCTGTTAAATGAAGATTTATTTTCTGCGGTATTCAAATCCTCATAACTGTTGATTTGTTGGGGCGGGCTTTCTCCTTGCTTGCTTTGAGAGTTGTTTCCTTCTTCCTTGATTTCTTGTGACTCAGAGTTTTCTCCAGAATATTCTTCTTTGATGACAGTGTAGTGTTCTTTTTGTGCTCCTTCCCACCATGTAGATCTGTGGTGGTTTTTTCTAGCAAAATTTTTCTCAGAGGCTTTTGGGCAATTTTTGGCTAGATGCCCCGTCTCAAAGCACGATCGACATCTGAAGAGGACACTTTCATAATCAAGCTTCTGGTTCCACACATAGTCTTTACTTGTTAGGTTTATTTCAGCTGGGAATCCGGCACTGAAATCCATTTCCACACAGATGCGTGCATAGGTGGTTCTGGCATATTCCTCTGTTTCTGGGCACCTGCAGTAAA
Organism: Pinus tabuliformis; assembly: GCA_031772625.1. NCBI lineage: Eukaryota > Viridiplantae > Streptophyta > Pinopsida > Pinales > Pinaceae > Pinus > Pinus tabuliformis. The sequence goes on along the minus strand of CM062805.1, from coordinate 61,339,825 downwards.
ATTTCCCAATTGCATTTCCGATGGCTTTTAGCGAGGATAGATTCCAGAGATGCAAGGGTAGGCTTGGCAATCTCACCCAAACTGGTGCTGAGGTTATCACTGCTGTAGAGGGATCGAATGATGGGTTCCATGGCTTCATGAATAGGCCTGATTTTTCCCAAAACCAAGGGCTGGAATCTAGAATACATTGTCTGCTTTCAGGATTTTCAAAATCTACTATAAAGAAACCTCTAGCACAGGGGTAGATATTAATTTCATCAGAAATGATAGGCTTCCATACCTCCGAGATCCAATTGTGGAGTGCTATCAGCCGCGGCCAAAAACCATTGAACCGGCAAATTAGAGCACTTTCGGAGAACTTCAAAGCTTCATCGAGTGAGTCCTGGACCACTTGGATAGTGGGAGCTGGGGCTTCACTCACAATATGGGCAGGAGATTGCCCTCCAGAGGCGGATGAGCCACCAGTTATTTTTGCGAAGCTCGGAGCCATATTTTACGCAGATCTGCACCAGATCTATACCGCAGATTCAATTCAATACCGCAGATCTATACCGAAGGCTAAGATCTCTTCCCAATCTTGGGAGAAGGTATTATAACTATACCGAAAGCCGAGAAAACTGTGGAAGAGATCTGCGGAGAAAACTGCGAGATATGCTACGCCCTTCACCGAATGCAATAGTTTATATATATATACGCCCTTCACCGAAACCGCAGATCTGCCTCAGAAAAATGCGAGATATGCTACGCCCTTCACCGGAACCGCAGATCTGAAGAACCGCAGACAATTCACCGAATTCACCGAATGAGATCTGAAGAGAAAACTGCGAGAAAACTGTGGAAGAGATCTGCGGATAAGAACCGCAGATCTGAAGAGATGCCACGCCCTTCTGCGGAGAAAACTGCGAGATATGCTACGCCCTTCACCGAATGCAATAGTTTATATATATATACGCCCTTCACCGAAACCGCAGATCTGCCAGATAAAAATGCGAGATATGCTACGCCCTTCACCGGAACCGCAGATCTTAACAAGCCGAGAAACTGTGGAAGAGATCTGCGGAGAAAACTAAACCCTTGTAAACCTTGGATGTCATATTTCAAATGAAACCAATGACGTACATGTCAAAGTTACTGCAACCAATAAAACTGTGGAAGAGATCTGCGGAGAAAACTGCGAGATATGCACAAACTGCCGAGAAAACTGCGAGTATGCACAAATGGTGTAAGCAGCCTCCCACAAGAGCTACTAGAAGATAAAGTTTTTCATACAGAGGGATTGCTTGCTGTGCAGCCAACCAAATGGGTGAATCATTTTCTACTTCCAAATTTGTCAAAGAATGTTCGTGGAGCTCATTTGTATCTTTTGGAAGACTTATTGATTATTGTTTTATGTTTGTACACAGGGGCTCCTTAAGCCAATGCTAATTCCTTCGGTCCAGTTCTTTGCTTGTTCGTTTTCTCTTAGGCTTTTCCATTTCTTATTTATCCACATGCCAGTCTTTAAAAGAGGTTGTGACAAGCTACTAAATGTTTTCTACAATAGTCTAGACTTCAAATAATCAAAATTCTCTCCAATAAGTAACCCCTCTTCTCTTTCAATAGTTTATTCACATTTGAAGACTATTGCATTTGACGAAGATGCACGTTCACAATCTAACAATAGAATTTAAGGAGCTATGAGCACTATTCCACAGTCATAGGTGGTTGGGATTGCACTTCTTTAATTCCTCTTTTATGAGATATTGCAGTGCAATATTTATTGCTCGACCCCTATGGTGAGATGTTATCAAAACACAGATCTTTTGACTCAACAAAATAAATATGAAAAAATCTATCGCCAAATGTTGAAGAAGTCGAACTCTGCAGGCAAGAGATTTTGATGTTCTCAGGTGTACTCAATGTGTTATTTTTTGGCATTCTCAATTATTTTCAGTCCTATAGAATCCTCATTCCTGACCTTTATCAAAATCGTTATCATTCTTCTCTACTGCATTCTCATCATATCACTGAGCGTTTCTTTGTTGACTTGGTCACATGGGCGTTACACAACTAAATATCCTTTGAATCATAGACCTCCACATTATGTGTAATTGTCTTATGATTTGTTGGGAGCAGAAAAAAAATAAAAATAAATAAATAAATAAAAATAAAAATAAAAATAAATAAATAAAAATAAAAATCACATCATCGTATGTTGGCATACAAATCTCTAACATTTCATGTCCATAACCTATGTTCTGAACTTGCATTAATTAATATGTAACATCCCATGTCAACAACTTTTCCTGCAAATTAATGTCGAGTTTGTCTCTTGGAGGAATTTCCACTATATTGGCCAGCCATGTAGGATTGGGTGATGTTGTCGTAATTAGTACACTACATATAATATACCAATATATGCCAATAACTAGTGTAATACTCAAATATGCACATTGACAAAAGTATTAAGACTCACACAATATGAATGCATGCAAAAATGAATTTTCCTGTTCACCGCCATGTATCTTACATGCTCATCCATTGGATACATTTTAATGCATTCTTCAAATAATACATGATATGTAACGCTAGTTTCTACAATCTTTGTGTGGTCTCTATGCATTAAACGCAGTCATAGATCCTAGTTTTTCAAGTCTCTTGAGATCGTGGGTTCCTTTGCTCAGCTATCAGACTTGGAGACTTGGATCTATCTATCCCCGTAGTCAATCAAAATCATTTGCTTCTTGATAAATACCAACACCATCTTCTTCCTTCTCTCTCTGAATCGTAACAACAATACTTTTATGTTCTTGTTGCAGGCTTCATGCTATTTCCGTATAAAAAAGAGAGCCTCATTCGACCTACTGTTCTTCACCAAAATATTGATAATGGTGGTATAAGAGATCACAGTGAGAAAACACTCATTACGCTTCATTATCTCCCAGTTCGCACTTCAATAGAAGAAACACCATCAATTGGCTCCCTAGAATCAATGTCTAAAAAGAACACTTTCTTTGTATACAATACCCAAACTATTTGTGTCTATTTTGCAGGATTTTTTGTTGGCTTGAGTGCACCACCAGTTTCAAAACAAATTACACAACAAATATGTTCATTCACTTTACCAAAAGCCTCACATTTTCTACAAATCCAACTAGAGATCTGCAAACGATCTGATTGACCAACTTTCAACCATTCATCAATCGCATAGCAGGTCTGATGCACATAAATTTCACAACCCTTCTTGTCATTACTTGACATATAGAATCCTTTTTTGTTGCATCGCTTCCCTTAGATTTTATTTTTTTATGCGATTTGGACCCTACGCCCTTTATGGAGAACCATTGGTAGCAAGATTACAACCCTCAAATATTTTTATTTTTATTTTTGTTGATTTGTTTAATTCTTCTACATAGTCTTACGGTAAAATCATAATCTTTGTTTCCATTGTATTCTTTTTCTTTGTATAGTTTGTCTATACACAATTTTTTGTATTATTTCTCTATAAAAAATAACTTGTCTTTCATGGGTGCTCTAAATGCATTTCCTGCTCTAAATGGAGCATTGTTTGGGCTTCCTTTAATCATTCATTTTTTTAGAAAAATTAATAAGCACTTTTTCGTTGCTGATATATGGAGTGAGAATTGACACCTCCAAATGTCCATCTTAGGTCTTCAAGATATTTAACTGCATACTTCAAGCATTATCAAGATATTTAACTGCATACTTCAAGCATTATCTGATATCTTATCAAAAACATTTATATAGCAAATTGCTTTGTCATAATTCATAGGTTTAGTCTCCTCATATTTTTTTATTTCTCCAATGCATTTTTGAAAGTGCTCTCCCCCTGAAATAGTGTTTCTCTAAGTTAGAACAAGTTTTTCATTTCTTCCATAAGCAACTCCCCCTTAGACCAAGCTAGGTCACTAGTTGTTCTTTATTCTTCCTCTTCCATACTTTATTGGACTCCTTCCTACTGTGTGTATATGCATTTCCTCTTGGCTCATTGTTTGGTTTTTTCTGAATGACTTCTTCCTTTTGATTTGAGTTCTTTAAGGAATAATGCAACTTGCAATCCTTGGCTATGTGGCCAATATTGCTACATAAATAACACCTTGTTTGGCTATGAAATGGAGGAGATGGTTTTTTCGTTCTTGATTTCATATTCTTCTTTGTATACATTTTTCATTCAATATATTTATGTCCAAATCCATTCCATCAATAATAGTAACCATAGAAATTATTTTTGTACTTGGTGAATGAATGCATTCTCCATTTTCTTGCTTGAGGGAGCCTTCTTATTTGTTGCATCTTCTGCTGATTAGATTTTATTTGTTTTCTCTTACATTCTATTGTTACATGTCCAGGTCCATGGAAGGAAAAACATTTAATATCTTTTGCACAAGCATAGATTCTCCTTTGGGATATTTTAGATTCATTCAACTCATATCAAGGAGGAAATGACCTTTTTGCTACAAACCCCTTCTTAGCCTCATCCTTTGGCTCTTGATGTTTCTTCTTATTTTTGTCTGCTTCTTTACAGCTCACAGCTCACATTGTTGTTGTATTTTTCTTCTGTATATCCTTTTAATGCTTCTTCTAATCTAATGTACTTTTCAGAGTTTTTCATAGAGACCATCAAACTCCCTTTTTGTTGAATTAGTCTCAACCTCTAACCTTTCACACTATACCTCTTTCTCCTTTACCTAACTATCATCATCTCTTATATTCTCCTTACCTCTCTAATTTGTGTCTTTAGATTAACAAGCACTTCCTTGTATTGATTCTCTCCCTCATCACATATCTGTACAAGTTTCTTTAGGTCTCTGTTTTCAATGTTCAATCTATTTATTTTTGCCAATTCTAAGTCAAGCTTGGCTTGATGTTCAATTAACTTTTCATTTTTATTTTCCCCATGAAGGCTAGGTACACTCACACATGCAGAGATTTCATTTAATTGAACACTTTCCATTTGACATGGCTTTTTCTTCTTCCTCTTCCTCTTTTCCTTTTCTGCAATGCTACTACTAGTATCTCCTCCATGCATGAGCTACAATCTATCCCAAATTTATTTTGCAGAATTTAATCCTATTACTGTATCAAGATCCTTATTATGAATATTTTTTATACATGGTACATTTTGCCTTGGAATTCCATTATTTTTCTTGGAAAAAGGGAGAGTCTTTACAGTAACCTTCACATACAAGCTTCCATACATTGGGTTTTTGTCACTCACCACCAAATGTGTTTTCAATTGTGCAAAGCGAAAATGAGCAGTGTTGTTTGAAGACATCTCCCAAGCCACAAAAGCTCTCAAAGCTAAATCGTTCCCTCTCCATTGGATAGTTCTCCGAATAATCTTTCCAATGATATGTGGAAGTCAAAAAATGGACTTTTGGATCAGAGGTTAGAGCAGATTAAAGCTGACCTTTGAAAGCCAAAAGAAAAAGAGAAAACAACCAAGGGTAAGGTACCGGCTCATTGCAACTTAGAGGTTCCAATGAAAAGGCCTATCGACGATCGCACATCAAGGTCACATCGCATATCGGAGATCACACTTAATAACAGCAGGGCATTCAACGCTTCATGTAGCAGAGCTCTAATATGGGCTATCACACATTGGCGATTTCTCATCGGTGGCACTAAGCGCATATCAACAAGGTCAGAGCAAACTTGAGATCAGTTATTACCGATATCAGCGATCAAATATCAGAGGTCCAAGGTATAGTGTATATCAGTGATTGGAGGTCCTGTATGGCGCATTGGCGAGCTCACATATGGGCAATCACAATCGCCCAAACATATCACAAATCGGCAATCGACGATTTCAACTTGACTACTCTGAACAAAATGCGGGATGAATATGCCGATAAGCGTAAATCACGTGGAAGGGCCAAAAATGATTTACAAAGGAAATTAGTGAAAAACCAGGGGCATGCGAGCCTTTTCTCTCTCCTCCATGGGGCCACATGGTAGAGTATTATTGGATCTGGTAAAGACATGGTGGCACTGACGTTAACATGACATGGCAGTACGACGGACACGTGGCATGTAGATTCAACAATTTGAGGGGCCATAAGGGGCCAAAACAAGGTGACATGTGGCAGTGGATGACATCACATCGAAGATTGCAAATCGATGTTTACAGGGTGAGGCATGTTATTACACAAAGAAAAACATCTGATTGTGATCCGCCGATAAAGGGGCTGGCCCACAGTCACATAAAGAGTCAAAGAAACAAAGGGCTAAGCACGAAGGTGGTCAGCGACAAACAATCGACAAAATTGGATATTGTGTCATTCCAAGTTAAGTCCTTGATTGCAAGATGTCGATAAGAAGCCTGTGATATAAAGGCTGAGCCCCAGGTCCTAACCCTCGGTCCTATGATGCAAAAATATTAAAAGGGGCTAAACCATAGGGGGGCAAAGGAGATCGAAGTTTGCAATTTTGCAGAGCCTCTTCAATTTGAAGACCATATATTTTAGCTCTCATACACTTGTATGATCATTTCACTGGGCAAACTGATTTCCATTGGCTTGAGAAAGATTGTAAGAAGGGACGGATGAGTTGGCAGCTGTTTTCAAAATCTATTATGACCATCATGGGTGATTTCTCCCGCTTCCTATAAAAGAAGTGAAATTGTTAAGACCAAAAGCGACAAGGAACTGACCGAGAGAGCATGAGGCATAATGTAGTAGAAACGCGGTTGGACGAGAGGCCAGCAAAGAGAGTGGCATGGATATATTTTTACAGGCCATCATTTTAGTTTCGCTTGTTAATTCTGTTTTGTTGTTTTTTATTGTTATTGTCATTCTTATTTGTTTTCAAGAAAAGGATCTTTATGTTATAATAATTGGAGGCGTGCTGGCTCGTAGGGGCCTGACCCAAGTTAGGAGTTAATTAGCCAAAAAAATCCCTATACTACTGGCCCTTTCGGTAAGACTCCTGGAGCGCGGATTGAGGTCTCAACCGAAGTAGTATGGGAGGGTGCTGGAACCCAGTTTTTGCACCCTTGAGATGTCTAAGAGGTTGAACTAGTCCAACTATTAGTCCCTTCACGCAAGTTACTTCGCGCACTTCCCAGGCCTTTGCGCCCTGATATACTTGACTTCGCGGAGCCTTAACTAGGGGCTGTGGAGCTTCCACACTGTTGGAGCAGCACTTTGTGCTATTCCCCTAAGTCGCACATAGATCTTACTTATCTTCCTATGCTTAGGAAATTATCTTCTTGTAAGTAGGTGCCTTACGTTACATTTATTTATACAACACATTCATATGAGTTCGCGCAACAAATAAACAATACACTTGCAATTTAAATCCAATCATATATTAAAACAGGAAAAGATACACAGAAGTATGGTAAACTTCTCTTTATTAATTCTTCCAACGGTTATAGACTTGACCTTCCCTGCGCACTCAGTTGCAGGGGTCTGCGCACTCAACTGCAGACTACTAGGCCTCTGCGCACTTAGCTGGAGAGCCTTCTCCTACTCTATGACCCAAAGACACACTTTATGCTTCAACTCAATCTCTTAGACTCATCATGCTTCTTCTATTATCTCTTAGCTATCTCTACACTTAGAGCCTTGCTCTATTTATACAATCCCATGGTCCGTGGACCGTGGGTAGGTCTATCAAGTCTACATTATATTACAAAAACAAGGGTGGACAACCCTATGACTTTATTATGACTTCACGCTCTGTGCCCATAATTCGCAAAGCTTTACAAAATATTTGGTCAAAACTTGGGCCTTAAGCCCCAAAACATGACTCGAGGGGATTCCATGCCCAACAGGCCCCCAACACAGACATCGTGACTTGCCCTTGAGTCAGTCTATTGGTCCAAAAATATTCGCGTGGAGTCCCTCCAACTATGTCCGAAATGCTGCAAAGTTGGCAGCGCACTAAGCAGTTGCTTGTTGGATCTCCTGGACGAATTGTTATGAGACCGCAGTGTCAGAACTGTTATCCTGCATCTGTTTATAGTCCTGTGCCTTCATCTGGATTCTTGGAGCAAAAATACTATGCTTCTGTCAGCTAGTCAAGTAGTCGAGCCACCCGTGTATGGATTCAATCGACTGCCATTCAATTTGTCAGGGAAAGGCTCTCCATTTAGCTTGACTAGCTGTACTATGCTTCTGTTTGTAACCTCCTTAACAATGTCTGGTCCCAACCAATGCATTCTGAACTTTCCCAGGAATATATCAAACTTACTATCATACAACAACACTAAATCATTTACCTTGGGGGTGCGCAACTTAATATGGCGATCGTGCTAGGCCTTCTTGCACTACTTTTGTACCTTCTCATGAAAGCCATCTAGGAACCGTTCCTCCTAAAGTTCTTCCAACTACGCGAGCCTCTCTTCCAATGATTTATGATTCGTCATACCTGTGAGTGCTACTATGCACAAACTAGGTACAATATACTCCATTGGCATGACAACTTCCACGCCGTAAATGAACCGAAAAGGTGTCTGTCCCATCAGTTTCTTGCATGTTGTCATATAAGCCCATGTTACTGTAGGTATGCACAAGTCCCAATCACTCCGCTACATGTTGCATACTTTATTTAGTGCAGTATCTAGTATTTTGTTGAATTCTTCCATTGTCCAATTGGCTTGTGGGTGATATGGTGTGCTTTTCTAATGATACACCTGAAACTCTTCTGTTAGCGCACTGATGGTTTAATTCAGGAAATGTGTACCACAATCACTCATCAAGATTTTCAAACATCCAAATCGAGTCAACACGTGTTCAAACAAAAACTTTGCATCCATGGTGGCCGTGTAGTCTTTGACCAGCCACGCTTCTGCCCAACAAGTTAGGTGCTCTGTCACAGTCATAATGTATCTCGCGCCCATCTTTCCCTGAGGTTTGATAGGTCCTACAAAGTCAATTGCCCACTTTTCGAAGGCCTGTAGTGTCATTTTTGGATTCAACATAATCTCGTTCGTGCGCGATGGTTATCTATCCTTTGACATATATCACAGGCCTTACAGTGTGCTTTTGAATCCTGATGAAGGGTTGGCCACCACAACCCTGCGTGGAGAATCTTCTATGTGGTCGCTCGTCCTACATAGTGTCCCCCTACAGTGCCCCCATGCGCTTCCACGAGGATCTAACTTCATTCAAATTCAGCTGCATATCTGTACAGTATCTCATCATTACCCATCTTGTATAGGTGTCCCCTGATGACAGAAAAATCAGCCATGCACACCACCAGTTCCTTCTTCTGCTGGATGGAGTATTCCATCGGTGCAATTCCTGTTGTGAGAAAGTGGATTATATCTTCAAAGTGTCTATCTGCGATGCACGCAGAAAAGAGCTATGCATCAGGTAATCCTTCCTCCAAATTAGTAGGTTCTTCGCCCATCTCAATTCGCGACAAATGATTCGGTCTTGTGTTCAGGTGTTTAGGCTTCACAATGACCACAAAATCATATTCTTGGAACAATAAGAGCCACCTTCATATGCGCCCCGCCAACACAGGCCTATTGACGAAGTATTTTAGTGTGGAATGGTCTATGTACATATTGAAATGTCCCCCTAGCAAATAGTGCTGGTATTTTGGAGCACATACACCATAGCCAACTCCTCGTGTTCAGTTGCAGAATAGTTCTTTTACACTTTAGATAACCAGTGACTTGCGAATGTGATAAGGTGATCCAAGCCCTCTCCACCCTCCTATGTGAGTACTGCTCCCAACGCTATACATGACACGTCAACATGGACATGAAACTCCACATCCCATTTTAGGAAGGCTAGGATTGGTGCAGAGGCCAATTTCTCTTTTAGTACATCTAGGCTCTTCATGCAATCATCATTCCAACAGAATATGACATCCTTTTTCAATAGTTTCTCCATTGGCATGGTGATTTGAGCATAGCTTTTGATGAACTTCCTGTAGTATCGCATATGTCCCAAGGTAGCGTGCAACTATTTAACGCTTCCCAGTGCTTCCAAATTAAGAATTATTGTAATCTTCACGAGGGCTACAATTAGTCCCTGTTTATAGACCACATGTCCTAACAGGTTCCCGAAGGGAACAAAGAACGTACACTTTTTGAGGTTCAATGCAATTTGGTGTCGTCGACAAGTATCCAACATCAAGCGTAAGCTTGCTACATGGTGCTTAACCAATCCAAATACAGTCCAATCATCCAGATAGACCTCCAAGAATTTTTGGATATATTCTTTGAATGCTGCAACAACTATGTGTGAAAATATGGCCGACGCATTTTTCAACCCAAGTAGCATAATGGTGTATTGAAAGCATCCCCACTCAGTCATGAAGGTGGTCTTTCTCTTGTCTCCCGGTGTGATTTTGATTTGATGGTACCCTGAGAACCCATCAGTAAAAGAATATGCTTCTTGTCTGCCAACATTTTCTAATACTTCATCTGTGAATAGAGTTGGGAATGGGTCATGCACACATGCGTCATTCAATTTCTTGAGGTCCATGGATTTTCTTATCTTTCCCTTTTGCTTCTTCTCCTACACTACCATAGGGCTTACCCAGTCAGATTCTTCCACTGACTCAATGCTCCCAGCTATGAGAATTTCGTCTAGTTCTACGCAGACCTTTTCTTTGTACTTCGGATTCAAGCGGTAAGGCCTCTACTTAACCAGCTTCACGTTTGGATTTAAGGTGATATCCATCATCCCTAAATCACCAAATATCCCTTTTAATTCCGTGATCTTGGTCGAGAATAAGTCTTGGTACTCGCGGAGTAACTCAACGACCTTATCCACCATCGCATCATCCCAATAGTCATTGAGCATTGCATACTTCGGTTCAGCCTTCGTACCAATGTTTACCGGCTTCGTTTTTACCAACGTGGTTATGTCAAGGTCTTCAATCAATGGCCCTTGAACCTCGCAATAGCCTTCAGTTTCTGGAATGTTAAATTTCCATGGATCCTCATCGTCTTCTTCAATATTCATGTTGTAACACTCCAGCGTGTAGCTCATCTAGGTCGCCCATTCAAGCTGAAGTATTTCCATTAGCTCCTGGGGTTTTTTAAAGATAGCTGCTTTTACTGCTTGTAGCGCATCATCAAAAGTATCCGACCAATGATCCTCAAATGTGAAGGTCAACAGGAATCCTTCACATAAGATATCCCATTCGTTCATTCCATGGCGGAGCTCCATCTCTATATACCAATTCATGGGTATAATATCCAGGGTATGACATAATAGGTGCACCTACTTAGGTTGTGGCTCTTCCCCATAGAACTTTTTCCATTTTGCGAGGTGCGCACGCTGATCATCCCGTCCATGATACTTATCTTTTAACTACATCTAAGGCTTTCCAAACTGTATGTGCATCGTCCTTCTGCATTCGCGCCAGTCCTCAAAACTTCCTTGGTGCGTAACCCACCACCTCGTGGGCATAGCGCACAATACCCACTTCAAAGCTTCGAAACATTGTTGTTCCGTCACTTCTCTTTTAAATTGGCTCAGGAAGTCATCCACATCACTTAACCCATCATGCGTAGGTAGCTCCCTTACCTCCGTTGATACACAATACAACGATCTTATCATCATGTTACAGTTCAGTGTGGTTACCTCGTGTAACCAGTTCTTCCATCATTCTATTTCCTCATCTAAATCCGATGTACATGAGATTTCATGCTCCCATGAGATTCTTCCATCCACGGTCGAATTCACCCAGTCTTTCTCTCGCGCGGTTATCTTGTAGATGCAGTCCAAGTCATCGTCATTCTCGTAGTTGTGCACCAGCTCTATGTAGCGTGATCCTTCTATAGGGTCCAAAGGTACAACCACACGCAGGGACTTTTTCTCAAAAATCATCTTGCACTTCTTCAGATTTATCACCCCATTCATGTCAGTGGCCCAATCTATTCCTAATAGTGGAGGGTAGGGATTGTTGTCATCAACGATCTCTATCACTTTGAAATCTACTAGCGCGCTTGCTCCTTTGATATCCACTGTCATTCCCAGCAATCTCCCCATAGGTAGGATCTTTTGTTGGTTCGCCATTCACAGTTGGATAGGAGAGCATTGCAGTGCAAGCCTTCCCATGTGCTCCCATGTCTGCTTTGGTAGGACTTTTGCATCTGATCCTAGATCCAGAATCACTTGGTCCATCTCATATTCCCCAATCTGCGCAATCAATCTCATCGCCCTTCCCATTCCCATTGTGTGCTTTCCGAGCTACCACACTAAGCGGGGTTCTCCTTGCGTGGTCCCAACGCATCTATTTATGAGTTCTTACAGCCCCTTTACAACCTTGTTGTCGTGCAGTAGCTTCATGCATGTTTCCAGGAATGTGGTGAGCATCGATGGGTCCATTTCCAGCTCATGTATGTCTTTACTTCCTAAAGTGGAGGCATTAGCGAAGCTCTTCCTGGCTTCCATGAAGGTTTCCTTAGTGCGCTCCAAATCAAACTCTGGTTCCCTCGTTGGGGCCTTGCAAACCCAGGTACTTTATTCAGGCTGCTTGCCTTTGTCATCCCCTATCGTAATTCCACTTTGGAGCACAATATTCACATTAGGGTCTTCCTCGCACAGCTCAGACCTCATCATTTACAGCTTCTGAGTCAGGGGAGGTTGGAGTGCTCCTTTATTGTGCAACCTTGCTATTAACGTGGGACAATCCTCTGTATTGTGATCGAATAATGTATAATACAAACATGATAGCTGCATTGGATTTGTATAATTGCAAGCATAATGTCCTGGCCCTCTGCATTTGTAACATATCAGTTGTCTGCAACCTCTTCCCAGTCCTCCTCCATCTCAGCCTCGTCCACGCCCCTGAAATCCGATTCGCGCCATCCATGTGTTCTGGTCAAGGGGCCGCATTTTGGTTTGAACTCTATAGGCAGGAGTCCAATCCATCATTAGCTCATTACTTCTACAGGTGTGCTCATCATGGCCTACTGATCTATAGAAATTACAGAACAACTATTGTGAAGTCTATGTATACTTCTACAATAAATGGCAGTTATTTGTAGCATGCTTTCCTCCTATTTGACAAATCATGCACCATAGTGCAGGCACCATGCTCAGCCCTTCTTGTGCCTCCATTATTAATGGCATTGGTCCTCCTCCCACGAAGTAATTCATTAACACCGAAGAGTGGTTAGACTGATCTCTGTGTATAAGAAGTAGTCTAACCACTCTTCCTTTGATAGTCGCAGATTCCTATTTTCCTGTGTTGCAAACTCATGAATCTTCATATTCAACCAATCTTCAATTCCTTTCTTTGTTAGATTCTAGTCATACAACATCAGACATCTCTATGCAGATCCCAGTCCTAGCAACGGAACCATTTGTTGGCTTGTAGGGGCCTAACCCAAGCTCAGAGTTAGTTAGCCAAACAAATCCCTGTACCACTAGCCCTTTTGACAACATTCCGTGGAGTGTGGATTGAGGTCTCACCCAAAGTACTATGGAAGGTCGCTGGAACCAGGTTTCCGCACCCTTGAGATGTCTGAGAGGTTGAACTGGTCCAACTGTTAGTCCCTTCATGCAAGTTATTTCACGCACTTCCTAGGCCTTTGCACCATGATATACTTGCCTTCATGAAACCCTAACCAAGGGTTGTGGAGCTTCCATGCTACTAGAGTATCGCTTTGCGCTATCCCCCTAATTCGCACTAGAGATCTTACTTATCTTATTATGCTTAGGCTATTATCTTCATGTAAGTAGAAGTCTTACGTTATATTTATTTATGCAACACATTCATGTGAGTTCACGCAACAAATAAACAATACACTTGCAATTTAAACCGAATAATATATTAAAATAGGAAAAGATACACAAAAATATGGTAAAATTATCTTTATTAATTCTTGCAATGGTTACAGACTCGACCTCCCTTGTGCACTTGACCACAGGGGTCCATGCACTCAACTACAGACTACTAGGCCTCTGTGCACTCAGCTACAGAGCCTTCTCCTACTCTATGACCCAAACACACACTTTACACTTTGACTCAGTATCTTAGACTCATCATGCTTCTTATATTATCTCTTAGCTATCTCTACACTTAGAGCCTCGCTCTATTTATACAATCCCAGGGTTCGCGGACTATGGGTAGGTCTATCAAGCCGACATTATATTAAAAAAACAAGAGCGGACAACCTTGTTATTCTATTATGACTTCGCGCTTTGCGCCCATAATTCATGGAGCTTTTACAAAAGATTTGGTCAAAACTTGGGCTTTAAGCCCCAAAACGTGCCTTGGGGGGATTCCATGCCCAACAAAGCAACAAAGCCTACACACCGAGACAGCTAGTCATGCAGGTAGTTGGAAGCTCTAGCCTGAGATATTTTTTAATTACCATGTTCTCCCTCTCCTTATAAAAGGGAGGAAGAAACAATTAGAAAAAGGTTGGAATCCTACAGATTAACTACATTTTATTTCTGAGATTGTATGACTTCAAGATTTGTAGCTTTCAAAATATTAATGAAATGGTGGTGATTCCTACATTCAAGTAGTACTGTATGTTCCCTCTCTATTTAAATTCCATTATGTTCAGTTTTTCTCTTTGATTTCATGTAATTGTAGCTGCTATAAATGTTTCATATGTTCTTACATATTCATTTGTATTGACTCGTTAATGCACATGCCTGTATGTATCTTTGAGATTATCTCTTTAAAATTGCGCTCTATGAATCATTACACCCAATCCTCTTTCATTCATTATGTCTATGTTTAACTCAGATAAGTATAAAATTCTTGATGTTTCAAGCTCTATATGGCGACTTATTCTATCTCCTTCTCTTCTTTCATTACTTTGCTAAAGTTGATTAAACTATAGGTCCTCGAACTACTCGACCTCCACTAGTACAAACATATATTTCTATGAGTTGTACATGTGAAAGAGTACCAGAAATACATGGCTTATGTCCTTGGATGAATGAACCAACCCATGTTGTTTATTGTGTGTGTGTATATCTATATATATATATATATATATATATATATATATATATATATATATATATATATATATATATATATATATATATATATATATATATATATATATATATATATATAGATATATATATATATATTTGTGATGTCTGTATTTTTCTTAGAATCATATGAGACACATAAAATATAGATGTTCCAGGCACTGGACTTGTAACCAATCCAAGGTTGTATCTGGAAGCGACAACATATTTTGGCATCGTTGTCGGGGAACGTATTGAAGGATTTATCCCCTAGGATACGACAAGTTAATCACTCTTTGTGTAGGTGAGCAAAGACATGTTGATTTCATCCTCATCACCTTGGCGACTCCACTAATATCATTATCATTTATCATCGTAGCTTTCAGAAAGCCTCACACTCACTCAGATACCTCTCAGTAGAAAACCCCTTCTGTATCTGACCCAAAGAAATTAATTTTCAGGAGAGTCTCGAAGGAGAAAATTCTTACTACCCAGGCTACTGTCCCATCATTCTTTGAATCTTCCTCATCCATCTCCCAACATGTTGTCAGTGACTTCTCAGATCTTACGCCTAAGGTCCTTACATACCCTGCACACGATGATCTAGAGAATCGTGCCCCCAAGTCAGAGATCAAAGGGGAAGAAATCTCAGTTATGACTCGTTTTGTTTCATTTCCTCCTCCTCCTTAGACTGAAAAAGGTAAATATATCCTCAATAATAGAAATATACACTATACACTCAGTCACACTGCTCTCAGTCTAGTTACTCCAACCATTGTGGTTTTGCCACAAGTTCCTCCGGCAAATCTCAATCCCCCTCCATTAATCCAAATGGTTGTTCTGGGTTTAGTACTGAATCAATATGCCCCTCTTGATTTACCTCAACCCCTAAGAGCTATGCCTTAGGACTACCTAAAGATTTTTCCTATGTTCAATGGGGAAGATGAAAACACTGCACAAAGACACATTGAAACCTTCTATGCTTTTGCTGAGAATCAAAATGTAGCACAACTGGATGTGGTCCTGAGACGCGTTGTGCAATCCCTTGATGGAGAAGCCAAAAAGTTGTTTAAAGCCCTACCCAATGAATCCATCACCACCTAGGAAGAACTCGAAGACTCTTTCACACAAAAGTGGGGTGAAAAGAGAGATCATGAGTATCTCTTTACAAAGTTCAATGCTATAAGGAAGAAGCCAGAAGAGTATATTTCAGAATTCATAAAAAGGTTCAATAAGAGGTATAATTAAATTTATGTTGAGATAAAGCCTCCTCAAGCTGCTACTCATGTATTATTTGTGTGAGCCTTTGAGTCTGAATTTGGCTTTAGCCCGAGGCTGAGGAAGTCTCATACCTTGAATTAACTCCAAGTTGATGCTTGTTGGCCCTCAGCTTTGGTCCATTTTTGCTTAAGGAAACTTACTTAACTCTTATATTATGCATCCATTTTCCATCACATCCACCTCATTTTGATGTATTTTATGCACATTCAGGTATTTAATTTTAATTTTGCAATTTCTAGAAGTTTTTATTAAAATTGAATTTCAAGTGCAATTTTTGGACAGAATCAGAAATTCCTGTAATAGCTATAGGGATGTCATAGTTGTAGGACACTTGGGCTCGAGATGGATACATGAATGGAAAACTTGGGAACTAGGATTGAACTAACTCCAATTAGTTTGATCAAAACAAGCTAAATCAGGCCTGGTCAAAGCTAGTCAAACATGACCAGTCATCTAGAAAATCCCTAGGAAATAAGGGAGTTTTGTGATTTCATGGGATTGTCCATATTTTTAGTGATAGATTGGATGGATTCGACTTGGATAGATGGATATGAGTAAATAGAGTTTATAGATAGACTTTATATCAGTTTGTTTCATGATCTTCTATTTAAAGCCAAAACTTTGAAGGCTTATGTGTGTAGTTTTTGTATAACTTTATGCTGAGACATTTGAATATTTGAAATTAATTTGAAGAACTTGTTCTACTTCCACTTTTCTGTTCATTGGTGTGGATGAGTGATTGAAGCTTCAGTAGTTGATAGCATCCTCAAGTGTGAAAGGCAAGGGTGGAGGGCCCCCACTCCAAGCTAAGTACACTTCATTATTAAACTAGCTTAATTTTCATGTACTAATTGCTTTAGAATTATTTACTTGTTTTTTTTTTATATTTTCTTACTTCAATTCATGAGTAATTATTTATATTGCTTATGAATCTTAGTTTTTTTATCACTTTGATAAGAAGGGACAACAAAGGGTTCAAGTTAAATCCTCCTTCTGTTGAATTAATGGATCAACGCTAGAATTCATCTTTAGTGTGTTCAAGTAGTTTTATGCAATTTCAGTTTCTAACAATAGCATAATGACGAGTGAATTGTGATGAGGAATAGCAAATATCTCTTAAGTTAGGAGTCTCCTTCATTGTTTATTCATGCATCTTGAGCTATTGTTAATTATTGATTTTTTATTTCTATTCATTAAGCGATATTGTAGAAGAAGGACACAAATGAATCTCTTAAGTTAAGAGCCACTTCATCTCACATACATTGCAGAAGTGAATTAGAAATTGTTTAAATAGATTTATATTTGTAATATGCACTTCTTTAAATCCTTATATTTTATCTTCTAAGCTTGGCTACATCTGATATCCATACATTGTGGACATGCCTCCAAGTTTTACAAACCTAGATTGATAATGAATAATTGTGTTAATTTGTGTTAATAAATTAGCTCATCATTTTGGCACCGTTTCTGGGGAGGCATTCATCAACATAGTCAAATAGAATATAAACAAAAACACTAAAAAATTGATAAAACAAAAACAATAAAATTCTAGTTATGTTACATTTTTCTTAGCTATGTTTCTTTATGCCTAGAAATAGAGATCCTAAAGATAGATTTATTAAACAAAACCCCCATAAATAGAAGTAGGACCATCAAAACTAACCACACCGGTTGTTGGTAAACCAACCATAGAGGAATTAGAAGAAAAACAAAGAACAAGACCAAGATATTCATTTGTATTGACTCATTAATGCACATGCCTGTATGTATCTTTGAGATTATCTCTTTAAAATTGCGCTCTATGAATCATTACACCCAATCCTCTTTCATTCATTATGTCTATGTTTAACTCAGATAAGTATAAAATTCTTGATGTTTCAAGCTCTATATGGCGACTTATTCTATCTCCTTCTCTTCTTTCATTACTTTGCTAAAGTTGATTAAACTATAGGTCCTCGAACTACTCGACCTCCACTAGTACAAACATATATTTCTATGAGTTGTACATGTGAAAGAGTACCAGAAATACATGGCTTATGTCCTTGGATGAATGAACCAACCTATGTTGTTTATTGTGTGTGTGTGTGTGTATATATATATATATATATATATATATATATATATATATATATATATATATATATATATATATATATATATATATATATATATATCTGTGATGTCTGTATTTTTCTTAGAATCATATGAGACACATAAATAATAGATGTTCCAGGCACTGGACTTGTAACCAATCCAAGGTTGTATCTGGAAGCGACAACATATTTTGGCATCGTTGTCGGGGAACGTATTGAAGGATTTATCCCCTAGGATACGACAAGTTAATCACTCTTTGTGTAGGTGAGCAAAGACATGTTGATTTCATCCTCATCACCTTGGCGACTCCACTAATATCATTATCATTTATCATCCTAGCTTTTAGAAAGCCTCACACTCACTCAGATACCTCTCAGTAGAAAACCCCTTCTGTATCTGACCCAAAGAAATTAATTTTCAGGAGAGTCTCGAAGGAGAAAATTCTTACTACCCAGGCTACTGTCTCATCATTCTTTAAATCTTCCTCATCCATCTCCCAACATGTTGTCAGTGACTTCTCAGATCTTACGCCTAAGGTCCTTACATACCCTGCACACGATGATCTAGAGAATCGTGCCCCCAAGTCAGAGATCAAAGGGGAAGAAATCTCAGTTACGACTCGTTTTGTTTCATTTCCTCCTCCTCCTTAGACTGAAAAAGGTAAATATATCCTCAATAATAGAAATATACACTATACACTCAGTCACACTGCTCTCAGTCTAGTTACTCCAACCATTGTGGTTTTGCCCCAAGTTCCTCCGGCAAATCTCAATCCCCCTCCATTAATCCAAATGGTTGTTCTGGGTTTATTACTGAATCAATATGCCCCTCTTGATTTACCTCAACCCCTAAGAGCTATGCCTTAGGACTACCTAAAGATTTTTCCTATGTTCAATGGGGAAGATGAAAACACTGCACAAAGACACATTGAAACCTTCTATGCTTTTGCTGAGAATCAAAATGTAGCACAACTGGATGTGGTCCTGAGACGCGTTGTGCAATCCCTTGATGGAGAAGCCAAAAAGTTGTTTAAAGCCCTACCCAATGAATCCATCACCACCTAGGAAGAACTCGAAGACTCTTTCACACAAAAGTGGGGTGAAAAGAGAGATCATGAGTATCTCTTTACAAAGTTCAATGCTATAAGGAAGAAGCCAGAAGAGTATATTTCAGAATTCATAAAAAGGTTCAATAAGAGGTATAATTAAATTTATGTTGAGATAAAGCCTCCTCAAGCTGCTACTCATGTATTATTTGTGTGAGCCTTTGAGTCTGAATTTGGCTTTAGCCCGAGGCTGAGGAAGTCTCATACCTTGAATTAACTCCAAGTTGATGCTTGTTGGCCCTCAGTTTTGGTCCATTTTTGCTTAAGGAAACTTACTTAACTCTTATATTATGCATCCATTTTCCATCACATCCACGTCATTTTGATGTATTTTATGCACATTCAGGTATTTAATTTTAATTTTGCAATTTCTAGAAGTTTTTATTAAAATTGAATTTCAAGTGCAATTTTTGGACAGAATCAGAAATTCCTGTAATAGCTATAGGGATGTCATAGTTGTAGGACACTTGGGCTCGAGCTGGATACATGAATGGAAAACTTGGGAACTAGGATTGAACTAACTCCAATTAGTTTGATCAAAACAAGCTAAATCAGGCCCGGTCAAAGCTAGTCAAACATGACCAGTCATCTAGAAAATCCCTAGGAAATAAGGGAGTTTTGTGATTTCATGGGATTGTCCATATTTTTAGTGATAGATTGGATGGATTTGACTTGGATAGATGGATATGAGTAGATAGAGTTTATAGATAGACTTTATATCAGTTTGTTTCATGATCTTCTATTTAAAGCCAAAACTTTGAAGGCTTATGTGTGTAGTTTTTGTATAACTTTATGATGAGACATTTGAATATTTGAAATTAATTTGAAGAACTTGTTCTACTTCCATTTTTCTGTTCATTGGTGTGGATGAGTGATTGAAGTTTCAGTAGTTGATAGCATCCTCAAGTGTGCAAGGCAAGGGTGGAGGGCCCCCACTCCAAGCTAAGTACACTTCATTATTAAACTAGCTTAATTTTCATGTACTAATTGCTTTAGAATTATTTACTTGTTTTTTTTATATTTTCTTACTTCAATTGATGAGTAATTATTTATATTGCTTATGAATCTTAGTTTTTTTATCACTTTGATAAGAAGGGACAACAAAGGGTTCAAGTTAAATCCTCCTTCTGTTGAATTAATGGATCAACGCTAGAATTCATCTTTAGTGTGTTCAAGTAGTTTTATGCAATTTCAGTTTTCTAACAATAGCATAATGACGAGTGAATTGTGATGAGGAATAGCAAAGATCTCTTAAGTTAGGAGTCTCCTTCATTGTTTATTCATGCATCTTGAGCTATTGTTAATTATTGATTTTTTATTTCTATTCATTAAGCGATATTGTAGAAGAAGGACACAAATGAATCTCTTAAGTTAAGAGCCACTTCATCTCACATACATTGCAGAAGTGAATTAGAAATTGTTTAAATAGATTTATATTTGTAATATGTACTTCTTTAAATCCTTATATTTTATCTTCTAAGCTTGTCTACATCTGATATCCATACATTGTGGACATGCCTCCAAGTTTTACAAACCTAGATTGATAATGAATAATTCTGTTAATTTGTGTTAATAAATTAGCTCATCATTTTGGCACCGTTTCTGGGGAGGCATTCATCAACATAGTCAAATAGAATATAAACAAAAACACTAAAAAATTGATAAAACAAAAACAATAAAATTCTAGTTATGTTACATTTTTCTTAGCTATGTTTCTTTATGCCTAGAAATAGAGATCCTAAAGATAGATTTATTAAACAAAACCCCCATAAATAGAAGTAGGACCATCAAAACTAACCACACCGGTTGTTGGTAAACCAACCATAGAGGAATTAGAAGAAAAACAAAGAACAAGACCAAGATTAGCTTTAATTGAAAGACAAACTTTGTTAGCCTAGGAGGTGAAAAGAAAACAAAGTCCAAAAGCAACACCTACTTCAGGAAAGCAAAAAGAAATTGTTAAAATAAATCAACCCATTTTTGATTCTATAGATCAACCTATTTTCGAACAACCTAAGTCTCAAGTTGACATCGAAATAGCTAAAGCTATGATAGAAGAAGGGAACAGATCTGTTATCTTTACTCTTGAACAAAGACTTGAATATGAAAGACAAAAAAGAGAATGGAGAAGACAAAGAGAGGAAGATGCAAAAATAGAAAATGATAAGAAGGGAGAAGATGATAGGAAAAGAAAAAATGATAATTAAAAGGAAAATGTTGGTGATCCGGAAGCTATTTTTGGCTTTCCAATATTGGATACAAGTGCAATAGTAGGAGAAGATGTGAAAATGAAAAATATTCCACCTTCTGTATTGCCTAACTTTTATGGAATGTTAATAGAAGATCCTAATTCATTTATGTTTGAATTTGACATCTGGTGTAGAACTTATGGATACAAAATTGACACACAAAAACTTCGTCTCTATCCTGCTACTTTGAAAGCAACAACCTTAAAATGGTTCATGGGTTTAAGAGAGCAAACAATAACTTCTTGGGATGAAATGAAGACAATATTTCTTAAAAAATAGCAAGCCTATTGTAGGCCTAGGGACTCGAAAGTGGATGTTTTCATAATGACACAACAAGAAGATTAAATTTTAGAAGAATACCTAGAAATATTTTCTTATAATCTACAAAAATCTAAACAACACTCACTAAACCAAGAAACCATTCAAACAATATTTCTCAAGGGTATAAGAGATGAATACCTTGACATTATAAATGTAATGGGCAAGGGTGACATTTCAAACTTTCCATTTAGTGAAATTGTAGAATTATGTCAAAAATATTCTAGATGAAGATCAAAAGCTAGAAGAAGAGATGTTAGTTCAAAACTAGCAAAATCAGTAGCAGGAGGGGTAACAAGAGTAGAGATAGGAAGCTTGCTAGAAAACTTCGAAACTAATCTCCTAAGTACATTAGTGACAGAAGTAGATGTTCTAAATGCAAACAAAAAGAAAGAAGAGAAAGAACAAATCCTAACAATCTTTTGTCCCAAATGTAGGAATAAACATGCATTAAGAGAATGTCCTTTAGATAGTGTTCAAGTGTGTGGTCATTGCACAGAAAATCATTCAACAGAAAACTGTCTAAAGTTGAAGGAATTGCAAATGAATCCAATGGAAGAAGTACAATGAACAAAAGGTTTCTATTATGTGGAACCGAGGAGGCCTTGGTAGCCAAGGATTCCTCAACAAATTTCTCATCAATTCCCTCAACAAAACTATCAGTATCCTCCTCAAAACTCTTGGAATACCGCAATTCCATGACAAGCTTGGCCTCCACAACAATATCAGAACCAACCTGCACAAGGTTGGAGAGGATATGGTTATGAAAGCCAGCCACCTCAATAATACCAACAAAAATACCAATAACAATATCAACAATCATTCCCATACCAACAGTTCCAACAATATCCACAATCCACGCCATTTCCACAACAGAGTTATGCATATCCACTACCCATGCCATTTCCACAAAAAAAAAATTGCACCATTATTAACACAACCAAAACATCTACAACTGCCTTCAAACTAGCCCAGACCAACTCAACTACTAGCCCAACCGGTGGCAAATACAAGCAATAGAATGGATAAACCTGCATACGGTGTGGAAGAAGCAACATACTTTCCAACATACTACATTTTTCCCATAAATGATGTCCATTTAAGGTTTGGGAAAGTACTTCATAAACATTCTCCTCTGATCAAAGAAGAACCACCTGAACAAAGAGAACAACCTAAAACATCCCATTCAGGAAAACAAACTCAGAAAGGAAAAACTATCATAACTCAAACACCACCTTATCCAGAAAGGTTAGTAGAGCAGAAAATTCAAATGAACCTTCCTGAATTTGACATTCTGGATGAACTGAAAAATGCTTATGTAAAAATTCCTTTATTGCAAGCAATGAAAGAAATATCGATATATGCTCAAATAGTAAAGGAATTATGCATCAAGAAAACTAGTAAAAAGAAGAAGAATCCTACTACAATCCAAGTCATTGGAAAATTAGCAAGCCTCGTGTCTACAAAAACGGCAGTAGAAAAATATGTTGACCTTGGTATCCCTATGGTTACTATTTCAATCAACAATTTCTCAGTTCCAAACACATTAATAGATTTGGGAGTAGCTATAAATGTAATGACTACAGAGACAATGAAACATTTGCATTTAAACAACATTAGATCTACTTCTACAATCTTAGAGTTAGCAGATAGATCTAAAGTTATACCAGAAGGAATATTAGAAGATATCATAGTCTCTTTGGATTCATGGGAGTATCCTATAGACTTCCTCATTTTGCAACCGAAAACAAACTTGGGAGGACATCCTCTAATCTTAGGCAGACCATGGTTAGCCACCGTTGATGCCTTTATAGGATGTAGATTTGGAAGTATGATTATTGCACATGGAGATGAGAGAAAACACATCACACTTTATTCTCCTGCACAATCACCTTCTTTAGTATCAATGCTTGAAGAACAAGAACAACAACAAAATAAATTACTTTTAAGTATTAAACAAGTTTTTGATCTTAGAGAAGAAGAGGAGAATGAAAATCTATTGGATCTTTTCATCTCAGAACCAGATATTTTAGAGAAGCTTGGAGTAACTCAGTATGAAGCTACAACTAATCTTTTGAATCAGTGTTTTCAGGAAACTTGTACAATTCAATCCCTGCAAGAATCCTTTACAAATATTTTTCTTGTAAACACAATTACCAATTCAACAACAAAAACAATTGAGATATATCGTGGAAAACATTTGCACATTGGTAACCATCTACAAGTGTCACAAGAACAAGAGGTAATAACATTACTACAAAAATACTCAAAAGATTTTGCCTGGGATTACGCATATGTGCAAGGAATTCATCCCAACACATGTGTCCACCACATCTCTACAAATGACCAGATTAAACCAGTAAGGTAGCCTCAAAGGCGAATGAACCCCGTGATGAAGGAAATAGTGAAAGAAGAACTACATAAACTATTGCAAGTTGGGTTCATCTATCCTATTTCAGATAGTTAATGGGTTTCTCTCTTAGTAATTGTACCAGAGAAAAATGTGAAGTGGAGAATATGTGTGGACTACCGGGAATTAAACAAAGCAACATTAAAATATCATTTCCCGCTACCTTTTATTGACCAAGTCCTAGACTCATTAGCTGGGAAAAAATTATTTTCCTTTATATATGGGTTTAGTGGGTATAATCAGATTAGAATAACAATGGAAGACTAGGACAAAACAACATTTACCTTCCCATGGGGAACCTATGCATATAATGTTTTTCCATTTGGACTATGTAATGCACCTACTACTTTCCAAAGAGCAGTGCTTGCAATATTTGCTGATCTAATCCATGAACGTGTAGAAGTCTATATGGATGATTTCACTATATATGGAAACACATATGATGATTGTTTGAAAAAACTTGAGAAATTTTTGAAACGATGCATAGAGACAAATCTTTCCCTGAGTAATGAAAAATGCTACATGATGATAACAAAAGGAATAGTCTTGGGACACCATATTTCTTGATCAGGAATTAAGGTGGATCCAGCTAAAATACAAGTCATTATGAATTTGATGCTACCTACAACTCAAAAGGAGGTAAGAAGTTTCTTGGGGTATGGAGGCTACTATAGGCGATTTATAGAAAGCTTTAACAAAATAGCATAGCCTCTATTCAAGTTACTTCCAAAGGATGTCAAGTTCCAATGGACATATCATTATCAAAATTCATTTCAAATATTGAAAGAAAAACTATCAATTGCCCCCATTCTTCGAGGGCCAAATTTGTCTTTTCTATTTCATATTTCAACTGATGTGTGTGATACTACTATAGGTGCATCACTTGGATAGAAAGAAAACATATTCAATTATACTATATACTTCAAAAGCAAAAACTTAACACCAGAAGAATTGAACTACATAGTCATAGAGAAAGAGATGTTAGTTGTAGTACATGTAGTAAACAAATTCAGGCATTACATAACAGGATACCAAGTGTCCATTCATACAAACCATTCAACAATAAAATACTTAATGAACAAATCAGTCACAAACAGAAGAATAACAAGATGGTTACTGTTAATGCAAGAATTTAACATTACAATTCAAGATCAACTGGGGAAAGACATTCAAGTATCTGATTTCCTTTAAAGGCTTCATACCCCTAATGATCCAAATCCTGTTGCAGATAATTTTCCAGATGAACATTTGTTTGCAATAACTGTAAAAAAACCATGGTTTGCAGATATAGCAAACTGTTTATCCTCTAGAAAATTACCAACTCAGTTCACAAAGAAACAAAAACGAAAGATCATTAGAGGAAGCTCTAGATATAGTTGGGTGAATGATGATCTGTTTTGTACTAGCTCTAATTTAATAATCAGAAAATGTGTTAGAGAAGATGAAATACTAAAAATTTTGAAAGCATGTCATGACAAACCATGTGGTTTTCATTTTGTAGATAAGCGAACAACCTACAAGGTGCTGCAATTGGGCTACTACTGGCTAGCAATAATTAAAGATTCCAAAGCCTATGTCAAGAGGTGTGACAGTTGCCAAAGAATAGGGAGATCAATAGTATCGGATGAGATGCCACTTAAACCACAAGTCCTCATAGAACCATTCAAGCAATGGGATCTGGATTTCTTAGGACCAATAAATCCACCATCAAACGGAAAGAAGTACATCTTGGTATGTACAGATTATGTAACTAAGTGGGTGAAAGCAAAGGCGGTAGAAAGGGCAACATAGAATACAATGGTCACATTCCTCTTTGAGGAAATTTTTGTTAGATTTTGGGTACCCAAACAGATTGTGACTGACCAAAGCACACAGTTCACTTCAAAACTTGTTTGGGATCTTACGAAAAAGTACAAGATCAAACATAGGAAATCAACGCTATACCATCCTTAGGCAAACAGACAAGTGGAAGCAACAAATAAAGTCCTAGAAAACATAACGACAAAGACAATACAGATGAATAGGAAGGGTTGGTCAGAAAAGTTAAGAGATGCACTATAGGCATACAGAATAACACGGAAAAACACAACTGGGTTTAGTCCATACTAGTTAGTGTATGGAAAAGAAGTCTTACTGCCCATATAATTTTAGATACACACATTTAAGTTGGCAACAGAATTAGGACTAGAACTGTCTGAAGCACAACATAGCGGATAATGGAATTGAACCAACTAGATGAAGAGAGACAACAAGCAGTAGAACACACAATACTGATGCAACACCAAAGAATGAAATGGAATGAAAGATTCATCAAGAACAAGACATTCAAAAAGGGAGACTGGGCATTACTGTTTGACTCCAAATTCAAAGATTTCAAGGAAAAGTTCACAACTCATTGACTAGGGCCATATGAGATAGAAGAAATCTTTGATAATGGAGTTGTTGAGATAAAAACAATTGATCAAGAGTCTACATCATTTTTAGTAAACGGACATAGGCTTAAAGTTTATAATAAGCCTATCAATAGAGAAGATTTTGTGAAACAACTGACAAAAGAGATAGATCTGGAAGTAATGGAACGACATATCCATATGCCTTCCGGTACCCCAGAAGAGGAAGAATTAAAAATAATAATAATAATAATAATAATAATAATAATAATAATAAATTAATAAAAAGTTTGCTAGTGAAAACAAGAAATTGGCACCAAGCAAACAGGAAGTCATAAAGGAAAACCAACTTGTTTTGGCTTGTATAAATTCAAAATTTCTGTTCTATTCTCATAACTGTTTGATTTTGTAGAAGATCCTCCAAAGAAACAAGACTTCAGGACAAGTCTTCAGATAAGCAAGGGGGAATGTAAAGAAACATAGTTGAGCAGCTAGAAGTTTACGCAGCTGAATTGATGATGGAACTTGTATTGTATGGCAGTAGGGACCTGAAACATTTTCTAAACTGATGCAGGAGCATCTGGTTAACAGGGCGGAGATAGAAGGAAGGATGACATGGTTTCTGAGAAGGACAGAGGACATAGCTCGCAGAACGGACAGCATGTCTGTTTCGTCTTTATTTTTAATTATTTTTATTATTTGTTGTTTTTGGTTTCTGTTTAAAATGCCTAGAATACTATAACGAGTTCTAATTAGGAATAGTAATATTAGTTAGAATCATTAGTCGCTGAACAGTTATTTACTATTGTAAAAAAACAGACAAAGGGAAACAAGCTAGCCATGGATAAATGTCAAATATGAAATAACTGATGTAACTGATAATTGAATAACTGACAGCAGTTATCTAACTGCCTGAAAACAATGTACAAAAACGAGGGAAAGCAAGCCCATGGGGGTTCAACAGTAGGAAGATAAAAGAAGGAACAGAAATAAATATAGATACATCTTGTTTTCAGTGCACAAACAACTCTTACGTGCGTCCTCAGAAAAATAGAGACTGTACAATTCCATGCTGTGTTTATATTTCATTTTTCTTTCATGTACAAAACCCATTATAAATTCTTGACAGACTTCGAACCAGCAGAAGGACAAACAACCAAACGAGAGGTGACACCAACCAGCACCGGTCACGAGTTACAGCGCCCAGACAAATACAGTTACAAGGTATGCAAACGAAACCGAAGGTGATACAAGTTTTCTTTCCACATATAACTAACAATTCATCTCAGCATAAATACAAATATTAACAGTCCATCTCAGCATACAAATTAGTGTTCAACGCAGCTTCAACCCTACCTAGTTCACA
This sequence comes from Pinus tabuliformis, assembly GCA_031772625.1. NCBI lineage: Eukaryota > Viridiplantae > Streptophyta > Pinopsida > Pinales > Pinaceae > Pinus > Pinus tabuliformis. The sequence continues at coordinate 61,311,700 of CM062805.1, read as the reverse complement.
AGCCTAGTGTTTGACAAAAGTCATGAACACAAGCCGCGGCGAGAACTATTCACTACAGTAGCCAACAACCAAACCAACGACCCATACAAGAATCCATTATAGACAAGAAACGAAAACAAATCTACCCGGAAGATATCCAGAATAGCCGGACGCCAATGCCATCGACCCAGTGAGTGGCTCCACCTGCGTAGGGACGAAAGGAGGAAGGGTTAATTTCCAACCCTTGAAGAAAAGCAGAAAACAGAGAAATTGAAAGGGAAAATGCAGAGAGCATGAACAAGTAACCATACCTGAAGGTGAGCCATGACTGCAAAGCAAAACCCTCGAACAAACGAGCCCTGCTCACAGAGGAGATGAGCCATTAGGGTCTAAATAAGCCGTGGTAAAGAAATCTGGCAGGGAACGAGAGCTTACCAGTTGAAATAGCCGAGAGCCGAACAGGGCAAGCCGCGAAATCCATCAAACTTGGAGGCTGACGAACCGAGAATGTAACCAGAATGCCATTAACTTATAATGCTCAAATAACCATGGACTCTTGAGAGAAATGAACAGACAACACCGTGACAAACAACAACACCAGTGGGAAGCGCCAAACGACAGAGGGACAAGCATACAAACGAAACAGTAGCGAACTTACCAAAGCGACACCAGACCGTCGAGGCATACAAGCCGGACCAGGAGCAACAGAACCGCGACCAAACGTTTGCCATACAGTAACCCGAGCAGGCAGGGACCGCATTGTGTTTCACCGCAGACCATACAACAAATACAAAGGAAAAATCGCAGAGACTGTAGAGCCAAACCACCAAGTAACAATAATAACCCAAAGGGCGCGAACAGGGTAAAACCCAAGCGAGAACTTTCCAGGATCCCGAGGAGGACAGTTGTCCACCGATAAGACCACCCCAGTACATGCCAAGTTGATTGTAAATCAATCTGAAATTAATACCAAATCAAATGTATATTGTCCGGTTCATAGAATTGTTACACATCAGCTTAGGAGTGGCGGGACCACGTGGGCTGGCCCCATCATAAACCATTGAGTAGAAGGGACATGAAATGTTAGAAAAAAAAATGTATATATTTCATAAAAAATGTACATGACAGTAGGGACCTGAGTTATTATGAATCAATTGCTAACAGAACCTGAATGACATCAACAATCAATGGACCTGAATCAATGAAGAATGCAAGAATAGGAAGCAGAAATAAAGTTTATTCAATCCATATTAGACATTTCATCAAAAGACATTTGACCAGAAGACATCATAGGCTTTATCAAATATTATCATGGAGTACAAGTACTGTAAGTACAAAGTTCTGCTCTTGAAAATTCAATTTTTTTTTAGAAATTTTTAGAAACATGTTAAAATTAAAGTTAGTACCTGAAAGCATAATTTTACTTACATATTCATTTCACTACCCTCATCCTATTATTTTTACTTAAATATTATTTTTATTACCCTCATCCTATTATCCTATATCTAATACTATAAATATCCTCCAAATATTTATTTCATGGTCTATATTCATAATTCCATACTCCATTCCATATACATTTCATCTCCTAACCATAAGTTTTTTTGAAAAGAAAAAAAGACCAGAATAGAGGGTTCAACAATTGAAACCCTAGAACCTGCACAACCAATAACAACATTAGTATCAGGGAATTAATTTTAAAACATGACCTAAATATGGTCATTTTTAAAATTAAAAAGAGACATATGAAATACAAACATATGGAAACATGCACATTATAACAAATACAAAGTGGAAATGATTTCTTATAATAAGTTATAATGGCGCATATGAAATGATACTATTGAAGTGACAAGGGTTATTATAAAAAAACATACAATGCAAATACATGTTATTATAATAATGAAATAATGCATGTTATGAATTCTTCAGAGGAATAAGCCATAGGTCATGGAGGAAGTGGATATAAGGGAAAGGATGATGACAATTGAATAGGGATAGGACCATACAATGTGCAATAAAAATCATTCAAATGGAAATCAAAACATAGTGCATAACAAATACGAGCCAACTATAATGGAACATATGGTTTGCAAATAATATGATGGTATAAGTGGCATATCAGTCAAGGTCAAACAATGAATGTCATGACAATACTAAGGAATGGTATGCGGGACAGTCACAACAGTCACAATGGAATGAGGGACGACCACGATGAAAGCAATCAGAGCAGGTAAACGGTTAAATGCAGTTTTAAATACAAACAACAAAGGTTTCAAACAACACTGTGAGTTTGTAAACAGTATCCCATTGAATACACAGAGCCTGCCATTGTATACACAGTTGTTGTGAATATCATTCCCTCTCCACCATCACAACCATTCAGAAGGCTCAGGCAGAGTGACGAGATATTGTGAAAGAGTTTTAGCATATGGTTGTGAGCTTGAGATGCATGTTTGAGTGAAGAAACACGAGAAGAGAGAAAAATAAATCAAGAAGGAAAAGGCAGAAGATATAGCGGTTGGGGATTGGAGCTATAAGGAGGAAATCGGGTGAGGATCAAGAGATAGGCCGAGAAGACTAACAAGCAAAGTGGAGTTAGTTCAAAGAAATCTCGTGCGAAATAAGGTAAGATCGAAACTTGATCTCCATCATTGAATGCAACAGATTCTTATGAGGAAATCACAAGATTATTTCATTAAAATAGAAGTTAAACTCTGAGATAGGGAAGCACTCCAAATTCTGTTGATTTTTGTCATTAGTTGTCTCTGCCATTAGCCAAAGAATAGATGTTTTGAACCGAGATTTAACAAGTGGCAACCATAATAAAATGCAAGTCAGTTGAGTCAAAATCAAAGGAAATCAATATAAGTCAATGTAGCTAGGTAACTCCATTAAATCACCAAACTGAATGTTTGATTGCAGAACTAAATGTTTTTGTTAAGACTTGAGTAATGAAACGAAGTGTTTAGTGTAGTTATGAATACATAAAAACAAACTTTTTCCAAGAATAACGAAAACAGAGTGTTAAAGTGTAGTTTTGAAAACACATGTTGTCACCAAGTTAAAATAGAGAGTTTGATTGTAATTTCGATTGCATAAACATGTGTTGGGTAATGAAACAAAATGATGAGTTGAGGTCTAGTTGCATGAATGCGTGTCTACACCAAATTGGTTAATAAAACAGAGTATTGAACTTGCAAAGGAATTCATAAAAATGGTTCATTGAGTACACAATGAGTTCAAAAACCACGGTTTTATTGTGTAAACAGTGAGTTCAAAAGGCAAAAATCAAGGGTTGAATGCACAGATAGTGGATTTAAATGCATAAACTGTAAATTTGATTGCATAAATAGCAATATTAATTGCATACACGATGGTATTAATATGACAAAGAGTAAAAGAAGAAAAGAACTCCAGTTTGTTTATGAAAAATATTTATGAATAATGGTGTTGACATATGATTGTTTGACAGATGAATGACTTAAGAGAGTGACAAGGAAATTTGAAAAGAAAAAAATCATGATATGATTTTGTTTAAAAAAAAAACACAGATCGATTTCCAAGTCTTCATTTATAAACAATGTATGCATGAAGGAATAATTTGTTTGTATTGATAGAATAGGGATGTGATAAAAAGGGACACAGCCGAGAATGGATTTTGCATCAGAGAAGGCAGTTTGATTTTTTTTTTTAGTCATAGAGGTTAATAAAAAAACATTGATTCATTGATTGCAGAAAAACAGAGACAAAAAGAAGCTTGTTTTCATCATTCTAAAGAATAAAAAGAAAGAGGTAAGCCTTCTACAAACTCAATAAAAAATGGTTTGTATGCACAAATGATTGTTATTTTTATTGCTCAAAATGAAGTTAATGACAGTAGAAGGGTATATCCACTGGTTTTCAGAAAACATGGCCCACGGGATAGAGCCAAAATTTCAAATAGAACAATGGAAAAAGGAAACAATAGAAAAGTTGTATTAGGCAGGGCTTATAGGGTTTCTACAATGGTTCAATCATCACGGTGAGGGGATAACCAAAGAATTTGTGAATAATTATACTCAGGAGCAAACAAGGGTAGGGAACCTAATCATTCCAGTGATTTAGGAATACATTTCCCAAGCACTAGACCTTCCACTGACAGGGGAAAATTATCCTGAGGGTCTACATTTAAAGGAGAAAGCATGGACTTTCATCTTGGAGAAAAATAAGAAGGGAACCTTTGACAAGGCCAAAGGTATACCCAGGGAGTGGTTCAATGAGCCATGGGGGGAACTAGTCTTGATTATTCATAAATTCTTCACTTGTGATAGGGGACAGAGTTTGGCACACTTGTATCATGTTAGGCTCCTCCAAGACATTAAGGGGGAAGTCAAAATAAAACTACCATGTTTCTTCTTCCGAAGTCTCATTAAGATGATAGAATCGGCAAGAAATGAGAATAAACCAAGGGAGGCACAAGTCTATCATTAGGGGCTCCTAAAAATACTTGTAGAGAATCAAGTCAAAACACAAGGCATAACTTGGAGAGATTTTTTAAATCAAAACCAGTATCAGGAATGGGTCATTAAGGAACAGAAAATAGCACAGTAAGAAACGAGGGGCATTATAACTTCACCATTTTATCCCAGAACCAGGTCTAAGAAACAAAACAACACTGTCATGGTTGAAAAAGAAACATCCATCATATCCACTCCTAGGAAGCCTAGGAGGAAGAGCCCAGTAGAAACAAGTAGTAGGGACCAAGAAGTACAAATTGTAGAAACATGTTCTACAGAGAAGCAAGTAGAGGATATCATTGAGACACTAGAGAAAGAAGCTCTAGAGAAAGACTCTTATTTTGATGATGTGGCAGAAACATCATTTGCAAAAGACACATAGGAACTCAAAAAAGAGTTACACTTGACCAAAATCAAAGAATTAACAGACTAGCTAGAAATAAATAAGATTCTGGAAAAGCACTTGAAGAAGGAAAACAAGGCAAGTAAGAAGAGTAATGAAAAGCTAGTTAAGGAGAATGAAAAATTAACTGAAGAAATAAGTAAACTAAAGAGAAAGAATAACATACTTTGCAAACAGGCATTCAAGTGGCTTAAGGAAAAGAACATGTGGAAAACAAATATGGAAAATAGAAGGTCAAGGCTACTTTGTATAAAGAAGAGCATAGCATGGGGATAGATTATCTGATAGAGACAGCACAACAGTAGGCATCAAGGTCAGGAACAGGATACACAACAGGGGTGAGGAGGTCCAAGAGGAAGAAACAAGCATGAGGACATGATTGAAGATCATCAAGGGGGAGATGTTGGCCCTTAGTTTTCGTCCATTTTTTCTTAAGGAAACTTATTTAACTCTTATATTATCCATCCATTTTCCATCACATCCACCTAATTTTGATGTATTTTATGCACATTCAGGTATTTAATTTTAATTTTGCAATTTCTAGAAGTTTTTATGGATTGAATTTCAAGTGAAATTTTTGGATAGAATCATAAATTCTCGTAATAGCTATATGGATGTCATACTTGCAGAACACCTAGGATTGAGCTGGATACTTGAATGGAAAGCTTGGAAACTAGCACTGAACCAAATCCAATTAGTTTGGTTAAAACAAGCTAAATCAGTCTTGGTCAAAGCTGGTCAAACATGACCAGTCATCCAGAAAATCCCTAGGAAATAGGGCTGTTTTGTGATTTCATGGGATTGTCCATATTTTTACTGATAAATTGGATGGATTCAACGTGGATAGATGGCTATGAGTAGATAGAGTTGTTAGATAGACTTTATATCAGTTTTTTTTCATTACATTCTATTTAAAGCCAAAACTTTGAAGGCTTATGTGTGTTGTTTTTGTATAACTTTATGCTAAGACATTTGAATATTTGAAGTTAATTTGAAGAACTTGTTCTACTTACTTTTTTTGTTTATTGGTGTGGATGCGTGACTGAATTTTTAGTTGTTTATGGCATCCTCAAGTGTGCAAGGCAAGGGTGGAGGGCCCCCACTCCAAGCTAAGTACACTTCATTGTTAAACTAGCTTAATTTTCATGTACTAGTTGCTTCAAAATTATTTACTTGTTTTATTTCACATTTTCTTACTTTAATTGATGATTAATGATTTATATTGTTGATGAATCTTAGTTTGTTTATCACTTTGATAAGAAGGGACGACAAGGGTTCAAGGTAAATCCTCCTTCTATTGAATTAATGGATCAAAACTAGAATTTGTCTTTAGTGTGTTTAACCAGTTTTATGCAATTTCAGTTTTCTAACAATAGCATAATGATGAGTGAATTTTGATGAGGAATACCAAAGATCTCTTAAGATAGGATTCTCCTTCATTATTTATTCATACATCTTCAACTGTTGTTAATTAATGATTTTTTATTTCTATTCATTAAGTGATATTGTAGAAGAAGGACACAAATGGATCTCTTAAGTTAAGAGCCACTTCATGATGCAGGAGCATTCAGGCCTAGTCAGCAATGTGATGGCATGATCACATGTTCTGACTAACAAAGGGTTGGAAGACAATAGTTTAGTTAATTTTATTTATTTAAATGTATGAGAGTGTTTATTTATTGTAAAACATGAGAAAAAGGGTATAATGGCTGAGTGATCCTCCCTGTGTGGAGATCAGGCCAAATAATTAGATTTATTTGGTTTGGATAGCATATGAGGAATTTGAAAGCTTGATTTAGCATTTGTTTAGAAAAGAGTGGAGTTGAAGACATTCTTTAGGAGAGAGAGATATTTCTGGATCTGAACCAAAATTGATTCATGAATCCACTTTTGTATAAATTGTGATCTTTTTGTATAATTCAGAAGTTAGTGAGAGAGAAGCTAAAAGAGCAAGGGTGTGATTCTAAGCCTATGGGAAGATTGTAATCAAACGCCATTTACATGAGAAGATCAGGCCAAAGATAGAGAAATTGTATAACTGGGTGTTTATACATATACAGTGATTGGTTCTAAACTATATAAGTATGAAATTCTTGTATTGAATGTTAAAGTTATGTAGGGAATGGAGTATTTTGTATAATATACGTGTGCAGGAAGAGTCCAGGTGAATCACAGAGGAGAAGAATAGAGAGGAATGAGATGGATCGTTGAATCCATTTGAAGAACCAAGTAATGTCTTGTAGGGACATTTAGTAAAGAACCCACAGAGTTAAGCTTAGGAGGGAGTCACATCGCATAATGGTGGAAGGATGAGGAAACCCAAAATAAACCAAACCACAGAGAAATCGTTGAAGAGTGGCGTAAAAACCAAGCGAAGAGAAGTGAAGTGCTAATGCTCATCAACCATTTGATCTTTACAATCAACGGTCAGGATTAGATCACAAGAGCAGAGCGGAGTTTAATATCGCATTGGCAGAAGGCAGTTTCCATAAACAGTGAGTGGGATATCGAGTGGCACTAAAGTGGTAAGTGGTATTTAGGGATGGTCACCCGATAACATTCATCAATTAACATGTAGCAGCGAAGGAGTAAGAGAAACCCGCTTTATCGGGCGGTTAACAATCTCGCAAGTTATCCACCCGATATCAATATCAACCGTCAGATCAAGCGGAGTTGATTGAACGGTTGAGATCGAGTGAACTGTTTTCTCAAATCGAGTGAAGTGTAAACCATTGGATTAGAAAAGGATCAATGGTGGAGATTTAATCGCTGCGGAAAGGTTTTGAAATACATAGACCCGAAAGTTTATAGATGTGGGTGTAATTATGTTTGAAGTCTGGTTTATGTGTTTAGAGCGGGTTTTCCTGTGTATTCCTTTATATTCCAATAAATTTGTATAGCCAGATTTTTAACACAATAGTGCATCAACAATGCTTCCGATAGATTGTTGCAAGCATAACCATAAGTCCACTATCGATAGTTGGTAAATGAAGGGGGGATTGCCTTGTGATTGGGGTTTCATGCATCACTTCATCTCACATACATTGCAAAAGTGAATTAGAAATTGTTTAAATAGATTTATATTTGTAATATGCACTTCCTTAAATCCTTATATTTTATCTTCTAAGCTTGGCTACATTTGATATCCATACATTATGGACATGCCTCCAAGTCTTACAAACCTGGATTGATAATGAATACTTGTGTTAATTTGTGTTAATAAATTAGCTCAACAATGATCTTGAGGTGGAAGCAAATTTCACCTCGACAGGGAAGTCAAGAGGAAAGAATGAACCTCCTGAGAAGAAAAGGGGGAAAGAAGAAGCACCCTCCTCTAGTCAAGGTAAATAATTAGTAGAATTGAAGTGGGAAGAAATGGATAAGCTCATTAAGAGTTTATAGCACATGGTGGTGAAGCTTGAGCTTGAGAACAAGAGTCTCCCGAAATAGAATGCTCAAGGTAACAACCGAGGTTATAAACCAAAGTACAAAAGGCCATCATTGCAGATACTTCAAAGGGAAAGAAAAGATCAACTCAATGATATCCCTCCTCCTGTATATTTAGAAGATGATCCTAATGAACAACCACCAAATACACATGAGATGCAGGGAAACTTGTATTCCTCCTTCTCTGAAGAGGAATGACAAAACATCTCTCACCATGAGATGTGCCATGATAGAGAAGAAGCAGTGAATGAGGAGGACATAGGGGATTATTGTAAACTATTTGCAGATTTCATGCAAGCACAACTATATCGAAGGTATGATCTCATATCTTCAAAAAGGAGGTCGAGGGAACCTGCACAACAAGAGGAAATTGCTCTCCAAGATATTCCCCCAGTGTTAAATAAATGGAAAGGAAAGTTGAACCCTCACTCATCCAAAGTAAAAATCTCCTTAAATAAGGAATGCAATAACTCTGAGGAACACAAAGAATAGAAGGCACTCGTTCTGATAAAAACTATCAGTGATAAAGAAAGAGAGGTAGAGCCTAGAGGCATATTAAAGGGCTAGTCTGCATTCAATCTTTAGAAGGAACTTGAGAAGGTAAAGATCATTGTTCCCCTTATTGAACTTATAAACAACCCAGTTATAAAGCTCAAGTCTCCCAGTTCATGCTTCCATCCACCTCAGTACAGACACATGACTGTTTAAACCTTCAAGAAGAAAGACCAATGGTTTTTTTTGGGCCTCATGCTGAAGAACTTGATTCTTCCACTGCACCCTCCTATGTGACTCTGGTAATTCATGACCTCTTATTGCATAATTGTATGTTGGACTATGGAGCCTCACATAACCTGATGCCCTTAGCCGTGATGCAACAACTTGGGTTGCAGATCACTAGACCCTACAAGGACCTATACTTCTTTGACTCTAAGAGGGTAAAATGCTTGGGAATGATAAAAGATCTAGTGGTAAACCTGGCTCAAATCCCCGTGAAGAGCGTAGTGATGGACATAGTAGTGGCAGATATTCCCCCTCGATTTGGCATGCTCCTATTTAGGTATTGGGATTCCAAGGTGGGGGTCTCTATCAAATTAGATCTAACTTATGCCACTATTTCCACTTTTGGAGGCAAAGAAAGGAGGTTGTATAGAGAGTCTAGATTTGTAAAAACTGTGACCCCAACTAAAGGTTCTAAAAATTCTCTAGTGTATGGAAAAGAAAGTGACCTCTCCTACCTGTTCCTAGAAGAATATGAGACCATCTTAGAGGAAATACAACTACATCTAATGGTGCATTTAGACGGACAACACATAGATAAAAACAATGTATGGAAATTAAACTTTGATGCAGCGAATTCCCAAGAGGGAAATGGAGCAAGAGTATTGTTGATAAGTCGTGAGGGAAACTCAATACCCCTCTCGTTCAAGCTGGAGTTTGAGGCAACCAACAACGTGGCAGAATATGAAGCATTTCTCCTTGGGCTACAAACAACAAGGAATATAAATATTGAATGATTAACTGTGCATCGAGACTCTGAGATGATTGTAAAGTAGATATGAAATTAGTGCTAGGCTAAACACCCAAAATTGAGGACTTACGAGAATGAAGTATGGGATTTAATTGATAACTTCTTCCTGGCCTTTAATATCCACTTTTTTCCTAGAGAAGGAAACATAATGGCTTATTCCCTTGTGGTAGCAGCAAGCAATTTGAAATCTCGTCAAAATCTGCTCCTCAAGTATGAGGTGGAGGTCAGACACAGATGATCTATACCTGATAATGGTAAGCACTAGTAGGTATTCGAGGAATATGAGAAGATCAAATGATTAGTAGAAGTAATTAGGGAGTCCACTAGCTCAACCATTGACCAAGGAGAGGAAAAAGAGGCAAATCAAGAACCAACTTCATGGGAAGACACAGTGCCTAGATAGAGATTTCTACAACGGAAAGGGAATACTACTCCTTGTGGGCTAGTTCCACTGGAAATATTATTTAACAAGAATGATGTAGCCTCCAAAAAAATGGCTCCTGAGATGGACGAACAAGTAGAAGAATGCAATATCGGCTCACAAGATGAACCCCAGATGATCAGACTATCAAAAGGAATCCCCGAACAATATAAGCACATGTATTTAAATCTATTCAAAACCTATAAGGATGTTTTGCTTTGTATTATGAGGATTTAAAATAATTTGATACTAACATCATACAACATAAGGTTCCTTTAAAGAGTGGAATAAAACCATGCAAGTATAAGCTTAGGCAGATTAATCCACTCTTAGTCCTCTCTATTGAAAAATAAGTGAGGAAACTTCTACAAACTAAAATCATAGTGCCTTTAAGGTACTCAGAATGGGTGGCTAACCTAGTCCCAGTCCGAAAAAAGAATTGAGAAATAATGTTATGTGTAGATTTTTGTAACCTTAACAAGGAATCTTTGAAAGACAATTACCCACTGCCCAAGATGGATTACATATTACAGAAGGTGGTTGGATTAGTTAGAATGTCCATGATGGATGGGTTCTCTAGTTACAACCAAGTGGTAGTCCACCCTGATGATCAGAAGAAGACTTCTTTCACCACCCCTTGTGGAAATTTCATGTATGCTCACATGCCTTTCAGTCTTATCAATGCAGGGGCCACCTTTCAGAGAAATATGGATATAGCTTTTGTAGGAGAGAAATAGAAGTTCGTAGTGATATATTTGGACGATTTCACAGTCTTCTCTGAGACCGATGAAGATCACATCCTCCACTTGAAGCTCACCTTTGAGAAATGTAAGAGATATGGACTATCTTTGAATCCAAAGAAATCTCAATTTTCCCTGAGTGAGGGGAATCTACTAGGACATGCAGTAGTGCAAGAAGAAGTGAAAATTGATCATAACTTAGTCGAAGCTATCAGTCACATTCCTCTACCCAAAAATAAGAAATAGGTCCATGTCTTTTTGGGGAGAATTAACTTCTTGAGAAGGTTCATACCAAACTATGCAGAAATAGTGAAGGGTATTATAGATATGCTTAAAAAGGAAAATGAAGTCAAATGGAGCCCTACCTCTCGAGATTCTTTTACTAGAATTAAAGAATATTTTGCTGAAGCACCGGTATTAGTCAACCCTAAATACTCAACACCTTTCTATATCGTTTCCTTCTTCTCTGCATAATGTTGCTGCATTTTTACTACATAAGAATAAAGATGGTTATGAGCAGCCCATCGCCTTCTTCAGCTAAGTCCTGAGGGATGCTGAGCTGAAATATAACATCTAGGAGAAACAAGAATATTCCCTAGTCAAATCTTTGAAGGCATTTCGAGTGTATGTACTACAGTCATAAATCACAACATTTGTCCCAGCGATAGCGGTCAAGGACATCCTTGTGCAAGGAGACAAGGAAAAATGGGTAGGTGGATATCAAAGGTACAAGAATATGAGTTAGACATAAATTCTACTAAGATCATAAAAATCCAGGGTTTGGCCAAGATTTTATCAAAGTCTAACGACCAAGATTTGGGAATAAACCTAATAATAGAGGAAGAAAAAACAAAATTTCAGCAGAATGGGATTAAAACAGTAGAGAAAAAGATATATGATAAATATGAGGGACCAACTTGGCATAATAATATCATCCATTATCTCTTATTCCTGAGGTGCCCACTAGGGTTAGATAAATCCAAATATAGGATGTTGAGACTACAAGCTCAAAAGTATATCATATCCAATGGTCAACTCTACTGGAAAGACCTAGTGGGATTTTTGCTATTATGTTTGGTAGAAGGAGAAACTCATAAAGTGATTGAGGAATTTCATGGGGGAGTTTGTGGAGGTCATTACAACTACAAGATCACAACTCACAAAATCCTCAAGGTAGGATTATACTGGCCTACACCATTTGGAAATGTGCATTAACAAGTCAGGTTGTGTCAAAAGTGCCAAGTCTTTGCGAAGAGACAAAAACTTTCTCCTCTTCCCCTAATCCCAGTGCATGTGGAAGAACCCTTCAGACAGTGGGGACTAGAATTCATAGGAGAGATAAACCTACCTTCCAGTGGCCAACATAAGAAGATATTAATGGCCATAGATTATTTCACCAAGTGGTTATAGATCATCCCAGCCAGAAATGCTACAAACTCAATGGTAATTAATTTTATGGAGGAAAACATGTTATCGCATTTTGGTTTCCCTATCAAAATCATCACTGATAATGACCAGGTCTTCGAATTGGAAAAATTCAACAGCTTCTGTTAGAAATTCAATATCATCATAGGGCACTCTACTACCTATTATCCTTAAGGAAATAGTTTAACTGAGTCCTCAAACAAAATTTTTCTATGAGTGTTGAAGAAGACCATCACTAAAAATCAAAGGAATTGGGACACCCAATTGAAGTTTGCAATCTTGGTTAACCAAGTGACTCCTAAACGTTCCAATGGAAAATCGCCTTTCGAGATAGTGTATGGTAAGGCTGCAGTCTTCCCAATCCAATTATAAATTATAGTGGTGAAGTTACTACAAGAAGCTGAAGAGGAACCAAGTGCTTTGACATGAAGGATAAACTAACTAGTTGAGCTTCATTAAAACAGAGAACAGGTAGGCGCTAAATTGGCAAATTACCAATAGAAGATGAAATCCCTGTTTGACAAAAAGGCCAAGGATTGACCTCTTCAACTGGGAGATTTAGCTCTCTGATGGGACATCTAACGGGAAAAAGAAGGTAAACATGGAAAATTTGATTCCCTTTGGTTTGGCCCTTTCAAAATTTAAGAGGAAAAAGGAAATAATATGTACCTATTCGAAAATCTAGAAGGTGAATCGTTGGAGCTGCCAGTAAATGGTCAGTTCCTCAAACTATATTTCCAAAGTTAAAGGTACCTATCTTGGACTCATTGTAAAGATGGGTGTGTACATTGTAATTATCATATGAAATTTCTAGGTTTCTGTTTAAAATTTCACTTTCACAAAATTTTCACATATTTAAAAAGACTCCATGCCCAAAAAGAGAAGTTCACAAACTGTAGGTTCTCGATGCATTGTAATCCAATGCCCCATCCCCAGGTGGAGCCAATGTTGTTAGTCACTGCCAAATGTGTTTTCATTTGTCCAAATTGAAAAATATAAGTGATGTTTGAAGGCATCTCCCAAGCTAAAGAATCTCTCAAAGCTACATATGTGGAAGTCCAAAAGTGGACTTCTCGATTAGAAGTTAGAGTAGATTGAAGATGCCCTTCGAAATCCAAAAAACAAAGAGAAAAAGACCAAGGGTAAGGTACCGGTATATCGGAGTTCCCAACTCATCGCAAATTGGAGGTTCCAGTGACATGGCGTATCAGTGATCACACATAAGGGTCACATCGCATATCGGTGATTTCACTTCATAACAACAGGGCATTCAACACTTAGGGTAACAGAGCTTTGATATCGACCATCACAAATCGACGATTTCTCATCGGTGGCACTAAGTGCATATTGGTGAGGTTAGCGAAAACTTGTAATCAGCAATCACCAATATTGGCGATCAAATATCATAGGTCCAAGGTACAATGTATATCGGTGATCGAAGGTCTTGTATGGCACATCAGCGGGCTCACATATCGACAATCGTAACCGCCCAAAAATATCGTAAATCAAAAATCTAAGATTTCAACTTTACCACTATTAAGAAATTGCGAGATGAATATGACAATAAGTGTAAATGACCAGGAAGAGCAGAAAATGATTTGCAAAGGAAATCGGTGAAAAACCAAGGGTAGGCAGGCCTTTTCTCTCTCCTCCAGAGGGCTGCGTGGAAAAGTATTATTGGATCCGGTAAAGACACAGTGGTGCTAATGTTAGCATGACGTGGCAGTATGACAAAGACATGGCATGAAAATTCAACATTTTGAGGGGTGATAAGGGGCCAAAACAAGGTGACACGTGTCACCACTCACAAGGTGACATGTGGCAGTGGATGATGTCACATCAAAGATCGAAAACCAGTGTTTACAGGTTGAGGCATGTTGCTACATAAAGGAAAACCTCCGATTGTGATCCGCCGATAAAGGGGTTGACCTGCAGTCACATAAAGAGTCAAAGAAACCAAGGGCTAAGCATACAGGATGGTCGGTGATCAGCAATCGGTGAAACCTAATATCGCATCACTCCAAGTTAAGTCCCCAATTGCAAGCCACCGATAAGAAACCTCTAATATAAAGGCTAAGCCCTAGGTCATAGCCCTCGGTCTATGATGCAGAAATACTGAAAGGGGATAAACCATAAGGTGGCTAAAGGAGATCGAGGTTCGAAATTTTCCAAGTTCTCTTTAGTTTAAAACCTCTGATTTTTTAGCTCAAGTACACTTGTATGATCATTTCACTGGGTATACTAAGTTCCATTGGCCTGAGAAATAATTTAAGAGTAGACAGATGAGTTGGCCACTGTGTTCAGAATTTGTTATGACCATCATGGGTGATCGCTCCAACTTCCTATAAGAGAGGAAGTGAAACTGTTAAGACCGAAAGTGTCAAGGAACTGGTCGAGAGAGCATGAGGCATAATGTAGCAGAAACGTGGTTGGAGAAGGGGACAACAAAGAGAGTGGCGGGGAGATATTTTTAGAGGATCATCATTTCAGTTTCACTTGTTAATTTTGTTTGGTTGTTTTTTATTGCTATTTTCATTCTTTTTTATTTTCAAGAAAATGATCTTTCTATTGTAATAATTGGAGGTGACAGAGCCTACACGCCGAGACAGCTAGTCATGCAGGTAGATGGAAGCTCTAGCCTAAGATATTTTTTAATTTTCATGTTCTCCCTCTCCTTTTAAAAGCGAGGAAGAAACACTTATAAAAAGGTTGGAATCGTAAATATTAACGACATATTATTTTTGAGACAATATGAATTCAAGATTTGCATCTTTTAGATATTAATGAAATGGTGGTCATTCCTAAATTCGAATACTACAATATGTTCCCTCTCTGTTTAAATTCCATTATGTTCAGGTTTCCTCTCCGATTTCATGTAATTGTAGCTACTAGAAATGTTTCATATGTTCTTACATATTCATTTGTATTGACTCGTTAATGCACATGCATGTATGTATATTTGAGATTATCTCTTTAAAATTGCACTCCATGAATTATTACACCCAATCCTCTTTCATCCATTATGTCTATCTTTAACCCAGATAAGTATATAGTTCTTGATGTTTCAAGCTCTATATGATGAGCTATTTTATCTCTTCTCTTCTTTCAACAATGTAAACTTTGAAACGGGAACTGATACTGTTACCCGTTTTGTAGAGATAGCAAAAAAGTGACCCGATTTTGAAAAGGGGTGATGCAGAACACACATGTTTTGTTTAGAGCATAGTTTTTGGCAGTTTAATTTTTTTTATGTACATTACGTTTTAGAATGGTATTGATTTTCATGCTGATTTTAAAAAGTGGTTATTCTGCATCACACCCTTTTTTTAAAAGACCTATTTTTTGACTTTAAATTTTCTAATGTATGAAATGTAAATAATTATTTTGTAAATTTAATAATTTTGGAAGTGATCTTCTTCTTCATATTTTCTTGTTTTTATTTTTTTTTATTTTTTTTTGTAGTGAGGTTTTTATTGATTTGCATATTTAAATAAGAAGGTCGATATTTTTTATTTTTGATATTCTACATATTTATACATCGTTAATTAAATTTTCAATCCACATGAAATAATTGTCTCTAAAAAACAAAAATAAAAATATATATAAAAAAGACAAAAATAAAAGATAAAAAATGTTAAAAAAAAATTATCTCATAAACCATAAAAGAATTTGGAAAAAAAAAAAAAATTAAAAAAATTAAAAAAAATATATATAAAAAATTAAGTAAAAATTGAGAAATTAAAAAAAAAACATTAGCAAAAAACTAGGAAAAAAAGAGAAAAAGAAAATTAAAAACAAACTAGTTAAAAAAAAAATTAACGAAAAAAATTAAAAAAACTAGTAAAATTAATATTAAAAAAAAACAAAAAATGTTAAAAAAAAATTATCTCACAAACCATAAAAGAAATTGGAAAAAAAAAAAAACAAAATTAAAAAAAAATATATTTATATATATA
The DNA here is from genome assembly GCA_031772625.1 of Pinus tabuliformis. Lineage (NCBI taxonomy): Eukaryota > Viridiplantae > Streptophyta > Pinopsida > Pinales > Pinaceae > Pinus > Pinus tabuliformis. The sequence goes on along the minus strand of CM062805.1, from coordinate 61,295,302 downwards.
ATTAAGTAAAAATAGAGAAATTAAAAAAAAAACATTAGAAAAAGCTGGGAAAAAAAATAAAAACAAACTAATTTAAAAAAAAAAAAATAGAAAATTAACGAAAAAAATTAAAAAACAGGTAAAATTAATATTAAAAAAAAAAACAAAAATAAATTTAAATTATAAAAAAAAACCAAAAAAATGTGTATTTTATATTAAAAAAAAAAAGTGTAATTAATTTTTGTTAAACATACATATTTTATTTACAAATAAAAAATTAAAAATTAAAATCTATTTTTTTTTTCAACAAGCTTTTTTTTTATTAAAAAAATTATGATTTTTTTTAAACAATTATTATTATTATTATTATTATTTTTATTTAAAAATACAAATGATTAAAGTTACATTTTATACTTTTAAAAAAAAAAAAAAAATTAAACCTAAATTTTATACTTTAAAAAATAATAAAAAATTAAAATTAAAATTAAAATGTACATTTTTTTTTAACAAATTTTTATTATTAAAAAAAATATTATAAAAAAAAATTATTATAAAATTACAAACCAATTTAAAAAAACTTATTTCGTAAAACTGCTTCTGTTTGGCTAAGAGCTCGTCTTCCTCGGACGTAAGGGGGCCGGGGGGCAAATGGCCACAGATTTTTTTTTTTTTTTTTAAAAAAAAAAAAAAACAAAAAAAAATATTAACTTTTAAATTTTTTTTTATAATAATTTTTTTAATTTTAAATAAAAATAAATAATTTGGTTTAAAAATAATTTTTTTTAAAAAATGGGTTTGCGATTTTATAATAAATTTATTTTATAATAATTTTTTTTTAATAATAAAAATTTGTTAAAAATGGGTTTGTAATTAAAAAAAATAATTTGGTTTAAAAATGGGTTCGTGATTTTATAATAAATTTATTTTATAATACTTTTTTTTTAATAATAAAAATTTGTTAAAAAAAAATGTAAATTTTAATTTTAATTTTTTATTTTTTTTAAAAGTATAAAATGTAGGTTTAATTTTTTTTATTTTTTTTAAAAGTATAAAATGTAACTTTAATCATTTGTATTTTTAAATAAAAATAATAATAATAATTGTTAAAAAAAAATCATAATCTTTTTAATAAAAAAAAAGCTGGTTGAAAAAAAAAATAGATTTTAATTTTTTATTTTTTATTTGTAAATAAAATATGTATGTTTAACAAAAAAATAATTACACTTTTTTTTAATATAAAATACACATTTTTTTTGTTTTTTTTTTATAATTTAAATTTACTTTTGTTTTTTTTTTAATATTAATTTTACCTGTTTTTTAATTTTTTTCGTTAATTTTCTATTTTTTTTTTAAATTAGTTTGTTTTTATTTTTTTTCCAGTTTTTTCTAGTGTTTTTTTTTTAATTTCTCTATTTTTACTTAATTTTATATATAAATATATATTTTTTAATTTTGTTTTTTTTTTCCCAATTTCTTTTATGGTTTGTGAGATAATTTTTTTTTAACATTTTTTGTTTTTTTATTTTTGTCTTTTGTATATATTTTTATATTTGTTTTTTAAATAATCAACATTTTAATCTTAATTTTAGTAGTTTTTAATTTTTTTTTTGTTAATTTTTCTATTTTTTTTTATCTAGTTTGTTTTTAATTTTTATTTTTAATATTTTTTTTTCTTAATTTTTTTCTTAATTTTTCTATTTTTACTTACTTAATTTTTATTTTTTTTTTAAATGTTTGTTTTTTTTTTTTTTTTTTCTTTTGCCAATTTTTTTTATGGTTTAGAAGATAACCTTTTTTTTCCCATTTTTTTTTAAATATTTTTTTTTACTATTTATTTGTTTAATGTTTTTTTTTATTTTTTTTAGTTTTTTAATTCTTATCATTAATTTTGTTTTCTTTTTTTACATTTTTATGATTGATTTTCTTTTTTTTATATATTTGATTTTTTTTTCATTTTTCATTTTTATTTTATGTTTTGTTTTTAGTATATATTTTAATTTATGTTTTGTATTTTTTTTTAAATTTTTTTTTTAAGTCTTTTTTCATTGTTTTAATTTTTTTTATTTTTATTTTTATTTTATGTTTTCATTATTTTTTTAAATTTAATGTTTTTCGGGGTCATGATAAAAAAAGTGTTCTCCCAACATTAACACTTTTCGTTTTGAGGGTGTTTTTTAGATAATTTTTGCGCAAAAAATTGATTTAGACCGCCATTTTTAAAACATGTTGAAAATTTACCCCAAAAAACAAATGTGTTATTCCAGCATCAACACTTTTCGTTTTTAGCACTGTTTTTGATGTTTTTTCGGGGTTTTTTTGCCAGAGTTCCCGTTTTGAGTTTATAGTTCCTGTTTCAAAGTTTACATTGTTTTTCATTGTTCTGCTAAAACTGATTAAACTGTAGGTCCTCAAACTACTCGACTTCCACTAGTTCATACATATATTTCTATGAGTTTTATATGTGAAAGAGTACCAAAAATACATGTCTTATTTCCTTGGATGAATGAACCAACCCATGTTGTTTATATATATATATATATATATATATATATATATATATAAAGTACAAAAACATATGTGATGTCTCCAGTTATCTGAGAATCGTATGAGACACATAAAACATAGATATTCCAGGCACTCATCTTGTAAGCAATCTGAGGTTGTCTCTAGAAATGACAACAGGGCCCATAAGCTATCAGTTTGGTTTTAACCTCATCTCTCTATTCATGAAGGTTTGATGTACTAAGCACAAACACACTTTGATAGTCCATGATTCAACTAAATCTATCTTCAAGCTATTAGGCTTATACCTAAGGATATTTCTCTAATACCAATTGATGAAAACTTGACTAAACTGAGAGGGAGCATGAATCAATTTAGTATATTCATAGACATTAAATTATTTTCATTTTTATCATTAACTAAGACATTGCATGAGCATTTTAACAAATAATGGCCAACATATTGAATATGTGAACAACAAGTAATAAGCTAATTAAAACATCACATCAACACATGATAACAACACATATTAACACTAGATATATGTAGAAACTCATAAAGGGAGAAAACCACGATTTTATTATTGTTGTGGTGCAAAGGCAAGCTCCTATTACATCTAATTTTATGTAGGCTCCAACCTACAAGAGGCTACTACCTTAATTTTCTACACGCTGCAACATGCAAGGAAGCTCCAACACCCATATGTTCTTTGTAAGCTACAACCCGCAAGAGGCTCATACCTCAACCAACTCCAACTCGATATTTATCGAGCCACAATTTGAAAGGAAACTACCATCCCCTGATGCAAACAAGAAATAACGATGTGGTAGTTTACATGGTCATAAATTATGCATATCTCCATCTTCATTTTTGCATCTTCTTCCCTTCAAATCTGATTCCCCTCAGCTTCATATGTGCCAAGTAACTAATGCATAATAGTTCAATCAGTCCTTTCACATTCTCCCATACTCTAACCTCTTCAATGCCTTCCAAAATCATGTATTTTATAAACATAGTTTTCTAGTTGTTTGTGTCCCACATAAGAACATGAAGTGAATAAGCTTGACTCTTTGCCTTCCACTCATTTGTTTCCAAAGTCTTCATATCTTGAATATTAGGACAAAAAAATATAATAATTAATCCAATAATAATTTCAGCCAATTGTAATCATTAAGTGCACCAACCTAATGCCAACAACAAATAATTATTTATCATTAATGCATCAAAACAATCTTTGCAACATCTTTGCCTTTGCCTTGGAATCTCGGCTTTTCATTACAACAATTAAACTTAATCAACAATTTCACATCAAAATTTCTTGATTAGACAATCCTTGCAACATTATCCAAGCATCAAGTCGTCAACATGCCATCAAGGTATGCGTTGCTCCTTTGTCCCTTGCTCTAGTGCTCCTTTGCTTGATGTTGTTGTGTTGCTCCTTTGCCATCAATGACAATATTGTCAAGAACATATATATGCTTAGTCTAACTTATAAACAAAATGGTATTTTTTCACGAATCTGGGTCAAATGAGATTTTAAAAAACGCGATTTTAAATTACTTATTAAGAAAATGAATTTTCCACATCTGTTGAAGAGAAGAGAGTATATTTGCTACCAAATTCTTATCAAAAGACTGAATTTGCCAATTGTTGAAGGGAAGAGAGTATGTTGGCTACGACCGTAGTTTGTTGTAGTAAACGAAGAAAACCGTGTAGTAAATGAAGAAAACATCTTTCATGACATCAATTAAGGACATCAGAATTTCCTTATGGTAAACTAGTAAAAAAAATTCAAATCTTTAATTAATTAAATGCATCATATGTAATTTGGGAGCTTTTTCAAACACATACCTGAACTGCAAATAAAACTTATATAAAAAATGCATCATCGTCATTAGTTGTTGTGCTCAGATGCATACGCCATAGCCATGCACGATCTTTCTACAAGAAATGGTTAACCATTCACATTAACAAGTTGCGTAATTGATAATCCACTCGGGTTCCATTTAAGAATTTAATGGAAAGTGTGACACTGCCACAGAGTAACTTTGTTCGTTGACACTGCTGATAGCACGAATTTTTCTATGGGGTTGTAATATGCTCTGATGATATCGATAGCATCATTATAGTGTGAGAATGTTTCAATACAAATCATTGTGATCATGTGAGAATGTTGCAATAAGATATTCAAGTTTTTATTTGATCAAAAAGTTATATATATAGAGGGGTGGTTAATAACTAAATTAATTATAATTAAAAGCACACAAGGACTAATAGTATAAGTTTATATTTCATTTATAGATTATTTTGTTATATATATTCATTAAACTCAAAACTGAGTCATAATAATTAATTATGGATTAGAAAGTTGGAAACTAGAATTTTTAAAGGGATCTAGTTCCTTATTTGTGTTAGAAATATCAATCTCGTGTGAATGTTTTGTTCCATCTATTTAGAAGGACTTCAAGTAGCATGATGTCCTTTAAGGAGGGAACTGTTTTATCTATTTCTTCTACTTTATCCTCTAAAGAAGGAATTAATTCCTGTGGGACTTTTTATGGGTCTTGATTTACCTTATTTTGATTAAGGTTAATCTCCAAACTAAAGGCCTTGAAAAATTCTCCTTTATTTTTGTTTTGGTTCTATTTCCTCTACTTTATCTACCAAGGAAGGAGTAGACTTTATTCTATTCAAGATCAATCTCCTAACTCAATTCCTCTAAATAATTCCCCATCTTTGCTTTTGATTTAGTTCCTTTCTTCCTCGGAGGGCAAGTTTTAAACACAACAATGGCAAATACAGGAGATATGAAAGATCACCCTTGAATGCATTATTATTCACAATGATACATATTTATACAAGTCTAGTGACCCTTGGTTTCATATTCCAAGTGGTCTCTTGGACTCCCTTTGCTGTTCAGCTTCCACACCAACCTTTAGAGGATTAGGTGTCCAACATTCCTCCGCTTAATCCGAAGGGGTATATGTGAGTCCAAGAAGGGAGTTGTAATACAAAAATATGCAAAAATGCATGGAACAAATACGTTGAATGTGCTCTCGGAAATGTTGGTATAAGCTGGTGGTTTAAGGATGACCACCAACACTGGAATGCTTAGTGTAACTCACGAAATTATTCCAAATCTGGCAAGAAGCTGGAACCTTATGTTAGAATAAGTGTCCCTAATGTTTTGGAGAGGGATACCTTTAACCTTGAAAAGGAAGGTCTACACCCTGTCATGGTTTAAACTCTAGAATACTTAATGCAATTCTGGGAACTCTTCCAAAACTAGCAAGAAGCTGAAGCCTTCTGCTAGTGGAAGTGTAACTAATTCTTTGAAGAGGGAGAAGCTCAACCTAAGAAGGGAGGTCTCAACCCCACGTAGATGGTTTAAGGTTAACCACCAACCAAAAGCATGCTGAAAGGCATCTCTATCACTGGCTACAACTATGAATTTGGTATGGCAGGTTGTGGCTCAAGCTCGCTTGATATGGCTTTGAAGTTTGTATATGACCATCACTTCCCCCCGTGTCAAATACAAGGTAAGAATATGGAGAAAACTCAAGTGCAAGATTGTTCAATACTCTAGAAAAAGTTCTGACATATGAATGAAATATATTCTTGGTTGTTGAAGCCCATTGCCAAGAAGTGATCCATCTATTATGTTCCTATACCAATAGGTGTCATAACTTTTGAATGGCTAAGGTCAAATCTGTAATATGTACATACCTTTGCTTTCTGCAAAAATTTTCCATATTCAAAAAATAAAAAAATTAAAAATTAAAAAAAAAAATGTAAAGAGGGTATGTCCTAAAAGAAAAATCAAAGGAAAAGAAGAGTAAAAAAGGTTAAAAAGATGAAAAATGAACCCCAAGGAAAAAGAAAAAGACCATGAAAGTGTGCAAGCTCAAATGCCACTACTATTTACTTTTCTACATAATAATGATTGTGTGCAACTTGTTATTTATGCCACAATCCATGGTAACCAAACAGTTTAATCTTGGTTATTACATGTTTTTAATTTCATGCTTAGAGATAGAGAATAAAATCTGACCAAACTATTTAATCTTGGCAGATAAGTAGATAGGTAGAGTAAATAAAAGGAGATCAATAGTTTAATTTGAGCCCTTGGATGTAATAAGGATAGACTTTGATATATTTTTATTGTAAAAGAAAAGAAAAATGTTTTTATAAGGGTTTGTGAGCTTAAATGCACCCTAATAAAGAGTAGGAAAAATGGTAGGATGAGTAGAAGGGTAAGTAGTTGAATGGTTGCAGAATTGTGATGAATGATTAGTTAAGATCATATCATTTATTTTCATCATCAAGTTGCTATAGTATGGATGATAATTAAACATTTACATAAAGTCAAGTGATTAATTTCCCCATTCATTTTACCCTTTATTTTACTAATTTCCTATAAGAAAAGTCAAAAGTACCTAACACCTTAAGTTAAAAGTGCTCAAAGCATTTATTTAACTTCTAGAGGGATTGGACCCTCGGCTCAATAACTTATGGGGTCTAAGTACTAAAATTCCCCTCACCAGCATTCACCCCCTCGATTCATTCATTTTCCCCTAAAAAATACCTTTTTCTAAGGTATAATCACTATTTTACTAGGATAAGTAACCCCCCCAAGAAAAACCCTTTTTTCATAAAAACCCACAAATACACATTTAGCCTAAGTTATAATATTTAATGTAAAAAAAAAAATTTCAATATACATTATACTTAGCGCACTTTGTTTTCCACTTTCATTTCATAATGACTTCTAACCTTATTTATTAAATCCCAAAAAATAACCCTTTCCTGTATGTTTTATTAAAAACCCATATGTTAATAATATCCCGCCCCAAAGTTTGAAACATAAACTTATTCATAAACTAATTAATGGGATTAATTAAGTCGATCAACGACTAATTAATAACCATGACCCACCACCGAATAAAGAAATTAATTAATCAATCAATGATTAATTAATAATCTATTCCCGCCAATGAAATCCCTCCTGACGTCATTAAGCCTCCCTAATCTGCAATTAATTAATCCCTCCGCACATTAAAACCCTGTCGGACCCCTCCATTAAACCTTAAATCAAATCATTGCCCCGATCACCGTGCGATCTGACCCCTTCAAATCCAATGGTCGACACTAATATCGGGTGGCCTCCGAAGGTCGAACTTTACCCGCCTGATGTGGGTGGTTTCACTGTTCACCCCGCCATTATGTGGCCCCCGATGAATGGCATCGGGCGACCTCCCCCCAAAACCACTTTATCCCAAAAGCAGTGTGATATGATCCCGCTAATGACAAACTGTCACATTTCCCACTTAACGCCAAGTGTCATTTTTCCAGTGTACCCGCCAAAATCATTGACTTTACGAATAAAACCAAAAAATGCATTTTTTTTGTTTTATCGTGAAAAAGAGCACTCTGACCTCCATGCAAGCACCAGAGTACATGCAACCATTAACCTACGTCCAACTACCAATTTACCAAAGCTTCTGAACTCCAAACCACCTTGCAAACCTGTGCACTTCCTGCAAACAGGCACAGTCGCCATTACTTAGTCCAAAAGCTGAAACCATGTATTTATCCCAATTCACTAAAAAACATATTTTGTTCCACAACATGGACTAAATTTCTTCCAATTCCTAAGTAATTTAGTAAGAAAGTTGCCTTGTGACTGCAAAATACCTGAATTAGACCAGTTTTTCCCAAAATTCACTGAAACCCCTTCCCTCTTGTCCTTGAATCCACAAGAACCAAGGATGGATGCCCTAATTGCATTGAATGTCATGCCCATTTCTACTCCTCACAGGGATTTAGACCATCTCCCACTAGCAGAAAAAGATTTCCATATTAAAGATACTTCTATCCAAGAATCCCCTTTGAAACTATTCTGCAAGTACAAAAATCAGTACCTGAACCACACAGACTACATTGGACATTGGGAATCAAGATTACGCAAGTACCAATTCCCCAGAGTTCACATCTTCCTATAGATTGTACATTACTGCCACATGAACTATGATCCTAACCAAAGGGCAGTGAGAACCCCTAACCAGTCTGTATTATTTACCATCACTGCTGAGTCCATAAATTAAATGTCACAATTACAACCAAGCAAAATCCTGACTCCTCTTTCTATTGGAGATTTGCTGAACAGATACCCTACACTCACCTTAACCAAACTTGCTTGGTTATAACAGGCTTTCATCAGAGAAGAACAATACACCGCAAAGGACTCTCCCCTTTACCTGTGGACTATATTCTCTAACCTTGGCCGAGACATCATAGACATGATATCCAGTGTGCTAGGCTATACTACAAGTGAATTTGTTGATGAAATCATTATAACATTTGTGTCCATCTACTCTCCTGGGAAACCACCAACCATCATGTTTGACTATGCTAATTTCATTGCTCATAAAATGCATGATCAATTCATGAGGTTGGATAATGAAAGAGTGTTTAAATATTCTTCAGTTCGATATCATTTGTTCTTGTATTATCAAGCTGATAGATTTCCAATCACCCTCCAAAATCTTGATACCAGAGGCAACCCCAGATCAGTGATCTTCTGGACTTCATTAATCCATCAATTTGACTCTCAATATTCTTATACTGATTTCAAAGATCTCTTTGTGTACCCAGTGACGACTATGCTACTAGGAATCCCTCCCCCCCGAATCAGTGCAGACATCAAGAGGATACTTTAGTTATCAAAATAGTATAGAATGGGGGATTGGTACTTGTACAAAAACTACAGTGCAACCAGAATCTATGGATGTGAGCTGGCTCCCTACAAATTGCCTAGATACCTCCCTATGAGATTGTTTGCCTGGAGTACTACAGGCTTTGGATCAATTCAGATGAGGTGCATTTTGTGAAAGCCAAGAAGAAAGCTCAACTTAGGATAAAGGATCAGCTTGGCCCATTTATATGTAACAGTAGAGAAGCAGGAAAGGAAGCAGAGGAAATCCTCGAAAGTTTGAGACTGAAACAAAGTTTTATCTAGAATTATGACCCTTTATACTTCATTTGAAATATGAGACAGAAGAATAAATTATCTCCTTACATCCACCATAGAATCCTTGAAATTGAACAATATGCTAATCAACTTGAATGGGTGGAAAACACTCTGGTAGACCCGGATAGCACAGAGACTGATGTCAATAATGTATTGATTTATTTAGATAGAAGACTTGATGAGGATTCATTTGTACAGGTGACAGGAGAGTCTCAATCTCAAAGGAAATCACAGGAACATAGTGGGCAAACATCAGAAGAAGATCCATTAGAGTAGCCAGAGGAATCAGAACAACTTGAGATTTCAGAAGAACTTGCTCAACCAGAACAAATCATGAGCAATCCTTCTAGTTTGTAGACTCCTCTAAATGAGGAGAGGAATCTTAAAATAGATAAAGAGGAGGCCACTCATTCTAGTGGACTTGTTGCCCAAACTCATGTCAAAAGGCAAAGGTTGAACCCATTTTCCAAACAGGAGTATAATGAGGAGACAGCAAGAACTACAAGTGTAGAAAGAATAGAAAGCAGGCAAACCACACCTTCAGAAGGTACACAAGGACCTTCCACCTCACAAGCTCAAATGCTAGAAAGGAAAAAGAGCGTGGAATTATCCTCCTTCAGGGCTCCTACTGGCTGGAGCCAAGATATCAAAGAGAAATACAAAGAAATCAAGGCAAGAAATGAAAAATTAAAAGCCCAAAGTTATGCACACTACTTGAAAATGGCTCCAACAAATCAAACAAGGCTAATGCCAGCCTTTGACATAAAGTAAGGTAAGATGTAGATGAGTTTTTTGAAACCAACTACAAAACACCCCAGATCAATGGCAGATTATCTAAAAACAGACTTTGAAGTATTGGAAAAGGATATCCATCTTATTGACCAAATAGAACTACACAAGCAGACTGGTGAAATGGTTTACTCCACCTTGACTAGCAAGGAAATTGCAGCCCACCAACTCCAGAATTCGCTGAATAATATATCAGCACAATTCCAATTGGAGAAGGCCTCTTCATAGGCCAAGGACACCAGAATGAAGTCCTTAGAGGACTCGGTCATAGAACTGGGACATGATCCCAAGTATGTGAAAGCTACAGAAAAGCTTACCAAGAAGAAAAACGATGACATAACTGCACTGAAGAAGCAGCTTAAAATTCCTCCTCTACATCATCCTCAAATATTTGTAATCCCTACAGTCTCTATAGTGGTACCCTCCACATTGGTTTTTGTCTTAGTACCCACAGTTCCACTAGCTACATCTTTGCTAGTGATAGGTACATCAGCAGGCACAAGGGCAACTACAGGCGTAGGTACTTCAATAGAACAAACTACTGAATTTGTGAAGGCCAAGGAGGAAATGAGCATCCAGGCCACTGAACTTAAGAAACTTAGAGAAAAAGTTTTAAATCTAGAGACTGACTGTAAACTTGTCCAGATACAACAAAAGGAAGAAGTTTAGAGGAACCAAAGAATGGTAGAAAGAATAAAAGTCCTTGAAAAGGACTTGACATTACAAGAGCCACTGGGAGACATGAAAGAAATTCTTTGGGCCAACATAATTGATTCCATCAATGATGTTTGGCCTTTTATTCAAGTTATTTTTGAACAGACTGAACTAGTAAAAGTGGCTACAGAAGCAGTCCACAAGACAAGAGAAGAATTGGGGGATATGCCTGAAGTAGCCAACCTATTGATCACATTTTTGAATAGAAAAAATAGGTACCAACTTGATGAACTAGAAATTGATGATAGAATAGAAACCATCACTAAAATAAAGAAGGTTCTCACCAAAAGGAACCTAATGCTAAATCTTGAGAAAAGGTGTCAAAGCATCCAAGCAGATATTGATAGTTTTATGACAAAGTATTGCATCTTAAGAGAAAAAGGACTTGCCAGACCTTTGTTAATAAATGACAAGTTGATGACTCAAGAGGATTATATTGAAAGATTAAACAAGCTGGCCAGAAACCAAGCTAGTACTTCAAGGGTGAAATCTTTGCCAACTGGGAAGGTACTATATGATGGTCTTGAAAATTTGTTTTACATAGAGCATGAGGTAAAGAACTTTTTTACCAGCAAGCCAAATTTTGCAAAGTATACAGAAGCTGACGAAATATATAGAAAGTTGATAAGAATGAAGTTACCTCACAGTGAATGGTGGACAAAACTTACAGATTTACTATAAAGTTACTACATTAAATCTACATGGTAAAACATGGCTACCAGGTAGAACAGGTAAGATAGAGTCAAAGTAGAATAGGTAAAGAGTATCAGTAGGTAGAATATAGAAAGTGATTCTAGCACAGAACTACAATGCAACTGAAAGAGCCAAATCCAAATTACAACAGCCAGCACAGTCACAATAAAAGGGGCAGCAAGAAAACAGTTTTCCATTTTTCTCTATCTTCTTGTTGAAGATATTTTCGATTTCCTAGAATAATTCTCATATTGTTATGAGATATTTTGTATCATTTTTGTATAAATACTTCACAAATTGAAGTAATTAGTTTGGATTAAAATACATTTCTGTAGACATTTTATTATGAGCCAAGGATCTATTGTACTCAAGATTGGACTGATTTTGTTGGATATGAAATAAAGCTGAGGACATTTCACTAGATTCCTATGCACATTTGGAACAAATAAGTTTTATCTCTTCATGTTTAAATATTGTTGTCTCTTCATGTTATAAATATTCATATGTGTCTTATCAAATCTAAAAGTAAACAAGGAATGATATCATCAAAATTATCTTAAATGCTCTTTGTTTTAACTGTTTACTTTCTATATGTTTTATAGTAAGTTGTCTTGGTCTGGGAATTCTTAATTGCTCCCTTACTTCCATAGTTTACTCCCCCTTTGGTCCATAGTAAAGGATTCTTCATTGCCCTTTTCTACTGATCATCCTTCCTTTCTTCATCTTGATCCCGATTAAGGATCTTTCATTGCCCTTTGCCCTGGTTAGGACTACCTCATCCATTTGAACCTGCAGATTTGATTTTTGTTGTGCTAGCCTGCCGTGTGAACTCTTACTTTAGTGATTGATCAGATCCAGTTAAGCCACTATTTGATTGACTCCATATCCCAATGGCTTGAAAACTTGCTCTGCCCATCTGCTTTCTTAATTTCACCACCCAATCAAAACAAAACAATCATGAACACTAAGAACTACCCTAAAATCTTATTCAAAACAAAGTTAAATTATAAAGAGAGAGCCCTCTCTGGACTTAGGTTGGCTATAACCCGAGTCTAAAAGATTGGGTTTGTGGTTACCACAGACTATTCCTTATTTGATAACTCCTAAGGAAAAAATCTGAGTGCTAACATAGTGGTGACTATACTGGGGACTTCAAAACCCTTAGTTTTAATAAACCTTTGAGAAATTCAAATTTTTTTTTTAAGCCTCTTAAAGGGTTATTAGAAGTTATTTCAAAAATTCATAAAAAAGAAAAATAATTAAAAAAAAAAGATCGAAGTCTGGCTTCAGGGAGAACTCACTATACCAGGGCCAACCCTAATCCAAATCCTCCCCCTGTATTTGAAAATCCTAACCTTATTCCAAGAATAATCAAGAGACAAGAAAGTTTAGTAAGCCCAAGACCTTTATTCAGATCCAATTCATGCCCTGCTAAGTGGATATTCCTAGAATATCTCCCTTTTGACGAGTATTTTGACAATTCCCTATTTAGAACCAAGTTTGAGAGTGAACTTGAGGACACAGTTCTAGATACAGAATTTATAGTAGAACTTGAAGTCCAACGAGCAAACTTGTCAATTGATCAGTACTTTCTGAAATCCCCTCAATCATCCCTTACCACTGATAGAATCCCTGAACTTTCTGAAACAACTTCAACCTCTTTCAGCTCACCATACTTTCCACACACCTCTGAAGATCATCCCTCATCTCCATTCATACCTTCACTCCCCGATTAGCCTATCACTACCCTTCAAATACCCATTACCCCTGTTACCTCAACTCCTCTTGTTGTCCCAAATCCCCCTGTTACCCCAACTCATGTTCTCAATCTTGTCCAACTTAGAGCTATGGCACTCAGATATGTTCCCCTTGTGATGCATGCTCCTCAATGTGCCTTACCAGAAGATTATCAGAGTAAAATTACCTTATTCGATGGCACTGGAACTTACACAGCACAGCAGCACACAAAAAATATGACAAATTATTTAAACTACATGAAATCAATATAGGAGATGTCCAAATGATAATCTTTGTCCAAACACTAGCTGGAGAAGTGAGAACATGGTTTAGATCTTTGCCTCCTCAGAGTATAGATAGTTTAGAAGTTCTTTACCAGCAATTTTTAAATAGGTGGGAGAAGAAAAAGAACCCCCTTCAAATTCTTTTTGAATATAAAAACCTTAAAAGGGGACCAAACGAAACTGTTCAAGACTACTATACTAGGTTTAACAATGTATATAATGCAATCCCACTTGACCTTAGGCCTCCACCTAGCTTAGCCTTGATTAAGTTTCCAGACGGATTTGACACAAATATGGCTTTTCAACTTAGAGAAAGGAATCACCCTACACTTGAAGATATGCAAAGTGTAGGAGTTAGTGTAGAAGCTAATTCGCTATCCAAAAGGGCTAGGGTTAGAAATGAGAGAAGAATACCCTTGAAAGATGAAACTTCACCCTTTGATCAAAAAATGGATGCTTTAGCTAAAGGAATGGAAAGGTTGATGGATAGAATAGAAGTCATTGAAAGGAAATCCCACTGGGATAACCAACAGGCAAATCCAGTGAGGAAGCCAAACTTTAGGAAGAAACATAACCAAAACATTGGTAAAAATGGACCTAATCAGAACATTAGACCACATTTCCAAGAAAATTATGCCGAAACTTCCGACCAAGAAGAGCCTGAGATAGACACCCAAATCAACCTAATGGGATTAGATTATGAAGAAACTGTCTTTCTGACTCAGGATGATCAGGAATTATACATGCTTCAACAATTACAGACCCAAACCGGAGAATATTTTGACTATAAGCAAGGATATGACTCTGTTATCTTTGAAGTGCATAAAAAATACAATTTAAGAAGCAAAAAGAACAATGATGTTCCAGACCAGAATAAAAAAGCAGTACTTAATCGGCCTAAGAAAGTAAAAGCTACAAATCAGAATCCTCAAGTTACAAAAACCATACAAATCCTTTCTAGATCACATCAAAGCCCTCCCAGTCCCACTATTGAAGATGTAACCAATGGACAACCTTCGAATGAGAAACCTTCCACTTTAGTCCCCCTTAAGGGAACAGTGGAACAACCTCTAGAAATCATACTAGAAAATCCAATTAAAAACACTCCAAACAATTAAGAAGAAGAAAAGGCTACTCAGAACCTTGGTGCTAAAAGTTCAAATGTTCAAACAGACAAATCCCCTCTACCATTCAATTTGGGAGTAGAGGTGGCCAAACTCAAAATATCAATGCCTCTGACAAAATTGGTTAAACATGAAACTTACAGATATCAAATAAGAAAATATTTAAACTTCAGCGAGAATGAAGACTCTATTAGCCTTAACATCCACGATAAAATCCTACATAATGCCATGCTAGACTCTGGAGCTTCACACAATCTTATGCCTAAGTCGGTTATGGAGAAGATAAACCTAGATATCACTAGACCTTACAAGGATCTATTTTCCTTTGATTCAAGCCAAGTTAAGTGCCTAGGACTTATAAAATATATGTGTGTTTCCCTAGTGCAGTACCCTACTAAGACCATACTTATGGACATAATTGTTGCTAATATACCACCTAAGTATGGTATGCTATTGTCTAGATCTTGGGGTGCTAAACTCCAGGGATATCTGCAAATTGACATTTTGTATGCTACCATATCAGTCTTTGGACATCCTAAGAAACTATATAGAGACACTCTGATGAAGTATGTGGTGAGTACCCAGGAGAGGCCTCAAAACTTTCCTATATATTCAGTACATTCTGATATTGATTTTTTCATACTTTACAATGTTGAATCTAATCAAGAAGACACTTCAAACAACATAATAGCATAACCAAAAGAAATTTCAGTGTTAAAAGAAAACTAAAGTGTCCAAATTCAAGAAATGTCAGATAATAAAGATGACCTAGATATCTTAGTCAAAGAAGATTTTGTTCCCCTAGACAGTAAGAATTATGAACACAAAATTCTTTGGCATCTTGAATTCGATGGGTCAGTTAACAAACTAGGTGTAGGAGCAGGTGTATGGATTTACAACTTAGAAAATGATCATTCAGAGGGTCATGCCTACAGATTGAACTTTAAATGCACAAACAACATGGCCGAATATGAAGCGCTTCTGTTAGGTATGAAACTGGTCAAAAGATTAGGAGCCATAAGAGTCTCTATTATGGGAGATTTTGAGTTGGTAATCAAACAAATTAATGTTGTTTATATGACCAGGGATCCTAGGTTAGGATTTTATAGAGGGACAGCTGTAGAAATACTAAATACATTTTTAGAAACCAAGTTTGTTGTCATCCCAAGAAACCCAACTTGCAAACTCACAACTTAGCCATGTTTGCTAGTACTTGCAAGTTGCCATTTCAGCCCAACCATTAGTACACTGCTAAGGTTAAGCATAGACCTTCTATTCCTGACAACTTAAAGAACTGGCAAGTATTCGAGAATGATAAAAAAATTAACAATTTTTTGACTTTAGATGAGGAATTTGTAAATAGCAACATAGACACAGACGTAGCATTGGATTTTGATTACACTGATGAAGTAGAAATTAACAAAGTAGAAGATGATCAGATAGATAGATTTCATCCCACAATGTTTACAAAATCAGATATTCAAAACCTAAAACAAATGGAAATTGATGAAGCAATCGATGAAGAATCTGAAGTCATCAACCTTAAAGACCATTTTTTGCCTAAAGGATTAACTCCTTTGGAGGACTTATTTGATTCAAATGATATTACTAAAAAGCCTAAAATGTAACCCTTGAAATCAGACATTGAGGAATGTAATATAGGCTCTAAAGAAGATCCAAAATTGATAAAACTTTCAAGATCATTACCTCCCAATGAAAAAGTGAAATATATGGAATTCCAAGATGTTTTTTCCTGGAATTTTGAGGACCTTAAGTCCTATGATACCAGCATAACACAACACACCATTCCCTTAAAAGAAAACCAAAAGCCTTTTAGACAAAAGCTTAGAAGTATTAACCCTATTATATTTCCTTCTATCCAAAAAGAGATCAATGGAATGTATGAAGCTAAGAATATTGCACCAATTAGATTCTCAGACTGGGTTTCTAATTTGGTACCTACAAGAAATAAAACTGGCGAAATTAGATTGTGTGTTGACCTTAGGAATTTAAATAAAGTTTCACTTAAGGATAACTATCCTCTTCCTAAAATGGATCATATATTGCAGAGGGTAGTAGGTTCAACTAGAATCTCACTACTAGATGGGTTTTTTGGTTATAACCAGATCCTAGTCCACCCATATGATCAGGAAAAAATTGCATTTATTACACCATGGGGCACTTTCATGTATGTGAAAATGCCATTTGGGTTAAAAAACACAGGGGCCACCTTTCAAAGAGAAATGGACATAGACTTTGCTAAGGAAATCCATGACTTCCTGGTAATATACCTAGATGATATCACAATATTCTCTAAATCATATCAACAACACTTGGATCATCTTAGGTAGGTATTCACCAAGTGTAGGAAGTATGGAATTTCTTTGAATCCTAAAAAATATTTATTTGGGTTGGAAGAGGGGAAATTATTAGGCCACATTATCTCCAAAGATGGTATCCGGATTGACCCAACAAGAATTGAAGAAATTTTGCAGATACCACACCCTAGTAACATCAAATAACTTCAAGCATTTTTAGGCAAAATAAACTTTTTTAGAAGATTTATCTCTAACTTAGCTGAACTGATTAGATTATTAAACAACATGTTAAAGAAAGATTCGACTATCAAATGGACTCTACAGGCTAAAAAGTCATTTGAAGATATAAATCTCGCCTTAATGCAAACTCCAATTCTCATCAGTCCAATGTTTGATAGGGATTTCATCATTTTTTCTTTCACCTCAGAACATACAATTGTTGCAGCCCTACTGCAGAAAAATGATCAGGGTTTTGAACACCAATAGCCTTCTTCAGTAAAGCCCTCAGAGATGCACCTTAAAAATATAATATATTGGAAAAGCAAGCTTTTACTCTGGTTAAAGCAATTAAATATTTCAAAGTTTATATCTTGTATTCTCATATAGTAGCTTATGTTCCCAATGCTGTAGTCAAGGACATTCTAACACAGGATGGACCTGATGGAAAGAGAGGGAAGTGGATAGCTACCATATTAGAATATGATTTAGAAATTAAACCTAGAAAATTCATCAAAGGCCAAGGTTTAGCCAAGCTCATCGCTGAATCAAACTATCACGCCCTAGACATAAATTTCATAATTGGATAACGAAGAGGAGATGGCAACTCCACAGATCAACCAAGCCTTTACAGATTCACCATGGTATGCTAACATTATATTCGTTCTACAAAACCTTCAAGCTCCTCCATAGTTATCCAAGACTAAAATTAGGTTCTTAAAAATGAAATCTTTGAAGTTTTGCATAATTGACAATGCTTTATTTTGGAAAAATCATGAAGGCATCCTTCTGAATTGTTTATTAAAGGAAGAACCTAACAAAATCTTGGAAGAGTTTCATGTAGGTGACTGTGGGGGACATCTTTATTGGAAGACAACAGCTGATAACATCTTAAGAGCTGGTTTTTACTAGCCCACTCTGTTTTCTGATGTGAAAAAGTTTGTAACCTCATGCCACAAATGTCAGATCTTTGAAGGAAAAAGAAAACTATTGCCATTACCTTTGAAACCTATATCTACCGAAACACCATTTCAACAGTGGGTTCTTGACTTCATTGGTGAAATTCATCCCCCTTCCTCTGCCTAACGCAGATGGATCTTGACTGCAACAGACTATTTTACAAAGTGGATAGAAGCAATACCCTTAAGAAAAGCTACTGATACTGTCATAATAGGTTTCCTTGAGGCCAACGTTCTGTCTAGATTCGATTTCCCCACCAAAATCATCACAGACAATGCAGGGGCCTTTAAATCAAAGAGGATGATTGATTTCTGCAACAAATATCACATAACCCTTGGTCACTCCACAGCTTACTATCCCCAAGGAAATGGACTTGTAGAGTCTTCCAATAAGAGCTTAATGAATATCATCAAAAAACTGTTGGAAGATAACAAGAAAACCCGGAACAAGAAACTAGTAAATGACTTGTGGGTAGATAGGCTGACCACAAAGAAATCCATTGGTACCAGTCCCTATCAACTAGTCTATGGAATGGAGGTTCTCTTCCCATCTTCTTTGGGAACACCAGTGATGAAATTACTCCAAGAAGCATAGGTTGAGCCAAATGATATTCAAAGAAGGATCAACTAGACAATTCACTTGCAGAAAACCAGGGAGGAGGTGTATATCGGATCCTAGGTTGTGCAGGAGAGAATCAAGAAAGCTTTTTACAAATGAACCAAGGCAGAATATTTCTATCTAGGAGATAAAGTTTTGAAATGGAACTCAAGAAGGGAGGATAAAGGGAAACATGGGAAGTTTGAATTCCTATGGAAAGGCCCTTATATTATTTATGCTTTCAGAGGTAATAATGTTTATTTCCTCAAAGAATTGGATGGTGCAGAAGTAGAAGGAGGACCTGTCAATGGTCGGATGCTTAAGCACTATATAGATCCCTGTCACTAATTTCACTAATCACTTATACATAATATATCCTTCACAAAGTTTAGTGTGGATTGGATGGTAAATTTTGGAGTTGAAGCCCAAAGAGAAGGCCCTAAGCCTCAAATGTTTCACAATCAATAACTATCAATAAAGCAACAAAGTAAAAGGGAAAGTTACAGAGTAAAATCACAATGATTTAGAAGGCCATTGATCTACTAGTTCTTGACATTTCACCAGGAAATGCCATCCCCAAGTGGAGCCACTATTATGTTCCTATACCAATAGGTGTCATAATTTTTGAATGTCTGAGGTCAAATATGTAATATGTACATACCTTTGCTTTCTGCAAAAATTTTCCATATTCAAAAAAAAAAAAATATGTAAAGAGGGTATGTCCTAAAAGAAAAATCAAAGGACAAAAAGAGTAAAAAAGGTCAAAAAGATGAAAAATGAATCCCAAGGAAAAATAAAAAGACTATGAAAGTGTGCAAGCTCAAATGCCACCACTATTTACTTTTCTACATAATAATGATTGTGTGAAACTTGTTATTCATGCCACAATCAATGGTAACCAAACAGTTTAATCTTGGTTATTACATGTTTTGAATTTCATGCTTAGAGATAGAGAATAAAATCTGACCAAACTGTTTAACCTTGGCAAATAAGTAGATAGGTAGAGTAAATAAAAGGAGCTCAATAGATTAATCTGAGCCCTTGGATGTAATAAGGATAGACTTAGATAGATTTTTATTGTAAAAGAAAAGAAAAATGTTTTGAAAAGGGTTTGCGAGCTTAAATGCACCCTAATAAAGAGTAGAAGAAATGGTAGGATGAGTAGATGGGTAAGTAGTTGAATGGTTACAGAATTGTGATGAATGATTAGTTAAGATCATATCATTTATTTTCATCATCAAGTTGCTACAATATGGATGATAATTATACATTTACACAAAGTCAAGTGATTAATTTCCCCATTCATTTTACCTTTAATTTTACTAATTTCCTATAAGCAAAGTCAAAAGTACCTAACACCTTAAGTTAAAGGGGCTTCGATCATTTCTCTGACTTCTGGAGGGACCGGACCCTCGGCCCAATAACTTATG
Source organism: Pinus tabuliformis (assembly GCA_031772625.1). Taxonomy (NCBI): domain Eukaryota; kingdom Viridiplantae; phylum Streptophyta; class Pinopsida; order Pinales; family Pinaceae; genus Pinus; species Pinus tabuliformis. The sequence goes on along the minus strand of CM062805.1, from coordinate 61,274,929 downwards.
GGTTCTAAGTACTAAAAGTCGCCTCACAAACATTCACCCCCTCAATTCATCCATTTTCCCCTAAAAAATCCCTTTTTCTAAGGTAAAATGACTATTTGCGTGGGAAAAGTAACCCCCCCAAGCAAAACCCTTTTTTCATAAAAACCCACAAATACACATTTAGCCTAAGTTATAATTTTTAATGTAAAAAGAAAATAAATTCAACATACATTATACTTAGCGCACTTTGTCTTCTGCTTTCATTTCATATTGACTTCTAACCTTATTTATTAAATCCAAAAAAATACCCCTTTCTCGTATGTTTTATTAAAAACCCATATGTTAATAATATCCCGCCCCAAAGTTTGAAACATAAACTTATTCATAAACTAATTAATGGGATTAATTAAGTCGATCAGCGACTAATTAATAACCATGACCCATCGCCGAATAAAGAAATTAATTAATCAATTAGTGATTAATTAATAATCTTTTCCTAGCAATGAAATCCATCCCCATGTCACTAGGCCTCCCTAGTCCAGAATTAATTAATCCCTCCGTGCATTAAAACCCTGTCAGGCCCCTCCATTAAACCTCAGATCAAATCATTGCCCTGATCACAGTGTGACCTGACCCCTTCAGATCCAACAGTCAACACTCATATCGGGCAGCCTCCGAAGGTCGACCTTTACCCGCCCAAAATGTGGGTGGTTTTACTGTTCACCCTGCCGATACGTGGCGCCTGATGAATGGCATTGGACGACCTCCCCCCTAAACCACTTTACCCCAAAAGCAGTGTGATATGTTCCCGCTAACGACAAACTACCACGTTTCCCACTTAACGCCAAGTGTCCTTTTTCCAGTGTACCCGCCAAAATAATTAATTTTACAAATAAAACCAAAAAACGCATTGTTTTTTGTTTTATCCTGAAAAAGAGCACTCTAACATCCATGCAAGCACCAGAGTACATGCAACCATTAACCTATGTCCAACTGCTAATTTACCAAAGCTGCTGAACTGCAGACCACCTTGCAAACTTGTACGCTCCTTGCAAATAGTGCACAGTCGCCATTACTCAGTCCAAAAGCCAAAACTAGGTATTTATCCCAATTCACTGAAAAACCTTGTTTTGTTCTGCAACCTGGACTAAATTGCTTCCAATTCCTAAGTAATTTAGTAAGAAAATTACCTTGTGACTCCAAAATAATTGAATTAGACCACCTTTTCCCAAAATTTACTGAAAAGCCTTCGCCCCCATCCTTGAATCCATAAGAACCAAGGATGGATGCCCCAATTGCATTGAATTTCATGCCCATTTCTACTCCTCACAGGGATTTAGACCATCTCCCACTAGCAGACAAAGATTTCCAGATTAAAGATACTTTTGTCCAAGAATCCCCTTTGAAACTATTCTACAGATATAGATATTAGTACCTGAACCACGCAGACTACATTGGACTTTGGGAATCACGATTACCCAAGTACCAATTCCCCAGAGTTCATATCTTCCCATAGATTGTACATTACTGCCACATGAACTATGATCCTAGCCAAAACGCAGTGAGAACCCTTGACCAGTCTATATTATTTACCGTCACTACTGAGTCCGTAAATGAAATGCTACAATTATAACAAAGCCAAAGCCTGACTCCTCTTTCTATTGGATATTTGCTGAACAGATACCCTACACTCACCGCAATCAAACTTGCTCGGTTATACTAGGCTTTCATCAAAGAAGAATAATACACCCCAAAGGACTTTCCCCCTTGCCTATGGACTATATTATCTGACCTCGGTTGAGACATCATAGACATGATATCCAGTGTGCTAGGCTATACTACAAGTGAATTTGTTGATGAAATCATTATAGCCTTTGTGTCCATCTACTCTCCTGGGCAACCACCAACCATCATGTTTGACTATGCTAAGTTCATTGTTGATAAAATGCATGATCAATTCATGAGGTTGGCTAATGAAAGAGTGTTTAAATATTCTTCAGTTCTATATCATTTGTTCTTGTATTATCAAGCTGATAGATTTCCAATCATCCTCCAAAAGCTTGATACCAGAGGCAACCCCAAATCAGTGATCTTCTGGACTTCATTAATCCATCAATTTGACTCTCAATATTCTTATACTGATTTCAAAGATCTCTTTGTGTACCCAGTGAAAACTATGCTACTAGGAAGCCCTCCCCCTAGGATCGGTGCAGACATCAGGAGGATCCTTCAGTTATCAAAACAGTATAGAGTGGGGGATTGCTACTTGTACCAAAACCACACTGAAATCAAAATCTATGGATGTGAGTTGGCTCCCTACAAACTGCCCAAATATCTCCCTATGAGATTGTTTGCCCTGGAGTACTATAGGCAAATGATCAATTCAGATGAGGTACATTTTGTGAAATCCAAGAAGAAAGCTTAACTTAGGATAAAGGATCAGCTTGGCCCATTTATATGTAACAGTAGAGAAGCAGGAAAGGAAGCAGAGGAAATCCTCCAAAGTTTGAGACTGAAACAAAGTTTTATCTGGAATTATGACCCTTTAGACTTAATTTGCAATAGGAAACAAAAGAATAAATTATCTCCTTACATCCACCATAGAATCCCTGAAATTTAACAGTATGTTAATCAACTTAAATGGGTGGAGAACACTCTAGTAGACCGGGATAGCACAAAAACTTATGCCAATAATGTATTGATTGATTTAGATAGAAGAATTGATGAGGATTCATTTGTACAGGTGCCAGGAGAGTATCAATCTCAAAGCCAATCACAAGAACACAATGGGCAAATAGCAAAATAAGAGCCATCAGAGCAGCCAGAGGAATCAGAACAGCATGAGATTTTAGAAGAACTTGCTCAACCAGAACAAATCATGAGCAATCCTCCTAGTTTCCAGACTGCTCTAAATGAGAAGAGGAATCTTAAAATAGATAGAAGGGAGGCCACTCCTTCTGGTAGACCTATTTCCCAAACTCATGTCAAAAGGCAAAGGTTGAACCCATTTTCAGAACAGGAGTATACTGAGGAGACAACAGGAACTACAGGTGCAGAAAGAATAGAAAGCAGGCAGACCACACCTTCAGGAGGTACACAAGAACCTTCCACCTCACAAGCTCAAATGCTAGAAAGGAAACATAGCATGGAAGTATCCTCCTTCAGGGCTCCTACTAGCTAGACCCAAGATATCAAAGAGAAATACAGAAATCAAGGCAAGAAATGAAAAATTAAAAGCCCAAAGTTATGCACACTACTTGAAAATGTCTCCAACAAATCAAACAAGGATAATGTCACCATTTGACATAAAGGAAGGTAAGATGCAGATGAGTTTTTTGAAACCAATTACACAGCAACCTAGATCAATGGTAGATTATCTGAAAACATACTTTGAAGTATTGGCAAAGGATATCCATCCTATTGACCAAATAGAACTACACAAGCAGACTGGTGAAATGGTTACTCCACCTTGACCAACAAGGCAATTGCAGCCCACCAACTCCAAAATTCGCTGAATAATTTATCAGCACAGTTCCCAAGGATGTGAAAGCTGTAAAAAAGATTATCAAGAAGAAAAACGATGACATAGCTACACTGAAGAAGCATCCTAAAATTCCTCCTCTACATAATCCTCAGATAGTTGAAGTGTTGGAAACACAGAGGGAGGAAGAGCTTATGGACTTAGTCCTAAATCTGAATGAACAATTAAAAGATAAAGAAAAGGAGCTGGATAACTTGATACAGTCTAAGCAAAGTGAGTTGGCCACCACTCCTCAGACTGTAATCCCTACAGTGTCTACAGTAGTACCCTCCACATTGGCTATTGTCTTAGCACCCACAATTCTACTAGCTACAACTTTGCCAGTAATAGGTACATAAGTAGGCATAGGGGCATCTACAAGCGCAAGTACTTCCATAGAACAAACTGCTAAATTGGTAAAGGCCATGGAGGAAATGAGCATCCAAGCTGCTGAACTTAAGAAACATAGAGAAAAAGTGTCAAATCTGGAGACTAACTGTAAACTTGCCTAGATACAACAAAAGGAATAAGTTCATAAGAACCAAAGAATGGTAGAAAGAATAGAAGTCCTTGAAAAGTAATTGACATTGCAAGCGCCACTGGGAGACATGAAAGAAATTCTTTGGGCCAACATAATTGATTCCATCAATGATGTTTGGGCTTCTATTCAAGTTATTTTTTAATAGACTGAACTAGTAAAAGTGGCTACAGAGGTATTCCACAAGACAAGAGAAGAATTGGGGGATATGCCTGAAGCAGCCAACCTATTGATCACATTTTTGAATAGAAGAAACAAGTACCAACTTGATGAACTAGAAATTGATGATATAACAGCAATCATCATTGAAATAAAGAAGGTTCTCACCAAAAGGAACCTGATGGTAAATCTGGAGAAAAGGTGTCAAAGAATCTAAGAAGACATTGATAGTTTTATGACAAAGTATGGCATCTTAAGGGAAAAAAGACTTCCCAGACCTCTGGTAATAAATGACAAGCTAATGACTCAAGAGGATTATATTGAAATATTAAACAAGCTGGCCAGAAACCAAGCTAGTACTTCAGGGGTGAAATCTTTGCCCCCCGGGAAGGTACTATATGATGGTCTTGAAAATTTGTTTTACATAGAGCATGAGGTAAAGCACCTTTTTACCAGCAAGCCAAATTTTGCTAAGTATACAGAAGCTAAAACAATATATAGAAAGATAATAAGAATGAAGTTACCTGACAGTGAATGGTGGACAAAACTTACAAATTTACTATAAAGTTACTGCAGTAAATCTACATGGTAAAACATGGCTACCAGGTAGAACAGGTAAGACAGAGTCAAATCAGAATAGGTAAAGAGTATCAGTAGGTAAGAGATAGAAAGTGATTCCAGCATAGAACTACAAAGCAAGTAAAAGAGACAAATCCGAATTACAATAGCCAGCACAATCACAATAAAAGGGACCACAAGAAGAGAGTTCTCCATCTGTCTCTATCTTCTTGTTGAAGATATTTTCAGTTTCCTAGAATAGTTCTCATATTGTTATGAGATATTTTTTTATCATTTTTTGTATGAATACTTCACAAAATGAAGTCATTAGTGTGTATTAAAATACATTTCTGTAGACATTTTATTTTGAGCAAAGGAGCTATTGTACTCAAGACTCGACTGCATTTACTGGATATGAAATAAAGCTGAGGACATTTCTCTGGATTCTTGTGCACAGTTGGAACAAATAAGTATTATCTTTTCATGTTTAAATATTGTTTCCTTTTCATGTTATAAATATTGATATGTGTCACTTACAAAATCTAAAAGTAAACAAGGAATGATATCATCAGAATTAGCTTAAATGCTCTCTGTTTTAACTGTTTACTTTCTATATGTTTTCTACTAAACTATCTTGGCTTGGGAATTCTTAATTGCTCCCTTACTTCCATAGTTTACCCCTCTTTTAGTCAATAGTAAAGGATTCTTCATTACCCTTTTCTACTGATCATCCTTCCTTTCTTCATCTTAATCCCAGTTAAGGATCCTTCATTGCCCTTTGTCCTGGTTAGGACTACCTCATCCATTTGAACCTGCAGATTTGATTTTTGCTGTGCTAGCCTGCCCTGTGAACTTTTACTTTAGTGATTGATCAGATCCAGTTAAGCCACTCTTTGATTGACTCCACAACCCAATGGCCTGAAAACTTGCTCTGCCCATCTGTTTTCTTAATTCCACCACCCAATCAAAACAAAACAATCATGAACACTAAGAACTAGCTTGAAATATTATTCAAAACAAAGTTGAATTATAAAGAGAGAGCCCTCTATGGACTTAGGTTGACTAGAACCCGAGTCTAAAAGATTAGGTTTGTGGTTACCTCTGACTATTCCTTCTTTGATAACTTCTAAGAAAAATATCTAAGTGATAAAACCATCCAAGATGAATATTTTTTCTTGAAGGAGGCTTGTTTTTTAGGCATCTGTTTGAAGAATGAGTGGTTTTATAACAATGTACACATGGATGAAGATCAAAACAATGATATTTCATATGGCCAACTTTGTGAAAATGTTGGCATTTAACATTTTGTTGTGTCTGCTATGGATGAGGAGCAAGATATGGAACAACGGAAGGTGAACTGTCATAAAGAAATACAACACTTTGAAACTAGAAGGGATTTGAGTAATTTAGAATATGAAAGGATACGTCTTTGTCATCTCCAAGATCGGTTATGTTTATGTTATTAGCAAGCTCTTCCCAAGACATGATGATGGGATTGGGAAGTGTATGTTGAATGTCTACTTCTACATTCAAATCTGTTCTTGTACTGGGCTCAGTGATTTGAACAATTTCTGGCCGCTGATTACAGTCAACTTTGGACTAAAAACTAGGATTATTCTAAACAAGATCAAGCTCAGAATTATGTTTTTTTTATTCTAACACATCCTACTATAGTTGAGATTCCAACTGCAAAAATTTCAATGTTTTCTTGTGCATTTCGTAAATAGATTCTGATGTCATCAAGAGAGGATTTTTTGACTTTTATTGTGTCATTAGTAGTAGACCATATGAGAGTCTTCAAAAACTATAATAATTCATAAATCTTGGCCATAATCGCAATAATATAGACTCGAAGAATGCGATGTTGTCTTCTATTGAAGTTTTTCTTTTCCCAATAGCTAATGGCCAAAGAAATAATCTCCTTCAAAAGGATAATTACAAGAGAAAAATGTAAACCAAAAGCGTTACCTCCGTTGGACAAATTCAGTCTTGTTGAGGGACAATTCGACCCATAATCAAAAGGATCCCCTACTATCCATAGTGAGAATTGTTTTGCAAGCTTAACTTGAACTTGGCCTCCTAAAGGAATGCTAATGTCTAGAACAACTCAACCTCCTCAAGGAAGTAAAGTCCTACAAAAATGAATTTTCTCTAATTCACTTGATAATTTAACTTCAAACAAGGCAACAATTCAATTCAGGCCTCAGAAAGATATGTTCCAGTACCAATCTTGAATCCAAGAGAACTTATCTTAGAAACAACAACATCAATCTAGTTCAATAACAATATGTGATATGAAAAATCTCCAAGAACATACACCAATTCGTTCCACAAATGATAGACTTGGCCTCAATGAAGAGGGAACCCATCCTTCAAAAAATTTACACTGAACTCCTAAATAATTCCAAAATTACAATCCACAGTGATAAGCTAATTTCTCCCCTTTTGCAAAGAACCAATCGATATCACAAAATATTCAAAAGGAAATCTCTAGACAATATCTCAAGCTACACGAAGATTGGAAACTCGTCCCACAAATGGAAAATTCTGATTGCTGGTAAATTGAGAATTCAACCTTCTATATATATGATCAGTTGAACTCAACCCTTTCAAAGATAAGAATCTCAACCTCAAAGAGACAATAAATTCTTAACAATTCAACCTCTTCTTTCAGTGTAAGAAAATCTAGAATAACCCTCTCCTCTCTCGTTATTATCCTATTCTACATATTTGTAGTCATGGGTTTTCTAGTGCCCACCTGTTCCTGCTCACTCACAACAATGTAAAGCTAGACCTTTCCACATCATCTCAAATCTGTGGTAGATTTGATTCAACATGGGTAATTAAATTACATGAGCAAGTTTTTACCATATTAATAGGAAGATCGATGAATAGAGGACTTTGCTTGTAGTTAAGCCCACAATGTTGGGTCCTAATAAGATTTTCAAGCTAAACCTTATCATCACCCCAAGTATGCTAAAGGTGGCCAAAGAAGGTAGGGAAGAGACCATCAACCTGATGGTAGGGCCCTGGCTTTTCATCACGTTACTACTGAGCTTTGTTCAAATTTAGAATGTTGTGTGTTATGGCGCAAGAGGTGTTATGATGAAATATTGTATAAACACTTTTGAGAATTTTCCATGTCCAATGAAGATAACCCCACCAACAACCCACAAGGACCATGCCCCTTCTATCTTAAAAAGCACATACTCCTTCAAATAATTTTGTATCTTATATTTTGAGTAATCCACATCCCTTAATGAAACTCACAACCTTCCTTGCCAAAGCCCCGAAAGGTAGACCTAAAACCTTGTCCCGATATAAAATTATGCATTATAAATCCATAATACTCGGTGCGAAAAAAAAATTGATAATTTTGTATGTTATGTTTTGGGTAATCCACATCCCTTAATGAAATTCACAGCCTTCCTTGCCAAAGCCCCCAAAGGTGAACCTAAAACCTTCTCCCGATATAAAATTATGCATTAAAAATCCATAATACTTGATGTGAAAACAACTTGAAACCATGTGATAAATGAATTATTGTTTGGTGACCACTTTGGAATTCGAAATACAAACTATCTATGCTTATGTTCTATTTGGAATTTGGAAACCAACCTTTTTACATGTTTTCTTCCAATTACAAGTTTTTAATACTACATTTCATGGATAATTGAAATTTTTACCTGTCAAACAACCCATGAAACATAATTTTTCGCAATATTGATTGTGGCTAATGAACATCGCGATTCATTAATTAAATGATATTTTAATTTGATCTAGAACATTTCCCATCGCTTCGCTTTATTTTCTTCGTTTATTTATTTATTCACATCTACAACCACCAACATTCGGCTTCTAGCTTGCAAGGGTTGGGAGAGATATAAGAATAGAAGACCTGTGGCTGACTTATCACATAGTTTCAACATATTGCTTCTGTTCAATAGTTCAGTATCATATTACTCCATTTGTAGTAGGAAATTGTCAATGGCTCCCACTAATAGAGATTGTAGCAAGAGAGTGGTGGATGTGAATGGTGCAATGGAAGTGAATTACAGAGGTGTGAGAAAGAGACCGTGGGGTAAACATGGGGCTAAAATCAGAGATCCTTCCATTAAAAGACGCAAGTGGTTAGGTACCTTCCTCACAACCAAGGAAGCGGCGAGAGCATATGACAACATCGCCAAAATTTTGAAAGGAGCGAGAGAAAAGTATAACTTCCCACCTCCCTTGCTTCCTCTTGACACGGTCCACATCAACAAATGCAACCCCTCTGCCTCCACCTCTACCTCCCTCTCCGTCTGCTAATCATGACAACAACGAGAATATGTTGTTTTCCCATATCTCTGAACAAATAAAACCCTTGACAAACATTTATATGAATGAGGTATTGGGAGTACAGAGAGTTAGGGATCACAGGAGGAGTATGTCAAGCACTAGTTTTAGTATTCCTAGTATCATTCCCACCAATCTTATAGACTACACTATCCTTATGCAACAACAGCCACAACCGATGGTGATGCCCTTTTGGGGACAAATTGTGGTGCCTCGCATGATATATAAACCCAATGGAAATGAGTGTGTGGGAGTAGGTGTAATGAATAATATACTTCCTATAACTAACTCACAAACTAGTACTTTTGATTCGTCTTCCTCTATAGCAGTATTAAGCACTCAAGTGTCCCCTCCCAATCCTTCAACAATGGAAAGAGTGACTTCGATGACATTTGATTTGAACCTTTCAGAAGGAAAAGAAGAAGAGTGTTCACCCTTGTTGGATAGGCAGAGGAGACAGAACATAAATTCACACAAAAAACGCGAGCTACAGCTCTTCTATTGATCACAGAAAAATTGATCCTTAAAATGAACCCGGTGAAGGGTATTTAACCTTTTCCAATTAGCGATTTGCCTAAAATATCTTGACATGCAACCACATGTAGCCACACACTAGAAGTTGTCTATCACTTAACTCAACTTGACACAACACTCAAACACTCAACCCTCAACACTCAGTTAACTGACTCTCTAAGTTTAGCCAACTCCTCATGCATGAGTAATTAACTTATTTTAACACTCCCCCTTAATTATGACCGCTAAACTAAAACATGACTCATGACAACTCAAACATGCATGTTGGTCTATGTCTCAGCTAGGCTTACAACACCCAAGTTTCTTCTATGAAACTCAAACACATATTTTTATAATGACTTAGTAAATATATCAGCCAATCAATCACTAGATTTACAAGGCTTCAAGTGAACTTCTCCATTGCTCACAAGTTCTTTAACGAATTGATATCTAGTATCAATATGCTTTCTCTTCTATTGAAACACACTATTCTTGGTGTTAACACCCAGGTTGTTCCCTATGACTCCCAAGGGAATACGGCCGGGGTAACCACTAACCAATCTTTGGATCACAGCTTCTAGCCAAACTGTGATTAGAGAGGGCTCTCTCTTTATGATTTGTCTCTGTTATGATGGTGTTTTAGGCTAGCTATTATGCTCAGGTTTTGGTTTATGTTTTGGTTGAAGGATTTCTTTCAGGTCTTATGATATAGTGTTTAGATAGTGTAATACCATTGGGCAATGGAGTCTGGAGTTGTGAAATGCTTTGAAATGCAGGCTTGGTGGTGTTCAAACTGGAGGGCCGATTGTGTATCTCAGACAAACAAACTTGGATTAAATGGTGAGGCATGTTAGCCAACAGAAAGAAATTAAGAATTTTCTATTAAGCTGGTGAGGTGAAAGTGTAACACGCTGCACAGGAGCAAACTTGAATTCCTGTGACAAAGGCTACTGTGAAAGATGTATTCTGAAAGTGCAGCAATTAAGAATTACACTTATCAAAATTACAGCTGAAGAAAACATTCATAAACAACACAGATTGAACTCAGGGTACTCAGTGAATAAATCCTGAAAGTTATTCTTTTTCCTTGTTGCTTAGTATTGAAATCAGATAACATATATGGATTTTAACAAAACAACTAATTGACAGAGAGAGATACAGAGACTTATTGTATGGTGAAATACACAGGAATCCAGCAGTTATCAACAGACACCAGAACGCATCCAACACCTCAGAAATCCGAGAAATTCCATTGCTTTCTTTATTAACTTCTGAAAGGATTACAGCATAAGAACTTCTTCAGGAGAAATCAACAACAACCCTTGCAAGCTCATGCGAAGGGGGCTTTATAGGAATGCGTATACAAAATATCTCAGGCATTGAGTCATCTGAGAGAGAAAATATCTTCATAAATTTGTTCAGAAAGTAGAGAAGAAGTTATTACAACTTTAAATGCAGCATAAATGCCCTTTATGTCTGTCAGAGGATAATTTTGACCTTTGGAGGTCATTGAGTCGGTTGCAACGCTTAGCTTTAATGCTGATAAATGCGCCTTTATTTCTTGCTGCGCTATATTTTCTCAGCCCTGCCAGCTGTAGTCTTCTATCTCTGCTTTGTTGGCTAATCCATCTGCTGAGTTGGCTCAGCTTTAATCCGTCGTGCATGCTGATTTTGTTAAACTTTGCTTTGCATGACCACTGATATTTTTAAGAAACAAAATTGTTAAGTGACTCCCTGTTTACAAAATCTTCTGTATTGCGTTTGTCCACCATTCTTGCGTAGGGAGTTGATGCCTGAGAATAGCATCCATTGTCTCCTCTGCCTCTGTGTACTTGAAGAAATTGGGAGCCACCCCAAACAGGTGATTGATCTCATTCATTATAAAAAACAGATTCTCGACTCTGTCGTAAAGAGACTGTCCTGTGGCTGGCCCTGTTTCCTCTGAGGTGCTGGGCTTATCACTGATCTGGCTAGTGGAAAATGTATTGACCCTTTTAGCATACTGGTCATGTGTGAACAATCTCCCTGCGCTGTTCAGTAAGCCAGGGAGTCCTCTGCTTTCTAACACTTGAAACTTTTCCAAAAACTTGTTCACCTCAGTCTGCATATCCTGGGTTCTTCTCTCCAATGTCTGCACTAAGTTTCTCAGTGTGAGAACCCTTTTGACCATTTGGATAGTCTCAGTTCTGTTTGTAATTCCCATGGTAGCCAACTGAGAACTTGTTCTATGGTTAAGTACATTGATCATTCTGGTGGCCACTTCAGGCATATTGCCCAATGAAGCTCTTGATCTGTAAATCTCCTTCTGTGCCTTTGGGATGAGCTCTAATTGCTCATGGATTGTATCAATATATGGCCATTGCACATTGATAGATTGACCAATGTTAGCCCACAACACTATTTTAAGCTCAGCCACCACCTTGTCTAACTTGAGCTCATTCTCTAGCTCTTTGATCTTGTCTTTGAGGGCTTTGATTTCCCTGCCCTTTTCTGCCACTTCTCTCTTTGATTTATCATGTTTGTCATTTACCTTGGCCAACTTATCCCTGGTCTCATTTAACTCTATCATTTGAGCTTCCAGGATTTGGATTTCATTCTTCAGCTTTTGCATATCCAGGCTTTGGGCCTGCTCTGTAGTTGTTGGCACTGCTGAAGTAGATGTTGCTGTCTGTTCAGTCTGTTGAGGAGGAGGAGCAGTGATAGGAGCAGTTTCCTCAAGATTTATGATTTGAGGAGGAGGCTGAGAGGTCTGACCCTCTTCTCTTTGTTTTAATGCTGCTTGCAATGCTGCCTTTGCAGCCTCTGATTCTCCTAATTTCTCTTGTGCTTGAACAAGCTCTTTATAAATGGAGATCAAAAAATCTGTGGTGTCTTTCTCCTGCCTTTGTTGGGCTACTTCATCTGTCTGAGGGTGCATGGTGGCTGGGAGTTTGATTTTCTTCCTCATGGCAGCCATGTCAGCATCCCTTAACTTCAAGATTTCCTGTATCCCTGAAATATCTTTGGGATCATGCCCAATTTCGATGATTATGTCTTCCAGGGACCTTATTCTGTTGTCCTTCGCCTGGGATGATTCCTTCTCCAATTCCAGTTGAGAGGCTGTGGCATTGAGGCTGCTCTTTAGCTTATAATTTTCCAATGTTTCATCTGCTAAGGAGGCATACACCATCTCACCAGTTTGTTTGTGCAGTTCAATTTTGTCCATTGGGTGTATGTCTTTGGCCATGACCTCCAGGTTAGTCCTGAGATAATCTGAGGTAGATTGGGGTTGCAGTGTTGTGGGCAAAAAATGGCTCATAATCATTTTGCCTTCACTTACATCAAAAGCAGACATAAGTCTCTGCTGATTAGTAGGAGCCATGTTTAGCAGATGGTTGTACAGCTGTATTTTGATAGGCTCATTCCTCCTTTTGATGTCTATGAATTGTTGTTTGATGCTTATTTGTCCTTCTTTTTGCTGGCTGGAGGAGCTGATCTCCCCTCCCATAGTCCTGTCCTGTTCCTGCTGGAAGGAACTTGCTGAAGCTTCTCTGCTGGGTGGGCCCATGCCCAATGCTTGTCTTATTGCTGCATCATCCTCAGAAAAGTCATTTAATCTTTGTCTCTTCTCTCCCTGGTTGATAGATGAAGTGAGAGGAGTTTCTCTATCCCTTTTCCTAAAAACAAATGTATCCTCCTTTTGAGGAGTTTGGAGGACCGAGGCATCATTGGTGACTTCTGGCCTAGGAGGCACTATGTTCTGAGCCTGTTGCTCAGTGGAAGTTGGAGTATCAATCACCCTCTCTTGCTGTAAGGGCTGCTGTCTGTCATGTTGCCCTTCTTCTTGCTGCAAATCTTGTTGCTGTTGTTGCTCTGCCTGCTGCTGCTCTTCTTTATCTGTCTGCTCTGTTTCCATTTCCTTTTCTTTGCCTCTGCTGGATATATTCTTGGTGGCCTTGGTAGTTTGCTGCTTGACAGTTGAGGAGGATTCAGCTGCTCCCGTTTGTGTGCTTGGAAGTGTGAATACCTGTGAACAAAGCTCAAGGTCAGCCAACTTCTTTAGATTCCTTAGTGCCCTCTTGTTCAGATCTTCTTGTGACAAGGGCTCTTCTAAGGTCCCTCTCCTCCATTTGTCTTGGTTTGCATATTTTTCAATGTGAGGGATGCTATGGTGATCATAGGAAAATAACTTATATTTGAGCCTCCTCATGGATATGAAATGATTAGGGTCATAGGGTACCTATATGAAACTGGTTTGCAGGCCAAGGGCCTCAAGCATTGTCTCTGCTTCCTTCCATCCTTGCTCCCTCTCATTATGGATAAAATGGCCAAGTTGGCTTTTGACCTTCAACTGTGCCTTTTTGCCTTTCCCTGAAAAATGAAGCACATCAACTCTGCCAAATTGCCTAAAGTACTCTAGGGCAAATAGCCTCATAGGCACATACTTGGGTAATTTGAAAGGAGGTAGATCACACCCATATATCCTGATGACAGTGTGGTTTTGGTAGAAGTACCAATCCCCAATGCTATAAACTTTGGACAGCTGAAGAATTCTCTGCATGTCATCAGTGAGTCTCGGAGGAGGTGAGCTCATCAGCATTGCCATAGCTGGATGGATGAACAGATCCATGAATTCACAGTAAGTATATGGAGACTCAGGTCTAATGTGGAAGACAGATGACCAGTAGACCACTGATCTGGGATTGCCTTGGGCATCCATTCTTTTGATTGAAAAGTGAAACTTCTCATGTTGATGATACAAGATCAAATGGTAAATGTAGGAGGTGTATCTGAACACCCTATCTCTCCTTAAATTCATCAATTGCTCATGAATCTTGTCTGATATGTAGGTGGCGTAGTCATAGCAGATTGGTGACTTGCCAGGAGCAAACATAAGCATCAATACCAGCACAGTTGTATCAATATGCTCGATTGAACTATATCCCAAGATGGGAGAAATCATATCTGCAAGGTCTCTGCCCAGCTCATTGAGGTATACATGAAGAATTGGAGGGCCCATTACAATGTTAGTTTTGATGTATAATTGATTGAATTTGACAATTTGAGCATCTGTGAGTTTATCCCCTTGTTTTATTAGATTTACCAGTGATAAAGGAACCAACTTCTTCTGAGGGTTGAAGCAAAGCATGTCTCTGATAGCTTGAGGGGTAACATAGAAAAGTACTGCACCAGATGGGTCAACAACAGCTCGCTGAGAAACATCATATTGTTCAGCACAGAGGTGGATTAGTTCAGGGAACTGGTTGACCTGAGGGAGCTTAAAAATAGGGAGGAAAGAGTCCCATAAGCCCAGTATATCTGTCCCATTTTCATGCTTGGCTTTTAATTCATTCAACAGATGAAGGTGGAATTTGCTGCTCATAAGCTTCTCTTCTGCAATTTGGTAATCCATATCTGCCAGGGCTTGCCATTTCAAATTCTTTTGAGGGGCATTCAGGGGTTGAACATTTAACACTATGGGAGCCATAGGGGGATCCATGGTTCTTTTTAGGATTCCGTTCTTTAGGGGCCGGTGTTACTATGCAGAGTAACACAAAAGGAGCTTCTTTTGAGGAAAATGGGAATTTATGAGGACAAAGAGTGAATGGGAAAGGTTGCAGCAATTGCAATACTGCTTTTGAACAAAATAGAGCAGTAGCAGAACTGAGCAGAGTTTGCTTTGTGGTGAATTTGTTTCTTGCAGGTAGCTGGTTCACGATTGTGCGAACCAACGAGGAATTTCCACTAAATTTGCCCAATGTGGCCTCCTAAACGTGTAATGGTAGCACTGGTTTGGTATGAATGCTGGTACAGTGGAGTTTTAATGGTGAAATTGGCGTTTTAAGGTCTGCTCACAGGCTATACCGGAATTCACGAAAAAATGGACTTGCAGAGTGAAAATGGAGAATACCTGGTGAATTTCGTCGGCTTAATCTTGCTAATGCACGAGTGATGGACGCTCTGGTGGTCTCGAAATTTCCTCAGCAGGCTGGTGCAAGTTTTATACGTAAATTGCATGCAGAACAACCAGTGCAGCTTTTGCCAAAAATAGCAAAAAACGCGAAATTTTCGGTCTAAATATGGATTTTGGCGATTTTGGCGCGTTTTTGTGCTGACGTCAGCATGACGTCATAGGTGGGGTCAGGGTCGGATGACGTCAGCATGACGTCATCAGGCCAGGTGGCGGGCTCTGATTGGTCCACGGGGATGGTGAGGTGGCAGGATAGGTCAGCCAATGGTTGAGCGGGAGGTTGACGTGACGGCATAAGTGGCAGTGACGTGGGGTGACGGGGAAATGACGTGGTGATGACGTAATGCAAATGGAATGGGGGAAACCGGAAACCGGAGGCGGTTTCATATCGCACCGCTTACGGTACGGTGGCGGTAAGTGTCAGTTGTACCTCCGATGAGCCGTGGAGGGGACGCGTGGCTATCGCATGACGTAGCCAATAATACGGCCGTCGGAAGATATCGCCCGGACAGAGGATCTGCTCCGATGCAGTGATGGCCGTCAGATCTGGGGGGCATGATCGGACGGCTATCGGAGGGTTGATGTGATAGGGGGATAGGGCGGGTAACCAACGGTCGTCGGAAAGGGTCCGATGCCTTGAGAGCCGTTGGATCTTCAATTCTTTAATCGGACGGTCGTCGGGAGGACGAAGGGATCGACAGGTAAGGGGAGGGGCGGGGATTATTTTAATAATTATTCTGGGGATCTGTGCATGGGCGAAAAACTTTGGTATAGTGGGTTTTCGCGAATTTTCTGTGGAAATGCGCCCGCCCTTTGGACTTTAGGTAAAAGGGAAAAAGTGGGTTTTCCATGTTTTTAGCCATTTGAAGCGGGTAAGGGTATAAACAAGGCTTTTTTAGGAGGTTTTATGTGTAAATGGGGGTTAAAAGTGAAAAAATGGATTTGTAAAGGGGAAAGGGGGTTTGGCTTAGGCTTATCACAATGACCAGATGTCATTTGATTCCTTTAGAGAACATATGGCTATAATGCCAAGGGGAGGGATATTTATACAAAATTTGGGGTTTATACACCATGGTGTTAATACTAGTAGGGGAAAGGCAATATGGGGGATTTACATAGTAGAGTTAGAGTTAATATGGATGGGGGGAGTGAATGGAGGGAGAAAATACTAAGTTTACTTGAAACTCACTTAGTTTAGGGAGTAGATCAAAATGAAAAGATTTTAGACAAGAAATGTGGCTTCTAAAAGATTAAGAACCACCATGAAACCATAATTTTTCCATGAATCTCAGCTGATGAGGGGATGTTAGTAAATGACATGAAAAAGGGAAAAGGGAAGTTAGTCATGCTTTCTGTTGCAACTTGATGAAGAAGAACACCTTGTCAACTGATTGACTTTGCTCTGGTAAACATAGTCAACACATTTGCAATGGTAAAGATAACCTTTCTGCAACCCCAACTACTTACCCAGCTACTTGCCTAGCATTTTTTATTTCTTCTTGGAGGGTGCACTTGGACTTGCAAACCCTTACTTGCCTTTTCTTTTCTTTGGCTTTTTCTTTGTTTTTCCTATCTACTTCTACCCTTATCACTTCCAAGGTCCCAGATTAAGCTGTTGGGAGCCTTTTCTTCTCTACCTGAACTACTTGTCTGCCAAGATTAAACAGTTTGGACAGACTTCCTTTCTCTATTCTACAACTGCAAATTTAAACCATGGAATGATCCAGATTAGACTGTTGGACCATCCATCAAAATTTTAAGTCCATACCAAGCTATAAGCACAGATCAGACTCTCTAGGAAATATGTGATCTTTGAATCATCAAAGCAGAGCATATTTGGACCTTCCATAGCCAATCATGAAATATGAAACCTATTGGTATAGGTAGCTAACAGTGGCTCCACATGGGGATGGTTTTTCATTTGAAAGACCAAGAACAGCAGGTCAGATTGCCTTGGTCTATGGCTGCCCAAATCATTCTTGAAGTTTGCTGCTTTGAAGTGCCAAATTTTGTGCTTCTCTTCTTGGTAGACCTCTGATTCTATTTACCTTTTGCTGATAGTCAATAATCTTCAAAAAACCGCATTTTTACAATCTAAACAGAAAATAATATATACATCTGCATATATACAAGGGAACCTCAGGTTGCACTCATGGGAAATAGTCAAAATAGTGCTTCAGCATCCTGCCATTCACAGGACCTTCATCCAAATCAGTTTCATTGAGACTCTTAAGGAAATAAGTGTTGTTACCTTGTACTGCTTGGACAACAAATGGTCCTCTCCACAAGGAATCAAATTTTCCATGTTTTCCTTTCTCTTCTCTTCTTGCATCCCACTTGAGGACTTTATCACCAACATTAAAATCTTCTGCTTTGGTTCTTCTATCAAAAGCCTTCTTCAGTTTTTCTTGTAATACCTGAACTCTGCTGAAAACTTGATCTCTGGTTTGCTGCAGACATATGATTTGATTTATCCTTCTTTGCATATCATTTGGCTCAGCTTGGCTTTCTTGAAGAAGCTTCATAACAGGCACTCCTAAGGATGAGGGGAACTTGGCCTCTAATCCATAAACCAACTCATATGGGCTGGTCCCAATTGATCTTTTGGTTGTTAGTCTATCTGCCCATAAGGCATTGACTAGTTTCTTATGCCAATTCTTTTTATTTTCTTCCAACACCTTCTTTATGATGTTCACCAGGCTTTTGTTTGATGATTCAGCAAGGCCATTTCCTTGGGGATAGTATGCAGTAGAATGGCCCAAAGTAATATGAAATTTATGATAGAAATTCACCATTTTCTTGGATCTGAAAGCAACAGCATTGTCTGTTATTATTTTGTCAGGGCAGCCAAATCTAGCCAGTATGTTGTTCTCCAAAAACTGAATAATTATTGAATCATTTGCTTGTCTGCATGGGGCAGCTTCAATCCACTTGGTGAAGTAGTCTGTGGCTGTCAAAATCCATCTGGGTTGTCCTGAAGATGAGGGATGAATTTCCCCAATGAAATCCAAGCCCCATTGTTGAAAAGGTCTCTCCGTTGCAATGGGCTTTAAGGGAAGAGGCAGTAGCTTTCTTTTCCCCTTAAACACTTGGCATTTATGACATGAGGTTGTGAATTTCTTGACATCAGAGAACATGGTGGGCCAGTAGTATCCAGCCCTTAGTATCTTATCCACAGTGGACTTCCAGTACAAGTGTCCACCGCAGTCACCTGCATGAAATTCTTCCATGATTTTGTTAGTTTCATTTTCAATTAAACAGTGCAGCAATATACCTTCATGGTTTTTCCAAAGCAAATTGCCATCCATTACACAAAATCTTGATGTTTTCATTTTTAAGAACCTACACTTAGTTCTGGACAGTCCTGGGGGAGCACACAGGTTTTGTAAGACATAACAGATATCAGAGTACCAAAGAGATTGTTCAAAGGCTACATTGATCTTTGGAGTCGCCAGCTCTGTTTCACTGTCCAGCTGATTGATATCTAGGGCTTGGAAATTTTCTTCTGTCATTAACTTGGCCAGACCTTGCCCTTTTATTAGTTTAGTTGGTTTTATCTCAATATCAAATTCCAATATGTTGGCAATCCACTTTCCTCTTCTGCCCTCTAAGTTTTCTTGGGTGAGAATGTCTTTGACAATAGGACTTGGTACATAAGCCACAACATGGGAATAGAGGATATAAATCCTAAAGTCTTTAATGGCCTTGACCAAAGCATAGGCTTGTTTCTCCATGATTTGATATTTTAGAGGTGCATCTCTAAGAGCCCTGCTGAAGAAGGCAATAGGCTTCTCATTTCCTTGGTCATCTTTCTGTAATAAAACAGCAGCAATAGTATGCTGGGAGGCAAAAGAGAAGATGATGAATTCTCTGTCAAACTGAGGATTGGTCAACACTGGGGTTTGAGTGAGGGCCATCTTTATACCTTCAAATGCTTGATTTGCTTCGACTGTCCATTTCACCTTTGAATCTTTCTTTAGAATATTATTAAGCAATCTGATAAACTCGGCCAGATTTGGGATAAATCTCCTTAAGAAGTTGATTTTTCCCAAGAATCCTTGCAATTCTTTTATATTTCTTGGGTGGGGCATTTGTAGGATAGCTTGTATCCTATCTAGATCAATTCTTATGCCATCTTTAGAGATGATGTGGCCCAATAGTTTACCTTCCTCTAAACCAAACAGGGATTTTTTGGGATTCAACGAAATTCCATATTTCCTACATGTTAGGAAGATCTGTCTCAAATGTTTCAAATGTTCTTGGTCAGACTTGGAAAAAGGTGTGAGGTCATCTAAATAAATGACAAGGAAATCATGAATCTCCTTCGCGAAAGCAATATCCATTGCTCTTTGAAATGTTGCCCCGACATTCTTCAACCCAAAAGGCATTTTAACATACTTGAAAGTTCCCCATGGGGTTGTAAATGCAGTTTTGTCTTGATCATCAGGGTGTACTAGGATTTGGTTGAAACCCAAGAATCCATCAAGCAATGAGATCCTTGAGGCCCCTACCACTCTTTGGAGAATATGATCCATCTTAGGTAAGGGATAGTTGTCTTTGAGGGATACTTGGTTCAGATTCCTTAAGTCCACACACAGCCTAATTTCACCGGTCTTCTTTCTTGTAGGGACTAAGTTGGAGATCCATTCAGAGAATCTGATTGGTGCTATGATGCCTGCCTTAAACATTTTTTGTACTTCTTGTTCCATTGCTGGGAGAAGCATAGGATTGATTCTCCTCAATTTTTGTTTAAAGGGCTTTTGATCAGGCTTGAGAGGGATAGTATGCTGGATAACAGAGGTGTCATAGGACTTTAGGTCCTCATAACTCCATGCAAAGACATCCTGGAACTCTTTAAAAAGGTCAATGTATTTTGGCTTTTGATCAGGAGGTAAAGATGCAGACAATTTAATTATCTTGGGTTTGTCAATTGTACCTATGTTGCACTCTTCAATGGCTGCATTCAAGGGCTGCATTTTTGGTTTTCTGGGAATATCATTTGAATCAAAGATGTCCTCTAAGGGAGTTAGGCCTGTTGGTAGAAAGTTGTCTTTCAGCTCTATGATTTCAGTTTCAGCATTGGCCACTTCCTCACAATTGATTGATTGAATTTGCTGAATGTTGTCCTTGTCGAAAATAGTTGGATTTAGCATTTGTTTTGCTGTCCTGGGTGATATTGGGTGAGTAATCTCCTGAAACTGTATTTGTGATGGACTTGCTCCACTAAATATTTGTGATTGACTTGCTGTCTCAAGTATTTGTGATTGACTTGCTTTGTCATTGTCAATATTTAGTCCTGAAAATTCTTGCTGCAAAGTCAAGAAATTGTTTATTTGCTTGTCATCATCAAACACTTGCCAATCAATGATATTGTTTGGGACAGATGGTCTGTGTTTTATCTCAGCTGTAAAACAATGATGGGGCTCAAAAGGCAGCTTGCAGGTACTTGCAAAGGTAGCTAAACTATGAGCATGTAGATTGTGGGTCCTAGAAATCTTAGTGATTTGGAATTCAAAGAAGGAGTTTAGTACATCTGCAACAGCAGACCTATAAGACCTCAATCTTTTATCATTGGTGACAAAATTTCCCTTTACTTGTTGGATAACTAGGTCTGAGTCTCCTAGGATTGACACTTTTATCGCTTGTAGGGACTTTACTAACTTGAGACCTATTAAGAGAGCCTCATATTCAGCCATGTTATTAGTACATCTGAAATTCAATCTGTAGGCTCTGCCTTCTGCATAGCTATTTTCTTTATTGTGTATCCAAACTCCAGCCCCTGCTCCTAATTTGTTAACTGCACCATCAAATTCAAGGAACCATAGAATGTCCTGTTGGGAAGGAGTTTTAATGATCTTTTCATGGGCTGGCAATGTGAGTAGGAGTTGTGGTTTTTCCTTTAGGTCGTCTTCTAGGACAGTTTCATCATTTGATTGGGTATGCTTGGGATTTAGAACAGCAGCAGTATCTAGTGTTTGATTAACTGCTGTTTCATGGGTGGTGATACTTTCATTTGAGTCTTTCTCTTGTATGAATATCTTGGTTTCAACTTCACCTTTTGAGGGAGTTGTGGTGTCATTGAAGAGAATGTATGAGTCTATGTCTGAATGGATAGCATATATGGGAAAGTTTTGAGGCTTTTCCTCACTGCTGACCATGTATTTCATCAGTGTTTCTCTGTACAGTCTTTTTGGTTGCCCAAAAACAGAGATGGTGGCATATGACATGTCTAATTGTAGGGAACCTTGGAGTTTAGCTCCCCATGATCTTGATAACAGCATCCCATAATTGGGTGGGATATCAGCAACTACCACATCCATTAGGATTGTTTTGTTTGGGTATTGAACCAAAGACACACATAAATCTTTTATGAGACCTAGGCACTTGACTTGGCTGGAATCAAAGGAAAACAGGTCCTTGTATGGTCTAGTTATGTCCAAATTTAGTCTTTCCATGACTGCTTTTGGCATGAGGTTGTGAGAAGCACCTAAATCAAACATTGCATTGTGTAGTATTTTGTCATGAATATGTAGGCTGACATAAAAAGGTAGTACCCCTGTGACTATTGTTTTTCCATCCACTTCTGGGCCAAATAACAATTCTGGAGTGTCATCCAGCAAATTGACATCATCTATGTTGCTGGTGAGTTGAAGGGATCTTTTGATCTGTAGTTTGTAGATGTCATGCATGGCTAGTTCCACGAGAGGAATAGCTATCTTTATTTTGCCAATTTCAGTTTCTAGATCAAAGGATTTTTCAGATTGGGTCATGGGGTTATAGGTGACAGTCCTCTCCTTATTCATTAAATCTTCTTCTTGATTTTTATCTTGATTTTGGGACTTATCCTTTTTACTCATTTCTTGAGGAGAAATAGTTGAATAAGGATGAGAGGGGGGATTGACCATAGGCTGCTGTTTTGTGGACAGTGGTTCGGTGATCTCTTCAACAATCACTTCTTGTGTATTTGAATTTATTTTGTCATTAGGTTCTGTGCCTGTGACTCTTTCGGGCTGCTGATTATCCTTTTTCTTTTCAGGCTGGTTAACATTTACAGTTCTGCTCCTCAGCTTGTATTGTTTATGGACTTCATAAACAGCAGTGTCATAGCCTTGTTTGAAATCAAAGGATTCACCTGATTTAGTTTGGAATAGTTTGATTTCATCATCCTCATGATCCTCTTGTGTTAAGAAAACTTGACTTTCACCATCCAGACCCATTAAATTAATCTCAGGATCTTCATTGGGCTCAGTTGATGTGGAAG
The DNA here is from genome assembly GCA_031772625.1 of Pinus tabuliformis. Taxonomy (NCBI): domain Eukaryota; kingdom Viridiplantae; phylum Streptophyta; class Pinopsida; order Pinales; family Pinaceae; genus Pinus; species Pinus tabuliformis. The sequence goes on along the minus strand of CM062805.1, from coordinate 61,252,116 downwards.
TTTCTGCATAATTTTCTTGGAAAGGGGGTCTTATGTCTTGGTCAGCACTAGCCTTGCCAATGTTTGGGTTTGGATTTCTCCTAAAATTTGGATTCCTAGGAGGATTGTTTTGTGGTGCTTCCCATAATGCTTTTCTCTCAACCGATTCTACCCTATCACCCAATCTCTTCATACCATTAAGTATTGCATCAAGTTTTTGATCAAGGGCTGTAGGTTCTTCTTTGTATATGCTTCTCTTTTCTAACCTTGCCCTGCTTCTTTTGGCAATCGGGTTTGCCTCCACTGTGACAGCAGCCTTTTGAGCGTCTTCAAGGGTTTCAGGTTCTCTTTCCTTCAACTGATATGCCATGTCAGGATCAAATCCATCAGGGAATTTGTACAAGGCCAAATCAGGAGGAGGTCTTAGGTTTTGTGGTATTGCATTGTACACATTGTTGAATCTAGCACAATACTCCAGAACGGTCTCTTGCAGACCTCTCTTGATTGTTTCATATTCTGCAAGTATGTGCAGGGGATCTTTCTTCTTCTCCCATCTGGTAGTAAAGGCTTGATACAGATCATCGGGAGTTGCAATGGAGTTTGCATTTAGGGATCTAAACCAAGTTCTTACATCCCCAGTTAGGCTTTGGACAAACATCCTCATTCTGACGCTGTCATCATCTATTTCATAGGTCTCAAAATGGTCTTGCATCTTCTTCGCATGCTGGACAGCTGTCAGAGGGCCATTGGAGTCAAAATATGAGATTTTGGTTTGGTAGTCTTGAGGTAGAGCTGCAGCATTAGCTGGTATTCGCAAGGGTGCATATCTGTTAGCCATATTTGGAGGGTTGGGTGTATTACTAGGTGCTGCTGGGATAATAGGAACGATGGGTACCACAGGGGTAACAGGTGAAGCTGAACCTAAAGTGTGGTTCAAGGGGATATGTGCAGTGGATGAAGATGTGAGAGGAGGACTGTGAGAAGTGGATGGTGAACTAGGGGAACCAGGAACAGACCGAAAAAGAACTTTTATTGGAGTAGAAATGGGGTTGGGATGAATTGTACGAGGGGTTAAGTCAGCAGGCTGCTCCTGCATTTGCTGCCTCCTAATATTTCTTGGGATGGTATTTCGATTATCAACAATGATAGGTGGATTAGGGTCAGGATTTGCCCTAGTATGCCGTGGATTTTTCTTAGGAGCCAGCTTCTAACTGTTTTTTAGGATTTTGTAGGAAATTTTATTATCTGGAAGGACTGGATGAAGATTTTGGAATGGCTATGTATATTTCAAAGCTAAGATGAAGATTCCCTAAATAAGCTCTTCCCTAAAGCTGTCACTGTGATGCAGAAACAGTTTTAAGGCCTCTTGGCTGATTTCAGGCTTGATGGTAGCTATGGAAGATAAATAGCAATTTAACGAATCCTAAAAAGTCCCCAGTGGAGTCGCCAATTATGTTAACCCCCAGGTTGTTCCCTATGACTCCCAAGGGAATACGGCCGGGGTAACCACTAACCAATCTTTGGATCACAGCTTCTAGCCAAACTGTGATCAGAGAGGGCTCTCTCTTTATGATTTGTCTCTGTTATGATGGTGTTTTAGGCTAGCTATTATGCTCAGGTTTTGGTTTATGTTTTGGTTGAAGGATTTCTTTCAGGTCTTATGATATAGTGTTTAGATAGTGTAATACCATTGGGCAATGGAGTCTGGAGTTGTGAAATGCTTTGAAATGCAGGCTTGGTGGTGTTCAAACTGGAGGGCCGATTGTGTATCTCAGACAAACAAACTTGGATTAAATGGTGAGGCATGTCAGCCAACAGAAAGCAATTAAGAATTTTCTATTAAGCTGGTGAGGTGAAAGTGTAACACGCTGCACAGGAGCAAACTTGAATTCCTGTGACAAAGGCTACTGTGAAAGATGTATTCTGAAGTGCAGCAATTAAGAATTACACTTATCAAAATTACAGCTGAAGAAAACATTCATAAACAACACAGATTGAACTCAGGGTACTCAGTGAATAAATCCTGAAAGTTATTCTTTTTCCTTGTTGCTTAGTATTGAAATCAGATAACATATATGGATTTTAACAAAACAACTAATTGACAGAGAGAGATACAGAGACTTATTGTATGGTGAAATACACAGGAATCCAGCAGTTATCAATAGACACCAGAACGCATCCAACACCTCAGAAATCCGAGAAATTCCATTGCTTTCTTTATTAACTTCTGAAAGGATTACAGCATAAGAACTTCTTCAGGAGAAATCAACAAAAACCCTTGCAAGCTCATGCGAAGGGGGCTTTATAGGAATGCGTATACAAAATATATCAGGCATTGAGTCATCTGAGAGAGAAAATATCTTCATAAATTTGTTCAGAAAGTAGAGAAGAAGTTATTACAACTTTAAATGCAGCATAAATGCCCTTTATGTCTGTCAGAGGATAATTTTGACCTTTGGAGGTCATTGAGTCGGTTGCAACGCTTAGCTTTAATGCTGATAAATGCGCCTTTATTTCTTGCTGCGCTATATTTTCTCGGCCCTGCCAGCTGTAGTCTTCTATCTCTGCTTTGTTGGCTGATCCATCTGCTGAGTTGGCTCAGCTTTAATCTGTCGTGCATGCTGATTTTGTTAAACTTTGCTTTGCATGACCACTGATATTTTTAAGAAACAAAATTGTTAAGTGACTCCCTGTTTACAAAATCTTCTGTATTGCGTTTGTCCACCATTCTTGCGTAGGGAGTTGATGCCTGAGAATAGCATCCATTGTCTCCTCTGCCTCTGTGTACTTGAAGAAATTGGGAGCCACCCCAAACAGGTGATTGATCTCATTCATTATAAAAAACAGATTCTCGACTCTGTCGTAAAGAGACTGTCCTGTGGCTGGCCCTGTTTCCTCTGAGGTGCTGGGCTTATCACTGATCTGGCTAGTGGAAAATGTATTGACCCTTTTAGCATACTGGTCATGTGTGAACAATCTCCCTGCGCTGTTCAGTAAGCCAGGGAGTCCTCTGCTTTCTAACACTTGAAACTTTTCCAAAAACTTGTTCACCTCAGTCTGCATATCCTGGGTTCTTCTCTCCAATGTCTGCACTAAGTTTCTCAGTGTGAGAACCCTTTTGACCATTTGGATAGTCTCAGTTCTGTTTGTAATTCCCATGGTAGCCAACTGAGAACTTGTTCTATGGTTAAGTACATTGATCATTCTGGTGGCCACTTCAGGCATATTGCCCAATGAAGCTCTTGATCTGTAAATCTCCTTCTGTGCCTTTGGGATGAGCTCTAATTGCTCATGGATTGTCTCAATATATGGCCATTGCACATTGATAGATTGACCAATGTTAGCCCACAGCACTATTTTAAGCTCAGCCACCACCTTGTCTAACTTGAGCTCATTCTCTAGCTCTTTGATCTTGTCTTTGAGGGCTTTGATTTCCCTGCCCTTTTCTGCCACTTCTCTCTTTGATTTATCATGTCTATCATTTACCTTGGCCAACTTATCCTTGGTCTCATTTAACTCTATCATTTGAGCTTCCAGGATTTGGATTTCATTCTTCAGCTTTTGCATATCCAGGCTTTGGGCCTGCTCTGTAGTTGTTGGCACTGCTGAAGTAGATGTTGCTGTCTGTTCAGTCTGTTGAGGAGGAGGAGCAGTGATAGGAGCAGTTTCCTCAAGATTTATGATTTGAGGAGGAGGCTGAGAGGTCTGACCCTCTTCTCTTTGTTTTAATGCTGCTTGCAATGCTGCCTTTGCAGCCTCTGATTCTCCTAATTTCTCTTGTGCTTGAACAAGCTCTTTATAAATGGAGATCAACAAATCTGTGGTGTCTTTCTCCTGCCTTTGTTGGGCTACTTCATCTGTCTGAGGGTGCATGGTGGCTGGGAGTTTGATTTTCTTCCTCATGGCAGCCATGTCAGCATCCCTTAACTTCAAGATTTCCTGTATCCCTGAAATATCTTTGGGATCATGCCCAATTTCGATGATTATGTCTTCCAGGGACCTTATTCTGTTGTCCTTCGCCTGGGATGATGCCTTCTCCAATTCCAGTTGAGAGGCTGTGGCATTGAGGCTGCTCTTTAGCTTATAATTTTCCAATGTTTCATCTGCTAAGGAGGCATACACCATCTCACCAGTTTGTTTGTGCAGTTCAATTTTGTCCATTGGGTGTATGTCTTTGGCCATGACCTCCAGGTTAGTCCTGAGATAATCTGAGGCAGATTGGGGTTGCAGTGCTGTGGGCAAAAAATGGCTCATAATCATTTTGCCTTCACCTACATCAAAAGCAGACATAAGTCTCTGCTGATTAGTAGGAGCCATGTTTAGCAGATGGTTGTACAGCTGTATTTTGATAGGCTCATTCCTCCTTTTGATGTCTATGAATTGTTGTTTGATGCTTATTTGTCCTTCTTTTTGCTGGCTGGAGGAGCTGACCTCCCCTCCCATAGTCCTGTCCTGTTCCTGCTGGAAGGAACTTGCTGAAGCTTCTCTGCTGGGTGGGCCCATGCCCAATGCTTGTCTTATTGCTGCATCATCCTCAGAAAAGTCATTTAATCTTTGTCTCTTCTCTCCCTGGTTGATAGATGAAGTGAGAGGAGTTTCTCTATCCCTTTTCCTAAAAACAAATGTATCCTCCTTTTGAGGAGTTTGGAGGACCGAGGCATCAGTGGTGACTTCTGGCCTAGGAGGCACTATGTTCTGAGCCTGTTGCTCAGTGGAAGTTGGAGTATCAATCACCCTCTCTTGCTGTAAGGGTTGCTGTCTGTCATGTTGCCCTTCTTCTTGCCTGTTGCTGCTCTTCTTTATCTGTCTGCTCTGTTTCCATTTCCTTTTCTTTGCCTCTGCTGGATATATTCTTGGTGGCCTTGGTAGTTTGCTGCTTGACAGTTGAGGAGGATTCAGCTGCTCCCGTTTGTGTGCTTGGAAGTGTGAATACCTGTGAACAAAGCTCAAGGTCAGCCAACTTCTTTAGATTCCTTAGTGCCCTCTTGTTCAGCTCTTCTTGTGACAAGGGCTCTTCTAAGGTCCCTCTCCTCCATTTGTCTTGGTTTGCATATTTTTCAATGTGAGGGATGCTATGGTGATCATAGGCAAATAACTTATATTTGAGCCTCCTCATGGATATGAAATGATTAGGGTCATAGGGTACCCATATGAAACTGGTTTGCAGGCCAAGGGCCTCAAGCATTGTCTCTGCTTCCTTCCATCCTTGCTCCCTCTCATTATAGATAAAATGGCCAAGTTGGCTTTTGACCTTCAACTGTGCCTTTTTGCCTTTCCCTGAAAAATGAAGCACATCAACTCTGCCAAATTGCCTAAAGTACTCTAGGGCAAATAGCCTCATAGGCACATACTTGGGTAATTTGAAAGGAGGTAGATCACACCCATATATCCTGATGACAGTGTGGTTTTGGTAGAAGTACCAATCCCCAATGCTATAAACTTTGGACAGCTAAAGAATTCTCTGCATGTCATCAGTGAGTCTCGGAGGAGGTGAGCTCATCAGCATTGCCATAGCTGGATGGATGAACAGATCCATGAATTCACAGTAAGTATATGGAGACTCAGGTCTAATGTGGAAGACAGATGACCAGTAGACCACTGATCTGGGATTGCCTTGGGCATCCATTCTTTTGATTGAAAAGTGAAACTTCTTATGTTGATGATACAAGATCAAATGGTAAATGTAGGAGGTGTATCTGAACACCCTATCTCTCCTTAAATTCATCAATTGCTCATGAATCTTGTCTGATATGTAGGTGGCGTAGTCATAGCAGATTGGTGACTTGCCAGGAGCAAACATAAGCATCAATACCAGCACAGTTGTATCAATATGCTCGATTGAACTATATCCCAAGATGGGAGAAATCATATCTGCAAGGTCTCTGCCCAGCTCATTGAGGTATACATGAAGAATTGGAGGGCCCATTACAATGTTAGTTTTGATGTATAATTGATTGAATTTGACAATTTGAGCATCTGTGAGTTTATCCCCTTGTTTTATCAGATTTACCAGTGATAAAGGAACCAACTTCTTCTGAGGGTTGAAGCAAAGCATGTCTCTGATAGCTTGAGGGGTAACATAGAAAAGTACTGCACCAGATGGGTCAACAACAGCTCGCTGAGAAACATCATATTGTTCAGCACAGAGGTGGATTAGTTCAGGGAACTGGTTGACCTGAGGGAGCTTAAAAATAGGGAGGAAAGAGTCCCATAAGCCCAGTATATCTGTCCCATTTTCATGCTTGGCTTTTAATTCATTCAACAGATGAAGGTGGAATTTGCTGCTCATAAGCTTCTCTTCTGCAATTTCGTAATCCATATCTGCCAGGGCTTGCCATTTCAAATTCTTTTGAGGGGCATTCAGGGGTTGAACATTTAACACTATGGGAGCCATAGGGGGATCCATGGTTCTTTTTAGGATTCTGTTCTTTAGGGGCCGGTGTTACTATGCAGAGTAACACAAAAGGAGCTTCTTCTGAGGAAAATGGGAATTTATGAGGACAAAGAGTGAATGGGAAAGGTTGCAGCAATTGCAATACTGCTTTTGAACAAAATAGAGCAGTAGCAGAACTGAGCAGAGTTTGCTTTGTGGTGAATTTGTTTCTTGCAGGTAGCTGGTTCACGATTGTGCGAACCAACGAGGAATTTCCACTAAATTTGCCCAATGTGGCCTCCTAAACGTGTAATGGTAGCACTGGTTTGGTATGAATGCTGGTACGGTGGAGTTTTAATGGTGAAATTGGCGTTTTAAGGTCTGCTCACAGGCTATACCCGGAATTCACAGAAAAATGGACTTGCAGAGTGAAAATGGAGAATACCTGGTGAATTTCGTCGGCTTAATCTTGCTAATGCGCGACTGATGGACGCTCTGGCGGTCTCGAAATTTCCTCAGCAGGCTGGTGCAAGTTTTATACGTAAATTGCATGCATAACAACCAGTGCAGCTTTTGCCAAAAATAGCAAAAAACGCGAAATTTTCGGTCTAAATATGGATTTTGGCGATTTTGGCGCGTTTTTGTGCTGACGTCAGCATGACGTCATAGGTGGGGTCAGGGTCGGATGACGTCAGCATGACGTCATCAGGCCAGGTGGCGGGCTCTGATTGGTCCACGGGGATGGTGAGGTGGCAGGATAGGTCAGCCAATGGTTGAGCGGGAGGTTGACGTGACGGCATAAGTGGCAGTGACGTGGGGTGACGGGGAAATGACGTGGTGATGACGTAATGCAAATGGAATGGGGGAAACCAGAAACCGGAGGCGGTTTCATATCGCACCGCTTACGGTACGGTGGCGGTAAGTGTCAGTTGTACCTCCGATGAGCCGTGGAGGGGACGCGTGGCTATCGCATGACGTAGCCAATAATACGGCCGTCGGAAGATATCGCCCGGAAAGAGGATCTGCTCCGATGCAGTGATGGCCGTCAGATCTGGGGGGCATGATCGGACGGCTATCGGAGGGTTGATGTGATAGGGGGATAGGGCGGGTAACCAACGGTCGTCGGAAAGGGTCCGATGCCTTGAGAGCCGTTGGATCTTCAATTCTTTAATCGGACGGTCGTCGGGAGGACGAAGGGATCGACAGGTAAGGGGAGGGGCGGGGATTATTTTAATAATTATTCTGGGGATCTGTGCATGGGCGGAAAACTTTGGTATAGTGGGTTTTCGCGAATTTTCTGTGGAAATGCGCCCGCCCTTTGGACTTTAGGTAAAAGGGAAAAAGTGGGTTTTCCATGTTTTTAGCCATTTGAAGCGGGTAAGGGTATAAACAAGGCTTTTTTAGGAGGTTTTATGTGTAAATGGGGGTTAAAAGTGAAAAAATGGATTTGTAAAGGGGAAAGGGGGTTTGGCTTAGGCTTATCACAATGACCAGATGTCATTTGATTCCTTTAGAGAACATATGGCTATAATGCCAAGGGGAGGGATATTTATACAAAATTTGGGGTTTATACACCATGGTGTTAATACTAGTAGGGGAAAGGCAATATGGGGGATTTACATAGTAGAGTTAGAGTTAATATGGATGGGGGGAGTGAATGGAGGGAGAAAATACTAAGTTTACTTGAAACTCACTTAGTTTAGGGAGTAGATCAAAATGAAAAGATTTTAGACAAGAAATGTGGCTTCTAAAAGATTAAGAACCACCATGAAACCATAATTTTTCCATGAATCTCAGCTGATGAGGGGATGTTAGTAAATGACATGAAAAAGGGAAAAGGGAAGTTAGTCATGCTTTCTGTTGCAACTTGATGAAGAAGAACACCTTGTCAACTGATTGACTTTGCTCTAGTAAACATAGTCAACACATTTGCAATGGTAAAGATAACCTTTCTGCAACCCCAACTACTTACCCAGCTACTTGCCTAGCATTTTTTATTTCTTCTTGGAGGGTGCACTTGGACTTGCAAACCCTTACTTGCCTTTTCTTTTCTTTGGCTTTTTCTTTGTTTTTCCTATCTACTTCTACCCTTATCACTTCCAAGGTCCCAGATTAAGCTGTTGGGAGCCTTTTCTTCTCTACCTGAACTACTTGTCTGCCAAGATTAAACAGTTTGGACAGACTTCCTTTCTCTATTCTACAACTGCAAATTTAAACCATGGAATGATCCAGATTAGACTGTTGGACCATCCATCAAAATTTTAAGTCCATACCAAGCTATAAGCACAGATCAGACTCTCTAGGAAATATGTGATCTTTGAATCATCAAAGCAGAGCATATTTGGACCTTCCATAGCCAATCATGAAATATGAAACCTATTGGTATAGGTAGCTAACACTTGGATAGTGCAATCATTGAGGTGTTGTCACAATATATTGTTGTTGATCCTTGTTGTTTCTTCTTGAGTCCATCAAATACTCTTCTTAACCACACTGCTTAACATGCTGCTGATGTTCTTGTTACATATTTTTCTTCTGCTGACGAAAGTGTCACAATGGGTTGCTTCTTAGATGCCCATGAAATCACACCTGAACCAAGATGGAACACAAAACCAGAAGTGCTCTTCCTATCATCCAAACTTCCCACAAAATCACTATCTATGTATCCAATCAAATCTTTCTTTTCTGTGCTTGCATACATTATGCCACAATCGCTAGTTCCTGCTATGTATCTCATAATTCGTTTTCCTGCACTCCAATGTGTGTCTTTTGGAGTCTTCATCAATTTGGAAATAAAACTCACTCCTTGCATGATATTCGGTCTTGTAGCTGTGAGATACATGACTCTTCCAACCAATCTTTTGAATAGAGTTGTATTGACATCTAATCCTTCATCATCCTTGCTTAAATTTGTACTCGCTACAACTAATGTAGGGACAGGTTTGCAATTTTCCATCCTAAATCTTTTCAGCAAATCTTTGAATATTTATTTTGAAAAACAAAAATTCCTTTTTCAGATTTCTCAACTTTTATTCCAAGAAAATATTTCATGAGACCAAAATCTATCATCTCAAATTCTTTCATCATGGCTGCTTTAAATTCATCTAACTCAAAATCACCTGTTAAAATCATGTCATCAACATATAAGCAATCAATCAAAAAGTTTCCATGCTCATTTACCTTTGTGTACAAGGTAGTCTCGATGTTGTTTATGCAAAATCCATTCTTAATCATGTAGCTATCAATTCTACTATACCAAGATCTAGGTGCTTTCTTCAGTCCATAAAGCGTTTTCTTCAACCTATAAAATTTATCTTCGTTACCTTCAACTTCATAACTTGGAGGCTACTGCACATAAATTTATTCTTCCAGAATTCCATTCAAGAAGGATGATTTCACATACATCTGATATACTTTCCACTTGTTCTGAGCTGTTGTGGCTAGAACTTCTATTACAACATCCATTCTAGCTACTAGCGAAAACATTTCCCCAAAGTCTATTCCCTGTTTCTACGAGAATCCTTTTTCTACAAGTCTTTCTTTAAATCTATCAATTTCAAATTTTTCATTCAACTTTGTCTCGTACACCCACTTTCACCAATGAGATTTTTTTCCTTTGGTAAATCAATCAATTCCCATGTATCATTCTTTTTAATAGCTTCAATTTATTCATCGATGGCTTGCACCCAATTTTCATCTTTGAATGTGTCTTCAAACGAAGAAGGTTGGAATGAAAACAATGCAAAATTTCAAATAACATCCAGATCATCATAAATATCTTTCAGACTTCTCATTTTTCTCTTACCACTGCTTGATTCATCACCTCATTGACTGTTGGGAGAATATCGATCTGTTGATCTGCTTGAAGATCCATGCTACTTTAAAAATCTTGGAGTCCTTGTTGGTGTGTCTCTGTTTGATGTCTTCACCTATGATTCTTATTGTTCCTTTTCTACTACATCATCTTCTTCCATCAGTGGCACTTTTGCATCAACTATTTTGTCTACAGTTCCATTCCATGACTCTTTTTCTTTGAACACAACATCTCTACTAATAATGGTCTTCTTTGTGATAGGTTTATATAATTTCTAAGCTTTTTATTACTCACTATAACTAGTAAATATGCATTTTTCACTTTTCTCATCCAATTTTCCTCTTCGCTCCTTAGGCATGTGTGAATAAGCTACACATCTAGATACTTTGAGATGAGATACGTTGCAATACATACTTGACCATGCTTGTTCTAGTACTCTGTTCATCACACTCTTTGTAGGAGATCTGTTGATCATATAAATAACACATGCAATTGCTTCTGCCTAGTACTCATTAGACAATTTTCTTCCTTTCAACAAGCTTCTTACCATGTTCATAATTTTCCTATTCTTTCTCTTTGCTACACCATTCTGCCGCGGTGTGTACTTGGTTGTAAACTATCTCTTGATTCCATGTTGTTTGCTGTAATCATGCAATGTGATCTGAAAGAGAAACTACTTGTTTTTGTTGTGCAAGGTATTCAATTCCATTAAAACATATTTGCAAACTGTTACTGATGTCATGGAAAAGAAACAAAGTGTTTTTGGTTATTTTTCTAAGCCTTTAGTGTGAAGGAGGGTTATTTCATTTTCTTGTTTAACATATCAAATCTGAAAAACACAACAAGAAAAGTTCACCACATATAACACAGAAACTGATGAAGCAGTTCACCCCTCCTGGGCTACATCTGTTGGGTCCAAGGCTCCCAAATGGGCATGTCCTTACTTTGATTATATGCTCAAAATGGTTATACAGTGAATAAAAATCCTAAACAAGCAAAACCAGCTGTGAAAATGAATTCAAAACATAGGAAACAGTCAAAATTGACTTTTGTTTCACCTCCAATGGATACACACAACCCATTACAACTCTAACACTGCCTAGGCCCTAGTGGCTCCTAGAACTTCTTCACTAAAAAGGTACCTGAAGATGACCTCTGATGGCTATGAAACCTATCCCAATGGCTCTGGAATGCTTAGAATGCCCAAAATCAAAAATAAAATTCGCATCAAAAGGCCTCTCCTAGACAAAGTTATGGCTCATTCAATTTTTTTTCCAGTTTTCCTCTGAAAATCTCCACTAAAACTGGCTAACTTCCAGTTAGCTCCACTAAAATTGGCATAAGCACCATAATTGGCAGACTCTGGTAATACTGATCGTAACCGCTGCTGCTAACCACGCAAGTGATTGGGAATCTGGTGTTTGGTTGGCGTGTTAACTAACCATCAGGTTTAGAGCCTTAGGTTTTTGCGCCATGGTCATATGATATGGGGCTAGCCCCTTTCTACCCCAAATGAAAGTTTGTTAAGAGTTAAATATATATGGTGACCATATGATGTTAAAATTCACTGTGCAGGTGCACTTGTCGGGCCTGTGGACTTGCAGCGGAGAGACCAAGGTTCAAATCCGTGGAGTTGGAAATTTTTTTCCATAACAAACTTTGTAGTCTAGGGGTCACGTGTCAGCGCATGATTGGACGTCTCAGAACAAAATATTTTGGGGAATATTCTAGGGAATATTCTTTTTTATTTTTTTTAAATAAAAAATTGAAGAATATTGGGCTTTTTAAAATTGCGATAACTTCTCCATACGGTGTCAGTTTTACAAACTTTTTATGGCACCAAAATCAAGAAGACGAGATCTATCCGGTCATTTAGGTTGCAACCAATTCTGAGCAATTCAAAATTTGAGCATTTTTTTCCACTTAGGACATGATCACCTGATCACACCTCCCAAATGGGAAGATTTTGGACCCCAAAAGCTCTTTGATTACCGAAAATGAAGATGAGGAGACTAATTCTCCACTCTTCCAACCTTGAATAAGTGAAATCTTCTTGACTTCATCAAATTGAGCTTCTCATAAAAAGACAAATTTTCCCTTCAATTCACTGACTGGCCGTTGCTAAGATTGACTGGGTCATGATGAAAATTCTTGAAATTTGCAGAATAGCAACTATATTTTGCAGAAAACATGTTTTTTCTACAATGGTCAAACTTCAAAGAAGAAATAGAATAAAGTTCACCTTGTCAACTGTTCACATGGCGAATTTTTGCTAAATGAGCCCTGTACTTGTGCCGAATCCCGACCAAGTTTTCTCGCCATACCAATCTTCCATTCTAAAACCAACATTGACCCATCTTGAATTGTGTGCCCTCTTTGCTTGCATGCTTTTCCTTCTCATGGAATCTTGCACCGCTTTGCACCGACACTTCGTTCTCTGCACCAATCAACACCAAAGGTATCTTGTGCAACCTTTTGTCATCTTCTTTCAAAGACAAACTATTATCATACTGAAATATATCATCATTTATATCAGCAATAATATGAAAAGAAAATTGTACAAAATCTTGTTGTTTAACCATCAACAAAGTTTGATTTTGACTTTCATTAACTAGCCTTTTCAATCGCCCTGCGTGGACTAAAGAAGATTCTAGCTTCTTCTTATGTGCTCTCACAATGTACTCTTTTCCATCTTTGAACAAGTGATACATTTTCTCATGGCGATGGAAGATTGTCTTTTTGTCAAATAAATATGGACTACCCAACACAACACCTGTAATGTCAAGCGGTACTACATCCAGTTCAACCAAATCAACATAATGAGCTATTATGGCGAAGCACAAGATGCACTTCTTTGAGACTTGTAAGTTTGCATCCTTGCATATCCACCCAAGTGGATAAGGCTTTGGATGTGGAATTGTCTCAAGTTTCAGATGTTTGACCAAGTCTTCTGAGATGAGATTAGCTTGAGACCCACTATCAAAAGGTGTGTCTATCTTTGTGTGGTTTGAGATTATCCTCACATGAAATAGCTCTATCCTCCCCTTTTCATCTTGAGTTTCTTTGTGACAGTTTAATGTGCCAGAAATGGGATTTGTTTCTTGTACAACATCTTTCCCCTTTATGTTCTTAAATATCATGGTGATACCTTTTGTCTCATCACCTTATTCAGACCCTAAGTCTTGTTCAACAATTGCTACCGTTTTTTCCTTTTCTTTGGTTTTATCTTTGGTTTTATATTTCTATGGTTTCAGCTCTGGATGAAGCTTACAACAATGGTCTTCATCGTGGCTTGTTTTTGAACAGTTCTTATAAAATAATTCCCCTTTTTCCTTTCTAGCGTTTTCAAACCTTTTTCTTCCTTTGCCTTTAAAATCACTACCCTCATTTCCATCAAAAGTGTTTTTCCCTCTAGCCTCTAAATGTGTAGCTTATACACAAACTTCGCCTAGACTAGCAAGATTGAACATAAGGATAGTATGTTGAAGGTAGTTGTGCAAACCTCCTATATATTTCAGCAAGGTGTCTTGACTTTGTAAGTCTACCGCTAATAAGAGCACTCTTCTCCTAAACTCTTGGGTGTAGTCTTGAACATTTTGTCCTTTTAAGTTGTCTAAGATTTTGCCAATTCATTATAGCCTTTTGTAAATGAGCAAGAGGATAAAATCGCTTCTTAATTGCGGAAATAAATTTAGCCCATGATAAAGTAATCTTACCATTTTTCTTAATTTCATCCTTGGTCTTGGCTTCCCACCATACCAATGTTGCTCCTTCCATTCTTAAAGAGCCTAACTGAATCTTGGCATTGTCATCATGTAAGTTCTGAATCCTTAAATAAACTTCCAACTGTCTTATCCAGTTGTCAAGTTTCTATACATTGACTTCACCATTAAACATGGGTAATTCAAATTTAACATCCAACTTTAAAAATGGACTTTTTCCAGAATATTTAGGCTTATGAGGTTTACTTACCAAAGTAGAGGATGATGATGGGGATGGTGGATCACCATTTCCTCCATGTCCTTTCTTTGAATTGTCATCACCTTTCTTTCCTCCTGAAGAGCCCTCTCCTTCTTTCTAATGCTTAGACCCTTCTCCAACCAACCTATCATTCCTTTCTTGGTATAATATGTTGACCATCTCAGTCCTGTCCAAAAAAGCTTTTCTGAATACTCGTTCTTCCTCTCTTGGATCCATGTCTGTAGGAACTTCTCCTTCCTTTTCAGACATACTTGAAGCTTCTTCCAAGTCTATTGAGGGTGAATCAGAAGGTGGAGATAATGGCACGCTGGCCCTCCTTGGTTGAGGATTATCTTGTGCTCTAACCAATTGTTCTTTCCCTCTTTGAAGATTAAGCCTGGTAAGCATCGAAACTTGTAAAACAGTCAAAATATCTTTGCACAAAACTAATACTCAAAATATAAACTAAACCAGAGATTAACTGAAGGAGCTTTTATCTACTTTGCAATTGTATAAAAAAATTGTTTCAAAGGCTTCCTAGCTTGCTTCAGACTCTGTCTATAGTTTATATTACTACTCATAGATTCACAGAAACAATAACTAAGCTCTGATACCAACTTGATCTGAAAATGAAACTACTTCTTTTTGTTGTGCAAGGTATTCATTTCCATTAAAACATATGTGCAAACTGTTACTGATGTCATGCAAAAGAAACAAAGTGTTTTCGGTTAATTTTCTGAGCCTTTAGTGTGAAGGAATGTTATTTCATTTTCCTTTTTAACATATCAGATCTGAAAAACACAACAAGAAAGTTCACCACATATAACACAACAACTTATGAAGCAGTTCACTCCTCCCGGGCTACATCTGTTGGGTCCAAGGCTCCCAAATGGGCATGTCCTTACTTTGATTAGATGCTAAAAATGGTTATACAGTGAATAAAAAGCCTAAACAGGCAAAACCAGCTGTGAAAATGAATTCATAACATAGGAAACAGTCAAAAATGACTTTTGTTTCACCTCGAATGGATATACACAACCCAATACAGCTCCAACACTGCCTAGGCCCTGGTGGATCCTAGAACTTCTTTGCTGAAAAAGTACCTAAAGGTGACCTCTGCTGGCTATGAAACCTATCCCAATGGCTTTGGAATGCTCAGAATACCCAAAATCAAAAAAAAAAAATCGCATCAAAAGGCCTCTCCTAGCCAAAATTATGGCTCATTCAATTGTTTCTCCAGTTTGCCCCTAAAAATATCCACTAAAACCGGCTAACTGCCAGTTAGCTCCACTAAACTTGGCATAAGCGCCATAATTGGTTGAATCCACTAGTCTTGACCATAACCACCATCGCTAACCACGCAAGTGACTAGGAATTTAGTGTTCGGTTGGCAGGTTAACTAACCGCCGCGTTTAAAGCCTTAGGTTTCCGCGCCAAGGTCATATGATATGGGGCTAGCCCCTTTCCACCCAAAATGAAACTTTGTTAAGATTTAAATATATATGGTGACCATATGATGTTAATATTCACCGTGCAGACGGGCTGGTCGGGTGGTGGGCTGGCAGCAGACAGACCAAGGTTCAAATCCGCGGAGTTGCAAAAATTTCGCCATAACAAACTTTGTAGTCCAGGGGCCACGTGTCGGCGCGTGATTAGACCTCTGAAAATAGAATATTCTCAAGAATATTTTAGGGAATATTCCATGGAATATTCTAAGTAATATTCCATGGAATATTCTAAGGAATATTCCTTAGAATATTCTTTTTTTAATTTTATTTTTTAAATAAAAAATTGAAGAATATTGGGCTTTTTCAAATTGCGATAACTTCTCCATACTGTGTCAGTTTTTTGAACCATTCATGTCACTAGAATCAGGAATACAAGATCTATCCATTCATTCAGGTTCCAACCAATTCTGAGCAATTCATAATTTGAGCATTTTTTTCCACTTAGTACATGATCACCTAATCACAATGCCTTTGAGCCATATTCTCCACCACGATCTGACCTTAATACCTTGATCTGTCGATCACTTTGGTTCTCTACTAAGGCTTTGAATTCATTAAACTTTTCAAAAGATTCATACTTCTGCTTCAAGAAGTAAACCCAAGTCTTTCTACTATAATCATTAATGAAAGTAAGGATGTAACAACTTCCACCAATCGACTGTGTCCTCATAGGTCCACACAACTCTTTATGCACTATCTCAAGAGGTTGCTTTGCTCTATATGCAACTCCCTTTGGAAAGCATTCACAGTGTTTCTTTCCCAAGATGCAACACTCACAAGTACTAGTAGGTTCTTTGATGGGAGGTAATCCTCTGACCATTTATTTCTACTACAATAATCTTAAACTAGAAAAGTGAAAGTGTCTAAATCGAAAGTTCCATAACCAATAATCATCGAAACATGAAACTATAAAATAACTCACCTGACCACTATAATTCATAATTAGAGGAAATAGTTTGTTCCTCATCATCTGCACCTTTGCTATCAACTACTTGCATGGGGGCTTGTCATATATAACACATTATTTATATTGAAAGATAACTTTGTATCCTTTCTATGTCAATTGACCAACACTTATCAAATTATGTTTGAGACTAGGAACATAATATACCTATGAAATTGTCTTCGGCTCCCCTTGCATGGTTAGAATGTTGACCACTCCTTTTCCATCTACATCCATAGTCTTGTCAGTCCCCAACTTTACCTCTATTTTCACAGATTGATTGAAATTTGCAACCAAATTCTTGTTGCCTGTCATGTGGTTACTATAACCACTATCTAATAGCCACACACTATCAGAAGGTTCATTAATCTAAAATGAAGTAGATTAGTAATGTTGTTTTAATTCCCCATTCATAATAAAACCCAATATTCTTATCATTTTATTATCATGTGCTTAAGGATTCCCCAATTTTTTTTAACTAACTAATTCCCATGAGAGGTTTTTATGTAAATGTTATAAACAATTTAACACAAAAAATATGATGAACAACAACAAAATAACAGCAATAACATCAAAAAACAACACACAACATAGAGATTTGATGAGGAGTTCACCCCTGTTGGGCTACATCTCCTTAGTCCAGCTTCCAATGCTTGGGCCTCTCTATTATGCTCAAAATTACAACAAAAGTGAGTTTACAATGCTCAAATGCCTCTGAACCCTGCCTCAATGAGTTCAAAATAGTCAAAACTACTAGAATTGACTCTTTTTTCACCTCATTTGGATAAGAACTGAAGAAGTTATGACCTCTCCCAATTCTCCCACTATTCATTCCACAAAATGCTCCACATTTGACATGATCGTACAAATTAGCCTGAAAATCCGCTAATTGGGCAAATATTTGACCGTGCAGTGGGCCATAACCTGTCAGTTGTATACCAAATCGCAATCCATGTAAAATCCCATCGGATGGTCTTGTGAACAAAGCAATGATTGTGTGATTGCCATATCAGTGGACCCAATGACATTATTACCTGGAATGCATAACTTGTCGCATTTGGGATCCCATCGTTCATATCAATCGACGAATTCTTGTCAGTAGTCATAAATATGAGGGACTTGTGTGCGATTTCGATCTGTGATATCACATCACAACCCAAACCTGTCGGGGGCCGATTATTGAAATGCCTTCCCTTTTCTGATTACGATTGAAATATGCGATTGCCTTATCGCATCACAACCCTAGTTGTTCTGTGGCTGCTTTTAAACACATTCCCACCTAAGACTTGCAATTTGCAATATGTGGAGGCCAATGGTGGACTAGCAGTTGGCACCCTCCTCATTCATTGAAGGGATTTTCCATGTCATCTAATCCTACCATCTAGACAAGACAAACTTGAACTTTTACCTGCTCTAACTTCTGCATACAAGTTTGGATTTGAGTTTGGTTTGCACCATTAGAATCAGTATGACGCACTATTCGATCTGAAGTTGAGTTTAAAAAAATTCTGACACTTTTATTTTTGAGTATAAAGTTGAGAACTTGAGCACTCCTCCCCACTAGAAGCCTTTTGGACCCCAAAAGGATCATATTCAGTCGTTGAATAGATGAGGGTATTGTTCTCTCACCTTCCCCTCTTCAATCCATTTGGCCTTTGATGGATTTGTACCTTTAAGACCCACTTGAAGATAATCAACATTTCCCCTCTTTGATGACCTTATTATTCTGCCAAGTATGGTGTCTTGTTGAAGCTCATTAAGAAGTTCTGGAGAAAATTCTTCAATTGATGGAATCTATACACTTTCTCCTTGATCTTCAATCAAAGGAGGCTCATACAACCTCGAATTTTCAACACTAACAACGGAAAAAATTTGCATATATGAAAGCAAATCAAGCTTGAAAGCATTATTACCAATCTTTTCCAGAATTTTAAATGTACCATAATGGATTGGTTTCAGCTTTTTACCTTCACCTTCAAGCCTTTCCTTGCTAATTAAAGCCAAACTTCATCACCTACTTGAAATTGATGATCCACACGATGCTTATCATGCCTTGCCTTGACTCTTTTCTAGTTGTTGTTGAACTGTTTGGTGAATCAACTGAATTTTCTCAATGAATTTCTTTACTTTGTCTATGTCTCTATGTCCATGTACAACTATATCTTTCTCAAATATGAAATCCAAAGGCGATTTAGGCAAATAACCCAGACATGCCTCAAAAGGCAAAGTTAGAGTAGAAGAGTATTTTTCTTGGTTGTAAGCATGTTGAATATAATGCAACTGTTCATGCCATAACTTAGGATGTTTTCTGCAATATCCTCTTAGAAAATGAATAATTGTCATGTTAACCACTTAAATTTGACCATCTGTTTGCGGATGGCAGGCTATACCTTTCTTCAACTTGGTGTCCATCAAGTTCCATAAATTTGACCAAAAATTCCCAACAAATCGGGAATCACGATCTCTTACAATAGAAGCATGTAATATAAAATGAACCCATACATTTTGAAAGAAAAGTTGAGTTGTTGTTCAGCTGTAATTTGTTTTTTACAAGGCATTAATATGCACATCTTGCTGAACCTATCCACAACTACGTACAAATAATCATGACCTTTTCTTCATAAAGGAAGACCTCCTGCAAAATCTATAGAAACACTCTCCCATGGACGTGAAGGCGCTAGAAGTGGTTTGTACAATCCTAGTTTCCTATTACTAATCTTACTGACTGCACACAATGAACAACCTCTAATAAAATGTGACACCCTTTCAAGCATACAAGGCTAGTAAAAATACCTCTGAAGATTTGTCATTGTTTTACTTACACCGAAATGTCCAACAATAAGAGAAGTGTGCGCTTCCGTTGTGACATTTGCTCTCTCTCCCCATGGAAAACAAAGTTTTCCCAAATGATACAACAGATTATCATGTACATGATAGTCTAATTCCTCAATTTGGTGGCCTTGACTCATGTTTGAATATACCTCTTGAAAGTCAACATCATGTGCATATTGTTCAACATAACTTTTAGGCAAAACATAATGATTCTTGAGTAAAATGGATACATTAACAACCGGTCTAGAAAGCATATCAACAACTCTGTTATAAATACCTCTCCTGTACCTGATTACCAAGTGGAATTGTTGTAAGAATCCCATCCAACGAAAGTGACTTGATTGCTGTAATTTTGTTTGAGATTGCAGATATTGCAAAGGTTGACGATTGATGTGAATAATGGTTTCTTTTCCCATTAAGCAATGCTTCCATTTCTTCACACTTTGTGATAGGTTCCAACCCTAACCCCTTTATTTATGTAATAAACCCAATAGATTCAATTCATAGTCATAGTTAGTTAAAGATTCAATAATGCCTGTATTAATAATTGTAAGTGGTGGACCCGCATTTAAGAAAGGGACCACAGTTAGTTGCGAATGGGCCATAATTAATAAATAAAGTAGTCAACCCATGTTATGCAAAGGACCACTAGACATTAGGTTGTTGAAGGTCATTTATCTATAAATAGTCGTAGTTAGAAGGGAAATATCATCAACTCTTATTTTCTAATTGAGCTCTACTCTGCTGGAGGTTGCCCCCTCAAAGAGGCAAGTGAACATTTCTCTTATCTCTGAATAATAAAATACCCATTGTTTTTCTCATTTTATTTTGTGTTTTGGCTTATATTTCTTTGAATATTTGGTATTTTGGAATTTCTCGCAGGTTAAGAGCGTAACAAGTGTTATCAGAGCACTTTCCAGGGCCGCTGGTACCTCCATTTTTGCTAAATTTGTTTTTAGACTAGAGACATGTTCCGGCATCTTTAAACCACAGGATCTGTCATTGAGTGCATAAACCTGCAGATTTTTGGGGGCATGCACATAGGAAATACAAGAGGTGGTCATGCTTGTTGGACTCCCTTGTAACCCCTGTTGATACCCCTTCGAGTAGTAGCGCATTAGAAAGAACTATGCATGGACTGCACTCCCACGTACCCTCTGGGTATATTGGAATCCCCCTAGGCTCACATGAAACCTTGCCTTAATTAAGCCGTCATCCATCTTGCTGCTACAATACATTGAGAACAACACTAGAGAAGACTACTCGCACGTACAATAGGGTAGTCAGGTAGTACGGCTAAGGGTACAGTTGATCCTCCTTAGTTAGTGCCCTAAAATATTCGGCCCAGTACTATTGTTGGACCCTTATGTATCTTTCAATCTCAAGCACCTAACACTCCTTTGTGACCATAGTTCCCTCGGATCTTTGAAGATTGCTCATTATCTTATTTACCAGATCAAATCCACAAGTTGGGGTTCTACCTCCACAATACAATTCAGATCTAGCAGTTGGGTTTCTGTCGTCGTCGCACCAATCAGATCCAACAGTTGGGGTACTACCGCCGCAGTACAATTCAGATCTAGCAATTGTAGTTCTATCATAATCGCACTAATCAGATCCACCAGTTGGGGTTTTGATGCCGCAGTACAACTCACATTCAGAAGTTGGGGTTTCGCAAACAGATCTGACTCTTTGCGCAGTGAGGCTTGTTGTTGCTATAGTCTGGGCCCGATTTTCGCAGGACATTGGGCAGGATCTAGTTTTCTAGAATTTGGCCATTCAAGTGTTGATCCGTGGGGAGTAAAACTCTATTCGGGACACTTAAAAGAGACTTAGCCCATAATATTCAGGACGACGAGCTGATCGCAGTGGTACCATTCACTAGTTAGCCTCAATTTTCGAGCAGCCCCAAATTTTTTTGGAGTGACTTCAAGTGACCAGGATTTCTGTATGGTAGAAACGAGAGCTCAAATCATGTCCAATGAGAAGATCGAGTGCCTTGAAACAAGGTTGGATACGTTCAAGGAACAATTGGACAACATGTCAAAAACACTTGAACAATTCACCAAGAGCATGACGGGGTATCATCAAGTGGCGCATAGTATTGATGAACACCTTGAAGGAGAATCTAGCTATCATATTCACCTTCGTGGAAATCACCAACATTCCCACCCTCGGCCACCCAAGCTAGACATGTATAAATTTGATGGCTTTAATTCGGCAGTATGGGTAGCACAAATGGAACAATATTTCACCCTGAATGATATCCATGATGATCAAACTAAACTACGTATGGGAGCCCTTTACTTGGACCAAGAAAGGTGGAAATGATGGCAGCGGCATCGGAAATGTTATCTCGGTAACATAACATGGCACGTGTTCTTAAGTCCTTTGTGACCGCTTTGACATAGAATCTAATTTTTTGGGTCGTCTCACTAAGCTCCGACATACAGGCACAATCAAAGAATACATTGCAGCCTTTGACACATTGGCCTTTAGAATGGAAGGTCTGGGAGATGAATTCTACTTGGAGTGTTTCATCAGTGGTCTCAAAGAAGCTATCCAAGTGCATGTCCAGATGCACCACCCACCTACATGGATAAACACTTGCAAAAAGGCTATTGAGGTATAATTTGCCTTAGCAGCCCAGTCTACTCATCCAAATTTCGTAGCCAAGCAGCATTCCACCCAGGCTCAGGGCCCTACCCAAAAACCTAAGGTTGAAAAGGTGTCTCCAGCAGAAATGGTTCAATGAAGAAAATAAGGATTGTGTTACTACTATGATGGAAAATACTCCCCAGGGCATAAATGTAAGGAACCAAAATTCTTTCAAATTAATGTTACTGATCATAAATCATTTGATGAAGTCCCACCCCTTGGGGGGCTAGAAGACGAAGTTGAGGAAACCCAATAGGACAATGATCTCATAGCTACGCCAGATGAACCAGTTATCTCGCTACATGCTTTAGCAGGCCTTTCTGCACCCCAAACTCTCAAAATCAGAGGCTTGCGAAGCTGTTCATTATTTTGTAAGGGCAGTCTCTAATTTCTAGGTCCTTATTGCAGATGGGGGGACAATGAAATGTGAAGGCTACTGCAAAAATATTAAACTTCAAATGGGAGACTACCACCTAAAAACCCAAATGTTTGCGATTAACATGGGTGGTTGTGACATTGTCTTGGGTGTTAAATGGCTTCACACACTAGGCCCAATCACAATGGATTTCCAGGAGTTATACATGAGCTTTAAGTAGAATGACCACATTCATACATTTTTTGGAATCCAGGGAGGTGCTCCTTCTATCATCAGCTCACATCGAATGGAAAAGTTGGTGAAAAAGGGCCATCATGGAGTCATCCCCCAGTTTAATTCCATCCAGGACATAGAATCCACTACTCTTCATATTCATTCGGAGATGTAACAGGTCTTAAACCATCACTAGCAAGTATTTGACAAACCTAAAGAGCTTCCACCCTCTATAGGGGAATATGATTATAGAATCAATTTGTTCTTAAGGGCCCAATGACCTAATGTGCGCCCATATCAATATATTTTCGCCCAAAAGAATGAAATTGAAAATATCATCAAGGAACTCCTTGAAGCAGGTATTATTCATCCTAGCATCAATCCTTATTCATCACGAGTGATCATTGTGCTAAAGAAAGATGGGGAATGGTGCATGTGTCTGGACTTTCGAGCTCTCAACAAGCTCACTGTCAAAGAAAAATTCCCTATTCTAGTTGTTGATGACCTGCTTTATGAACTACGTGGTGCTCAATTCTTTAACAAGCTATATCTTCGCTTTGGCTATCACCAAATACGCATGAAAGAAGTAGAAATTACCAAGATTATTTTCTAAACTCATGAAGGCCATTATGAATTCTTGGTTATGTCATTTGGTCTCTGTAATGCTCCATCTACTTTTCAAAGACTCATGAATCACCTGCAGAAACCATATCTCTGAAATTTTTTCCTCATTTTCTTTGGTGACATTCTCATCTACAACCTAACCTGGGAAAAAAATCTTCATTACGTACAGACCTAATCTTGCAACTCCTCCAGAATCAAAAATTATTTGTCAAATTGTCCAAGTTCTCTTTTGGCATGGAAGAAGTCGAGTATTTGGGATGCATTGTGGTCGTGAAGGTGTTAGGGTTGATACCAAAAATATAAAGGCAATGCAAGATTGGCCCCAACCAAAAACCTTGAAGAGTTTGAGGGGATTCTTGGGTCTCACTGGCTATCGCAATTTTTTCCATAATTATAGTCGCATTGCTAGACCCCTTACTAACCTTCTCAAGAAAAATTCATTCCTGAACTGATGCATCACAACAGGCATTTGTGGCTCTCAAATAGGCCATGTGGTCCACTCCAGTATTGGCACTACCCGACTTCACCAAGTCTTTTTTTATTGAATGTGATGCTTCAGGTACTGGTATTGGTCCTCTTTTAATGTAGGAAGGTCGACCCTTGGCTTTAACCAGCCAACAACTAAGTGGGAAACATCTAGGACAATCTACCTATTGGAAAGAGATGATGTCCATCTTACATGTAGTAGATACCTAGTGACCATACTTATTGGGGCGACATTTCCAAATCCACACAGACCATCAAAGCCTCAAATATTTTTTGGATCAATGTCTATCCTCACCACAACAAAATAAATGGTTGACCAAGATGTTGGGATATGATTATGAGATAATTTACAAGAAAGGATGCGACAATGTAGTAGCAGATGCTTTATCATGCCAATTTGAGGATGAAAGCACCCTGCTATCAATCTCTCTTCCCATACCAGATTGGATTGAAGAGGCCCGCAAGGATTGGTTTTCACACCCTTCTATCCCAACTCATTAATAACTTGAGAGCAGATCCTAATTCCTCAGTTGGCTACTCTTGGAAGGATGAGATTCTTTGCCATAAGGATCGAGTAGTTATATCACCGACATCCACCCTCAAAACTCACATTTTGGCAGAGTTTCACTCATCTCTCACTGCAAGGCATGTAGGCTTTCAAAAGACTTATGCTCACGCTCATCATTCTTTCTTTTGGATAGGAATGAAAAATGACATTCTTACTTCTGTAGTTGAATGTGATGTGTGTCAATGCCACAAAGGAGAAATAGTGAAGTTACCAGGAACCTTACAACTGTTGCCAATCCTTGCCTCCGTCTGGATGGATGTGTCTATGGATTTCATTACTTGTCTCCCAATGTCAGGAAACAAGTCTGTCATCGTGGTGGTTGTGGAGAGACTTTCTAAATATGATCATTTTTTCACTCTACCCATCTATTTACCCCCACTTTGGTGGCTCAAGCTTTCATGGACCAGATATTCAAACTGCAAGGCATGCCAGCTTCCATTATTTCTGATCATGACCTGACTTTCACTAGAAAATTTTGGCAAGAAATTTTCACGCTACAAGGCACCCAATTCCAACTAAATACTACCTATCATCCCCAAATTGATGGTCAAACTAAAGTAGTCAACAAATGTTTGGAGACATACCTAAGGTGCTTCACTTCAAAAAAGCAACATCAATGGGTACAATGGCTACCGTTAGCTAAATGGTGGTATAATACTAACTATCATGAAACCACCAAGATGACTCCATATGAAGTAGTATATGGCCAAGTCCCACCTTCACCTATTCCTTATATCCCTAGATGCGCTAAGGTGCAAGCAGTTGATCAACTCCTATAGAACCATGCCACCATGCTAGCACATCTCAAAGATAATCTCCATCAAACTCAGAATCGAATGAAGCAACAGACAAACCAAAATTGTTTAGAGTGCACATTTCAAGAATGGGATCATGTATTCCTACGATTGAAAGGATATAAGAAAACATCACTCAAAGAAAAGGGTTGTCGAAAATTAACTCCAAAATTCTACAAACATTATCAAATACTTTAGCGCATTGGAGTAGTAGCCTACAAGTTGGCCTTGCCACCAACCTCAAAAATCCATCCAGTCTTCCATGTATCATGCCTCAAGAATGTGGTGGGGAACAATTGTAGAATTCAAACCAGTTTACCCGAATTGGATGAGGAAGGTTCACTTTGGCTCCAACCTGAACAGATCCTCGATACTCGTGAAAGACATTTGCACAGCCACACGATCAAGGAAGTCCTTGTCAAGTGGAAAGACACCTCTCCAGAAGATGCGACCTGGGAACCAACCACTATTCTTGAACAATTTCCAAAGCTTCAGCCTTGAGGACAAGGTTGCTTTTGATGTGGGAGGGCATGTTAGGGTCCAACCCTAACCCCTTTATTTATGTAATAAACCCAATAGGGTTGAGTCATAGTCATAGTTAGTTAAAGAGTCAATAAAGCCCGTATTAGTAATTGTAAGTGGTTGACTCACATTTAAGAAAGGGACCACAGTTAGTTTCAAATGGGCCATAATTAATAAATAAAGTGGTCAACCTATGTTATGCAAAGGACAACTAGTTGTTAGGTTGTTGAAGGTCATTTAGCTATAAAAAGTCATAGTTAGAAGGGAAAGATCATCGAGTCTTATTTTGTAATGGAGATCTGCTTTGCTAGAAGTTTCCCCCTTGAAGAGTCAAGTTAACATTGCTTTTATATTTAAATAATAAAATACTTCTTGTTTTTCTCATTTTATTCTATGTTCTGGGTTATATTTCTTCACATATTTGGTATTCTGGAATTTCTCGTAGGTTAAGAGCATAACACTTTACACCAATATGTAAATCTCTTTATCATATGTAGGATAATTAATAACAATACCAATAAAAATCTTAGAATAAAATGAAATAGGCTTACCGTGCTGTAAAACAACTGCACCCATTGTGTAGTCACTTGCATATGTTTGTATTTAAAATGGTTGTTTCAAATCCGACAATGCTAAAGCTGGGGCTAAACTGAACTTTTGTTTTAAAGCATCGAATGCTTTTTGTTTTTTGCCTCCCCACTGGAAAACAACCTTCACGCTGGTCAAAGCATGTAGTGGAGCTGCTATGGAAGAAAAATTAGGAATGAACTTCCTCCAATATTGCATTGCTCCCAAAAAACTCACTTCTATGATTGATTTGGGTATTGGCCAATTCAAAATGACCGAAACTTTAGAGGGGTCAATGTTCAACTCACCTCCTCCAACTATGTGGCCCAAATACACTAAGGAAATTTTCCTGAATTCACATTTAGACATCTTCAAAAATAACTGTTCTTTTTTCAAGACATCCAACACTTTCCTCACATTCTTGACATGCTCTTCTCGTGATTTGTTGAATATCAAAATATCATCTAAACAGACAATTACAAACTCATCAAGAAAGGATCTTAAAACATCATTTATAACTCTCATGAATGTAGCTGGAGCGTTGAAAAGATCGAAAGGCATAACCAGCCACTCAAACAAACCCTGTTTGGTATTAAAGGTAGTCTTCCAAATATCCTCCTTAGCTATTATAACTTGATGATACCCACTTCTCAAGTCTAATTTAGTGAAATATTTTTCATTCTTCAATTGATCTAGCAAATCATCTATTATGGGCAGTGGGTATCGATTCTTTATTGTAATTTTATTCAAAGCTAGATAATATACACACATGTGCCAAGTTCCATCTTTCTTGGGTACAAAAACAATTGGTGAACCATATGGAGAAGTAGAGGGATGAATTACACCTTTGTATAATAATTCTTGGACTTGTTTCTTAATTTCTAAACTTTCCAGAATTGGCATTCGATACATACCGATATTTGGGAGTGGAGAGTCTTGTTGTAGCTGAATTTCATGTTAAATTCCCCTTTTTGGTGGCAATCCCTTTGCTTCTTGAAAAACATCTCCATATTTATTGACCACATCAACCAATTCGGCTTTCAGCTTCACGTCACAGCCTACAAAGGATTAACGCTCCGTGTCATTCTCCTACTTGATCATAAGGAGCACGATATTCTTGTGACAATTGACCAGTCACTTTATTTGCCATACACTTGCTAAAGACAAATTAAGCTTTCTATGATGGGATATCACAATACGCTCCACTCCATCTTTGAAAAAATTATATATGTTCTCAAATATATGGAAAACGACTTTTTCTTCATATAGTTACAGGCTTACCAACACAATTCCAGAAATATCGAGTGGCACTACATCTAATTCGACTTCATCAATGAAATTGATAGCAATAGAAAACATGAAAACGCGTTTCCTTGTGACCTGAATATTTTCATCTTTGGTTATCCAACCCAATAGATAAAGTTTATAGTGAGGCACGATTTCTAAATTCAACTTCTTGACCAAGTCTGTAGAAATTAAATTTAGCTGGGATCTATTGTCAAACAATGTATCAATCTTGGAGTGTTTGGAAATAACTCTAATATGGAACAAATCAATTATGTTTTCTTCATTTGAAGCATTGTTGGAGTTATTTTCTACGCTAGTTCTTGCCACAAATTCTTCTTTGCTTGTTGTTTCCACAAATTTTCCTTTAGTGACTGTGGCTGCATTATTTGTTTCATCACTTGAGTCACAACCCAAGTCTTGTTCTACAACAATGTTTATCTTCTATTTCCCTTTATTGTTAAATTTATTTGGTCTTAATTCAGGATGAAGCTCCCAACAATGCGCTTCATCATGGCCCTCTTTGGAACAATTATCGCACACATGTTTCTCCCTTTCTTTCTTAACAGAGGCATTTTTCTTCTGCTTTCCTTTAGATTTATTTCCTTTTTCACCACTCTGGAAAGGCTTCTTCTTACCTTTTTCGTGTACATTTTCCCTCTTACTTTGAGGTGTGTAGCTTGAACATAAACCTCCTCAAGATTCATGGGATTAAACATAAGAATGGTGTGTCGAAGATAGCTATGCAAACATCGTATGGTTAAACATAAGAATGGTGTGTCGAAGATAGCTATGTAAACATCCTATGTATTTCAGCAAAGTATCTTATGAATGCAAGTCTACTCCTAGCATAAGAGCGCTTCTCCTAAACTCCTGAGTATACCCTTGCACATTTTGACCTTTTAACTCTCTGAAATATTTCCAATTCATGATAGTTATTTGCATACGAGCTAAAGGGTAGAATTTTATTTTTATAGCAGCAATGAAATCAGACCAAGTGATAGAGATCTTACCATGTTTTTTGATCTCATCTTGAGTCCTTTCTTCCCACCAAATGAGCGTTGCACCCTCCAATCTCAATGAAGCCAACTGAATTTCGATATCATCCTCTTGAAGGTTCTGAATTCTGCAATACACCTCCAACTGATGAATCCAGTTATCCAACTTTTCTACATTAACTTCACCATTATAAATAGGTAACTCGAATTTAACATCAAGTTTAAGTAGAGGTGATTTTCTATCTCCTTCTGAAGAATGATGATGAGTATGATTAAGGATTGTATTAGTGGAAGAGCGTGAATATGCTCGTGAAGAATAAGGTGAGGAAGATGGTGGAGAGGGTGGAAGTTTGTCTCCATTCTACCTCTATTTCCATTACCTCCTCCTAAAGAGCCTTCTCCTTTGGGAGGTTTGGAACTTTCTCCTTGCAATCTTCTATTCATTTCTTCATAGAGGACCTTCACCATCTCTATCATATCAAATAAATCATTTCTTAAGGTCTTCTCATCTTCTGTCATGTTTGTAGGTTCTCCTTCTTGAGATATGATCTCTGGGGTCTCAACTAAAACTTGAGGCTAAACCGGTGTTGGAGATTGTGGCAACCTTGATCTTCCTCCCCTTAACCCAACTTCTAGGATTCCAACCAACTTTCCTTCATCTCTTTTGAGTTTTAACCTTGTTAGCATGACACAAAACTAGAAAACAATACTCCTTCTTTGCACAAGAAAATCCAAAAAGAAAAAACCAGTGCTCTAATACCAACTTGATTTGAAATGGAGCAGATTAGTAATGTTGTGCTAATTCCCCATTTAGAATCAAACCCAACATACTTATCGTTCGCTTATCATGTGCTTTAGCATTCACCATTTTTTCTTAATTAATTGATTCCCATTAAAGTTTCTTATATAAATGTTATAAACAATTTAACATAAAACATATGATGAACGACAATAAAATAACAACAAGAACATCAAAATACAACACACAACACAAGGATTTGATGAGGAGTTCACCCCTCTTGGGCTACGTCTCCTTGGTCCAGCTTCTAATGCTTGGGCCTCTTTATTATGCTCAAAATCACAACAAAAGTGAGCTTACAATTCTTAAATGCCTCTGAAACGTGTCTCAATGAGTTCAAAATAGCCAAAGATGTTCGAATTGACTCTTTTTCCACCTCATTTAGATAAGAACTGAAGAAGTTATGACCTCTCCTAGTTCTCACACTATTCGTTCCACAAAATGCTCCACATCTAGCATGATCCTACAAATGAGCCCCAAAATCTGCTAACTGGACAAATATTTCACTGCGCGACGGGCCATAACCTATTGACTATATCATAAATCGCAATCGATGTAAAAACCTGGCAGATGGTCTTGTGAACAAAGTGACGATTGTGCGATTACAATATTGGTGGACTCGACAGGATTATTAAGTAGAATGCATAACTTATCGCATTTGGGATCCCATCGCTCATTGCAATCGATGGAGTCTTGTTGGCGGTCGTAAATATGTGGGACTTGTGTGCGATTGTGATCTGTGATATCACATTTCAACTCGAACCTGTCGAGGGATGATTACTGAAATGCCTTCCCTTCGCCGATTGCAATTGTGATATGAGATTTCTTTATCGCATTGCAACCCTAGCTATTATGGGGCCAATTTTAAACATCTTCCTGCCTATGAATTGTGATTTGTGATATGCGGGGAACAATGACAAACTCCCACTTGGTACCTCCTCATTCGTTGAAGGGCTTTGCCATGTCATTCGATCATGCCATCTCGACAAGTCAAACTTGAACTTTGACTTGCTCTAACTTATGCATACAAGCTCAGATTTGAGTGACGTTTGCACCATTGGAATCAAAATGATGAGATCTTCGATATGAAGCTGAGTTTTAAAAAAATTCTGACTCTTTTATTTTTTAGCATAAACTTGAGCACCTGATCATTCATGCATGGTATAGAAAGCTAGGAACATGGAGTTAGTACTCTCTGTAGTGACATTAGCTCTCTGGTTCCCTTGTTCATCTATCTTCTTCCTATAATCACGAGCATAATGACCAAATTTATTGCAATAATAACATCTCACCTTTGATTTGTCAACTCTTTGATTATTGTTGAAGCTTTTGTAGTTGCTTCCACTTTCATATTCATGATCTTCTTGGCCATCTCTCTGACCACCATATCTTCTGCTTCGTCCTCTGCCTCTCGATCTACTTTTGCCTCGACCTCTATCTCTTGAAATAGAAACTTGACTTTTGAAAACGGTCTCTAAAGTGGAATCCTTATTTCTGTCTATCCTTGCCTCATGTGATAGAAGTGATCCCATCAACTCATCAACTATCAATGATGTCAATTCCTTGGCTTCTTCTGTGGCTACTACCACTACATCAAATTTGGTAGACAAAGATCTGAGGACCTTCTCAACCATTGTTTGATCTTTAATTTCTTCACCATAAATCTTTAATTGATTTACGACAATTATGACCCGATTCATGAAAGAATCGATGTCTTCTATCTCCTTCATTTGCAGACTTTCAAAATCTCTCCTAGTATTCTGCAACTTAACAATATTGACTTTGGTCATACCTATATAGTTTGTCGCCAAAATATCCCATGCTAATTTTGCTAAAGACGTGATCATAATCTTCTGGAACACTATTCAGTCCACTTCCCGTTGGATACGCTGCAACGCTTGTGCATTCTTCTTCTTATGTTTCTTCCATTATTCCCTCTCTACATTATTGAGATATTGTTCTGCTACTTCATCCTTAGCTTCTGAAAACCCAAGTTGAACATAATCCCAAACATCATGTGCTTACAACATGGTCATCATATTAATGGCCCACACATTATAATCTTTCCCTGTAAACAGTGGGAACTGAGGCTAGAAATTTGAGAAAGTCATCTTTCTTTAAAACAAAGTCATCTTTCTTCAAAACTTATCTTCAGGAACTCTAAATTTCTCTTTTTTATAAGCTTGCAAAACCTCCTTTATAAAAATATATATATATATTTATGAAATAAAATCCTTTATATTTTTTAATATAAAAGTTCTTTTATATAAAAAAATATTTATAAAACAAATACTCTTTATAAGCACTCTTCGAAAATTCATGTGATAACGTGAGAAATTGGATTTCAGAGATCTGTGGTTTGTGTTATTTGAATTTCTGATCGGAGAACCCACAGTAATGGAGTTTTTACACCAACGTTTCGAATCCCAAATGGGATCCATCATAAGTGACTATGCCTTTTGACTTTCAAACATGAAACTGTTGACTCCGAGTTGACTTTCAAACATGAAAATCGTTGACTCTGAGTTACGGAAAATAATAGCTGTATTATAACACTGAATAATAGTTCAAGGCAAACACGGTGGTTTACCGCAACTGCAATTGTACTTTATATCTTTTCATAGGCTCTTCACAATAGCACGACTGCCGCTAAGCCTGCACAACAAATATGGTAGCTATGTAGAGTGGAGGCCAGTCACGGCTCCCTTAACCCAAAAAAATAACAGTGATTCTCTTAACCAAAAAAAATAACAGTGACTTTGCAGACTGAAACCTCGCCTCGATACCAATTTGTTGGACAAACAGAGGAGACAAAACATAAATTTACACACATAACAGGAGATGCGGCTCTTCTATTGATCACACAAAACTTGATGCTTACAATGAACCCGAAATTTGATGATTACAATGAACACTCTGAAGAGTATTTAACCTTTTCCTATTAGAGACTTGTCTAAAATATCTTTACATGCAACCACATGCAAGCACACACTAAAAATAGTCTATCACTTAACTCGACTTGACTCAATGCTCAACCCTCAACACTCAGTGTAGTGACTCTCTAAATTTACTCAACTCCTCATGCTGGAGTAATTAGCTTATTTTAACAACCCTCTCATACTCTTTCTCTTGCATTGGATTTTCACAAAAATTCCTGTTGAACATGAAAATTGATTAATAGGGTTTAGATGAGTTTGAGTTTTGTTCTTCTATTTGGATTTTGTTACATCTCACTCTCTTCTCGTGTTTTAGATTTTAAGTGGAATTTGTTTTTGGGTAT
Organism: Pinus tabuliformis; assembly: GCA_031772625.1. NCBI lineage: Eukaryota > Viridiplantae > Streptophyta > Pinopsida > Pinales > Pinaceae > Pinus > Pinus tabuliformis. The sequence continues at coordinate 61,219,538 of CM062805.1, read as the reverse complement.
ATCCATTCAACTTGCTTCTTGGTAACTTACCTATTATTCATGCTTTTTTGCAACTAATTGAATGGTTTGTACAGATTTAAATGTAATATGAAAAATCATTATTACTTAGTTCTAAACTTCAATGAGTAGCTTGTACAAATTTATTGTAATAAATAATTTGTTATTATTAAATTATAAGCAAAATATCTTTATGGGCCTTTTTAAGATGAACATGTCTCATGTTTATATATTTATTTAGATTAATTCAGTAAACTTCAATTTTTTTTGTTAACCATTTTTATTTATTTATTTAAATTTGTTTTCCAAAATAACCCATTCTCAATGAGAATGTATACTTTTTATTTTCCTACTTAATTAAAATATTTAAGCTTCTTTTCACTAAAAGTGTTTAATCGTTTCTTTAAAAAAAAAATTCCCAAAACCCAATGAATACCTTATGCAAATTTATTATGCAATACTCAATGAGTAACTTGCGCGGATTTACCCTCTTGAGAAAAATGATCATTAATTTCTGTTTAGAGCTTGCACTCGCTCAATCTTAAGTGCTTCGTTTCTCGAACTTACTAGATGATTGGAATATTGAATTATTGCCAAGTCAAATAGGTTTTTTCCTTCCCATATATAAATTATCATTTTTTATGATTTAGACTTTATCCATTAATTGTGTGTTTTTAATTAGTATATGTGGTGACATATTTAATTGGGAGTTGTCTATAATGCGACTTTTTGGAGATTCTGGTGACGGAATCCGGCGGAAGAAATTGAGGTTAAATCTTGATTTGTTGCAGTTAAAATGGTTTTTTAACTGCATATTTGGATTCAGCACCCTCGAAAACCCCTGGGACGCTTTCATTGTGCAGAAACAGCTATCAAACTTGCGATTCCAATAAATTCCTGCCAGATTTCGACCGGGAAAACCCGCCGGAAAGGCTTTTAAAAAGTCGCGTTATAGACAACTGTATTTAATTATACTTATTTTATAATTTAAAATTTTCACTATTACTTTTACTTTTTAAATCACATAAAGTTTATGTATATATATATATATATATATATATATACCTTTTTTCAAGAGGAAAGGGTGAAATTTTCTAAGAGTAAAAGGCCATATTTTATGCTAGGAGGTAAAAATAGTGCACCTTTAAAGCGTTTCAGCTACCACCTTTAAAATTACAGAAGTTACAAGTTAAGAAGAAGATTGGTTGTTGACTCTCAGAATTTTCTTTTAATCCTAGTCTCATAACTTTACATATGTATTGAAAGGATTTTTTTTGATGACTTTACATATGTATTGAAAGGATTTTTTTATGAGTATTTTTTTTTTCTTTCTTTTAAAGTTCCAAGTCCACCTCTCATTCGAGTTTTGGGAGTGTGTAGGTTTCCTGATTCCGATGTTGGTAGACATTGTTAAAAGATATATTTGTGAAAAGAGTAAATATGTTTTAATATTTCTTAAGATAGGTGGTAAGGAAAAATGGTTTATCATATATATCTTTCATCGGGCTTATGACCACAAATAAGTCCCCATATATGTGAAGATTTCTAATATTATTTTTTTAATGCAAAATGTAATAAAAGCTTAAAACTCATGAAGTCTCCATAATTGTTTGTGGAGGGCCCACCCGTTCCCAAAATGAAATTTGTGAATTCGTAGACACCTGAACGATGCCACCAGCACCTCCCACAAATGGGTGTGACTTGTGGTACCCCATGGAAGCAAACCAATAGAAAGTTAGTGTGAAAAGTGAGCTTATTATATAGCAGGAAAATAGTAAAGTTTAAGTAGGTTTTTTCACAATTAAAAAAAATATTCCACTCATAATTTACTCCCTTTTATTTAATTTTACATATTTTTATTATTACATTAGTTTTCTGTTTTTTTCTTTTCTCAAAAAGGCTCATCTAATTTAATTAATGGCTTATCTAATTTAATTAGTTATGACTTAAGGAAATACATATTTTAAGGTATATTTATTATCTTTTAAAAACTCATAATTTAAAGGTGTTTTTAGAACCATTTTTTATTTTTATAATTTATAAAGTAAAATATATATTTATTCACGTCATTGTTTTAAGATTAATTTTAAGTTTTTTATTTATAATTTTTATTTAACTATGTTGATCGGTGTACTTATTTTAAAATAATATTTGAAAAATTTAAATTTAATTATCAATATTATTGAGTGGATGTTAGAGATTTAATTTTCATAAATTATTTTAGGAAATTTTTAGTAATAGATTAGAGGTTAAGATTTATTTTAAAAGTAGTTGTACATTTTTTATTAAATTGATTAATTGAACAAAATGTCATATTGACCCATGATATTGTCACAAAGCTTATTTACATACTAAAAATATCTATGGTAAATAGAGATGAATCTAATTACATGTTTTTTTAAAGGTATATATCTTCAACTCATTAATTTTTTAATAATAATAATAAATTTATAGTTTAGTTAATTTTTATGATTTTTTATTTTTTATTTTAGAACTATGAGATTTATCATGAAATGCTTTGATGTCTATCAACATCTACAAGCTATTTAATTTATACTACACTCATTATTAAAGAAGTGTGTATATTGAAAAAAACAATAAATAATTATGCCATAAGGTGTTCCTCTTTGAAAAGAACTCCCTTGACTTCCACTCTACCCCAGTTTGCATTGTAAGATTGTATGTTAGATAATTGAATAATTATGTGTCACTGGATTGATATAGTTTCAACCATTTGAAATTGATACAATTACCTTTCTTTGATTAATTAAATGATCATCCAAGATTGCTTAGTGAAATCTGGGGTAGTCACAAAAGACAACAGTGACAACAGTAATAATAATAACAGTAGTGTTGTTACTATTGGTACTGTAGAGAGCCGCCAACCAGTCTCAGTTTGCGGTGTGCCCACTTCTGGGATAGGGATGGATGGAATGGAAACAATGAAAAATTTGTAGCAACATGCAGAGTGGTACCACTATCCAACACCAAGTGTCCCGTTCCACAGAATGGTCCATTAGGGATCCCTGGTAATCCCCTCCTGGAAGGTGGGTATGGGGGAATCAACTCGCTTTATCATTGCCTTTGATGGCTTGCACATCATCTGGTTCTCAGACTCAAGGAAGAAAGTGGGGAGCACCAGAGAACAGTATTAAGAAAATCGTTGAGCGGGATTGGAAAGGATTATTAAGAACCGCGAGTCAGTTTCATGATCCACGTCAACAAAGCAGGCACGATGATTTTCTTTTTCTTCTTTATGTGGCCCTGATAGATTTACTTAATGGAAGTTGTTCCATTTGATTATCTCCATTTTGTGTTGTTATCCTTTTGTCCCATTTGGTTCTGTTTATCCGACATTTGATCTTCTTTTCACATGAATTAATTACCGACAATGATGAGAGGAATTGGATTACCAAATGCAGGACTCCAGCGAGGATGAGTTATTTTAAAGAAATCGATACAACCCGTGGGGAACTGATTTGTTTATAAATGTAGATAAATACCACCCATGTCATTGTCTATTCCACTCGATGTTCAAAATAAAAACTACAATTCAAATTCATTTTCTTTATAGATGGTATAATCTCTAATGGAATTTCATTTTCTTTAGAGATTTAAAGCCACAAAATCTAATGGTGGACAAAAGTAAAGACTTACTTAAAGTTGGAGATTTAGGACCTTGAAGAGATTTCGTTGTGCCTGTGAAGTGTTACACCCATGAGGTCTTTCCTTGAACTCTCTTCCATTCATTTTGTAATGCATGCCTCATTTAATAGATCATCCTTTAATTTTTTGGGTTATTATTTATTCCCTTATATGTATATTTTGTAGATTACCACCTTGTGGTATAGGGCTCTAGAGGTATTATTGAGATCCACCCACTATTCCACTCCTATTGACATTTGGTTTGTTGGATGCATTTTTGGTGAGTATGGCATTAAACAAACTTGATTTAGAATATTTTTTCCCATCTTCAATTTTTTTTATTGTCTCGATCTATTACAATATTTTTGCTTTAAGCCAGTATATTGATATTCAACAGAATATTATGTCTTGAATACTTCTCGCTGAAAAGGTAGAAAGAAACCACTTTTATGTGGCGATTCAGATATAAGACAATTGCATCATATTTTCATGTATGGTTACAAAGTGGTTTGGATAACTTGTTTACTCACTTCCTCAATCATAAATTCACAAAATGAACTAAATCGAATTCCATTTATGATTTGAAGGTTGTTAGGAACCCCAAGTAAAGAAATGTGATCTCGAATTAGAAGTATAAGTGTCTGCCATGAATATCCTTAGTGGGAGCCTATGAATCTAGCTTTCACAGTTCCCATTCTGTTGCTCACTGGTCTCGATCTGCTCACCGCAAGTTCAGTGGTATCTTTGAAACTTATGGGATTCATCATATTTTTTAATTTTATTTCCTTTAAATGGATTAATATAGTGACAAAATATAGTTATGGCTTGCAGAAAATGTTGTAGTATGATCCATATAGGAGAATTTCAACAAAATAGGTCCTGGGTCATCCTTACTTTGATGATCTTGATAAATCCCAAATATGAGGATTTTCTATTTCATTATTTATTATTGTTCAGAGGTCCTAGAGTTTTTAGGTTAGTATATTTAAGGAAGTGGGTTTCAACACTTTTTTGCTATTGATTAGAAGTCACATATGTTGTTTGCAAAAGAAAACAAATCTTTCAATATTTTTTGTTTTTCAGGCTAATATATTTGTACAACAAATGCTCCTACATGTTTAAAACAATTATGTAAAACTCTTACCACAATCTGATCTACTTCAAACTTCCTCCACGAGATGTTGTTTCCTTTTCTGAATGAAACATTATCTAAACATGAGAGTCATTCTATATATTTCAAACTTCTTCTTCCTAATGTTGTTTTCTTTTATGATTGAAATTCATTATATAATCTTAGCTAGAGATAATAGTATGCATCTGGAGTCTCCCACCTCCTTTCTTCTTCCCTATAATTTTTAACTTCCCTCTCTCCCAGTTGACTTATCCCTCTTTCGTTTTTATGTGATATCTATCCCTATTTGTTCCTCATGCCCCACCAAATTTTTTTCTCAAGGAGGAGTGTAGGGGGTCGATATAGCCTCAACAATGCTCACGATTGATCGAGAGTGCATGCTTTAGCTGGCACATATTGACTACACACTTCTCTTGTGGTGCAACATGAAATTGAGGATATTGAACAAGAAGTGGCTAAGGAACAAAACGATATCTACAATGAAGAAGTTAGGTCATCATTATCCAATTGGGTCCAGAAATCGACACAAATAGAAGCCTCCACAATTAGTGTGTGTAGAAATTCTACAAATTCTCTACAAATCTACCTCTAAGATCATGTAGAAAATCTGACTATAGATTAACCCAATAATGCAATATGCCAAAGCAAAATACTATAACCTACTTCTACTATCAATTTGTGGTAGCTTAAAGATTGATCAAGATCAAGCTGAACACATATAACCAGAAGAAGAAGAAGAATAAATGCACATGAAACACAAAAAATACGCAAGGGAAAGCCTCAACTAAAAACCCCACTATCTATATTATCATACAAGGTGGAAATACATCAGAATTATACAAAGCCTTAGCTCTCATAGCTAGCCAATTCTCAATACAATCCTCCTAGATGCTCACAGGCAATCAAAGCTTCTCACAAGCTTTCTCCTCTGCCCTCCAAGCTTTATTTCCTTGCACAATTCCTCTGGGATGATCTCCTTCCCCCAGTGGAACACTTGTCTCACACACTCCTCTTACACACTGTTAGAACTGCACAATCCTCAAGGAACCTTACCTTGATTGCATGCATGAGTTTCCTTTATAGGAAAACACATGCAACTGATAGTACATTGTCCTTGACATTACTCTCAACTGGGTCTTTCTCAGAATAGACATGCATGAGTTTCTAATGAGGGAATATTGAGTTATTTGGAGTACACTGGTTGAGTGCATGCATGCATCAACTGAGTGATAACTCACAACTAGTTCCTCAAACAGTTTGGAACTAATTTAACTAGACTTAACTCAGTAAACTGAGCTAACTAATTACAACTCAAATATAACTCAATATTATCTCCTTAATTAAGGAATAATCTCCTTAATTTAAGGGATAACTCTTGCATGACATCAGAAAGACTTATAACCTAAATTTATCCAACTAATTAATCCATAATGACTTAATTAATTGTTTCCAAGCAGCTGGTGAGACTAAATTCAATTTTAATTCAAGGAAAAATTAAAATTGGAATTTCTGGATTCTATTTTTATCATTTCTTGTTTCTATTTTCAACACTCCCTCTCAACAAGAAAGGAATTCAACTCGATCTCGATCATGAAACTTTGGAATGTTATGCATGTAACACTTCCCTCTAGTGTTGTTTCTCCAGCAACTCTAGAAACAAAAAACATCCAACCTGAATCAGTATGATGCATCTGTCATCAAAGTCTCTCACTCCTATTTCCTCTTACAACTAAAAAATTTGCGCTTCGACTTACTCCGCCTTTCTGCACTGTTGTCAATCCTTCTTTGCGCTCTTCAGTATTTGATTACTCTAGCCTTTGTCACCTTGATCTCTGACTGCATCAGTCCCACTGATTCCTCCCACTACTATGTACTTTGGGCTCCAGTAGAAGGGTATGATCCATGAGATAAAACCTCTCAATGGACCCTGCATATTTTCAGCCTTCATGGGACTATCACTTCACAGCACCCCACCTCACACTTGGAGGTATGGCTGCATGTGATCCCTCTGCCCACTTGAATCGAAATTCCCCCCTAATGGAGGTATCTGCATGAGTGGAACTCTTCACTCGGTCTCCTCTCTGCTTCTCCAATTGTGGCTCCTCCAAAATTGTCTGAGACTTCTTTTGGGGCTACATGTTGAGAGGTAATTTACTCTCCATCTCAACTACCAAGTCTCTAACATTTTCCTTTCTCCTCAAGGCTTTGCATGCATCTTGAACCTCAAGAGCATACAAGGTCTTAACTCATGAACTGATCTGTTTCACCTGTCTCATGGTGATGTGTCTAAGGAACACCTTTCCTTTACTGAAGACAACATTGTAGCATTTTTCCTCCAACATCACAACCGATACCAAGTTATTATTTAGTCTAGGCACATACTTCACATCTGTCAAGGTGATAGGAACTCCATGCTCCCTTTGAAAAGCAACCATGCACACTCCTGAAACACTATACTTTCCATCGTCACCCATCTCTATGCGCATCTTGAGGTCTTTCTCCTCCAAGGTACTGAATAAACTTTTATCACCGGTCATGTGGAATGAGCCTCCACTGTCAATATACCAGACACAACCCATCATTGATGACACCATGCATGCGATGAGGGTAAAGTCCATTTCGAACTGAGAGGCTAATGCCTCACCTTCCAATCCATTCGAGAATCCCCTCATGGACTTCTTCGATGGGCAATTAGTCGCATAATGTCCCATCTCGATTCGAAGTATGATATGAATTCGATTTGAACCTCCAACCCCAAACTTCAAACTTTGAATTCTCTTCTTCGTATACTGTTCACAGCTTCGATAAACCTGGCTCTGATGTCATGTATAAATTTCTCTATAGATCAGCTAGCTCTGATACCATGTAGAAATTTCTCTATAGATTAGCTAGCTCCGATACCGTGTAGAAATTCTGCAAATTCACTACAAATCTACCTCAAAGATCATTTGTAAAATCTGACTGTAGATTAACCCGATAATGTAATATACCAAAGAAAAATACTATAACCTACTTCTACTATCAATTTGTGGAAGCTTAAATATTGAGCAAGATCGAGCTGAACACATATAACCAGAAGAAGAAGAATCAATGGACATGAAACACAGAAAACACTTAGGGGAAAGCCTCACCTAAGAACCCCACTATCTGTATTATCATACAAGGTGGAAATACATCAGAATTATACAAAGCCTTAGCTCTCATAGCTAGCGAGCTCGAAGTACAATCCTCTTCGATGCTTAAAGGCAATCAAAGATTCTCACAAGCCTTCTCCTCTGCCCTCCAAGCTCCTATTTCCTTATGCAGTTCCTCTCGGATGATCTCCTTCACCCAGTGGAGCACTGCTCTTACACACTACTCTAACACACTGTCAAAACTGCGCAATCCTCAAGGAACCTTACCTTGACAGCATGCATGAGTTTCCTTTATAGGAAAACACATGCAACTGATAGTACATTGTCCTTGACATTACTCTCAACTGGGTCTTTCTCAGAATAGACATGCATGAGTTTCTAATGAGGGAATATTGAGTTATTTGGAGTACACTGGTTGAGTGCATGCATGCATCAACTGAGTGATAACTCACAACTAGTTCCTCAAACAGTTTGGAACTAATTTAACTGGACTTAACTCAGTAAACTGAGCTAACTAATTACAACTCAAATATAACTCAATATTATCTCCTTAATTAAGGGATAATCTCCTTAATTTAAGGGATAACTCTTGCATGACATCACAAAGACTTCTAACTTGAATTTCTCCAACTAATTAATCCATAATGAATTAATTAATCATTTCCAAGTAGCTCGTGAGACTAAATTCGATTTTAATTCACAATTTTAATTCAAGGACAAATTAAAATTGGAATTTCTGGATTCTATTTTTATCATTTCTTGTTGTTATTTTCAACAGTGTCTCCTTACAATTCATCTTTATTGGCTCCTCAAATAATTATTGGGAAAATTGACATAATGACACCCAAGATGAACTCCTCCTTGACATGGACGAATCACATTTATTCTACCAAATCATGGATGAGCGCATGCAATGCATGAAAGTTATGCTCCTACACAATCTACATCCTCTAGTTGATCGAGATCCTCTAGCGCAAGGAAATTAACATAGGTATTCTTACTAGTTACATTGTTAATAACATTCTACTTTTCAATTGAGTTTAATTTGTATTTTACTTAATGTATTATTTGTGTCTATGGCTAGAACACCCTGTTTTTGTAATAGTCTTACGAGATATTGTTTGTATGCCCAATAAATTTTGTTAGTCTTACGAGATATTGTTTGTATGCCCAATAAATTTTGATATACATATGCTGGAACCTAAAATTTTGCCTTTCTTCTCGTTTTCGAACTAACATACCAAGGCATTATGAGGTGTTATCTTTATGTATGAGATGTAAATATTTTTCTAAATTAATAATAGAATATGAGCTTATGAAAAAGAGATAAAAATAAATTAAGAGATTGTCTTTATTAAACCTAAGAATTTTCGAACTAACATGATTATGAAATGATGAATAAAATAAACTAAGAGATTATCTTTATTAAACCTAAGAAAATAAAGTACGGAAACTCCAAAACCATCCAATAATGAAAAACTTAACCTCTTTATAAATCACCCATAAATTATGTCGAATACTATAATTAATTTGATTATTAATTAATAACCAAAACAATAATATATTATTATTAAAAAACAAATACCAATATTTTTAAGAAGTGTAAGATTATATAAACCCCTTCACAATGTGCCATGTCCAATGAAGATAAGCCCACCAACCCCACAAGGCCCATGCCCCTTCTATCTTAAAACGCACATACTCTTTCAAATGATTTTGTAGGTTATGAGTAATCCACATCCCTTAACGAAATTCACAACCTTCCTCGCCAAAGCCCCCAAGGTGGACCTAAAATTTGTGCGAAAACAACTTGATAATTTTGTTTGTTGTGTTTTGAGTAATCCACATCCCTTAACGAAATTCACAACCTTCCTCGCCAAAGCCCCCAAAGGTGAACCTAAACCCTTCTCCCGATATAAAATTGTGGATTTTGAACCTAAAACCTTTTCCCGATATAAAATTGTGCATTAAAAATTCATAATAATCGATTCGAAAACAACTTGAAACCATGTGATAAACGAATTCTTGTTTGGTGACCACTTTGGAATTCGGAATACACACCCTTAATGCTTATCTTCTATTTGGAATTTGGAAAACCAATCTTTTTACGTTTTATCTCCCAATTAAGAGTTTTTAATACTATATTTCCTGGATAACTGAAATCTTTATCAGTCAAACAACCCATGAAACGCCATTCTTCCCGAGATTAATGAACGCCGCTATTGATTAATTAAACGATATTTGACTTTGACCTCCAGCATTGCCCATTGCTTCGCCTCATTTTCTTCCTTTATTTATTTATTCACGTCCACGACAACCGCCAACATTCGTCTTCTGGGTTGCGAGGGTTGGGAGAGATTTACGAATAGGAGACCTGCGGCTGACTTATTACACAGTTTCGCCGAACTGTGTCTGTTCAACGGTTCGGTATCATCTTACTCCACTTGCAGCAGGAAATCGTCAATGGCTCCCACTGACAGAGATAGTAGCAAGAGAGTGGTGGACGCAGATGTGAATGGTACGAAGGAAGTGAATTAGAGAGGCGTGAGAAAGAGACCCTCGGGTAAATACGGGGCTGAAATAACAGATCCTACCATTAAAAGACGCAGGTGGCTAGGTACCTTCCCCACAGCCGAGGAAGCGGCGAGAGCATATGACAACGCCGCCATAAATTTCAAAGGAGCGAGAGCAAAGACCAACTTCCCACGTCCCTCGCTTCCTCAAGACACCGTCCACATCAACAGATGCAGCCCCGCAGCCACTACGAGAGTCGCTACCCCTCCGCCTCCCATCGCCGCCAGAAATTTGAAAGGAGCCAGAGCAAAGACCAACTTCCCACCTCCCTCGCTTCCTCTCGACACCGCCCACATCAACAGATGCAGCCCCGCCGACACTACGAGACTCGCTACCCCTCCCTCTCCCTCTCCCTCTTCCCCTTCCCCTTCCCCTTCCCCTCCACCTGCTGATCACGAAAACAACAAAAATGGGTTGTTTGCCAGTATCTCTGAACAAATAAAGCCCTCGACCAACATTTATATGAATGAGGTATTGGGAGTACAGAGAGTTAGCGATCATAGGATGAGTATGTCAACTAGAGGTATTGGTATTCCCACTATCATTCCCACCAATCTTATAGACTACTCTATCCTTATACAGCAACAGCCGCAGCCTATGGTGATGCAGCAACAACAGCATCTGATAGTGATTCCCTTTTGGGGACAAATTGCCACGCCTCACATGATAAATAAACCCGATGACAATGAGTGGGTGAGAGCAGGTGTAATGAATAATATACTTCCTACACCCAACTCAGAGACTAGTACTTGTGATTCGTCTTCCTCTACAGCAGTGTCAAGCATACAAGTCTCTCCTCTCGATCCTTCAACAATAGAAAGAGCCACTCCGAAGACAGGCACTCAAGTCTCCCCTCTTGATCCTTCAACAAGGGAAAGAGCGACTCCGAGGACAGGCACTCAAGCCTCCCCTATTGATCCTTCAAGAATGGAAAGAGCAACTCCCACGACATTTGATTTGAACCTTTCAGAAGGAGAGCAAGAAGAGCGTTCACCATCTCTCATTCTCTCTCTTGCATTGAATTTTCAATGAAATTCCTCATGAACATGAAGATTGATTGATTTCATTCCTCATGAACATGAAGATTGATTGATAGGGTTCAGATGAGGTCGAGTTTTGTTCTTCTGTTTGGATTTAGTTACATCTCACTCTCTTCTCCCCATGTGTTTTAGATTTTAAGTGGAACTTGTTTTTGGGTATGTTTATTTATTCATTATGGCTCACGTGTTTTAGATTTTAAGTGGAACTTGTCTTTGGGTATATTTATTTATTCATTAAAATTATATAGATGGAGGGACTATGTTGTCTTAATGTATATAGTGAAAGGAACCTACTTCTCTTACGTAGGCATATTCATTCAAGAAGAAATTTCAAATGGAACTTGTTTTTGGATATATTTATTCATTCATTGCCACTCATGTGTTTTAGATTTTAAGTGGAATTTGTTTTTGAGTATATTTATTCATTCATTACCGTTATATAGATTGAGGGACTATGCCCTCCTAATGTATACAGTAAGAGGAACCTACTTCTCTTACCTGGGTATATTCATTCAACCTTCTTGGTAGCAGAGTTTACCCATTATTCATGCTTTCTGCAATTAAATGAATGGCTTGCACAGATTTAAATGTAATTGGAAATTCTAAACCTCAATGAGTAGCTTTTACAGATTTATTGTAATAGAGATTTAAATGTAATTGGAAATTCTAAACCTCAATTAGCATGTACAGATTTATTGTAATAGAGAAATTGTTATTATTAAATTATAGGCAAGTTATCTTTATAGATCTTTTAAAAATGAATATGTTTCATGTTATCAGTGTTTATACATTTATTTAGGTTAATTTCTTAATATTTATTTTGTTTTTGTTTAATAGTTTTTATTTATTTATTTAAATTCATTTTGCAAAATAACTTACTCTCAATGAGAGCCCATACTTTTTTCCTAATTAATTAAAATATTTAACATTCTTTCCCATAACAATGTTTACTAGGTTATTTAAATTTTCTCAAAAAGCAATGAATATCTTATACAGATTTCCTTCCTATATATACATTATTATTTCTGATGAATATCTTATACACATTTCCTTCCCATATATACATTGTCATTTCTGATGATTTAGGTTTTCCCATAATGATATTTTTTTTTAATTAGTACATGCTGTCACATATTTAATTTTACCATTTCTCATTACTTTATAATTAAAAAAAATTATTATCACTTTTAGATTTTATTTCAAATAAGGTTTATCCAATTTAATATATATAAAAAAATTATATATATTTCTTTTCCGAGAAAAAGGTTAGATTTTCCAAGAGAAAAAGGCCAGATTTTATGTTAGCAATACAAAAAAGAGTGCACCCTCAAGGTGTTTCAGCTACCACTTTTAAAACTAGAAAAGTTACAAGTTAAGAAGTACATTGGTTGCTGACTATCTGAACTTTCTCTTAAACCTAGTATATTAATTTTATGATAACTTTACCCATACTGAAAGGATTTTTTTTTAATGAGTATTTGTCTTTTTTTTTCTTCCAAAGTCCATCCCTCATCCTAGTTTTGAGAGTGTGTGAGGTTACTATTTCATGTGTGTAGACTTGCTTAAAAGATATAAGATATATTTCTGAAGAAAGCAAGCATGCTTTCAATATTTCTTTAGGTTGACGGGAAAAATTGTTCATGTATATGTTTTTCATCCAGTTTATGGCCATAAATGAGTCTGATATATGTGAAGATTTCTAATCTTATCTTCTTATATAATATGTAATAAGAATTTGAAAGTCATGAGCTCTACATAATTGTTTTTGAGGGCTACACCCCTACCCAAAATGAGATTTGCGAATTTGTAAACAAATGAAGGATGCCACAGAAGCTCCCAAAGATGGGTGTGCTTTGTGGTACCCCATGGAAGCTCCCAAAGATGGGTGTGCTTTGTGGTACCCCATGGAAGAAAGAAAATGAAGAGTTAGTGTGAAAAGTGAGCTTAGTATGTAGCCTGGAAAATGGTAAAGTTTAGGTTGGTAAAGTTTAGGTGAATTTATGATAACTTTCTTCACAATATAAAAAAAGAAATATTTTACTCATAATTTTTTTTATTTATTTAAATTTACATATTTTACATATTTTTATTATTACATTAGTTTTTCTTTCCTTTAAAAAAAGGCTTATCTAATTTAATTAGTCATGATTTATGAGATATGTTATTTTTTTAAAAATCATAATTGGAAAGAAATCCTTTTCCTCTTTAGAACAATTTTTTATTTTATGATTTATAAAATATATATTTATTTACACTATTGTTTTTTTTAAGATTAATTTTAAGTTTTTCATTTATAATTTTTATTTAATTGTGTTGATAAGTATGTTTATTTTAAAATAAGATTTGGACAATTTTAATTTAATTATTAATATTATTAAATAGATATTAGAGATTTAATCTTCATAAATTATTTTAAGAAATTTTTAGTAATAGATTAGAGGTTGATATTTATCTCAAAAATAGTTGTACCTTTTTTATTAAATTGATTAATTGAACAAAATGTCATATTGACCCATGATATTGTCACAAAGCTTATTTACATGCTAAAAATCTCTATGGTAAATGGAGATGGCTCTAATTACATGTTTTTTTAAATGTATATATGTTCAACTCATTAATTTTTTAATAATAATAATAAATTTATAGTTTAGTTAAATTTTGTGATTTTTATTTTTATTTTAGAACTATGAGATTTATCATGAAATGCTTTGATGTCTATCAGCCTTTACAAGCTATTTAATTTATACTACACTCTTTATTAGAGAAGTTTATATATTGAAAAAAAACAATAAATAATTAAATTTAATATGACTCCATGTCTTTTTTCTAACAAAGATAATTATTACATCTCTTTTTTGTGGGCTCCAACCTATAGGAGGATGCTACCACAATTCTCCAAGTTGCAACATGCAAGGAAGCTCCAACTCCCATATGTTTACTATAGCCGTCAACTCACATGATGCTCCTACCTCAACCAACTTCAACTCGATATTTATCAAGACAGAGTTTGAAAGGAGACTACCATCCCCTCATGCAAACAAGAAATAACAATGTGTTGGTTTATGATGTAGGAGCATTGAGCTCAAGAATATCATTGTATTTTAGTAGACATAGGGGGTCTTGTATTTTAAGGAAGTTGGTTTCCTAAGTGTTGAATTAATGTAACTACTTAGGTTTTGAGTGATTTTAATGAAAATAGGAATTAATTAAGTATTGTGAAGCATATTGTAATGTTCTCGAATGTAGTAGAACATGAGAATATCAGGATAGTTGAAAGATTGAGAGATTTGAGAATTAATTGTAAATCCTAGATTAGGAGCTAGTTCATGATTTTGTGGACTAGAGAGGATCCTTAGAGATCAAGAAGATATTTTAGGGTTTTCGCCGTTGGGTCAGGAGGCTCCGTTCTGCCTATTTATCTTGCTTAGTTGGATCTGTTTCTTCAACTTGTCCTGACGATGAACCACACTTGTTGGTTCGAAACGCGTCGACAAATGATTTTCCATGTGATTTTCGCCGAAAAATCTCTCTCTAAATTGATATGGATCACAGAAGCCTGAACTCTATTATTTTAGGGTTTTGTTGAGAATTTTATGGATTTAAACGAGGAATTGGCTGTAGAATCCTTTTGTATAAATGTAAGCCTAAAAGAGATAGTGAGAGGTTAGCTAGTTAGTCAAGTCAAGTTAGTAGTTAGAGGTTTGATTGTAAGCCTACAGGCAGATTGTGAAACAAAGGCCACTGATATGTGAAATCAGGCTTGAGAGAAGAAACTGTGTAAATACCTATTTATTAATACAAACAACTCGATTATGAGTTTATGTGTGTGTATGTAGTAATTTAGTTATAATATGTGTGTGAACTAGAGTAAGTTATATGTAAAAGAAGTTGCATGTGTAGAATCAGAGGCGAAATATAGAGAAAAGTAACAGAGAGGTGTTATGGATTTGTACACATTGATAGTACACGAGGAAGCCTTTAATGTTACAGTGAAGGTAAAGGAAGCATAAATGTGCGAGTGGAGTTAAGCTCAGGAGGAAGTTGTGTGGCAGAACACCGAAGGACCACAACCCTGAAGAACGCCGAAACCACAGAAGAACACTGAAGAAACGACATAAAAAGAAAGTAAAGAGAAGGACGAAGAAATGAGGTAACGATGCACAGGAGTCGTTGGATCTAAATATCAACGAACGAGGCTGAAGGTGATGGGAGACCAAGATTAAGTCATACAACATAAGAGAAAGAAATGACTGGCAGAGATTAAATCCAAGTACTTGTGGAAGGTGAATCACGGGAATTGCTCTGGATCATCAGATCGAGAGATTTGGTAGATCGATGGTGATTAGCAATTGCAGCGGGGTAGGAGAGTATAGGATGCCTTGCTCATGGTTGAAGGCCTGCACTCAATTTTAACTGTCGATCTCATTAGTCAATGCTTACGCCACAGTAAACTATGGTATTAGGCATGTAATTAACCTGCGTGTTAGTTGAAGGGCCGCAGACTGTCGGATCAAATGGGTCTTGATCTATAGCGTAGGATCACCGAGTAGCTGTGTTGATCAGGGAAGACATCAACCGTTGGATTAAAGATAATATTGACGGTGGAGATTGAAGTGATAAGGCTTGGGCTAGAGCAGTGCTGAGAAGGTTATGGGCAAAGTTTTATTTTATTTGGAGTTCGGTTGTGTTTATCGCATATCGCATGCGAGATGAGGAATCTTAGGAACGCGATAGAGTCACTTGTTGGTGTGATCCACGATATTGCGATAGCCGTTGATCTCATGGATGAAATCAATGGTGGAAAGAGCAATCACATATCACAAATCGAGAGTTTTGAATTCATATTCTATTGAGCCTGTTGAAACTCTGCGATTGCGATATATGATGAGTTGGCACATAGAGTGGGGTTTGGTTAATATGCGTGGGTATAGAATTAACCAAAGTTGTTATAAAGGTTGAAGGGTTGAGTTATAAGGTTCCGCGAAAAAGGATTAACAAAGGGTCAGACTGGGGTTAGTTATTAAATCGTTCTACATGAGATTCAATTAAGGGGCCTTAAACCTTAATCTATGAATGCTTGACTAGGCACGGTACTATAAATTCTCGGAACAGATGAGATTATGCATTTTATATGCATACTGTGGGTATTGTCGGCTTGGCCCGACATCATTTTGGTATGAGAGCAGAATTGTGGTTGAGACATTTGGTAAAGCAGCACAAACAAATTCTGTGTGAAAATTTCTTTGAAAATAATTTAGAACAGAGTTATGTTTTAAGATGTGTATGTAGGCAAGAAGTGATCAGGTTTTAATCTAACAAACAGTAGGCACACAGGGATAAAGTGTAGCAGAACTTGCAGATTCAAGGAAACAGAGAACAATCCATTCAAAGTGCAGGTGAATGGTAGAACAAGATCATGCAGAGGTATTGTTGCAACTTGCAAAGGCAATTCCACAGAGGACGTGGGTAGAATTGCTAAGGGACAAAAGAAGTGGGTAAAAGTGTTGGCATTATGATGTATGTGTTGTACTTGATGGCAACCCAATTGTAGCAAAACAAATCACTTATATATGGTAACTAGATGAATCTATAGAAGAGATATCAGATGTGACAGAATGCATGACAGTAGTGTTTACAGATTTGATGAAATGCAAGGTAGCTTCAAGGAATTAGTTCAGAAGGAAACTCATTCAGATGAAAGATCACAGTATAGTAGGTAAACAACAAAGAATTACAGAATGAAGAAAGAGAGGTATATGCATGTTCACCATTGACCAAGCTATGTATACATGCAGGTTCATTGTATCAAGTCGCGTATACATACACATGCACTTTCACTGAAAAACATGGATACCTTGGAAAACTAAATTTTTGGTCCGAAGTATTTGGTCCATGGTATTTTGATTCATGGTATTGGTCCAAGGTATCTATTCTGAGGTATTGACCCCAGGTTTTAGGTCCAAGGTATTGGTCCTAAGTGTTTTTGGTCCATGGTATTGAGAAAGGCCTAAAACTATAAAAGGAGGAGAAGATCATTAGGCCAATGTGTGCAAGTATCGAATATTTGATGAGTGTGAGATCTAGTATGCAAGTTATTGGGTTATGGTGCATTGCTGGATCTGAACCAAGGACGAACCTTAGCTGCCGATGAGGGATCAGATCTAATGATAGATCGGGATCTTAAGGAGTAAAAAGAATTATCATTAGGTGTTTTTCTCATGAATATTCTAGATCTGAATTCTGACACATATATTATTCTGTAAATGATATGATCTGGGTATAACTAAAGTCTAGAATAGTTGTAGAATTCTTAATTTATATTTGTAGATATATACACTGGTTGGCTTTGAGGAAAGTGTGTATACACATAGGTTCAACACATGAAAGTAATGTATACCTTATAAAATATTAGTTGCTTCTGTTTGCTATTGTAGTGTTCTGGGTTCTGGTTACTCTATTCTGGTGACAACATTCTGAATGATCAGATTGATGGGTTGTCAAAGTAATTGATTGATTCAGTTGTGGTTGGTTCAAAAGGAAATTGGTTGATGCAGATATATTTGATGAGTGAATGATGTTGTTGATGGATCCAGTCTGAAAATTTATGAAACGAGGTCCCTGAAGGAAGAAAGAAGGTCGTAGCCTTCTATAGGTCGGTGCCTACGTACTAGCAAACATATCGGTTAGTACAAGAGCTAGGGGGTTGTAGCTCCCTTCCAGTAGAAGTTGGAGAATGAGAGAAGGTTGTAGCCTTCTGCAGGTAGAAGCCTACGTACTGGTATAAGACTGCACCCGTACAAAAATTGTAAACAAAATTTTCTTATTATTAAAAGAAGATAGAGACGACTACAACAGGTGGTTTTCACCCACATTGGGTTTCCACCTTATATCTTGGTGTTCATGTGTGTTGCTTATTTGTGATTCTTTATTTTGCTTTTACTACACTGCCTAATGAATTCTCAATATACTGATTAAAGTTCAATACATGATAATTTGGGTAAATTAAAATATCTCCACATATACACTGGTTTCATTAAGTATATTTGCGTATACACGCTAGTTCACTGAGCTGAAGTAGCATATACAAATAATTTTTGAAAATTAAATGATTGATCTGATAATATTGATTCACCCCCCCCCCCCGCTCAGTATTATTTCCAACAATTGGTATCAGAGCAAGTCCTTCAAAAGAAGCTTGATCACTTGAAGGAAGATCCATCATCATGAGTAATCAAGAAAGCAGTGGATCCATCAGACCACCAATATTTTATGGGATAAAATTTGTTTATTGGAAGGTAAGAACCACAACCTATCTTCAATCTCTTGGAACAGATGTCTGGGAAATCGTGTGAGGATATACATTTCCATCAGCAATTCCTATAGATACGATAGGTAAAAGGCAACATGAAACCAATGCCAAGGCTGTCAATACATTATTCGGAAGTCTATCACAATCAGAGTTTGTCAAATTTATGCAACTCAAATCAACCAAAGAAATATGGGACAAAATCGTTCTAAGCTACGAAGGAGACTCTCAGGTAAAACGTACTAAACTGCAAACTCTCAGAATTCAATATGAAACTCTCAAGATGCACAATGATGAAAGTATAGCTAGTTACTTCTTACGTATAGATGAGGTTGTTAATTGCATGAAGAATTTGGGTGAAGAGATAAAGGAAGTTACCTTAGTTGAAAAAATTTTAAGATCCTTATCTGCTAAATTAAAAGTATCTGCCATAAAAGAAAAGCAGGATCTACAGATTATTACTATGACACAGCTTCACAGAATCATAACTGCCTTTGATATGAGAAAAGGATGTCCATCAGACATGAGAGAATCCGCATTTAAACCTTCAACAAAAGGAAAATAAGAACTCAATGAATTAGGAATATTTCAAAAGAAGAAGAGGAAGTAAACTTTGTCAAGAAGTTTCAATGGGGTTCCGGAAGATTCAGAGGTAAACTACCTTTCAAATGTTTTGACTGTGGTAGAGTTGGTCATTATGCTGCCAAATGTCCTCATAAAGATAAATATGATAAAGGGAAGGAATTTGCAACATGGAATATAAAACAAAGTGTAAGTAAAAAGGGCTACTATACTCATGAAGATAGCGATGTTTATCTAATAGTGATGAAGATGAAAATAGTAATGACTATAGACTTTTGATGGCTTATGAAGATGATGATTTTTTGGATACCTTAGATGAAGATGACCTTTATGAAGAAATCTCTAAACTCAAAATAGGTTTAGAAGAAATGAATATGATTATAGATACCTTGACATACCAACTTGCTGAAGAGAAACACAATGAAAAACTAGAATGTGAAATTGTGGGTCTAAGAAAGGATCTTGAGAAAACAAAAGATCTCAATCTTAAATTTGCTAAAGGATCATAAACCTTAAATGAAATTATCAAAGTGCAGCGCTCTCCTCTAATAAAGACAGGTCTTAGATATACTAAAGAAGCATCTCAATCACAGAAGCCATCAACCTCCACTAAAAGCTATCTTGATGCAACAAAGAGAAGTGAACAATTTGACAATCGTTAGCAAAGGCATAAAGTAGATCACCAGGTAAATCAGGCTTAAGTTACTTCAAGGATGAACAAAAGCCACAATCAATCTCAGGTAAATCGTACTCAATTTGCTTCAAAGATAAATATCAATAGAAACTACAATCACCAGGTTAGTAGGTTAGATAATCGCAGGAACGTCTTTAATGATCAATGTTTCTCATGCCATAATTTTGGACACAAAGCTGCTCAATGTGTTTCTTACAAAACCATCATGACTAGAGAAGCACGAAATCAAAGGAATGTGACAGGGATCAAGAAAAGTTCCTATAATAACTTTTCTCTTCTTGAAAATGAAATAGAATGCTCAATCTGTAACAACTTTGGCCATGAAGAATCTGAATGTAGGAGTAAATTTCGGCAAATATATCAAAAGGAGAAGACTCAATTAAATCAAAAAATACGGAGAAAGAAAGAACCGCAAATAGAAAGATGTGGTATAGCCCTATATGCAGAAGGACAAGAAAACCAATGGTACATCGACAATGGATGCTCAAAACACATGACAGGTGACAAAGAAAAACTACACTCATATAATGTTGTAGAAAAGGAAAAGAGTGTCTCATTTGGAAACGACACTCCTGTTGTCTTCAAATGTAAGTGATTTGTTTTCTTGAAAGAAAAATTTAAAGCTGGGAATGTTATGTATGTTGATGGCTTAAAGCATAACCTGTTGAGTGTGAGTCAAATGTGTGATCAAGGAAATGAAGTAGTGTTTCGATCAAATGGATGTGTTGTTTGTGAGCTTGATACAAGAGAAACCGTGATCAATGGTACAAGAACTCCAAACAACCTATACATACTCAAGGGAGGACAACAACAGTGATATCTAAGCAAAAATGATGAAAATTGGCTATGACACAAAAGATTGGGACATCTAATCTTTTCTCAAATAAGAAAAGTATGTAGATTCCAGGATGTTCATGATCTTCCAAATACCAACATTCCTAAAAATACTACATGAAAATCATGTAAATTCGGTAAGAAAACTAGATCTCACTTCATCGAAAAGGAAGGGTCAGCTAGTAAGCCTCTTGAACTTGTTCATACTGATTTATGTGGACCATCAAGGAAAAAGTCACCTCATGGAGAAGAATAATTTATATTGTCCATTGATGTTTTTTGCAGAATGTGTTGGATAGTTCTTCTAAAGCATAAAGATGAAGCATTGAAAAGTTCAAAGCCTTCAAATATTTGGTTGAAAATGAATCAGATCATAAAATCAAATGCCTTAGATCTCATCGAGAAGGTGAATTTACCTCGGATGAATTCTTTGACTTTTGTGAACAACATGGAATAGAAAGGAAACTCTCCACTGCAAGGACTCCTCAACAAAATGGAGTGGTAGAAAGGATGAATAGAACTATTCAACAAATGGCTTTTGCTATGCTCGATGAATCTGGAACTCCTGCAACCTTCTGGGGTGAAGCTACATTCACCACCGTCACTATTCTCAACCAAACAAATGTTCGAGTAAATAGCACTCAAACTCCAAATGAACTTTGGTATGTTGGAAATAATACTGAGAGGGGGGGGGGTGAATTAGTATTAGCAAGTTAATAATTTTTCATTTCCATAATTAGATTCTTATACGCTACTTCAGTTAATGGAACTCGCGTGTATACGCAACTGTGTTTAAGGAAACTAGCGTATATCCTGCAAAATTATGATTCAGTTAATTCATCATATGTTGATCTTTAGTCACTGCATTAGAACCATATAAATAGTAACAAAGTGCAGTAAAAATAGAACAGACAATCACACACATGAACATAAGATATAAGGTGGAAACCCAATGTGGGTGAAAAACTCCTGTTGCAATCGTCTCTATCTTCTTTTTAATACTAAGAAACCTCTTTTTACAATTTTTGTAGTGGTGCAGTCTTATACAAGTACGCAGGCTTCTACTTGTAGAAGGCTACAACCTTCTGTCATTCTCTAGCTTATCCTGGAAGGGAGCTACAACCCCCTAGCTCTTGTACTAGCTGATATGTTTACTAGTACATAGGTGCTGGCCTACAGAAGGCTACAACCTTCTCTTTTCCTCCAGAAACCACATTTCATAAATTTTTAGACTGGATCCATCAATAGCATCATTCAATTATCAAATATATTTGCATCAACAAATCTCCTTTGCACCAACCACAACTGAATCACTCAATCACTTTGAAAAACCTTCAATCTGATCTTTCAGAATGTTGTAACCAGAATATAGTAACCAGAACCCAAGCCAAAACCTAGAACACTGCAACAATAAACAGAAGTAGGTAAAACATATTTTATAAGGTATACGCTACTTCCATGTGTTGAACCTGCGTGCATACGCTCTTTTCTCAAGGCGAACCTACGTACATATCTGCAAATCAAATTTAAGATGTATACATTGTTTTGATATGCAGAAATAGTGTGTATACGCGCCTTTTCTAAAGTGAACATGCATATAGATCTATAAATGATTATTTAAACATTACAACAATTCCAGACTTCAGTTATACCCAGATCATCATATTTACAGACTACTACATGCACCAGTTTTTCAGATAAATGATCAAACCATATAAAGATACTTCACTTTAAGCCTTGACATCTTGACCCATCATTAGATCTTATCCTTCATCAAGTGCTAAGGTTCATCCTTGGTTCAGATCTAGCTATGCACCATAGCCCAATAACCCGTATCCAGATCTTACTCTTCATCAGATATTCAATACTTGAGTGTCATGGCCTAATGATCTTCCCCTCCTTTTATAGTCTTAGGCCTTACTCAATACCATGGACCAAAACCACTTAGGACAAATACCTTGGACCCAATACCTGGGGTCAATACCTCGGACGAGATACCTTAGACCAATACCATGGATCAAAATACCATGGACCAAATACCTTGGACCAAAACTTAGTTTTCCAAGATATACATGCCTTACATTCTGTGAAAGTGCGTGTGTACATATATGCGACTTGTATATAGTTAAACCACATGTATACGTGGCTTGGCCAATGATGAACCTACATAGACCTCTCTTTCTTCATTCTGATATGAACTTTGTGTTGTTAAACTGCTGAACTGTGATCTGTCATCTGAGTGAGTTGCTTTCAAGGACAACACCTGTGTCATAATGCCAACAATCTCCCCCTTAGGACTTGATGGCAACCCCAAGTCACTCTCCCCCTTTGTCACCAAGGAAAAAGGGTTATGCTCCCCCTGAGTACATGTTGAATTCTCTGATATGCTGAAGAGTGCTAATTGAGTCCATGCTCCCCCTAAATATAAGAAAGGTTTGCAAAGAGATGTTCATGACTCTATACATAAGTCATAAATGACCTTCCTATCACCAATGACTCATACATACATCCATCTCCCAACCAAGTGGGGATATACCAAGTTTGACTCATCAGGCCAACCAAGGGGATATACCAATTGTTTATACATGTCAACACAAGAAACATTACATCATCCATCCCATGCATAGTGGGGTAAAAAATTAGGGCGTTTCATGACCTTTTCATTAAAAGATATACATGACATATATAACAAAGACCAAATATCTTAAACAAAACCATGATAGTCGTCAACAACTATCATTAGTAGCATCTATCAATCAGCATCCAGACCAACAACCACATTCTTCCCCTGAACCTGTTCCACCTGAATAAAAAACAACTGTGTGAATTTGTACCAAGATCTTCTAAGATAATGCCCACAATGCATTATTAGAAGCATATGCTCCCCGTGAACTTGTGCCAGATGATCATTGTCAGATCTGATCATTTCATATAATAGAAGAGTTATCAAGGAATCTTATCAATCAGATATACATCATGTTATCAACAACTTATGAGAGCCAACATATTTCCACATGTCATCCACAACTGTAACCATAATCAACCAGAGAAGATAATTCACTGAACCATATCAGACCCCTTTCTTCCTGAGTCTGGCCCATTTCTTTTCTTCAAACCAACAGATATGCGACTGTATCCATAGAAACTAGCATATTTACATGACTATGCTTCTTGAAACTCGCGTATAACCACCTTTCTCTGAAATAGATAGGATTTAACAGTAGGATGATGCATCAACTACTCCCAGCTTTTGTCTAAGATATTCAAATGTCTCTCTAGGCAGTGGTTTGGTGCATATATCAGCAACCTATTCTTTGGAGGGAACATACTCCAATTTGACCTTTTGTTCAAGCACTTGTTCACGTAGAAAATGATATTTGATGTGTATGTGCTTGGTCTAGGAATGCATGACTGGATTCTTTGAAATACTGATGGCACTTGTATTATCACATAGAATGGAGATGGGTGGAGTACATGTGATCTGAATTTCTTGCAATGTTTGCATCATCCAAAGGGGTTGTGTGCAGCAAGATGTAGGAGCCGCATATTCTGCTTCAGCTGTGGATAATGCAATTGAACTTTGTTACTTGCTAAACCAAGACACTAATCTGCAACCCATATAAAATGCAACACCACTAGTGCTTTCTCTGTCATCAAAACTTCCTGCCCAATCTGCATCTGTATATGCATGAAGTTTAAGATCTGTATCTCTAGGATACCATAAACCAAAATTCTATGTTCCTTGAAGATATTTGAAAATCCTTTTGACTGCCTAAAGGTGTGATTCCTTTGGATTTGCTTGGAATCTTCCAACTATTCCTATTGCATGCATGATGTCCGTTGGGTACCTGTTACATAAAGCAGACTGCTAATCATGGATTTGTAAGTTGGTTGATGTACTGCTGTTGATTCATCATTTGAGCTGAGACTGCATCCTGTTACCATTGGGGTACATACTAGTTTATAATCTTCCATGCCGTATTTTTTCAAGATCTGTTTGAGATATTTGGTTTGTGACAGAAAAATACCATCTTTATTTTGTTGAACTTGTAGACCAGGAAAATATGTAAGCTCACCAAGCAGGGACATTTCAAATTCTTGCTGCATTACCAAAGCAAAATTCTGACTCATGGCTTCTTCATTGCTACCAAAAATGATATCATCAACATACATAACAAGTATTAGTAATTTATTATTGTCAATATTTGTATATAGATTGCTATCAACTGATCCCTTTGAAAAACCTTGTCGATGGAGATATTTGTCAAGACGGTAATACCAGGCCCTTGGAGCTTGTTTTAGACCATAGAGAACCTTTCTGAGTCTGCATACAAGTTTTGCATCATTCCCAAGAATGAATTTGTCTGGTTGCTCAATATAGACTTCTTCTTCTAAGTCTCCATTAAGAAAGGCAGATTTTACATCCATTTGGTATACTTTGAATTTCTGAAAACTAGAAAGAGCAAGGAACATTATTATGGCTTCAAGTCTAGCAACAGGTGCAAAAGTTTCTTCAAAATCTATACCTTCTTGTTGAGCATATCCTTTACAAAAAAGTTTGGCCTTGTTTCTAATAACTACTCCATTTTCATTCAGCCTGTTTTGAATATCCATTTAGTTCCTATGATATTCTTATCATGAGGTCTAGGAACTAATTCCCATGTATTATTCTTTTCAATTTGCTCAAGTTCTTCATTCATGGCCTTGACCCAACATTCATCTCTGCATGCTTCATTTACATTTTGAGGATCGGTGGAGGATAGAAATGCTAGATAGCTTGAAGCTTCTGTAATAGTTCTTCTTGTCTACTCACATGCCTCTTTCTGTCCCAAAATTTGAGTCTTTGGATGGATTTTCTGAACATATCTGGATGGAATGTTTTCTTCTACTGTCATCTCTTCTTCTGGTGCTTCATTGGTTTCTTCTTCAGAATGAGTCTAATTTGATGTGGGAGGATAATCCTCATCTTCTTCATAATCTTCGGTTTTTGTTTGTTTTGGATTTTTGCATGCTTCATCAACCACAACATCAATACTTTCAATAATTTTCCCAATTCTTTTATTATAAAATTTATATCCTTTACTTCGGGAAGAGTAACCAAGGAGGATACCTTCATCTGCTCTGGGTTCAAACTTACCAAGTTTTTCATCAGTCCTTTTGATGTAAATTTTCTTCCAAAAACTTTGAAGTATTTTACAGTAGGAGTCTTACCATACCAAAGTTCATGTGGAGTTTGAGTGTTGTTTACCCAAACATTTGCTTCGTTGAGAATAGTGACGACAGCGAATGTAGCTTCACCCTAGAAGGTTGCAAGAGTTCTAGACTCATCTAGCATAGCACGAGCCATTTGTTGAACAGTTCTGTTGATCCTTTCTAATACTCCATTTTGCTAAGGAGTCCTTCCAGTGGAGAATTGCCTTTTTATTCCATGTTCTCCACAAAAGTTAAAGAATTCATCCAAGGTAAATTCCCCTCCTCGATCAGATATGAGGAATTTGATTTTGCGATCTGATTCATTTTCAACCAAAGCTTTGAAGGCTTTGAAATTTTAAAATGCTTCATCTTTATGCTTTAGAAGTCCTATCCAGCACATTCTGGAAAGATCATTAATGAACAATATAAAGTATTCTTCTCCACGAGGTGACTTTTTCCTTGATGGTCCACATAAATCAGTATGAACAAGTTCAAGAGGCTTACTAGCTAATCCTTCCTTTACAGGGAAGTGCGATCTGGTTTGCTTACCAAATTGACATGATTTGCATATTGTATTTCCTAGAATGCTGATATCAGGAAGATAATGAACAACCTGGAATCTGCATGCTTTTCTTATTTGAGAGAAGCTTAGATGCCCCAATCTTCTATGCCATAGCCAGTGTTCATCATTTTTTCTTAGATAACATTGTTGTTGTCCTCCCTTGAGTATGTATAAGTTGTCTGGAGTTCTTATACCTTTGATCATGGTTTCTCCTATATCAAGCTCACGAACAACACATCCATTTGATTGAAATACTACTTCATTTCCTTGATCACACATTTGACTCACACTCAACAAGTTATGCTTTAGACCATCAACATGCATAACGTTCCTAGCTTTAACTTTTTCTTTTAAGAGAATGGAGCCTTTACCTTTTATGACAGCAGGAGTGTCATTTCCAAATGAGACCCTCTTTTCCTTTTCTAAGGCATTATATGAATGAAGTTTTTCTTTGTCACCTGTCATGTGTTTTGAGCATCCACTGTCGATGTACCACTAATTTTCTTGTCCTTCTGCATACAAGGCTATACCACATCTTTCTGTTTGCGGTTCTTTATTTCTCCATATTTTGGGACTTAATGAAGTTTTCTCCTTCTGAGATGTTTGCTGAAATTTACTCCTGCATTCAGATTCTTCATGACTGATGTTGTTGCAGATAGAGCATTCTATTTCATTTTCAAGAAGAGAAAAGTTATTGTAGGACCTTTTCATGATCCCTGTCACATTCCTTTGATTT
The DNA here is from genome assembly GCA_031772625.1 of Pinus tabuliformis. Classification (NCBI taxonomy): domain Eukaryota; kingdom Viridiplantae; phylum Streptophyta; class Pinopsida; order Pinales; family Pinaceae; genus Pinus; species Pinus tabuliformis. The sequence goes on along the minus strand of CM062805.1, from coordinate 61,192,109 downwards.
TGTGCTTCTCTAGTCATGATGGTCTTGTAAGAAACACATTGAGCAGCTTTGTGTCCAACATTATGACATGAAAAACATTGGGCATTAAATAAGTTCCTGCGATTATCGAATCCACTGACCTGGTGATTGTAATTTCGATTGATATTCATTCTTGAAGAAGATTGAGTATGATTTAGCTGAGTTTGGTTGTAGCTTTTGTTCATCCTTGAAGTAAATTGAGCCTGATTTACCTGGTGATCTGCTTTATGCCTTTGCTGATGATTGTCAAACTATTCACTACACTTTGTTGCATCAAGATAGCTTTTAGTGGATGTTGACGACTTCTGTGCTTGAGATTCTTCTTCAGTATATCCAAGATCTATCTTTATGAGAGGAGAATGTTGCACTTTGATAATTTCATCTAAGGTTTCTAATCCTTTAGCAAATCTAAGATTGAGAGCTTTTGTTTTCTCAATATCCTTTCTTAGACCCACAATTTCACATTCTAGTTTGTCATTGTGTTTTCCTCTTTCAGTAAGTTGGAATGTCAAAGTATCTATAATCATGTTCTTTTCTTCTAAATAGATTTTGAGTTTAGAAAGTTCTTCATAAAGGTAATCTTCATCTAAAGCATCCAAGAAATCATCATCTTCAAAAGCCATCAGAAGTCTATAGTCATTACTATTTTCATCTTCATCACTAATTGATAGACCATCGCTATCTTCATGCATATAGTAGCTCTTCTTACTTACACTTTGTTTTCTATTCCATTTTGTAGATTCCTTACTTTTATCAAACTGATCTTTATGAGGATATTTGGTAGCATAATGACCGACTCTTCCACAAGAAAAACATTTGAAAGGTAGTTTACCTCTTAATCTTCCGGAACCCCGTTGAAGGTTCTTAACAAAGTTTGCTTCTTCTTCTCCTTCTACAATATGTCTTGATTCATTGAGTTCTTATTTTCCTGAAGCTTTAAATGCAGCTTCTCTCATATTTGATGGACCTCCTTTTCTCATGTCAAAAGCAGTTCAGATTCCGTGCAGCTGTGTCATAGTAATAATCTAAAGATCCTGTTTTTCTTCTATGGCAGATACTTTTGATTCAAACTTAGCAGATAAGGATCTTAAAACCTTTTCAACTAAAGTAACTTCTTTTATCTCTTCACCCAAATTATTCATGCAATTAACAATTTCATCTATACGTAAGAAGTAACTAGCTATACTTTCATCATCATGCATTTTGAGAGTTTTATATTGCATTATGAGAGTTTGCAGTTTTGCACGTTTTACCTGAGAGTCTCCTTCATAGCTTAGAATGATTTTGTCCCATATTTCTTTGGCAGATTTGAGCTGCATAACTTTGACCAATTCTGATTGTGACAGACTTCCCAATAATGTATTGAAAACCTTGGCATTGGTTTCATATTTCTTTTTACTTGCCACATCTGTAGGAATTGCTGATGGAAATGTATATCCTCCTTCCACGATTTCCCAAACATCTGTTCCAAGAGATTGAAGATAGGTTGTGGTTCTTACCTTCTAATAAACTAAGTTTCTTCCATCAAAGATTGGTGGTCTGATGGATCCCTCTCTTTCTTGATTACTCATGATGATGGATCTTCCTTCAAGAAATCAAGCTTCTACTGAAAAACCTGCTCTGATACCAATTGTTGGAAATAACACTAAAAGGGGGGGGGGGGGGGGTGAATCAGTATTAGCAAGTCAATAATTTTTCATTTCCATAACCAGATTCATATACACTACTTCAGTCAATGGAACTCACGTGTATACGCAACTGTGTTTAAGGAAACTAGAATATATCCTGCAAACTTATGATTCAGTTAATTCATCATATGTTGATCTTTAATCAGTACATCAGAACCATGTAAACAGTAATCAGGTGCAGTAAAAATAGAACAGAAAATCACACATATGAACACAAGATATAAGGTAGAAACCCAATGTGAGTGAAAATCACCTGTTGCAATCGTCTCTATCTTCTTTTTAATAAAAAGAAACTTCTTTTTACAATTTTTGTACTGGTACAGTCTTATACCAGTACGCATGCTTCTACCTGTAGAAGGCTACAACCTTCTCTAATTCTCCAGCTTCTCCTGGAAGGGAGCTATAATGCCCTAGCTCTTGTACTAGCTGATATGTTTACTAGTACGTAGGTGCCGGCCTATAGAAGGCTACAACCTTCTCTTTTCTTCCAGGGATCACGTTTCATAAATTTTCATACTGGATCCATCAATAGCATCATTCAATCATCAAATATATCTGCATCGACCAATCTCCTTTACACCAACCACAGTTTAGTCAATCAATCAATTTGACAAACCTTCAATCTAATATTTCAGAATGCTATAACCAGAATATAGTAACCAGAACCCAGAACACTGCAACAGCAAATAGAAGCAGCTAAAACATATTTTATAAGGTATACGCTACTTCCATGTGTCGAACCTGTGTACAAACGCTCTTTTCTCAAGGAGAACCTGCGTACAGATCTGCAAATCAAATTTAAGATGTATACACTATTTTGATATGCAGAAACAACGTGTATACGCGACTTTTCTAAAGTGAACCTGCGTACAGATCTATAAATGATGATTTAAACATTACAACACTTCTAGACTTCAGTTATACCCAGATCATCATATTTACAGACTACTACATGCGCCAGTTATTCAGATAAATGATCAAACCATATAAAAATACTTCACTTGAAGCCATAAGATCTTGACCCATCATTATATGTTATCCTTGATCGAGTGCTAAGGTTCATCCTTGGTTCAGATCCAGCTATGCACCATAACCAAGTAACCTATATACCAGATCTTGCTCTTCATCAGATATTCAATACTTGAGTGCCATGGCCTAATCACTCTGATTCTGAAGAAGAAACAAATGAAGCACTAGAAAAAGAGATAAGGAGAGAAGAAAAAACTCCATTCAGGTATGTTTGGAAAAATCATCTAGAAACTCAAATTTTAGGGGAAAAAGGGGTAGGTGTGCAGACAAGAACCATTGTCGAAGCCTCAAGCTATTTTTCATTACTATCTTCCACTGAATCTCAAAATGTAAATGAAGCATGTAGAGATGCATGTTGGGTCAAGGCCATGAATGAAGAACTTGAGAAAATTGAAAAGAATAATACTTGGGAATTAGTTCCTAGACCTCATGATAAGAATATCATACGAACCAAATGGATATTCAAAAACAAGCTAAAAAAATGGAGAAGTTATCAGAAACAAGGCTAGACTCATTTGCAAAGGATGTGCTTAACAAGAAGGTATAGATTCTGAAGAAACTTTTGCACCTGTTACTAGACTTGAAGCCATAAGAATGTTTCTTTCTCTTTCTAGTTTTCAGAAATTCAAAGTATACCAAATGGATGTAAAATCTACCTTTCTTAATGGAGACTTAGAAGACGAAGTCTATATTGAACAACTAGAAGGATTCATTCTTGAAAATGATGCAAAACTTGTATGCAAACTCAGAAAGTCTCTATATGGTCTAAAACAGGCTCCAAGGACCTGGGATTATCGTCTTGACAAATATCTCCACCAATAGGGTTTTTCAAAGGGGTCAGCAGATAACAATCTATATAGAAAGATTGACACTGGTAAATTGCTAATAATTTTTGTTTATGTTGATGATACCATTTTTGGTAACAATGAAGAATCCATGAGTCAAAATTTTTCTTCAGTAATGCAGCAAGAATTTGAGATGTCCTTGCTTGGTGAGCTTACCTATTTTCTTGGTCTACAAGTTCAACAAAATAAATATGGTATTTTTCTCTCACAAACCAAATATCTCAAAAAGATCTTAAAAAAGTACGACATGGAAGATTCTAAACTAGCATGTACCCCAATGGTAATAGGATACAGTCTTAGCTAAAATGATGAATCAACAACAGTACATCAACTAACTTACACATCCATGATTGGCAGTCTGCTTTATCTAACAGGTACCTGATCGGACATCATGAATGTAGTGGGAATAATTGGAAGATTCCAAGAAAATCCAAAGGAATCACACCTTCAGGCAATAAAAGGATTTTCAAATATCTTCAAAGAACACAGAACTTTGGTTTATTGTATCCTAGAGATATATATCTTACACTTCATGCATATACAGATGAAGATTGGGCTAGAAGTGTTGATGATAGAAAAAGCACTAGTGGTGCTGCATTCTATATGGGTTCCAAGTTAGTGTCTTGGTTCAGCGAGAAACAAAGTTCAATTGCATTATCTACAGCTGAAGCAGAATACGTGGCTACTGCATCTTGCTGCACACAACTAATTTGGATGATGCAAACCTTGCAAGATATTCAGATCACATGTACTCCACCAATCTCCATTCTATGTGATAATACAAGTGCCATCAGTATTTCAAAGAATCCAGTTATGCACTCCAAGACCAATCACATTGCCATCAAATATCATTTCCTATGTGAACAAGTGCTTGAACAAAAGTTCAAATTGGAGTATGTTCCCTCCAAAGAACAAGTTACTGGTATATTCACTAAACCACTGCCCAGAGAGACATTTGAATATCTCAGACAAAAGCTGGGAGTAGTTTCTGCATCATCCTGCTGTTAAATCCTATTTTTCAGAGAAAGGTGGTTATACGTGAACTTCATGAAGCATTGTCGCGTACATACATGAGTTTCTATGGACACAATCGCGTATATGTTGGTTTCAAGAGAAGAAGTGGCCCAGTCTCAGAAAAAAGGGGTCTTCTATGGTTCTGTCAATTATTTGCTCTGTTTGATGATGGTTTCAATCTGCTAATATATTGGTCCTCATAAAGTTTTTTATCACTTGATGTATATCTATTTGATGATGATGCTTTGATATCTCTTACTGACATATGCAATGATAAGATCTGACAGTGAACAGGTTCAGGGGGAGAACAAGGTTGATGATATTTTGAGAACTAATAATGGAAATATACAGGTTGCTGGTTTGGATAATGTTTCTAATGGTGTAGATCATATGATAGTTGCTGATGACTATCATGGTCTTGTTTAAAAGATTTGGTCTCTGTTTGTAAATGTCATGAAAAGACCTAATTTGTAACCCCACTATGCATGGGATGAATGATGTAATATTTCTTGTTTTTGACATGTATAAACAATTGGTATATTCCCACCTATTTGGGTGGATGAGTCACATTTGGCATATCCCCAATTGGTTGGGAGATGGATGTATGTATGAGTCATTGGTGATAGGAAGGTCATTTGTGATGTATGTATAAAGTCATGTTCTTCTTTTAGAAAATCCTTTTGCAGACTTTGCTTATGTTCAGGGGGAGCATGAACTCAATCATGGGAGCTCAATCAACACACTTCAGCATATCAGAGAATTCAGCATGCACTCCAGGGGAACATGACCCTTTGTCCTTGATGATAAAAGGGGAGAGTGACTTGGTGTGGTTGTTGTTGCCATCAAGTCCAAAGGGGGAGATTGTTGGCATTATGATGTATGTGTTGTACTTGATGGAAACCCACTTGTAGAAGAAAAACTCACTTGTATATGGTAACTAGATGAATCTACAGAAGAGATATCAGATGTGACAGAACCATGATAGTAGTGTTTACAGATGTGATGAAATGCAAGGCAACTTCAAGGAATTAGTTCATAAGGCAACTCACTCAGATGAAAGATCACAATATAGCAAGTAAACAACAAAGAATTATAGAGTGAAGAAAGAGAGGTATACGAAGGTTCACCATCGACGAAGCTATGTATACACAGAAGTTCACTATATACAAGTCGCGTATACATACACACACACTTTCATAGAAGGAAAACAGCGTATACCTTGGAAAACTAAATTTTTGGTCCAAAGTATTCGGTCCATGGTATTGGTCCAAGGTATCTGGTCTGAGGTATTGACCCCAGGTTTTGGGTCCAAGGTATTGGTCCTAAGTGTTTTTGGTCCATGGTATTGAGAAAGGCCTAAAACTATCAAGGGAGAAGAAGATCATTAGGCCAATGTGTGCAAGTATCGAATATTTGATGAAGTGTGAGATCCAATATGCAAGTTATTGGGTTATGGTGCATTGTTGGATCTGAACAAAGGATGAACTTTAGCTGATGATGAGGGATCAGATCTAATGATAGATCGGGATCTTAAGGAGTAAAATGAATTATCATTAGGTGTTTTTTCTCATGAATATTCTAGATCTGAATTCTGATGCATATATTATTCTGTAAATGATATGGTCTGGGTATAACTAAAGTCTAGAATAGCTGCAGAATTCTAAATTTATATTTGCAAATATATATGTTGGTTGGCTTTGAGGAAAGCGAGTATACGCGCAGGTTTGACACATGGAAGTAGCATATACCTTATAAAATGTGTTTTAGTTGCTTTTGTTTGCTGTTGCAGTGTTCTAGGTTCTCGCTTGGGTTCTGGTTACTCTATTCTGGTGACAACATTCTGAATGATCAGATTGATGGGTTGTCAAAGTGATTGATTGATTCGGTTATGGTTGGTTCAAAAGGAAATTGGTTGATGTAGATATATTTGATGAGTGAATGATGTTGTTGATGGATCCAGTCTAAAAATTTATGAAACGAGGTCCCTGAAGGAAGAAAGAAGGACGTAGCCTTTTGTAGGTCGGCGACTACGTACTAGCAAACATATCAGCTAGTACAAGAGCTAGGGGGTTGTAGCTCCCTTCCAGTAGAAGCCAGAGAATGAGAGAAGGTTGTAGCCTTCTGCAGGTAGAAGCCTGCGTATTGGTATAATACTGCACCAATACAAAAATTGTAAACAGAATTTTCTTATTATTAAAAGAAGACAGAGACGATTGCAGCAGGTGGTTTTCACCCACATTGGGTTTCCACCTTATATCTTGGTGTTCATGTGTGTTGCTTATGGGTGATGCTTTATTCTACTTTTACTACACTATCTAATGAATTCCTGATATACTGATTAAAGTTCAATACATGATAATTTAGGTAAATTAAAAGATCTCTGCATGTACGCTAGTTTCATTAAGTACAGTTTCGTATATAGGCTATTTCACTGGGCTGAAGTGTATACAACTCAATTTTGAAAATTAAATGATTGATTTTGATAATACTGATTCACCCCCCCTCTCAATATTATTTCCAACAAAAAGTTTCTAAATGAATGCAGAATGTGGCAAAACCTTGAGGAATTTCAACAGAGGTTGGATAAAGAGGATAGTTGTGTTTTTAGAAGATGTAGATGTGTTGAAGCCTAAAAGGAGTAGAGAGAAGTGGTCAAAGGATGTTCCAGAGAGAGCGAACCAAGAGCTTGCCAAAAGACCAAGTACAGAGGAAAGCTCGATGAGGTAAGTCGCAGCAGGGAGGACTTGCTGTTGCATAGGCTTTAATGCAGCTCATAGTGAATGAGTGAGGAAATAATAGAGATGGAGAAGAAGATGACTACTGATAGTCATACTGGAGGTTCTGAGGGAAACGATAATAGAAGAAAAGTGAAGAAGGATAATTCCAAGGCAAATGGCAAGAGGATGAGTCAAGAGGAAATTGACAAAGAGATTGTTGAGATGAAAGAACAACTTAATGTATTAAAGATGATACTTGAGGAAAGCCAAAGACTTGGTTCGGAATTGAAGAAAAATCCAGTGAAGTGGCATAAGTTACAGAGAAGGCTAGGATAGAAGCAAGTAAAGTGGTTGATGGAAAAACTCATAGAAGTTGAGTTGGAAATGGAAGTGTCCATTTGTGAACCAGATTAGGGTGAAGTTCTAGGTGAAGATGAAGACTTGAAGACTGAAACTTCAAGTGAGACCAAAGGGTCACATGATTTTAAATCTGATAATTTGTGTATGTTTGCAGGTGAAACATGTGAAAAAGGACAATTTGCTAATATTGACATAAAGGAGGAAGAAGATAGGCATAATCTAAATTCTGTTTTGAAAGAATAAGTAGAGAAGGATATCAAGCAATCAAGTTAAGGACTTGATGAGATTGAAGAGAAGACCATTGAAATATTTCTACGTCATGTAAAGGACTTGGAACAGCAGGAGGACTTGGTGATTAAATCATCAAATGAGATCATGTGGTCTTGTGGTTTTACAACTCCCAAGTTGTGTGTGAATGTAGGTATTGCAAAACACAAACCATATTATGGAACTGCCTTGAATAAAGCTTAAATTTTCCAAGTAAATTATTATGATGACTGTCTTTCAAATGAAGATCAAGTTGAGTTATTACAGTAGAAGGAGTTCATAAATTCCTTTCTTAGTGGAAGAAATATCTTCAGTAGGGATGAGACAATTATGTCTTATGATAAGGAATTTTCTATTGATGAGGAAAAAGAGGAATTGATTCTCCTAAATGGCCAGAGGGAGAGTGATGGACATACATCTAAAACTATCACAAATATGGAGGATCAGAATTTTATTCTAATCAAGAATGAAGAAGTAGTGTCAACAAGAGGTTATACTTGTTACAAAGAAGAAGATAGTGAGGATTGTACAGAGATTTTAGGAGAAATTCCAAGTGAGATGGTAAATTTATGGCATGAGTTAAGTCTTTTGGAGAAAAGGCTAGAAAACCAAAAAGTAAGTGTTTAGGTTGTAAAATCAGAGCTGAATGAGAATGAAGAAGTTCACTACAGTGGACAAGGACAGGAAGACATAATTGAAACATATGGTGTGGAGGAGAGACTAGCTGAGAGTCTCATGAATTCTGTTGAGAATTCAAATCAACATACTGATGTGTTGATAGAGGAGGAAGGATCAGACCAGCATACTGATGTGTTGCCAAAGGAAGAAAAGGCACAGAAGTCTTATGATTTTTATTTTAATAATTTTTTGGTGAGTGCAGGTTTAGTTGTAGATGTTGGAGAAAATTTGGCACAAATGAGCAGCCAAATAAAAATGAAAGAGGAAGATTTTGTGGAAGTATTTAATCCATGAAACATAGATGTTCAATTGCTAGAAATAATGTTGGACATTTAGGATTCAATACAGAAAGAGATAATCATGAAAGAGGGTAAGGATGAAAGGGAGATATAACAAGTAAGAATGAGAGAACAAGTAAAAATAAGCGAAGGAAAAGTAAGCGTAGGAAAAAGAGTAAGTGATAGAATTCGACAACTTTAAAGAGAAGAACAATAGTTTGAAGAGTTAGTAGACAACAACAACAACCTGAAACAAAGAGAAAGAGGTAACAATGAGTGGAAAAGTATGGACCAGCCCAAGAATGTGTTGGAAATGGAAATTGAAAAACTATGGCAGTTGATGATCAAACAATCCATATGGAGAAGATTGATAGCAGCAGGAAGGATGATCAATCAAAACTTGAACCTGATTGACAAGGAGAGGAAAATAAAATAGAATATAGTTGACATACAACAACAGCAAAAGCGTAGAGCATTTATACAACTACAAACTAAAGTTTGGGATCCTCGAAGTTTTCTATAAACATATGAAGACACATGATTAGGAGATCATGAACGCTTTCTACTTTGGGAGTTTGATGCGGGAGCATTCAGCTCAACAATATCATTGTATTTTAGTAGACATAGGGGGTCTTGTATTGTAAGGAAGTTGGTTTCCTAAGTGTTGAATTAATGTAATTACTTAGGTTTTGAGTGATTTTAATGAAAATAGGAATAAATTAAGTATTTTGAAGCATATTGTAAATGTTCTTGAATGTAGGAAATGTGAGAGAATCAGGATAGTGGAGAGATTTGAGAATTAATTGTAAATCTTAGATTAGGAGCTAGTTCATGATTTTGTGGATTAGAGAGGATCCTTAGAGATAAGGAAGAGATTTTAGGGTTTTGTTGAGAAGTTTATGGATCTAAACTAGGAATTGGTTGTAGAATCTTTTTGTATAAATGTAAGTCTAAAAGGCGTAGTTAGAGGTTAGCTAGTTAGTCAAGTCAAGTTAGTAGTTAGAGGTTTGGTTGTAAGCCTACGGGTAGATTGTGAAAAAGAGGCCACTAATATTGGAAATCAGGCCTGAGAGAAGAAACTATGTAAATACTTGTTTATTAATACAAACAACTTGATTATGAGTTATGTGTGTGTATGGAGTAATTTAGTTATAATCTATGGTGAACTAGAGTAAGTTCTATGTAACAAAAGTTGCATGTGAAAAATCAGAGGTGAAATACATAGAAGAGTAATAGAGAGGTGTTATGGATTTGTACACACCGACAGTATAGGAGGAAGCCTTTAATGTTATAGTGGAGGTGAAGGAAGCATAAAGCCGCGAGCAGAGTTAAGCTCAGGAGGAAGTTGTGTGGCAGAACAACGAAGGACTAGAACCCTGAAGAAAGTCGAAACCACATAAGAATATTAAGGAAATGGCATAAAAACAAAGTAAAGAGAAGGATGAAGAAATGAGGTAATGATGCACAGAAGTCGTTGGATCTAAGGATCAACAAATGAGGCTGAAGGAAATGGGTTACCAAGATTAAGTCATATAACATAAGAGAAAGAAATGACGATGAAGATTAAATCCAAGTACTTGCGGAAGGTGAATCGTAGGAATCGATCTGGATCGATAGATCAATAGATCTGGTAGATTGACGATGATTAGCAACTGCAATGGGGTAGGAGAGTGCGGGATGCCTTGATTGTGGTTGAAGGCCCACACTCTATTTTAACCGTCAATCTCATTACTCAATGCTTACGTCACAGTCAACTATGGTATTAGGCCTGTAATTAACTCGCATGCTAGTTGAAGGGCCGCAGACCGTTAGACCAAATGGGTCTTGATCTACAACACAGGATGACCGAGCAGCTCTGTTGATTGGGGAAGACATCTATCGTCAGATTAAAGATAAGATCGACTGTGGAGATTGAAGCGATAAGGCTTGGGCCAGAGCAGACCCGAGAAGGTTATGGGCGTAGTTTTATTTTATTTGGAGTCTGGTTGTGTTTATAGCATATCGCATGCAAGAGGAGGAATCTTAGGAATCTGATAGAGTCACATGTTGGTGTGATCCGCTATATTGCGACACCCATTGATTTGATCGCTGAAATCAATGGTGGAAAGAGAAATCGCATATCACAAATTGGGAGTTCTGAATTCATATTCTATTGAGTCCATTGAAACTTCACGATTATGATATATGATGAGCTGGCATGTAGAGTGGGATTTGGTTAATATGCACGAGTATAGAATTAACCAAAGTTTTTATAAAGCTTGTTGGGTTGAGTTATAAGGTTCCATGAAAAAGGATTAACAAAGGGTCAAACTGGGGTTAGTTATGAAATTGTTCCACATGAGATTCAATTAAGGGGCCTTAAACCTTAATCTATGAATACTTTACTAGGAAGGGTAATAGAAATTATGGGAACAAATGAGATTATGCATTTTATATGCATACTGTGGGTATTGTCGGCATGGCCCAGCATTAGTTTACCTGGTCATAAATTCTTCATATCTCCATCTTCATTTTTGCATATTCTTCCCTTCAAATCCGATTCCACTCGTCTTCATATGTGACAAGTAACTAATGCATAATAGTTCAATCAATTCTCTCACATTCTCCCATACTCTAACCTCTTCAATGCCTTCCAAAACCATGTATTTTATGGAGATAGTTTTCTGGCTATTTGTATCCCACATAAGAATATGAAGTGAATAAGCTTAACTCTTTGCCTTCCACTCATTCGTTTCCAAACTCTTCATGTCTTGAATATTAGGAGACAAAATTAAATAATCCATCCAATATTAATTTAAGCCACATGTAATCATTAAATGCATCAACCTAATGCCAACAAAAAATATCAATATTTATCATTAATGCATCACAACAATCTTTGAAACATCTTTTCCTTTGCCTTGGAGTCTTACCTTTGCATCACAACAATTAAGATTAATCAACAATTTCACATCACAAATTCTTCATTAGACAATCCCTGCAACATTATCTAAGCATCAAGCCATCAACATGCGATCAAGGTATTTGTTGCTCCGTTGTCCCTCACTTTGTTGCTCCTTTGCTTGTTGTTCCCGTGTTTCTCCGGCTACTCCTTTCCCATCATTGACAATATTGTCAATAATCTCCCCCTTTGGCATTGATGGAAACACATTAGTCCTTCCCCTTTCCCCTCAAACATATTTCTCATTATTTCCCATAACCTTTGCTTACCTCCCCCTCTGACATTAATGGCAAGGGGTTATAGATGTCGTGTAGCCTGTAAAAGAGTCCTCACTATGGCTGTCATCATTGCTTTAATGATTTAAAACCTACAACGTATTGTTCAACATCATTGAATGAATGCTACTCCAGATGGCTTATTATAGCTCCTCCATATTGAGTGAATGCTGCTTCAAAGTGAACAATGCTCTATATGACATATAAACATTATAACAGCGGTGCAAAATATTGTTGTGAGAATATTATGAAAGAAAGAATACTATTGAGAGAACACTTTGTAGGAAAACATGGTATGCATGAAAAATGTATGATAATTTAAACCAATAATTCAGATTTTCTTCTAGTCTTGAGTACCAACATTATGGCATCAACAAAGAATTTAACCCCCTTGAATAGTCTTCTTGAATGTGTGTTTGAGATGCTGGCTTGTAGCAACTTCAACAATATATCTATTTTCAAGCGTGCTTTTAACAACATCCTTAACTTGAGTTATAGTATAATCATTAGTTCCTTTTATTTGAAATTGTACATGAGTGGGGATTCTAGTGCTCTCCTAAGTTTGTTGTAAGAATATAGTATTCATAACAATGGCCAAAAATACAGTTGTCGAAGTAAAACACTTCCTTTATTTCACAAAAATAAGTAAAAAATCGCTTTGTGCATAAGATATATAAGCCTTGAAAAGGCAATCCTTTTTCCTCAACATGGAAAAGTTGATAATCAACAAGTATCTTAAATATGCTCCATGCATTTGGGGTCAAACTCTGTAAAACAATTATTGCATTCCATTCATTTACCACAACTCCTATGTTTGCAAGAATCAAAAGCAAGAAAGTTCCTTTGATAGTGTATGGTGCATATGTTGTGGTGTAATACCATCACCACTTCAATTGTGCTCTAGCCCTTTTCTTATCCCATAAGAGTGGTGCATTCTCATTATCAACAGAAGCCACAAATCAAACTCATGATGAGGATGCAACAACAGCACTGTAGTGCTTCACTTTCTCTAAGGCTCGGTCCATCAACGTTATTTACAATAAAACATATAGAAAAGTCAGACTCACTGCCACACTACTCCATCAAGAAATATGGATTGAAAAGTAGGGTAATTTTTATTTTATTTATTTTTTACTTGTTTCTTGCGTACATTTTGTCCACTTGATCCCATAATACTTTAGCAATAGTAGATATAACACTTTTCATATTGACATATGGAAGGTATCCATTTATCACAACTACTCCACCACCAGTCAAAGCTGAGGAAGCAAAGTCTCCAAGAAATTTACTTTTTCGATCCAAACCCATACATGAGAAGTCCAAACCCACACCTCAAATGGAAAAGGCCACCTAGAATAAAAAAAATTATAACTCTTCATCATAGCTTCTTGTTCATTCACATGTTTTGGAACTAGTGCCATAAGCGCATCCCTCAATTCTTTCTCACCAACCCAATCAATACCTAATATTTTCTTGCCAAACTTCTTTCCAAGTCCACCAGCTTCTTTGGATAGGAAGTATTTTGGAGAGAATCTGAATTCTTCACTTCCTCCAATGCCTTCAACAGTATCAAGAAAGCGACCCACTTCATCTTGTTGTTGATGCATTATAGTTACAATACTGCACACTCACTATATAACCTTGTAGATTGGACAATATTATCCTGTTCAATATTTCACCAAGTTGAAGCTTTTCCAAGTATTTCCTAAATTAATCATAAATATCCATGCTTTGGCCCAACCAAGCCTCAACATATATTTATTAGTAACAAAAACCTAAAGATCATTTGTGGCAGCGCTATTGAATGGATAGTGAACTTTATTAAGTACCCTTGAGGTGCCATTTCTAAATAGATAATTTCTGGAGCTAGCAAAAGTTGAAGTAGATATGATGGTGGAAGATGAGCTTGGGCTGCTAATACAGTTTTTACTTTGAATGTGTTATTCTTACTTGAATGGTGCACAAATCTCGATGAAGATATAATAATCGTCAACAATGCTTGAGATGTCATCTTAGGAGAGTCATAAGAATCGACTCTTCATAAACAATGTCTGCATTAGAGATCCATACCCAAACACTTACATCACCATATTTCTTGATAGAGTGACATAACATGACATAGAGTCTTGCGCCAATGCTTTCTATAATGAACCATTATATGACATGAAGTGGCTAGAGAATAAGAACCATAATATTTTTGGATTTCCACCATATGTACTATAATCTGAAGATTTCCAACATACATGGTAGGCCAATCAATAATGTATACAGGTCGTTGAGACTCAATTTAATTCTTTCAACCATCGAGCTATTTTCAACCACCATTATATGTCGATATACATATTATAACACTAATGCCATATCTCCAATTTCCATGTCTTGAAATATGAAGACAACAACAATATGGGCGCACCAAATATATAAATGCAATAAGAATGTATTGTTAAACAATAATATTAACCATGATGACATATTAATTGTTGAACACCCAGCGTGGGCACATTAGGCTGCAGAAAACAAAACCAGTGGGTAAAGGTGCATCGGTGGAAGATGTGTGCCGCCAAGATCCAATAGTTGAGACATCCATACATTCGACAATGCAAGACATATCACAAACTAAGTTGCATGCATGCAAACATGTGGATGTAATGCAAAGGAGCCCACATGTTACCACCATAGGTCTCTCGCTTGCCTCTCGAACCTTGAAATTTTATCATTTTCCCAATGGAAAATATAGCCATGTTTCCAACTCACATCACCTGCGGTGCATTTCTATGCCACATTGCCTTGTTATTAAAGCCTTGTCGTCACGCCAGCCTCAGTGTGGGCCTTTTTGTATACCTCACCTCCACATTCACCTCATTCTCCATGCCACTACCATATCAACAACCATGTCATCACTCCGCTTTCCTGTCACCTCCCATGTGTCTTGTTTGTGCCATGAAAATGTGCCAGCTTGATGTCAAGAAGGCCTCAATCAAATGCCCAAACTTCTCATAGAGGTTTTCCACGTTAAACTTTACACTATGAGACATAGTATCAAGGATTCGAAAAGAGAGTTTCTTATTTGGAAAGATCAATTTAATATTTGGTATGGGAATGATCTTATATATTTTCAATTGTAGGGTGGGAAGACTAGAGCTCTTTTCATTTCTTGTCTAGTCCATGGTGCAGTATATAATAAAACTAATTATTTGAATCTTGGTTCCTACAACATTTACCATGAAAAAAGAATTGATAATGTGGCTCAGAGTTGTCTCCAAAAATCATTTTAAAAAATTTCCTTTGTTGCAGGTTTCCAAATATCCTTCAATGAGCCTCTGGACAAGAAATTTGTCCTCGAATATGGATTTGAAGATGAACCATTGTTGTCAATAATGATAGATGTCAGTGGTTTTGATGGGAGAAGATCTATCTAAATAAGTAATTTTCCTAGAAGCCTCCCATGAGAGCCGGTAGAAGATAATTTTTTTCATACTGAGGGACTGCTTATTGTGTGGCTAGCTAAATGGGTGAATCATTTTTTGCTACCAAATTTGTCAGAGAATGTTCATGGATCTTATTTGTATCTTTGGGAAGACTTCTTGATTGTTGTTTTATGTTTAGCAACAGGGGCTACTTCAGCGAGCGCTTAATTCCTTCGGTCCAGTTCTTCGCTTGTTCATTTTCTCCGAGGATTTTCCATTTCTTATTTATCCACATGTTAGTCTTTAAAAGAGGTTGTGACAAGCTACTGAATGTTTTCTGCAAGAATCTAGATTACGAATAACTAAACTTATCTCCAATAAGTAACCCCTCCTGTCTTTCAGTAGTGTATCAACGTTTGAATACTATTGCATTTGACAAAGATGCACGCTCGCAATCTAACAACATAATTGAAGGAGCTAAGAGAAGTGTTGCATAGTCATAGGTGGTTGGGATTTCACTTCTTTAACTCCTCTTTTGTGAGATATTGCAGTGCAATATTTATTGCTCAAACCCTATGGTGAGATGTTATCAAAACACAGATATTTTGACTCAATAAAATAAATATGAAAATATCTATTGCCAAATGTTGAAGAAGTTGAACTCTGCAGGTAAGATATTTTGATGTTCTCGGGTGTACTCAGTGCATTATTCTTTGGCATTCTCAGTTATTTTCGTCCTCGTAGAATCCTTTGTCCTGACATTTGTCAAAATCATTATCATTCTTCTTTACTGTGTTCTCATCATATCACTAAGTGTTTCTCTGTCGACTTGGTCACATGGGAGTTACACAATTAAATATCCTTTGAATCATAGATCTTTGTATTCTGTGTAACTGTCTTGTGATTAGTAGGCAGAAAGAAAATAAAATAAATAAATAAATCACATCATCGTATGTTGGCATACAAAGCTCTAACATTTCAATTCCATGACATATGTTCTGGACTTGCATTAATTAACATGTAACGTTCCATCTCAACAATGTTTGCTGCAAATTGTATGTTGGTATACAAATCTCTAACATTTCAATTCCATGACATATGTTTTGGACTTGCATTAATTATCATGTAATGTTCCATCTCAACAACGTTTGCTGCAAATTAATGTTGGGTTTGTCTCTTGGAGGAATTTCCAATGTATTGGCCAGCTATATTGGATTGGGTGGTGCTGTCGCAATTAATACACTACATGTAATATACCAATATATGCCAATAACGAGTGTTGTAGTCGAATATGCACATTAACAAAAGTATTAACGCTAGCACAATGTAAATGCATGCGAAAATGAATTTTCATGTTCACTGCAATGTATCTGACATGCTCATACTTCGGATACATTTTAATGCATTCTTCAAATAATACATGAAATGTAATGCTAGTTTCTACAATATTTTTGTGGTCCCTATGTATCAAACATGGTCATAGATCGTGGTTTTGAATTTTTCTTGAGATCATGGTCTCCTTTGTTCAGCTATCAGACTTGGATACTTGGATTTATTTCTCCCCATAGTCAATGAAAATTGTTTGCTTCTTGATAACTACCAACACCCTCTTCTTCATTTTTTTTTTTTTAATTCGTAATTGCAATACTTTTATGTTATTGTTGTAGGCTTCATGCCATTTCTTTATAAAAAAAGGAGCCTCGTTCGACCTGTTGTTCTTCACCAAAATCTTGAAAATGGTAATATAAGAGATCACAGTGAGAAACACTCATTACTGTTCATTGTCTCCCATATTGCACTTCAATATTAGAAACACCATCAATTGGCTCCATAGAATCAATGTTTAAAAAGAACACTTCATTTGTATACAATGCCTAAACTATATGTGTCTATTTTGCAGGATTTGTTGTTGGCTTGAGTGCACCAGCGCTTTCACAACAAATTTCACAACAAATATGTTCATTCGCTTTACCAAAAGCCTCACATTTTCTACAAGTCCAACTAGAGATCTGCAAACAATCTGATGGACCATCATTCAACCATTCATCAATCCCATAGCAGGATTGATGCACATAAATTGCACAACTCTTTTTGTCATTACTTGACATAGAGACTCCTTTTTTGTTCTATCGTTTCCCTTAGATTTTTATTTTTTTATGCGATTCAGACCCTACGTCGTTAATGCAGAACCATGGGTAGCAAGCTTACAACCCCAAACTATTTGTTTATTTTTTTTTGATTTGTTTAATTCTGCTGCAGAGTCTTACTGCAAAATCATAATCTTTATTTCCATTGTATGCTTTTTCTTTGCATAGTTTGTCTATATACACTTTTTTGTAGTATTTATCTATACAAAATAGCTTGTCTTTCATAGTTTCTCTAAATGGAGTTCCTGCTCTAAATGGAGCACTGTTTGGGCTTTGTTTAATCAATCATTTCTTTAAAAATATTTAATAAGCCCTCTTTCATTGTTGATATATCGAGTTAGGATTGATACTTCCAAATGTCCATTCTTAGGTCCTCAAGATCTTTAACTGCATACTTCAAGCATTATCTCATATCTTGTCAAAAATATTTATATAGAAAATTCCTTTGTCATACTTCATAATTTTAGTCTCCTCATATTTTTTATTTCTCCAATGCATTTTTGAAAGTGATCTCCCCCTTAAAGAGTGCTACTATAAGTTAGAGAAAGTTTTTCATTTCTTCCATGAGTAGCTCCCCCTTAGACCAAGCTAGGTCACTAGTTGTTCTTTATTCTTCCTCTTCCATACTTTAGTGGACTCCCTACTGCTATGTGTATCTTCATTTCATTTTGGCTTATTGTTTGGTTTGTCCTGAATGAATTCTTCGTTTTGTTTGGAGTTCTTTAAGATAGAATGAAACTTGCAATCCTTGGCTATGTGGCCAATATTGCTACATAAATAACACCTTGTTTGGCTATGAAATGGAGGAGATGGTTTGTTTCTTCTTGGGTTCATGTTATTATTTGTATACATTTTTCATTCAAGAGCTTTATGTCCACATCCATTGCATAAATAAAAGTAACCATAGAAATTATTTATGTACCTGATGAATGAATGTATTCTCTATTTTCTTGCTTGAGGGATCATTCTTATTTCCTGCATCTTCTGCTGATTAGATTTTATTTGTCTTCTCTTACATTTTGTTGTTACATATCCAGGTCCATGACAAGAAAAACATTTGATATCTTTTACATGAGCATAGATTCTCCTTTGAGATATTCTAAATTCATTCAACTCATATTCAGGAGGAAATGACCTTTTTGCTACAAACCCCTTCTTAGCCACATTCTTTGGCTCTTGATGTTGCTGCTTGTTTTTGTGTGCTTCTTTATAGCTCATGTTGTTGTTGGATTTTTATTATGTAGATCCTTTTAATGCTGCTTCTAATCTACTTTACTTTTCTGAGTTTTTCATAGAGACAACCTCCTCTTCGAGCTACTTACACAACATGTTCTTTTCATCTAATTCCTTTTTTGTTGAATTAGTCTCAACCTCTAACCTTTCACACTGTACCTCTTTCTCCTTTAGTCAAAAATTCATCATCTCTTCTATTATCCTTGCCCCTCTAATTTGTGTCTTCAAATTAAGAATCACTTCCTTATCTGCACAAGTTTTTTAGGTCTCTGTTTTCAATGTTCAATCTATCTATTTCTGCCAATGCTAAATCAAGTCTAGATTGATGTTCAAATAACTTTTCATTTGTATTTTCCCCATGAAGGTTAGGCACACTCACACATGCAAATATTTCATTTAATTGAACACTTTCCTTTTGACATGACTTTTTCTTCTTCTTCTTCCTCTTTTCTTTTTCTACACTGCTATTTCTAGTATCTCGTTCATGCATGCATGAGTTGCAATCTATTTCAGATTTATATTGAAGAATTTAAGTCTATTACTGTATCAAGATCCTTATTATGAATATTGTTATATATAGTACATATACAAGCTTCCATACACCAGGTCCATAAGCTATCAGTTCAGTTTTAACCTTATCTCTCCATTCATGAAGGTTTGATGTACTAAGCACAGACACACTTTGATAGTCCATGGTTCAAATAGATGTATCTTCAAGCTATTAGCATTATACCAAAGGAACCTGCTCTATACCAATTGATGAAAACGTGACTAAACTCAGAGGAGGTGAATCAATTTAGTATATTCATGGGCATTAAATTGTTTTCTTTTTTCTTATTAACTAAAACATTGCATGATCATCCTAACAAATAATGGCCAACATATTGAATATGTTAATAACAAGTAAGAACAACACATATTGAATATGTGAACAAAATGATAACTACACATTTTGACACCAGATATATGTGGAAACCCATAAAGGGAGAAAACCATGATTTTATTATTGTTGTGATGCAAAGGCAAGCTCCTACTCCTTATTAGATGTGATTTTCTGTAGGCTTCAACCTACACGAGGCTGCTACATCAACTTTGTGCAAGATGGATGAAACATGAAAGGAAGCTCCAACTCCCATATGTTTTCTATAGGCTATAACCCACAGGAGACTAGTACCTCAACCCGCTCCAACTAGATATGTATCAAGCCACAACTTGAAAAGATACTACCATCCCCTAATGCAAACAAGAAATAACAATGTGTTGGTTTACCTGGTCATAAATTTTGTATATATCCATCTTGATTTTTGCATATTCTTCCCTTCAAATATGATTCCCCTCAGCTTCATATTTGCCAGGTAACTAATGCATAATAGTTCAATGAGTTCTCTAACATTCTTCCATATTCTAGCCTCTTCAATGCCTTCCATAATCATGTTTATTATAAAGATAGTGTTTTGGTTGTTTGTATCCCACATAGAAATATGAAGTGAATAGGCTTGACTCTTTGCCTTCCACCCAAAATCTTCATATCTTGAATATTATGACACAAAAATAAATAATCCATCCAATATTAATTTCAGCCGCATGTAATCATTAAATGCATCAATCTAATGCCAACAACAAATATCAATATTTATCATTAATGCATCACAACAATCTTTGCAACATATTTGCCTTTGCTTTGGAGTCTTTCCTTTGCATCACAACAAGTAAGCTTAATCAACAATTTCACATCACAAATTCTTCATTAGACAATCCCTGCAACATTATCTAAGCATCGAGCCATTAAGGTGTTTGTTGCTCCTTTGTTCCTTGCTCTGGTGCTCCTTTTCCTGTGTTGCTCCTTTGCTCTATATATATATATATATATATATATATATATATATATATATATCCTTATTCTAATTTATTGACAAAATGGTAATTTTCACAAATATGAGATTTTTAAAAACTTGAGTTTAAATTTTTTTAATAATAAGATGAATTTTCCACAACTTTTAAAGAGAAGAAAGTGTATTTCCTACCCAATTCGTATCAAAAAAGTGAATTTCCCAGAACCGTTGAAGGGAAGAGAGTATGTTTTCCAGGACAACAGTTTGTTGTAGTAAGTGAAGAAAGCATCTTTCATGACATCAATTAAATACATCAGAATTTCCTTATGGTAGACTAAGAAAAAAAATGAAATTATTAATTAATTGAATGCATCATATTATAATTTGGGAGCTTTTACAAACACATACCTGAACTGCAAATAAAACTTATATAAAAAATTATTCGACGTCATTAAATTTTGTGCTCAGATGTGTCCACCATAGCCATGCATGATCTTGCAACAAGAAATGGTTAGTCATTCACGGCCATAGCCATGCACGATTTTGCAACAAGAAATGGTTATCCATTCACATTAACAAGTTACATAATTAATAATCCACTGGTGTTGCATTTAATAATTTAATGGAAAGTGTTACGCTGCGACAAAATATCTTTGTTTGTTGACAGCGTTGATAGCACATATTTTTCTATGAGGTTGCAATATGCTCTGATACCGATAACATCATTATAATGTGACACTGTTTCAATATAAATCATCGTGATCATGTGAGAATGTTGCAATAAGATATTGAAGTTTTTATTTGATCAAAAAGTTATATATATAGAGAGTGATGGTTAATAACTAAATTAAATACATAGGATATAAATCCGCCCTCTACTGTTGCGCTACTGCTCTGTGTGACCTGCCCGTAGCTGCCTCTCAGCAGCCCCCTACTGCTGAGACCTTGGAGCAAATGGACTCTCTATAGGATAGAGAGCCACCACCAGATCATCATCAAGAACGTGAAGATTCTGCAAATGCATTTTCTTCTCTCATATTTGCAATGGGACATCCAAAAAACAGGCCATCTGTAACCAAGTTTGTCAAAAGATTGGATGACACTCTTGAAATCTCGCTCTCGCTTAGAGCAGTGCTATCTCTTGTTGAATGCGGCCTAGTTGGGAAATTTACTGGTCTATGGCCATCACCCAAGTAGGTACAGAAATGGGTTGAAAGAAGCTAGACCTCGTCAATCAATGGGAAAATTTCAATAAGATTTTGTGGAAGAGGGTGTTACACCTTCCATTTTGAAACCAAGGAAGACTGAGATCTAATTTTAAGGAATGGCCCATACTTCATGGATATGAGAGGACTGTATTTAAATCGATGGACTCCAGATTGTGACCCTAAAATGGATGTACCAACACTGTGCCGGTATGGGTTAGGTTGCCACACCTTCCTCTCCACTGCTGGGGAGATGAATCAGTAAAGGTCATTGGAAACGTAGTAGGGAAATATATAGACAGATGTGAACCAAAGGAGAACATGCATGCTTGCACCAGAATATGCGTAGAAGTGGATCTACGAAAAGGGCTTCGGAGGCGATAAAGATTAAAGTGGATCAATGGACGCACATACAGCAGCTGAATTATGAACAGATCCCATTCAAGTGCAAGGTATGTCATGAATATGGTCATTTTTCCAATAGATGCTTAAAAAAATGAAAATGAAAATGTAGAAGAATGAGAAAACAAATGGGAATAAGTTAAATGGAAGCAATCATCTAATAAACAACCTGTCCCTACTTCATCGCAGCCCTAGGTCTCCATAGAACCTTCTCCTCCATCACCTAATGCAGACATCCCTTCATCTCTCATAAACCTAAACCCCTTTGGGCCCTTGGAAGAGCCTTCAGCTCTCTCTTCACCTTGATCCCCTCTACATCCCCATAGCTCCCCCATTATGACCCCTCTTCCTACAAACATCTGCACTCCCCCTCCCCCATTTGTTGATTGAATACTAACTAGAAACCAGTCCAAGGAGTCCCTTCAAACTATTGAACATAAAAAAAAGCAGGAAGGAAATCCAATAAGGAGTTGAGGGATGAAGCAACAACCAAGGAGATGGCTCTAGGTACAGAACAACCAATGGATTCTCTTTTTGGGAAAAGTTTTGGAAACAATGAAAAAAACCAGTAGAGAGGGAAAGGTCCCACACACCACCAAACAAATAAGTAATGATAGTGGTCTCTTGGAATTGTCATGGAGTCAGAACAACTTACAAAGTAAATGAAGCAAGAGACATTTTAGCAAAAGAATCCCCAAATATTTTCATGATTTAGGAGACCAAAATAAATAGCCAAGAATCTAAAAAAATGATAACAAAATTAAAAAATTATGAAGGAGTAGCAATACAGGCTATAGGAGCCTCAAGAGGAATTTGCACGCTCTGGAAAAAAGGAGAACGAGAAATGATACAAAAAAAAATGAACAACATTGGATCAAAATAGACCTAAAGGAAACAAGCACAAAGGAGTAGTACAACTTCATCAATATTTATGCCCCAAATCACTACAGGGAAAAAGAGAAATGGTAGAGTATAGTAAAAGAAACTCTAAATGAAGTCAAAAATGGGAAAATGATCTTAGGAGGGTACCTAAACTTGGTTTGAAATATAGAAGAGAAATTTGGAGGGTCATATCATGCTGACCCATCTAGGGAAGCTTTGGAAGCAATAATGGAACAACACAACTAAATTAATATCCCTCCAAGAAATGGGAAATATACATGGAGTAATAAGGGAGTGGGAAAAAGTAATATAAAGGTGAGGCTGGATTGAATATTGGTCCAAGAAAACATTGCATCAGGCTTCAATTCAGTAAGATCCAAAATTCTTCACACAACAACATCTGACCACAAGCCAGTGGCAATCATATTGGGCAAAATGGATAATCAAGGGCCTCTCCCATTTAAATACAACCCAATATGGGACAACAATGAAGACTTCAAAAATCAAATCACAGATTCTTGGGCACAAAGGATTACAGGATCACCCCATTATGTTTGGGAAACAAAACTAAAAAAATTGAGAATTAAGCTAAAGACTTGGGTAAGAGAAAATGAAATACAAAAAAATAGAAGGAAAACAGAGTTGCAAACAAAAATGGACAGCATGCAAAAGGGAAAGGAAAACAAAGAGGAGGAAAAACAAGATTACTTAAAAGAAAAGGAAAATTTTTGGGAAATATATAGAGAAAATAGAAAAGAGGAAGAAGAGATGAGACTGAAATCCAGAAGCCTCTAGCTGAATGCAGGGGACAAAAAGACAGCCTTCTTCCACAACACAATGAAAATAAGAAGATTAAGAAATCAGATAGATAAAATCCAAGTGGATGGGCAAGAGATAAATGGAGTGGAGGAGCCGAAAAAAGCAGCATATAATCATTTCAAAAACCTCTTGACAGCTAATGAAAACACAACAGATTATGAGAATTTCCTTCACCACACAAAAAATAAATAAGAGAAGATCATAATTCAGAAATAAACAAAGAGATTTCAGAAGAGGAAGTAGTTGCAGCCATATGGAGCCTCCACCCAGACAAGGCTCCTGGGCCATATGGTTTCACAATTTCCTTTTACAGGCAACATTGGGATATTATAAAAAAGGATTTCTTAAGAATGGTAAGAAATGTATAAAAAAAAAACTGGGAAGCAATACAAAATCATCTTATCTGGCTCTAGTTCCAAAGGAACCCAATCCCTCCACCTTCAATAGATTCTGTCCTATCTCCTTTTTTAACTCCTCCTACAAGATTATTACAAAAATAATAGCGAACAGAATCAAGAATGTGCTCCTGGAAATAATATCTAAAAATAAGGGAGGCTTTGTTCCTAGCAGGAAAATTATTGACAATGTAATTTTTGTACACGAAGCCATTCATACAAGCATGCAAAGGAAAGAGAAAGGAATCATCATAAAATTAGATATGGTCAATGCCTTTGAGAGGGTCAGTTTTCCATATCTAGTGACAGTACTTGAAAAATTCAGGTTCTCCCAAGATATAATAGAAGTCATCTAGGCCTGCATTTCGGTCCCATGGATTTCACCTCTTATAAATGGAAGACCAAGCGATTTCTTCCAGAGCACAAGAGGTTTGAGACAAGGGTGGCCGCTCTCCCGTTTTCTCTATATCACTATGGTTGAAACACTAAGAAGAGCCCTAGAAAAACAAAGGAGAGAAAGAAGCATCACAACTCTCCAAATTGCAAGAGGAGTCAAAAGAATCAATCACTCTCTCTTTGTGGATGACACCCCCTTGTTGGGAGGTTCTTCAAGTATACTTGAAAGAATATTAAAAAATGTCTTGGGGGGCATTTAAATAACTCAAAGTGAAGAATATATGGCTGGAACACTCTCCCAAAATCATGCAAAGGATCTCGCAAATTCTTGAAATTCCCACTGAAGAAAAATGGACCCAATTTTTCTATCTTTGGCTTCCTATCTCAAAAGAGAATGTGAAGGCAGAATTATGGATCAAACAGATTGAAAAAATGAAAGACAAAATCCAAAAATGGGGTATGATGTGGCTCAATATGGAAGGTACGGTGATTTTGATTAAGGCATTACTCACTACGCTCCCAATCTATCAGTATGCAATAATTTTGGCACCAGCAAGTGCACATAAGAAAGTTGAATTAATAATAAGAGTTTTCCTATGGAAAGGAGGGAAACAAGAGAACAAAAAATTTAGTTTGGTCAAATGGGAGCAAGTCACATTACCATATGAACAAGGAGAAATATCCATAAGACTCCCCAACTTAATGAATGGTGCATTAGGAATGAAAATCATATGAAGAATGATAATAGGAAAGGAAAGTTGGTGGAAAAAAACTCTCGCTATAAAATACATGAACGGATCTAGACCAAAGTTATTGACTAAAAATATTCCCTTAACGCCATGCACACTAGTTTGGAAGCTTGTGAAAAAGACAATCCCTCTCCTCAGAAATCATATCTCTAAAATCCTAGGCAACAGGAAAACGGTCTCAATCTCGGAGGATAAAATTGTGGGAAAAGACCCTTTAAAGCTCCAAGTGGATCTTGAAGGCATTCAAATCTGGATGACAGAAAGAGGCTTGAACACACTTCACTCAATCTCCACATGGGATCAGTGAAATTGGCATGAATGACAAACTATAATAATCCCTTCAAATCTGAAAGGCCAATGGGACAGATTAAGACAACACCTCAAAGGAGCAGCTCCCACAAGCATTGAGGAAGAAGATGCATTTTCTTGGGATCCAAGTGGAGGAGGCTACACAGTCAAGATGGGTTACAAAGCTCTCCAAGATCATCAAAACCAATAGGATTGGGCCCCTTGGAAATCAGTATGGAAGACTGAAAGCCTACCTAAAATCAAAATATTTATTTGGACCCTCTTAAAAGGAAAAATCCTAACCTCTAAAAATCTAAAAAAAGAGGTTTCCATGGTCCATCTAGGTGTTCTATGTGCTTGAGGGAAGAAGAAACCATCCAACACCTATTTCGGGATTGGATGATAGAAAAGGGATGCTGGAAACAACTCTCAAGTCCTCTGGAAATCAACTTAAATTTCACAAACTCCTTTCCAGATTTCTTCCAAGCCTGGGAGAAGGCATATCCCTATCCAACAAAGAACAAGGCCACAATTAACAGGTTCTGGAAATGCCTACCAATAGTATTATGTTGGAAAATATGGCTTACAAGAAATAAAAGTATCTTTAAAGATCAAACTCCAAGAATAGGAAAATTTTTATCAAAAACTTTGAGCTTAACATCTAAAATCTTAAGCACAAAAGGGACTACAACAATGGACTATAACATCTTACATCAAGAGGAGAAAGATTGGATCAGGAAAGCTATAATAAAAAACAATGGGAAAAAAGGACCTAAGAAAACACCCACAACACAAAGTTGCAAAATCAAGCTAAATGAAGAAGAATTTGAAAATTGGAAAGAAAAACAAAAAAGATACAACCTCTTCTTTGATGGGGCATGAAAAAACAATCCTCGGAAAGTAGGGGTAGGAGGAATTATAAGTGATCTTGATGGGAAAGAGATAGTCTCATATGATTGGGGTCTGGGAGAGACAACAAACAACAAAGCAAAAAAGTATAGTTTGTTAATGGGATCAAGGATTATTAAAAAGAGAGCCATCCGAGACCCAATTATAGTAGGAGATTCAACAATCATTATAGAGGCAATTGTTGGGAACAAGAGCCCCAACAATTCATGCATAAATAGAACCTATGAGAGGATAAGAACTAATATGGAAGGTTCAGGAATGGTTACTTTCAAGCATGTTCTGAGAGAACACAATAAAATGGCTGACAATTATTCAAACAAAGAAACTGAAAGAACTAAAGGAACCACCAGGGAAAATGAAGAGATATATTATAATTTAGTTCCATAGACCAAATCAATTGTCATGAGAAAATATTTAATCATTAAAAAAAAGAATGAAAACTACCAAAATATCCTCAAAAGCACAACAAAAAATCACCGGGAAGATACTTCAGCAGTAACTCTCAGATGGAGATCATGGGCTCCCCATCAAAAAATCTGGAGAAAATCAGCATCTAACTCTAGCCTGAAGACCAAGGAGGATTGAGATCCTATTTGAATGAATGACGCAATAAACTATCTCATCCTTTACAAACATCGATGCAACTCTCCTCCTTAAAGTGTAAGAATTTCACCACTCCTCTCTGCTGTATTAGTGTTAAAACTATCTCAATCTCTCTGTTTTAGTTATCGCGCAGTGCCATCAAAATCCCTCCTGCGACAACCCCTCACCTGATCCTCCATCTGAACTCTTCACTCAACACTCTCTTCCCGTATAATCTTCATCCTGAGCCTTACAGAAGCTCTCATCCTCTGTTGGCAACCAAGAAGTGCTCGTCCTATCCTCTCCTCCATCGTTCTCCCTCACACCATTTCGACCTCTCCACTTCATTACTCGCAGACACCAATAAGCTCACTGCAAGCCCTCCATCCAAGTGGTCCCAATGCTCCTCTTGTCCCACAAATCGTGCATCCTTGAGCTCCTCACCCAATAATACTCTATCAGCCAACTTTTGCTATGTTTCCTCCTATGATTCAAAGAAAGGGTAGCATATGTAAAAAACAATAGTCCCTCTAAATCTAGAAATCAACAGATGAGTGTGATACAAAGATAGCAGAGGGAACATTCTAGGCAACATAAATCACAAGAATAACATTCGCAAAAGGAACAACAACTACATCAAAATCACAGAGAAGGAGTTGACAAAGATGGAATTCAACCCAATTGAGAAAGAAACAAGGAATGACGGATGTGTAACATGTAAGGCAAACAAGTTTATGATCCGCCGGTTCCAAGATGCTCTTCAAGACCTTAAATCAGAAATGAAAATGGAATTCAATTATCAAAAGAGAAATATGGAAAGCTAGAAAGCGGAGATAATTGCACTCAAGAAAAAATGTGTACACTTGGAGGAAGCAGTAGCCTACATTAAATCCTCCAACCTAAGCCAGGAGGGAGAAAAATCAGTCCACCAAGACAAGAAGCAACATTCCTCCCAGGAACTATGAGTCCATAAACCCTGAAAAAACAACAAGTAATACAATGTTTTGTAAATTTATATTACTTGCAGGTCAATATGTAAGGCAATCTGCCAGGATAGATATAGGAATAAGTAGAATTTTGGAATTCAAGCATAGAAACAGGGACTGTGTTCCCCTTATACTTCTACAGCTTGAATTTAATCTACACCGAATGTAAGAGGAGGATGCTCCTTTCCACCCCTTTTTTGGTAATACAATCCATATTCAACCTTGTAAAAAAATAAAAAAATAACTAAATCAATAATAATTAAAATCACACAAGAAGGATTAATAGTATATGTGTATATTGTATTTATAAATTATTTTGTATATATATATATATATATATTTCACTAATCTCAAAACTGAGTCATAATAATTAATTATGGATTAGAAAGTAGGAAACTAGAATTTTTAAAGGGATCTAGTTCTTTATTTGAGGTAGAAATATCAATTTCATGTGATCATTTTGTTCCATCTATCTAGAGAGCTTCAAGTAGCATGATCTCCTTTAGGAGGGAACTATTTTATCTATTTCTTCTACTTTATCCTCCAATGAAAGAGTTGATTCTTGAGGGACTTTTTGTGGGTCTTGATTTACCTTATTTTGATCAAGGTTAATCTCCAAACTAAAGGCCTTGAAAAATTCTCCTTTCTTTTTGTTAGGGTTCTATTTATTCTACCAAGGAAGGAGTCGACTTTATTCTATTCAAGATCAACCTCCTAACTCAATTCCTCTACAGAATTCCCCTTCTTTTCTTTTGATTTAGTTCCTTTCTTCCTCGGAGGGCAAGTGTTAAACAAAACAATGCCGAAGACAGGAGATATGAAAGATCATCCTTGAGTGCATTATTATTCACAATGATACATATTTATACAAGTCTAGTGACCCTTGGTTTCATAGTCCAAGTGGTCTCTTGGACTTCCTTGTTCAACTTCTACACCAACCCTTAGAGGATTAGGAGTCAAACATTCCCCCCCTTAATCTGAAGGGGTATGTGTGAGTCCAAGAAGAGAGTTGTAATACAAAAATGTGCAAAAATGCAGGGCAGCAATATGTTGAATGTTCTATCTGAAATGTTGGTATAAGGTGGTGGTTTAAGGATGGCCTCCAACACTCAAATACTTAGTGCAATTCCCTAAATTCTTCCAAATCTGGCAAGAAGCTGGAATCTTCTGCTAGAGGAAGTGTTCCTAATGTTTTGGAGAGGGAGACCTTCAACCTCGTAAAGGGAAGTCTACAACCTGCCATGGTTTAAGGATGACCACCAACTATGGAATGCTTAATGAAATTTATGGAAGTCTTCCAAAACTGGGAAGAAGCTGAAGTCTTCTACTAGAGGAAGTGTCCCCAATTCTTTGAAGAGGGAGAAGCTCAACCTAAAAAAGGAGGTCTCAACCCCACATAGATGGTTTAAGGCTAACCACCAACCAAAGGCATGCTCAAGGGCACCACTGTCTCTGACTACAACACTGAATATAGTATGGCAGGTTGTGGCTCAGGCTTAATTGATGTGGCTTTGAAGCTTGTATTTGACCATCACTTCCCCCCTAGTCAAATATAAGGTGAGAAGATGGATAAAACTCAACTTAAGGACTATTAAATACTCTAGAACAAGTTCTAACACATGACTAAAATATCTTCTTAGATGTTGAAGCCCATTGCCAAGAAGCCATCCATCCATGATGAATCTTTGTTCTTGCAGGAGATTTGTTTTTGAAGCATTTGTTTGAAGAATGAGTAGTCTTATAAAAATGATCACATGGATGAAGATCAAAAAAGTGATCTTTCATATGGCCAACCCTGTCACAATGTTGTCATTTAACATTCTGTTGTGGTTGTTGTGGAAGAGGAGTAAGATCTGGAACAACTGAAGATGAACTCTCATAAAGAAATCCAACACTCTAAAACTTGATGGGATTTGAGTAATCTGGAATATGAAAGGACACTTCCTTGTCATATCCAATATTGGTTATGTTTTTGTTATTGACAAGCTCTTCCCAAGGTCTTATTATGGGCTTGGGAATTGTATGTTGAATTTCTACTTTTGCATTCAAATCTGCTATTGTACTGGGTTCAATGATCTGAACAATTTCTGGCTACCAATTATATTCAAATTTGGACTAAAAAATGGGATTATTATGAACAAGAAAAAATTCATAATTATGTCTTTTCTTTGCTAACTCATCCTCTTATAGTTCCAATTACAAAACTTCAATGTTTTCTTGTGCATTTTGTAAACAAATTCTAATGTCATCAAGAGATGATTTGTTGACTTTTATTGTGTCATTAGTAGTAGACTGTATCAGAGTGTTAAAAAATTCTAATACTTCATAAATCTTGGCCATAATTGCAATAATATAGACTCGGCGAATGAGTTGTCTTCTATTGAGGTTTTTCTTTTCCCAATAGTTAATGGTCAAAGAAAGAAGCTTCTTGAAAAGGATAATTACAAGAGAATAATGTAAAGCAAAAGCATTACCTCCATTGGACAAATTTGGCCTTGTTGAGGAAAAATTCAACGCACAATCAAAAGCATCCCCTGCTATCCATAGCGAGAATTGTTTTATAAGCTTAACGTGAACTTGGCCTCCTAAAGGAATGCTAATGTCTCGAATAACTCAACCTCCTCAAGGAAATAGACTCCTCCTGCAAAAATGAATTTTCTTCAATTCACTTGATAATTTAACTTCGAACAAGGTAAAAAGTGATAATTTATCTTCAAATAAGGAAACAAGTCAATTCAGGGCTCAAAAAATATGTTAGGGTGCCAATCCTGAATCCAAGAGAAACAACAACTTCAATCTAGTTCAATAACAATCTCTGATATGAACAACATCCAAGAACATACACCAATTTGATCCAAAAATGATAGTCTTGGCCTCAATGAGGAAGGGAACTCGGCCTTCAAAAAAATGCCAATGAACTCCTAAATAATGCCAAAATTACAATCCAAAGTGATAAGTTAAATTTGTCCCCTTTTGCAAAGAACCAATCGAGATCACAAAATCTTCATAAGACAATCTCTAGGCAATATCTAAAGCTACAGGAAGATTGAAAACTCATCCCACAGTTGGAAAATTTTGATTGGTGTTAAATTGAGAATTCAACCTTATGTAAATATGATCACTTGAACTCAGCCCTTTCGAAGATGAGAAACTCGAACGCAAAGAGACAATAAATTATTAACAATTATTTTCCTATTATCCTATTCTATGTATTTGTAGTCATGGGTTTTCTAGTGCTCACCTGTTCTCGCTCACTCACAACAATGTTAGTCTTGTCCTTTCCCCATCATCCTAAATGTGTGGTAGCTTCGACTCAACATGGTTAACGAAATTACATGAGCAAGTTTTTACCATATTAACAGGGATATTGAAGAATAGCAGACTTTGCATGCAGTTAAACTTGCGATGTTGGGTCATAATAAGATTTCCAAGCTGAACCTGATCATCACCCCAACTAAAGGTGGACAGAGAAGGTAGGGTAGAGACCATCAACCCATTGGTAGGGCCTTGAATTTTCTTTGCAGTACTACTAAGCTCCGTTCAAAGTTAGAATGTGGGCTGTTATGGCACAAGAGTAGACATCCACAATACGGGAGGCAAAAGTTAGAGTATCGTTATATATATGATAACCATTCAATGTTATGTGGTTGTTAAGTAGTGGCAAAGTCATAATATATGTCTAGCATTAAAGAGTCAGGCATGGACAGGCGGGCAACGTTCAACGTATGTTCGACAAGAGGAAAATGTAATGGGGGATAACATTCAACATTGTTTCCAGGAAAAGTAGTGTCTTTTCAATCTGCTAGTCCCACTAGGATTGGCAGCGATCCTAGAAACAAATAATCAAAGTAATTTGTGATTTCCTCTATGTATAATAAATAAAGAGAGGCAAAGGGACCAACCTGAATCATCCGCTTGACTCCTTTCTTGATTTCTCTCCCCCTTGATAGAGCTTGCAACTCTTCTCCTACTTGTCCCACTTAGAGAATATCTGTAGAAACAAAGTAACAAAACACCATCAAAGCATCTCGATCTATTATATCATAAACAATGCAGAATCAGAAATACATTGAACATACAATAACATTCACAAATAATAAGATTCACAAATACACGATTGTATGGAGGAAAACTAAAAGAACTTTATTAAAAAAGAAGGGAGAATTACAACCCAGTTGTCTGATCCAACATCATCCTCCCAGCATCAAAGCCCTCTTCACCTCATGAAAAGCAAAATCACCCAACAATACAATGTTTTTTCTCAAAGACAAACTATCAGCACTTCCTTACAAATTACAAAATTCCAGCCTCTAGATCTCTCAGATGAGAGATCCATTTATAGATGTCTGCAAGGGTGTGAGTCATCTCTGGGTTTTTGATTAGTGTCATTCCACTTGTTGTTCTTGGTTCCACTTGGAGATTTCTTGGATCTCTTACTCATCCTTGGGTGAATTTAGAGAGGCAAGTGTCATAGGAGAAGTTTCTGGAAGATTCCATGAGCATCCACTTAGAAAACTGTCTCGAACATTTGTCCATCCTTGCTCATTACACCCCACAGAAGGCCTCTTCAGTATGCATTGCACCTGGCTAGTGTAGAAGTTAGTATGCACCGCACCCTGACAGTGGAGAAGTTAGTATGGTCCAGTTTTGGCTAGTTTTGAGTGGTTTTTCAGGTGGAACTTTTTGGGAATGATGTAATCAGTTGACCATGATCCTTTAGGGTATGAAACAAAAATTTTAGGGGTTAACAAGCTCTTGGTTTATCGGCATATGAGATTGGTGTTGCAATGCCCAAATATGTGTATAACAGTTGTCCCCCGAAAGCATGAAGTCGTAAATCTTTTGATGTCGGGTGAAATGCTTTATCATGAGGATCCGAGGTAATCGAACTGGAAGGTGACTTGTATAAGATACAATACAATACATCATAATCATATTATTTTCATGATCTAGCCGAGGTGGGCATTCCCATGCTCAGCTTTATAAATTCATTTTCATGTACATAGGATAGACAATCGTCTGCAGTTGCAGACTGGTGATTCTTCATATGAAGAATCATCTTCCCTGGCTTAGATGACTATCTGTGCAGCTTTTGTGTACATTTGATGTCTTTATATACCTGAATATATCACAACTTGGATGGATGAAACTAGATCCGGGGTCTTCAAAACTCGTTCAATCTTTGCCTGATG
This sequence comes from Pinus tabuliformis, assembly GCA_031772625.1. Classification (NCBI taxonomy): domain Eukaryota; kingdom Viridiplantae; phylum Streptophyta; class Pinopsida; order Pinales; family Pinaceae; genus Pinus; species Pinus tabuliformis. The sequence goes on along the minus strand of CM062805.1, from coordinate 61,158,575 downwards.
TACAAGTCGATCCATGTGAAAAGATGTCCTGAAGTCGAACATGGAAAGACATCGCCTCATTACTAGCCAATAATGTAAGTTGTTAACAGACGCGAGAGGAATCATCGATAATGATAATGACCCTCAAGGTACTACAGTACAATTCACATGGTGTGAATATATGATCTGATGTTGAACACCATGCAAAATCTTTCGGTCGAAGGCCATTGATGTAAACCTGTCGCCGGAAGTGAGAAACTTGCCATTGGGGCATGCAAGCTTCAAAGTACTGAAAGGGTTGTTTCTAAATCAACTTCTTGGATAATGAGTTGATGTCAACAAGAAGTGACCCGTCGTAAGAGGGCCTTAATGTATCCCACATCTATGACATGGAATGAAGCAAATGATTTTCTGGAGGTGAAAATGATCTGATGATACAAGGTTCAGGAATGGCGGCCATGAAAAATGGAGGGTGAAGGTATTGCAGTGGATGAGGCATTAACTGCATGGTGAATTCTCTGAATGATTTCTCTTGAAGATATCAGAAACACTGAGATGGATTGGTAGCGTTAACCCCAAAAGATGGATGGTATGGAGGACCAATGGCGATATGATTGGTGAATGGAATAACCCAACCTAACTTAATCATGGTAATGGAGTGAAAGTGTCATGTTCAAGAGTGACCGGCTACCAATAAAATTCTTCAATTTTTCTTCCCTTTTTCCCGAGTCATTACTAACCAGTACTTGTTTATTTTTTTCAAGCTTAAGAGGATAACATATGATTTTTCTATAATTTTCCCTTCAGGCAAACCTGTCGCTATGTTTTAGGGAGCCTAGCGACTGTCTTGGAGTGAAAGTGTCATGTTCAAGAGTGACTGGCTACAATAAAATTCTTCAATTTTTCTTCCCTTTTTCCCTAGTCATTACTAACCAATACTTGTTTATTTTTGTCAAGCTTGAGGAGGATAACATATGATTGTTCTATAATTTTCCTTCGGGCAAACATGTTGCTATGTTTTATGGAGCCTAGTGACAACGAAACTCGTTCTTGTCTGGGTGGAAAAGTTTTTCGCTATTATTTTAATGAGTTTAATGACAAAGATAAATCAGTCCTTTTCATGTTTAGAGAGTTTGAAAAGGGACAAAAATGAAACTCCAACAGTTCTTTTTCGTAGAACAATCCCTTAAGTCTGAAAAAGATTAAAATAATACAAAAGGGATGAATTTTCGATCACTTTAGCAAGTTGAAAAAGACAAGCGCTCGATGTTTCTTATGAGATAATCCCTTAGGTCCGAAAAAGATTAAAATGTACAGGATGGATGGCGCTTCCAATCACTTTAGTGAGCTGGAGAGGCCAATAGCTCGACAATCTTTTCATTTTTAGTGAGTCTAAAAAGGGTTTAAAGAGGACTCGTTTTGAGGAATGAGTGGTGTTTAGGGTAATCTTGGAACTTCTCAAAACATGGTGATGTGGAGAGGGTGGCTAACAGGACCACTCATTGCAGCTGTTCCTCAAAGTGGTAAACAATCAAGTGGAAGCGTATGATTAGCTAAATAGATGGAGGTGATGGAAGGAACACAACCAAGGTTCAAAAGGCTGATATAATGGCAATCACAAAGGTTATTTATCGAAGGTGGGTTCATTTTTTAATGAGCTTCAACTCTGGGGGAACATATGCTCAGTTGGCAGGTTTATTTTTTAACGAGATTGAAACTTCGGGAAACATTGCTCTCTAGCATGTTTATTTTTTAACGAGATTGAACCTTGCGGAAACATTGCTCATTGCCTTTTTATGTAGGCTAGAAATGGCCAAACTACAAAGCTAAAAAACACTAAAAATCTAAGGAACTACTGAGGTTAGGTAGGATGGTTTCATCAACAGTTTAGAAAAAACACTTCCTTTGCTTCATCCGTTGCATAGACGAAGGTGAATGGTGAATCAAATGAATCACCTAACCTAAGAAGTTGAAAAACTAAAAAGCTAAAAAATCTAAAAAGATAAAAAATGAAATTGGTAGTTTTTCACTTGCATAAAAAGGTTTGCATGACCCTAGGCATAGAGAAAAGAAGAGTCTCTAGTAACCATACGGGAATCACTGTAGTTAAGCAGGATTGTTTTTGTCAACGGTTAGACAAAAACACTTCCTTGGCTTTGTCCGCCAATTAGACAAAGGTGAGTGGTGTGTCAGCCCAATCACTTAAATTATAGGGAAATTCATATGGTAGGATGGTTTCGTCCACAGAATAGACGAAACACTTCCTTGGCTTTGTCCGTAGCACAGACAAAAGTGAATGGTGTTTCAGACCAATCACATAACCTACAGGGAAACCTATCTTTTTAGCTGGGTTTGTTTGCCAAATGGACAAGGGTGCATGCCCCCTAAGCTTTGTTACATTCAGTGGACTACTCACGGTAATTAGGTGGATGGAATGAAGGTTGAAGAGACACTCTTGATGCAAAAAGACCATTTAGGGATGATGATTGACTCAGAGCTATGTTTGAGCCCGGAAATGAAAGCTGGTCAATAAGCTGGACCATTTTTCCTTCATGTGGGAAACACATCACTCGAAAGAGTGTGGAAACAATAGCTTCCATGCTATAAACATAGTCACATGAGTAGATTGTAATCTAATGGTCCTTGGACTACCATCACGTTCAAGTGAACGATTTTCTTTCTCAAAGTTATCGGAAACTTAGGAAGGATCCCTAATGGTCAAGTGGTTCCTTTGTTAAAGCCTGACAAATTCTGTGTAACAGGTATAAACGATGGCGAACTAAGAAATTTCCAAGAAGTTGAGGAAAGGATACTCACTGAAGCCCCTTCATCTATGATAGTGCCAGACGTGATTGTTTTGTAAACTTGTGCTATGATCTGGAATGGTACATTAGAAGGAAGGCAGGATCTTGCTAGTCGATTCCAATCAAAGGAAGTAACCAGACCGCTTGGAGGGGGTACCGAATAAATGGTTGAATTAACCCCTTGAGTCGCGAGAACTAGGGGATTCTCTTCCTGTTGTGAAGGAACGAGTGGATTTCCCCCAAGTTCATCGGACTCTGAAGTGACAAAAAGAATTTGAACAGTATCGTTCTCACTCTCTTTGGGAATGATATCATCTGAAGGTGGACCTTCTGAAGGAAAGATTGGGTCGAATGCCATCTTGGCCTACTGACCTTGGTCTGGTATGGACTCAGAAGATTCACTTTCAACAATAGGTGCTTCGACTGATGGTTGAGTTATGTCTGTCGTATTTTCAACTAGTAAAGGACTTGAGGTGAGTTTCTTGTATCTAGATGGAAGTCGCTGCGGTGAAGCAGGACGGTTACGTAAGACTCTTTTGGCCTCATCCAAAAAAGGACAACGGGGAAGGTGATGGTCCCCTTCACGTAATCCACATGGAGTTTTGACCTTTCCTTTCTATCCATGAATTTCATTTTCACTAGTTGATGGTGTGCTGTCAACATGATCACCAGAGGTTGATGACACCAGACGATGCGAATGGGGAGACCATTCTCTCAAGATCCGCTGAATGCAAGGACAATCTTGATGAAAATGGCTTCCTTTGCAAATTACACAAGGACATTTTGGGGATTTAGTGTGCAGATTTTCACCAGATGATTCATGGTTGCCCCCTTGCTTAACTGATTTCTTCTTCTTCTTCTCCTTCCCTTTCTTCTTCTTCTCAGCTACTTGGTTACTAGTATCACTATTTTCACCAAGCGAAGAGGAAGAAGGGGAGGGAGAAACAAACGATGAAGGAGGCAAAGGGTCAACTTTAGTATTAACTGGTTGCTGATTCGATTACTGAGGAATCATATTATTTTGAACCACAGAGGTTGAGAACAACCATACTAGCAGGGCAATAGTCAGACCTGGCAGAGACAATGTGGCCATATGAGGAGCACCAATATTTCCCCAAGAAGTAAAGGGACTAGGATTCCCCTCGAGAGGGATTCTTTGATTGGTGGACTCCATTATCTCAAACCTAAGATCAACGAAGGAAGCAGGGATGTTATTCCAAATTTTATAAATTTTTAATGACACTTTGACACAACTTTGTTTTTTCAATTTTTAAGAGTCGAGAAAAAGCTAAAGATGACTCTAGTCCCCTTCAATTTTTAATGAGCCTGAAGTGACAAGTGCTTAGATGGACCTTTTCTTTTAAGGAGTCGAAAAGGAACGAAAGTGACTACTTTAGAAATCTAGACAGAGGGATTACCAAACCAATCACAAAACTGCAAAATACGCCTTGGTGATAAATTAAAGAGAAATTACCAAGGACTTATGTACGGCAGTCAATCTTCCCGAATGTTGTGTTCAGTTCATTGCAATTGATAGGGTGGCAGACGTGGCTTCCTATGGATAAAGGATATAAGCTTATTGTGGTCTCCCAATATATACTCGACAGTACAAGGAGCATAAGTCCATGCTAGCACTTGTCGTATCAAATAGGAGGAATCACCCAACCTTCGATGAAAACGATAGTTACTAGATTTTACAATGCCAGAACACGTCTCTAGCCTAGACCTCTAGATGTGTTGCGTTACGTTTCAAAGAGTTGTTAAGTTCATTGAAATTTATTTTAGAGTTGATCTTGCTTAGAAGTTTGCCTTTCAATGGTTCACCATGTGATGTATATGTAAAATTCCTAAAAATGTAATCTAAAATGATAAACAATTGTTGTTTATTTTTAGCAATGAAAATCCTAGCTACTAAGGAAAGAAGATTATGTTTCTTTCAAACAAAGAGCAAAAAATACACACTAAATGCACTTTTCCTAATTCATTTTTCGCACACAGTCTAAATGCAAATGCAAATGCATGTATTTGTTTTTCGTTCCCTTAATGTGAGAAATGCAAAAAGGAAAACTAAGTATAGATCTGAAATATTTTCTTCAAAGTGACATTTCGACAATTTCTTTTCAAAATAGAAAGGAAGACTTAAACAAAACTTTTTGATTTTGAATAGAAGATGCTTTCGACACTTCAAATATCAACAAATCAAATCAAATACATGAGAAAAAGTTCAACCGACTATCTAGAGAAGGAAGACTTTACGACACTCCTCTTTTGACACAAAACAACAATTCGATTTAAACAACTTTTCGACAAAGGATTGCAAATGGTGGACAAATACATAAAAATAGTTAGTAATCCTAATCAATGTAGGTTGGTCTATGTAATGCAAGGAGGCTTCAATAATGAGATACTGTTCATAAGCAGCAAAACAAATAAAGAGAGTTGAAAACAAGGACAAAAAACTCAAATTTCAAGGAAAGAAATAAGATTACTCAGTCATCACACCTGTGCTTCACAGAAACAGGGATGCATCTCACTTTCTACACTTGGGAAGTGTGATGCATACTGGCTTCCAGTGATAGATAGTGCGATGGGCCAGGGAACGCAACTAAGATGGGTTTTGGCTCAAATATGTGGTTGATTTTAGTGAGTTAAGCTAAGCTATTATGGAAAGTAAAGAAAAAAGTACAGGGGTATGATCTTGAGAGGTTATTGAGCTACCAACAGGACATCTAGAATGCTTGTAAATCAGATGTTCAAATCATAAACTAAACCGGAGATCGACTGAAGCAGCATTCATCTACTTTGCAATTTCAGAGCAAGAGCAGTTCGAAGGCTATCTGGCTAACTTTAGGCTCCTTCTATAGTTTATAAAACAAAAAATCAACAACAAACAAACAAACTATTCAATCCCCAGCGGAGTCACCATTTTTTTTCCAAGAAAACTAGTGTCCTTTCGATCTGCTAGTCCCACTAGGATTGGCAGTTATCCTAGAAACAAACAATCAAAGTAATTTGTGGTTGCATCTATGTATGATAAATAAGAGAGAGGCAAAGGGACCAACCTGGATCTTCCGCTTGACTCCTTGCTTGATTTCTCTCCCCCTTGATAGAGCTTGCAACTCTTCTCCTACTTGTCCCGCTTAGAGAATATTTGTAGAAACAAAGTAACAAAACACCATCAAAGCATCTCAATCTATTATATCATAAACAATGCAGAATCAGAAATACATTGAACATACAATAGCATTCACAAATAACAAGATTCACAAATGCATGATTGTATGGAGGAAAACTCAAAGAACTTTATTAAAATATAAGGGAGAATTACAACCCAACTATCTGATCCAGCATCATCCTCCCAGCATCAAAGCCCTCTTCACCTCATGAAAAGCAAAATCACCCAACAATACAATGCTTTTTCTCAAAGACAAACTATCAACACTTCCTTACAAATTACAAAATTCCAACCTCTAGATCTCTCAGATGAGGTATTCATTTATAGATGTCTTCAAGGGTGTGAGTCATATCTGGGTTTTCGATTAGTGTCATTCCACTTGTTGTTCTTGGTTCCACTTGGAGATTTCTTGGATCTCTTACTCATCCCTAGGCAAATTCAGAGAGGCAAGTGTCATAGGAGAAGTTTCTGGAAGATTCCATGAGCATCCACTTAGCAAACTGTCTCGGACATTTATCCATCCTCACTCATCGCACCCCACAGAAGGCCTCTTCAGTATGAATCACACCTGGCTAGTGTAGAAGTCATTATGCATCGCACCCTGACAGTGGAGCAATCAATATGGTCTAGTTTTGGCCAGTTTTGGGTGGTTTTTCAGGTGGAACTTTTTGGGAATGATCTAATTAGTTGACCATGATCCTTTAGGGTATGAAACAACACTTTTAGGGGTTAAAGAGCCCTTTTTTTATCAACATATAAGATTGGGGTTGTAGTGCCCAAATATCTCTATAATAAATGTAATGGCGAACAATGTTCAACATAATGTGTAAATGTGTTAGAAAACCTGCACAAATGAATCTAGCTAGTAAAGGTTGAACACACATCTTTGCAGAGCAAAAACACTAAAGGAAAATCAAAAGAACAAAAAGAATGACTAGTTCAGAAAATAGGTTACAATGCTCATGATATAGCATTACTGGGTGAAGGTCCCAAGGTAATGCGCCATAGTGGTGATCAATGAGAAGACTCAACACCTACAACAAGTTCTAGAGAGAACTAGCCAGTTGCGGAGTGAAAGGAGGAGAAAATCAGGGAGTAAATCATGCAGAAGAATTAGCCAGTTGCGGAGTGAAAGGAGGAGCAAATCATGGAGTAAATCATGCAGAAGAAGTAGCCATTTGCAGAGTGAAAGGAGGAGCAAATCAGGGATTAAATCATGCAGAAAGGATCTTGCATGTAGTCCCATGCTCTAACTAAGTGTCTACATGTGCTAGTAATGACGGTCCTAGGTGTGTAGTACCTCCAACACCCCCCCTGAACACCACTATGGGGAAAAATAGAAAATGGGCCCTCACAACTAAGGCCAAAGGTCACCCAAAATACAGTGCAACTTGTACTAAAATTAAGGAAAGAGGGAAAACATCCCCGTCAAAATACAATGTAATCAAAAGAAAAGAGGAAGAAAATACAGTTGCTAAGCAATTGTGTCCTTCACTCCAAGATGATCGCGCAAAGAGTGAAACTTCTGCTCAGTGAATTTTTTGGTGAAGATGTCTGCTGTTTGTTTTGCTAAAGGATAGAACTGCAAATGAATGACCCGATCATGTACTAAGTCTCTGATGTAGTGCATATGGATCTCTATTTGCTTCGTCTGCTGCCGCTGTACTGGATCCCTGCAAAATTTGAGAGTGCTCTGGTTGTCACACCAGATGACAGTGGGCTGGTGGAACTAGATGCCCAACTCAGTGAGGAAGTGTTGTAGCCACAAAGCCTGAATGGTTTGTTGACTACTCCTCTGTACTCGGCCTCAGATGAAGAGAGAGCAATAGCAACCTACTTCTTCCTCGACCAACAGATAGGGCCAGACCCTAGACTGAGTGAATATCTGGAGGTGGACTTGCGATCAATGTTGTCACCCACCCAATTAGAATCTATGAAGCCAAGGAGATTCAATGCAGTTCCTGCTGCATAGTGAATCCCGAAGGTGATGGTGCCTTGCACATATTGGAGGATGTGCTTGGCAGCATTCGAGTGTAGCTCATGTGGCTCCTACATGTATATGGAAACTGCCCCTACTGCATATGAGAAATATGTTCTGGAGTGGGTGAGGTACAGTAAGATCCCCACTAGTTGTCGGTAGAGAGTACTGTCAACTAATGGAGTGTCACCTCCATCCTCAAGGTGGACCCCAGACAAAAAAGGAGTCGGTGCTGCCTTGCAGTCAGTCATGTGAAATCTCTCGAGGAGACCTCGTGCATACTTAGCCTGAGAGAGTTTGATGCCTATGGCATCCTGGCTGATATCAAGACCAAGAAAGAAGTGTAATGGACCCATGTCCATCATCAAGAACCTATCATGCAAGGCCCTGTTGATTGCAACAATGGCTAAAGCTGAGTTACCGGTGATCAGGAGATCATCCACATACAAAACTAAGATAAGATGAGAATCATGTGTCCTGAGCATGTAAGCATTTAGATCAGAATTACATCTTTCGAAGTTTTGTGATAAGAGAAAAGAATCCATCTTCGCATACCATTGCTGGAAGCCTTTAGCTACTAGCTTGGCTTTCTATCTAGTGATTTGCCCATCTGCAGCACTCTTGTTTCTGTAGACCCATTTTCATCAGACAAGTTTCCTTCCTGAAGGAAAGGGGACCAGATCCTAGGTTTGGTTCTCAAGGAGGGAGCTATAGTCCTTCTCCATGGTGGACTCTGAAGAGGGATGCCCAACAGCCTTAGCATAAGATTGTAGATCAAAAGACTAACCAAATGACAATGTCAGGATGGCGTTGGTTCAGTGGAAGTGAGGGCAAGAGGAGGCTCAATAAACTTTGAGCTAGTCCTATGCAGATCAAAATTATCCCCCACAATACCATTTCTAGCAGCTGGGTGGTCTTGTGCATATATCTCACTTAAGCTCCTTGTTATCTCATTTATGATAGGGGAATTTGATTCACTGTTGGAAGCCCGATCTGGGCTTGGATGTGGATCATCATATGCATGCACTGGATTTGTATTTGAAGACTCTGTCTCTGCATCTACATGCTCTACCTCGACATCTGCATGCTCTGTATCTGCATCTGAGTGTACTGAGTCATCGTCTCGGACATGAGGTAGATAAAAGGTGTCTGCATTCGGCAATTGAGGTGCACGTGAGAGACTTTCCTCAAATTTGACACTTCGCTCAATGATGAGCTTGTCTGTAGAGGAAATTAGGAGTTAGTATCCCTTCACACCATCAAGGTATCCAACAAAGATGCACTCAATGATCTGTGGATCAAGAGCTTTCCTCTTTTTAGAGGGGATCCTAGCCCATGATCAGGAGCTGAAAACACGGAAGTGGGTGACCTCTGATTTAGTGCCGCTCGAAGACTCAAAGGGGTTTGATGCTTGATAGATCTATGAGGAGATTTTTTCTGGATGTAGTTAGCAAAATTAAGTGCTTCAACCCATAGCTTATGAGGTATTGACTTAGCATGCAGCATGCAGGAAGCCATCTCTTTGAAAGATCGGTTCTTTCTCTCAACAACTTTGTTATGTTGTAGATTGTATGGAACTGTGTGCTGCAACTGTATGTTGGACTAAAGGAAAAGGCTTTGAAGTGTGGTGTTAACATATTCCCCCCCATTATCTGTACGAAGGGCTTCGATCTTTCTCTCTGAATTTGTCTCAACTAGTGCTTTGAAATCTTCAAAGTGCACAAAAACTTCAAATTTGGCCCTGAGAAGATACACCCAAGTATACCGTGAGAAATCATCAATAAATGTAAGCACATCCCTTGGATTGTATATGGAAGGATGAGGAAAAGGCCCCATGAGATCACTATGGATCAGATCTAGAGGAGAGGAGGCTCTGTGAGTCTTGGTGGTGTCAAACTTTTCTCTAGGATGTTTTCCAAGAACACATCCTTGACAAAGTCCTTTGGAGAAACTGATATTTGAAGCCTTCCACCATCTCATGCTTGCTTAGCTATTGCATATACCTATAATTTAAGTAACCAAACCTCTCGTGCCAAAGCCTACTACTATCATCAACATGTGTAAGCAATAAGGAGGATTCAGATTCAATAAATTCAAAAAATGTATACAGTTTAGCTCCATTGTTTACCTCACCGGTTGCAATTTTGGAGCTGCTATGTAGGTCATATATGTTCACTACATCTAGAGTGAATTCCACTCCCTTTCTGGTGCCGGAATGAGTGATCTGATAAATAGAAAGCAGGTTTACCCAAATTTTTGGAACATGAAGCACATCTTCAAAGCTTCCGTGTAAAAGTTCCACTCTACCTTTTCCGGTGACCTCAATAGGTGAGTCATCTCCCATGAGGATGGGAGGTCCTTTGCATGCATCCAAAGAGGAATAGACTTCCTTTGCAGCAGCCATATGATGTGATGTACTAGAATCTATAATCCATGCATCAGGGAAAGAGTTAATTGCAACTAAAGCATGAAAATTGTTACCTTTCCCGTGTGGCGGATCCTCAATTTTCCTCTTGGTGTCGTGAGGGATGTGGTCCCCAAGGTTGTGCTTCTGAAGGATTTCTTCCATTTGGTCAATTTGTTTCTTCATGCAGGAGGATTCCAGATGGAATCCTCGGTGACAGTAGGTGCATTTGTCTCCTTTCTTCCCTTTCTCATTTCTACAACTGGAGGAGTCATTGCAGGGTTTGGTGTACCCTTCCTTCTTTGGATGGGAATGCACTTTTCCCTTGTCTTTTTGCTACTGATTTTTCTAATTTGAATCAGATCTATGATTTTTATTGTGGCTTCCATCATTCACAGCAAGTGCATGCGCTTTTGAAGGCTTCATTTTCCCAATGCCAATGAGTTTATCTTGCTCAAAAGTGAGGGACTCCATGAATTCTTTAATAGAAGGCATAATGTAGGATTTACCTGTTATGAGCCTTACTGAATGAAATGTAGAGACAAAGACAAAGTATTCTGGTCTAAGCTTTGACATAATAGAGAGAACTTGGCGACTCTCCTCCTTGGATTTGTCAATTCCACAACCCTTGAGTTGCAACATTAGATCATTATATTTGGTGAAGAAGTCTTGAATTCTGTCATAGTTCTGTTGATCCAATGAGAGCATCTCCACTTCAAGCAGATGTCCTTTCATCTCATCCTATTTCCCATAGAGTTCTTCAACCTTTTTCCAAATCTCATTGGGAGAATTGTAGGTAGATAGATGAAAATACAACTGTGGGGAGATTCACATGCATATGGATCCGTGGGCCTCATCCATGTGGTTGAGGTACTTGGATTTCTCTATGGCTAAAGTGGGTTCCACTTTTGCAGCCATGGTAATCCTGTACAACCCTTTTTGATGAAGGTATCGAGCCATTTGGTCCTTCCATTCGTGATAGTTGTACGGTGTTAGGATCGATGCTTTGGGAAACTCCATTTTTCTGTTGATCTTGGATCTCCAAGCTGTAATACCTGCAAAATAAAGTATTGGTGCACTTTTTATCTAGAAACGTGTGGACTCTGATACCATGTAAATGTGTTAGAAAACCTACATAGATGAGTCTATCTAGTAAAGGTTGAACACACAGCTTTGCAGAGAGAAAAACACTAAAAGAAAATTGAAAGAATAAAAAGAATGATTGATTTAGAAAATAGGTTACAATGCTCATGATATAGCATTACTGGGTGAAGATCCCAAGGTAATGCGCCATAGTGGTGCTCTATGAGAGGACTCAACACCTACAACAAGTTTTGGAGAGAACTAACCAGTTGCGGAGTGAAAGGAGGAGAAAATGAGGGAGTAAATCATGCAGAAGAACTAGCTAGCTGCGGAGTGAAAGGAGGAGAAAATCAGGGAGTAAATCATGCAGAAAGGATTTTTCATGAAGTCCCATGCTCTAACTAATTGTCCGCATGTGCAAGTAATGAAGTTCCTAGGTGTGTAGTACGTCCAACATAATGGGAGACATGATGGGTGGTTACAGGTAGTATACCAACATAGCCTTAGTGATATATTGTGTTGTGAGAATATTAACGTTATACAATTGGATGACACCAATGGTATGGAGTATGGTATCCAACATATGATATTCAACGCAACAGAATCTGGTATGGCGCTATAACTATAATATGCATTCAACGTGATACTTGCAGACAAGGCAACAAAATACCATTAAGGCAAGGAGTCAAATGAACAACATTTACAGTGGGAGTAGTATTAACTGTGGTATTAACCGGCATATGGACAATGTATGGGAGGAGGCAATATGGCGCATAATAGTCACCACCATTCAATGTAATAGCGGAGTTGGAACATTGTATATAAAAAAATGTTTATATATACTCACACTGCAACACTTCATAATATTCATAATAGAGACACATTCAGTAAAAATCAACATACCATTCACGCAGGAGAGATTTAATGCATTTCTGTTCGACTCTCACTGCACCACAAATCGTCGAGGAAGAAAATCTTTGGCATCCTCATGCGTTCAACATCTAGAGGCACCAAAATCTAAATAGGAGTAGAAAATTGGCAGAATACAAGAGTTACAAGTCTAAAAAAGGACATGTGCTCTAATACCATGTTAAACACAATAATGACGAAGATAGGTAGGGAAAATTTTAAGAACCCCCCCTAAATTTATGTGTATAATAAATGGGCGAATCTCCATGGTATATAGGAAAAATGGAAGGAAATTTTATCAGTAATATAATATGTATATATAATTTTTTAGCGAATCTCTCACCAGGCATGGAAAATATTTTACTCAATTAGAAAATCTTGTAAGATCTTGGTGAGTCTTTCACTAAATAATAAAACTTTGTAAGGTCCTAGTGAATCTTAGCATTGTGAACTCTTAGAGAATTTTTTGAAAAGGTATAAAACCATATATGACAAGAGCCACATGGTGGTAATATCACTGTTTTTTTCACATTTCCATGAAATGGAACTTGTTTATAAAATTATAAAAAAGCCAACCAAGTCCCTTATAATATGCAGGTAAGCTTATAATAGAGTCTGATTCATCTACTATGTTTGTCTTCATTCAAGCATCATAGTTGCTATACTTAACACTGTGAATCACAACTCTCTTAGAACTCAACTCTATAGTGTTATTAAAACCTTTGGAAATTGAATTTGACAACTCTATAAAAAGGATTAGTGAAATAGAAGCTTTTGTGAATGAGCCCACTAATTATCACTGCTAAACAATCAATCTGGACTATGAATTCTTCCATCCTGATCACAATCGTGCTCACGATCAAGGGAGTGCAACCACCTAACCTGACATAATGGCCATCATAGCTTCCAATAATCAACAACCACCTTGCAAGGACATCCTAGCTCATGTCTCATGAATTTTATTCATCAATCTTAACTAATATAAATCTTATAAAGATAATATTAGAATCCTCTTCGGATTCACTATTAATAGAAGGGTAAAGGAAATTTTCTAGCTCAAGGCACTAGCCAATACCAACTTTGGTATTTGTGACCCCTTTGTCGAGATGCACCTACCCTGCCCTTTTGGGTTTCTACCTTGTAACATAGTTCAAGGATCACAAGACTTTCCAATCTTCTTACTCCATTAGACACACTTTATATGTTGTACATAGTGAATGGAAAAGAAGCATTATAGAACACACAATTTCACAGAAGGAAGAAAAATCTTAGCCAATTCAATATCAAAATCTTAACCACTGATTAATAAGAATAACAAGTAGTGTAATGAATTGTTCCGAGTTATTTACTTACAAGCTGTAAAGAATGTAGTGGAATGGAAAATATTACTTAGGCAACCCTTCAATATTTTCTACTAATATGTTTGTGCATGTACATATGAAATTAAGAGCATTGTTGAATACAAAGTTTCCTTTTCTCTTGCCTCCATTTTGACAAATCAGTGTGAAATCAGTGTCACTTTGAATCTCCTTTCCTGTGTGGATGTTTTGACAAATCAATGTGAAATCAAAGTCACTTTGAATTTCCTTTCCTGTGAGGGATCACCATAGTAAAATATAATCTACCATATATTATGTTCAAGAAGCTGACTGCAATATATAGTGGAAACGAGCCCTCAATTCTTATTCTGAATCTGAACATCTCAGGACAACATAAGAGATAAAAATGCATATGGCCTTAGTAGCTAGAAAACAATCACTCCATCATTACAAGACCAGCTAGATTTTGGCACTTAATCTAAATAATGGCACTAGTTCTAGTGCTTATTTGCATTAACACCATGGAAAAGCAACAACAATGTTTCAAAGTACACTTACTAGAAAAGTTGTAACGTTTTGAGAATATTTAATGATAGCATCTGAACCTCATAGCTATGGTGGGGAAACTAGGGAACCCAAATATTGGAAGATATCTCATACCAAATCTTAGAAAAAAATAAAAAAGGGAAAAAATCAAAATCTATAAATCAAGCAATGAATTGTTTACAAATCAAATACAATTCCTTTAACTAACAGTTAAATTGTGGTGATATATTTAAATATTTAGTAAGAGGGTAACTTCAAACCATGTAATATTACCTTTGTCATTACTGTCCCCTTAGTGACTGAGATTACAAATCAATACTTATGGAAAGATTGTAAGAAATTCTGTGAAATAGTAAAGCGTAACCTCTATTTTCAAGCAACAAAATCAAGACATTGTTACATCAAGAGCCATAATTGATACATAATCAATGAATCAAGTCCTTGTATGGCACAAGCTTGTTTCACAACCTCTATTTTCTCAATAACAAAATCAAGACATTGTATGTGGTTATTTCCAAAAGGAAACTGCGTTCTAATTTGGAAGAGGATCTTATCAAAAGACATGGATTTATTCAAAGCTACAAAGCCTAATGGGTTATTGAAAAATAAGTTGGAATATGGGATCATGATACTTAAATTGAAAAAATATGCTTTCCTTTTAGAAACATTACAGTTATACAATGTTTTTTGAAAGCATTAGAATTTGAAATTGGGCCTTTCTATCAAGACAAATTTTCATTAACAGAATGTACTTTCCTACCTGAAACATTGTAGATATCCAAGAAAAAATTGAAAAGCATAAGAGAACTTAGCATAATGTACTTTCTTTCCATCCTTAACATTCTTAAAGAGTTGAGGTTCCCCAAGTCATCAGGTAACTTTCGAAGGAAATGACAGTTAGTAATAGTCCAATTCACAACTGAAGATGTGTCACAAATATGAGGGGGCATCTCCTCCAAATCACAAAAGTGCTCTAGATTAAAATCTAGCATTATTGGAAGCTTAATGCTCGACTGGTCGTTATTGAACCCAGACATTTTTCCATTCTTCACTAAAAGCTTAAAGATAGCTTCTCTAAGTTCTACATGACTTTACTATGCTCTTGAAGTGGGGGCACATGCAGGCTCTCCAAGTGAATAGTCTTAAACTAAGTGAAGATAAGGCCGATAGATCATTCAGTGTGGATCTCTTTAGCCCATAATTGAATACTATGTCTCTCTTGAACCCATAATTGAATACTATTAGGACTTTCGAATTTTTCATGGAACTCAAAAATGTTGGAAGAAAGTATTTGCTTCCAAAAAGAGTAAAACTAAAGCCTCTGCTTGAGGACAATTGATGTCACACCACTAACACTTCTCCATGGAATCTATATAGGTAAACCTACAAATGCAGAATTCCATTAGAATATTGTGTTTATAGAATACACAAATGAAATCATTGCATTTCTTTAAAATATCCTTTGAAATCAAAATTACTGAAATTACATATCGATAACCTAGTGGGTGTAGGATAAAATTCACCCGTGTCATTCACAGAAAGCATGAGAAAAAACCTAATACTATATATAAAACCAAGAAAAATTCAAATTCATCACTTCTAGAGACCTCGTAACCACCCTGCCAATACACAAGTATGTTCCTGTTTGCAGTTAGAAAAATTACCCAAATTACAATTTGTTTGCTCCAGCATATGTTGGAAAGTTATAGAAGGATGACTAGTGCAATCAATCCATTCCTTTTAGCCCTAGTTTTGTTTCAGTTTAAAACAGAAGTATACAAATATACTTGTCCAATGTCTATGCTTTAACCATTCACCTTAAGATGCTTTTACAATATAATTTTCTAAGTCTATTTAATATCTTCATTATCATAAAAATCAACCTATATCCATCTTAACTCCACATCTACCACTCTTAGGGGGATGAAATCTATTTATCCCTCTGAGCACTTGGTAGACCTAGAATTAAGATGGATCTAAGATGATAGAATTTCCCCTTTAAATAGTCTATGCTCACATGAATACCATGGTATTACCATGGGTCAATACCATGGCTTATCATAAACCTGGAGCTTAAAAATTACTATTACTAATTTATAAAAATTAATAAAATTAATAGTTGAATTTTATTTTATTTTTTATTTTAACCAAGCTAAAATGTTTAACATACATTAAATTACAACATCCATTTTTATTCTTGATCCACCAAGCCTCGAGAGGGATCAAATATTTTTTCACTCTATGCTAGTTTGCATATCACAATATTTGATACCTCTCGGGGTTTAGTAGATCCAGAGTAAAGATGGATCTATGCTGGTTTAATTCCCCCATTTAAATAGGCTACATTCTAGGTGAATACCATGGGTCAATACCATGTGCCATTTTGGTGAATACCATGGGTCAATACCATGTGCCATTTTTATTTTTATTAATACTAATATTAGGGTTAATAATGTTTTTTTGCAAGGTATTAATAACAACCTAGTCCATGGTAATTGTCCCATAGTACTTTTCCCATAGGTTTCACCTAAATATAACACATTTTTAGTATTTTTCCCATAGGTTTCACCTAAATATAATGCATTTTTTGAGTGTTTGTAAATATAAGGTGACTTATGGAGTAAATATAAAAAAAAATGTTTTATTTGTTTACCATACCTATCGTTTATTTATATTTTTATTAATTTACCATACCTCTTTTACAAATATGGTATTTGGCCCATAGGATTGAGTTAAATAAAACCTCTTTCTTGAGCCTTCATAAATAGAACAAGGGTTATGGACTAAATATAAAAAGAGGTTTTATTTATTTACCATACGTCTAGTTTATTTATATTTTTATTTATTTACCATAACTTTTGAGTAAGTATAAAATGACGTTTTATTTATTTACCATACCTCCACTTTACTTATATTTTTATTTGTTTACACCCTTGCATGTATATAAGGTGACTTATGGAGTAAATATAAAAAATGTTTTATTTATTTACCATACCTCTCATTTATTTATATTTTTATTAATTTACCATACCTCTTTTATAAATATCTTATTTGGCCCATAGGATTCACTTAAATAAAACCTATTCTTGAAAATGGGCGAATGGATTTGATGAGCCCCAAACTTGGTAACATTTTGGGCTCATTTGTCCTAACTACCCTTGTTCAATCCTTCATTTTTCATAACTTATGCATTATTTTCTAGTATGTTTATGTCATTTGTACGAATAAGGGTAGTCACTATTCCTAGGTGGCTAACACGTGCTCATTTCAGGATTTTTTGACACATGTTGAAGCAAAACCGAGCAGACATGGGCTAGGAGACAGCCAAGCTTGGGTTGAGGATTCGTAAGGGGTTTGTCTATGGCATTAAATATCCTCCCTCGGGATCTTCACCCCCAACTCCGAGCTCCAAAGGCCACCAAAACCAGATCTAGAAGGCAGCCAAGCAGATTTCTTGGAAGGCGTTGTTCACTCACAGTTTGGGCAGCCAAGTCCCATAGATTTAAGAGACGAGCTAGGGCCTCGTAGTGTATAAATGTTAAGGCTTTAGCCTTTGAAAAGGACTTTTGAAAAACTCTTGCATATTCTGCACTACGTGCTGCTAGCTCTGTTTTGTTCTTTTGTAGCCATTATTGGCATAACTCTTGACTTATGATTATTTTTTTGATAATGGGAAGGAGTCAGATTTGATATCAGTTCTAAGTTTTTTATAGGAGCCATAGCTCTCGGGGTTGGGCCCAACCTGAGAGCCTAGGGCCTCCTTATTTGTATTGTTATCTTTCCTTTCAGTACTGTGATTTTCCTTTTATGCATCTAAAACAAAGTTTGTTGAGCTAGATTTAGTTGTGTTGGTTAAGTAGGTTATTGTTGAGGAATAGAATTACTTCAGATGTGTAGAACAGATTGATAAGATAAATATTGATAAAAGCTCCATAAAAGGGTTGCCTGCACTCTCAGTTTCACCTCTCCCTTATTGGATCAGGGGCTGGAATTGTGGAGCGAGGCTGCTCAACAAAAACACTAGTTTGCTTGACCATGCAATCATTGGTGTAATGTTTTTCATTTGTAGAAGTTAGTCATGCGTTTAGACCTTTTTAGATGTTCCTTTGATTAAGTGCTGTACATGGTTCTCTTTGGAAATAAAGCTACTGTTCATTTGTTTCATTGACGGTTTGGATAGATTAGCTAAGATTTCGATTGTATGCAGGATTTGGTTGATTCAGTTAAGTGCACACCGTGCAGGGCATATCCATCTTTCTCTCATCGACCTAAGCTTCGTCCAGGCCAGCTGCTCCATCTCCTAGTCAGCTTCTTCGTCTCACAACTCCTCTTATGTCCACGTAACCCTACCTTCTTGCTCTTCCATTGCCTTAGCCTTCCTTAAGACAAGTTAGCCGTCCACACCCTCTCATCAGTTCATCCATCAGTCACTGGGTCATCTCAGACCCCTACCCTACCTCCCTATCCATTCATGTATCCTATTTCCCTCACCCATCTTCCAAAATCCAATGTCAGAACATCCTGTAGAAATTTCTGAACATCCTGTAGAACCCCTGCAGACTTCCTGTAGAAGCTCACAAGTGAGGTTGATGGATAGCCAAACTTGGTGAAACTCTCTGGAAGGGTGTTAGGGACTCCTTAGACCCTCTCTGAACCTTCCCAACCTTTTCCAAGCATTTCTCCTCCTTGATCCACCCCTACACAGTAAGAAGCCAGTTAAAAGTACATGTATGATAATTTTGATAACGTAATCAAAAATACAAAAAAGATGTGTTCTTTAGGTAGAGATAGCATAGGCATGTGCATTTCACCTTTGTAGAAGTAATGACATCTTTTTCAATAGTTTGCATCCTCTCCTTTGCATCAGTAGGACTGGCTGGTAGAATTAGGGTTTGCGAGGGTTTATGTTACTCTTTGACTTTCAGTTTCTTTCTGCAAGTAGATCAGCTTCCTTTGAGTTAGCTTCCATTCATCAGGTACAAAGCTTCTTCTAAGAGCTCATAGAAGTTGGCTTGAGCCCCTAGCGGACTTGTGCCAGCTGACCAAGTGACAGCTGCGGCAAGAGCTAGTACTTGTGCATACAGCACCGTCGCTTCCAAGTTTGTTACGAACTAATGGGTTGATAAGAGTAAAGAAGGGAGTCCCAGGAGTTGCAGCATTATTGCTGCAATACTGGAGCCCACCAGGATTCACTTAAATAAAACCTATTCTTGAAAATGGGCTAATGAAAGGTTGTACCTCCTAGTTTCAAGGGCTAAATTTACCTTTTTTACCCCCTCCCTTAAAATAAGGTGGGCTATTTGAGGTGATTTGTAAAAATTTGCTATGATACAAAATATTTGCCCACTAAAAATTTAAAACCCCTTAATTTGGCCAAAGGGCGAACATTCGCCCCTAAAATTTTCTATGAAGATATGTGATATGAAAGATCAACCTTGAATGTATTATTATTCACAATGATACATATTTATACAAGTCTAGTGACCCTTGGTTTCATATTCCAAGTGGTCGTTTTGACTATTCAATTTCCACACCAACCGTGAGATGATATGAAATATCAACCTTGAATGCATTATTATTCACAATGATACATATTTATACAAGTCTAGTGACCCTTGGTTTCATATTCCAAGTGGTTTTTTAGACTACCTTTTTAGTGTTCAACTTCCACACCAACCCTTAGAGAATTAGGTGTCCAACACTAAGAATCATTTTATCTTAAAGACATCTTTTACCCCAACACATTCCAAATATCCTAAAAACCTACAAATACCAAAATTGTAATGACATAATGGGTTCAAACAATCGAAAAGTAGGATTCTAATCATTGACATAATGTTAAAACCAAATTCTAGGATCTAAGTAGTTTTAAAAGGTTCTACACACCCAAATCCAATGACATGTCTCAAATATTTTCATTTAAGGAACATAATCATAAAATTGAATAACAAATAAACCCTTCGAGCATAAAGAGATGTCACATTTCTTTATCCAACTCAAATAAATACACTAAAACCAACTACAATGTATAATGTGGATACCCATTAATGCTATAATCCTATGTTTTTCAAATAGTGAAGGTAAATAAGTTACTCGGATGTTGCAATATTCACTTATGCACCAAGTTTATGATGAGTGCCACTATATAAGAATTATGAGTAGGAGAAGGCTTACAAACATTTAGCTTGACAATATTGCTTATAATGGCATCCTTAAATGACATAGGTTTTGAAGTTAAAGGAATCCCTAAATTGCTTCTATTAAAAAACACAATACTAAATTGAGAATAAAAACTTTATCAATATTGTAAACAAATAAAAGATTAGATTCTTTGTATGTAAATTAATTTCCAATTTAGATAAAAGAACGCCATCTGCATAATATAGCTTTAAAGAAAACATATTGTGTGCCTAAACTTACTCATACACTTCATTTGTATACATTTCATCTCCACATGCCAAATTCCCACAATAAGTTGACATTGGTTATGTATATACATTTTAAATAAAGAAGCTTTGGAATTCATTAACCTATATTTGTAAGGCTTATCTTCTAGTGAGCATCCATTGTTCCTATACATTAGACTATTCTAAATCCTTTTAATAAAGCAATAAAATGTTTTATCTTTCATTTTCCAGTTTTCATTGGTCTCTTATTGTAGAAGGTTCTTATATTTTGCAGTCTAGGCATGGGTGTTTATAGACTCCTACATTGTATCAAAGCTTTAACCGTAAGTGCCTTCACATTTTTTTTGGGAGAGATTACTGTAATATGGATCAGATCACTTTTGATTTGGGTAGGAGACCACCTTTTTTTAATAGATCTATTTTTTTTGAAAGGTGTATTCATGATCCTATGGTTAGATCTGGATATGGTTATGAAAAGAAGCCCTAATTTCTCCAAATATTTAGTGTTTTCAGGGATATTGGTAAAATGCATTTTTTGTTTGTTTGTTGAGAAGAGTTTCTACTTTAGACGAGCAAAATACCATCTTACTCAACTATAAATCTATGTTAAGATTCACGATAATACCATCTTATTCTACTACGAACCTATGGTAAGATTCCTCTACCATGGAAACCATAGGAGATCTTAGTCTGCATTTGTTTTATTCGACTTGTCATCTACATGTGAGGAGGCTCTGAACTAGCCGATTTTTTTTTAAGTTGGAAAACCACTGAGAAGCAATAGGAGAGGCGACATCACATAGAGGGAGGTATAGCCTTACCAAGCAAACCAAAGCTTCAACTCGTTGCGCATTAAGTTTGAAAAAGTCACCAATTGATTCATGGTTATCTTCTTGAGCTCAATGTTCAGGTATAGCGTTTTGTTTGGCAAAGGGCTCCTTGCTCCAACCATACTCTCTGCCTTTTCCAACTGTCAGTTCTATGGCTTAAACCACTAGACATATAGTTGTTATGATGGGTCTCCGCAATATCACTAGATACATGTAGGGATCTGCATTATGGGTTCTTCTATTTGAACCCTTGTCGTACACTCAGGCTTGTTGCTTTTGTGGTGGAAACTTGCAAGATGTTGAAAAATTAATCTCAATCAACGTGTTAAATAAACTGATTGCAGCGATATCTATGGTACACATGCAAATCAACCAAGTAGATTTTTTTTGCAGGTAGCTTATTTTGTTTGCAGAATGAAAGACAGATTAAATGAAGTTCAGAGTAGCAATACAAACTCTCCCTTAAGCATAAATTAAGAAGGAATGTGCACTTAATGAACGAAGGGGTTGGTAAATACTTATGGTCAAATACTTATCCGTACTCTGCAACATAGAACAACATTAGGCAACAGAGAAAAACATTTTCTGTACAATCGCTAGTGCATTAATGTTTTGTTCGGTCATGTATTAATGTAAATGTAAATGGAGCAAATTTAACATTTTCTATATAATTACCCATGTTGTATGTTGATTAAATGTAAGTGAAGAAAATTTTAGTGGGTGCCTGAAACAAATTTGTTACATGTTTTACAGTGAGTTACTCAGCAACACCCGGTAAATGTAAACCAAAAAATTCTTGTTTTACTTGGTAAGTCCTACAACCTCCCTTTTATCATGCCAATATATTTTCATGTGTTTTGAATTAACCATATGTTGTGTTTTTAACTCCATTTTAATTGCGATTTGACCTCTACAACTGAAAATTAAATGTTTCACAAGAAACCTGGTTCTGCTCAGGCCAAGAAGAGACAAGTTAGTGATAACATTCCTGTAAGTGTTGAGAGGTCGTTTTTTCCGCTCGTCCCCAAGTGAAACACAAAAAAATGGTGGTAGAAGCCATTTCCGACCAATTTTTTGGTCTCGTGGAATTTTTGAAGTCTACAATTGTCGAGGAATCGATTTTCCTCACAAAGCACTGCGGTGAGAAATCTAAAGATTCAGAAGCCTCTCGTTCCAAGAGGCTTGGAGATGATGTTTTCCATTTCTGTAGGTGAAGAGTCTCATTAATTTCCAAGACTAACTGTAAATCGGCCAAGGATAATTGGAAAAAGTTTACTGGCTATTATTAATTTTTAAATTTTCTTATCAAAGCAATTTGAAGTGCAACTTGTTTTTAAATTGTGGAGACAAATCTCGTTTGCACACAGAATTTAATAAAGTAAAATTATTTTTTTGGAAACAAGATATTTGGGCAATTTGTTTTTAACTAGTTTTTTATTTGTAAAGAGGTCATTAGGAAGACTATGTAATTTTTTATTTTATTAAAACTATAGGTTTTTTTTTAAGTTTTTTCAATTATATTTTATTTAACTAGTATAGATCCATCTTAAATACCTATCTAACATGAGTTTATTCCAGTGTTGTACTAATCACGATTAAATCATAAAATCACTATTTTTTAAATTCATGATATTATTGGTTGATTAATACACATTTTTTTTTCGGTGATTTTTACGAAAAATCTATTCGATTTCAAAAAATTGTTGAACTCACCAACAACGCATTATATAACAAAGAAACACGATTTTTTTAATTCATTTGCACAGCAGAGAGCAGCATGCCAACATCTACGCGGTTTTACAATAGCTCAATGTGCTAATTGGAAGAGAAATACGGAGTGAGAGCTAAGGAAGAGATGGATTTTCTCCATCAAACCAGTATGGGCACCAACATTTTGGGTTTTGTAATATTGTTTTGGTTTTTTCTATGTTTTTGGTTGGGTTTGGAATCTTGATAACCCATTGCTTATCAAAAGAATTCAATGGGTTATCAAATATTTTTGAATTGATTTGAATCCTGATGAGGCTTTTGTCATTTGATTTTTCATTTTGTTTGTTAAAATTTCTTAAATTGTCAAAAATTCCATGTGTTTTACTTTTGTTATAACTTATGTTACTCATGTATGTATTTTATTTTTTAGTTTTTGTACAATGTAAATTGTAAGTTTGTAACTTGTAAATTGTAATCCTTATTTTTCCATAGGTTCACCGAATCACCATTCAACTTCAACTTCAAAGTTCAAAGTTCAAAGTCAAACATGCCAAGGAAATTGGACCCTCTATGGGAATTTGGTGACCATGATGGAGAGATTGATAGAATGAAATTGTCTTGCAAGTTGTGTGGGCAGCATATGTCGGGGGGTGTATAGATTGAAGTATCACCTTGCACCAATCCCTGGATTTGATGTAGGGCCTTGCATAAATACAAATCCTAAAATCATCTAAAAAGCCATGAGATCATTGGAAAATTTAGAGCACAATAGAGAGGCCAAAGAAAAAATGAAGAAGCAACTAACAAACTCACGTGAACAAGGAAGTGGCATTGGTTCTACTTCAGCATCAACCAACTATGTAGGTGCCTCATCATTTTTTGTTCTAAGAACCACGCCTCGTTCACAACCATCTATCACTTCAATGATTAAAAAAACTGAGAAAGAACAAGTTGACAAGTTGTTGGCCAAATTTCTCCTTTGGAGTGATATTCCTTTCAACATTGTAAGGAATAATCCATTTTTCTAGCCTGTTGTTGATGCTATTGTAACTGTTGGCCCACGGTACAAAATTCCTTCTTATCATGACTTTAGAGGTCAGATTCTTCAAAATGAAAAGGTTGATTGCACCAAAAGATTGGAGGAGTTTAGGGAATCATGGGCACAAACAGGATGCACTGTGATGTTAGATGGTTGGACTAACCAAAAGGGGAGAACCCTTATAAACTTCTTGGTAGACGTGCTCCATCGGTTCCAAAACCTAACCTACAAGAAGCCATCGACTCCTGGCATGAAGAATCAGGGGATTGAGTGCATCAACACTTGCGACTAGTGGTTCCCGGCAATGATCAGCAATGTGAGGTGTAGAGACCAAGGGAAGAGTTTCAAGGGTAGAGAACATGGGGCTTTAGATTATACCTTACATCGGGAGATAGATTATATCTCGATGGGTAGTTATATTGGCTCAGTCGGACAATACTCAACAAGAGAGAAAGTTAGGATTGATCAATCCATCCTCTTGCCTCTCGACAGCTAATACACTCTATTCTCCTTGCCCTCACCCCCTGTAGGCCTTCATCCCCTGAGTGACTAAAATGAAAAATGAGCCAAGTTTTTTCAGTCTATCCCACCCGAACCAACACCATATGGGCCAATCTTGTACCGACTTTAATGCCTTGGTAAATGCTAAATGAATGGAATCCACCAACATCATGGGTCCCAAGGGGACTATGTTTATGAAATCTGTTGATGCATATGCACATATCAAAGATGCAAAAAATTTATGTGATTCATTTTGGAGGTGGGTGCAGAACATGTTGTTCAAGTCATAATGGACAATGCTGCAAATTATATTGTTGCTGGCAAGATGCTTATGGAGAGGCATCCTACTTTATTTTGGACACCTTGTGCTGCGCATTGTATTGATTTGATGTTGGAGGACATAGGGAAAATTTCCTTTGTTAAAGAAATTGTTGAGTCATCGAAAAGCATTACAAAATTGATATATAATCATACATCTGTGCTTAGCTTGATGAGAAAATTCACCAACAACAAAGAGTCGGTGTGCCCCACCATTACATGGTTTGCCATCAGTTTCATATCTCGTCAATCTCTCTTGAATTCTATATGGGATGTGAAGATAATGTTTCTTTCAGAGGAGTGGTGTGCTTTGACAATGAGCTGCAAACCAGAGGGAGAGGCCATATGCAGACTAGTTTCATACCAAGAAGACTTCTGGGCAGGAGTACAGGAGGTGTGCGCCATTATTGAACCTTTGGTAAAGGTTCTTTGATTAGTTGTGGTGAGAAGCCCGCAATGGGATATTTGTATGAGGCCATGGATAGGGCGAAAGAATCCATTTGGGCCTACTATGATGATAAGGGAGATGAGGGGTTTCAGAGACAACTCCTCCTACAGGGAATGATTAATGAACGATGGAACAACCCACTCCATCGTCCCATTCATGCTGCAGGGATCTACCTAAACCCCACATTTTCTTACGCATGTGGGTTCGTATTTGATGCTAAGATCGTGGATGGATTCTTAACCTGTGTTCAGAGGATGGTGCGATCTCCAGCATAATGTACAGAAATCTCCAAAGAAATTGAGACATACAGGATGGCAGGTGGCACATTTAGCTTTGACATGGTTGTGACTGATAGGACGACTAAAATGCCAGGTATTTTTTAGTTTGTTTCAAATTTCATTGTCTCTTCAAGTTCATAACTTCATACTTTGATTCAACTTTCAAATTTCAGTTTTTTTTCTTATGTTTATTTAAAATTTTATTTGTAATTTTGTTGTAGATTCATGGTGGAGAATGTATGGTGCCCAGATACCCCTTCTGCAAAAGCTTTCCATTTGAATCCTCAGCCAAACATGTAGCTCCTCAGGATATGAGTGCAACTCGAGTGTATTTGAAAAAATACACAACAAGAAACGCAACGGGTTAAAACTTAACACTTTAAATATTATAAATTTCCAAATAATTTTTTGAATTCATTAAACAATATTTTTTTTATAATTATTATTTCATGATCTTTGTACAGGTTCGACTCCCAGCGACTTAATGACATGGTCTACGTCTACTACAATCTTCGATTGTGGGTGAAGCAACTTGAGAGGACACCTGATATGGAGGCCATCTCATTGGATGGGATTGACACCACTGCTGTATGGAGGGTTGAGGCCAAGAGGCCTCTCATGGAGTCTGCTGATGATTGATTAATGCAGGAGGTAGTGGAGAGGGAGGAGGAGGAGGAGGCAGAGCAATAGGAGGAGAGGTGACACCACCTACCCGGGCTACCTCTGCCACTAGTAGAGGATGTGGTCTACCTCCTATAGCTCCTACTCCTAGTTCTTCAACTTCTAGAGCACATCAGAGTCCACTGCCAACTCCACCGGCATCTACATCTAGAGGGAAAGGGAAAGCTATTGTATTTTCTTGCAAGAGCGGCAAAGGAAATCAATACTATTAAACTTTAGTTATTTGGTTCATTTCATTGTATATGAGATTATGACTCATGATATGACTCATGAGATACATTATTATATTTTTTGTTGATATTTTGAGGCTGAGTTGGGAGTCATGAGTCAGGACTTACTATTCAGGACATGATTCACTTTATGTGTCATGTAGCACTAGAAATGATATTAAACATCTTATATATTAGTTATTTTATAATATTTATGTCTCAATGCATTTATTTTATGTTGTAGATGCTTTAGATATTAAAAAAATTGAAAAAAAATGAATGTTTTTGTATGTTACGATTTTTTGCCCAATTTTTACTGATTTTTCCTGATTTTTACAATTTTTTCCCCGCGCTGATTTAATCCCTATAATGATTAATGCAACATTGGTTTATTCACTTGCAATTTTTTTATGAGCTCACATTATTTAAATGTTTTGTATAGTTATTTATTTATTATTCATTTTTTTATTTTGGCCTACATGAGCAAAATTTCAACTTTGATGACACAGGGACACCCATACACATCATACTGGCTCTAGAATGAGCCTCTCTGGCTCAACAATGAATATATTTAGAGATTCTTTCAAAATGTTCAATTTTGAGTTATTTTGTGATCTTTTTGGCCTGGACAATCTAAGCATAAGTAGGTAGATGTTCTCTCTAGCTCTTTGAAGTAGGCTTTTGTAGCTTATACCTCCAAAGGTAAGCACAAATACCTAGTCCCAAAAAATAAAAATTATGCTCAAGCTCGTCCTTCCAAGCCTTAGTGGAATACTAAGTCACCATCTCTAGTTTCCAATAATGATGGATCCTCCTCGAAGACAAAGAAGAAGAAATACAATACATGAAATGTGTACCTTTTGCATTAAATATAGGCATACCAAAGCACAATGTTGGGAAAGTTGCAAGTCTTAGATGATGCCATGAAGAAGCACAATATTTCAACAAGAAAATGAAATTATTTATTGGAATTTATTGGCTCAAGCTCTTGGAATATTTATAGATCATTGAATACTTGATTGAGGGGCATCACATCATATGGCTCATTGTCAAGATTTTCTTCCTTTTGCATCCCATACAAACATTTCACACATTGCAATCAAAGACTCTACTCAACTTGAGGTTTTGGGATAAGGTATTGTGAAATTGGCTAATGGGTGCATTAATAATGTATCATAGCCTTCCAGACATCTGCAAATATATTACCCATCTATTAGATATGGCATTCAAGGGATGGGAAAACAATTATGTTCTCTCCCAATCACGTAGTTATTCCAGAACTACATGATCCAACTGTTGTTGTTTCTATTAGAAGGGTTAATGATGACTCCAAATAATATAATTTTATCACTTTTTAGCCTTCCTCAGCTTCTTCTTTCATAGCTCATGCTGATTCTTTGAGTGGAATTTGGCATGAAATATATGGCCATCTAAATTATAGATGTTTGCAACAAATGTTCACCCAAAATTTGGTTTTTGGTCATCCAAAAGTTTCATGTATTGATGGAGTATGTGAAGGTTGCACTCTTGGAAGACAACACCAAGATTGCTTTCCTAAAGGGAAAGATTTAAGGGAAATTAAACCTCCTAAGTTGGTGCATAATGATTTAATGACCTTTCCAACTCTTTCTTTTTCAAGGGCTAAGTATTTACTAACCTTTATTAATTATTTCTTGTGGCACTCTTGGGTGTACTTCCTAGAGTACAAGAGTGCCATCTTTGCTAGTGTTGGGCATTGGATCCCCCCATAGCATGTTATCGGGGCTTGAAGCCTGAATTTTGGTAAAAGTGTAATGTGAAGACCCCGCGAAATGCGGGCGTGGAGCGTGAGAGTCTTGAGTTGTCCGCCCTAAGATAATGTAACTGAATGAAAAGTGTGTCGGCCTACCCACGGTCCGCGGACCATGGGATTGTATAAATAGAGTGAGGCTCTAAGGGTAAAGTAAGTCTTAGTTTTGGAGAAGTCATATGGGTTTTGGATAATGAATTAGCTCTGAGTCTGGAAGTCTAAGTCTTGGGTTGTAGTAGTAGGAAGAGGCTCTACAACTGAGTGCACAGAGGCTTGGTAGAGTCCACAACTGTGTGCGCGGACCCCTGTAGCTGAGTGCGTAGGGAGGAGTTGGGATTGTACTTGGACAAAGAATTAATAAAAGATAAGTTGATGTTGGAATATTTTGTGTCTATTATATTTATGCATCTCTTTATAGTTTATGACTGCACACAATTATTATGAATGTTGAGTGATTAATGAGAATATTGGGCCCACATAATTAAGTTAAGATCTATTATAAAAGCACAGTAAGGAATAAGGATATAGACAACACCTCTTCACGCTCTTTACAAAGCTACGCGGAAGCAGTTGCACAAGTTGCAAAGGACAGACGGTTGCGCAGAGCAACGCAAACGCGTAGGTTCAGTTCGCGAACTTCCTAGACTTCATCAAGACATCCCTAGGGTGCGGAAACCTGGTTCAAGCACCCTCCCATACTACCTCGGGTAAGACCTCAACCCGTGCACCGCAGACTATTTTTTAAAGGGCCAATAGTTTCGGGATTTGTTTGGCTAAATCACTTCTGAACCTGGGTCAGGCCCCAACAAGCCAAAAAATGGTTCTATTGCCCAGACCGGGATTTGCCTAAGGGATGCCTGATGTCATGCCACTGGAACCCAATAAAGAAGAAAATTGAAGAGTGTTTGGACAAGAAGCTCACGAGTTCGCAACACAGGAAAACAGAACTCCGCAAGTATCCAAGAGAAGGTGGCTGGATCACTACATGTATATGAAAATCCACGAGATCTTCTTCACATATTTTCCTTCTGAACTGTACGAGTGGATTGCGAGGTTAGCCAAAAACCAGGGAAGGTGTAAGCTTGACCAATCGATAGTGTGGACTCCGGAGTTAGTGCACAGACTACAGGCATCAAAAGAGAAGATCATGTGAGTTGTGGACCATTGGCTCGAACAGATAATTGGGGGATTTATCACTGAGTTCACAGTAGACATGACCATGAGCTATAGCGAAGCAGAACGATGTTTTCTCAAGGGACTGCGAGTTAGGTACATTAAATCTTTGAATACCTAGATTAAGATGCTATTATGTGAAAGGCGGATTATGTGAATACATTAATGTTCGGAACGACGCAGAGCGAAAAGATATACAAAGGTAGCAAAGGATTAGGAAATAGTCCCTTAATATCACCTTCACGAGAAAGTGAGGAAGAGCTCGCTCGCATCCCTTCGAGAAGTGCAGTTAGTTTGATAAGGCAGCGCATTCCGCAGTTATCACCTCCAGTTATGCCACCCCCTGCTTCACCTGCTTCACCTCCATCCCCACCCACTCCACCTTCCCCAAACCCACAGTTCAGCATGGTGAGCGCGATCAAGCTACCCGTATTCAGAGGAGTAGAGAATGAGGATCCAGACTAGTTCTGGTTCATGGTAAGAGTAGTGTGGGAAGCGCAAGGGGTCATGGATGACAACAATAGGAAGGCTACATTGGTAATTGAATTGCAAGATCGCGCATTGACATGGTATATCAAGCACTCTAATGATCACCCAAATGTCAGAATTACAAAGATCCATAATGCGCTGAACAGAGAATTTAGCTAGCTGAAATCAAAGACACAGTCAATCATTGGATTTAAAGAGATCACGATGCTTCCAGGTGAGACCCCTTGGGATCTGGATCAGCGGCTGAAGAGTATGATCCGCAAGGTTAATATGACACTCACGAATGTGCAGCATCATGCATGGTTTGTGGCATCTCTGACACCACACCTGAGGATGGTGTTGTCGCAACAGAAACTTGGTACCTAGGCCGAAGCATTGGAAATGGCGATGAGGTTGCATGAGACACCGATACAGGATCCGGGGCTAAGAGTTCAACAAATCCACATGCAACTACAGAATCTCTCCCTGAAAATGCAGAGCTTGAAGCAAGATAGGGCATTGCAGCCAGAGGCATGCGAGGAAGTGTGGTGCGTAAAATGCAAAGGCTAGGGCCACGACAAGGATCACTGTCCAGTATTTGCAAACTACTTGGCAAGAGGGGGGCCAATGCAATTGAGACTAGAGGCACAGCTAGGGCCGAGGGTGACACCCATGCTATGGTGTGCGATCTGTCAGATAGGAGTAAAGCACACGACAGATAATTGTCATTTGTTGCAGAAGTATACACAGATTGCCGAGCAGTTGTTTTGTAATTTTCGCAAGTCAATAGGCCATGACGAGCATACTTGTTGTAGCTATGAGTTAATGATGGATTGGACCCCAGCCTATCGGGTGCAGACATAAACGCGAGCCCTTGACCCAATGGCAGGGGTGGTGAGCGGTAGACTTCAAGGGTGAGGTCGAGGACAAGGAGGAATGGGGCCAGGAAGGGGTCGCAAACAGTTAATTTGTTACAATTACGGAGGACTAGGGCACTACGCCTGTGATTGTACCAACCCAACAAGAATATCTTGTTCATACTGTGTTCAGTTCGATCATGAAGTAGTAGATTGTCCTACGTTGATTACACAGATGCGCGAGAAAGGAGTACTCCAGCCTACTTCGACTCAAAATATTCAAATGATGAGGTCTGAACCGCACGAAGAAGACCCAAATGTGAATATAGTGCTCAGAAGCGGTGCGACTATAGGGGAAGATAAGGGGAAGCAACCTGAGGAAGATACATGGGTTCGTAAGGCCCCTACAAAGGAACCTGAGTTTGACTTAGAACGCGCAAAGGAGACATCCATGGAAGCTAAGAAGAGCTTCGCGAAGGCCTCCACTTCAGGTAGTAAGGATCAACCAGAGACAGGGATGGATCCTTCTATGCTTACTACCTTTTTGGAGACATGCATGAAACTGCTGCGTGACAATAAGGCAGTTAAGGGACTACAAGAGTTGATAACTAGGTGCACAGGGTCAGGGGAACTGTGCGTAGTTTGGAAACTAGGAAAGCATGCATTGCGCACTGGGAGGGAAATGAGATTGATGGCGCAGATTGACGAGTATGAAATGGATTAGGTAATCTTATACCTGGGTTCAGACGCGAATGTATTACTGAAGCAGACATGGGAATGCATGGGCAGGCCCGCGTTATAGTGGTCCGCTATTCAACTACGAATGGCAAACCAATAGAAGATTTTTCCCACAGGGAGGTTACAAGGGGTAATAGCTGACATTGAAGGCGCGAGCATACAGAGGGACTTTGAAGTAACAGAGATTGTCGATGACAGCAATCTGTATCATGCATTGTTAGGAATAGACTGGGCCAATGATATGAATGGATTCATTAACCTGAAGAAGCGGAAGATGATATTTGAGAAAAAGTCCCTTCACGTAGTAGTTTCGCTAGATCTAGCTGAAGGAATGCGCTATATCGAACTAGTGCGCGATGATGAGCTCGATTGTATTTACCAGATAATGGCGCAAGACTAGGATTGGGTGAACCTGACTGCAGATGGGAGAATCTCATGGGAGTGCAATAGTTCTTGTAATTCAAATTCAGACGAAGAAGTAGAACGATGGCAGAATCGGCTGCACGAAGTGACAATGCTAAATTACAACATGATGATTAGATCATTGCATTGCGTGACGACAGAGCCAAGGGAACTGTCAACATATGATGGAGTAACAACGGTGGATGAATTCCTGGACCAATTTGAAAGCGCAATACCAAAACAGTAGCGGTACAGTGTGCTGGAATGGGCGTTGTGCGCAACACCCTCATGATGGTGGATTACACATCAGGAGACCATTGTAAACTGGTGCGAATGTAGAAGGCGGATGTGCTTATAGTTTGGAAGTCTCTAGTGTTGAATGAGAGCCAAGTAGTGAGGATGAAGCAGTTTGCGCGCCCACTTGTGTTGATGGGTGCATACGTGTGCTATGCAAACACATCCCAGACTAAGGATCGAAAATCAGAACTAGACGCGGAGACGCACACCACAAATATTCCGCGACGAAGCATTCAAAAAGCTATGTAGAATCATGAATAAAGTTCACCAGGCGAGATGAACTGATTGGGACCTGTGCATACCAGCGGTTTGATGGGCCTATAGGGCCATAAGAAAAAACCGGAGCGCAGAAATGACCCCAACACTGACAAGAAGAGATGAAACGAGAAGAGAATAGAATCCCCATACCACAGCTCCCACAGTTGGGACAGTACGTGAGAACCTGGGTAAAGGAATGATACAGTTACAGGAAGCCATTCGGTGAGGGAGATTGAAACTTCGCGAACTTGATGAAGATTGGGTATGGCTGAGAAAGAAAAGCATGACATTGGATGAAGAAATTAGCAAACTGGAATTCAAATTCACCCAAGCCGGTTGCACCGAGAGACTAAGCATGATGGGACAAGTCTAGCCAGCCATACTACTGCATTAGAAGAAGTTGTGCCCCTGCTACAATGGCTGCGACTGCACCTTACTAGATAAAGTAAACAGGGGAGCGTACCATACAAAGAAGAATGCAACGCACTAACGAACACAAGGGTAATTGAGGGGTGCCCACAGCCCGTGCTAGCAGGAAAAGTGAAGCCTTGCACTAGGGGTGTGACCACGTGACTATCCATAGGAAGCATAGTCTGAGTGCTCCAAGCAGTTGAAAGACAACGGGGGACTATAAATGAGTCTGTATGGGAGATGCGTGAGACGGAGGTTGCGCGTAGGATTGGGACATCAAAGGTGTCGCGACCGCACATAAGGGACTATGTTGCTATGTGGGTAGGCTGGAAGGTGATCGTTGGTGTCACTGTTCATGAAAAGAGGTCCAATTTAAGGCAAAAGGGAGTGGGCAGCGGACAATTAAGACACAAATTAAGAATGAGATTTGGGACAATTTGCCGCCAAGAAGGCATTAATGATGCAAAAGTTGGGGGAAGGGTCGAATTCAAATTTAGAGGTCGCTATAAAAACCCTAGGGCCAGCTCCAGAGCAACACTTGGTTGTTTGAGAATTGAGCAAGTACAAATCATTGAGCGCCACATACTCTTACCATCCTCAAGTGTAGACATAATGACAGCTGCTAGAACAAGAGTGAGATTCGCTGAAGTTACCGCGGAGCCCCGTATGGCCCATGAGAAGCTTGGAGAGGTGGCAGCTGCACCAGAAGTTCCAAAATCACCATGCACGCTACGGCCACCAAAGGACAAGCAAACGATGGGGCCAGTGTGGGTATCACCAAGAAACCTACAATTTGACAAATTGTCAATGGCAGAGAAGGGAAAAGCTGTCACCATTGAAATAGCGAGGGAGGAGGAAGACTTGCAAGCCCTGATTGCCCAAATTGAGGCGCAAGACGATGAGGCAGAGGATGTCACTAAAAAGCATTCCATGACGAAGTTACCTCTGTACATCCCCCTGTGGAAGGGGAAAGCCAAGGTAACAAGGGACCTAAAGGCCGCAAAGAGTGCACTCCAGACCCTGCTCCTCCTCGATGATATAAGATTTGAAGGTCCGCCATTGGGACGAGTACCGACTATGAAGTTCGAAGATTGGGACCTCACGGACAGTGAGAAGTTCCCACAGTTGGCCGCGGAGAATTTAATAAAGCAGAAATGGTTACGTAGTGTGGAGAAGGCTGGGTTACTCCATCTGTGATGGATACCCCACTACCACCACCTACCCATAACCATTCTTTGTCAACAGGCAGCTATTGTGCCTAGTGCATGATGGGTATCTCTGGTTGGAGGAGCCAATTCCCATCACGGCTAATCTAATGCACCAAATATCTCGACTGCTTGTCAAAGGAAATGACCCACGGCCATAGCAGGAAAAAGCAGCGACTTGGGCCTCGCAGAAGCTATGAAGGCCAAGTATAAACTAGAAAATAGAAAGCGGGGGTACACAATAGCCAATATTAAATACCAAGAGGTGTGCGTAGCCACTGAGCTATTGGCCAGCAAGCTAATGAGGAAATGTCACGTCGACAAAGTACCAACAACTGTGATTGCGTTGGCAGAGCAATGTGCAGAGGGGGTCTAGTTCAACTGGGTGCAGTTCCTATGTGATGAATTTTTGACGAATTGCAGGGAGGCCCAGAACAGGGTAAGACCTTCCACTATGCGTGGTTGCTCTTATCCATCCTGTTGGTTGCAGGGGAGTTGCTGATGGACAATTAGTTTCCCGCTACTGAGGGTGACCTGCCCGAAGCCGTGAGGTACACCTCATTGTGGGATACAAAATACGCAAATAGGATTCGCGAGATAAAGGTGTTCAGGGTGTTCGTGGAGGCGAACATTCAAACATGGATCAACCGTAGGCTGTGCTTGTCCCCTACAGTATATAACAGCTTGCAAAGCATAGGAGAATTCAAGGTGGATATGCATAACTTGTATATCTAGGTGTGAAAGGATCTAGCCTGAACGTGGGTGAAGCTTCCATTCATTGCAATGGATGATGCAATCTTCATTGTGATGGCATCATGGCCTCTAGAGTGGCACACCTCGGACTTGGCGAAAATGGAGAAGATCACAACGTAGTAATGAAAGAAGGACACCAAGTTGTGCCTCACATAGCTGGCTGAGAGGATGCGCTGGGAACAAGAAGCAGGCACACGGTAGAAGGCAACTAATGTAGTAGCAGCAACACAGACAACATAAACCACAACTGCGCCCACCAAAGAGGCCGAGGAAGGCCAGGGGATGTCCTCAGAGCAGCAGGCCAGGGAAGTAGACAGGGAGGAGGACCGCACAGATCCAAGTACGATATCAACACAACTCAAGCAGCCGCATGACCCCGAGAAAACAGTCCCCAAGAAGAAAGGAAAAGCCATGAAGACATCTGGCGACCTGATCACACTCACAGAAGGTGATCTATTGGATATCAGCAAAACGATTCAGGAAGTCACGGAGGACACACTCCAAGGATTGCGAATGGAGCAGAGCACTGTGTAGGGGGTGCTCAGCACACAACTACAAGGTTTACAGGTATAGCACCCCCAAACAGGCACCCTGCCCTAGCATGT
This sequence comes from Pinus tabuliformis, assembly GCA_031772625.1. Lineage (NCBI taxonomy): Eukaryota > Viridiplantae > Streptophyta > Pinopsida > Pinales > Pinaceae > Pinus > Pinus tabuliformis. The sequence continues at coordinate 61,123,001 of CM062805.1, read as the reverse complement.
CACTATAGGAACCAATGTGGCTAAACAGTTGTTGTGCGGCTGTATGGGTAACAGCTTCATCTTTCCCGAAGGCGCATTAGCCACAGCGAGCGAGGATGACCGGGCTGCAATGAGTAGCATGATAAGCATTAGTTTGAACTTGAATGCCTAGCCATGTAAAATAATGTACTAGCTGTAGGATGGGGTCATCGACGAACTTCACGCGTGGGACGACCGAGTGATCCAGGTCCTGCATGAGAAGAAAATCAACATGGACCAGCTCAGCATCCATAGGGATGAGTTGATGGCACAGGCTAGCAGATTGGAGCAGGCCATAGAGGATTCATGTAGGAGCGTTCTAGAGTTGGCTGTGCCAGCAAAGCTACCAGCAGCAGAAAGGGTCCATATATTCGCGACCGTACCTCACAAGGCCCTAGAGGAAATGACAAAGCTTTAGCTGGAGCTGAACCTGCAAATCACTGAGCTGCGATGGAAGGCACAACCCTCGACACCCCCGGAAGTTAGAGAGCAGTGCACTCATGCTATCCAGATGGGGTTGGAAAAAATTGGCCAGGCAACACAGGGATGCACCGGGATGTTGGAGCAAGCACTCACCATACTTATGCACCTCCATGAAGACTTGAACATACAACGCCTAGAGGCAGAGGCGTGTGAGTTGCAGCAAGAGTATGACAGTGTCCGAGGCACCATGGAGATGGTTGCCCTTACTGAAAGACTCACTAGACTACAGTGGGCAAGGGTACTGAAGGATTGATTAGACGTCGTGCACCAAAAGGAAGTCGTGCTTAAAGCACACATCTAGCCATGGATCGATGAAGCATTCACAGTCACAACTACCATTGAAGGGAAGTTAGCACAGATGTAGGAACTGTATATAGTTGGATAGGAATGTGACCCAACACATGAAAGTTCAGAGATACGCGTGCAACAAGTACAATAGGCAGTGGAACAGTGTGCTACAGACACCCAAGCTACATACGACGTGCTACATGAACTTCACACAAATATCGCCGCACCCGCAGAGTGACTCGGGACGAGTCACGATGATTGTGTTGGGGGCTTGTTGGGCAGCAGATCCCCCCATAGCATGTTGTCGGGGCTTGAAGCCCAAATTTTGGTAAAAGTGTATTGTAGAGACCCCACGAAAGCGTGCGCAGAGTGCGAGAGTCTACTGTTGTCTGCCCTAAGATAATGTATTTGAATGCAAAGTCTGTCGGCCTACCCATGGTCCACGGACCATGGGATTGTATAAACAGAGCGAGGCTCTAAGGGTAAAGTAAGTATTAGTTTTGGAGAAGTCATATGGGTTTTGGATGATGAATTAGCTCTGAGTCTGTAAGTCTGAGTCTTGGGTTGTAGTAGTAGGAAGAGACTCTACAGCTGAGTGCGCATAGGCCTGGTAGAGTCCGCAGCTGTGTGCAGGAACCCCTGCAGCTAAGTGCACAGGTTGGAGTTGGGATTGTACTTGGACAGAGAATTAATAAAAGATAAGTTGATTTTGGAATATTCTGTCTATTATATTTATGCATCTCTTTACAGTTTATGATTGCGTGCACTTGTCATGAACATTGAGTGATTAATGAGAATATTGGGCCCACATAATTAAGTTAAGATCTATAATAAAAGCATAGTAAGGAATAAGGATATAGACGACACCTCTTCACTCTCTTTATAGAGCTACGCAGAAGCAGTTGCACAAGTTGAGAAGGACAGACGGCTACGCAGAGCAATTCAAACACATAGGTTTGGTTCGCGAACTTCCTAGACTTCATCAAGACATCCTAGGGTGCGGAAACCTGGTTCCAACACCCTCCCATACTACCTCAGGTGAGACCTCAGTCCGCGCACCGCGGACTGTTGTCGAAAGGGCCGGTAGTTTCAGGATTTGTTTGGATAAATCACTTCTGAACATGGGTCTGGCCCCAACAAGCCAACAACCACTTTCAAGGCCTTTAAATATTTTGTTGAGAAATAATCATCATGGTTCATTAAGAAGTTATGCATTGATAATGGGGGGCAATAAGTCAATAAGGAATTTCAATATTTCTATAAAGAATGATGCATTCTTCATGAACACTTTGTTCCCTACACTCCCCATTAAGATGTTGTTGTTGAAAGGAAATCCGAACACTTAAAGAGATGGAAAATTTCATGATTCACTCCAAGAACATCACACCTTCCTTTTGGGCCAAAGAAGTTAATTGTGAAAATTATATTCAAAACAATATGCCTCATAAGGAAGCTCAACATTTTACTCCAATGTGGCTTGGACACATAAGAAGCCTTATGTCTCTTATTTTATGGCATTTAGTAGACCTACTTGGGCATTAATTCAAGATGGTAAGTGCAAAGCCATGGGAAATAAGAGCCAAAACATTATATTTTTTCATTACTATGAGTACATGAAATATGATCAACTCTTATATCATACCTCTAAGGAATTTTTGTTCCAAATAGATGCTCATTTTGATGAGAACAACATTCCAAGACTCTCTTCTTCTCCTTCCTCAAATTTTACTTAAAATTATGGTTCTAGTATTTGTGACGGTTTGTAGATCTAGAAGATGAAGAAAGTTTTATTGAATATCCTTAGCCAAAATAAACTCTACCAGCAATACCATTAGAACTCGAGTAGTCAAAGCAGGAGCATCTTGTTCAAAATGAATCCCAAAGGAGGATCCTTCACAAAAGAAAGCATCCTCATAAATATGGCTATAAAGAAACTAATTTCAGTTATCTTGCCTGAAATCAATCACAGTGGAGAGGAATTTATGTTTTATGTCATGCAGTTTCAGAAGAGATGAAATGATTTTCTAATGTTACCCAAGTTGGAAGTTGCCATGCCAAAAGGATTCTCCTCTTGGTTGTAGAATCATACTTGGATAGTGTTCCTCTTCTAAAGGGTTGTAAGTTGGTCTATAGAACCAAATATGCTATAGATGGCTTAGTTGAAAAACAAAGGCACTTCTTGTAGCCAAGGGTTTTTCACAGGTTAATGGAATTAGTTATTCTAGTGCTTTTTCCCCTATTGGAAAGATGGATTCTATACGTTTTGTGCTTTATCTAGCTAACTCCCAAGGCTGGTTGGTTTATCATATGGATGTCAAGAGTTCTTCTTTGCATGGATATCTACATGATATTTACATGGAGAATACTCCTAGTTTTTTGTAGGATCCTTCACCTTTTTGTAGGCTTGGATGTTCCTGATATGATATCAAATAAGATCCTAGAGCTTGGTATGAAAATATGGATATATTTCTACTTGTTTCAAGGTTTATTCATTGTCATTATGATCCTATAGTTTACACTCAGGTATAGGGCTCTAATTTGTTGATTCTAATTATGCCAATGTGGATGATTTGGTCCTCATATGCAATTCATCATCTATGTAATGTTAAGGAAGCATTGATGGGACATTTTGCTATGGTGGACCTTGGTCTACTACATTACTTTCTTAGATTGTAGGTTTACGAATCTTCATAAGAGATCGTCATATTCTAGCAAAACTATGCCCTCGATTTACTTCAACACTTTGGCATGGCTAGCTGTAATCCTGTCTATATTCCTTTTCATTTAGGTTCTACTCTTATCACTAGTTGCACCTCACCATAGGTGGATTCTACATTATATAGAAAACTAGTTGGAAGTCTATTCTATTTGAATCACACCCAACCTTACATTTCTTATGTAGTAGGGATGGTTTATCAATTCTCCCAAGATCCTCATCAAAGTCATTGAAAGTCATTGGAAAGAGGTGAAGAATATTATGAGATATATTTATAGGGAGCTTCAATTTTCGACATTTAGTATAATGTTGGTACTCCTAAGCTTATAGTTTTCATAGATTCTAATTGGGCCAGATCAGTTGATGATCAAAATTCCAGTTTTGGTTTTGTTTTCTATCTTGTTTTTCTCATATTGCTTGGTCAATGGTTGCATTATATATGGAAAAAGTTGAATTGAGTTGTATTTCTTACTAGTCAATAAATTCTTTGGATGTTACATTTATTGACTAAGTATGGTATTCAACAAGCTCAACCTACTATTTTATGTTGTGATAATAAGAGTGCAATATACATTTTGAGAAATATTGTGGAGCATCAAAGGAACAAACATATTAAGATCTATATGCACTTCATTTTCCAACTTATTCAAGATGGTACTTTGAACCTAGAATGTGTGTCTACTGAAGAACGAGTTGCAGACATTTTCAAAAATTCCTTGGCATCACGAGGGCTTTTTTAGTTAAGAGTGATGCTTGGAGTGAAGGAAGCTATCCTTGGTGGGTCATCTTGAGTCCTTTTTCCTTCACATCTTGATTTATCTATCTGTTTCTTTCCTTTTTTTTCATGTACCTTTTTTTGTTCTATAGGGGAGGGGGGGGGGGGGTTCGTATGGGTTTTCTCTTTTTATTCATTTACACAAGGTTTTACATGGGTACCTAAGAAAGCCTTGTTGTTGGGATCCATTCATTGTTATTTTATTTAATTCCTCCCTATATTTCACTTGTGGGGGGGTGTTAAAGATCCAATAAAGTTATTTTGGAACTTGTAAGCTTACGTATAATCCTAATATTATACCTTATAAGAATTCTCTTCTGGATATTGCTAGAAGCTTTCATCGCACCTATAAATCAGATTGTTGTAAATTTTTTTATTAATTCAATAAATTGTTTTATCCTTCATTATTCAATTCTCACTAGTCTCTTTTGTACAAGGCTTTTAAGTTTTATAGTCTAGTCCTTGGTTGTTTATAAAGTCCTACAAATTACTTTAATAAAAATCTCCCAATGGAACAAAAGAAACAAAAATATATACAATTGGATGAATTCTAGTAAAGAAACCATCGGCTTCTGTTGTAGGGCGCCTCTTACACCATGTATATTGATCATATGTATATGATTAAATATGTGTAGTAAATGGTAAAGGATAAAAGTATGAGTGATTGGTTGGACATGTACAACTACTCCGACCATTTCTACTATGTATAGATATGCATGAATTTGTAATAAGAATATCGTTGGAATTCCTTCCCACAACTCCTTTCTTCTTTTTGTGTATTTACATGTGTTCTCATTGTTGTTATGATGTAACTTGTTCTTGTATTCATGCGTAAGTTAGGCTTACAACATGTGGTGTTGTTGAATCCTTCATTTGGCTAGGTGAAAATAGCAGCAAATGAAGTGGTGGGTTGAAATTTCAAGAAGGAAAAGGTGATGAATATTAATATGCAACTAAAGATATATTAAAGAAAAAATTTGCTACCTAGAAAAGTGCTCATGAATACTAAAGATCATGGCAGATAAACCAAATTTGCAACTTTGAATTTTTTTCCAAGAAGTTGCTCATTGTTTATCATAAGATGTGCTTGTTCATTTATTATCATACTCGTTAAATTCCCATCACAAAATTCATCTTCAAATTTGATCAAGCTTAACATTAATTAACAATAGAAGAATCAATTGAGTTGTGGTTGACTTGGAACTAGTATACTGATTGGTTGGTCAAGTTTGTTGACAAAGGAGTACACTCGTTGATTTAGGAATTTACTTAGTACATGGGACTTCTTATTTTTAGTGATTGGTTGCCAAGAATTCCTATGGGGATAAAAATGACCCTCCTCCTAATTTGAACAATAGAACATTGAGGAGGAGCCAAACGAAATGTGAAATAAACTAGGTGAATACATCGTTGGACACAGGAAGCAGGTAGAGGTGGAGACATTAATGCTTCATTCATTAATGAGGTTGTAGAAAAGAGGATGATGGATAGGGAGAGAGGAGTGTTATAGGACACTGAAGCACTATTTAGAACCATCTGAGAAAGATATGATAAATCCTGTGATGTTTGTGTTGGTGTGATCAAAATTGTCTAAGAGACTCCATAGTGTCCTAGTTGAGATTACTTCTATCTAAGATAAATTGTGTTTCTTTTAAATTAGAATACGGTCTTGATATAATAATGGTGATATAAAACTATTTCTATCACCTTGTCGAATTTGCATCATGCAATCAAATTTTCCATGCTCGATGGCCTAGAACTGTAATACAACAAAATTTGAAACCAACTAAACTATATATTAATAATTTATCTCAAAGAATGATGTCCATAGTGTACATGTAAATACAATAGGCAAACTATTGATTTGATTTCCTAGGTTTCGTGGAAAATAACAACTAATCACCATAACACGCACTAACCCAAGTTACGATCCTGAGGATTAGGTGTCAAAAATTCCACCCTTAATATGAAGGAATGTATCAAAGTCCAATAATGAGAGATAAAAATGAAAAAATTCATCTCATCCAAGAGTTGAATGTCTCTCTTAGAAATTGTTTTCAAAGGATGACCAAAAACTAAGGATGGTGGTTTTTAAGAGAAAACCACAAACGATACCAAAATGTGGGATAACTCAAGATCTCAACCAATGATGGTTTACGGATGATCATCAACTTTGGAAATATCATAGTAGTTCCTCAAAAAAACAAACTGGGGAACAATTCCTAATTTGGATAGTGTAAGTGCTCCATCACAAATATCAACATGTCAAAAATTTGCAACCATGATCATTCGCATAGAGCATAAATCAAAACAATTCTGTTTAAAACTATGAATTTGATTTCTGAACTCAAAATCTAGGTTATAGAAATACAACTCTGATTATCATTGACTCAGGCTCTCTTGATAAATATTTGAACTTGTAGCATGCCATCAATTCCATCAATTCCCCCCTTATATAGGGTGAGAAGTATTCTTCACTGCAATATTGTTCAACACTCTCGAACATAACCTGTGGTATGAACTGTAAATCTTCGTGGAAGTTTTAGACCAATCCCAAGAAGTAATCCATCCAAAATTTAATTTCTCTCTTGCATCAGTCTTCTTTCTGGAACATTTGTTTGAATGGTGATTGTTCTTTCCACAATGCTCACATGGGTGAAGATCAAAACACTAATATTTCACATGTCCAACTCCATCACGATGTTGGCATCGATCAATTTGTTCTAGAACAACATCATCCAGAAATCAATCACTATGAAATTGTATAGGCTTTGAAAATTCGGGAACATAAAAAGAAACATCTTTATTATATCCCACGCTAGTTCTATTTTTCTTATGTGTAATTTCTTCCCAAGGTCTAACAAATGTTTTGGGAACTATATATTTCACATCAAGACATTCAACTGCATCCAAAGTTTCTCTTGAAATTTCTTTACAAATCTGATTAAACTTTGAATGTTGATGGGAGTCAAAATAAAAAAGAATGTTCTTAATAGAAATGAGTTTAGAATGACAACGCTTTTGCTAAAGTTCATCTTGTTGTAATTAGGATGTGAGTTGTGGAAAATCAAACTTTTCTTGTGCATTTTTCAAACACTTTGTAATATGAGACATGGTGTCTTGGTCAATTTGGGATATGTTATGAACAATAGATGACATTAGACTTCTTAATAATTGTAACAAATCTGATTGAGTTTGGCCATTTTCTCCAGTAATCAACTTTTAAAATGGGGTGTCGACTTCTACCAAAAATGCACCCACTTTACAATCAATGATCAACAACTATGCAAATTAACTTTTAAAAGACTTACTGCAAAGTATTGATATTTTGGTATAAGAAAACCAAAGTTATGTAAGAAATCATCTAGTATGATGTTGAACCAACAAACTATATGACGTTATCTTCTCATTGTCAAACCAATCCATTAAGTATCACAACCTCCAAAATTAACTCCCTCTTGTAAAAAACCAAATTAGTAAGCACAAGGATTTGAACTTATGAACTTAAATATACCAAATGTAACAATACAAGTTTTTCTAACCACAATGCCTTCTTTACAAGTGAAATTTCATCATGCATTCATGCATCCCAAATACTCTAATTTTGTGGCCATAAATAGTCAAATTATTTCTTATGAGTATTCAACTAACCTTAGATTTCACAAAAAGAAACAACTAAGAAAAACAAGATTTGCATATATGTAAACTCTAAAAGCAACTAAAAATAGTTCATTGAGGCTCAATACCTTTGTTTATATACAGAAGGTTTTCGAAGATAATCACATAAAAAATCATTTGTTGACGCATTTCGAACCAACAAGTGTGGTTCATCGTTAGGAAAAGATGAAGAACCATATCATGGCAACAAGTTAAATAAAGAGATCTATCATTCAACAGCTAGAAAGAAAAACTAGAATGATGGAGGAATCTTTTCATCTCTTAAGGAACGCCAGATCTAACTTCACCTTTGAAACTTGCAAGTGTGCCCGTTCAAAATGATGAACCTTAGTCACAATGGCCTTTCCATGCAGGGATGTAATTATAGAATTTAGGCTTCTGTGGTCCATATGAAGCCACACTCAATTGAGATGCTCTGTCATTATATACTCCAAGAGTTTCACTCCCTCACTATAAATTCAAACATACGTCTCATCCAAAATCCATATCGGGTGAGGGACTACGAGAAATATTGCCAACTACAACCTCTTATGTTGATTGTTCCAAGCAAGCAAGTGGATTCAAAACCAAGGTCCATTTGAAAACATCTTCTTTGGATGTCTTGATCCTTAAAAAATGGGTTCTTTTAGTCAATAATGAGATCTTAAATACATGTGTTTCCCTCCAGTATGTCATGTAGCCCAAGCTAATTCTCTCAAAAGGTTGAACTTCATAATGTATGGAAAAAATTATAGTCGGATCATTGGTAGGTATATTCATTTGCATATGTAATAATTTTAGCCTACTCCATGAGAGTCAAGTAGTTTTGAAACACAGTAGCCGTTTGGATACTAGAGTGTTGCAATTCCGATGAAAATGGAAACAATATTAGGTTGGATGGGGAGATCCCTGCCCCATGTGCAACGAGATAGTGTGAAAAAAAAATTAAGAGTTAAAACTAGTAATTGTGGTGCCTTCTTTCTCTGTGGAGAGTGTTCAAGAATCCCATAAATTTTCAAACAAATTTTTACACATCCACAATCTTCCTGAAATTTGATTGCAAAAATAAACATAAAATCTCCATGAAAATAATATGCATAAGTCTACAAAGTCTTCTTCTTTTATCATTAATTTAATGAGATGGAGCACTTAACCAAGACAAATGTCGGATTAGAATTTTTTGTATAGAAATAAAAAGCAAGAGGCATGTTCGGTCTACCAACCATGATATTTCCTTTGCAATGTGTAGGAGACAAAAGTGGACCACTATTGGAGACACAGACACAACATTTCGTTGTTGTAATACTATATTCACCAATACACACAGAGTCCACAAGGTAATTAACTTCAAATGTTTTTCTACAGACTAAAAGTAGGTCCTCAAGAGATAAATATTACCCACTTCCATGAACCTTAGTCTCTACTTTCAACGTTCTGCTATCGGTCTTGAATACACATCTTGTAAACAAATGCATGTGGGATTTCAATGAGTAGAAATAAACCACAAAATTTGAATTGAAAACATGTCTTGATCCATCATATCAATCATCTATCGCATTTTGGTCTATCAAATTCATAGCCCCGGGCTTCTGGTCTACCTTATTTTTGCTTGGAGTGTCTCCCATGGCCCCAAGTTTCCCATACACCATACACATCATATCAAAACAACTAACACAAAAAATGCATCAATGGAATCCCACAAGAAGGCCAAAAAACTAGTGGCTCGTTCTATGAGAGAAAGCATATTAACCATGTTATGATACAACTGTAAGACTGCAAAATTGGAAACCAACTCAATTGTATATTAAGAATTTATCTCAAAGAATGATGTACATAGTGTACATATAAATACAATAGGTAAGCCATTTATTTTGTTTCCTAGTTTTCTTGGAGTCTAATAACTAATCACCATAACACACCTAACCCAAACTGCAATCCCAAGGATTAGGTGTCTAATAGGAACAAAGTAATCAGGCATTTCTCTAGATTAATCCCACACAAAAAAGTCTAGAAGAATCAATATAATATGTTAGCTCAATGATGGATTTCTTTCATCAAAGTTACACATAAATATTAACCATTATACTTTCCAATGGATAGTAACATTGTCTCTTGTAAGGCCTAAAATGTTCATTATTTCTAGTATTATATTTGGAATCACTTATGTAATAAAATCATTATCAAATGACCATTGTCTCCAGGAGAATATATGCCAAATACTACCTATTCTTCAACCTTTCATCATAATTGTCTAGGATTTGTTTTTACTTATTGTTGGAAAAAAAAAGAGGACTAGATTTGCAATAGGTAAACTTATGTGCTTGCTTTTGTTCAAGCAAAAAAATCTAGTGAAAAAGAAAATAAAAGAGTTTCCATGAATGGATCCCCATGGGTCCCAATTTTGACCTCGATCCGTTTCTTGGATTTGGATTGAGGTCGAGCCTCCAACCCTTAGTTTACTAATAGATCATCATTTTTTCATCTTTTTTATCTTCCAAGGTTCCATGTGTACAATTATTGGTTGAACACAAATGATGGGATTGAGAAAAAAAAAGGAATGGCATGCAACATGATTGAATTATTTCACAAATAATGACATAATTTCACAAGGACTGAAAAATAAGAATGTTTTCACAATTTTTTTAACTTTCTTGTACAATCTTCAGTGGGATAATGGCGCCTCAAAATTAATGGAAGTTAATGTTTTAAAATGTGAATAACATATGAGAAAAATGGACCGCAACATGGAAATTGATAGTTGATCATTATAATATGCAAGGGAAAAAGATATTATGTAGAAGTGGGAGAGTTGATCTAATCAACTTAAATGGAATTTATTGAGGTCGATTTTGACCATTTGGTGGAGCTGACTTCGACTTGATTTTGACTTTGCCAATGCAATTATTTTGAAATTGTAGACCAACTGGTAATTATCAACCAATTCTTTGTCTTATGTGGAAGAATATGAAGTATATTATAAAAACTATGAAGGATGGTAGAAGATTCTAGAATTGAAGCTACTTTAGTGTGTGTGTGTGTATAGTATATATATACACTATTCATTAAGTATTTAATATATGGTAAGTTGGTCGACTTGTCACCAACATCTCTCGATATCTAGCCTATAACAATTGTAAAAGTTATGGGCATGGTCTTAGTTGAGTTATGTGGTTCCATATCCTTCATGTAATTGGAAATTTTACAGTCCATTTGTAGGAATTTACAGGGTAAGTTCCTCAGACAGAACACCAAAGGGCACTGCTCACAACCAGATCGCAGATCAATACACCAGTATTTTTGACGTGGTTAAAACCCTCAAAGAGGGAAACAGTCCACGGCCTGAGCCAATGCGGCCACTTTAGGCAATTTATTAATAAAAGAATGAAAATTTACATATGCTTCTCTCATGCACGGATTCCCTACAAATGACCCTCCATGCGCTTTAAATAGAAATCATGGACCAATCAGGTGTCAAGCTACGGATCAAGTGTCAGTAATACTGAGGAGAGAATGAACCGTCGGATCACTACATATCGTGACTGTCGGATTGTAAGTTACAAAATGTACAACAGTAAAGAAACACACTTTACCTAACTCTATACCTAACTCTATACTAGACCAAGTTGTACTTAACTATTTCCTATGTGTCGGAATATCCTAACATCCCCCCTTAAGAACAACTTGGGATAGGATTGAAGGATTTACAAAAATGACACAATAGGAGAAGGAATGAGGCACTAGAGCCTATCCCCCCTTAGTGACAACTTCCTGAACTCCAACCAGAAATCAAAGTTTAGTGAACTTCGCCTCTGTGAGAGCCTTTGTAAAGATGTTTGCAACTTGATCATCTGTTGAACAATATTGCACTTCAAGAACATGGTCATGAATGAGCTTTCTGATGAAGTGCATGTGCAGTTCAATGTGTTTGCTGCACTGATGTTGGACTGGATCTTTGCATAGATGAATGGTACTTTGATTATCACACCAAAGTGTAGTCGGATGCTGCTGCTGAAAGCCAAACTCTGACAGGATCTGACAAAGCCACAAGGCTTCCTTACTAGCTTCTACGGCACCACGATACTCTGCTTCTGCTGATGAAAGAGAAATGGCAGCTTGTTTCTTACAAGCCCATGTAATAGGTCCTGAACCAAGAGTGAACACATAACCGGCAGTAGACTTCCGATCATCAGGGTCACCAGCCCAATCAGAATCAGTGAAACCAACCAATAGAGGAGCTGCTTCGGCACTGTAATGAATCCCAAACTGATCTGTACCTCGAACATAACGAAGTATACTTTTAGCTGCTTTCCAATGACTTTCACGTGGGTTTTGCATAAACCGAGCGACAAGGCCAACAACAAAGGAAAGGTCAGGACGAGTATGGGTTAGATACAAAAGTTTTCCTACAAGTTGACGATATAAGGTAGCATCAACTTTAGGAGAAGTACAAGTGACTGAAAGTTTGACTCCAGACTAAAAGGGAGAAGGGGCTGGCTTACAGTCTTCCATGTGAAAGTGGCGTAGAATATCATAGGCATACTTGGACTGAGAAAGGGAAATACCTTCCTTGGATTGCAAGACTTGAAGACCGAGAAAATAATGTAAGTGTCTTAAGTCTGTCATTTCAAACTTCCTTTTAAGGCTAGACTTCACATGGTTTATAAGGTTGGGATCACTACCAGTAAGGATAAGATCATCAACATAAAGGACAAGAATGATAAGAGACTTACCCACTTGCTTGGTGTAGACAGTATTGTCAGAATGACACCTAGAAAAGCCAGATTCAAAAAGAAAGCTATCCATTTTGGCATACCAAGCTCGAGGAGCTTTCTTGAGACCATAAAGGGATTTCTTAAGCCGACATACAAGGCTGGAGTCTGTTTTTATGAAGCCAATGGGTTGTTCCATGTAGATTTCTTCTTGCAAGTCCCCATGCAAGAAGGCAGATTTAACATCCATCTAATGGACTTCCCATTTGAACAAGGCAGCAAGGGAAAGAACAAGGTGGATAGAGTTCATTTTGGCAACAGGGGAGAAGGTTTCAGTGTAGTCAATGCCTTCAACCTGTAAAAAACCTTTAGCAACAAGACAAGCTTTATGTTTATCAACTTTCCCATCTGGTCCATACTTGGTTCTGTAAACCCATTTGCATCTAACAAGTTTTCATCCCTTTGGTAGATGAACAAGATCCCATGTATCATTTGCCAATAATGAATGATATTCATCATTCATAGCTACTTCCCAATCTCGATGGCCTGAAGCTTTTGCAAAAGTGTCAGGATCATAATTTACTGGAGCTTGAGCCAGTAAAGAAGAGGCTCTGTCAAACTGAGAACGTGTGCGTCGCTGATCTGTAGGATCACCGACAAGATCACCTGCTGCATCTCGAGTAGCACGAACCCATTTTGGAAGCTGAGGAGCTGAAGGAGGATCCTGAGATGGTGGGGGAGGATTGTAATCCTCACTTTCATCATCTGAAGAAGAAATGTTTTGAAAAGTAGAAGAGATAGGGAGAGGTGGCACATCCGCCGGACTAGGCTCGCAGGCCGATATATTTTCATCAAATTTTACATCTCTTCTAATGATAACATTTTTGGACTTAAATGGAATAAGTCTATAGCCTTTGACATCTTCAGAATATCCAACAAAAGTACATTTTTCACTCTTAGGTTCTAAAGCTTTATGCTTTTCATCTGGAATATGGGCCCACGCTTCACTTCCAAAAACACGAAAGTGACTTACATCTGGTTTGATTGAGCTCCATGCTTCTTCTGGAGTTATATTCTTTAAAGCCTTAGTAGGAGTGTGATTTATTATGTAATTTGCACAGTTAATTTCTTCTTCCCAAAAACTAAGACCAAGTCCTTTAGATTGTAGCATACAATTAGCCATTTCCTTTAAGGTGCGATTCTTCCTTTTAGCTACACCATTTTGTTGTGGAGTATATGGAACAGTATGTTGCATTTGAATTCCATTCTCAGTGCAATAGTTGATGAATGTGTTTTTAACATATTCTCCTCCATTATCAGATCTTAGCTTAAGAATTTGATGTCCAGATTGTTTTTCAACAAAGGCCTTAAAGGCCAAAAATGTGTTAAATACTTCATTCTTGAGTTTTAAGAAGTATACCCAAGTGCGTCTAGAGAAATCATCAATGAAAGTTAAGAAATACTTGCAGCCAGAGAATGACACAACTGGAAGTGGACCACATAAATCACTATGCACAAGCTGTAAAAGGGTTGAGGCGTGCCAAGAGGCACGTTTTTCAAAACTGTCTCGATGATGTTTTCTGAGTACACATCCGGAACAAACACCATCTCTGCAAGATACCATAGGAAGACTTGTCACCATATTTTCTTTACATAGATGCTGAAGGGAGCGATAGTTTAAATGACCAAATCGCTCATGCCAAAGTTTGCTCACTTCATCGTTATGAGCAACAAATACTGAGGGAAGATTTGATGACCCAAATTTGTGAAACTTATACAACCTTGTAGAATCATTAGCAATGCCAGTAGCTAAAATCTTTTTACGATCTCTTAGGTCCTTGATTACAACATCATGAGGTGAAAATTCAACGATTTTACCTTCACCTGAATGAGTTATCTGATATACAGATAGAATGTTGCAGGATAAGGTTGGAACACATAATACATCATTAAACTGACCATTGTCTAGATGAACAGTTCCAGTCCCTACAACACTAAGAGATCTATCATCACCAACATATATATTTTTGGTGTTACAATCATTTAAAGAAGAAAACATGGCTTTGTTTTTGGCGATGTGATAAGAAGCTCCAGAATCAATGAGCCACTCATGAGAATGAGAAGAAGAAGATACATTTAATGCATAACCAGACCAAGATGATTGACAACCACATGCAGAAAGTGCCATTCCTGAAGATGAAGTTGAAGTTGAAGAATGCTCCACATGGATGTTATGTTTCTTCATCGCTGCTTCCAAGGCTTCCATCTTCTTAAAGCATTTTGATTCTAAGTGGCCATCTCGATTACAAAAATTGCAATGTCTACCAGTCTTCTTCCCTTTGTTTTTATTTGTCTTATCATTTTGTTGAAATGATTTTTCATTTTGGGGCTGAAATTGCTTAGGACCCTTGTTTGGTTTAGGACCATTCTTTTTATGATATGTCTTCTTAGGATTCTTTGAATTTGGTTGCTGCTGGGCGGCTAATGCTTTCTTGGAAGAGTTTCCAAGATTAAGAAGACCAAGGTGTAAGAGTTTTTCTTGTTCTCTTATTAAAGAATCACAAAAAGAGTCAAAGGAAGGGGACTTGTAGTTTGTTCCTTGAGAAATGAAGGCTTCTCTTGTAGAATGGAAGGTGGAAACAAACACAGAGTAGGCTGGTCCCAACTTTATAAGAATGGAATAGATAAGGTTACTATCTTCTTTCTTAACTTTAACACCTTCCAAGAGATATCTAAGGGTCTTGAACTTGGATAAGAAATCTTCAATGCAAGAGAAATTATTAGGGTCCAATGTAAGCAACTCATTTTCAAGTTGATGGGCTCTAAGTTCATTTTTAATCCCAAAAACTTTATTGATTTGTTTCATTGCTTCATCAGGAGTATCAAGTTCCGCAATATGGAATCTAAGATCTGGAGAAATAGACATCCCTATCAATCCACGTGCTTGATCTTGCCTATTTTCCCATTTAGCAGCCTTATCTTCATCCTTTGGTTTCTTTTCTTGGCCTGAGGCTATTCTGTAGAGACCTTTACTTCTAAGTAAATCCTCAATGTAGGACAACCATTGGAAGTAGTTGGTGCTGTCAAGGGTAACTTGGTATTGACTTTCCATTTCAACAGCAACTGAAGCTAAAGATGCTGAAACTAAGTGCTCCAATGGATAGATCTCAAAAAATTAGGCTGGTTTAAAAAAAACGGCTCTGAAAACGGCTTCCGGATGAAGAAGTTATGGCTTTTTGAAAAAACGTTGATGAAGTTGCCGACGAAGTGTGGGAATGTGCGGAAATGAAAAAGTCCACCCTCACAAAATGGAGACTTGAACCCAAGACCTCTACTCTCTTAAAATAGCTTTGAACCAATTGAGCTATACAAAAAATTTGAGAGAGAGAGAGAGAGAGAGAGAGGGAGAGGGGAGGGGGGGGTGCTTTGGGATGCGTGCTTGCTTTGAGAAAGCTCTTTTTCCCTACAAAACAAAAAACACAAAACCCAACACGGACATGCAAAGAAAACGAACCTTACGGCTCGAAGTTAGCTTTAGCCGAAAAACTAAATATTTTCAAAAATGAACCTTGCGGCGCAAAGTTAGCTTTAGCCGGAAACTAAATATTTTTCTCAATGTTTCTGATTTTCCGAGATCACCCTAAGGCGCAGGGAAAAGAGCATACGCATGAGAAAAATCCTTCCTTTCTGTTTCTGATTTTCCCAGATCGCACAGAGTCATAGGGCAAAGAGCATACGCAGAAATGAAAGGTGTAGATCTGGTAATAAAAAAAGCTAAATAAACTGAAACCGAAATAAACAGAGAGAAAATAGCTGTAAACTGCAAATAAACACTGTATACCTCCAGATCTTAAAAATGACGCAGCTAGGGCTACCGGAAACCTTTTTGCGTGAAACGAAAGGGGTTCCTCACTGGAACAGATGCTCCCAACACAACAGAGTAGTCCTCTCGGCCCGAAAGCATTCAGAAACATTAGATCTAGGAAACGGCAGCCGGATGCAGTTCTACCGGCTTCAGATTTGGATCACCAACGGACGTGGCCTTCAAATAGCTCCGATACCATGTAGGAATTTATAGGGTAAGTTCCTCAGACAGAACACCAAAGGACACCACTCACAACTAGATCGCAGATCAATACACCAGTATTTTTGACGTGGTTAAAACCCTCAAAGAGGGAAACAGTCCACGGCTTGAGCCAATGCGGCCACATCACGCAATTTATTAATAAAAGAATGAAAATTTACATATGCTTCTCTCATGCACGGATTCCCTACAAATGACCCTCCATGCGCTTTAAATAGAAATCATGGACCAATCGGGTGTCAAGCCACGAATCAAGTGTCGGTAATACCGAGGAGAGAATGAACCGTCGGATCACTACATATCGTGACCGTCGGATTGTAAGTTACAAAATGTACAATGGTAAAGAAACACACTTTACCTAACTCTATACCTAACTGTATACTAGACCAAGTTGTACTTAACTATTTCCTATGTGACGGAATATCCTAACACCATTAACAAACCAAAAGATTATAAATTCACAAAGAAACGGGCAAGCACATCCATCAATGAGCAAGTACAAACATGAATTATCAGATAGTACAAATGAAATATTTGATCACGCAACACACAAATTGAAGTAGAAACAGAGTTTTGTAATGCCAAAAGATACAACCGACAGAAGATCAGAAAAAATTCAAAGGAAAAGTTTAATATTTAGAGCAGTTGCAGGGAGTGATAAGCAGAAAATACGTTTAAGAACAATAAATCATGAGTAGAACACACATAATGAGTTGGAATGGACAAGATGAAATTGAAGAATGGTTCTTGGGTTGTGACAATAGTAAATAGTAGGTGGGTTAGTATTATAGGATTCACTAATTTTATGTTTAAATGAAGAAATCCCAGGAGAAACATCCACATGCCAGACTCATTCGTAGAGAAGCAAGGGAAGACCCTAGATTGGAGAGGAGTTTCTTGACAATTCTTGATTGCAGTAGTAGTATGCATCATAAAGAGATGGCAAAGAATGTGAAGAAGATGAGATCTAGAATACATGGCCATCAAGCAAGTAGAATTCACAGTAAACCTTGTATCCATTCATCTTCCTATGTAGGTGGTGGTTGTTGTAATTGAGTTACCTATGTCGATATGCATGGTTGATGTATAGTAAGGATACTTCTACAAAAAGTATAGTTCCCAGACATTACTACACCCTTGAATAGGATAAGAAAGACATTGAGGGTGGGGGAGCTATTGTAAGGACTTCTTAGGCCATGTATACCATCATACCTATTGTTCGAAGTAATTTTATTTTTAATTAGGAACAACCCATACTACTCACACATAAATTCTCAATCCAGGTAAGTAGTTTTCTCTCAAGGCTACCGTGAAAAATATATGCAGGAACAAAGGGAAACTAGTGCTAACAAAGTCTTAAAACCAATCATTGTAAATATCACTATCAACGCTCCATACACCCTTGATGTTACACTTAAAATATTGCTCACACTTCTAAAAGAAAATACACATGTTGCATAACAAATCACACTATGTCACTCGATCACTCTAATGTGAAAGAAACAACACACCTGGAAACCATTCAACACTCAAATAATGAAATGACAATTGTTATAAAAACCATTCAATCAATTAATTATACCAAGAATTGTAACAATAATCGAGAAACATTCACATCTAATGAATAGACTGGTCCAAGGCTTATGTTGCTACACACTCATAGAGGCTACAATCTTGCAACTATTCAATACATAAAAAAGATCTATATTAATAATAGTAAATTAGACATAACTTGCAAATGAGAGGAAATAAAAAATATATCTATGATACCTCAATGACTAATGATCCCAGATAAGAAGGAGGGACCTTCCTCCTTTGTAGGGGCTGGTCATTTACAAAACACATAAGCTAATCAAGAAAGAGATATCGTGACACGAATAGTAAAGATTTCAATTGATGAAATTTGCAAATATAACATTCTTTACAATGATGTTGCTCCGCCTATAACTATCTCTATCTATGCATTCCCACGCGAATAGAAAACTCGTTACTTTATAGCTTCAGATTACATTCATTTTCCAAAGAGTGGGATCATCATGAGAATCTCTTGATTCTCATGTGATTGCAATTGAGATTATATAGAAATGTCTTGTAACAAATTTCCCTGATCGAAACAGAGTTAGAGAAAATTTCTAAGTTACAATAGATCAACATTTGGAAATCTCAATTGTTCCAACTATATTGGCTACACTGTTCATGATTGTCTCACTTCAACAACCAAATTGAATTTGATTGTGTGTCTATTCATATCAATATTTGTTGTTCATATTGGAAGAACAAAGCATCTAAAATAAGAATTGGTATTGTACCAACAACATCAGGAGGGTTCTCATTCGATATTTAGCAAAAAAACAATGGGATCATATCATCCTATAACATTTCAACAAGCCATACCACCTAGAACATAATTTCATCAATTTCATTAGTAAAACAACCTAAATCAGTTATCGTTTGTATCAAATTACAAGCAAAACTAAATGATAAAGGTAACATGCAACAGGAGCATACTTTTGCCAATAATGACTAAAGAAGTGACAAGGTATGGCTATTTAAGGTCAAAATGGTAGGAAAATATAGGGAAAATAGGTATAAAAAGGATGCCAATTCTGTGTCCCAACATCTCCCCCCAACTTAAGCATTTGCATGTCCTCATCTAGACGTTTGTAACTAGTCTCTAATGTATTGTGAATGGAACCCTACAAATTTATATGCTTCTATTGTATCTTTGACAAGAAGCCTTTTATCCTTGGGAAGCAAATAGTTATATTTCCCACATGTTGTCATCTAGCTGATACAGGTGCTAGTAATTATAGATAGGAAGATAAATGAGTGGAAACATAAACCTAAGTCCATACTAGCTAAGCCCACATTTCTTTATACATTACACATGTAAAAAGTTGAAAACAGTAGGGATCCTCATTCCTCAATTCTTCTCTACATGATTCCCATCCAAGCCCACTCCCTTCTAACGAATCATATTTTAGTAATCTGATGCTCTTGGAACAATGCTCCTGGACCCTATTTCTAAGTTCCATAAAGAACTCCTTTGTTGTTGGAAACAACCAAATTTTATTATATGCCACAAATATTGATTGGGCAAGCTCTGGTCCATTCCAAATGAGCAATTTCATAGCCTCTTGATTTATTGTTAGAATGTTACATGAAAATTTCTTGTTGTCTAGTCTTGTAGAAATGAAATAAAGGCCCTCAATTGATCCTATCTCACATAAGGTATAATATTAAAACTCTTTTCTCCAAAACATGTGTGATCATGAAAATATATATCACATAACAAATGTTGTTATGAAAAATTATCCTGGTGGAAATTTTCCAGAAAAGCTTGAGCATCCCTTACCCCATGTGAGCATTTGTCTTTTATTTTTGTGAATCAAAAAAGAAAAATTTTCCTTGTAAATATAGAGGGTTAGAAGGAGAAGGGGGTCTGAAACATAACACATTTTATACTAGATCATACATCTGCTTCTTGTCTTCTTGTAACAACTTTACCTTTTTTTGTATTTTTTCTTCCTGTGGAACTACTTGGCTTCATTCCTCCTTGATCTTTTTCAAATTTTGAATCAACAAATTTTCCGCCCAAACTCTTTTGAGATTGCTAACAATCTCCTCATGTTTCCTTAGAAGGATGGCCTCACCTTTCAATGAGATTGCTAACCTTTTCCATTTTTCTAATTCATCAAGTAGACACATTGATTTCAACAGTCCTCCAAATCCTGATTGTGTTGTATTTGTTATTGTTACAGTCGCAAGTTCAGTGGCATCCTACAATCCTTCTTTACCTTCCTTATATTTGTACTACACTATCTCAACTACTAGTTTTTACGTGTCAACAATGTCATTGATAGGTTCTTATGTATCAATGATTTGATTTTTCTCAGTTTTCTCTACTTCGGCTACAAGTTACTTTGTAACAACAAATTGTCAGCAGGTTCTTGTGGATCAGCGGTCTGATTTTCCTTAGTCTTCTCTACTTCAACTACTAGCTCTTGTGTAGTAACAATATCATTAACAGTTCTTGTGGATTTAGTGATCCAAAAATCTTCATCCTTCACCTCTACTCGAATTCCAAGAGAAACAATTGTTGTCCCATCAAAACTTGCTTCCTTAAGAATTTATTTACAACCTCTACATAACCTCCCAACTATGTAATTAGGTGACATCATTCCTCCTACCTTTCATAGGGTTTCTAATCTTGATTTTTTCTTGAATTAAATTTTCTCTTTATGTATGGAAGGTTTTCTCTTCAAATTTTCATTTTCCTTTTTCAAATCATTGATTTGTTGGGTAAGGGGGCCAATTTCATACTTACCTAGTGGAGGAATGCCTTCTTTCCCCTGCTTGGATTCTTCTTTCATTTCCTCACTAGGTTG
This sequence comes from Pinus tabuliformis, assembly GCA_031772625.1. Lineage (NCBI taxonomy): Eukaryota > Viridiplantae > Streptophyta > Pinopsida > Pinales > Pinaceae > Pinus > Pinus tabuliformis. Next base: position 61,101,883 of record CM062805.1, on the reverse strand, counting down.
TTCCCATGGCTTCTTCAATTCTTTTGAAGCAGCATGAACTCCAAGCATTGAAGCAGAAGATGGTGTAACAATCACTCTTACTATTTTCTTAGGTTTTTTACCCCTGGTGTCCTTTTTAGCGACCCTTTCCTTATTCTTGTTTATAGAGGAAATTCTTCCTTAACAGGAAACCCATACTTCGAACTTTCAAATTGTTTGGTAAATATATCAACTAGTTCTTTAGTATGTTCCATTTTCCCCTTAGTAGGTATATCGAGAATATTTTTTGTAGAACTCCTATTCTGAAGATTTCAGTCATAAGGCCTAAGAGTCTACACTTTCATCATGCTCCTCAGTTTCACTCCTCTCCTCATTCTGGCATAATATTTGTGATTGTAGCAATATTCTGGTCCATACACTTGTTGTTGCAACAAGTTAATCATGATCAATTTAATCAACCCATGATTACTTATACATGTTTCATGGTTTTTTTCCATGTGTATAGCATCCACATATGATATAATGATTTCAACAAGTAAGAAGGCATATTGACTATCTTCCCATGACGTAAGTGTGCTAACAACTGAAAAAGTTATTTTAACACAATACCCAAACACCCTTTGCATCTTATAAAATTTTGAATGAAATAAGCCACATCATCTCAGGGATGAGCAAAGGAGGTCATGTGAACCCCTCTTCCTTAATATCTTAACTCCTTTCCTTCCTACAAAAATGTGGATTTGGTTTTCTGGACTGTTATTTTTTGGTGGAACTAGCACATTATTCTTTGTGGTATACCTATTACCCTATCAAAAAATTCCTTTGTCACATAAACCCTTATTCCTCTCACTACTGAGCCTATCTCATCTAGTATATGTGCAAATTCTAGGGAAATGCTCACATTGAATCCTTGAAACTTCCCAAAGTATGCCAGCCAACCCACATTCTAAAATAATTCCAATGCTATAGATAGTGTAACAGAGTATCAATGGAGTTTACTGCTCCTCCCATGTCTATTCAAAAGACTATTTCAAGGTTCACACTCATTCATGAAAATGTTTGTTGGAGAGGAAAATGCCAATCTACTAGAATTGGTAATTTTACTAGTTTGAAAATTTTATACCATAATTGAAAAGTAATATGAATGATTTTAGGGTGGTCATGATGTCATATTTGTAGGAGTAATAACAACTGGTTGTTATTAATGGAAGGTCTAGTAAATAATTACTAATTTTGGATGATCACGGTGGTGGATCATACAATGGATATGGTCCAGTTCCCCCCAACTTGACTATAAGGGTCATCCTCTGTTGAAATGTGGCAACAATAATATTCCAATTTATTTTGTCCTTAAATTAAATTGTGAATTAAAATTGAATTTAGTCTTAACATCTACTTGGAAATAATTAATTGAGTTATTTTGACTTAATTAGTTGGAGAAATTTAGGTTAGAAGTCTTTCTAAAGTCATGCAAGATTTATCTGTTAAATTAAGGAGATAAGCCTTAAATTAAGGAGATAAGATTGAGTTATATTTGAGTTTTAATTAATTGACTCAGTTTACTAAGTTAAGTCTAGTTAAATTAGTTCCAAATTGTTTGAGGAACTAATGGTGAGTTAACATTAGTTGATACATGCATGCACTCAACTAGTGTACTCCAGTTAACTGAAGATTCCCTCATCAAAAAATCATGCATGTCTATTATGAGAAAGACCCAGTTGATATTAAAGACAAGGACAGTGTACTATTAGTTGCATGTGTTTTTCTATAAAGAAAACTCATGCATGTAGAAGGAATCATTCCTTGAGAATTGCACAGTTATGACAGTGTGTGAGATCAAGAGATCATCCACTAGGTAGAAGAGGTTTTCCACTTGGTGAGGTGAAGATCATTTGAGAGGAACAATGCAAGGAAATAGGAGCTTGGAGGGCAGCGAGGAAGGCTTGAGAGAAGCCAGGATTGCCTGTGAGCATCTGTGAGGATTGTAGTGAGAGATGGCTAGCTCTGAGAGCTAAGGCTTTGTATAATTCATATGTATTTCCACCTTATATGATAATACAAATAGTGGGGTTTTTAGCTGAGGGTTTCCCCAAAGTATTTTCATGTGTATTGTGCGATTGATTCTTCTTCTTCTAGTTATATTTTTCAGCTCGATCTTTAAGCTTCCACAAATTGATAGTAGAAGTAGGTTATAGTATTATGCTTTGATTTATATTCCATTATCGGGTTAACCTACATTCAAATTTTATACATGGTCTTAGAGTGAGATTTGTAGAGAATTTCTACAAAGTACCAGAGCTGGATTTGTAGAAAATATCTACATGGTATAAGTGCTGTGAACAGTATATTGAGAAGAGAATTCGAAGTTTGAAGTTCGAGGTTGCAGGTGAAAATCGAATTCATATCATACTTCAAGGTTGGCCAATGGAATTCTATGGCTTGAGACTATAGTATACCTTGGAAGGTAGTTCAAATTAAATAGCATGGAAAGATAGAATGAAGCTGTATTAGAAGAGAATGGCTTAAAGGAATTCATTGATCAAGAAATCTAAAAGCTAGCTTCAACTAATGCACAAGAGTTGGCTGAGTGGAAGAAGTGTGTGGTGAAGGCGAGACATATCATCCTTGAGGGAGTTTGAGACCATATTGTCTCGAGTCTCCATGGGAAGGATACTCCATTTTCAATGTGGAAGACATTGAAGGACCTCTACTAGAACAGTAGTGACCAGAGGAAATTGGTGCTCAAGGATAAGCTTCGAAGAATCAAGATGGAGAAGGGCGATACTATTTCCACATATTTGAACAAGCTAATCACCTACAGAGATGAGCTTGGTAGTGTGGGAATAACTACTGCCGTTGAATATATGGTGAGCCTTGCTCTCCTTGGCCTTCCAAAGAGTTGGAATAGCTACTAGGACTCTGTGAATGGAAGGGAAAAACTACCAGATTGGAAACGACTGTGGTCAGATATCATGCAGGAGGAGATCAGGAGGAGCACATGAGATGGTTCTTCATCCAAGAATGATGATGAAGAAAATCTAGCCTTAGCAAGTAAGGCAAGGAAAGGAAAGGGGAAGGCTTCCCATGTCAAATCGAATTCCTCTCATGGAGGGAAGAAGGGTGACAAGTCTAAAGTGAGATGCTTTAATTGTCATGAGATGGGACATTATGAGCCTAATTTCCCATTGAAGAAGTCCAAGAAGGGGTCCTCAAAAGGATCGGAAGGTGAGGAATTAGCCTCTTAGTTTGAAATGGACTTTACCCTCATCGCATGCATGGTGTCATCGATCATGGGTTGTGTATGGTATCTTGATAGTGGAGCCTCATTCCACATGATTGGTGATAAAAGTTTATTTAGTTCCTTGGAGGAGAAAGACCTCAAGATGCGCATAGAGATGGGTGATGAAGGAAGGTATAATGTTTTAGGAGTGGGTATGGTTGCTTTTCAGAGGGAGCATGGAGCTCCTATCACCTTGACATATATGAAGTATGTGCCTGGACTGAAGAAGTATTAGTCGCGATGTTGGAGGAAAAAGGCTACGATGTTGTCTTCAGTAAAGGAAAGGCATTCCTAAGACACATAGCCATGGGTCAGACCAAGAGGATAGGGATTCAGGTGAAGAATCTCTATAAACTAGAGGTAGATGATTGTGCAGCATTGAGTAAGAAAGAAAAATTGGTGCAAAGCCAAGACATTGGTGAGTTGTGGCATAGGCAGTTGGGCCATTTGCATCATGGGGCTTTGAAGATAATGCAATAGACATCTATTAGACTTCCCAAAGGTAAACTTGAGCAAGTTGACACATGAAAAGGTTGTACCTTGGGAAAGTACACCAAGTCTTCCTTTCATGATTGAGACAGTTGAGCGGAGGATATCTTAGAGTGAGTTCATACTTATGTGTGTTGACCATTCTCGACAGCATCCACAACGAAGCGAAGGTATTATTTTATTTTCATTGATGACTATTCTCGTAAATGCTAGATTTATGTCATGCAGAACAAGGACCAAATTTTCACAAAGTTTTGTGAGTTCAAAGCTTTGGTCGAGAAAGAGTGAGGGAAGAAGATCAAAGCCTTGAGAAGTGACAACGATGGAGAATATGTCTCTCAAGAGTTTAAGGACTTTTGTGCAATGGAAGGAATTAAGCGAGAGTTGATGACACCTCATAACCCACAATAGAATGGGGTGGCTGAGAGGAAGAACAAAACTATTGTAGGGGTAGCATGGGCAATGCTGCATGACCAAGGCCTACCACTTCACTTGTGGTCTAAGGCATGTAACACAATGGTCTACTTTTAGAATAGAAACCCGCATCACATACTTGGGATGAAGACGCCAGAGGAATATTTCTCCGGTAAGAGACCAGAAGTGGGTCAATTCAAGCTATTTGGCTCCTCGGTATATTTCAATGTGACAAAGGATGCATGGAAGAATATTGAGCCGATGGCAGAGTTGGGGATACTTGTGGGGTACACTGATATAGCTCACAACTATCGGGTGTACTTTCCTACCAGTCAAAGAACATTGGTTCATAGAGATCTCAAGTTTGATGAGCAGAAGGCCATGCGAGTTTCCCTTGAGAGGGAGATCCAACTACAAGCTGTGGAGGAACTGTTGGTTCCTAAGGAGGAGGAGCCTTAGACTGATGCAGAGCAACCACATGTAGAGGTTCCAGGAGTGGAGAGATCCACTCAAGTAGAGTCTTCCAGAGATGGACGGAAGCACACAAGATAAGCTAAGAGATTGTTGGAGGATGCGAGAGAGAATGTGAGAGCACCACCTTCTTAGCGTAGACAGAGAAGGTCACCTGAGAGGTACAGTGGATACATGGCCCTTGCTGGGGAATGTGTTGATATCAAGCCATCTTCCTTTGAGGAAGCAGTGCAGCAGCCGATTTAGGTTGATGCTATGGTGGAGGAGTATGACGCCATAGTGCATAACAGTGTTTGGGATGTGGGTCCGAGACCGGAGAACAAGTCAATTGTGAGTTCCCGTTGGCTTTACAAGGTAAAGCAAGCTGCTGATGATGGGAGGATCATGTTGCCACATTATAATTCCTTTCTTTTTGAGAGGGAGTGTTGAAATGTGGCAACAAGAATATTCCAATTTAATTTGTCCTTGAATTAAATTGTGAATTAAAATCGAATGTAATCTTAACAACGACTTGGAAATAATTAATTAATTAATTTTGACTTAATTAGTTGGACAGATTCAAGTTATAAGTCTTTCTGAAGTCATGCAAGAGTTATCCCTTAAATTAAGTAGATAAGCCTTAAATTAAGGAGATAATATTGAGTTATATTTGAGTTGTAATTAGTTGACTCAGTTTACTGCATTAAGTGTTGGGCATGGAATCCCCTCACAACATGTTTTGGGGCTCAAAGCCCAAGTTTTGGTCAAATGTATTGTAAGACTCCGTGAATTGTGGGCGTGGAGCACGAAGTATAGGTTGAGTCATAGGGTTGTCTGTCCTAATTATTGTAAAGTAATGTAATGTCATGTCGGCCTACCTAGGGTCTACGAACCATGGGATTGTATAAATAGAGTGAGGCTCTAAGTTTTAAAGATAGCATATTGGAGAGATAGATGAATACGCATGGTTAGAGCATAGAGTAAGAGTCTAAGTGTATTGGGTTGTAGTGGTAGGAAGAGGCTCTGTATGTGAGTGCATAGAGGCCTAGTAGAGTTCGCAGCTGAGTGCACGGACCCTGCACTTGAGTGCGCAGGGCAGTGTCGAGTCTGTAATCTTGAATGAAGAACAATAAAGAGAATTTGATTCCAATTTATGTGCATCTTCTTGTGTATTTCCTTCTTTACACTTGTACTGTTTTGTTTATCGCGCGCACTTATATGATTGCTGGATATATTGTTAATTATCACTAGTCTTACACAAATAAGTTGAGTAATTGGGTAATAACAGTTTAAATAACAAGTAACTTGGGTATAATACGGGTCGCGCCCCAAGTAGGGCTGCACGGAAGCAGCATCACAGGTTGTGAGGGACTAACAGGTGCACGTAGTGATGTGCGCAGGGTCAAATTGTAAACCTCCAGAAGCTCATCAAACATCCCGAGGGTGCGGAAACCTGGTTCTAGCACCCTCCCATACTACTTTGGGTGAGACCTGAGTCCGCACTCCGCGAACTGTTGCCGAAAGGGCCAGTAGTACTGGGATTTGCTTGGCTAAATCACCTTTGAACTTGGGTCAGGCCCATACAAGCTAAACAATGGTTCTGTTACCGGGACCAAGATCTACATAAGGGATGTCTGATGTTGTGCCATTGGAATCCAACAAAGAAAGAAATTGAAGAGTGGTTAGACAAGAAGATTCACGAGTTCACGGCATAGGAAAACATAAATATGTGAGTATCTAAGGAACAGTGGTTGGAGCGCTACTTGTATACAGAAATCCTCTAAATTTTCTTTGCATCCTTTCCTTTTATGCTGTATGAGTGGATTGCGAAGCTAGCAGACAGTCAGGGAAGGAGTAGGCTTGACAAACCGATCGTGTGCACTCGAGAATTAGTGCACAAACTAGAAATGTCAGGAGATAAGATCACGTGAGCTGTGGACCATTGGCTCAACCGAATTATAGGAGGATTTATGACTAAGTTCGCGGTAGATACGATCATCAGCTACAGTGAGGCGGAGCGATGTTTCCTTAAGGGACTACGAGGTAAGTATACTAAATCTTTGAATACTTGGATTATGATGTTATTGTTTGAAAAGAGGGTTATGTGAATAAATTAATGTTTGGGACTACGCGAAGTGGGAAGATATATAGAAGCAGAAGTAGTGAAGAATTGGAAACCAGTCCCTTAATTTCCCCCTCACGAGAAAGCGAGGAAGAGCTTGCGAAAGTTTCTCTGAGAAGCACGGTCAGTCTGATAAGGTAGCACATTCCACGTTTAGCACCTCCACCTACATCGCCACCTGTCTCACCCTCCTCACCTACATCTCCACCCACCCCACCTTCGCCACCACCACAATTTAGTATGGCTAGTGCAATCAAACTACCTGTATTCAGAGGAGTAGGTAATGAAGATCCAGACCAATTCTGGTTCGTGGTAAGAGAAGTATGGGAAGAACAAGGCATTGTGGATGACAATATCGGAAGGCTACGTTGGTGAGCGTGTTCTAGGGTCGCACATTAATATGGTACACCAAGCATTCTAATAACCATCCAAACAGAAGAATCACAAAGATCTAGCCTGCGCTGAACAGGGAATTTAGCATGCCAAAGTCAGAAACACAATCAATCATAAGGTTTAAGGAGATCACAATGCTCCTGGGCGAGACCCCCTGGGATCTAGACTAAAGACTTAAGGGTATGATTCGCAAAGCCAACATGACGTTGATGGATGGACAACACTGTGCATGGTTTGTAGCATCACTAACACCGAACTTAAGGATGACACTGTCACAGCAAAAACTTTCCACCTAGGCTGAAGCTTTAGAAATGGCGATGAGATTGCATGAGACCCCTATACAAGACCCTCGTCTGGGAGTCAAACAAATCCATGTGCAACTATAAAATCTGTGTCTAGAAATGCAAAGTTTGAAGTAGGATAGGACACCTTGGCCAGAGGCGCGCGAAGAGGTATGGTGCATAAAATGCAAAGGCTAGGGGAATGACAAGGACCACTGACTAGTGTTCGCAAACTACTTCGAAGGAGGAGGGCTGATGTCGTTAAGACCCGAGGCATAGGAAGGGTCGAGTGTGACACCTGCATTATGGTGCACAATCTGACAGATAGGAGGAAAACAAACTATGGATAATTTTCATCTATTGCAGAAATATATGCAGACGTCCCAACAATTGTTTTGTAACTTCTGCGGTCAGTAGGCCATGATGAGCGCACCTTCAGAAGCTATGAACTAATGATGGATCAGAATCTTGCCTACAGGGTGTAGACTAAAACGCGAGACCTTTACCTGAATGCAGGAATGGTGCACGCTAGATTTTAGGGGTGGGGTCAAGGTCGAGGTGGAATGGGACCAGGAAGGGGTCGAGGACAGTTAATTTGTTATAATTGCGGAGGGCTAGGGCACTATCCTGCGATCGTACAAACCCGATGAGTACATCATGTTTGTACTATACTCAGTTTGATCACGAGGAAGAAGACTACCCTACACTGATAGCGAGACTGCACGAAAAAGGGGTACTTTAGCCCCCTCTGACTTAGAATTTGGAGATGATGAGGTTTGAACTGCACGAAGAAGACCCGAATGTAAACATGATGCTCAGGAGTGGTGTGACCACTAGCAATGATAAAGGTAAGAAGCCAGAAGAAAGTGCATGGGTTCGCAAGGCTCCTACTAAGGAACCTCAGTTTGATTTAGAATGCGCGAAGGAGACATTCATGGAAGCTAAGAAGAGCTTCACAGAGGCCTCCACTTCAGGTAGTAAGGATCAACTAGAACCGAGGATGGATCCTTCAATGCTCACTACCTTTTTGGAGACATGCATGAAACTGCTACCTGACAACAAGGCAGTGAAAGGACTACAGGAACTTATCACTAAGTGCGCGGGGTCAGGAGAACAACGCGTGGTCCAGAAACTCGGAAAGCATGCTTTGTGCAAAGGAAGGGAAATGAGGTTGACTATAAAAATCAGCGAGTATGAAATAGATAAGGTAATCCTGGATCTGGTATAGGACGCGAATTTACTACCAAAACAAACATGGGAACGCATGGGTAGACCTGCGCTATAGTGGTCTCCTATTCATTTAGAAATGGCGAACCAACAGTTCCCATGGGAAGATTGCAAGGGGTAACAGTAGATATTGAAGCTGCGAGCGTGCAGGTGGATTTTGAAATGATAGAGATTGTCGATGACAGTAATCCCTATCTTACGCTACTAGGAATAAACTGGGCCATTGATATGAATGAAGTCATAAATCTAAAGAAGTGCAAAATTATCTTCGAGAAAAAGTCACTATGCGTAGTAGTACCGCTAGATCCAGCTAAAGGAGCGCGATACACGGAACCTATGCATGATGATGATAGTGATGATGACCTCGATTGTATTTACAAGATAACCACATGAGAAGAGGATTGGGTGAATCCAACCGCAAATGGAAAGATTTCATGGGAGCGCAAAATCTCCTGCACTTTGGATTCAGATGAAGAGATATAACGATAGCAGAATCGGCTGCATGAAGTAACAACTCTTAATTAAAACATGATGGTTAGATCACTGTGTTGCATGACAATAGAGGCAAGGGATCTTCCAACATATGATGGGTTGACTGTGGTGGATGAATTACTGATCAAATTTGAAAGCACTGTATCAAAAGAATAGCAGTTCGATGTGATGAAATGGGCACTGTGCGCAACGCTTGCACGATGGTGGGGCACGCATCAAGGAAATTTTGAGGACTGGCACAGATGTAGAAGGATAATTTGCCTACACTTTGGAAAACCCCAGCTCAGAATGTGAGCCAGTCAACAGGGACAGAATGACTTGCGCGTCCACCTTTCCTGATGGGTATGGACATATGTTTTACAACCCGCACAAGTGCACACCTCTCCTAGAATAGAGAATCGAAACAAATCATAGTAGGTAGAAAGGAAATGCGTGCTACGAAGTATCAACGGAGAAGCATTCAGTAGGGTGTGTGAATTACTGAATAGGGTTCACCAGGCAAGACGCACTGATTGGGACCTACGCGTACCGGCAGTTCAATGGGCCTATAGGACCATGTGCAAAATCTTGCCCGCGGAAACGATTCCAAAGGTGCGGAATAGAGTAGAGACCATAATTTCTGAACGAAATGCAAAGAGGAGTCCACCTATAAGAGCTTCCACAGTCGTAACAGTGTGCGAAGCCCAGGATGAAGATATCACATAGCTACGCGAGGTTGAACACATAAAGATTCAGGAAGCCATTCGGTGAGGGAACCTTCGAATCCATGAACTCGAAAAAGACCACGTATGACTGAGGAGAAAAGCATTTTGATGGATGCCGAGATCAAGAGGCTGGAAAACGAGATCAAACAAACATGTCTCATCAATAAACCAAGGAAGAAAAAACAAGGTGCGGATGATCATAGCACTGGATTAGAAGAGTGTCGCCGAGAATTTATGACTTTGCTACCATGGCTACAATGACACCTCACCAAATGTAGTAGCCAGGGAAGTGCACTACGTACAATAGAACATGCAATGCCGGCTGTAGCGAGGGTAATTGAGGATTTTTCACGGACTATACTAGAAGGTGAGTTGAAGCCTCGCTCAGGTGGTGTGACCACCTAACTAGTCGTAGGAAGCACAGTTTTGGCACTCCAGGCAGTTGAAAGAGAGCACAGGACTATAAAAGAATCTGCATGGGAGCTGTCGATAAGGTGGGTGCGTGTAGAATCAGCATGCCACAAGGTTCGCGCCCATGAGCGAGGGGCTACACTGCTGCACGGGTAGGCTGGGAAGTGACCATTGGTGTCACTATTCATGATGGGATGTCTAATTTAATGCAAAAGGGAGCAGGCGGTGGGAATTTAAGACATGAATTAAGGGCAATATTTGGGACAATCTGCCCCTAAGAAAGCATTGATGGCCCATAATTGGGGGGAACGATCGAATTTGAATTCAAAAGGTGCTATAAAACTCCAAGGGCTAGCCATGAGACAACACTTGTTCATTTGAGATTTGAGCAGTTGATTAGAGCACAGAGTGTTGCACATCGAGTGATATTCGAGCGTTGAAGTTCGTGAAAGACCACTGACAGTTCAAACAGGATGGCGACTACGAGGAGAGGTTTGGGCTCTACAGAAGGAACCACCGACAAGGTCGCGTAAAACCCCACAGTACATGATGTTCCTGAAGATACTGGGGTCATGTCGAAAATCCAGAAATTGCCTAAGACGCAGAGGCCCAAGAAAGATAAGCAGGGAGTGGGACCAATTTGCATGTCATTGAGGAATCCATGGTTTAGTAAACTCTCAATGGAAGAAGAGGGCAAGGCTATCACCATTGAGATAGATTATGAGGAGGAGGACCTACAGGCTCATGTCAATGGGATAGAGGAAGAAGAGGACATGGAAGAGGACATCCAGCCAGTGCACTCTATAGTGAAATTTCCCTAGGATGTCCCTCTGTGGAAAGGGAAAACTAAGATACCCAAGGATTTGTATGCCACCAAGAGCGGACTCTAGACCCCACTCCTCTGTGATGGAATTGTGTTTGAGGGCTCACACCTAGGCTGCATTCCCACAATGAAGTTTGAAGATTGGGACCGCGTGGAAAGCGAGAAGTTCCCACACTTAGAGACGGAGAGCCTCATGAAGCAAAGCATGAAGGGGCCAGTCACAACATTATAGCGGCGAAAATGGCTGCGTGGTGTGGAGAAGGCTGAGTTGCTTCATCTGCTGTTGATTCCACACTTTCACCATGTGCCCATTACTATTTTCGTCATCAGGCAGCTACTTTTCTTGGTGCACGATGGGTACTTATGGCGGGAGGAGCCTATTCCCATCATGGCGGACCTCATCCATAGAATTTCTTAGCTTCCCTGTTAGGGAAAGGACCCCGCAAAGATAGCAATAAAAAGCGGAGATTTGGCTCTCGCAGAGGCCATGAAGAAGAAATATAAACTTCAAAAGAAAAAGAGGGGTTACATAATCAACAACATCAAAGATAAAGGGTTGTGTGTAGTCACCCAACTCCTAGCCAGGAAGGTAATGAGAAAATGCCGCGAAAATGAGGTACCAGTACCAGTAGTTGTATTGGCCGAACAATGCAAAGAGGGGGTCTAATTCAACTGGGCCGAGTTCCTCTGTGAGGAATTCTTGACCAACTACAAGGAAGCCCAGGAGCAGGGCAAGACCTTCCACTACGCATGGTTGCTCTTGTCCATTTTGCTGGTAATGTGAGAATTGCTAGAGGATAGTCAACTCCTGAGCATTGAACAGGACTTACCAGAGGCCAAAATGTACGCATCTCTAGGGTACCAAGGACGTGAAGCAGATTCGCGAGACAAAGATCTTCTGGGTGCTCATGGAGGCGAGCATCTGGATGTGGATCAATAGAAGGTTGCACCTATCCCCCACAATGCAGATAGTCTGCGGAGATTTCCAAACTTCAAGGCGGACATGCATAATATTTACATCAAGGCACGTAAGGATCCGACATAGTAATGGACCAAAATCCCCTTCATCACCATTGATGATGCAATTTTTTTAGTGTTAGAATCATGGCCTCCAGAGTGGCATGCCTCGAATCTGGCAGAGCTAAATAGGGCAGCAATAGAGAAATGAAAGGATGAGGCAAAGTTGCACATCACGAAGTTGGCCGAGAAGAGGTGCAATGAAAAAGTAGTCGCAGAGGTAAGGGCTATCTGCGAAGCAGCAAAGGTAGCCGTGGAGCAGGAAAAGGCCGTCGAGGTAGCAGTAGCAACGCAGAAAGCAGGGGCCGCAACAACGCAGGAAGAAGAGGGCTTAGAATTATCTACATGATGGGAGGTAGAGGACACAAACCTAGCAAAAGAAGGCGTGGACTCGGACACAACTTCCACCCAACTAAAAAGGTCGCACATCATAGAGAGATCGGGTCCACAGAAAAAGGTCAAGGCCTCCAAATTGGCCATCGACCTGATCACATTAACAGAAGGAGACCTCTACGACATCGGCAACAGGGTTCGCGAGGTCACCAAGGAAGTGCTACAAGAAGCCATGTCGGAGCAGTAGATTGTGTTGGGGGCACTAAGGGCGCAGCTGCAGGAACTACAGGTGCGCCCCCCATAGGAAGGAATCGTATCCACCTATGGTGTAGCAGGCACATCAGCAACGGAGTAGTTGCTATGTGCAAAGATGCCCAACACCATAGTGCTACTAGAAGGGGTGCTAAAAATAGAGAATGAGGTCGACAGAGCCGCGGTTGGTAGGAACAAGGTACTTAGCCTTAATTTGGCTGCCCTTTCACGAGACACACTGTACCAACTGCAGGATGGCATAACAGTAGAGCTCAGTGCCAGGGAGGGCTACACGATTTAGGTGATGAGTGGGAAAAAGATCAACAGCGAACAACTCAACCTGTAGCATGAAGAACTAGTGTCACAAAACCAGCAGATAGTGCAGATAGTTGATGAAGCATGTCGACAAGTCCCAGAGTTATCCATCACCGCAGACCTACCAACAAAAATGTGGATCCACTGTCTAGAAAGTGGAGTCTGAAACACGCGCGAGGAAACCACGCATGTGAAGCTAGAGCTGAAACTCTCGATTGCCAAGTTGCAGCTGAAGGCATAGCCTTCCACTCCTCCAGAAGTTAGAGAGAAGCGCGTTAGCATTATTCAAATAGGATTGGAAGAAATTGGACGGGTAGTGCAGGACTGTACTGGTATGTTGGACCAAGCCCTTGGCATCCTCACATCCTTGCAAGAGGACCCCAACATACAATGCCTGGAAACAGAGGCGCGCGAGCTTCAGGAGCAATATGATAATGTAAGAGGAACTACGCAAACAATCATCCTCACTCAACAGATGGCAAAGATGCAACAAGCCAGGGCATTGAAAGAGCAGCTGGATGTCGCAAGACAGAAAGAGGTACTTCTCAAAGTGTGCGTCCAACCATGGATTGATGAGGCCTTCACCATTACAGTTGATATTGAGGGCAAGATCGCACAGATGCAAGGACTCTATGCTCTAAGGCATACATTTGATCCTCACAAAGAAACATTGGAAGAGTGCATGTAGCAGGTTCAGCAAACCGGAGAACAGTGTGTTGCAGACCTTCGAATAGTATGGGACCAATTGGATGGGCTTCGCCCCAAGATTGCCGCACCAACAGAGTGACTCGGGACAAGTCACGATGATTGTGTTGGGGGCTTGTTGGGCATGGAATCCCCTCACAACATGTTTTCGGGCTCAAAGCCCAAGTTTTGGTCAAATGTATTGTAAGACTCCACAAATTGTGGGCATGGAGTGCGAAGTATGTGTTGAGTCATAGGGTTATCCACCCTAAGTATTGTAAAGTAATGTAATATCATGTTGGCCTACCCAGGGTCCGTGGACCATGGGATTGTATAAATAGAGCGAGGCTCTAAGTTGTAAAGATAACATATTGGAGAGATAGATGAGTAAGCATGGTTCAAGCAGAAAGTAAGAGTCTAAGTGTATTGGGTCATAGTAGTAGGAAGAGGCTCTATAGTTGAGTGCACAGAGGCCTAGTAGAGTCCGCAGTTGAGTGCGCGGACCCCTACAGCTGAGTACGCAGGGTAGTGTCGAGTGTGTAATCTTGAACGAAGAATAATAAAGAGAAGTTGATTCCAATTTCTATGCATTTGCTTGTGTATTTCCTTCTTTACATTTATACTGTTTGGTTTATCACGTGCAATTATATGATTGTAGGATATACTATTAATTATCACTAGTCTTACACAAATAAGTTGAGTAATTAGGTAATAACATATTAAATAACAAGGAACTTGGGTATAATATGGGTTGCGCCCCAAGTAGGGCTGCATGAAAGTAGCATCACAGGTCGCAAGGGACTAACAGGTGAGTGTAGCGGTGTGTGTAGGGTCAAACCGCGGACCTCCAAAAGCTCATCAAACATCCCCAGGGTGCGGAAACTTGGTTCTAGCACCCTCCTATACTACTTCGGGTGAAACCTTAGTCCGTGCTCCATGGACTGTTTCCGAAAGGGCCAGTAGTACCAAGATTTTCTTAGCTAAATCACCTTTGAACCTGGGTCATGCCCATACAAGCGAACATTAAGTCCAGTTAAATTAGTTCCAAATTGTTTGAGGAACTAATGGTGAGTTAATTGTTAGTTGATGCATGCATGCACTCAACTACTGTACTCCAGTTAACTGAAGGTTCCCTCATTAGAAACTCATGCATGTCTATTCTGAGAAAGACCCAGTTGAGATTAAAGACAAGGACAGTGTACTATCAGTTGCATGTGTTTTCCTATAAATGAAATTCATGCATGCAGAAGGCATCATTCCTTGAGGATTGTGCAGCTTTGACAATGTGTGAGATTAGGAGATCATCCACTGGGTAGAAGATGTTTTCCACTTGGTGAGGTGAAGATCATCATAGAGGAACAACACAAAGAAATAGGAGCTTAGATGGCAGAGAGGAAGGCTTGAGAGAAGCCAGGATTTCCTCTGGGCATCTGTGAGGATTGTACTAAGAGATGGCTAGCTGTGAGAGCTAAGGCTTTGTATAATTCCTATGTATTTCCACCTTGTATCATAATACAGATAGTGTGGTTTTTAGCTGAGGCTTTCCCCAAATTATTTTCATGTGTATTGTGCGATTGATTCTTCTTCTTCTAGAAATTTTGATTTCACTCGATCTTTAAACTTCCACAAATTGATAGTAGAAGTAGGTTATAGTATTCTGCTTTGATTTATATTGCATTATTGGGTTAACCTATATTCAGATTTTCTACATGGTCTCAGAGTGAGATTTGTAGAGAATATCTACATCCTTAGCTGATGTGACAGATGATCATGTCAAACTTAAATAGACTAATGCAAGTAAATGATAAAAAATGTACTTGCCATCGAATTACCATTATGCTAATGTAGAAAGTTTACAAGTGATGTTGAGTGGTTGACACCATGCAACAACTAATTCAATGCATTTCTATATTGGGGAAGCCTTCCATTGCAGTAATGTGTTGATATAGGTTTATGTGCCAATAAAATCTATTGGATAAGGTTGTCATTGACATCATGTCTATAATTTTTGGCGCTATCTCTATGTTTCATTAATGATGGCAAGCCCTAGAAGTTGGCAAGCCCTCGATGTATGATGACTACATTTTTCCCTTGCCATAATGTGTTGCTATAAGGTGTAATGAATTTATATTCCCTAACCCTAATGAATGAAGAACATATGTTACATCCCTTATCACAACATATTTAACTATAAAAAAGCTGCGACTGGTTGTATAATGTATGTTTACCATAAATATAATAGGAAAAACTCTAGCAATCAACTCTCTTGTCAGGGAAACCAATACATATATACGACATAACTTAATGTTCGCGCAGATTTGTCTATCTCCATGTAAAATGAGCTTGTTTTACCTATAAAATTTTGTCTTCGTTGAAATTACTGTCTCTCAACAAAAATAGCAAGATGAGTTACTTGTTAGCTTCATATTATCCAAATTATGGATAGACCCATAAGAAAATATCATGTGCTTTCAACTATCCTAACCTCATTGATAAATTCAAGTTGGATGTTGGGTATTGTAGTACAAATATTTGCAAATACATTCTTCTATCATAATGAATAATAGCACTTGAATTTCCAGTTCTTTGGAACCTATCTCCGTGAAATTCAGTGCAAAAACTTATGTCTATCATTGAAATCACCCTTCCATATTGTATACTAGCAGAAAAATTAACTATTATGTTGTATTTCAAGTCAGGTTGAATCACTCTTAATGTATGTAGTATTGAATGACAGAGAAATATTGTTGAAAAAAACTTGTGCAAGGTGATTCATTCAGGAACACCAGACTTTCACTCCATCTGTAGGTTATTTGAATGCAAGAATTATGTTGTATGTTTTGTTCGAGTTTCCATAAAATGATACCTTTCTTTTGAAGGGCTTTAGCTCTCGGGATATGGTTGCAGATGCCTTTCTATGGGAGGTGATGATTTCATTTGTGATTGTGATCTTATCATACTAGGTTTCACTATACTAGAGTTGTGCCTAGGCTTGTATCCCTTAGTTGCTAAACTTGGCACCTCATAACCTATCACTGTGTTTAAGTGCTTCTATACTGGATACAATATAGCAAATACTAGAGACCCTTCAAAACCTTTAAATTTGAGTGCTATATCATTAAACACTTGTGATCATTTGTTGTGACCTCAACCCTTTGGTGGAATCATGACTACTTGAACATTGAACCTCTATACACATCTCGATATCGATGTACTGAAGAAATTATTAAAATTACCTATCATTGGTCCATTCCAGTACGCTCTGTCATGCGGAAAGAGTCAATTTTGCGGACAAAACCGACCTCCCTAGAAACTAAGAGTTTTCTAGTGACAAACAAAACAATCAAGCACTATCTTTCCCTAAATATGCATTTAAAATAAAAGCAACGAGGTGTTTAAGGCTTACCTTTAGTCCAACGCTATTTGTAGCAGCCAAGCCTCTTCGATCCAGATGAGCTCCTTCTCCTTGAAGCCTGCATTCACTAACAAGCAAACGATTACATAGCACCTGAATAACTCATATAATAAAACATATTCATCATAAAGACCAAGGAGTTTATGAAACAAATTATATATAACAACTTGTTGAGAAAAATGAACTTAATTGTATTAATTGGAAACAAAAGAAAGCATTACAACTAGTGCCTTGGTGTTGTGCAGGTCCCTCCCAGGGTCCAGCAAGAGTTCTCCTCTACTTTGATCAGCTCACCCACTTCCAAATGAAGCTAAGAAAGGAATGGAATCTATCCTCTCAAGATCTATAAGGGAGTCCTAATTTCAGCAGCATCTACCCTTAGGAATGTTCAACTTTCAACCTCCCCTCCCTCTGGCCCAATGCCTGTATTTATAATGCTTTGGAGGAAGTTAAACAGGTCCACCATCAATGGGATAAGCCCCTCTTTCAAAGGGATAGCTCCCCTCTTCATGGGATAAGTTCCTCTTTCATTGGGATGCATGAACCATCTGGAGGCGCTCAATCCACATCAAACCATCTTCTAGAATGCTCTAGAATCGACCGCAAGTATGTTTCTTGAAGTAAAACTTGCGCCTTTTGACTTTTACAGGGGTACGCACCCACCCCTTTACAGACAGAGCGTACAAGTACGCAGGTATTATGTACTTGAGGTGCGGGTATGCAGGTAAAAGTAGGAGAAAGTGCGTAACCAGAGTTATATTGATTTTTAAAGGCTTTCTCTCTTTTTTGGAGTTTGACATGAGGGCAAGAGGTATAAGACTTGCCAAGGAGGACAATATGGTTATTGATGGAGCCATACTGACTGCAAATAGTCATGGTGACAAATTTTAGTGTAACAGATTGCCCCCTAAAGTGCGAGGTTTGTAGTAGATTAGGGTTTCATATCATCTAGGAAGGGTGAAGCACTTTATGATTTCGAGGATTATCTCGTGGAGAGCCTCCTAACCTGCAAATATTCAACACAAAATACATATATGAGATCATATCATCGCTGAGGTAGGCATTCCCATACTCAGATCAAAAACTTAACTAACAAACTAACTACTGCTCTGATATAGGAATGATTTTGCAATACATCATAATCATAGACATATGTAGACACAGTATGGACGCAGCCATCTGTTTATAATTAGTCTACTGTATAATGAATACAAAACTCCTCGCAGCCTGGATGGCGGAAACTAGATCCAGGGTCTTCATTTCTGCTTCCCGAAATAGTACGATTCTATCCATGCGAATAAATGAGTTGATGTCGAACATGGTAGAAACCACTTGATTACCAGTCAATGATGTAAACTGTTAACAAGTGTGAGAGAGACCACCAGTGATGTCAATGGTTCTCAAAGTACCCAGTACAATCCATGAGATGTGAATGAATGTGTTGATGTCGAACATGTCACGGAATCCCTTGATCGAAAGTCAATGATGTAAACTATCGTCAAATGCGAGAAACCTGCCATTGAGGCATGCAGATTTCAAGGTACTGATGATTCCTAGATCATCTTTCTAGATAATGTGCTGATGTCGATAGAAAGCGATCCGTCGTAGGCAAGCCCACAACACGAAATCATAGATCAAGTTGAAGAAATGTAGCTGTAAGGACTGACTCAGGGATGGTCAAGATGGATGACAGATATTTTGCAGATGAATGGTTTATTTGCAGTGACCTCTTGAACACATAACGACACAACAAATGGCTTGGTGACAATTGACCTAAAGTTAATACTCAGAAACTGGCTGAAGACTTTCAATGTGGTTTGATCAACTGTTAGGCAAAGGATTTCCCAACCCAGGTGAATGAAAAGTGTCGTGTTCAAGAGTGGTGATACGGTTTTTCTGAGACAAAGCATAACAAATAGGCTCATTTTCCTCTCTTTTCCCCCACCATTTCTGGAAAGTACCTCTTTATTTTTTACAAGCTTGAGGAGGATAACATTTGCTTGATTATAAGCTCATCCTTCAGATGAGTCCAACTTAGTTTAGATTCGAACCCTAAGAAGGAGTGGTCCGTTCCTATTTGTAATCGAACAAGTCCTTTACTGTGAAATTTTAACGAGTCCAGTATAGGAGAAACTCGGCGTTTTTCAATTTTAGAGAGTCTGAAAAAACTTAAGAAGACTCCAGGGTTGACCTTTTTCGTAAATTTGTGTCTCCCAAGCCTGAAAAAGTATAAAATAATACTTGAGAGAACCGCTTGATCTTTATGACCAAGGAGTACTTTCATGATTAGTGTCTCTGATCTGAAAAGTAAAAAAGCGATCAAGGACACGTCGTTTTATTTCCAATATCGAATTTGAAACGACAAAAATCCAGCAACCTTTTCATGTTTTTACGGTCAGAAAAGGGCTGTAAGAGGACCGTCTTTTAATTCCGTTTTAATGAGTGTAAAAGAAACGCTCGGCAATATTTTCATGTTTTAGGAGTCAGAAAAGGGCTTAATGATGACTCTGATGTTTTTGTTTGTAAAAAATGACAATTTTCCCTGAAAATCCTTTTTCCTACACAAAAACCAACACATTACTCATACCTGTTGAAGATAGATAAAAATACTTTGAAAAATACCTTTTCATGGTGAAAAATAAACAACTTACCATTTATTTACCCAAAAAACCTATAAAAAGGGCTTTTACCAATTCATTTTTGCCATTTTACTGCTGAGGAGAGAAAAAGGGCTTTTGGCAAGAAACTTCCCGTGGACATTGCGGAGAATCCGACTATCGAAATTGAACGCCGTCTCTTCCAGGTAATTTATAACATCCTCCTCTTCAATTTCATCCATTTAGAATTATTTTTTAGGCCCTAGATTTCATTTTTGGGAGGTTTTGGGGTTTCAAAAACCACCTCTCGGGGTACGCAGGCACCACACTAGGGACCCGCGTACCCCGACATTTTCTCAGTTGGAAAAATGTCGGGGGTACGCACCTTGCCTTCAGGGACCCTGCATACCCACGCTCTGTTCCTAAAGGTGTGGTGCGTACCCCGCGCAACGAGTTTTTAAACCCCAAATTCTCCAAAATGGACCAAAATATTTTGATTTCATGGAATCTAATGGATGTTTTTTGGCATGTAGATTGTTCACCATGCTCGATTGGCACGAGAGAGAGCACGAAGATGCTGATTTGGTCGCCATTAATCATCAACCGTCAATTGATGCTTTGAAGGCATGCGGCCTTTATAAATACTGGGCCATACCTGGCATGAGGGCCCAAGTGAGCTTTCTAGAGTGGCTGGTAGAAAGATGGAACGTTCAGGACCAGTGTTTTTATATTGGAGGACACCAGATTGAGATGGAGCCGGCAGATATCTACTTCCTCACTGGTTTTCCCAAGAGAGGCGAACACTTGACTCTGTTCGGGACTAGGCCAGGTGGCCAGTCTATCGCTAGTCTCCGACTAGAGTGGTGTAACACTCAGTCTCAGGAGAAGGGGATAGAGATCAAAACTATATCCCGTCCTGAACTTATGGTGATTGCTTTTACAGTTACCAGACTTTGCGGGGCTGCCGCTTTACACATTGCCACTGGATCCCAGATGCGGATGGCAATTGATTGCTATCGAGGTACCATTTTCAACTGGTGTGACGCTGTGTTGGCCAATGTAAAAGGCCAACTGACTAGAGCCAAAAACGGAGAGCTAAAGACCTTTGGTTATGGGGCTTTAGTTGTGAGTTTTGGCTTAGAGAGGGTTCCGATGCTGATCCCACAGCAGCTCACTGTTGAGGCTGGGCTTCCTCGAGAGCCCAAATTGATGCGATGGGTTACGGTTATGGTCCGTCATCCTGATGAGGGGACGAAGGTTGTCCGATTTACTCCATAGTACTTTCGCTGGTTAGAAG
Organism: Pinus tabuliformis; assembly: GCA_031772625.1. NCBI lineage: Eukaryota > Viridiplantae > Streptophyta > Pinopsida > Pinales > Pinaceae > Pinus > Pinus tabuliformis. Next base: position 61,080,908 of record CM062805.1, on the reverse strand, counting down.
ACCAGGTCTTTTCTATACAGGATTTTCCTTATGCCGGAGTTGATTTTCGTGGAGATCCGGACATGGTTCTTCCACCGGGAGAATAATGGGATGATACAGGTAACTTCATTTTTCACAAGTTTTTTAAACTATCTATTATTTTTGTTTGTTTTTATATCGTCTCAAAACTGATAGTAATAATTTTCAAAATGCAGATGTAGGCCCACGACGTCCAGCCAATCTCCGGTCTTACGAGAGGAGACTACCAGTTGCAGCGGCACCGGCCCCACAAGACGAGGCCACAGAGACTTTGGCTGAGTTGGAAAGTGACCTAGAGCGTCTTACAACAGATATACCGGAGACTACCATAGATGATATTCCAATCAGGCTTCAACGCTATGTAGTCGGGGTCCCAGGACCTTTTAGGAGGTTCTTGTGTAGGGTGGCCCGTGCAGTGGTGTCATATAGAGATCATCACCAGTGATTGGATGGTCATTTTGTAGACACATGTGACATTTTAGTTTTTTGTACTTATCATTTTTGCCGATCATAAGGTGTTTTTCAACCTATGATCGAAGACGATGTATTTTTTGACACACTCCTATATATATATATCATTATAGGAACGAATTTTCCAGCACCTAATTTATCATTAGCTTGATCATATAATAACACTAGGTCTCCTTCCGAAAAATTTCGAGGGGTTACATTTCGATCATACTGAGCTTTCATACGTTTTGCGTGAGTCTCGATCGCCAATGCAGCATCACGTCGATTCTCATCTAATTGAGCTAAGTATAATAAACGCTTTTCCTCTTCGGAAGTAGCTGGAAGTAACTCGATGGCCATTTGCAGTGACGGGATTTCACATTCAATAGGTAGCACAACTTCCAAACCATAAACTAGTTGGAAAGGAGTGAACCCTGATGATGTTTTCACTGAGGTTCGGTACGCCCAAAGCGCTGAAAATAACATGTTGTGCCAATTTGACCGATGAATACCAATGATTCGTTGGATCATGATAACTAAAACTTTGTTGATGGACTCAACCAGACCATTTGCTTGTGGATAATAAGGAGTTGAACTATCGTGACACAAACCAAGCTGTCCTGTAAGTTCTGTCATCATAACGTTTTGAAAATGGCGCCCATGGTCAGTGATTATCGCTTGTGGGACACCAAACCTAGCAATTATATGATTGAACACGAAAATTGCAGCTGTCTTGCCGTCTGCCTCAAATGTAGGCATCGCCTCGGCCCACTTAGTAAAATAATCTACCGCAAGGATGATATACGCATGCCCCCCGGTCGAGTGAGGGTTACATGTAATAAAATCGATACCCCATTTGGCAAAAGGAACAATGGCAATTATAGGGTGGAGAGGAGTAGGTGGAGTGCACATCTTTCGATCAAACACTTGACAGTTGTGGCATTTTCAGACCGCAATAATACAATATTTAAATAAGGACGACCAGAAGTAGCCAGCGCGCAATATCTTTTGGGCTGTGGCAAACCCAGACATATGACCGCCACACGCTCCAGAGTGACAGTCATTTAGAACCCTTTCAGCCTCTTCGTGAGTTAAGCAACGTCGAAAAATAGAGTCCGCCCCACGGCGATAAAGTGTATCTCCAATAATTTTGTACTGTTGGGACTGGAATCGAATTTTCCGACGTTCCAACTTTGAAGCTTCGGGCCGAAAGGATTGGGTCTGGAGATAGACGATGATATCCCCATACCACGGATCTAAAGTGCTAATTAGAAACAAAGATTTGTCCACAATGGGCTCCTCTGCCACAGTTTCCGTGTCAGCACGCGGGAAGTCACACATTAACTCTGCAAAAACTAAAGATTTCTTAGACTTAGATTTCTCAAACTCCAAGTCGAACTCCTGCAGGATAACAATCCATTTAGAGTACTTTCCCCCTAGCAATTGTTTGGTCAAAATCTAGATCATAGGGTTGCAATCTGAAATGACTGTAGTTTTACGAAGTAAAATGTAGTGACGAAAACGTTGGACAGCTTGAACGGCTGCCAATGCCAATTTCTCCACATGTGAGTATTTTAGCTCAGTTGGATTTAACGTCCGACTAAGGTAATATATCACATGTTCCGTTCCGAATTCATCTTCCTGAACTAAGACCATTCCAATGGTGGAATGGGAGGCGGCGAGATACAAAAAGTAATCCTGGTTGTAGTTGGGAGGATGCAACAACGGTGCATGGGTCAACGCGTGTTTGAGTGCATCAAAATATTTCTGAGCTATCTCATCCCAAGAGAATTGAGCGTTCTGTTTCAACAACCGTGTAAAACCCTTTGTAACCTCGGCGTAGTTAGGAATGAATCATCGTAAAAAGTTTGCTTTCCCCTGCAAACTTTGGAGTTGGCGAAGACTCGAAGGAGGAGGCAATTTGATGATAGCTTCTACCTTCGAGGGATCGACACGAATGCCGGCTTTCGAAACTACAAATCCTAGCAATCGTCTCGCTTCTATACAGAAGACACATTTGTGTGGGTTCAACCGTATCCGATAATGCCTACACCTCATGAAGATTGCTCGTAAGTGAACAAGGTGATCAGCTCGATGTAATGAATGAGCAGGCAAATCATCGAGATACGGTTGCACAATGTGTTTGATGTCATGAAACGCATAAGACATCTCCCTTTGAAAAGTTGCTCTGGCATTCTTGAGCCCAAAAGGTAATTTACAATAAGCAAATGTCCCCCATGGACAAATCAAAGTCGTTTTCAGTTGATCGGAAGGTAGAATATTGATTTGATTGTATCCAGAAAAACCGTCCATAAAGGAAAATATTGCGCTGCCAGCACAATCATCAATTATTTGATCGATATAGGGAGTTGGGTAGTTGTCTTTTGGACAAACTCGATTAATGTCCCTATAGTCGATGCATATTCTTATTGTTCCCTGCTTTTTGTTAACCAGAACAATATTCGATACCCAATCCGTTAACGGGATCAGATAAATGAAACCTGCTTTCAACAGTTTTTCAACTTCTGCTTTAATTGCAGCAACTTTTCTTGGGTGAATCTGACGCAAACGTTGCCGGACAGGTTTAGCGTCCGGGTAAGTCTTGATCTCATGAACAACAATCGCGGGATCAATTCCTGGCATTTCCTCATAGGACCAGGCAAACATGTCGCGGAATTCTTGAAATAGGGCCTTGTATGTCTGAATCTTGTCATCTGTACACGAGGCACCTATATGAATGTTTTCAATAATTCCAGGCTTAACCGAAATGTCAATGGGAATAGTTCGAGAGATGTTTCCCAAATTCAGCTCTGAATCAGGATGTTTCATGGGATTCTGAGCTTCCTTGACATATTCAAATTTAAAAATTGACGAGAAATCATTTTCAAAATGATCATCCTCGGGTAAAAACGAAGATCTATGACGAAGATCGTCCCATGGTAAATCATCTATACACACGACTTCACGAAGTTGCTCGTCAGATGAAACAACTTCGGGAAACGCTATTAACTCCGAGGTTGATGTGAAAAGTGATTCCTCACGGACCACATTCATTAGGTCAATTTTGGTTGAACACGGGTCGGTAAAAGACTGCACGGCTTCATAGGCAATTTCGTATGGACTCAAAGGCATAAAATTACCAAATGAGTCTATTTCAGATTCATGAGGAACGATCCAAGGATCGTCATAATAAACAGTGTCTTATGTAATCATATGAATGGTTGCAAACGAAGATGATGCGTTGAGTGGAGGAAAAGGAAAAGTTCCCAGTAAATCGGCATCTTTAACTAATCCTACTCCAACATCCTTATATGGGATAGTCGTTTTACCGACATGCTGAATACTCTCTGAAGAGGTTGGGTCGGATGAAAAGTAAGCCAACTGGTCTATTGTTATGATCTTTCCATTATGTGGGAACTTTATTACTCGGGAGACCGATGAAATGACCGCTGTCATAGCGTAAGACCAACTTCGACCCAAGAGAGGGTTGTAGTCTAGAGGGGCATAAACCACCTCCACATCTAGACTAACTATTTTTCCTTCAACCCCTATAGGCAAATCCTGTGGAATGCCAAAAGGATGAAACCCACGGCCATCAAAGGCCTTAAGAATTGTCGGGGATTGATTTAGTGAAGGAGAACCAAGCGATCTCCAACACTGTATCGACATAATACACGTTGAAGCTCCCTCATCAATTACAGTCCAATGAATATGCCTGTTTTTGACTATCACTGGGACCTGGAAAGCCATTTGATGAGGCAAACACGGTGTACTATTTTCTAGATCAAAGATTATTAGGTTCGGGTCTTGAACATCAATAGCTCCGATAGCTAACAAGAGTAATTTGCGTTGTGCTGGGCATGATTGCAGCACTTCCAAAGCCGACATTGCTGAGGGTGAAACAGCTAAGTCCTCAACAATGTTATAATTCTGGGCCGCTCTCGCATGTGGATTGAAAGCAGACTTTCGAAGTATACCCTTGGCGGGTGGTTTGATTACTAAGTCTGGGTTAGGCTTCTCGATCTGTAGCGGATCAGAACCGGGAGCTGAGGTTGATGGATTAGAATGAGAAGATTCTGCTTCTTTGCCATCAACATGACTTTTACTACCATAATCTTGCGATCGAGTCGCAATCCTTACATGGGACATCATCAAAATGGGTTCTTCATTGGCACTCGAGGAAGAACCTATCATTTTGCTATCTTTTGGAAATGGATCCTTCAAGACAGCAGGAGTTTGGGAACCTTTGACGATTTTCGCAACCTCTACTCAATGGGGCAGTCTCTTCTTCACAAATAAGACATGGATAACGAGGTTTGCGCTTTTCATCATTGGATTCCGCCTTTTCAGTTTTCTCCTTTGGAGTTTTGTCTGCTTTATTCTTCTTCTTCCCTCTCTTCTTTCCACCGGTTTTTGATTTAGTTGTAGATGACTCTACAGCATGAATATCGGCGGAGAGTTTAGCAGAAGAATCTCCTGTCGGGGAATCAGGCAAGGTTATGATAGGAGAAGAATTCTTGGAGGATTTCTTCTTGCTTTTAGTGTTAACCGTACCAATCATACCATCAACGGCATGAGATCCTGAAGGAGCTGCAACGATTTGATTTGACTTGGGAAGATCTGGGATCTTTTCATGTAACGTACCTGACTGAGTATAAACTAAGTCAAGGTATTGTGCTTGAGCAATCACTTGCTCCTCAGTAACTACTCCGGCCTTAGCTACGTCTTCAGTAATCTTCGGTAACAATGATTTAACAAACCATTCAGCTAAGATCTGGTCCGGGATAAAAACTTTCACTAACCGCCTTCGACGTCTCCATTCATGAATATGATCGGAAATATAAGTGGACGTCGATTGCTTTAATGAAGTTAGTAACTCCGTGCCATTATCATATCTTACCGACAACTGAAAATGAGTTAAAAACGAGGTAGCTAACTGGCTAAAATTATAAAAAGAGGCCCATGGAAACTCAATATACCACTTGGCCGCAAGACCAATGAGAGTGCGCTAGAAAAGACGTAAGCGGATCGAATCATCCGAGATGGAATTAGAGGGACACCAGAGGTGGTAAGTCATCACATGGTTCGACAGGTCCTCTCCAGACTTACCTTCGAACTTGGGAATGTCACTGGGCAACTTATTCGGCATTGGCGGCCAAAACAGAAGATAATTAATTGGATCGTTCGTTAGGCGCGACAAGTCTGGTAAGTCCAAAGTTGCGATAAATGGTAGCTACCGATTAGGATCCCTAAAACTCTGGGTCATGAGACCAGCCCCAGGAGGAGGATATCCAAGATAACTAGGAATAGGAATCGCGTTTGGGATATTGTATCCTCCTGGAAAACCAGGATTAACCAGACCGTACTGGGGTTGTTGTGATTGTTGATAAGTGTACCCAGGATATGGTTGATACTGGTAAACTGGCTGCTGGACAGCAGGACCGAATTGGTACTTTCCCTGGTACGGTTGATAAGTGAATTGTGGTTGACTTGTGACAACCGTACTTAAACCAGGTTGTCCTACAGGCATCTGAACCGTAGTTTGAATCGTGGATCCAGACGATGGTAAAGATGTTTGAGGAGTAGATATAGGAACAGTAGAAACCAGAGTTGTCGATACTCCAGAAGTAGGTGGGGTAGATTGAACAGATGTTGTGGCAGTTGCAGCAGTCGTTTGAGATGGAGTACGAGGCGTAGTAGGACCAGACTGAGAAACTACCGAAGGTACAGAAGTTTGAATATTAGACTGGATTGGTTGTTGGGGTGAACCAGAAACTAAGGGTTGTCCAGTTTGAGATGACAACTGTACATTTAGCTGCAACACCTGTTGAGTTTGCGATGGATCCCACACTATGTTCATTCTGGGGTACTGACCCATAACAGGTTGAGAATATTGAGATCCAAAACCGGGTTGAGGGTAGGACTGATAATTGAAAGGTACATTTCCCGTTCCTTGAACATAAGATTGACCTTGGGGTGGTTGGAAACCTTGGTTCGAGTACTGACCTTGGGGTAGATACCCTTGAGGCATGTACTGATACTGGGGTTGACCTTGAGGTATAAATTGATACTGGGGTTGACCTTGGGGTACATATTGAGTCTGGGGTTGACCTTGAGGAACATAATGTACCATAGGCATGTACTGTCCTTGAGGTTGCCCCCCAGATGCAAATTGTGTACCTTGAGGTTGCCCCCCAGGCATTAATTGAGGCTGCCCCCCAGGCGGTAACTGGCCACCTTGAGGTTGAGAATTGGGATTAGAACCTGACATCGTAAGAATGTCTTCTACTCTCAACGGCTTTGCACCATTGCTTCTAGTGAATAACCTTGTTCAATGGGTTGAGGAGATGCTCCCGAAAAAGTACCAGAAAGTGACTGATACCCAGAGGGAACAGAAGGACCTCCGTACAAAAAAGATTCAGGCGATTGAGTAAACATGGACGACTGACCTGACATATTTACGGGAGTATAAAAACCCCTAGGTGGATAAGGAGCACGAGGTGGTGAAAAACTTAACCCTGAGTTGTCCAAATAATTAGTTAGAGAAAGATACCAAGTAGTACTTCTAGGTGGACTGTAAAAAATTGATTCACGCTCCCTTAGATCAATGGTAGGTTGATTTTCAGGGATAGGGATGCCTATTTCTTCTTCTGGAGCAAGTTCTTCAATAGCTATCAAACCAGAAGGAAGGTTTTCGGTGATTACTCTTTCTACCCTAGGTGAATTAGGAGCACTAGAAGTTGGAGAGACTAACCCCGATGTTGGAGTAACAGGTTCAGATATCTCAGGTCCTTCGCCTATATCACTAGTAGATGAAAAGCTACCAGCAAGTTCGGAAACCGAAATAGCTTCAGGATTATAACCTGTTTCTAGAGTTTGGTAATCATGATGAACAACCAACGAAGACTCTCCTTCTTCAGGTGACCCTACTTTACTGCCACTAGGAGTTACGAGGAATTTCAAACCTTCGTAATGGCCCAGGACTTCTTCAGGAGGTTGGCCCCGAAGTCTACGGGACTTCCTCAACAAATCAGCCACAGTTACAACCTCATGAGACTGGCCTCGAAGTCTACAGGACTGTCTTGGTAATTCAGCCATAGCTAAAAACTTTTAACTACTGCACACGCAAACAAAGTAAAATCTCAAAGAAAATCGCCTAAAGTCTCTAAAGAACCAAACAAATTCGAATCACATGCCCAAAGAATCTAGGGCGTCAAACCACACATAAACAGTAACTTTCCGGACCGAAAACACTAGTTGGTGATGAAATCCAACATCGCAGAATTCAGTACAGAAATGGCGGGTGGAACAGTTACCCTGGCAACCTGCTTAATGAATAGACTGGACCGAGTTCCTCCACTTTAACCATCTCGAGTGAAGTGAACCCCCCAGAAAATCCAAGTGAGTCTAGCCGACGTCTGCTCCAGGTACAGTGGGATCTTCCCTCCACCGTCACCTTAGGAAGAATCCTAAAGATAATAGTCACTAAGGTCACCAACAACAACAAATATACCTGGGGGAACAGTCTACGATCCGATACGCACGCAAGGGCAGAGTAACAAGCTCAATCCCCTTGCCGGCTCCTTGACAATAATCCAAGGTTTACCGACAAGTGACCCCAGGCTCCTCGACAATGGTTAATTCGAGGTTTACCATTTGTAGTACATGCATATTTGGCGTCGTTCCCAATGAAGGAGGATTGATTCCCTCACTGGTTCGGACACGATCTCGTGCTTCTCCTTTAAGAGGAGCTTTCCCAGAGCATAAATGTAACAATTGGATTTATCCTACCGCAAGATAAGCTACTTGTTTGTTTTTCCTGTCTTGGAGAGTTAATTACTCTCCTACTCCAAGACACTAGCCTGATCTATGTTGGTGTATCAGAGCCCTAGTAAATAAAAAGTTACTAAGTTAATTTTACTTGAAGCGTTATTTTTTATGGCTTTTCTTTAGGACAAAAGGTAGCGGAGATGAAACTTATGATGTGTAGACTCGACTCAAATCCACTAAAAAGATGCACCTAGGATGAAAAAACAATCTTTTCTTTTCAATGAATTCCCTAGCTAAGAGAGTTGGAGAATGCAAAATTTATAAAAACAACTTTCTTAACGATGAAAATCAAAGAAAAAATCTCTTTATCTTTTCCAAAGCACACAACATAATACCACTTAATTATTCCACAAAAACTTCCTTTCTCTTTTCAAAGACTTCAAACGCTACTAAAACAAACTTTCTTCAAAAGAGATTTTGTATTTTTCCTATTTTAACAAAGCATGTAAAACTACTTAACAAAAATCAATTTTAAAATCTATGAAAATCTAAGAGAAATTTACCTAAAAGCAAATCTAATGAGGTAAAAGCCTACAAAATATAATTCCAGGTTGTTTTACTCAGTTACAATTCAACCAAGGACTAATTCATGCAGAATCATAAATCAGTCAAAAACAAAAATAAAAGCTCTTGTTCTTTTTCTTAAGAATGAAATTCACAGCTTAACAAACAAGCCTTCTCGAAATTCCGCAAAGAGACAACACAACGGTAGGTTTCTCAAACAAAGGTGGATTTTACGAATGGTCTGACTCCTAAGAAGACTGAAAAGACCAGGGATATCCAAGGTTTTTACAACTTCTAAATCCAGAGTCACTACAAGACCAATACAAAAATCAAACCTAGGGCTAGAATTTCTATGAACTTCACTAAAACCCTTGATGCTAATGAAACAAGCCTAGATGAAAGCTTCTGACAGGTAACCAGTGGATCTGGGCAGCAATAAATGAACTATAAACAAAATCTAATAGGTAAAAATGAAAAAATTGAAATTTTCTAAACTTTTGACAAGGTACGCAGGCAGCCCGTTTGCACAAGTGCGGCCCCGCTCTGTGCACAAAGCAGAAGTGCGTACAGGTACACACTGTGCTTAACGCAGAGGGTGTGTACTTCTCTCAAAATCAAGAAAAATAAAAAACTAACTCAATCCTAAGCTATTCCACCCAAATTCACAGTCAATCAGTCAAAAACTAGAAAGAAATCAACGTTTCTCAAATCAAAGTATCAATCAAAAGAGAAATCAATCAAATCCATGGATTCCCCAGCGGAGTCGCCATTTTGTCATGCGGAAAGAGTCAATTTTGTGGACAAAACCGACCTCCCTAGAAACTAAGAGTTTTCTAGTGACAAACAAAACAATCAAGCACTATCTTTCCCTAAATATGCATTTAAAATAAAAGCAACCAGGTGTTTAAGGCTTACCTTTAGTCCAACGCTGTTTGTAGCAGCCAAGCCTCTTCGATCTAGATGAGCTCCTTCTCCTTGAAGCCTGCATTCACTAACAAGCAAACGATTACATAGCACCTGAATAACTCATATAATAAAACATATTCATCATAAAGACCAAGGAGTTTATGAAACAAATTATATATAACAACTTGTTGAGAAAAATGAACTTAATTGTATTAATTGGAAACAAAAGAAACCATTACAACCAGTGCCTTGGTGTTGGGCAGGTCCCTCCCAGGGTCTAGCAAGAGTTCTCCTCTACTTTGATCAGCTCACCCACTTCCAAATGAAGCTAAGAAAGGAATGGAATCTATCCTCTCAAGCTCTATAAGGGAGTCCTAATTTCAGCAGCATCTACCCTTAGGAATGTTCAGCTTTCAACCTCCCCTCCCTCTGGCCCAATGCCTGTATTTATAATGCTTTGGAGGAAGTTAAACAAATCCACCATCAATGGGATAAGCCCCTCTTTCAAAGGAATAGCTCCCCTCTTCATGGGATAAGTTCCTCTTTCATTGGGATGCATGAACCATCTGGAGGCGCTCAATCCACGTCAAACCATCTTCTAGAATGCTCTAGAATCGACCACAAGTAAGTTTCTTGAAGTAAAACTTGCGCCTTTTGACTTTTACAGGGGTACGCACCCACCCCTTTATAGACAGAGCGTACAAGTACACAGGTATTATGTACTTGAGGTGCGGGTACGCAGGTAAAAGTAGGAGAAAGTGCGTAACCAGACCTATATTGATTTTTAAAGGCTTTCTCTCTTTTTTGGAGTTTGACATGAGGGGAAGAGGTATAAGACTTGCCAAGGAGGACAGTATGGTTATTGATGGAGCCATACTTACTGAAAATAGTCATGGTGACAAATTTTAGTGTAACACGCTCAAACTCCATTATGGAATCCACAAGGGATGAGCCCTTGTTTCCTACGACTGAGGCTCACAACATTATCTTTTTAGGAAAAACTAAATAGACAGGAGAATTGGTGCAGTACTTTGTCTGATTTAGAGATATGAGAAATCTTGTTCAAATAAAAATAGTTAGACTCTAATCAATGCAATTCTCTACTAAAACAGCACGTGAGAAATAACTGTAATCCCACAAATTCATCAATAGTCTAGAATACATAGAGGCAATATTTTATTCATATTCTTCTACTACAAAAATATGCATTCAATTTATTTATAATAGAGTATGCCAAAAGAAAAACAAAACAAAAAAACCCTTTTGTGACCAGGAAATTACATTAATTACTCCAAATGTTTGTTGAGCCAAAAATCACTAGTGTTTTACCTTTTATCCATTGTTTTTCTCTATTGTTTTTTCCCTCAAAGTTTTATTCAAAAAGAATTTTTTTTTTTTCCTTTTTTGACATAGTTATCAAAATACAAACAATTGTAGCCTTAACCATTTAAATCCATCAATTATATTTCCTAAATTATAAAAAAAACTAACAAATTATGTGGGAACCAACTCTGACTAGAAAAAAAAAGTGTAATATTTCCTTCCATTGAATTTGCTACTCCTTGTTGTCGTCTGATTCCTGTCCTATGTCATAGACATGATGGGGAAATAAATTTTCTACATTAAATATTGGAGATATGCCTACTCTTGCTTGTAATTCAATCTCATGCATTAGCTGAAAACTTCCTCAGAATCCTGCAAGGTCCTATTTTTTTCTTGTGGCTTCAGTTTGTTATACTCTCCTTTCGGAAATATCTCTTTCTTGAGATGAGCTAAAAAATTATCTCCAAATTCAAATTTCACCTCCCTTTTCATTAAATCAGCTCTGCCTTTGTAATTAAGACTACTTTCCTATAATTTTTTCTTCACTTCCTCATACAGCTCATGCATAGTTCTAGCAAAATATTCACCATCTGCACTTCTCTTTTCAGATTTTACCAAATATCTAAGTTCATGAACTCCCATCGGATGCACACCATATAGGATTTGGAAAGGGATGATGCATGTAATTCTACTTAAAGTCATTATAGACAAACTCCGCTTGAGCTAGTACACGATCCCACTCTTTGGGAAACTCACAACCCAAACTTCTCAAAATATTCCCGAAACTTTGGTTGACTACCTCAGTGTTTCCATCCATTTGCTTATGATAATATGAGCTATAACTCAATTTTGTATTCATATTCTTCCATAAGGTCCTCCAAAAGTTTGCCAATAATATGGTATCTCTATCTGAGATGATGCGTTTGGGTAGTCTTACCACTTATTTGAAAAACAAATTAGCAACCAGTGTAGCATCAATTGTTTTGCAACAAGGAATAAAATGAGCCATTTTTAAAAATATATCAATCACTATAGATAAAGATTCATTACCTTTCTGTGTCTTTGGAAAGCCTAGTGCAAAATTGTTGGGAATGGGTTCCCCCAAGAGTTATTTTTGGGGCTAAAAGCCCATGTTTTGGTGCAGAAAGCCCAAATTTTGTAATAAAGATGTAAAGTCTCTGCATTTTGTGGTTGCGGAGCATGAAGATGTCAAGATTTTTAAAGAGTTGTCCACCCTTGTTTTCTAAAGTCTCATGTTAGTGGTAGAAATCTACCTATGATCCGCAGACCATGGGATTGTATAAAAAGGGAGTCTTACAAGAGTCTAAGGTAGTTAAGTAGAAGTAAGAAAGAAGAGTTTTTTGGTAAGAATTTCTAAGCGTTCTCGAGTCTTAGTGTAGGGAGAGGCTCTACAGCTAAGTGCATAGATCCCTAGGGTGGAAGTCCGCAATTGAGTGCGTGGACCCTTGCAGCTGTGTGCAGAGGGTGGATAGAGTTTGTACTGAACTTGAGATATCAATAAAGAGAAGTATTATGTAAATCACTGTGTATCTTGTCTAAGTAAATAAGAATAGTTTGTGGGTAAGAAGTTCTAAGTATTCTCGGGTCTTAGTGTAGGGAGAGGCTCTGCAGTTGAATGCGCAGAGGCCTAGGGTGAAAGTCTGCAGTTGAGTGCACAGACCCTTGCAGCTGTGTGTGGAGGGTGGATAAAGTCTGTATTGAACTTGAGATATCAATAAAGAGAAGTATTCCGCAAATCACTGTGTATCTTGTCTCTGTTTAATGCATCTGATTGTATTATGTTACAATTTGGGTTTACATTATAATGCTTATTTGATGTGCGAATGTATTTGATTATATCTATTAGTTGAACGCAAGAAAGAATATTGGTTTACGTGAAGATAATTGTAAATGCATGGTAGATAAGGTAACACTTAAGATAACTTGGGGACTTATACAGTAACGTAGCCATAGAGGCGTATAAGTTCATGGACCTCTGGTTAGGGCTGCGTGAAGATCAGTCAGATACCTTTATAGAGGTACTAAATGACAAAAGAGAAGAAACATCGATAAGCCCTAAAGGCTTATTGATTTGCACTAAGGCAGAATCAGGAAGTGTAGATCGACATCATGACCATCTCAGGGTGCAGAAACTTGGTTCCTGCATTCCCCCATGCTGCTTTGGGTGAGACTTCGATCCATGCTCTGTGAGCTAATGCCGAAAAGGCCAGTAGTGTAGGGGTTTTCTTGGATGACTAATGCTGAACCTGGGTCAGGGCCCATCAAGCCAACAAATGGTTCTATTACCGGAACCAAGATCTGCATGAGATATGTGTGATGTCGTATCATTGGAATCCAACTAAGAAAGAAATCGAGACCTGGTTGGATAGAAAGATCCATGAATTCATGGCGCAAGGAAACAAGAATCCATGATTGATGAAAGAATGGTGGTTGGATAGATACCTGTACACATAAATACATGAAATCTTCTTCTGTTACTTCCCGGTTGTGTTATATGAGTGGATCATGAAGTTAGCAGACGGCCAAGGAAGGTGGAGGGTTGACAAGTTGATTGTTTGGACACTGGAGCTGTCGACCATTGGCATGACCGCATCATATGAGGATTTGTGATAGACTTCCCGGTTGATACCTCTGTCAGTTACAACGAAGTAGAGCGCCGGTTCTTCGAAGGACCATGAGGTAAGTATTTAAAATTGATAAATACTTGGATTAACATGCTCTTTTGTGAACAATGGCTTATCCGATTACCTTGATGTTTGGAGCTACATGAAGTAGAAAACTTTTCATGGACGGAGGAAGAAAAGGTTTTGAGTATAGCCCAGTGATCGGACCTCATTTAAGTGACGACGAAGAAGCACCACAGATTTCTCCCCTGAGTGCTATTCAGTTGATAAGACAAGGGTTCTTGTGAATACCTACACCACCTCCACCCTCATCTCATCCATCCACACTGCCTCCATCCTTGCCTCCACCACTCAACCCATCACGCACACCACCGCCACCTCCACTATCCAATATGGAAAACTCCATAAAACTACCTGTGTTCAAGGGCATAGGGAATGAGGACCTGGACCAATTTTGGTTCAACATAAAGGATGTATGGGAATCTCACGGTGTCATAGATGATCACATGAAGAATCTGACGTTGGTTAGTGCTTGTATGATCACGCGCTAACCTAGTACATCAAGTACTATAATGATAACCAGGCCGCTATGCTGGTATAGATCCAGACTGCACTAAATAAAGAATTAAGTAGGCCTAAGTCGGAAATGTAGTTGATTGTGGGATTCAAGGAAATCATGATGAAACCAGGTGAGACCCCTTGGGAATTGCATTAGAGATTGAATTGTAAAATCTAAGAAGCTAATATGAATTTAATAGATAGGAAGCACAACGAATGGTTCATGGCTTTGCTCCTGCCTCACCTAAGGGTTGCACTATCACAACATAATGTTACGACTTAGGCAGACACCTTGGAGATTGCAATGAGACTGCATGAAATGCCATTGTAAGATCTGAATCTGGGGGTTCAGCAGATTGATGTGCAGTTGAAAAACCTTTGTCTTGAGATGCAAAGTCTGAAGTAGGATAGAACATCGCAACCAGAGGCATGCAGAGAAGTTCGGTGCATAAAATGCAAGGGTTAGGAGCACGACAAGGATCATTGCCTAGTCTTCGTAAACTATGTTGCAGCAGGAGGACCAATGCCTCTATGACCAAAGGCTGCGGCATGGCCAAGTGTAGGGCCTGTGCTATCTTGTGCTATATGTCAGGTAGCAGGGAAACATATGACTGATAATTTCCATTTTCTACAGAAATTGGTGCAGATGTCGTAACAACTCTTTTGTAATTTTTGTCAATCAGTAGGCCATGAAGAGTGCAATTGTTGAAGTTACAAATTGATGATGGATAGGACACCTACATACAGGGTGCAGATGGAAATGTGACCTCCAAACTAAGGTGTGGGGGAACACGAGGTGAGTATCAGGGGCATGGCCAAGGCTGAGGTGGAGGAGGACCTAGGAGAAGCCGAGGGCAGTTGAATTTTTATAATTGTGGAGGCCCAGGACACTACGTAAGGGATTTTCCAAATCCGACAGCGTTGTCATGCCGTGACTATACTTAATTTGAGCATAATATTCACAAAAAAGGTGCGCAACCTCCAGAACCTCTAGATGATGAGGGTTGATCCCCACGAGGAAGACCCTAAGGTAAAAATTATGCTACGAAGCAGAACCACGACTGTGGAGAATAAAGGGAAGTAGCTTGCAGAAGGTGAATGGGTCTGTAAAGCACCAGATAAAGGAGACTGGGTTTGATTTGGAGTGCACAAAAGAAACATTTATGGAAGCCAAGAAAAGCTTCGCTGAGGCCTCTACCTTAGGAATCCATGATTACCACATTCTTAGACACCTTCATGAAGCTGCTCCATGACAGTAAGTCTATGAAGGGCTTGCAGTAACTGATCAATCTGTGCATTGGTAAGGATGGCACTACTGGTGAACCACACATGGTCAGGAAGCTTGACAAGCACAAGGCAAAGACCGGGTGGGAGATGAGACTCACCGCACAGATAAGGGAATACGAGATGGACCAAGTTATCCTGGATGTGGGGTTCGACGCGAATGCTTTGCCAAAATAGACTTTGGAAAGAATAGTGAAACTCACATTCCAGTGGTCTCTGATATAGTTAAGAATGGCGAATCAATAGAAAATTATCCCAATGGGGATGCTGCAAGGGTTCACAACTGACATCGAGGGCTCAAGTGCACTGGGGGATTTTTAGGTAATAGAGATTATGGATGATAACAATCCCTACCCTACACTCCTTGGAATCTATTGGGCCACTGACATGAATTGGGTAATCAACCTGAAGACGTAGAAGATGATATTTGAAAAGAAGTTTCTTCGCATAGTGGTGCCATTGGATCCCACGGAGGGACCGTGCTATACAAAACCAGTCTGATATTATGAAATCAGTAATGATTTGGACCAGATTTACAAGATAACGGTGTGAGACTAGGATTGGGTGAATACAACAGAGGACAAACGTATTGCATGGGATCGCAAAAGCTCCTGCACATAAGGTTTGGATGAAGAATTAGAGCATTGGCAGAACTGACTGCATGAAGTATCTACGCTATGTTGTAATATGATGACCAATTCATTGCGTTGTGTGTCAATCGAAGTTAGGGATCTACCTCATTATGATGGGCTAAGTAATTTTGATTGATTTTTGGATTCATTTGAAAGAGAAGTGTTGGAGAAACACCGCTTCTAGGCCTTAGACTGGGTACTGCGTGCTACGCCTACAAGATGGTGGGGTATGCATAAGGATAATGTCAGTGATTGGCACGACTATAAGAGGATGATGAGAATATGTTTTGGGTAGCCAAAAGTGAGGATGACAGATAAGTATGATGGAAGAGATGATCTGTGTGATCACATAGCCAAATGGACTAAGGCTTATGGAGTGGAGCCTCAGCCTAAATAGGTGCATCTGTTTTTTCATACCCTGGGTGTCATACCAATGAATTGGTACTTGGAAGCCGAGCTCCACCATGGCACCAAAGAATGGGACATCTTGTGCCAGGGATTTTTAATGACGTTCAGCTTTGAGGATGGGTTTGACTTTATTGATGCAACGCTACAGGAGGTCAAAGCAGTGATCTTTAGGATACCGCAAGATCCTTTGGACCTGATCCAACCTGATTGGACTACCAGCTGAGCCATGCACTAGAATCATATAACGTGACCATTGAAGAATGTTGGCTTGATGGGGCCTGACCTAAGTTTGAAGTTATTTAGCCAAACAAATCCCTGTACTACTGGCCCTTTCAGCAAAAGCTCACAGAGCGTGGACTGAGGTCTTAGCCAAAGTAGTATGGGGGGACGCTGGAACCAAGTTTCCACACCCTTGAGATGTCTGAGGGGTAGATTTACTTAGACTATGAATATCTTCATGCAAGTCACTTCAAGCCCTTCGCACCCTGTTATACTCGACTTTGCACAACCCTAACCAGGGGCTGAGGATCTTTCGCGCTACTAAAGCAGTGATCTGTGCTATTTCCCCAAGTCATGCCACAGATCTTACTTATCTTCTTATAACAGTTAGTTATCTTCACGTAAACCAATACTTTATATTATATTCACTTATTCAGCACATTCATAAAAGTTTGCGCAACAAACAAACAATAAACTTGCAATTCATACCCAATATACTTCAATGCATAAAACATGAAAAGATACACGTAAATATTGTAAAACCTCTCTTTATTAATGATTCAACCAGTTACAGACTCAACTTGGCCTACACACTCAGCTACAAGGGTTCGTGCACTCAACTGTGGAATATCTGGCCTCTACGCACTCAGCTGTAGAGCCTTCTCCTACTCTACGACCCAAAGACACGAACTTACACTTAGACTCAATGGTTCATCATTAGATCTTGCATCTTAGATTCATTGTTTTCTTATAGTTAGAGCCTTTCTCTATTTATACAATCCCATGGTTTGCGAACCATGGGTAGAAGTCTCAAGATAACATTACATTACAAAAGTAAGGGTGGACAACCCTATGACTTAATTACAACTTTGCGCTCTGTGCACACAAATCGTGGAGTCTTTACATCGGACTTAGTCAAAACTTGGGCTTTAAGCCCCAAAAATTGCCTTGGGGTGTTATAGACTTTTTTGGGCCCTACAACCCCAAGCATGAAATGTCCATAAACCAAGGGCTCCTAATTCCCTAAAAGTGTTGTTCTAACCCCTAAAGGAACAAGGCCAACAGAATACAGCTTCTCCCAGAAGTTCTCCATGAGAAACTGCTCAGAATTGGTCAAAACAGGATCATTGCAGCTACTCCACTAGCTAGGTGCGTTGCATCTCACCCAAATACACTGTGAGGGTGCGTTGCATTTCAAAAATCCCTTCTGTGGGGTGCGATGGGCGAGAGCTGACAAATGGCAGTGTCATTCTGCGAGGTGGAGGGGCAATGGAAGCTTCCAGAATCTTCTCCTGTGACACTTGCCTCACTGAATTCGACCAAGGATGAGTAAGAGGCCATCAGTCTCCAAGTGGAAGCAAGAACTATCAAAGAGAAGACACTAATCAAATCCTAGAGCTGACTCACACCTCTGCAAATATCTATATATAGATCTCTCATCCCAGAGACCCAGAGGTTGGAGGCTGGAATTTTGCATATTGTAAGGAATTGTTGTTGGTTTCCTGAGACAAACATCAGATTGTTGGGTGATCTAAGCTTTGTTTGAGGTGAAGAGGGGCTTCTTTGTTGGGAAGTTGATGTTGGGTCAGAACAACCAGTTGTAACTCCTCTTGGCTCTTTTCTTGTTTATCAATAAAAGCTATTTGAGTTTTCCTCCATGCTTTTGTGTCATTGATGCTTGTTACATTTGTATGGTCAATTTACATCTGACCCTAGATTGTTTATGATTATAGATCCATGTCTTTGTATAGTGCTATGCTTCTGTGATCTTATAGGTACTTTGTGAAGCCGGGTGTGCAAGGGAGCAGGTAGTTGAGGACTATCAAAGAAGAGAGGGATCAAATCAGGAGATTGGCGCAAGACAAAGGTTGGTCTTTCTGTTCCTCTCTATCTATAATTCATAAAGGAAAAACAAAAGTAGCTTTTCTCTGTTTGTTTTTAAGGCAGCTATCACACCTTAGTGGGATAGAGCAGTTCTAAATAGACACTTTTCCCTGTAACAAAATGGCGACTCCACTGGGGAGCTAATTAGTTTGTTTGTTTATCATTCTTTGTTGTTTGTTTCATAAACTTACAAGTAGCATTCGAACTGCATTTGACATAACAAATGAAAAGTAGACAACTGCTACTTCAATCCATCTACTGGACCTGTTTATGATTTAAACAACTGATTCACAAACTATTTGATTGCCCTTGTGATAGCTCTTAGATCCTCCTTAGATCTACCCCTGATTGTTGCATTACTGATTGCTTTTTGCTCGGCCAAAACCCAAGAACTGAACTGCAAACTGTGACCCGGAATCCGAACAGAGTCTCGTTTCTGGCCCAACGCAGGTACTATTCAGAGATTCTGAATTTCAGCACACTTCCCCAGTGGAAAACCTGCGCTGCATTTCAGATTCTCTGTGTTATAGGTGCGCTGATCATACTAGCTTTGTGCAGTTGTGGCTTCTGTGGTTCATTCTTTCCAGTTCTATTCTTGAATTTTGCTGCCTGTAATCAGTATATGTCTGTTTGAAACCCCTTTTCCTTACTGTTATTCCGCCTCCTTTGTACAAAAGAACTGCAGATGTTTTTGTGTGTTTGTTGAGTCATTTACAGTTCTCCTTTGCAAAAGTACCGTAATCGTACTGTCGCCCTTTGATTTGAAACTGTCGCAAGTGTCGATTTCAATCGTAGGAAAAAGTTTAATTGCTGTTGATGGTCTATTATCCTGTTACTATTGCTTTTGGTCTGAATTTGTAATTTTCTAGTGTCAAGAACAAGTATTCATTTCAAAATCGTAAGGTGTTGTAATCGTCTCCATTTTTTGATTTCAAAAAGAAGCTTGTTGATATTTGTCGCTTGAAACGAAATTTAGATTTGTGCATCAACTTTCTTTTTAGCATTCATATACTAAGAAATTCGAAAAAAAATACATGCATGTGCATTTGCATATAGACAGTCTCATTGGCTTGATTTAGGAAATTGCATTTAGAGTGTGTTCTTTGCTCTTTGTGAAAAGATTCTGTCTTTCTTTTCCCTAGTAGCTAGGATTTTCATTTCATAAAGGAGATAAAAAGTTTGTTTATCATCTTAGATTGCATTTTAGGAATTACATATACATCTCGTGGTGAACCCGAAAGGAAAACTTCATAAACAAGATCAACTTAAAATAAATTCAATGAATCTAACAACGCTTTGGAACTTAACGCACAACATTTAGAAGTCTAGGCTAGAGACGTATTCTGACGTCGTAAAGCCTGGTAACTGTTGTTCTCACTGATGGTTGGGTGATTCCTCCACTTTGAGACGATAAGTGCAAGTACAGACTTGTGCTCCCACGTACCTTCGAGTATATTTTGGGAGACCCCAATAGGCTTAATCCTTTATCCATAGGAAGCCATGTCTGCCACCCTATCGATCGCAATGCACTGAACACAGCATTCGGGAAGATTGACTGCCGTACTGTAAAAGTTATTCTGTAGTTTTGTGATTGGTTTCGTAATCCCTCTACCTAGATTTCCAGAGTTGTCCCTTTTGTTCCTTTTCAGACTCCTTAACGGAAAAGGTCCATCTGAGCACTTGTCACTTCAGGCTCATTAAAAATCGAAGGTGACTAGAATCATCTTTTGTTTTTTCTCGTCTCTTTAAAATTGAAAAAACAAGTTGTGTCAAAGCGTCTAAAATTTATTTTAAATGGAATATTCATAACCTTTCCCTCGTTTGTCTTCGAAATTAGTCTCCCTTCATCGCAAGTTCTTGTAGAATCGCTAGGAAATATTTTGGATAGACTAGATATCTCTGAACAACCGTTGACATCTAGGACTGTGTCATCCAACACAGCAGCAGTAGAACCTCCTGCTGCTACTCCAACAATGTTCACCGGTATACCATCTGTCCCGGCAAGTTATCAACAACAAGCCGGAGTCCAATCAGGGACTGTTTCGATGACATGGTCTGTTCCTATTCCTTCATCCGGATTATCATCTGGTATTTCTTATGTTGAAACTCAACAAATTGATCCAATGTGTCTTCAAAGGCCAATTTACCCTTTAAGTACTGGATTGCCACCATATGGAGGGTAGTATGCCTTTTCATTGTTCCCTCCCGGAGAACAACCATATGGGAGTTTACAACAAAGTTCAGGTCAAACTGGAATTACATCCAGCGGTTGGGTACCAATACTGCCTCAGCAACCAAGGGTTGTATATTCAATGCAACCAGTCCACCCTTTGTTGAATATTCCCACTATACCTGTTGTGGTGACTACGTTGCAAGTACAAGCGCTACCTGTTGTATGTCAACCCCAAGCTTCTCAGGTTGCAATACAACAGCCTCTTGTCTCGACAACTCAATCACAACCTCAAGTTAGTGCCTCCTTATATGGTGCGACTTAGGCTCAAATAAGTACTATGACTCCTCATCTTGGTCAATCATCCAGTATTGGGCAACAGAAAATGGTCCAACAACCATGGCTGGTTCAATCTCAAGAACCGCCATTCCATCAATCATATCAAGGACCTGAGCAACAAGTCTTTGTAAGTAATGGGCAACCGCATTTCCAAAGCGGTTATTAACAACCATATTATAATGGTTATTCCCATCAACCTTGTCAAAGTTGCCAACATCAAATACATTATGCTGGTATGCAAAGACCCACTGCTCAGGTGATTCCATATTATCCTGGGTATGCTTCGCCTAACCTGAATCAACAGTTGCCATTTGTAGCAACTCTAGAATTACCAGATCTAAACCGACTGACGAATGATCCAATTGCTTATGCCCATTGGTGGCCGGTGATTCCACATTAAATTCCGTCAAACATTCCTAAATTTAATGGAAATCCGATTGAAGACCCGTCGAATGATGTAATGACATTTCATATATGGTGTTCATCAAACACCCTAAAAGCTGATTCGATTAGGCTTTGCCTTTTCCAGAGGATGTTAACTGGTCCGGCAGCAAAATGGTATATCGAGTTACCCAGAGCTTCGTTTGAAAACTTCATTACCCTAGCGACAACCTTTTTAACCCATTTTCAGTTACCGATAAGGTACGAAATAGGAACAAAACTTCTTACCAATTTCAAGCAAACAATGGCCAGTCACATATCTGATCATATTCATGAGTGGCGACGTTGTCGTAGAATGGTAAAAATGTATGTTCCTGATCAGCTTTTAGTTGAATGGTTTATTAAGTCATTATTACCTTCCATTACATAAGATGTGGCAAAGGGAGGAGTCGTCACTGAAGAGCAAGTTATTGCTCATGCACAATATCTAGACTTGATCTATACTCAGTCTGGCACGCTCTACGATAAAATACCTGATGCTCCTAGACCGGAATTTTCCATTCCTCCTCCTCCAAAATCAAATGATGACTCTCATTCCAGCGATGGCGTGATTGGCGCAATAGATACGAAATCGAAAAAGGCTACATCTAAACAGGCCTGTAAGATTTCTAGTCAAAATGCAAATGAGGAACTTCTTGCCTCGGAAGTAAATGCCGTGTCGACCGACAAAGGCAAACAACTGAAGCAACCAGGCGGCAAGAAGAAAAATAAAGGGAGAAAAAAGAAGCAGGATGAGTCATCTCCTGAAAAACCTTCTGCAAACCCTTCTAGGCAAAGGAAACCCCCTGCGGGGTGTCATATATGTGATGAGGATCATTGGACAAGAGATTGTCCACATATAGCTGAAGTTAAGAAACTCTTTAAGAGTTCAAAAACCTCAGCGGTATTGACTGATCCATTTCCAAACCCGGGAACCAAACTGGTTTCTAATCAAAATGCTTCCCAATCCCAAGTGCTTATGTTGTCTATCTCAAAGCAACAAAATGGTGCTTTGACAACGAATAAAATTACGGGAATCCACAGCTGTCGAATAACAAGGCTAATGAACAACCTAGTAATTCGACAACAACTTTGACTGAAATTGTGCCACCCATCATTCCTGAATCAATGATAAAGTCGCCAAAGGGAGTAGTACACAAATCGACATTTAATCCTCGTGAGAAAGTAGCACATAACTATAATATAGTAGAGGACCTGGCCCAATCGTCGTCCGCTATGTCGACAATTGAGGTACCGCAAAATTGCCCCTCCCAAAAGCAAGCTTTATTATCAGCAATAAGTGGGATTGACCCAATGGATTCCAATCTTGTGACCTTTGATCATAAAGGATATGACCCTCAATTACCGGCTCAACTAGCTTTCCTTATTCAAGTGAAAGCCCTCAACAAAATTGTTCATCGAACAATTATTAATGAGGGGGCATCTACATGTATTATGTCGATGAGTTGCTGGAAAAATTTAGGCTCACCACCCTTGTCGAGATCGTCAACGACATTAAAAGCATTTGATGGACGATCATACACTCCAAACGGGATTTTAAGTAACTTGCAAGTTGAACTGGGGGGCAAAACAGTAGAAATTGATGTTGAGGTTATCCATGAAAACCTCGATTACAACATCCTACTGGGTAGGCCCTGGATATATGCCATGGCCGCAGTTGTGTCGACCTACTTCAGGAAGATTGCATTTCCCTTTCAAGGAAGAATTACAATCGTCGACCAACAAACATTTCTCCCCAACAGTTCACAAGTTACGGGAAGCATTCCAATGATCCATGGAAGCAATCATTCGCTTCAAAATATTGGAGTAGGCCTCCTAAAAGACCTTGCCTTAATCGGTACTTTTTCCCTACCGGATCCGAGAAATTTGGTGGAAATGGCCACAGTGGAAACCTACAATATGAAATCTTCTATATCTAATGGATTTGGAAGATTCCTAAACATTTTTTCAGCATGGATCATCGCCATTTTAGAAATATTGTAGCAATCAATTTTCTTGGCTTGGGAGGCAAACCCAAATCAGCGCTCATTGAGTGTTTCGATGGATAGGTCTAAGGAATATGGCACCTCTTCAATGATGATAGGAGAGGCACCATGGGAAGATTACCACCATCGCTCCCATCTTCCGGATTACCACGAAGATTATTCCGACAACCTTAATCATCCTTCAGTTTTTGATTTTATATCAAATACTGTAAATATGGTGGATTCTGAGGATAGTTCTTTTCATCAGTCAACCTCAATAAAAAATGGAAAAACTCCCTTCCCAAATCGAGTCTTTGATTACGATCTCGTAAAATTCAAGTTGAGTATTTCAAAGATCTCGAAGGTAAACCTTCATTCCAATCACCATGTTGAGAGCAATGAAGCTTGGGGGGCATGCACCTCGATTTGCATTATTATGCTAGGGGCATGCAAACTTATCACGAGCAGTGTTATTGCAAGGTTCAAGCTCGTTAAAAAATAAACCCGCCACGAGCAGTGTTACTGCAGGGTTCAAGCTCGTTAAAAGAGAAACCCGCCATGAGCAGTGTTACTGCAGGGTTCAAGCTCGTTAAAAAATAAACCCGCATCGAGCAGTTTTAGCACATAGTTCAAGCTCGTTAAAAAATAAACATAAGACATGAGCAAATGTTTCCCCCCGCGTTTAGGCTCGTTAAAAAATGAACTATTCCCCGGTAAATAACCATCGTGAATGTAGTACTTCAGCCATTAAAGCCTTGGTCGTGTTTGCACCGTCACCTCCACTTTTTCATTGGCTGATCATTCACCTCCATTTCATTGTTTACCCATTTTGAGGAACAGCTGCGAAGAGTGATTTCACTAGCCATCCTTGTGACACTGCCATGATTGGAAAATTCCAAACCTTACCTGGAATCAACTGCTACCTGTTTTATCACTCGTTCCTCAAAAGACGAGTCTCCTTTAAGCTCCTTTTAATTGACTCGTAAAATATGAAAAGATTGCCGAGCCATTGGCCTCTCCAGCTCGTTAAAGGGACAGGAAGTGCTATCCCTCCTCTAGATTTTAATCTTTTTGGACCTGAGGGATTATTACACAAAAGGATCGAGCGCTTGTTTTGTTCGGCTCATTCAAAGTATCGAAAATCCATCCCTTCTGTATTGTTTTATACTTTTTCGAACTTAAGGGATTAGATGACGAAAAAGGAATTTTGGAGTTATCTTTACGTTCCTTTTCAGAATCTCTAAAATTGAAAAGGACCGAGTTATCTTTGTCATTAAACTCGTTAAAAAGATTAATAGCGACAAACTTGTCTATAGATGAGAACGAGTTTCACTATCGCTAGGCTCGTTAAAACATAGCGATGGGTTTGCCCGAAGGGAAAATTATAGAACAAGCATATGTTATCCTCCTCAAGCTTGAAAAAAATAAAGAGGTACTGGTCAGCAATGACTGGGGAAAATTGGGAAGAAAACTTGAAGAAACTTTGTTGGTAGCAAGTCGCTCTTGAACATGACACTTCCACTCCATGTCCGAGTCAGGTTGGGTTGTTTCATTCACCGGTCACATCACCATGGTCACGCCATACCATCCACATTTGGAGTTAATGCTACCAATCCATCACATCAGTGTCGCCGATATGTTCAAGAGAAGTCATTCAGAGAATTCACCTGTGTCTCACCCACTACCATACATTATACTCCATTCTTTCATGACCGCCACCCTGAACCTTATATCACCAGATCGTTTTCACCTCCATTAAAATCATTTGCTCCGTTCCGTGTCATTGATGTGGGATTCATTAAGGCCCTCCTGTGACAGATCACTTCTTGTCGACATCAGCTCATTATCCAAGAAGTTGATCTAGGAACTCCCCATTCAGTACTTTGAAGCTTGCATGCCTCAATGGCAAGTTTCTCACTTCCGGCGACAGGTTTACATCAATGGCCTTCGACCGAAATATTTTGCGTGGTGTTCGACGCCAAGTCCTTTATTCACACCATGTGAATTGTACTGCAGTACCTTGAGGGTCATTATCATTATCGGTGATTCCTCTCGCACTTGTTAACAGTTTACATCATTGACTGGTAATCAAGCGATGTCTTTCCATGTTCGACTTCAGAACATTTCTCACATGGATCGACTTGTACTTCGAGTGAAGATTGGACGAGATTGAAGACCACGGATCTAGTTTCATCCATCCGGGCTGTGATATATATTCAGGGAAATAAAGACATTAAATGTACATCATTGCTGCACAGATAATAATCCACTCAAAAGGATGATGGCTCTATCAGAATCATCAATCTACACTCAAACGATTGTCTGTCCTATGTACATGAAAATGAATTTATAAAGCTGAGCATGGGAATGCCCACCTTAGCCAGATCATGAAAATATTATGAAGATAATGTATTGTATTGTATCTTATTACAGGTCTCCTCCCAGCATTGAAAGAACTTCGGATCCTCATAATAAATCATTTCACCCGACATCAAAAGATTAATGGCCTCATGCTTTAGGGGGCAACTGTTATAGACATTTTTGGGCCCTACAACCCCAAGCATGAAATTTCCATAAACCAAGGGCTCCTAAGTCCCTAAAAGTGTTGTTCTAACCCCTAAAGGAACAAGGCCAACAGATTACAGCTTCTCCCAGAAGTTCTCCATGAGAAACTACTCAGAATTGGTCAAAACAGGACCATTGCAGCTGCTCCACTGGCTAGGTGCATTGCATCTCACCCAAATACACTGTGAGGGTGCATTGCATTTCAAAAGTCCCTTCTGTGGGGTGCGATGGGCGAGAAATGACAAATGGCAGTGTCATTCCGCGAGGTGGAGGGGCAATGGAAGCTTCCAGAATCTTCTCCTGTGACACTTGCCTCACTGAATTCGACCAAGGATGAGTCAAAGGCCATCAGTCTCCAAGTGGAAGCAAGAACTATAAGAGAGAAGACACTAATCAAATCCCAGAGCTGACTCACACCTCTGCAAATATCTATATATAGATCTCTCATCCCAGAGATCCAGAGGTTGGAGGCTGGAATTTTGCATATTGTACGGAATTGTTGTTGGTTTCCTGAGACAAACATCAGATTGTTGGGTGATCTACGCTTTGTTTGAGGTGAAGAGGGGCTTCTTTGCTGGGAAGTTGATGCTGGGTTAGAGCAACCAGTTGTAACTCCTCTTCGCTCTTTTCTTGTTTATCAATAAAAGCTATTTGAGTTTTCCTCCATGCTTTTGTGTCATTGATGCTTGTTACATTTGTATGGTCAATTTATATCTGACCCTAGATTGTTTATGATTATAGATCCATGTCTTTGTATAGTGTTGTGCTTCTATGATCTTACAGGTACTTTGTGAAGCTGGGCGTGCAAGGGAGCAGGTAGCTGAGGACTATCAAAGAAGAGGGGGATCAAATCAGGAGATTGGCGCAAGACAGAGGTTGGTCTTTCTATTCCTCTCTATCTATAATTCATAAAGGAAAAACAAAAGTAGCTTTTCTCTATTTGTTTCTAAGGCAGCTGTCACACCTTAGTGGGATAGAGCAGTTCTAAATAGACACTTTTCCCTGTAACATGGGGGGATCCCATGCCCAACAGGCCCCTAACACAAATATCATGACTCACCCTCGAGTCACTCTGCCAGTGCATAGATCTTCACATGGAGACCTCCCAACTCTGCTCGAACTGCTGCAAGGTCGGTAACGTATTGAGTGGCTAACTATTGTATCTCCTGGATGCACTATTTAGAGTCCGCGATATCTGAACTACCTCTCTGTATCTACTCCTGCATTCGTTGCATATGTTTATAGTCCCGCGCCTTCTTTCAGCTACCTGGAGCACTAAGACTATGCTTTTGTTGGCTAGTTAGATAGTTGGGCCACCCGAGTATGGATTCAACTGACTATCAATCACTTTTCTTGGAAAAAATTCGCCCTTTATATTTACTGTTTGTGTCACACACTTCACCACCTATATCGCGCCACTATCAGTGATCCCTCTAGTAATATACGGTCCAATCCAAGGCATCAAGCTGATCAAATCTCAACGATAGTCCCTAAATTGGTCAACATAATCGTACACATCCTGTTTGATTATCACAATTTTCTTATTGAGAAAATCCTTCCTTATTCCTTCCCTCGAGCTTTTTGACTTCTGCTTCCATGAGAGCACTTTTCTCCCTCAACTAAGCTCTTTCATTGATGAGTTTTTGGAGCCTAGGATTACCCTATTGGATATCTTCATCAGGTCCTAGGCGTTCTTCTTTGTTTAGTTGTGTTATCCCTTCTTCCAAGGCTCTGCGAACTGTCTTATGCACTAGTATTGCTATGCATGGAATAGGCCTAATGTATTCCATCGGTATTATAGCATTTGCACCATAGGCTAGCCTAGAAGTCGTTTTCCTGTCAGTTTCTTACACGTTGTCCTATAAGCCCACAAAAATGCTGGTACATGCACATCCTAATCACGTCACTGTGAATTATATACCTTGTTCAATGCTTTGTACACTTGGTTAAATGCTTCTATGTGTGTAACCTTCTACACACTCGTTCTTTCCACACTATGTCATTCCAACTGGAGGGACCATTCCCGTAATTTCTCCCCAAGCACATGCTTACTGACTGTGTTCCCCAATGCGAAGTCCATGTGCATCCGCATAGGTTTTTTACCATATGCCTATACCCACCTGGACAGATGCACATGCGGACCATCCCGTTCATTGTATTTATAAGTTAGTTGCATCTTAGGCTTCCCAAAATGCATGCACATCATTCTCCTGCATTCGCAATCCTTAAAGCTTCCTTGGTGCATAACCCACCACCTCGCAGGTGTAACGCATATTACCCACTTCAAATCTTGGAAATGTTTCTTTTCCAGAACCTCCCTTTCAAATCTATCCAAGAATGCATCTACCTCACCTAATCCATCTTAAGTAGGAAAATCTCTCACTTCTGTTGATACGCAGTGTAGCTATCTTGTCATAATGTTACAGTTCAGTGTGGTTACCTCGTGTATCCGGTTTTGCCATCGCTCTATCTCTTCATCTGAATCTGACATATAGGAGCTTTCGCACTCCCATGAGATTCGTCCATCCACGATGGGATTTACCCAGTCTTGCACTAGCGCAGTTATCTTGTAGATGCAGTCCAAATCATCATCGCTTTCATAGTCGCGCACCAGCTCTGTGTAGTGTGATCCTTCTGTAGAGTCCAAAGGTATGACTACACGCAAATACTTTTTCTCAAAAATCATCTTGCGCTTCTTCAGATTAATCACCCCTTTCATGTCAGTGGCCCAACTGATTCCTAAGAGCATGGGGTAGGGATTACTGTCATCAACAATCTCTATCACTTCAAAGTCTGCTAGTGTGCTTTCCCCTCCGATAT
Source organism: Pinus tabuliformis (assembly GCA_031772625.1). Classification (NCBI taxonomy): domain Eukaryota; kingdom Viridiplantae; phylum Streptophyta; class Pinopsida; order Pinales; family Pinaceae; genus Pinus; species Pinus tabuliformis. Next base: position 61,051,948 of record CM062805.1, on the reverse strand, counting down.
CCACGGTGATTCCCTGCAATATCCCCACAGGTATTATCTTTTGTTGGTTCACCATTTGTAGCTGGATAGGAGACCATTGTAGCATAGGCCTTCCCAGGCACTCCCATGTCTACTTCGACATAATTCTTGCATCTGATCCTAAATCCAAAATTACCTGGTCCATCTCATATTCTCCAATCTGTGTGGTCAACCTCATTTCTCTTCCTAACCTCGATGCATTCTTTCCAATCTTCCAGACTACGCATGACTCTCTTGGAACAGTCCTAACGCATCTGTTAATGATTTCTTTCAATCCCTTTACAGCCTTACTGTTGCGCAGTCGCTTCATGTATGTTTCTAGGAACATTGTAAGCATAGATGGGTCCATTTCTAGCTCCAATCTGTATTTGCTTCTTGAAGTGGAGGCATCAGCGAAGCTCTTCTTAGCTTCCATGAAATTTTCCTTAGCATACTGAAAATCAAACTCTGCTTCTTTCATTAGAGCCTTTCGAACCCAAGTACTATCTTCAGGTTGTTTGCCTTTATCATCTCTCATCATAATTCCACTTCAGAGCACAATGCTCAAATTTGGATCTTCCTCGCGTGGTTTAGACCTCATCATCTACAGGTTCTGAGTCAAGGGAGGTTGTAGCGCTCCATTGTTGCATAGCCTAGCTATCAGCATAAGACAATACTCCATCTTGTGATCGAACAAGGTATAATATAGACATGATGGATGCATTGGATTCACACAATCACAGGCATAATGTTGTGGCCCTCGTACAATCTTCCAGGTCCTCCTGCCCCTCAGCCTCGTCCGTACCCCTGAAATCTAGTTCATGCCCCTATTGCGTTCTGGTCAAGGTGTCACATTTCATCCTAAACCCTATAGGTGGGAGTTCTATCCATCATCAGCTCATAGCTTCTACAAGTGCACTCATCATGTCCAACCGATCTACAAAAATTACAAAACAACTGTTGCGAATTTTCTGTGTACTTCTGTAACAAATGGTAGTTGTCCACAAAGTAGGTGCTGCAAAAGGTCCTGCTTGTACCACTGGTCTTAACGGCATCAGTCCTCCTCCCATGAGGTTGTTCACGAACACTGGGAAGTGGTCCTTGTCAGGACCATGCCCCTTACATTTAACACACCATACCTCTTCATGCACATCTTGTAAGGTTGTCCTGTCCTGTTTCAGACTCTGCATCTCAAGGCATAAGTTTTTCAACTGTGCATGAATCTGCTGAACTCCCAAGTGAGGATCCTATATTGGGGTCTCATGCAGCCTCATCACGATCTCCAAGGCCTTTGCCTGAGTCGTTAACCTTTGTTATGACAACGCATTCCTCAAATGCGGTGTTAGCGGGGCAACAAACCATTCATGGTGTTGTCCATCTATCAAAGTCATGTTAGCTTCGTGAATTGTGCACTTCAGTCTCTGATCCAACCCCCAAGGAGTCTCGCCTGGTAGCATTGTGATCTCTTTGAATCCAATGATCCACGATCCCTACATTTGGATTGTCATTAGAATGCTCAATATACTAGGTCATCACGTGATCCTGCAGAGCACGGACCAATGTCACTTTCTTTATATTATCATCTATAACCCCCTGTGCTTCCCATATGACTCTTATTACAAACTAAAACTTGTCCGGATCTTCATTTCCTACTCCCTTTAACATAGGTAACTTTATCACGCTTGTCATATTGACTCACGGTGGTGGCAGAGGTGGTACAAACGAAGATGGAGGTGAAAGCGGTGAAGCTAGTGGTGGTGTGGGTGGGGGTGGTATGCGTAGAATCCTCTACCTTATCAAATTGATCGCACTTCGCGGTGATACCTTCGTGATCTCTTCCTCATCCCCTCACGGATGTGAAATCAAAGGGCTATTCTCTGGTCCCTTACTCCCTTCTATTCTGTAGGTTTTTCCACTTTGCATGTCTCTGGACATCAAGGTAATCACAAAACACTCTTTTCACACAATAACATTTTAATCCGCGTATAAAGAGACTTTACGTACTAACCTCACGGTCCTTTGAGAAAGCATTGTTCAACCTCGCTATAGCTAACTAAAGTATCTACCGTGAACTCAGTAATGAATCCTCCTATAATCTGATCGAGCTAGTGATCGACAACGCGTGTGATTTTATCCTCTGATGCTTCCAATCTGCACACCAACTCTGGAGTCCACACAATAGGGTTATCGAGTTCCCACCATCCTTGGCTATCTGCTAGCTTTGCGATCTACTCATAGAACTTAGTAGGGAAAGATGCAAATAAAATTTTGTGGATCTCTGTGTATAGGTAGCAGTCTAACCACTCTTCCTTTGATAGTCATGGATTCCTGTTCTCTTGCACTGCGAACTCATGAATTCTCCTATCCAACCAACCTTCAATTTCTTAGTTGGATTCCAATGATACGACATCAGACATCTCTATGCAGATTTTGGTCCCGGGAACGGAACCATTTGTTAGCTTGATGGGGCCTAACCTAGGTTTGGAGTAATTTAGCCAAACAAATCCCTATACTACTAGCCCTTTCAGCAGCAGCCCGCGGAGCGTGGACTGAGGTCTCACCTAAAGTAGTATGGGGGGATGCTGGAACCAAATTTCTGCACCCTTGAGATGTCTCAGGGGTCTATTTAGTCTGACTGTGAATATCTTTGCGCAGGTCACTTCAAGGCTTTCACGCCTTATTATAGTCGACTTCGCACAGCCCTAACCAGGGGCTGAGGAGCTTTTACGCTGCTAAAGCAACGATCTATGCTATTTCCCCAAGTCACACCACGGATCTTACTTATCTTATTATAACAATTAGTTCTCTTCACGTAAAACGATACTTTATATTATATTCACTTATTCAACACATTCACATAAGTTCGCACCCAATATACTTCAATGCATAAAACAGGAAACGATACATAGAAATATTGTAAAACTTCTCTTTATTAATGCTTCAACCAATTACTAACTCAACCTACCCTACGCACTCAGCTGCAGGGGTCCGCGCAACTCAACTGCGGACTACTAGGCCTCTACACACTCAGATGCAGAGCTGTCTCCTACTCTACGACCCAAATACATGACTTTACACCTAGACTCAATGCTTCATCATTAGATCTTCCATCTTCGATTCATTGTTTTCTTACAGTTAGAGCCTCGCTCTATTTATACAATCCAATGGTCCATAGACCATGGCTAGAACTCTCAAGCCAAGATTACATTACAAAAGTAAGGGCAGATAACCCTATGGCTTAATGACAACTTCATACTCTACGCCCACAAATCGTGGAGTCTTTACATCAAAATTAGTCAAAATTTGGGCTTTAAGCCCCAAAACTTGCCTTGTGGGGATTCCATGCCCAACAAAGAAGAAGGTGAGGATCCCCAAAAAATTAATATTCCCAAAATTGAAGGTCACTGTGAGGTTGAAGGCCTGCAGATAGAGGATCAAGATATAACCACACCACTGAAAACCAGGCATGCCAACATTGGCACAGAGTTGGAACCAAAATTTACAAAAATTGGGGACTATTGGGATGATGCGATAGTAGACAAGGTTTTTGAGCTCCTCCACGAATATCAGGATTTGTTCCCCACAAAGATTTTTGATTTAAAAGGGATAATAGGAGACCTAGGTGTCATGAAGATCACCCTGAAATGGTACATGTTACACAGTAATTTGTCACTGTCTCCCTGTCAGTCTCCCTACTGTGTCATGAATTCAAATTAACCATGCTCATGCTCTCTGATGTGGCCAAATGACCCACTTTACCAAAGTATTTTCCATCATCGCGACTGTTATTAAAATAATCGCGCTGACTGGCGCCTCATAGTACAACGAATGCACTGCCAGCACGGAAGCACACTAGTTTTCCGCGCTAGTCGAATTTCATGAACCAGCGCACCATCTGTTTGTATTGAGTCGCTGACATAACCTTCTCTGTTACTCAGATGCAATGTCAGCGCTCCAGTGCAGTTATACACCCGCGTTGATCCAGTTTGGGCGAGTTTGTTCTAACATCCAGCCTTCCAGATGACTCCAGACCTGGTTGTTGGCCTTCTAAATGTCGCCCTCCCTTCTATGGCATGTCTGTTCGTCATTTGAGCCACCTTCCTTGGAGGTAAGCTCATCCTCCCACCATTCATGGAGACTCCTTCTCCTATTTAAACCTCTACCATGGCCATGAGCAGCTAGTTTGGATAGTGTGGAGTTGATAGTGCTTAGAGTGCTGCTGCTAGTAGGTAGTTTGTGTGACAAGTGTGGGATTGCTAGAGAGTTTAAGGAAGGTTGTGAAGTGTTGCTTGTGTGAGAGAGAGTTCTTGTCTTGGGAGATCTACCTCCAAGGGTGAATGCTTAAGAGACTTGCTGGCTGGACCCTCTTGAGAAGGATTCGACGTCAGAACTTTGGTTGTACTCTTCTCTGTTATTGATTAATAATAGATGACTACTATTATGGTTCCACTCTCATTTGTCTTTGTAATTGTTAATGTGAGTTATGTCCTTTCCGACTGATGTATAATTGCCTTTATTAGATTTCACGCTTGTGTTTGTCTTTCTCTTCGTGTGTGCAGGTATCTATTTACGGGGATCGTGGAGGATCGTGACCGGCCAAAGCGAAGGAGCGAGAGTGGCATCTCTTTATCAAACAACAACGTTTCAATCCAAGTAGGTGTTTATTGCCTACCTTTCATTTTCAATTAGGAACTTGCATAGTAGCATTGACTGATTGTTGCTAGACCCATTTTGGGCTAGTAGGGATCGCCTCTATCCATAGAGGGGATTCACCTCTCCAACAGTACACAAAGCCAGTGAAGCAAAGACCTTACCAGCTTAATCCTAAGTATAAGTAAAGGGTTTGCGCTAAGTTAAATAAGATGCTCCCAACAGAAATTATTGAGCCAGTGGAGGAATATGATTGGGTAAGCCCGATAGTGGTTTAGGAAAAGAAACAAAAAGAAGAAATAAGGATATGCGTGGATCTCCAAAAGTTGAATGATGCTTGTGTTCATGACCCCTTCCTGACCCTGTTCACTGATGAAGTCTTGGATAATGTAGCCTACCAAGAAGCATACTCTTTCACTCATGGGTTCTCTGGGTATCATAAAATCAAAGTCTCGCCTAAGGATAGAAGCAAGATGACCCTTGTGATGGAATGGGGACGTTTTTAGTATAATGTAATGCCTTTTGGGCAGAAGAATGCACCAACAATCTTTTTGCATGTAGTCATTGTGACATTCAAAGACTTCATTCGCAAGTTCCTGGAAGTGTACTTTGACAATTGTACAATGTTTGGATTGGTCAAGTGTCATGTGGAGTCCTCGCTTAATGTTAGATACATGTCAGAGACATGAGATTGCACTCAATCTAAAGAAAAGTCTGTTTTGTGTCCATTTCAGGATCCTGCTGGTTCATGTGGTATGCAGACACGGATTGATGGTAGACCCCATGAAGATCACAGTGATAATCAACTTGGAGGTGCCAAGGAGTGTGAAACAACTGTGTGCAACCATGGGGCATATCAGATACTATAGGAAGTTCATCAAGAGATATGCCCAGACCACTGTACCCATGGAGAAATTGTTGAAAAAGGATGCTACGTTCTTGTTGGCTTGAGGGGGCCTGATCGAGGTTCATCGTTAGTTAGCAAAAAAAATCCATAAACTACTGGCCCTTTTGGCATCAACCTGCGAAGTGTGGACCAAAGTCTCACCGGAAGCAATATGGGGGGATCCTAGAACCAATTTTCCACACCCTAAGATGGTCGTCATGTCAGTTTATTCCTTCTATTCCTACTTTTGCGCAGGTCATTATGTTCTAGGGCTTTGTCCTCCTAACCCCTTATTCGTCCCTTCGATACCTCTACAAAAGGGTGTGGCTAGCCTTCGCGCAACCCTAAACTTTGATTCAAATACTTTCGTGCTACTAAGGTAGTGTATTGCATATATTTTCAAGTTATCTTAAGAATCTTACTTATCTTATCAGGTAATCATAGTTAGCACCACGTAAACAGACGTTCTTACTTGCATTCACTTAACCAACATAATTACATATATTCGCGCATCATATAAGTATTATAAATGAAATTCTTACATAACATGTCAAGATGCATTAGCAGGAACAAAGACACAGTATTTGTAGAATGATTCTCTTTATTGATATCTTCCAAGTGATTATAGACTCTATCCACCCTGCACACACAGCTGCAGGGGTTCACACGCTTAGCTACGGACATCCACCCTAGACCTCTGTGCACTCAGCTATAGAGCCTCTACCTATGCTATGACCCGAAACTTAGACTTCTTACATCAGAGCTATGACTCTCTCACTCCAAACCATGACTCTAAAACTACCTAGAGCTTAGCTCTTTTTATACAATCCTATGGTCAGCAGACCATTGGTAGATCTCTTACAGCCGCCTTTAATTTATAAAACTAAGGGTAGACAACCCTTTATGACTCATGACACCTTCGCGCTCCGTGACCACAAAATGTGGAGTCTTTACAAGTTTACCACAAAATTCAACCCAAAATATGGGCTTTTAGCCCCAAAACTGTCCTTGGGGGATCCTGTTCCCAACAGTTCTGTTGGAATGATGAATACCAGAAGGGCTTGGATGTGCTAAAAGAGAAAATGGTCATCGCACTAATCCCAGTCTTCCTGGACTGGAAGAAGGAATTTCATGTGCACGTGGATGCCTCATGTATTGTGCTGGGAATCGTGCTGAAACGAGGGGGTGAGGGGGAATTGGACCATCCTATAGCATTGGCAAGCAGGAAGTTGTCCAAGGTTGAGAAGAAATATTCCACTACAAAGTGTGAAGGACTAGCCATGGTATACGTGCTCCAAAATTTCAGGCACTATTTTCTGGGTGGAAATTTTAAGATGTATATGGATCATTCTGCATTGAAATACATTGTCAATAAGCCAGTGTTGGGGGGGAAGATCTACAGATGGTTGTTCGTTTTCGAAGAGTATGATTTTGAAGTTATTGTGTAGCCTGGATGATTGAACATGGGACCAGATCATCTGTCATGCATCGAAATGGGAGAGGAGCCCACTAATTTGGAGGAAGGGCTACTTGACACACAACTCTTTGTAGTGCGAATCGCAGATAGTCACTTTGAAGATATCATACATTTTCTGAAAATGGGGACTGCTCCAGAAGAGTATACAAGCCAGCAGAAGAAGGAGTTAGTAGTGCATTCAATAGACTTCTCCGTCATTGCAGGACACTTGTAAAAAATGGGGTCAGACGAAATATTGTGACGCTATGTACCTGACTTTGAGTGAAGCAAAATCCTCGTGGAGGCTCATGGAGGAGTTGCAGGAGGACATTATGAAGGAAGAGAAATAGCACAGAAGGTTCTGTGTGCTGGATTGTGTTGGCTAACTGTGCATAAGGACGCGAAAGCATATTTTAGGGCTTGTGATGCATGTCAAAGGACTAGAAGGCCATTGCATAGGGATGAACTACTGTTGATGCCACAGATTACATTACAACCATTCGAGAAATGGGTGATCGACTTAGTAGGCCCAATTCAGCCTCCAAGAAAGAAGACAAGTGCGTGGTACAGGATCACTGTGACTAAGTATTTGACCAAGTGGTCAGAGGCACAGCCTGTGAAGAACTGTACAGGCACGATAACAATAAAGTTCTTTTTGAATACATATGATAAGATTTGGATGTCCAAATATCTTGATGAGCAATCGCAGTACACAGTTTCTTAATGAAACAATGAGCGTGCTGACAAAAGAATTTTAGGTGTATCATTAGAAGAGAATGCCTTACCACCCACAGGCCAATGGGATGGTGGAAGCATTCAATGAGATACTGGAGAATGCACTATCAAAGGTCTGCAATGCTCAAAGAAGTGACTGGGATGTGCTATGGGCCTACAGAACGACTTGCAAGAAGTTGAAAGGGAAAACGCCTTTCAGAGTCATGTATGGCGTAGAAGTTGTGATGCCAATGGAATACATTGTGCCTAGTCTTCGCATAGTGGCACTCACAGGAATGGTGGACTATGAAGCCTTGGAAGAGAGGCTCGCACATCTAGTAGATCGTGAGGAGGACGAATTTCTAGCTGGATTTCATTAACAAGTTCAAAAGGAGTGCGAAAAGGCATGGCATGATCGACACATTAAACTGTGCACCTTTAAGGCAAATGATCTGGTTTTGTTATATGACAACAAGTTTGACAAATTTCTAGGGAAATTTAGGATGCCCTGGCTAGGGCCCTATGTCATTAAAGAGATTACTGACAGTGGAGCAGTTCAGTTGGTTAAGTTAAATGGGGATCCCTTCCTAGGAATGGTGAATGGTAGTGGATTGAAGCCATACACTGGTGATCTGGCTAGGTGACTATATGAAGGTAGCACAGTCTTAGCGCTCTAGGTAGCTGAAAGGAGGCATGGTACTATAAACTACATTGCCTGGGTTAGGGAATTACGCTACGAGGAAACTGAACAAAATGAGGAGATGTCACAGAGACTAGACAAGCACATAGAAGGCTGCATTACCCAGGATAACACCACGTAGGTCAGCCGGAAAGTGACCATTAAAGTCACTGTTCATGATTTGACGATGAAAAAAATGACTAAATGGAGCATGGGGGGGACATTTAAGATGAAGTTTATGGGCGCGATCCTTAAAAATCTAACGCCAATCTAGCATCTATGAACCGATTAGGCCGATTTGAATTCAAAATGGCCTATAAATTACATGTGGCTACCCAACGAAGAACACCTGGAATTTTGAGCATTGAGTTGTTGAGCTCTCAAAAGCGTATGAACTGTGAATTCTTTGAGTATCTGATAGAGAGTTCGGCGTTTGAGCAATTTCCAAGGGAGACACAAGAACTGTTGAATAGTGTCATGTCAACACCAACAGAAACTGTAGATATTGGGGAAGCAGTGAAAACTGAAGGGCTTGTGCCAGAGGTTGCTATGGAAGCAAAGGGAGCTACCCTAGAGGTTGCAGAGATACCAGTTGAAGTCCCCAAGTCGAAATGGTTGCCTAGCCCAAGGCCTACCCCGACCCAGGAGAGTGCGAAAAGAAAGAAAGTAAAGTAGTCTGTGACACTACAGCCAGTGCATGCGTCACCTAGAAGAAACCTACTAAAGGACAAGCCCACCACACAAGAAAAGGAAAAAACAATTAACGTAGAACCGAAGGAGGAAGAAATTAAGGATATCTGAATGGATGATGAGGATCTTGGGGTGGAAATGGAGGATGTTGAAGTTGAGGGGTCTAACCCCATTACTAAATTGCCTAAGTATGTCCCGCCGTGCAAGCGGAAGGCCATGGTGCCTAAGGACATTGATGAGAGAAAGGTCACCTTGTACACACCTCTGCTGCTAGACCAAATTGTTTTTGAAGGACCGCTTTTGCAGTGGATTCCAATGTTGAAATTGGAGGACTTGGGCTTAGCTAACACCGAGAGATTCCCTCACTTGGAAAAAGACTAGCTCATGCACCGCATTCTCCAAAAGATCACCGGGATGACTGCGTTGGAACTGCAGAAGTGGCTCAAAGGTGTGGATAAGGCAAGCCTGCTGAACTTGCTATGGGTGTCGCACTACAATCACACACCTTGTTGGTAATCAAGCAGTTGTTGTGCTTGGTACATGATTGGTGTCTATGGTTGGAGGAGTTGATACCCATCATTGTAGACTGATCCATAGGATCATGAGGCTACTATACTTAGGAGAGAATATGGCTATGATGTTACATGGAAAGGCAGGTGAGTTGGCCCTTGCGGAGGCCATGAAGAAGAAGTTCATATTAGTAAAGAAGTTGTGCTGCTATGCTATTACAAGTATTTCTGACCGTACGGTCAAAGTGTCCATGTAGATTGTGGCAAGGAAGGTCATATGGATATGTCACTTCGATGAAGTATCAGCACCCATCATGGCTCTAGCAGCCTAATGCGTGGAGGGAGGTCAGTATAATTGGGTGTGCTACCTCTGTAGTGAGTTCCTTGCGAACTGTTGCAAGGCGCAGGATCTCAGCAAGACCTTCCACTATGCATGACTCTTGCTATCCATCGTGTTGGTAGCCTGGGAGTTACCCGAAGATAGTCAATTTCCCTCGGTCGCGCTAGACCTACCTGAGGCTGTGAAGTATGCTTTGTTGTGGGCGAATAAGGACCCTGAGTGGATCAAGAACAATAGGTTCTTTTGGATCATGATGGAGATGAACATGAACATGGGCATCAACCGCAAGCCACGATTGTCGCCTATTGTCTTTGATAATTTGGAGCCGTATGTAGAATTCAAGGTTGATTTCCACCATGTGTCCATAAGGGTGTGGAAGGACCCTAAGAAGAAGTGTCATGACTTACCCTACTTGGCCACAGACGATGCAATTCAAGCGATCATTGATAGTTGGCCGACAGAATGGCACACTGCCTCGAACTTGACTGTAGGATCTAGTAAGATAGATGCGCAATGGAAAAAGGAAGAAGCCAAGCTTAATATGGAAAAACTCGTTGAGAAAAGGAGAAAGGAGGCTGAGGATAAGGCTAAGGTAGACCGCAGTGCCATGCAGGAGACAGGCGGATAGACACGAGGAGAGGAGTGTGACTCTAACAAAGAGAAGTCACCCTCCCTAGAGGAAGAGGAAGAAGATGACAATCCAATAGAGCAGGGAGGAGAAGACCCGCAGACACCTCCATTCTGTATCAAACATCCAAGGGGACAAGAAAAAGTAGGGCTACCGAAGAAGTCCAAGGCTAGCAAGATGTCCATGGATCTGATCACCCTAATAGAGGGAGATCTGACTGACAATGGATATATAGTACGGGATGCCACCACGTAACTGCTGTAGCAGTTTGAGTAGCAGTAGCAGTAGGCATTGGGGTCCCTTCAGGTGAATATATGAGAGCTGCAGATTTGGGTATCACAGACCAGTGCGACATCCACTAGTTTGGCCATTGGTACTTTAGAAGCCATCGGAATGTTGCTTGCGAAGGACTCCTGAGCCTTAGTGTTGCCAGATGGAGCACTGACGACAAAGACCGAAGCTGACAGGTCCGCTATCAGCGCACTCACTGGAGTAGGGCTAAACTTGGCAGTGCTTCTTAGTGAGGCGCTCCACCTGCTACAGGATGGGGTGACTGCGGAACTGATGGCCCACGAATAGTGTGCTTTTGCAGGTGATCAGTGAGCAGAAGATCAACAATACTCAGATGGGTGTGTAGTAAGACTCTGTCATCGCCTCCATGATGTAGCTCACTGACATGAATCAACGCATGATTAAGGCCATGGAGGAAGCATGTCGAATGGTCCCAGAGTTGGTCATTCCTAAGGATGAGCCCGTAGATGTGCACATTTGAAAACTCACTATGAGGGTGCATGACGCCCATACAGAGTTGGCAAAGGTTTAGTTGGAGCTGAACCTACAAATTGCAGAGTTGTAGTTGAAGGCCCAACCTTCGACTCCATCGAAAGTCAAGGAGCAGTGCGCGATTGCTATAACAGAGGCAATAGTGGCAGTAGAAAGTGGAGTGGTGGACTACACAACACTATTCAAACAATCGTTTGAAGTAATAACCAGCCTACAAGAAGATCCTAATGTGCAAAGGCTGGAGTCAAAGGCACGAGAGTTAAAGCAGCACTATGATGAGGTAAAAGAGACAATGCTTATTGTCACCCTCACATAGAGACTCGTGAAGCTGTAGGAGGGCAAGGCATTGAAGGAATAGGTAGATGCAGCTCAACACAACGAGGCAGCGCTGAAGGCATGCTTGAAGCCTTGGTTGGATGAGGCCTACTTAATCATGGCCTCCATTGAAGGTAAGCTGGTTAGTCTACAGGAGATTCAGCAGAAGCTTCAGGCTGATGGTGTAGGGCCAGCGACAGAGCAGTTGGTCGAGGAAATAAAGTAGGTGACCACACAGTGCACCACTGAGCTAACAGTCATACAAGTCGAGTTGGGGGGTCTTCACGCTAAGATCTCTGCACTGGCAGAGTGATTCGAGTGCAAGTCACCATGTTTGTGTTAGGGGCCTGTTGGGAACAGTTTTCCCCCAAGAGTCATTTTTGGGGCTAAAAGCCCATTTTTTGGGGTAGAAAGCCCAAATTTTGTAATAAAGATGTAAAGTCTCCACATTTTGTGGTTATAGAGCATGGAGATGTCAATAGTCGTAAAGGGTTGTCCACCCTTTTTTTGTAAAGTCTCATGTCAGCTGTAGGAATCTACCCATGGTTCGCGAACCATGGGATTGTATAAAAAGGGAGTCTCAGAAGAGTCTAAGGTAAGTAAGAAGATTTTGTGGGTAAGAAGTTCTAAGTGTTGTCAGGTCTTAACATAGGGAGAGGCTCCACAGCTGAGTTCGTAGAGGCCTAGGGTGGAAGTCCACAGCTGAGTGCGCAGACCCTTATAGCTGTGTGCACAGGGTGGATAGGGTCTATATTGAACTTGAGATATCAATAAAGAGAAGTATTTTGCAAATCATTGTGTATCTTGTCTCTGTTTAATCCGTTTGATTATATTATGTTACGATTCAGGTTTACATTATAATGCTTATTTGATACACAAATGTATTTGATTATTTATGTTAATTGAATGCAAGCAAGAATATAGGTTTGCATGAAGATAACTGTAAATGCATGGTAGATTAGGTAACACTTAAGATAACTTGGGAACTTATACAATAATGTATCCATAGAGGTACGTAAGTGCCTGGACCTCTGGTTAGGGCTGCGCAAAGATAATTTGGATACCTTTGTAGATGTATTGAAGTATGGAAGAGAAGAAACATCGATAAGCCCTAAAGGCTTACCGATCTACACGAAGGTAGGATCAGGAAGTGTAAATCGACATCGTGACCATCTCAGGGTGTGGAAACTTGGTTCTTGCATCCCCCCATACTACTTCGGGTGAGACTTCAGTCTACGCTCCACGAGCTGATGCCGAAAGGGCTAGTAGTGTAGGGATTTTCTTGGCTTACTAATGCTAAACCTAGGTCAGGGTTGTTGGGCGCGAGATCCCCCAAGAGTAGTTTTGGGGCTAAAAGCCCATATTTTGGTAAAATTTTGTAATCCAAGTGTAAAGACTCCGTATTTTGTGGTCACAGAGCATGTAGGTGTTAAAGATTCATAGGGTTGTCCATGCCTATTTTGGAAATGTAATGTCAGCTGTAAAATATCTATCCATGGTCCATGGATCATGGGATTGTATAAAAAGAGCTAAGCTCTAAGTAGTTAAAGAGAAATAATATAGTGACAGAGAGAGTCATAGCTTAGAGCAAGAAGTCTAAGTCTTGGGTTGTAGCATAGGTAGAGGCTTTGTAGGTGAGTGTGCGGACCCCTGCGCGTAGGGCGAGTCGAGTCTGTAATCATCCCGAATTATTAATAAAGAGAAGTATTCTACAATTTCTCCACCTTTATTTCCTATTTATGCATCTTGTTATGTTGGGTGTGAATTTCACTTATAATGGTTATATGATGCGCGAATGTATGTAAAATATGTTCGTTAAGTGAATGCAAGTAAGAAAATCTATTTACGTGAAGCTAACTAATATCGGTTAATAATATAAGTAAGAAACTTAGCCTAGTTTGGGAGATATCACAGTTCACTACCCCAACAACATGAAAGTCCTTGAGTTGTAGGTTATGGCTACGTGAAAACTAGCTATACCCGTTCACGAAGGTATTGAACGGTGGAACAGAGGGCTAAGAAAGTTGCGCAGAGGTAGGTATAGCCGGAATTAACCAACATCACAACCATCTCAAGGGTGTGGAATCTTGGTTCCAGCATCCCCCCATACTGCTTCAGGTGAGACTTCAGTCCACTCTCCATGGCTGATGCCGAAAGGACCAGTAGTGTAGGGATTTGTTTGGATAACTAATATTGAACCTGGGTCAGGCCCCCTCAAGCCAGCAAATGGTTTTGTTGTTGGGACTAGAATCTACATAAGAGATGTGTGATGTCGTATCATTGGAATCCAACTAAGAAGGAGATTGAAGACTGGTTGGATGGAAAGATCCACGAGTTCGTAGCACAGTAGAATAGAAACCCGCGACTGTCGAAGGAACAATGGCTGGACCGATACCTGTATATGGAGATCCATGAAATCTTTTTCACCTCATTTCCAGTTGAGTTGTATGAGTGGATTGCAAAGCTAGCAGACAATGAAGGAAGGTGGAGGCTTGACGATCCTATTGTTTGGAACCCAGAGTTAGTGAAAAGGTTGGAAGCATCAGAGGATAAGATTTCCCCCACTGTCAATCATTGGCTTGATCGTGTCATAGGAGGATTTGTGATTTAATTCGCGGTCGACACCTCAGTCAGCTATAGCGAGGCAGAGTGACACTTTTTCAAAGGACCGTGAGGTAAGTACATAAAATCTTTGAACACTTGGATTAAAATATTATTGTGCGAAAAATGGGTTATGTATCTACCTTGATGTTCGAGACTATGTGAAGTGGAAAAATTTATAGAAACGAAGGAAATAAGGGTCCAAAGTATAGCTCCTTGATCTCACCTCTAGGAAGGGACGAAGAAGGGATAGCGAAGGTTTCTCCACGAAGCGCTATTCAGTTAATAAGACAAGGATTCCTGTGAATACCACCTCCACCCACACCACCTCTAGCTTCACTGCCATCGCCTCTAACTTCACTCATACCACCTTCACCTCCATTGTGGTTTAGTATGGCAAATGCAATGAAGTTTCCTTTGTTCAAAGGCCTGGGAAATGAGGACCCATACCAATTTTGGTTTGTTGTGAGGGTTGTATCAGAAGCTCAAGGAGTTACAAATGATCATATAAAGAAAGCGACATTGGTTATCACTCTGCAGGATTGCGCGCTAACCTGGTATATTAATTTCTCTAACGATAACCCAAATGCTTTAGTAGCAGAAGTCGAGGCAGCACTAAATAGGGAATTTAGTAGGCCTAAATCTGAGGTGCAGTCGATTGTGGGCTTCAAAGAGATTGTGATGCGACTGGGCGAGACACCTTGGGAACTAGATCAGAGGTTGAAATGTACAATCCGTGAAGCCAACATGAATTTGATAGATGGACAATATTGCGAGTGGTTTGTGGCTTCGCTACTACCACACTTAAGGAGTTCATTGTTGCAACAGAAGATATCAACTCACGTAGAGGCCTTGGATATTTCCATGAGACTACATGAGACTCTGATGCAGGATCCTAACCTAGGAGTTCAGCAGATCCATGCACAACTGAAGAATATGTGCCTTGAGATGCAAAGCCTGAAGCAGGACAGGATAGTTCAACCAAAGGTATGTGAGGAGGTATGGTGCTTGAAATGTAAGAGTTAGGGTCATGACAAAGACCATTGCTTGGTCTTTACAAATTACATTGCACAAGGAGGACCGATTCCTTTAAGTTCATAAGCTCAAGCAAGACCTAGCGTGGGGCCTTCATTATGGTGTGCTATCTGTCAAGTAGTCAAAAAACATGCCACAGATAAATGCACTTGCTACAAAAGTATGTACAAGCACCGCAACAGTTTTTCTGCAACTTCTGTGGGTTAGTAGGACATGATGAACATACTTGTAGGAGCTATGAATTGATGATGGATAGAACTCCCACCTACCAGGTTCAAGCTGAAACGCGCCCCCTTGACCAAAATGGGAGGGCGTGGACAGGATTTTAGGGTCGAGGATGAGGCTGAGGTGGAGTAGGACCTGGTAGAGGTCAAGGACAGTTTATTTGCTACAATTTCGGAGGACCAAGACACTATGCCCACGATTTCACTAATCCAACGCATCCGTCGTGAAAGTATTGCACGTTGCTTGATCATGAAACAGAAGACTGTCCCATGCTGATAGCTAGGATACGTGACAAAGGGGCGATACCACCTCTCTAGACTCAGAACTTGCAGATGATGAGGTATGAGCCTTGCGTGGAAGATATGAATGTAAATATAATGCTTCAAAGTGGAATCATGATGGGAGATGACAAGGGGAAACAGTCAGAAGATAGTACATGGGTTTGCAAGGCCCTGATGAAAGAGGCTGAGTTTGATTTGGAGCATGCTCGAGAAGCCTTCATGGAAGCTAAGAAGAGCTTCGCTGAGGCCTCCACTTTAGGAAGCAAGGATAAGCTTGATCCAGAGATGGACCGCACTATGCTCACAACTTTCCTAGAAACCTATATGCAATTATTGTGTGACAGTAAGGCTGTAAAAGGGCTACAAGAACTCATTAATAGTTGTGCCAGAACCACGCCACGTGAACTGCGTGTAGTGTGAAATATTGGCAAGCATAAAAAAAGGATGGGATGGGAGATGATACTAATCGCACAAATAGGAGAGTATGAAATGGATCAGGTCATTTTGGACCTGGGGTCAGATGCGAATGTTCTGTCGAAGCAGAATTGGGAACGAATGGGGAGACCTGCGCTGCAATGGTCTCCGATTTAGCTGAGTATGGTGAATCAGTAGAAAATCATACCCATGGGGTGGCTGCAAGGGGTGACCTTTGCGTTGGAAGATTTTGAAGTAATAGATATTGTGGATGACAACAATCCCTACCCTACACTCTTGGGAATTGACTGGGCCACTGATATGAATGGGGTAATCAATTTGAAGAAGCGAAAGATGATCTTTGAGAAGAAATCATTGCATGTAATAATACCTCGGGATCCTTCTGAAGGATCGCGCTATATGAAACCAGTACGCGATTATGAGAGTGATGACGATCTGGACTACATCTATAAGATGACAGCGTGAGACCAAGACTGGGTGAATCCCACCATGGATGGAAAAATTACATGGGATTGTGAGCGTTCTTGCACTTCAGATTCTGATGAAGAAATACAACGTTGGCAGAATTGGTTACACAAAGTAACTACGCTGAGTTGCAACATGATGACCTGGTCACTGCACTGTGTGTCATCAAAGGTAAGAAATCTGCCTATTTATGATGGTCTAAATGAGGTAGATATCTTTTTGGATGCATTTGAAAGGGAGGTGCTAGAAAGGCAACACTTCTAGGCCTTGGATTGGGTATTGTATGCTATGCCTGAAAGATGGTGGGGTACGCACAAGGGAAGATTTGATGATTGGTGTGAATGTAGGAGGATGGTGAGAGCATGATTTGGGAAGCCTAAGATGTGACTGACATACAAGTACGATGAACAGAATGATCCAGGCATGTATCTAGCCAAATGGATGCAAGCTTATAGAGAAAAGCCATAACCTGAGTGGGTGCACCTGTTCTGTCACACACTAGATGTTATCCCAATAAATTGGTATATAGAAACAGAGCTCCACGATGGGACAGGTGAATGGGATATCCTGCACGAAGGATTCATGATGACATTCAGTTTTGAGGATGGGTTTGACAGTATTGATGAAGCACTACAAGAAGTGAAAGAAGCCATATTTAGGATACCGCAGGATCCTTTAGACATGATTCAGCCTAAATGGGCTACTTAGTTGAGTTGCGAACTAGAATGTTATAATGTAACTACTCAAGAGGAGGACGAGGATCCACAGAAGATTAACATTCTGGAAATAGCCATAATGCCTATGGAATACATCGTGCCTAGTCTGCACATAGTTCCACTCACAGGGATGATAGATTGCAGAGCCCTAGAAGAGAGGCTTGTGTAGTTGGATGAGCTTGAAGAAGAGATATTTTTGGTTGGATTTCATCAATATGTCCAAAAGCAACATGAAAAAGTGTGGCACGACTGACATATTAAGCTACGCACCTTTAAGGTGAAAGACTTGGTGCTGTTGTATGATGTTGGCTTATTGGTGCTAGACCCAGGTTCAAAAGTGTTTTATCCAAACAGATCCTGCACTACCAGCCCTTTCAGCAACAATCCGCGGAGCACGGACTGAAGTCTCACCAAGGTAGTATGGGAGGGTGCTGGAACCAGGTTTCCACACCCTATGGATGTCTTAATGAGGTCTGGATAGGTTGCGAACTGATCTACGTACTCGCGCTATGTGGCTCAACTCTCTGGCCCTCGCATCGCTTGGTGACGAGACACTTCCTCAATTCCTTATTATTATTGCAATTATTATAGATTTGATCTAATTCTTAGAGTCTTAGCCATGCATTAAATAGTTATAACTAGCATGCACAACCATAATTCTTAAAGATATGCATAAAACCATAACATAAGAATAAACATACAGATCTGCAACAAGTTGCACGATAATTCAGAAACACTTATCTTTATTAATATTCTTCTCAGTACAACCCAATTCTGCACAAAGTTGCAGACTCTACCAGGCCTCTACGCACATAGTTGCAGAGCCTACACTAAATACTACTGACCACGACACAGACTTATAGGCTCAGAGTGAACAATCCATTACACTTCAGATCTGATCCAGAATTACCAAAAAACTGACTTCTAAACCTAGAGCCCTACTCTATTTATACCTTCCCATGGTCTGCGGACCATGGGCAAGTTATCTTACGTTATTTTTGGGCAAACAACACTTTGACTTGATTCATTATGATTCATGCTCCACACAATTCACGGAACCCTTACCATACTATTACCCCAAATTGTGGGCTTTAAGCCCCATGACTATTATGCGAGGGATCTGCTATCCAATAGGCCCCCAACACAATCATCGTGACTCGTCCCGAGTCACTCGACTGGTGCAGTGATATTTGCTCGAAGTCCATCCAGTAATGTCCGCACTGTGATGACATCTGCCACACATTCTGCCACTGTTTGTTGTATCAATTGTGCGCAGCTTTCTGATGCATTGTTGGAGGGACCTTCTTGCCTTAGTACATATGTTTCCTACAGCTGAGTTAGCTTCCCCTAGATTGTAGTAGGGATTGTGAATGCTTCCTCAAGCCAAGGCTGGATGCGTGGTTTAAGCCCGACTTCTTTTTAGCGTGCGGTGTCCACCTATTCCTTCAGGGCTTGGGTTTCCATCATCTTGGCTAAGCACTGAGTGAGGGAAACCATTTGCGTAGTCCCTCAGACATTATCATAAGCTCATTGTAACTCTCGTGCTTTTGTCTCTTCCTGCTGCAACGTTGGGTCTTCTTGCAGTGATGTGAGCATAAGAAGGGATTGATCCAACAATCTTTTCCAATCCTGGATAGCGCGCTCTATCACTTCCAACCCAGCTTGAATGGCACGACGACACTGCTCTTTGACTTCCAGTGGTGTAGGGGGCTGTGCTTTTAGCCTTAGCTCCTCGATTTGCAAGCTCAACTCCAGCTGAGCTTTCACGACCTCCTCTTGGGCCCTATGGTATCCTGCCGCCATGTGGTGAATCTTTTTTATGGTTGGGAGTTCTGTTGGCACTTGCTATTACATACCCTTGCTTCCACTTCTCGAGATTATATTTAGCCTTCATGGCTTCTATGAGACCTACGTCACTACTCGTTCCTACTATGGCTACTGGGTCATTTCCTTTAATAGGCAGCTAGGAAATTCGGTGTATTAAATCAGCCATGATGGGAATCGGTTCCTCCAGCCAGAGATACCCATCGTGTACTAGACATAGTAGCTGTCAGATAACAAAAATGGTGATGGCCCTGCGGTGATAGTGGGTTACCCACCTCAGATTGAGTAATCCTTCCTTCTCCACACCCCATAACCACTTCTGCTACAGTAATTTCTCGACGGCCAATTGGGGGAACTTCTCACTATCGGCAAGGTCCCAATATTTGAACTTGATATTCGGTATCCTGCCTAATAGCATATTATTGAACCTTATTTCATCCAGAAGAAGCGGGGTCTAGAGCATGTTCTTCATGGCCTCTAGGTCCTTCTGTATCATAGTCATCCCTTTCCATGGGGAGATGTATGGTGGTAGCATTATCATAGAAGCTACTTGGGAAACATTTTCCTCTTCCTCATTTTGTGCTTCAATCTGAGCGATCAGGGCTTGTAGATCTTCCTCTTCCTCCTTGGGTTCAGTGGTGATAGCTTTGCCCTTTTCGATCATTGATAATTTACTGAATCGCGGTGATACTGGGACTGGCCCCATAGTCTGCTTGTCTTTCTAGGGTTGCGGCGTGCATGGAGACTTTGGAACCTCTGGGGTAGTGACCGCTTTTCTTGGCTCCTCCTGAGTCAGATGGATTTCCCTACACCTTTGAATACATGCAACTTGATCGCACTCGCCATGCTAAATGGCTGGCTCGGTGGAGGCTGTGTCTGAGGTGAAGAAGGTGATGGGAGTGGTTCTGTTAGTGGGGATGATATCTGTGGAATTTCTTGCTTGATCAAACTGACCACACTCCTCAGAGATACCCAAGCACGCTCTTCGTCACTTGCTCGCAGAGGTGAAATTAAATGATTGTTTCCTAACCCTTCGATACCTTTGTAGGCCTTACCGCTCTACGCCATTCCACTCATTAATGGATTTGCATCACCCATTTTTCACATAAGAGAATTTTGATCCAAGTATTCAACGATTTGACATACTTACCTCGCCGTACCTTGAGAAAACATATTTCTGCTTCACTGTAGCTGAAAGTTGTGTTTATCGCAAATTCAATGATAAACCATCCTATGATATGATCCAGCCAGTGGTCTATAGCTTGCATGATCTTATCTTCAGATGCTTCTAGCTTGTGCACCAACTCTCAAGTCCACACTATGGGCTGATCAAGCTTGCACCTTCCCTGGCTGTCTGCTAGCCTCGTGATCCACTCATACAGTTCTAAAGAGAAAGACGCGAAGAAGATCTCGTGGATTTTCGCATATACGTAGCGATCTAGCCACCTCTTTTTAGATACCTACGGGGTTTTATTCTCCTGTACCACAAACTCGTGAAGCTTCTGATCTACCCATTCCTCAATTTCCTTCTTCATAGGGTTCCAGCATTCTGACATCAGGAATCCCTTAAGCAGATCCCGGTCCCGGCAACGAAACCATTTGTTGGCTTATTGGGGCCAAACCCAGGTTCAAAAGTGTTTTAGTAAAGAGCAAAGTAGATCTCACCTTTCTTAAACGATGTAGGGATTCCTCTATCATTCCTACATTCGCCAACATTAAACACACCCTCAGAATCCCCAGGAACAATCACATTTTCATCAGGTCAATTAACCTAACCTAAGACAGTCAGCTACCATCTTTCTCACTCCATCACCATATCACACCTCTATTTTTTCATTCCATAGAGATCTAGCTTACACACTTTCTGATCTATCTCGATGATGAGCCATAGTAGTTGGCTTGAAATTTCAATACAAAGAATTATGGATGCGATAATCCCAGAAGAAAACTCTACACAAAATATAATTCACAGAAGCCTCAAGACAATAAATCCTGCACTACCAGCCCTTTTGGCAACAATCCGCGGAGTGCAGACTGAAGTCTCACCCAAGGTAGTATGGGAGGGTGCTGGAAATAGGTTTCCGCACCCTAGGGATGTCTTGATGAGGTTTGCAGAGGTCGCAAACCGATCTCTGCACTCGTGCTACGTGGCTCAACTCTCTGGCCCTCGTGTAGCTCAGCGATGAGACACTTCCTCAATTCGTTATTATTATTATGATTATTATAGATCTAATCTAATTCTTAGAGTCTTAACCATGCATTCAGTAGTTATAACCAGTCCGCACAACCATAATTCTTAAAGATATGAATAAAACCATAACATAAGAATAAACATACAGATCTGCAACCAGTTGCATAAGAATTCAGAAACACTTATCTTTATTAATCTTCTGCTCAGTACAATCCAATTCTGCCCTACGCACTCAGCTACAGGGCTTTGCACGCATAGCTTTGGACTCTACTAGGCCTCTACGCACACAGCTGCAGACTCTACCAGGCCTCTGAGCACACAACTGCAGATCCTACACTAACTACTAACGACCATGACACGGACTTACAGACTCAGAGTGAACAACCCATTACACTTCAGATCTGATCCAAAATTACCAAAAAACCGACTTCTAAACCTAGAGCCCTGCTCTATTTATACCTTCCCATGGTTCACGGACCATGGGTAGGTCGACTCACTTTCTATTATCTTACATTATTTTTGAGCAGACAAACCTTTGACTTGACTCATTATGATTCACACTCCACGCACTTCGCGGAACCCTCACCATACTATTACCCCAATTTGTGGGCTTTAAGCCCCAAGATTGTTATGCGGAGGATCCGCTGCCCAACATATGAGAGTAAGTTTGATAAATTTCTAGGGAATTCAGAATGTGTTGGCTGGGCCCTATGTTATTAAGGAGATTAGCAACGGTGGTGCGGTCTAGTTGGTTAAGCTGAATGGAGATCCCTTCCTAGGAAAGGTGAATGGTAGCAATTGAAGCCATACACAGGTGGCCCAACCATTTGAATATGTGATAGAAACACAATCTTAGTGTTCCAGGCAGCTGAAAGGAGGCGTGGGACTATAAACTACACTGCCCAAGTTGTTGAGCTTTGTGATTTCAGGACTACGTGAAGCAATGAAGTTTCATAAGGTCTGTGCCAGTGCAAAGGCAGATACACTACTCGTGGAAATAGCACATAGGTATGCCAAAAGGTGACCGTTAGAACCATTGTTCATGATTTTATGGTCAAATTGTGGCCAAATGGAGTGGGCAGAAAGCATTTAACACGAAATTTATGCATTAGATTCTTGAAAATATGCCTTTGATCTAGCACTAATGGGCCAAATGTGGGGGGAACGGTAGGATTTGAATTCAAAAGGTCCTATGAATCATAGACGACTATCTAGTGAAAAACACTTGGCATTTTGAAAATTCAATTGTTGTGTTATCAGGTGTGTATGGACCGTGCGAATTTTGAGGCTTTGAGAGCAAGTTCAGCGTTTGTGAGAATGCCAAAGGAGATGTAGGATCTCCTTAATAGAATGATGTCGACACCTGCGGAAGCGATGGACACGAAAGTGGTGACAGCCACGCAAGATATTGAGGTAGTAGAAGTTTCCCTAGAGAGTGTCAGAGTGGTATTTGAAGTCCCTAAATCACCCAAGACACCGAGACTAAGGAAGGATAAGTAGGCTATGCTACTGGTGTGCATATCACCAAGGAACCCGCAGAGGACGAAGCTCACTTTGCAGGAAAAGGGGAAGACCATTAATCTGGAGGTAGATGAGGAAGAATCTGAAGAAATCGTGGCAAATGTGGAGGATTTTGACATGGAAGTTGAAACCCAGGGTGCGGACCCTATTACCAATTTTCCAGAATATGTGCCTCTATGCAAGGGAAAATCCAAGGTGCCAAAGGACATAGATGAGAGCAAGAGCACCCTGTAAACTCTGTTTCTCCTGGATGAGATTTTTTTTGAGGGGCCGCACTTAGGGTGGGTTCCTGTACTAAAGTTCAAATATTGGGACCTCGTAGAGCACGAGAAATTCCCTCATTTAGCGACTAAGAAGCTAATGCACTGACGGATTGACACGACTACTGGAATGATCAAATTAGAGCCACGAACATGGCTCAAGGGTGTAGATAAAGTTGGGCTACTCAACCTGCTTTGGGTACCATATTATCACTGCACCCCAGTGATTGTCTTCGTCATCAAGCAGCTGCTCTGCTTGGTGCATGATGGGTGTTTGTGGTTGGAGGAGCCAATTTCCATCACAGACCACTTGATCCATTGGATCACATGGCTGCCTTACTTAGGGGAGGATCTAGCCGATATATTAGAAGGAAAAGGTGGTGAGTTGGCCCTCGTGGAAGCTATGAAGAAGAAATTCAAGTTGGAGAAAAAAAAGCAGGGATATGCCATCTCCATCATTAACAACCCTACAGTCAAGGTAGCATCTCAAATATTAGTAGGGAAGGTGATGCTAAAGTGTCGTGCAAATGAGGTGCCAACGCTGGTGATTTCATTAACATCCCAATGCGTTGAGGGAGTCCAATTCAACTCGGTGAATTATCTATTCGATGAGTTCCTTGTGAACTGTCGCAAGGCACAAGAGCAGGTTAAGATGTTCCACTACGCATGGCTCTTGCTCTCAATTTGCTAGTGGCATGGGAACTACCAGAAGACAAGCAATTCCATTCAGTCATGCCAGGCCTTCCAGAGCCAGCAAAGTACGCTTCGCTGTGGGTGACCAAGGACGCACAACGCATAAAAGAAATCAAGATTTTTTGGATCTTGATGGAAATGAGTATCCGGATGGGGATCAATTGCAAGTTGCAGTTGTCACCTGCAGTATATGCTAGATTTTAGATATTTTTAGAGTTCAAAGCGAATTTCCACCATGTCTTTATTAGGGCATGGAAGGACCCTATGAAGACATGGAATAAGTTACCATATCTGGCAACAAATGATTTGATCTTTGCAGTCCTCGAGTCTTGGCCGCCGGAGTGGCACACTGCAATAGGCTCCGCAGTGGAAACGAACAAGTCTGCCATGCAGCGTAAGAAGGAAGAAAAAAAACTTAGAATGGCATAGCTAGTTGAGAGGCACAGGAAAGAGGAAGCAGAGGCTAAGACCTAGGCAGCAATCGACGCTATGAAATTGACAGAAAAACAGAAGACATGAGGAGAAGAGTGCGAAGGACAAAATTCACCTTTGCCTGGGGCTAAGGCAAAAAAAGAGGACCCTACAAAATGAGGTGGCATGGACCCCTAGACAATGTCCACCCAGCTCAAGTGTCAGGGACCGCAAGAGAAGGAAGTGCCATGGAAGAAAATGAAGGCTTCAAAGACATCCTTCGACCCAATCACCCTCACTGAGGGGGATTTGCATGATATTAGAGAAATGGTGAGGGATGTCACCACGAAGGCCCTCCAACAGTTTGAAGAGAAACAACAATTAGTATTAAGAGCTCTTTAGACAAAGCTATAGGAGTTGCAGGCTCACACTCCACAGGCTAGCACAATGTCCACTAGCCTTGCGATCAACACTTCAGCTGCCGTGGAGATGTTACGCACAAGGGTGACCAACCTGATAGAGCTACCAGATGGGGCACTTACTACAGAGAATGAGGCAAACAGACCCACGGTTAGCAGCCTTAAAGGGGTGGTATTGAATATGTTTGTGCTCCCTTAAGAGACGCTCCACCTCTTGCAGGATGGAGTCACCACGAAACTTAGGGCCCAGGAGAGTCACGCTTTGTAGGTGATGAGTGAGCAACACGTTAATATCAAGAAGTTGGGCCTACAGCGCAATGAGGCAGTGAAAAACATAAGCAGATCATGCAGGCTGTGGAGGAAGCTCGTCGAATGGTCCCGGAGTTGGACATTCAGGCAGAAAAACCAATTGAGGCGCACATCTGCAAGTTGGCCACAGAGGTGCGCAACGCTCAAATAGAGATGGCTAGGATTCAGTTGGAGTTGAACCTGTTGATCATAGCATTGCAGTTAAGGGCTTAGCCTTCAACTCTGCCAGAAGTCAGGGAACAACGTGCCACCACTGTTGCAATAGCAATAGCAGCGGTCGATAGTGTGGTAGGAGACTACACATGACTTTTTGAACAGTCATTCGAGGTCCTAATCACACTGCAGGAGGACCCGAATGTAGAGCACTTGGAGATATAGGCGCATGAGCTACAACAAAGATATGACGAGATCAAAGGGACTGCGCAGACGGTTTCCCTTACATAGAGACTCGCATGGATGCAGGAGATGCAGGAGGTAAAGGCGCTTAAGGAACAGGTGGATGGCACTCATTACAAAGAAGTGGTCATAAAAGCGTGCCTATAGCCATGGATATACGAGGCATATACGATCACATGTTCCATTGAAGGGAAGCTCGTGACACTATAGGCAACTTAGCATAAGATTCAG
Organism: Pinus tabuliformis; assembly: GCA_031772625.1. Lineage (NCBI taxonomy): Eukaryota > Viridiplantae > Streptophyta > Pinopsida > Pinales > Pinaceae > Pinus > Pinus tabuliformis. Next base: position 61,026,288 of record CM062805.1, on the reverse strand, counting down.
GGTGGTAGTTCAGTGGCAGTCACCGAGCAAAGAATGGAAGAAGTCCAGTAGGAGACCGCTCAATGCAATGCCAAGGTTGCAGTCATCCAAATGGAGCTAGGAGGTCTTCACGCTAAGATATTTGGACTTGCAGAGTGACTCAAGGGCGAGTCATGATGTTTGTGTTGGGGACATGTTGGGCACGGGATCCCCCAAGGGTATTTTTGGGGCTAAAAGCCCACATTTTAGTCAAATTTTGTAATCCAAGTGTAAAGACTCCACATTTTGTGGTTGTAGAGAGCATAGGTTTTAAAGATTCATAGGGTTTTCCACCCTTATTTTGGAAATGTAATGTCAGTTGTATGATATCTACCCATGGTCTGCAGACCATGGGATTGTATAAAAAGAGCTAAGCTCTAAGTAGTTAAAGAGAAATAATACAACGACGAAGAGAGTCATAGCTTTAGAGCAAGAAGTCTAAGTCTTGGGTTGTAGCGTAGGTAGAGGCCTAGGGTAGAAGTTCGCAGCTGAGTGCATGGACCCCTGTAGCTGAGGGTGCAGGGCGGATCGAGTCTGTAATTGTCTAGAATTATCAATAAAGAGAATTATTCTACAATTTCTACGTCTTTATTTCTTGTTTATGCGTCTTTTTATGTTCGGTATGAATTTCACTTATAATGCTTATATGATGCGTGAATGTATGTAAATTTTTTGGTTAAGTGAATGTAAGTAAGAACATCTGTTTATGCGAAGCTAACTAAGATCAGTTAATAAGATAAGTAAGACACTTAGCCTAGTTTGGGAGATATCATAATTCGCTACCCCAACAACACGAAAGTCCCTGAGCCACAAGTTAGGGTTGTGTGAAAACCAATTGTACCCATTCGCGAAGGTGCCGAAGGGTGGAATAGAGGGCTAAGAAACCTACATGAAGGCAGGTGTAGCCGGAATAAACTGACATAACAACCATCTCAAGGGTGCGGAAACCTAGTTCCAGCATCCCCCCATACTCCTTTGAGTGAGACTTCATCCTCCGCTCCATGGGCTGATGATGAAAGGGACAGTACTATAGGGATTTGTTTGGTTCACTAACACTAAACCTAGGTTAAGCAGCCTCAAGCCAACAAGAGTGCATCAAGCCAACAAAAGTCCATTCTTACTGAATCCCATGGTTTTTCTGGAACTAGTAATGGAGTATATAAACATATGTTTTCAGTCATTCCTTTTGCATGCTAACATATCCTACACTTATTTACAATTTTTGAGAATCAGTCATCATCTTTGTCCAAAAATAAAAAAAATTTAGTCAGCCATAAGTCTTTTCATGCCCAAAATGTCTAGCAAGTCCTCCACTATGCTTCTCTTTAATCAAATTTTCCCTCATGGGACATTTAGGAATGCAAATTTGATTGTCTTTTAATAATAAGCCTTCTTTTAGCATGTATTATATCCATTTATTCCTATCCATGATAATTGGATTTGTCCATGTTTCATATGCTTCCTTTAAGTCTATGTTGTTCATGCATCTCCTTAAAAAGTTCAAATCCTATGACCTAAATTTCACCTTCATGTAGAATCAGACTCCTTCAACTGAGAGCATCAACAATTTTATTTGCTTGACCACTAATATGTTTCAACACAAAAGGTAAACTTTGCAGGTATTCTACCCACTTACCATGCTTTTGGTTAAGCTTTAGATGCTGCATAATACCATATAAGGCATGATTGTCATAACACAATACAAATTCTTTAGACATTAAATAATGTCGCCAATTTTTAAGTTCTTGCACCAAAACATAATTTTTTTTTTCATATGTTGAATATTTTTGCTTGGCCTTATTTAGTTTCTCAAAACAATAAGAAATGGGTTTCTCCTCTTGCCTTAGTGAAAATCCTATGGATACAACACTGGCATCACACTTTACCTAAAATGGTTAGTTGAAGTCATGCAACACCAGCAGTAGATTCTCTAAGATATTCTTCTTCAATAACCGAAATCCATTTTCTGCTTGTTCAACCCACTTGAATGGATGTTTATCCTTCTTGATAGTTTCTATAATTGGTGCATTTATGTCACCGAAATTTATCATAAATTTCCTATAAAAAACAATGAATCCATGGAAACTCCTTACCTCGTAAACACTTCTTGGAGAAGGCCATTCTGTTATTGTTGTTATTTTATCTAGATCCATCTTCAAACCATCTCTATATGTAACAAATACTAGGTACATGTTGATTTTCATGAATGACTACATCGACATTAGGGGAAACCACCCAGTTGGGACCTTAGAAAAAAGATTTTTCCATTTGGTATGATGGCTTTGACTGAAATTATGGGACAAATTTGCCTTTCCATGAAACTATATGAAATGAAGTGGATACATACCTAATTTTGTAATATGATTAGAAGCTAAAATAGAATCTAATATACTACTAATTGTCCTAGGTAAGTTGATGGTATATGTGGTTATAAAGATTTCACAATTCTCATAACAATATAGATCATCATGTAATTATGAAGGTAATTCACAGAAAGATAACTAATTTAATTAAATAGTCAATGAAATTAGTTGGTTAAATCACCACATATATTGAGATCTCATTTTTCACATATAATTTGTAATTCCAATCAGACACATCAGTAGTGATAATAAAATATTTATTTAACACATATTATGAACAAAAACAAAATTCCATTCTACTCTAAGTAAATAAAAAACTAAAGGTTAATAGTACCCAATATATCATTGATCTTCTCAACATAGAAAGGAAACGGTTCAACTTGATATTAAGAAAATCCTTAGCTATAATAGTGCAACTTAAGCTTTCCCTTCAAAAAATTCAAAACCCCTTCTCCTATCTGATAGAGGGGATTTATAGTTTCATAACAAAAGATGAAGATAGAAAATACAATAAAAACTTCAAGAGGTCTCAAATAAAAGTAACTAAAAGGAACATATTTGGAATCATTTACAGCTGATTGTCTCTGCTTGGGAGGAAAGTTGTCCTCTGATGCACTATTGCAACTCATAGATATCAATCAAATTCTTCAATTCAGGTGGAGACTTGGGATGTATCCACATTTGGCTCGTTTAGATCACATCTCTCAATGCTGACGACATTTGTGTGGTAGTGTTTGATAAACATCGAAGAATAAGCCACTAATTGTGTGGTTTCACTAAGAAATTCCAATGAATCTCTAAGTTAGACTCGGTCAGTTGATCAATAATATTAACCCTTTTATTGGAAGATTCATGCCATGTATTAGTCATCAGTTTGATATCAGGTAATGTTCCCTCGGGACAACTCAAGATTATATTAGCTTGGAGAAAATTATCATTGACTGCCTCAATGATATTGCTTGAAAAGTCTCATGCTTGGTAAATTATTTCTTCCACCTACTTAACGCAAATTTCCCACTCTCTGGAAACAATCTCTTTATTGGCCTCTTTGATTTTAAGAAGATTGGCTAATATTCCTTTTGGCAAGTTCCTGCCAGGTTATGAAACTAGAATATATTCAAAGTAAGTTTTAATATCTGATAGCTAGTCTACCAGGGAGCCAGTTGTCCTACACTAATCATGAATAGTTTCCAAATTTTGACAAAAGATTATCTGTTGCCGGGAAACAAGATTTTTCAACTCTTTAGCATCTTTCTTAAATTTAGTCAATTCTAGATTGACACTAAAAAGTTTAATCCTTCTCTGCAACTCTTGAATCTATGAATCTCGACCCTATATATCAACATTATATTGGACTCTAAGAGAGTGAAACTGATGTTGAAGCTCTATCACCTATGCCTACCAATGCTCTGTTATTTTCCAATTTTCTTCTTCAATACCTTGTTCTAACAATGAAATTGTTTCATCTTTCTCCTTGAGTAGTTGTTGAACCTCTGTGGCTTTGTCAATAATGGTTGAGGCATAATCACCTATAAATTGAGTAAGCATACCTAATTCCTCTGTAGGAGTTGTTTTGGAGCATTTCCATAACACTTCAAAAGATGCATTTCCAGGAACTAATGCTTGGGACTGGTTGAGCTTTCCTTTTTTTCTCTCCCTCTTTACTACAACTTTGTGTTGATGACTATAGAAAATGTCTAGTGGAGGAATCCCCCCAGTCCTTAAAACAACTTTGAAAGAAGGGAATGCGAGTATGATTTCTACATCTTTATCATCGAAGGCCTTCTCAGGAACGTTCGTTGTTATTGGAGTCTATTCATGATTCTTTATAGGGTCCTAAACATTCATTTGTTCAGGATTCTTAGTAGCCTAAGACTTATCAACCTTAGAATTAGTAGCTTGATCGTATTCATCCCAAAATTATTTTAACCTAGCATAAGGCATAAATCCTTCTACCTGAGAAGAAGAAGAGGAAACTTCTACTCTTGGTTGAGAAGGGTCAACCTATTGTGTAGAACCAATAATTTCAACATCATCATGAACATTCTTCTCTTGGGGAACCTACAATGAATCCATACGGAGTTTCGCTAGCCTAGAGGTTATGTATTGTGTAAAATAATTCATTTCTTTCAGAGATAATTGTTTCTCTGCTCTTTGTGCCACCAAAAAATAATAAGAATCCCTTTCAAATAAATCATCAAACTTATCATGTTCATGAACAAATTTCCTGATACTTGACACAATTGTGATATTTTTAGCCACTTCATGGGGATCATACAATCTATTAGATATGGTATGAAAACCAAGATACTGAATAGCCTTTATTTCAATTTTTGCATGATTATAATCATGTAAAGAAAATATACTATATTGGGTTGAGAAATAAGGCCACATATTTTTGTTGGATTCCTTCAAGACTTTAGAAATACCATTACCCATGGTTTGATAGGCTATCTCCCTAGTTAGAAGTGTATCAGGAACGAACAACTATAAAACATGGGTATTTTCTATGGATCTAGGTGGATATTGGTGGCCACCCACCTATTCCACTTAGACCCCCACTCAGTTTCATCTATTTCCTTAATTGTAGCACAATTTACTATTTTTGGCAGTTTTTCGGGTCCTGAACTTCAGGAGCCATTTGGAGGCCCTAATCGATGTTTTGTGAAAAAATTTCTTTGGTGATTGCAAAGGAAATTGTGTTAATAGTTGTAGTCCTCATAGATATCTTTCCAAAAAGGTATCATACGTGTCAAACAGAGATAATATGACCAAGTTACGACCTTGAGAAGTTGGCTTCCCAACTAACCCTAATGAGGGCCATAAATTCTTTGTGTTACATCTCCTTGGGTTAGGGTTTTCGTTGTTTAGGATTTTCTCTTATTGTTCAATAATAAAAAGGCCCTTGAGCCTCATTATAACTTAGTTCAAAGGCATGTATCCACCACATCTCTTATCAAATATAAGCGACCATCATCCGAGCTAGTCTTATTTCCATTCTATTTGTACGCATACTTCAGTATTTGATATTAATGAAATGAAGTGTTATTTCTGCTGAATCTCTATATTTATGGTTATATCTATACTTTTTTCCATTCTTTTTAACTACGGATCAGTGGTATCAGATCACTCTACTCTTTCTATGTTTTTCTTTGCATGTCCCCAACGAGGTCAGGATATAAGGAGTTAGGGATTGAACTGGTTAAACTTTTTCAATACTACCCTCGCGAATCCCGACGGCCTCCCATGGCAGATTAAAAGAAAGATGTCGGGGCAGGAGATCCTATCAAAATATTGCTCAAAGAATCCATTGAGTGACAAAAGAATGCGGTGACGGACAACTTTTCCCAGATCCTTCAGTGGCTACCCAAGGGTAGGGCATCTACTTCCAAAAGCTACTCTGGAATCGCCACACCCTTTAAGGTACAAGTTAACTTTGACATTCCCATGTTTGAGGGTCAAATAGATGCGGATGTCATAGATAAATGGTTAAATTTTCTAGAAGGATACTTTTATGTTCATGATTTTTCCAGTCGAGAAAAGATCACTTTTGCACTTCTCAAAGTTGCCCCCCATGTCAAGGACTGGTGGGAAACCTATTCCGAGCAGAAGGATGAAAGTACGACCTCACTATTTTCAGCCACACCCACTTGGAATTCATTCTAGGATGCGATCAAGGAACCATACTACCCTATCAGAAGCTATCAGGATAAATACATAAAGTGGACCACGCTATGACAGGGAAGGGACCAAGACGTGCCAGAGTTTACCAATATTTTTCATACCCTTTGCACAAAGTTGGGTATCAATGATTTTGAGCAACATTTGGTAGTCAAATACTGTGGCTACCAACATAGGTGTATCTAGGACAACATGGATTTCCTGGACATCTCCTCGCTTGGAACGTCGTACCAATACACTGTCAAGATCGAGCAGAAGTTTAAACAAAAGAATCGAGACTTTGGATCTACGAATCCAAAGAACAAAGGATAAAGCCAAGGCGGGGTGTCCCAAGACAACTCGTCAAAGCTGCAAGAAAAGAACACCACCATGAAGTCAAAGAAGGGCACAGGAAAGTTGTGTGATTTCCATAAGATCCCCACTCACAGCACAAGTGAGTATCAGGCCAAGTAGTTGTTGGTGGCTGAGTTAAAGGCTTTAGAATCAGATGCATGTTCCAACCCTAGGTTACAACCTAACAAACAAAATCATAAAGGGAAACAGATTATTGATCTGGAGCCCAGTGCCACTATTTCCACTACCAAGATCTAGAAGAATGATCCCGAAGATCCAGAGGAGGGGGAGCGTCTTTTCCACTCACAAATGTGGGTGAAGGCTTCATCGTTGCAATTCATTGTCAATAGTGGCAGCCAAAAGAACTTCATTTCAATAGATGTAATGAAGCAACTAGGCCTACTAACCAAACCACACCTACAACGATACAACATTGGGTGCCTTCACCAAGGACGAGATTTCCGAGTCAGCCAGTAGTGTCGCCTTCCCTATAGCATCAAGCCCCTCACAGATGAGGTATTGTGTGATGTTGCTCCTCTTGACATTTGTGATGTATTATTAGGACAACCATACTTGTGGAAGTGACATGCTATATATGAGTCTAGACCTCGCTCTATGATTATTTATTTTGGTAATATGTTATACAGGATACCAAAGGTAGCCCCACCTACCTGCACCTCTTTGATCTCTGCTAAGAAATGAAACAAGATCATCTCCCAGACTAGGACATGTATTTTCTTTCTTGTTTGCTCTCAAAGTAAGGGGAGGATCGTAGCCACATCCATGGCCCCCGGAAAGGGCTCCTCCATGTAGCAGAAGCAGGTGGATATGATCATGAAAGAATACAGAGACATCTTCTCCTCACCACAGGGGTATTGTTGCACTACCAGGTCAAGCATTCATTCGATCTAACTCTTGGAGCACCTCTACCCAATGGGCCGATATATCACCGCACCATTATAGAAAATTCCAAGTACAAGCAGCAACATGATCAACATCGGGTGCCACATAAGTTTTAGGAGGGCCATAAAGTCTGGTAGCATTTGCAGAAAGAATGCCTTACAAGAGCCCATCGAAAGCTCAGACTACTCTGATATGGTCCTTACACCATTACTAAGGTTGTGGGAAATAATGATTTGGAGCACATTATTCCCCCATTCCTTGGCTTGCATCGAGTGTTCAATGTGGACTTCCCTCAACCATGCTTCCCACCATTACTGGACACATCAAATATTATATAACATCTCACCAGGGACTAGGTTCAATTGAAATTTCCTCACCTCAGGGAGGCTCTGCACGTAATGGGGACCATTCTTTCCTAAGGGGGAGGAATGATCTAGGTGGATATTGGTGGCGACCTACCTATTCCACCTAGACGCCCCAGTTAGCTTCATCTGTTTCCTTAATTGTAGAACAATTTACTATTTTTGGTAGTTTTTCTGGTCTTGAACTTCTAGGGCTGTTTTGAGGCCCTAAACGTCATTTTTTGGGCAAAATTGCTTCAACAATATCCAAAGAAATTGTGTCAATAGGTGCATTCCTCAAAGATATCTTTCCAATAAGGTACCATTTGCATCAAATAGAGATAATATTACCAAGTTACGACCCCAGTAAGTTGGCTGCCCAAATAACCCCAATGGGGCCCATAAACTCTTGGTGTTCCATCTCCTCAGGTTAGGGTTTTGGTTGTTTAGGGTTTTCTCTTATTGTACAATAATAAAAAGGTCCTTGAGGTTCATTGTAACATAGTTTAGAAGCATGTAACCACCACATTTCTTCTCAGAGATAAGCTACCATCACCCAAGCTAGTCTTATTTCCATTCTGTTTGTAAGCATACTTCAGTATTTGATATTAATGAAATGAAGTTTTATTTGTACTGCATCTCTGTATTTATGGTTATATATGTAATTTTTTGCGTTCTTATTTAAACTCAGATCATTATCAGGAATGAACAATGGTAAAACATGGGGATTTTCTAGACTTCCATATACCTTGTTATAGGTGAATGATTCTTCACCAAACTAATTCCCTATTCGGATAAGATCACATTTAGCTTCTGGAGACATCCGAGGAGCCTTTTTATCAAAGATAGCCTAATATGTTGGTAATATGACCCCATGGAATATTCTATAGAAATGTTGGTGATATTTGTAGTCACATAAAATGTCACAATAAATATGAATGGGAGTTGGGTCTTACAAAGTCCACTTCCATCGCATAAATGAAAAATTCATAGATAAACATAAAGAATCTATGATATAAGCACTCATATAGAAAGGAGGGATTATATTCTTAGGAAATTTTTTTTTACTCCAGAAAGATAAAATATGGGTAGCTAAATTGTTTGAAAGTATAGTGGCCAAATCAAATATAAACCCTTTTGAAGCCCCATCTATAAGAGGTTCCCATTGGTCAGGAAACTTTTTTACATTAGGGAGCACATGAAACTTACACATCATAACAACTATCTGAGAATAAGGACCAATGAGAGAGTCTACAACATACTTACCTCTCTCTTCTCTCATGTATGTTTGAGTCCTTTCTCCACCCTTTAATTGGCTTTGATGCATGTCCATGCTCTTTAAGAAATGACTCAATGTATTCCTTCTCGTATTTTCCTTGTGTCTAGGGCAGATGATACATTCTCCACAAGTCCTCACTGTAAACATACCCGATGAATGTGTGCTTGTTTGTAAAAATTCACCTATCAGCAATACTTAGATTATCCATGACCCACCAAACCATATTAGTATAGTGAAGAAGTATCGGTTTGGTTGCAATTCTATGTAGAAAGGAATTCGCCACATCGCTGAAGGTTGTACTTGAGACTCAGGTAGAATCATCAATGGTCAATGTTCTCTAAATAACCCTGGGTCCTTCATCTTCAAAGAATTTGGACATTGTTTCCCATGAAGAATGACCAGAACCTTTAGTACAAATTGTATTGGAAAACAATCCCGGCATAGTAGTCTTTTCTTCAATACTTTCATTTAAATGGGTAGCGGATTGCTGCTATGCTGCAATTTTCTTCTTTCCCTTCCCTGCCTTTGACATCTCTTCATTGTTACGGGAATGAAAGCTTGCCTATATAGAAAACACAAAGATCAACAGAACACTTCTCTTCAACGAGGACTTAGTGCAAACAATGTAATTCTGCAATAATAATCTCTCACTTTAAATCAAATCTTCACAATATTGAGGAAAAATGAATGAAGGGATTTTAAATGTCGAAAACCATAAATCCCCATTATCAAACATTAAGTGTGCAAGTTTGAAATCATGTGGGCTTACCATGTCAACACATCGAAGGACTTATATCGAAGAAATATATGAGACACTTGTATTAGAAAGTTACGATAATCTAAACTCCTGATGTGGAAAGGTTCCGATATAATAATGGTCATGAAGGATATCAGATGAAAAAATTCAATGAAAGAGGCCCGAGGCATATAGGGATAAATATATCGAGTATTTAATAAAATACTTCCGATGAAATAGTTCTGATGGAAATATCGGAGATGTAAGATATTGAAGGAAGAGAATATCGGAGGTTCAATGTGATAGAACTTACAATATCAAATGTGTCGATATAATTAATAATATTTTTGGGGTTTTCAGGTATAATATTACTTTATGTAAAATCATGAAAGCCTTTTATGAATATTGATAAAATCCTATTTATACAATTATTTTAATAAAGCAAGCATAGGGGAGTTAGGCATCGGATAGGAGCTTTATTGTAACATTATTTAAAGGAAAGTTATGATATAATAGAGTTTGAAAGGATATCTTTCAATATATATTTAACTTTGATAGTAGGGCCCATCAGAGTGTTGGTTTATCGTAATTGTTGGGATAAGGAATTACTGAGAGGTGGGGGTGAATTAGTAATGGTGAGATTCTTAAATATTTTTCCTAAATATGCTTTCTGTCCTTTTTATTTTTTCCTACTTATGAGTTCATTTATTCATAAATAAACTAAGTAGCAAGTTTAAGCATTCATATGTTCATACAACCAATCATATGAGAAACATACAAATTTTGACGCTGGTGCTTTCATGTGGAAACTCAGAGGGAAAAAACACCAATTTTTTGTTTGTTTATGATGTAATTTAAGAACCTACTTAATTACATCAATTTGTTTATGAGAACCCACTCACAGGAGGCACCGACCCCCTTAGGTTACCAAACACCAACTTTCCAAGAGGCATCGACCTCTTATAAATGCAGACACCAACCTAGTCTTGCCACTGTTCTACTATTTCATACAATTTTCAAACTAAAAATAGAGGAATATACATTTATGGAAAATAAAAACCAGGTTGTTTGCAGAAACAACTTTCTCTCTCATTCTAGTATTGTTCCATAGACTCCCCTTTGTCTCATATAACTACTCTTTTCCCACTCCTCATAGCATCATATCTTTAGCGCTCTTCCTTCTCTCGCGTAGGCTCTCTGTTGCACACTATTCAGCTCTGCCCTCACTATTCTTCTCTTAGTACTCATGTTGGTCTCATTATTGGCTTAGTGGGTCCTCACCCAATTTTATATTTAAGTTTGCCAAAAAAATCCCTACACTACTGGCCCTTTCGACATCAATCCACGAAGCGCAGATTGGAGTCTCACCCAAAGAAGTATGGGGGGATTCTAGAACCAAGTTTCCGCACCCATAGATGGTTGTCATGTTGTTCTTATACCCTTTATCTGCCTTCATACAGGTCGGTAAGCCCTTAAAGCTTATAGATATAGCTCGCTTTTACCAGCGTCTAGACCTTCGCAAAGGTCTACGACTATATTTCGCAGACCCTAAATAGGTGAATCAACTACTTATGCGCCTCTATAACCATTCCTATCTTTGTATTCACAAAGATCGGCTTAATTATCTGATATCTTTAACATGCATTAAGATATTCTTCATGTAAATAGATATTATTACTTGTGTTCATATCACAATGTAAACCATGTAGAATCATGCATCAATACAGTATTAAATCATAAACCCAATATTCATTGTAACATAGTCGCATTCATTCATAACAGAAGTAAATGGGAAAAACATAGAGATTTCCAAAATTATCTCTTTATTGATATTTCAATTATGCTTACAGACTTGGGACTAGCATGCGCACTCAGCTACAGGGGTCTATGCACTCAACTGCAGACTCTACTCTAGGCATCTACGCACACAACTATAGAGCCTCTCTTCTACTCTAAGACTCTCCGCTCTATCTTCTAATGACCCATTACATTCATCAATGAACTTCACTTAACTACTTTATAATCTGTAAGACTCTCCTTTGTATACAATCCCATGGTCTGCAAACCATGGGTAGACCTACTAAAGCCGACACAACTTCCATAAAAGAAGGGGAAAGCCCTTTATGACACTTACTATCATTACAGAGACTTTACACTTTACATAACAAAAATTTGGCTTTCTGCCCCAAAAGTTTGGCTTTTGCCCCAAAATTGACTGAAGGGGACCCTGTCCCAACACTCACTGCTCAACACACTCTCAGATCATGCAACTTTCACTCCTTAGCACTTCAACACTATTCCCTTCTCCCCACTCTGCTCGATGGCGAATGAATAATTTTGATCCTATGATGAACACTACACAATTTCGTCTCTATTTCCCTTGTCCACACTTCGTGAGTGTACCTCAATATGGCTCCTCCTGCTATTGTTGCATCTGCCAAATGAACTCTATCAGGGCATTAAAGGCAGAAATGGGCTTTCGAGTTCTCCACTAACTCCTTGAGTAACCCTCCATAGTGAGAATTTAATCTCAGGCGCTTGCACACTATACCATGACTCCCATGCTTATTCATTGCTCCATAGATCTTGTTAGTACACAAGAATTTCCACTTTGTTTGTCATTTAAATCTACTAGACGTTCATGCGAAGTAGCCAATTGATTTCTCCATTCCTTCAATTGTTCTCCTTTAAATTTTGTCCTTGTTGCCTTGTCTTACAACCTTCTGCAGATCTAGCTAACTTCATAAACCAACTCCACCAATTTGCATTTAATTTTTAGCTGTCGACCCACTCATCTCTTTAACTTACTGTACTGTTTCATCAGAACCCCAACATATCATAACTTAAAAAAATGAAATTTTATGATATTACACAACCCTAATATCCTTAGCCCCCTTGGCACTTAGCTCCCTGAGAATTTACTTTCTCATGTGAACGGGCCTATGACCATCGACTTAGCTTACAAATGTAGCATTATATCAGAGCCCCTAAGTATCATAACTTCTCCAAAGTCCAGATTCTGTGTTTTCTCCCTCTGTTTATCCCTTGGTTCCTTTGACCTTCATACGTCTATTTTCTAGATCGTATAGGATCCCCTATATATCATAAAATTTTCAACGTCCATCCTCACAAGAGCTATGATGTCCTCATCCTCCAATATATTGATCTTGAATATCCTGATGTCACTTCTACACATTGCGACTCCTGAGAGGTGACACGTGTCACTTTGATTTGCCCCATTGGGCGACTAAAAATGCCAAAATAGGATGCCATGTGTCCATCGTATTTTCACATAATGTCGACGTCAATTTCCACTTCAGCATCTCGGAGCTAATCATATGTCGCCATTGGTCCTACTTGATGAGAGAGAAAGAGTTCCAATTAGCCTTAGTTTTCCAACAAAGTCCTTTGTTAATTCTACTAATTATCCCTCAAGACTTGTAATAGTATCTGCAACACCAAATATCATAATTTCTCAAAATACAAATGTTAAGAAGTTTCGATATTTTGATATTCGTCCTTCTGATATACTGATATCCTCCGATCTCCAATATTCCAATGTTTCCTACTTCGATATCCTCCCTTCGATGCTCCAAGGTTCCTATAATCTCCAATCTTCGATTAAGCTTACTCCGATGTTCCAACCTCCGATATTTCAACCTACTTAGGACTTCAAGTCCCTAAACTTTAGTAGACCATAAATTTTGATCCAGGAGACTATTTTTAGATTTCCACACTCCGTTGGAAATCCCTTTTAGATAAATTTCAAATGAAGAGGGTCTGATGTAGATTTTGAACGCATATGTTACCTTTAAAATGGCTACAAAATCTCTATCATTATTTTCTCGTGGAATCCTGAACTCCAAACCACCATAGCCATTATTTTATGGATTTTCAATAATCTTGCTACTATGATGATTCTCTACCATAAGCCTACAACAACCATGGCATTCCTCCAAGACTCCCAATCACCATGTTAATATGGTTGACATCAATGCAAACATAATCATGACAACGCAATCACAACCACTAGCCATCGAGTCACTGTCGACTGTCCAACAATATCCCGCTTTGGCATGGATAGGAACACCATAAGCTCCCCCTAAAGCTAGGCATGGTCTTCTCTTATTAAGATCCCCCTGAATCTAGGAATGGTAGTCTCTAATGTCCCAGTAATATTCTTCCCCTTTGGCATCAATGTTAAATAATATTTCTTGAACACTCCCCCTAAACCTGTGCAACCTACTCTTCCATTGATCCCTCATACTAAGTAGCTGCCAACACCTACCAAAATGAAGTCATTTGGAAGGAGTCACCACTCCTATTTCCTGCCTGAGATATTCAAAGGGTTCTATTTCCATTGACTTACTAAATATATCTACAAGTTGATATTTAGTGGTCACACATCCAAGTTTGACAACATTGGTTGCACCTTATTCCCTTAAGAAATTGAGCTTGATATGAATATGTTTAGTATTTGAATGCATGACTCGATTTTTGGAGATGTTAATGGAACTTGTATTTTAACACATAATTGGAATAGGATCAGTCAACTCTACCTAAATATATTTTGAATTATTCTTCATACATAGAATCTACGTGCAACAGGTAGCAATAGGAATATACTCTGATTCAACAGTCGATAAGTAAATTGAGGCTTGTTTCTTATTGGCCCATGAAACCAAGCATTTCCCTAAGAAGAAAGTTGCACCAGAGGTGTTTTTCCTGTCATCAAGACTTCTGGCCCAATAAACATTAGTGTAGGCCTTCAACATAAGATGTTTTTTCTTAGCATAGCACAGTCCATATTTTGTTGTTCCTTGAAGATATTTGAAAATCCTTTTGACAACAACAACATGAATTTCATGCCGGAGGGCATGAAATCTAGCCACAGGACCCACATCTTGCATGATGTATGTCCTTCAAGATGTAAGATACAACAAGCTTCCTATAATGGATCTGTATTCAGTCTGATTTACTAGTGGTGTCTCATATTCTTTGCACAATTTTCAGCCTGTAGTAATGGGTGTGCTCAGAGGCATGCAATCTTCCAACCCAAACTTCTTCAGAGTTCTCTTGAGATATCTGGATTAGAATATAAACACTCCTTGTGGAGACTGAGAGATTTGCAAACCTAGGAAGAAGGACAACTCTCCAATCATGGAGATTTAAAACTCTGTCTACATACATTTTTCAATTTGATGCCCCAATTGTTCCATGTCACTGCCGAACATTATATCATCCACATACACTATTACAATTAGTAGATGGTTGCCTTCAGAATTTATGTACAAATTATTGTCAATTGTACCTTTCTTAAAGCCTTGTTGCTGAATTTATTTATCTAGCCTTTCATACCAAGATCTGGGAACCTATTTCAGTCCATATAGATCATTTTTCAACTTTCATATGAACCCTTCATCTATGGTGAGTATGAATCCTTTTGGTTGCTCAATATAAACTTCTTATTGTAGATTTCCATTGAGAAATGTATACTTCACATCCATCTGATATACCTTGATGTTTTTATCGCAGCAAAACAAGAAATATTCTGATAGCTTCTAGTCTTGCTACTAGTGCAAAGGTTTCCTCGAAATAAACCCCTTCTATTTGGTCATACCCTTTGCAAACCAATCGAGCCTTATTCCTAATTACCTGACCCTGCTCATTCAACTTGTTTTTGAAAAACCATTTGTTTCCAATAACATTTTTTTCTTTACGCCTTGGAAAAATATCTCAAGTGTCTTTGTTTTTAATTTAGTTATGTTCTTCATTCATATCTTTCACCTAGAACTTGTCCTCACTTGCTTGCCTGAGATTCTTGGGTTCAATATGTGACAATAGAGCTAGACTTGCATAACTTGTATTGCCAACAAGTTTCCTCTTGGTTTGAACACCATGTATATTATCTCCAAGTATATGAATCTCAAGATTTTCTTTCTATACATACCTAGAGGGTGTCTTTGGCCTTGGAGTGTCTTCTAGATTTGCGAACCTCATATCTCGACTTTATTCATCATATAAGCTCATATTTCTATTAGAGGACTTGGGTTGTTAAGCTATTTCATCTACTATCACATCAATGCATTGCTCAATCTTCTTTGTCTCCTTGTTGTAACACTTATATCCTTTTGTTATAGACATTTTGGGCACTGCAACCCCAAGAATAAATGTCCATAAACTAAGGGCTCCTAATACCCTAAAGGTGTTGTTCCAACCCCTAAAAGAACAAGGTCAACTGATTACAACTCCTCCCAGAAGTTCTCCATGAAAAAACACTCAGAACTGGTCAAAACTAGACCATTTCACCTGCTCCATAGGCAAAGTGCATTGCATCCCACCTAAATACACACAGTAGTTGCATTGCATTTCAAAAAGCCCTTCTATGGGGTGCGATGGGCGAGAAGGGAAAAATGGAAGTGTCAATCCGCGAGGTGGAGAAGCATGGAATCTTCCAGAAACTTCTCCTGTGATACTTGCCTCTCTGAATTCGACCAGGGATGAGTAAGAGATCATCAATCTCCAAGTGGAATAAAGAACTATCAGAGAGAAGACACTAATCAAATCACAAGCTGATTCATCTCCCTTGCAGGCATCTATATATGGATCCCTCATCCCAGAGATCCAGAGGCTGGAATTTTGCATCTTGTAAGGAATTACTGTTGGTTTCTTGAGGCAACATCATAGTGTTGGGTGATCTAAGCTTTTCATGAGGTGAAGAAGGGCTTACTTGCTGAGAGGATGATGCTGGGTCAGAACGATTGGTTGTAACTCTCTTGGCTCTTTCTTGATTAATAATAAAGCTATTCAAGTTTTCCTCCATACTCTTGTGTGATTTATGTTTTTATGCATTTGTATGGTCAATTTACATCTGATCCTAGATTGTTTATGATAATAGATCCATGTTCTCATATAGTGTTATTCTGCCTTGATTCTACAGGTACTCTGTGAAGCTGGGTATACAAGAAAGCAAGTAGAAAAGGACTATCATAAGAGAGAGGAATCGAGCAAGGAACCAAGCACAAGACAGAGGTTGGTCTCCTTTATTCTTCTCTCATCTATCTTTCATAAAGGAAAACGAAAGTAGTTTTACTTTGTTTGTTTCTAAGGTAGCTACCAGCCTTAGTGGGATTAGCAGTTCTGCATAGACACTTTTCCCTGTAACACCTTTACTTGAGCAGAGTACCCAAGTAATATTCCCTCGTCAACACGAGATTCAAACTTTCTAGGATTTTATCATTTCTTTTGATAAAGAATTTTCTTCAAACCATATTGAGGTGTTTAACTGATGTAGGTCTTCCCTTCCACAACTCATAGCGAGCTTTATTACTATTAGGCTTGAGTTAAGTTTCTTTTGATAGATACACTACTGTCTGGGCTGCTTCTCCCTAGAAGATGTGAGACACATATGCTTCATTCAACATTGCACTGGCCATTTCCTGGATTGTTATTTTATTTCTCTCCACCACTCCATTTTGTTGTCAAGTTCTAGCCATTTATTACTATTAGGTCTGAGTTGAGTTTTTTTCGATAGATACATTACTGCCTAGGCTACTTCTCCCTAGAAGATGTGAGACACACATGCTTCATCCAACATTTCTTTGGCCATTTCCTAGATTGTTCTTTTATTTCTCTCAACCACTCCATTTTGATGTCAAGTTCTAGCCATTAAATACTGCCTCTTGATGCCGTCCTCTTCACAAAATTCTTCAAACTCTCTTGAAGTGTACTCTCCTCCTCTGTCTAATATTAAGCATTGTATATTTAAGTCTTTCTCATTTTCATCTTAAGCTTTAATTTTTTGAAATGCTTAAATTCTTCCAACTTTTCTTTTAAGAGCAAAATCCAGGTGGCCCTGGTAAAATAATTAATGAGCAACATGAGGTATCCTTCTCCTTTTGGGGGTTTTACTCTGGTTGGGCCACAAATATCTATGTGAATGAGCTCTAGTTGTCTAGAGGAGGATAATTCTTATGACTTGAAATGAATCCTAGTCTTCTGCCAAATTAGCATACTTGCAGATTAAGTTATCAGGCCTTGACAATCTTGGTAATCCTCTCACTGCTCCCATCTTGATAACTTTTATTAAACTATCAAAATTCATATGGCCAAGCCTTTTGTGCCACAACCATGCTTCATTTGTTTTTCTTAAATAGAATTCAACCTTGGAATCATCAAACACATATACATTATTGTGGGTTCTAATTTATTTTCCCATCAGCTTTCCATTCTCCATGTTATGGATCTCATAGTCCTTGGATCGAAAGTTCACATCATAGCCATTATCACATATTTGACTAACACTAAGCAATTTGTGCTTGAGACATTCCAGATACAACAAATTTTGTGCTTTTGTCTTTTGATCAAGGTTGGCTATGCCTTTACCCTTAATTCTTAATGGAGAATTGTTTCCGAAGGTGACATTGTTTCCTTTGTCCTTTTCTTTTAGTGATATAAATTTTATCCGCAGTCATATGCTTGGAATAATCGCTATCCACATGGAATATGTTCTTTTGATTATGGGTTAATAGAGTGAGTCCACACAACATGCTTTTTTAGTCTTTCGTTTCCATCTGCCTTTGTCCTTTTGGATATCTGACTGTCTAATATTTTGGAACTTAGATAGGTATTCAAACCTACTTTTGCACTCACTTGATTTGTGCACAAAATTATTACATTTGAAGCATTCTACTTCGTTTAATAAGGGAGAGAAGAAATTTTGATCTCTGAGAGGAGAGTTTTGAGTTCTAAAATTCTAATACTTATTATATCTAGAATTTTCATCTCTTTCAACTTTGATCCTTCTACAATCAACAACTTTATGTATAAAGATATGACACTTATAACAATGACCATAAAATAAATAGGCATGCCTATTGTTGGAAGTCTTATGAGTTTGTGCATGAAGGTACCTTGGTTGTATTATTTATTGATCTCCATTGATTATCTCCTCTTTTCATTGCTTCTATTTTGTCTTCATTGATTCTCTCTTGATGCTTCTTTACATAACTATGTGGTACTTCGAATCTTGTGGACCTAAAGTTTATCTTTTCCATAGAATATTCCTATATCTTTTATTATCCCATACCTATTTTGCTTCCCGAGGGCCTTTGAATATTGGATCTTATCTAGTTCCCTTGTGCCTTTTGTAAATTTTTGTTTAAATCCTTCTTGGCATATAGTCCCTCCAGATCCGTTCTTAGAGAAACAACCTCTACCTCAAGGCTCTAGAAACTTCTCTTCCCATTCATGGATCAAGTCTTAAACAACCTCTTACTTTCATTTAGCTTCTTCCAGTTTAAATTTCAAAGAGATGATATCATCTTTTCATGTCTTTGAGATAATTTCCTTCCTTAACTTGAGAAGCTCCCATTATAATTGCTTGTTCTCTTCTTCTAGTTTCTCACATGTTACTTGTTTTTCTTCTAGCAGAAGGACTAAACTATCCTTTTTCTTGAAATATTCTTCACGTTTTTCTTTTTGATAAGAAAAATCCTCATTATATAAGTTATACATACCTCTTCAGCACGTCGTAGTTGTTCCTTCAATTGCTTATTCTTTTTCCTTGCTTTCTTTAACTGATCAAGAGCACTGATGACTTCCCCTTCAAGGTCTACTACTCCTTCTTCTTCTTCCTCTTCAAGGTCCATAATACTTTGTTTCTTGGAGTATGTTCCAAAATTCATAAGTAAATACTTATCTAAATCGTCCTCCAAAGAGTTTTCAATGTATGACTCTGGTGCTGAGTTATCCTCTTTGGAGTAGAAGCCCTTTTCTTATAGAGCTTTTTCTTCTGATGCTTCTAAGACTTATTTCCAAATTTCTGATCATGTTCCTTTTAGGCCTCTTCTTTATAAGGGCATTTGGATGAAAAAGGTCCAACTCTTCCATAGTAAAAACATTTAAATGGAAAATTTCCTTTATATTTTCCTAAAACACACTTCAATTTCATGGCTAATTGAGCCAACTCTTGATTAGATTCACAGCTGGAGCAATCTTAATGATATTTTTTCTCCTTGGCCTTTTTGGATACTTTGAATGTTTTTTCCTTTGGTTCAGACTTCACTCTTCCTACTCTCATATCATAGTCTATGAGAGCACCATGCAGTTGGTTCATCCTGAGATCCTTTAAAATAACAATTTCTTAAATAGATGAGACTTGGGCATTAAATCTCATGAGAAAAGATCTCAATATTTTCTGAGCAATCATCTCTTCCTTGACCTCTTCACTAAGTCCTCTAATCATATTGGTTACTTCATCAAATATTAGGAAGTACTCTATTATGCTCTCATCTTCACTCATTCTCAAGCTCTCAAACCTCATTCTAAACGTTTGAAGTTTCGCTTGTTTGACTTTGTTATCTCCTTCATGACCCTCATTAAGCTTTACCCACACTTCCTTAGCAGACTTACAGTGCATAACCTTTACAAGTTTTGATTGACTAAGAACAAAGAGAATATCATTCTTGGCTTTAGCATTATTTCCATATAATGTTTTATCATCTGCATCAATGGGAGGAATATGAGGGATATTGTAGTCCAATAGCACTGAAGTCCAAACATCTAGACCTAGGGATATAAGATACACTTCCATCCTTACTTTCCAAAAGGCATAATTTGTCCCATCAAAGACTGGTATTCTACTTGAGTAAGCTTATTGAATCTCTTGCCTAGACATAATTCCTTATAGATATGCTTTCCAGTGATTAGAATATTCCTAAAGGAATGTGGCTTTGATACCAATTGTTGGAATAAGGAATTACTGACAGGGGGGTCAATCAGTAATGGTGATATTTTTTTTTTTTTTTTGAATATGCTTTTAGTCCATTCTATTTTTTGTTACTTATGAGTTAATTTATTCATAAATAAAATAAGAAACACGTTTTAGCATTTATATGTTCATACCAACAATCACATGACCATCATACACATTTTGACATTAATTTTTTCACGTGGAAACCCAAAGAGAAAAAACCACCAATTTCTTGTTTGTTTATGATGTAATTTAGGCACCTACTTAATCACATAAATTTGTTTGTAAGCAACCACTCACAGGAGGCACCGACCACCTTAGGTTACCAAGCACCAACTTGCCAAGAGGCACAAACCTATTTTCAATGCAGGCACCAACCTGCTCTTGCCACTGTTCTACTATTTCATATAATTTTCAAATTGAAAATAGAGGCATATAAATTTACGGAAAATACCAATCAGGTTGGTTACAAAAAAAACTTCTGCTCTTGGTCCACTGTTGTTCCATAGACTCCACTTGGTCTCAAACAACTTCTCTTTCCCTACTGCTCACAACAATATATCCTTAGCACTCTACCTTCTCTCGCATAGTCTCTCTATTGCAAACTCTTCATCTCTGCCCTCGTTGTTCTTCTCACAGTACTCATGCTACTCTCGCATCTCCGCACACTCTCAGCTCATGCAACTCTCACTCCTCAGCACTTCAAAACTATGCTCTTCTCCCCACTTTGCTTGATGGTGATTGAATGGTTTTTATCCTATGGTGTACACTGCAAAATGTTGTCTCTACTACCTATGTCCATACTTCCTGAGCGTACCTAAGTACCACTCCTCTTGCTACTATTACTTCTGTTGGATGAACTCCGTTAGGGTATTAAACACAGAAATGGGATTTCGAGTTCTCCACTGACTCCCTGAGTAATCCTCCATAATGAGAATTTAATCTCAAGCGGTCTGGACACTCTACTGTGACTCCCATGCTTATTAATTGCACCAAAAAGCTTGATAACACACAAGAATTACCACTTTGTTTCTCATTTAAATCTACCAGATGTGCATGAGAAGCAACCAATTTATTTCTCCATTCCTTTAGTTCTCTGTTAAATGTTGTCCTCATTGCCTTGTCTCAGTGTCTTCTATAGATCTAGCTAACTTCATAAACCAACTCCACCGATTTGCATTTAATCTTCAACTGTTGGTCCATTCATCTCTTTAACTCACATTACTGTTTTATCAGAGCCCCAACATATTGTAACTTAAACAAACAAAATGTTACGATATTACATAGCCCCGATATCCTTACCCCCCTTGGCACTTAATTCCATGAGTGTTTACTTTCTCATATCACCGGGCATGTGATCATCAGCTTAACTTACAACTGTAATGTTTGGATTATGTCTTAACTCCCTCTATTTAGCCCTTGGTTCCTTTGACCTTATTATGACCATGTGCTAGAACATATCAGAGCCCCTGTATATCATAAATTTGGCCACGTCCATCCTCACAAGAATTACAATGTCCTCATCCTTCGATATATTGATCTTTGATATCCTAATGTCACTTCTACATGCGGCGAATCCTAAGAGGTGACACATGTCACTCTGATTTGCCCCATTGGGCCACTAAAAATGCTAAAACAGTATGCCACATGTCCAGCATACTATCATGTCATGTTGACGTCAATTTCCACTTCAGCTTATTGGAGTCAATGATACGCCGCCATCTATCCTACTGCAGGAGAGAGAAAGAGTCCCAATTAGCCTTGGTTTTGCGACAAACTCCTTTTTTAATTACGCTAAGTATCCCTCGATAGTTTTAATAATATCGAGAACACCAAATATCATAAATTCTCAAAATACACATGTTAATAAGTTCCAATATTCCAATATTCATCCTTCTGAAATACCAATATCCTCTCACCTCCGATATTTTGATATTTCCTGCTCCAATATCTGCCCTCCGATTCTCTGATGTTCCAATATTCTCCAATCTCTAATTCAACTTGCTTCGATGTTCTGACCTCCAATATTTCAACCTTCTTAGAACTTCAAGTCCCTGAACTTTGGCAGACCATAACTTTTGATTCATGAGACCATTTTTAGACTTCCACACGCCGTTGGAAATCCCTTTCAGAGCACTTTGTAATGAAGAGGTTCCAATGTATACTTTGAGCCCATATGCTACCTATAAAATGATTGGAAAATCTCTGCCATTATTTTCTCATGGAATCCTGAACTCCCAACCACTATAGCCATTATTTTATGGCTTTTCAATAAGCCTACTACTATGATGATTCTCTACCATAAGCCTGCAACAACCATGGGATTCCTCCTGGAATCCCAATCACCATGCTAATATGGTTGACATCAATGCCAACAAAATCACAACAACACAATCATAGCCACTAGACATCCAGTGAATAAAAATTGTCCAATAGTAACATATTTTAAAGTGTAGCTTCAATATGGGAAGTTTTGATAAAGGAAAAACTTGAGTTTCTCAAACTTCATAAAAAATTCAAATATGCTCCAATTTTATTAAAATCAAGCACTTTATTAAAATAAATTAAAGTATGAAAAGTAAATGTTCTACCTTATTTATTAATAACTAAGTATAAAAATGGGGGGTTGTTGAATGCTACAATAATTGGCAACGTATCGAGAGAAACAATTATCTCTATTATAATAAATGAAGTTTTAATAATTAAAGGAATAAGCCTGAGAAAGATCATAATGTTGAAATTTAGATTGTGTTGTAGCAGTTACAACACCCTCCAAAATTTTTGCTTGCATCCAAATTTCAGAGCCTTCCTTGGTTTTTCCCCTTGATGATCGCAAGCACTCGGGCTCATCCCATGAACTCTTCTCGAGTCTTCACACCCTTTTGCTTGATTGACCACCAGTCGCCTTTTGGCATGTTGATTGCTATGTCATGTTTGTGAGTTTGTTCTAGCATTTTTGAAGGTTTATCTTTGTGTGCATGAGTTGTTTGTGCTCTGTCGACATATGTCGCACTCGCGCACAAAATTTAAGCATGGTCGTGCAAGTGTCGTCATAGTCGTTCAAAGACATATTTCAACCGTTGCACTTCTCATTCTTAACCTTTGAGTCAGTCTCACTAAGCACATGTTTGTCTTGCTGGTTGGAGGTGTCTTGTCATCCTGTTGTGCTAAGTGTGTGATCACATTTTCATGTATGCACAAGTGCACTTGCTTTCACACACTCATTTTCCTGAACAATCTGTTGACCGGACAACCCTCCTTCAACCAGACCCCAATCTCAGTGACCTGGCATTGTTGTACAAAATTGTGCAAATATTGAGGCTATCCTTTGGGCAGCCTGCACTACACAATTCTAGAAATTAGCTAGTTGAATGTCTCCCATAAATGCATAGAAGTTGTCCTAGAACCTGATCCATTCTGCGCTTCCCACAAGATCTCCCATCAAGCCTCCTGCTCGTCAACCAACGAAATGAATTGAGTTGTGACCTAGGGTTGTACTGAGCTCCAAAACTATGCATAAATTTTCCAACTTGATTGCCTTGCACTGCTTATAGAAATTGTGCAGACCTGACAGGAAGGCTGTTGGGCTAATTTATTGACTAAATTAACACAAGTATTTAATTATCAATCTAGGTTTGTAAAACTTGTAGGCAAATCCACTGTATATGGACATCAGATATAATCAAGTTTAGAAGATAAAATTTGAATAATTAAGGAAGTACATACTACAAATATAAACCTATTTTAACAATTTCTACTTCATTTATGTAATATATGAGGGAAGAGGCTCCTAACTTAGGAGAACCAGGTTGTCCTTCCCTACAATACTAGTTTCATGAAGATAAATCTAAGAGCACTAATTAACAATGGTTTATGATGCAGAAGATGTAAAAGAAGAGGCTCCTAACTAAGGAGGTCCAGATTGTCCTCCTTCACAATCCTACTATATCACAATCACCATTGCTTCAAACCAGAAATGCATAAATAACTTCAAATAAGAAAAGGAGAATGAAATTCAGTTTTAGTTCAAGATCAAATAGAAGGGGAATTTAACTTAAATTCCTATTTTTTCCTTCATATGTAGATTAGAATTAAACCAATATTCATTCAACAATCATCACACATCTAAATACATTTGAAACAAAAACTAGTCTATGAAAACTATGAAAATTGAACCAAGAAGTGTACTTAGCTTGGTGTGGGGGCCCTCCACCCTTGCCTTGCACACTTGAAGAAATCTCAGCTACAAAAACTTTAGTAAATCAACCAAGCATGAACAACAAATTGGAATGAAACAAGTTCTTCAAATTAGCTCCCAACTCCAATTATACAAAAGTTACATACAAATTCCATTACAAAAGCCATCAAAGTCTTGGCTTTAAATAGAGGTTTAATGAAACAAACTGATCTATATTATCTATAACACTCATATCTACTCATATCCACTTATCTAAGTCGAACTCATCCAGTTCATCCCATGAAATATGGTCAATCCCATAAAATCTCAAAACTGCCCTATTTCCTAGGGATTTTCTGGTTACTAGTCATGTTTGACCAGCCTTGACCGGGCCTAATAAAGCTTGTTCTGGCCGAACCAAGTGGAGTTAGATTAGTCCTAGTTCTCAAGCTGTCCATCCATGCATCAAAATCGAACCCAAGTGTCCTGCAAACATGTCATCCACATAGCTATTACGGGAATTTCTGATTTAGTCCAAAATTGCACTTGAAACTCAATTTTCATAAAAACTTCTAGAAATTGCAAAATTAAAATTAAACACCTGAATATGCATAAAATACATCAAAATGAGATGGATGTGATGGAAAATGGATGGAAAATATAAGGATTAATTAGGTTTCCCTAAGAAAAAAATAGACCAAAACTGAGGGCCAACATCTCCCCCTTGCTGATCTTCAAGCATGTCCTCATGCTTGCCTTTGTCTCATTGATCTTCTGCCTCTGTATGCTGACCTCCCTTTCTATTCTACCACTGGCTCCATCCCTTGAAGCTTTCTCTTGAGCTACCTGTAAAAGGATATCTATGCTTTCATGTACTTCTTCTCTTTTCTTGTGGATGACATTCTTTACCAATATATCATTCTGGATGAGCAGCTTCAAACGACAAATAAAACTGGAATTTTGCAATACATTCTAACACAGGATTCATGTCCCTCTCAAATCAAAAATTTTACTCAAAGCATCCAATATCCAGTTGCCCTTACATCTCATTAAAAGAAGCAATTTTTTATGTCTAGGCATTCACTTTCAATTTAGCCACTCGTTTACCCATGCAATCTGCAAAATAGGGGTTGAAAGAACCATAAAAATATCCCAAACAGAAATGAATTTGAGAAAACTGCCCATATGGAGTCTATTTAGGCTCGTTCTGAAGAAAACCCATGTTTTCGTTTTTCAAACTTCAGTTTATTTTGCTCAGAAGAAGCAACGAAAAATAGTAGCTTCTCAAAACTGTAATGCATTCCTGAGATTGAATGATCATTCAATTTGCAATCAATTTTTCTTCAAATGTTTCTCTAGCATCCTGCTTACCTCTTGCTTATGCTCTCTAAACCAGGATTCCATTAGCATAAATTTTTTAAACCAAGCTACTTTTATTTATGGGCATTTTTTATATACATATAAACTGAGACAAGCTTACAGTTTATACCATTGGAATCTAAATACCAAACTCTAAAAGCAGTTTTTTCTTTTTTTACACACAAACCTTGCTATACTAGCAGTGAAACTCAAATGAAACAAAAACCATCATATTGATGATGAAATAATTTTATGAGGCCTTACTACCAATGTCCAGAATACGTGTTCAAGGATTTCCCTTATAAAAACCATTGTTGGCATCGAATTCTACGTTGCCAAAGCCATTACCTGAACCGGCTCCATAAGCATTATTAACACCTCTCTTGGTGTATCTTTCTCCGTACCTGGAAGCCTTTGATCCACCAACAGACTCAATACAAGGACATTTAGCATTCATCTGTTCACGCAATACAATCTCTTTAACAACACGTAAAAACACCTCTATTTTGGCAATCTACAATACCTGTTATGCAAAAATGCACATTATAGTGCCTGCAATATAATCCTTGTAACAACATTTAAAAAACGCATCCTCGGCTCAATAACAATAGCACTCTGCCTCCTCTGCTATACAAGGTCGCATATGATCCCAAAGATATTTGAATGACGTGTTTTGCATGCAAAATATGGTTGGATTGCCGCGCTATTTTACATAATTTTCGTGCCTTACTCAGCGCCTTGATTTATGCAACTACGCTGAATCATGTTTCCTTATCACAACTTCATTAATACATTGTTGTTCATCTAACCCTTAGATTTATTAACTTCTGGAATCAATGGTGTAGTTTTGGCGTTTACCTGCTATTGGCGAGTTCTGAGGATTGTTAAATGGCGCTCCAAATCCCTGTATCGTCGTTTTGCTGACTGGTGGAAAGAACAGGTGTGTTAATAATTAAATGAGAGGCAGTGTTTTCCTCAGAACCTCTGTTGCATTTATTAAACATCATATCTTATCTTATTCACCTACGCAATCTATGGGATTTAACTCAGCGTTAAAACTTATGTAGAACTACCTTATTTCTACGCCTTAGCTTTGCATTTCTCTCTGCGTTTTTTCTGTAAAACCGTTTGTTCTTTCGATTTCCTGAGCCTCTCAACGGCTGTGATGGCAACAATGGCAGATCTTTTAATATGCACAAGGTTCTGAGCATCAAACTTTATGCTTCTCTATTAATACGCACAGGGTTCATGCCAAAACGTTTTTACCTGTTGACTGTAGCTGTAGCTCTTGTTAAAAATGCATAGGGTCTTTTTTACCAAAACGTTTTGACCATTCTACTGTTTGGTTGTGCTCTGACTGGAATGCAACGTGGCTTTTTCTCTGTGTTTTTTTAAAAACGTTTTGACCCATTTCCTATACGATACTTCACATTGCTTGATCATACTTTCTAAAAAACGTTTTTGACCCATTTCCTATACTGGTATGTCGTGCATATATCGATCGATCTGCTGAATGGAACTGTGCCTAATTATTTTCATTGTGTTGTTGACACCATCCGGCATTCATACTTGATTTATTTGAAGTCGTCCTTCTGTTCTGTCATGGCTGTCCTCCTGCATACCGACTTATTTTGCTGTGACTATCATATATACATTACCACGTATTCGGTTTGCAAACTCGTTTGAATCATATCCCCCGCCTAATATCATTTCATGCAAGCTTTAAATGAATTCAAAAACTGCTGTGCCTTTCAATATGTTTCAATATAACGCATATGTGCAACATATATTTGTTATATGCAAATGTTTTATTGCCTTTTGCGCATATATTTCCTATTTATTGAAATGATCTTACCCTTTACCATATTCTTGATATTGTTGCATATTTCCATAAGGTTTGCCATCATATCGTATTCCATTTGCCATGCATCATTTCCTTAGACGATGATAAGGTTTAATCATTTCAACTTTGTTTGTTTGATGTTACATATGTATTGCAATGATTTCCTTAATTTTAAAATGACCATTTTTAGGTCATATTTAAAATTGTTTCCATAGGACTAATGCTTGCTTTGTTTGTGCAGGTTCAACTTTTTTCAATCCTCACTTTGATCCCTTTTGCTTTATGGAAAAATACTTAGGGTAAGGGTTATGAATTGAATATGGAATATATGAAGGGAATGTAGAATATAAGGATAATGACATATTAGGGTTATGGAATGAAAAATATGTACATAAGTACATTGGATTAGGTATAGGGTAAATGTAAATGGAGAATATAGGATAATGGGTATAGGATGAGGAAAATGTATAAAATATGCAGTCAGGTATTAACTCAATTTTAACAAAGTCTAAAAATCTCTACAAAAATTTGAATTTACAAGAGCAAAATTTTGTACTTACTATTCTTGTACTTCCCTGTAGTATTGGATGAATGTTGTTGTTATTTAACAATATTGGATGAAGTTGTCGTGATCAAATAACATAGATAGATAGAAACATAGAGCTTATTTATGCTTCATGTTCTAGCATCCTTCATTGATTCTGGTCCATTGCTTGTTGATGTCGTTCAAGTCCCTCTGCAATTGATTCTTAATAACTCAGGTCCCTTCTGTCATGTACATTTTTATGCAATATATACATGTTTTTGCTAACATTTCAGGTCCCTCTGCAATTGATTTCAAAAATATTTTAGGTCCCAACTGCCAACAATACAAGTTCCGTCGTCAATTCAGTTGCACACCTAAGTTTCTTTTTGTGAACCTTCCCCCTTGCTGATGGGAAGACTTGTCCTCAAGTCTTGTTTATTTTGGAGGATGATTCCTGCAAACTCAAATTGAAGAAATGGTAAAACAAAATAGAGTATTCATATTGGCCAAACAAGTTGGTTTTCCTATATGAATTCGAGTTTGTATTGTGCCACTTTTGTGGATTTTCACAACCAAACTCCTTTATTATTTTTGACCTTTTTATAATTTTTTTCTTTTTTGATGAAGGTGGGGTGTAATGGAGTAGGGAAGTATGAAACGCTTATGGAAATAGATTATATCGAAGTCATGATATAGTAGTAAATCTGGACTTCAACATGCTTGGTCATGGAGCTTAACATACAGTATGGATGATGAACAATATGAATTCAATTCATGAACAAAAGATTATGATCAAAATATGAATTCAATATGAAAGGATTCTTTGAAGATTGATGTGACTTGACATGGTACTGAACTTGACTGCTTCTTCTAATGATTGTCCTCATGTCTTTTTGCCTTGATCCCGATCATGTTGTAGGGTTTGTTGATGTTGTTGGTCAACATTGAAGAGCAAGCTTCAAGAGTTTGAGTTTCATTGAATGAACTCAACATCAGGTGAATTTTCACTTTTCTTTGACTTGAACATTTGTATTCATATTTTGGAATATGAATTTGACTTGGAAAATTACTTCATCCATGGAGTTCACTCCTTCATTCTTCCTATGACCTGCAAAAACATAACACTTGCCTGCAATACAACATTAGATGATGGAGGAAGAGAGGTGTACATTATATCTTCTTCCAATAAACATGTAAATCATTACAATAATTTCTTAGAAAACAAGTCCAAATATGACAGACAAACATAATGCATTTATTTACCCCTTTGAGGAATGGTGGCCAGCCTAGACCTCCTAGCGGTATTTTGTTTACAAAATATTCGTTTGATATTCTATTGGAGTGATTCGAAAGCCAAGTTGAATTGAATTCATATGGCTACCTCCAGTATAAACATTTTTTCAAAATCATTTAAAATGATATGGTAAAAATTATAAGGAGTGCCATGTTTGATAGAGCTGCTTGTTAATTTTTAACTAGACTAACAGTCACTATTTGAAGCGTAACTTCTTCGATAAAGATCAGATAAATGCAAT
Source organism: Pinus tabuliformis (assembly GCA_031772625.1). Classification (NCBI taxonomy): domain Eukaryota; kingdom Viridiplantae; phylum Streptophyta; class Pinopsida; order Pinales; family Pinaceae; genus Pinus; species Pinus tabuliformis. The sequence goes on along the minus strand of CM062805.1, from coordinate 60,996,441 downwards.
TCCACTTGGATATTAAAGTAGATTCATTTTTCTCTTTCTAGTAGAAACATGTTTTAAAAATTCTTAGGCTTGATATCACAAAATTGGTGATGAACAGAGCTAGGAGGCAGAGTTTTACTACGTTGTTTTGAAGACATGCAGTCACTAAATGTGACATAACTTCTTCATCTAATATCCAAATTGGATGCTTCAAATTGTGTCTTAAAATCGACTTGAATATATATCTCCCATATAAATAGGTTTTGAAAATAAGATGATTTGGTATTTAAAATATGCCAATGAACAGTCAAGACCTATAATTGTCACCTTGCAGATTTTTCGACAAGCAGTTAGTATTTCAAGAATAACTTTTTCATATGATACCTGATTGAAGTGATTCAAATTGATTTGGAAACTAGATTCCAAGGGCTATCTTCCCTATGAATTTCAGATAAAAATGTTTCCATTAGACACTTCAAATATAGGCTGTACTAACTCTGTCCTCAACATTTCACTTAAGACCTAGTTTTGATTTTGATCACATTTTTATTTGTGATATAAATTGAGAACTTCAAAATGGATTCCAAAACTAGATTTCAAGAGATATGTAAAAAAACATGATTTCATAATGATCCTATATGGTTACCCAAAATAGGCTTGTTCTTACTTCATTTTTCCATGTAGTCCTTTCAAATGAATATTGAACAATGATTTGAAGAAATTGTTTGAAACAAATTTATTATGGAAGTCTTATTGTGAATTCATTCTACTTGTTTATTTATTCTATCCTATCCTATTCTATTTTAGAAAAATAATTCATTCTCTCAAGTATAAGAGAATTTCCAGTGCATCCATTTTCGTAACAAGATCATAAGTAAGCTCATATCCAAATTTGAAAAGTATACTTCAATGAAATGTTGGACATGAAAATTTATTTGATCATAAAGATTTGATGAGAAAGAATGTTGAAGAATGGAGTAGTGTTGTAACCTATTCTTTAACATCATTTTTAGATCTTGTTGTTGAAAATGGATTTTGTAGTTATTTTTTTTTTATTTTATGTTTTTGTTGGGGGGTTTTGTTTTGGAAACCTAATTCTAGGATCTCTATTTCTAGGCATAAAGAAGCATAACTAAGAGAAATGTATACTAGCTAAATTTTTAGTGTTTTTGTTTATCTTCTATTTGACTATGCTGATAATTACCTCCCCGGCAACAACGCCAAAATGTTGGGCTAATTTATTGACTAAATTAACACAAGTATTTAATTATCAATCCAGGTTTGTAAAACTTGGTGGCAAATCCACAGTATATGGACATAAGATATAATCAAGTTTATAAGATAAAATTTGAAGAATTAAGGAAGTACATATTACAAATATAAACCTATTTTAACAATTTCTACTTCATTTATGTAATATATGAGGGAAGAGGCTCCTAACTTAGGAGAACCAGGTTGTCCTTCCCTACAATTCTACTTTCATGAAGATAAATCTTAGAGCACTAATTAACAATGGTTTATGATGCAGAAGATGTAAAAGAAGAGGCTCCTAACTAAGGAGGTCCAGATTGTCCTCCTTCACAATCCTACTATATCACAATCACCATTGCTTCAAACCAGAAATGCATAAATAACTTCAAATAAGAAAAGGAGAATGAAATTCAGTTTTAGTTCAAGATCAAATAGAAGGGGAATTTAACTTAAATCCCTGTGTGTTTCTTCATATGTAGATTATAATTAAATCAATATTCATTCAACAATCATCACACATCTAAATACATTTGAAACAAAAACTAGTCTATGAAAACTATGAAAATTGAACCAAGAAGTGTACTTAGCTTGGTGTGAGGGCCCTCCACCCTTTCCTTACACACTTGAAGAAATCTCAACTACAAAAACTTCAGTAAATCAACTAAGCATGAACAACAAATTGGAATGAAACAAGTTCTTCAAATTAGCTCCCAACTCCAATTATACAAAAGTTACATACAAATTCCATTACAAAAGCCATCAAAGTCTTGGCTTTAAATAGAGGTTTAATGAAACAAACTGATCTCTATTATCTATAACACTCATATCTACTAATATCCACTTATCTAAGTCGAACTCATCCAATTCATCCCAAGAAATATGGTCAATCCCATAAAATCTCAAAACTGCCCTATTTCCTAGGGATTTTTTGGTGACTAGTCATGTTTGACCAGCCTTGACCGGGCCTAATAAAGCTTGTTCTGGCCAAACCAAGTGGATTTAGCTTAGTCCTAGTTCCCAAGCTGTCCATCCATGCATCAAACTCGAGCCCAAGTGTCCTGCAAACATGTCATCCACATAGCTATTACGGGAATTTCTGATTTAGTCCAAAATTGCACTTGAAACTCAATTTTCATAAAAACTTCTAGAATTGAAAAATTAAAATTAAATGCCTGAATATGCATAAAATACATCAAAATGATATGGATGTGATGGAAAATGGATGGAAAATATAAGGATTAAGTAGGTTTCATACAAGGAGAAAAAGTTAACAATACACTCTTGGGCTCAAGTTCTAGCAGAGGAAACAGAGGAAATGGAGGTGGAGATGAACCAACAAATTTAGAGGTTGAACCATCTAATTCAGAAGAAGAGGAGTATGGGGTAGAGGACAACATGGTTGATCAAAATTTGGAATGGATGACACATGGACCATTGGAACTCCACTGTGCCTTGCACAATATGCCAAGGCAGAGAAAGAAGTTGTTAATGAAATATGACCATGACAGAGCAATGAAGATATAAGATCATCTAGACACGTTCTACCTACATCTGCAGACACTTGAGGTACGTTATGACGATGTTGCATGTAGATTATTTCCATGTACCTTGGTTGGCATATAATATGTATGGTACCACAACCTTCTTATCAACTCCATTAAGAACTAGGGGATGTTAAAGATAATTTTCCTTGAGAATTTTGCTGATGGAAAAACCCCACCATGTTGTTGAAAGAATTGGTAGTCTTAAGATGGAGCCGAAGGAGAAAGTGAAAGATTTTAACCAGAGGTTTAACAGTATCCTGAAAAAGTTCACTGCAGACACTAAACCTCATGACTCCATCACAGTTGACTACTACACACCTTCACTACCAACAAGCATTGCACAGTTCATCAAGCGAGATGTGAAACCAACACTTTCTGAAAATTGCCAAGAAGCAATTGATGTGGAGAAAGACCTGCATGAGATTGGAGTCATTGTAGATGATGAACCAATGAAAGACTCCAATGACATGGGCATGAGGTCCAAGACTATTGTGAATAAGGTAAAGGAAAAAGAAACAAGTGAAATTGAGACCCTTACTCGTCTCCTCAAGTCCTTGACAACTGAAGTAGTAGAACTCAAGCAATGGACAACCGATACAACACTGAGCAACAGACCTTTTGGTTTTACGCACAGGAAGAATATCACATCAGGTAGTAGCAATATTCATCTGGCTAAATTTGCAGAGAGCTCAAATGTTGTGTTCTAAATGGATCTGATTTCGAAGGACAACTTCTATGAGTTCCACCAAGCATGATGTTCAGAGAAGACCTGTGCAGATTGGAACCGAGTTGTGGGCTCTGTGGCTTCAAGGATGAATGATATTTTTAACAACAATGAGCAAGTTTAGATAGAAGATCAAGACGATGAAGAAGATGATGCATCTAATGAAGCTCCAAGTTTTGGGTACGTGGTTAACATGTATCAATGTCTAAATGCTTCCAAAAAAAACAACCACCAAGAAGGAGCCCGCAAAACAGAATGGGCGATACAACTTGAGAAGTCAAAGGGCTCCTAATGTGATTGAGATACTGAAACAGAAGTTCAAGCAAATGATAAGAAAATTTGATCCACCAGCATCTTCAGCACAAAAAACAAAAAGAAAGTTCGCGAAGATAGCTACAACGAAAGATAGGTCCATTAGCAGTTCACTTCAAAACACTCAACTAGATAGTACAAAACACAAGTTGTCCCCTAAAAAACTCATTGAATCTTCCCGCTTTGGATTACAATATTGTTGAAGACATGAAGAAGACCCGTGAAAACATCTCTCTGTACGAGCTTACCAAACTCACGGGTCAACAGGATATGTTTTTGCATGCACTGGGGCAAACCACCACAGACAATATTTCCTCTTCCAGTAAGGGACCAATTAAGTCTCGCAGATCACTAACATCTGTAATCAACATGCTTCACATGGAAGAAGAAAAATTGCTTTGCCCACCATGTTTTTTATCATTCAAAATATTTAACTTCAATGTCCACAACTATTTTGTTGCCTCTGGCGCATCAGTCAATGTCATGCCACTCTCCATTGTTAAATAGATCAATGCGCAATGGAGCAGTATAGCTACACAGATCATCCAAATTGACCAAATTTGTTTACCAGCCATTGGTGAACTCTGGGATGTGATCATATGGTTATCGTCTAATGGACGAGTTCACTAGTGCATCAACATTGTGATCGTGGACATCTCAAAAATATATGGCTTACTGCTCAACATAGATTGTTCCAGCAAGTTGCAAGAATATTTTTCTACAGACTGGTCACACTTATGGCTTCCGTACCAGGGTAGAAACAACCATATTTGAGTGCTTTCAGAGAGGTACATGAAACACAACGTTACTCCCTTGAATGGTCAAAATGAACCATTGGATTTGTTATGCTCTTAACCTGCAAAAGATACCCAAATACAAAATATGCGAAGAAAGATACCCAGAACATAGAATAGTGAGAGACAACAGCAAATACTTTATTATTCAGAAAGCAATATTCACTGGCCTCTTCGAGGAGGGAGTCTCTATCCTTTATATATGACTCATACATGCAATACTAAGGATCAATACCATGGGTTTTATTAATACCATCTATCTAATACTACGGCCCATTTTTAACTAACTGTGGTCGCGTCATTAATTGTGGGTTAACCACTTACAATTATTAATATGGGCTTTATTGACTCTTGACTATGACTCGATCCCATTACATAAATAAGGGGGTTAGGGTGGGACCCTAACATGCCCTCCCCCTTAAGACTATCCTTGTCCTCAAGGCTGAAGCTGCGGAAACTGCTGAAGAATAGTTGTTGGTTCCCAAGTTGCATCTTGTGGAGAGGTGTCTTTCCACTTGACGAGGACTTCCCTAATCATGCGGCCCCGCAGGTGCCTGTCTCGTGTGTCTAGGACCTGTTCAGGTTGGAGCCAGATTGACCCTTCTTCATCCAATTCAGGTAGACTGGTTCGAATTCTGCAATTGTTCCCAATCACTTTCTTGAGGCATGAGGCATGGAAAACTGGATGTATTTTTACAGTAGGTGGCAAAGCCAACATGTAAGCCACTTCTCCAATGCGCTGAAGTACTTGATATGGTCCGAAGAATTTTGGAGATAGTTTCTGACAACCCTTGTCTTTGAGTGATGTTTTCTTATATGGTTGCAGCCTCAAGAAGACCTGATCCCCTTCTTGAAATTGGCACTATGAGCGATGCTGGTCTACCTGTTGCTTCATGCAGATTTGAGCTCGATGAAGATTCTCTCTAAGATGGGTGAGCATGGTTGCACGGTGTTGTAGGAGTTGATCCACTGCTTGTACCTTTGAGTACCCCTTGATATAAGAAGAAGGGAAAGGAGGGAGTTGACCATATACTGCTTCATAGGGAGTCATTTTGGTGGTGGCATGATAGTTGGTGTTATACCACCATTCAGCCAGAGGTAACCACTGTACCCAAATATGTTGCTTTTCTGAAGTGAAACACCTAAGGTAGGTTTCCAGACATTTGTTGACAGCTTCAGTTTGACCATCTGTTTGCGGATGATAGGAAGTACTAAGTTTTAGTTGAGTGCCTTGTAGCCTAAAGAGTTCCTGCCAAAAATTACTGGTGAAGATCGGGTCACGATCGGACACAATAGAAGTGGGCATGCCATGCAATTTGAAGATCTAATCCATGAAAGATTAAGCGACCAAAGTCGGTGTAAATGGGTGGGGTAGGCCGCAGAAATGAGCATACTTCGAAAGTCTGTCCACAACCACCCTGATGACTGACTTGTTTCCTGACTTTGGAAGACCTGTAATGAAATCCATAGAAACCTTCATCCATATTGATGTCGGGATGGGCAACGGTTGTAATGTGCCTGGTGTGTTGACGGTCTCCCGTTTGTGGCGTTGACAGACATCGCATTCTGCTACGAAAGTAAGGATGTCCTTTTTCATTCCTATCCAAAAAAATGATCTTCAGGTGCGAGCATATGTCTTCTAAAAGCCTGAATGTCCTGCAATGGGGGATGAGTGCAATTCTGCCAAAATGCGACTTTTGAGGGTGGATGTTGGTGATATTACGACTCTGTCCCTGTAGCGAAGAATCTCATCCTGCCACGAGTAGCCCTTGGTGGAATTCGGATCCACCTGCAATTGAGAAATGAGTTGAGAGAGCCCAGGATGTGAAAACCATTCCCCGCGAGACTCTTCAATCCATTCTGGAATGGGGAGGGAAATTGCTAGCAGAGTGCTTTCCTGCTCAAATTGGCAAGATAATGCATATGCTACACTATTGTCTTGCCCTTTCTTGTAAATGATCTCATAATCATATCCCAGCATTTTGGCGAGCCATTTATTTTGTTGTGGGGAGAATAGGCATTTCTCCAAAAAATATTTAAGACTGTGATGGTCTGTGCAGATTTGGAAATGTCACCCCAGTAAGTAAGGTCGCCAGGTCTCTACTGCATGTAAGATGGCCATCATTTCCTTCTCGTAGGTAGATTGGCCCAGATTCTTCCCACTTAGTTGTTGGCTTGTGAAGGCCAAAGGTCACCCTTCCCAATACCCGTACCTGAAGCATCACATTCAATGACAAAAGATTTGGTGAAGTTAGGTAGTGCTAAGACTAGAGTGGAACACATGGCATTTTTGAGAGCTGTAAATGCCTGTTGTGCGTCCTCATTCGAGAAGAATAAATTTTTCTTTATGAGTTGAGTGAGGGGCTTCGCTATGTGACCATAGTTGCAGACAAATTTACGATAATAGTCTGTGAGACCCAAAAATCCTCTCAAACTCTTCAAGGTCTTAGTTGAGGCCAATCCTGCATTGCCTGGATCTTTTTGGGGTCCACCTTGACACCTTCATGCCCCACAATGTGGCCCAAATACTCAACTTCTTCCATGCCAAATGAACAATTTGACATCTTGACAAATAATTTATGCTTGTGGAGCAGTTGCAAGAGTAGATCTACATGCTGAAAATGTGCAGCCCAAGTGCAACTATAGATGAGGATGTCATCGAAGAAGACAAGGACAAATTTCCTGAGATATGGTTTGAGAAGGTGGTTCATAAGGCTCTGAAAAGTAGAGGGGGCATTAAAAAGACCGAATGGCATGACCAGGAACTCATAATGGCCTTCATGAGTTTTGAAAGAAGTCTTTGGAATGTCGACTTCCTTCATGTGAATTTGGTGGTAGCTCGAGCGAAGATCCAGCTTAGTGAAGAATTGAGCCCCATTGAGTTCATCCAACAAATCGTCAACCATCGGGATGGGAAATTTATCTTTGACTGTCAATTTATTGAGGGCCCTGAATTTTGGACACATCCGCCACTCCCTATCTTTCTTGAGCACCATGACCACCGGTGATGAATAAGGACTAATGTTGGGACGAATGACACCTGCTTCCAAAAGTTCCTTGATTATTTTTTCTATTTCATTCTTTCGGGCGAATGGATATCTGTATGGCGCACATTTGGGGGTTGGGCCCCTGGAACCAAGGTGATGCTATGATCATGTTCCCCTCTCGAGGGTGGAAGCTCATGAGGCTTATCAAAGACCGACATATGGTTATTTAAAATCTGTTGCATCTCAGGATGAATCGGTAGAGACTTGGTTTCGACAGCCTGGATGGCATTAAATTGAGCTATAACTCCATGATGGCCCTTTTTTAGCAATTTTTCCATCCTATGCGAGCTGATGATAGAGGGAGCTCCCGCCTGGAGTCCACGGAGGGTATGTGTGGAGTTGTTCTACTTAAAACTCATATAGAACTCCTGGAAATCCATTGTGATTGGCCCAAGAGTGTGAAGCCATTCAGCACCGAGGACAATGTCGCACCCTCCCATGTATATGGAAAACATGTGGGTCTTCAACTGATAATCCCCCATTTGAAGTTTGACATTTTCACAGCGGCCTTCACATTTCATTGTGCCCCCATCCGCAATTTGGACTTGGAAGTTAGAAACTGCTCGTACAAAACAATGCACTACTTTCGCGACTTTGTGATGGATGAAATTATGGGTACTTCCACTATCAATCAAGACTACTACTGGGGGATGTTTAATAAAACCTATGATTTTGAGATTTTCAGGTGAAGAAATCCCTGCCAAAGCATGCAGCGAAATAACTGGTTCATCAGGGACATTGTCCTTTTGGTTGTCCTCTTCTACCGCCTCATGTTCCTCCAGTGGTGGATCTTCCTCTGATGAGCTGTAATCAGTGGCATCAATTTGAAAAAATTTGGGCTCCTTGCATTTATGACATGGGGAGTATTTTTCATCACAGTAGTAACATAATCCTTGCTTCCTTCTTTCGGCCATTTCAGCAAGTGACACCTTTTGAGCCTTAAGTGTTTGAGTCGTGCTGTGAGCCTGTGGGGGGTGACCCTTAGCGGTGAAATTTGGGTGACTGTACTGGGCTGCTAATGCACGTTCCACGTTACGAGCTACCTTACAAGACTCTGTCCATGTGGGAGGGTGGTGCAGTAAGACGTGGGCTTTTATGGCTTCTTTAAGACCGCTGATAAAACATTCCGTGTAGAACACATCTGAGAGAACCCTAGTGCGGAAGGCTAAGGCTTCAAAGGCTGTAATATATTCATCCACTGTGCCAGTCTGTCAGAGCTTAGTAAGAGGACCCAAAAAAGAAGATTCCTGGTCAAAGCGTTCTGTAAGAGCTTTTTTGAAGGAGTTCCAAGTCCTAAAGGTCCATTGCAACGTTGATGCCATTCCCACCATTGCCACCTTTCATTGTCCAAGTACATGCTCCCCACCATAAGCTCAATCTCATTATCTAAGATGTTATTTAGATTGAAATACTGCTCCATTTGTGCTATCCATGCTGCCGGGTGAGAACCATCAAATTTATGCATATCCAACTTGGGAGGGCGCGGACGGGATTGTTGGTGGGGGCCCCCGAGGTGAAGAGAGTGGCTAGACTCACCCTCACTGTGTCCATTGCCAATATATGCCTCCTCATGGGCTTCCTCCTTGCCCATCGGGATTATGCTCGGGAGCATGCTATTTAGTTGGTTAAGCTGAATTTGGAGGGATTGCAAGGATTCTTCAAGTTTGTCCATCCTTTCATTGGCCATAGCTTGAGCTCTAGTTTCTACCATGCACCAACCTGATGTTCTTGAAAATTGGGACTACCTAAAACGTTTTATTCGCTAAGAATTGAATGGTACCACCGTGCTCAGTGTAGGTTTTAACCCTGTACAGAAATTACCTGCATGCGAATTCTTAAACAAAGAAAATAAACAATGCGAGAGCATAACCCATAAAACACATATGCACAGAGATTTTTCCCTGGATCCCAAAATCGGGACTACCAGCTTGATTTTTCATTATGTTCCTTTCAATGTTACAATACATATTTATACATGCCGAAGCATCCAATACCATGGACCGAAAACCATCGCGTCCAAAAAACATGTGCGAAAATCATGCACAAAACCATAGGTGGGTCCGCCCAACCTAACATATGGTCCAAAACCAAAATTTTCCGGGGCGCTGCCCCGGACCCCATAAAGTGGGGTTACGGGTGCCCTTCAAACCCCCTATTAACTACGTGGAAAGAATATAACACAACCCAACAATCTCCCACTTGTTGTTTTCTTTCCACAGGGGGCCACAGGAGAGCTTAGTCATTTTTTTTCAGCCCTGAGATTCCCATTGCTTCTCTACACCAAGATAACTTCTCAGAGCTCACAGATTTTGTCAATGCATCTGCAGTATTCTTCAAAGTGTCCACCTTTACCAGCAACACCTTTCTGTCTTCTATCATATCCCTCACAAAGTGATACTGAACATCAATGTGCTTTGTCTTTGAATGATAAGCAGGGTTCTTTGCCAAGAAAATTGCACTTTGGCTGTCACAGTCTATTATTATAGCTCCCTGTACTAACCCCATACTTGAACAAAATCTCTGCAACCAAACTGCTTCCTTGCTTGCATGATTGGCTGCCATGTATTCTGCCTCTGTAGTTGATAATGCCACTACAGATTGTTTCTTACTCATCCAACTGACTGCACCTCCAAATAGGTTAAACACATACCCACTTGTAGATCTTCTCTGATCTAGATCTCCAGCCAAGTCTGCATCAACAAAGCCATGAATATCCAACACTCTGTCTAATCCTGGTCTTCCTTGGTAGCACAAACCATAATCACTAGTGCCACGCAAATACCTGAAAACCCGCTTCACTGCTATCCAGTGCTCCTTCCCAGGTTCTGACATAAACCTGCTCAATACTCCCACTGCATGTGCAATGTCTGGTCTAGTACAGACCATTGCATACATCAGGCTACCCACTGCACTTTCATATGGAACACGGGACATGTCCTCTTCCTCTTCTTGTGTCTTGGGACACTGTTCAGCAGATAACCTCACACCTACAGGAATAGGAACCTTCACCGGTTTACTATCCTGCATATTAAACCTCTGCAGTATTGTCTCGACATACTTCCTTTGGTTTAACCAGAGCTTCCTCTTTGACCGATCTCTTTTAGTTTCCATGCCCGAAATATAGTTTGCAGCGCCAAGATCTTTCATGTCGAATTTGGAGGAAAATTGGGTCTTCAAATCCTGGATAATTTCTTTGTCATTTCCAACCAGCAACATATCATCCACATACAAGACCAGATAAATAACATGGTCATCAATTAATTTAAAATACACACATTGATCTGCTTTGCTTCTAGTGAAGCCAAGTCCCCATATAAATGTATCAAATTTCTGATACCACATCCTTGGTGACTGTTTTAACCCATACAGAGACTTCTTTAACTTGCATACCAGTTCTTTCTTACCCTTCACCGCAAAGCCTTCAGGTTTCTTCATGTAGATTTCCTCTTCCAAATCCCCGTGAAGAAATGTTGTCTTCACATCCATCTGTTCTACCTCAAAATCAAAAGCAGCAGTAACAGATAAAATTAATCTAATAGAAGTTACCTTGGCAACAGGAGAAAAAATATCACCAAAATCAATTCCCGGCACCTAGGAATAACCTTTTACTACCAACCGAGCTTTGTATTTCTCCACTTTTCCTTCTGCATTTGTCTTCTTCTTGAACACCCATTTGCTGCCAATGGGTTTCCTTCCAGGCGGCAACTCCACCAGATCCCAAGCCTCATTTTTGTGCAAAGATGCCATTTCATCGACCATGGCCTCTTTCCAGATTTTTCCATCCTCTGAATCCACTGATTCCTTAACAGTTCTGGGATCATTATCAGTAACAGATAAAGAAAAATTTGAACTGAAAGCAGATGGACTATACCTTTCTGGCTGCCTTCTTTCTCGAAATGATCTTCTCACAGCCGGAGTTTGTGGCTCTTCATCTTCTGATTCCTCCTCTGCTGTAGAGTCTGATTCTTCCTCCTTTGGCTCAAACTCTATCTTCTCAGGTTCCTTTGGTTGGACTTCATGTTGAATAACATCTTTTACCTCTCTAAACACCACATCTCTGTTGTACACAACCTTCCGTGTGACTGGGGTCCAAAGCTTATAACCCTTTAAACCATCCTTATACCCAATAAAGATGCACTTTTCAGATTTACTATCCAAATTGGTTCGTTTCTCCTTTGGAACATGTACATATGCATTACATCCAAATACCCTCAGATGTGAAAGAGAGGGTTTCTTACCAGTCCATACTTCTTGTGGAGTCTTATCCTCCAACGCTGATGAAGGTGACCTGTTGACCAGGTAACATGCAGTATCCACCGCCTCTGCCCAGAATTCATGTCCTAACCCAGCACCACTGAGCATGCTTCTTGCCCTTTCCATCAACGTCTTGTTCATTCTTTCTGCGACTCCATTTTGCTGAGGTGTATATGGAGTAGTCTTCTGCCGTGCTATACCACACTTCTTACAGAATTCTTCAAATTCCTTACTGCAAAATTCTCCACCATTATCTGTCCTCAGCACCTTTATCTTCTTCTCTGTCTGATTTTCCACCAGAGCCTTAAATTCTTTAAACCTGTTAAAGACTTCAGATTTCTTCTTAAGAAAATATATCCATGTATTCCTTGAGAAGTCATCTATGAATGATACATAGTACGCAGACTTACCAAGTGATGGAACCTTCATAGGTCCAAACACATCACTGTGCACAAGCTCTAATATTTGTTTCGTCCTCTTACCACCAAAGGGGAAACTCACCCGATTCTGCTTCCCATATACACAATTTTCAAAGAAATCAAAATCCAGAGAGCTATTATTCATACCTTCTACCATACCTTTACCATGAAGTATTCGAAGGCCCTTCTCTCCAATATGTCCAAGCCTTTGATGCCACAACATGGTCTTCTCTCCAGAGACCACTGGATTCTCTACTCCATTTTCAGGAACCATAGAACTATTGCACCCATCAACAACAGTGTTACCTTGCAGCTTGTACAGAGTTCCAATCTGAACCCCCCGCATTAATATTAGTGCTCCTCGAACCATCTTGCAGGTATCTTTCTCGAACACCGTCTTTACACCTGCATCATCCAACTTGCTTATAGAAATCAGATTTCTAGCCAATGCAGGAATATGTAGAACACTCGGAAGTGTTCTAACCCTTCCACCTTGCAACTTCAACTTTACTTTTCCCTGACCAATGATTCTAGCCTTCCTATCATCTCCTAAGAAGACATCACCACCATTGTATTTCTCATACTCGTAGAACCATTCTCTATGGGGAGTGAAGTGAAAGGATGCACCTGAGTCAATCAACCATGCCTCATGATCTACATGTGTACTTGAAGAAGCCAAGTACACATCCCCACCTTCATCTGAGCTGGTTTTCGCCTCTGCAGAAGGAGCATCATCAGATCCCTTTCCCTTATCAGGAGCTTTAGATTTACAATCCCTTCTGAAGTGCCCTTCCTTTCCGCATTTCCAACACACCACCTTTGTAGGTTTTCCTAGAGATTTAGATCTCCCTCTAGATTTAGATCTCCCACTCGATGACTTATTTTTGTTTCTGTTCTGGGACCGTCCTCATACAGACAAGGCATCACCATTCTGGTTGTCCATATTTTTCCGTCTCATCTCCTCCGTCAGCAAGGCTGAGACTATTTCATCAAACTGCAAAGCAGTTGCATTGCTACCTATTGCAATAACCAGACTATCCCACGAATCTGGTAGAGAACACAACAGACTGATGCACTTATCTTCATCTGAAATTTTAATATCAACAGATAATAACTGACTTACCACAGTATTAAACGCATTCAGATGCTCTGTCACCGAGTCTCCATCTTTCATCCTCAGGTTATATAGCTTTTTCCGCAGGAACAGTTTATTCACCAGAGACTTAGATTGGTACAAAGTCCCTAACTTGACCCACAAAGCCTTTGCTGTAGCTTCCCCTGATACATTCAGCAATACTGAATCCGAGACACACAATCGTATTGTGCTCTTTGCCTTCCGATCCAACTTCTTCCATTCTTCATCGGTCACTCCCGATGGTTTAGTACCCAGATCTACCGTGATCCACTGATCTTTATCCACCAATAGATCCTCCATCTTGAGTTTCCACAACTCAAAATTCTGACCATTGAACTTCTCAATCTCTATCTTTCCACTGCTCGCCATCTTCTTTCACCATCAGAATCGATCTCGCAGATCTCCCACTGAACAGGGTCTACCACAGGCCCGAGCGAAACCCCTCAGCAACAAAGGCGTCCCCTTGAAGCCAAAACAGCTCTGATACCAAATGTAGGTTTTAACCCTGTACATAAATTACCTACATATGAATTCTTAAACAAAGAAAATAAACAATGTGAGAGCATAACCCATAAAACACATATGCACAGAGATTTTTCCCTGGATCCCAAAACCGGGACTACCAGCTTGATTTTTCATTATGTTCCTTTCAATGTTACAATACATATTTATACATGCCGAAGCATCCAATACCATGGACCGAAAACCATCGCATCCAAAAAACATGTGCGAAAATCATGCACAAAACCATAGGTGGGTCCGCCCAACCTAACATATGGTCCAAAACCAAAATTTTCCAGGGCACTGCCCCGGACCCCATAAAGTGGGGTTATGGGTGCCCTTCAAACCCCCTATTAACTACGTGGAAAGAATATAACACAACCCAACACTCAGCTCGTCGTCCTGATTCTGATGGGCTAGATCACCAATAAGCGCCCCCGGAGATCTCAGACTTTACTCCTTCCTTATGAATACTGCAGTCGACAAATCCTCAAAATGTCAATGCTGCCAAAAGTCCTACGAAAATTATACCCTGGTATAGGAACCCCACACAACTACTCAGATCTGGTGGATCTGAGAGATCTGAATGGCGGATCAGATAGCTCTAGGTGGCGGAACAGACTGCTGCTGCGGATCTGATGGATCTAATAGATCGGAATGGTTGGTTTGCTAACTCGAAACTGCGGGACTGATGTCTGCTGCTGCTACACTTCTTTGCGCGCTGATCTGGCAGAGATGATGCGTGATCCCCAGATAGAAAAGGGAACTATGGTCTTGAGGAGTGTCAGGTGCTACAAATCGCAATATACATAAGGGTCTGACAGTAGTACTCGGCCCAATGTTTCAGGGCTCTAACTAAGGAGGATCAACCGTACCCTTAGTCATACAACTCGACTACCTTATCATACGGGCAAGTAATCTCTCTGAGTGTTGTTCTCGGTGTACTGTAGTAGCAAGATGGCCGATGGTTTATCTATGGCTAGGTTGTAGAGGAGCTAAGGGGCTTCCGATATACCCAGAAGGTACTTGGAAGACAGTCCGTACACAATTTTGTCTAATGCGCTACTACTCGAAGGGGTACCCACAGGGGTTACAAGGGAGTCCAACAAACGTGACCACCTCTTGTAGTTCCTGCGTGCATGCCTCCCCAAATCCACAGGCTTATGCGCTCAACGACAGATCCCGTGGTTTAAAAACACCAGAACATGTCTCTAGCCAAAAAATAAATTTGCTAAGAAATGGAGATCCAACTGGCCCTGGAAAGTGCTCTGATACCACTTGTTATTCTCTTAACCTACAAAAGATACCCAAATACAGAATATGCGAAGAAAGATACCCAGAACATAGAATAGTGAGAGACAACAGAAAATACTTTATTATTCAGAAAGCAATGTTCACTGGCCTCTTCGAGGGGGCAACCTCCAATAGAGCAGAGCTCGATACAAAAATAAGACACGATGCTCCTCGCAGGGAGTCTGTATCCTTTATATATGACTCATACATGCAATACCAAGGATCAATACCATGGGTTTTATTAATACCATCTATCTAATACTACAACCCATTTGCAACTAACTGTGGTCCTGTCATTAATTTTGGGTTAACCACTTACAATTATTAATATGGGCTTTATTGACTCTTGACTATGACTCGATCCCATTACATAAATAAGGGGGTTAGGGTGGGACCCTAACAGGATTTCGTAGAACTTTTGTTCTGCAATTGCCTTTTGGAAATGTAGTTGGGGTGTTATCTTGCACAGTTGAGCCCCACCCCACAATATATACAATTGGGTTTCCTTCCTTGCCAAAATAGTGAAAATGAAACTTGTACATTACTTTGTACTAGTAGTAGCAGTAGTATTAGCAGTACTAGTGCGGAAAGTTGTCCTTGTACAGATGACTTGTGGACCTTGTATTTTGATGGATCCAAAACACAGGATGGCTCTGGAGCTAGTTGTGTTTTGATCAACCCAAGGAAAATAAAACATTTAGTCTCAAGCTGCTTGGAGTTCGAGTGCATAAACAACATTGTTGAATATGAAGCACTCGTCTTGGGTTTGCACAAAACCCTCAAGCATCAACATTGATATGCTGAAAGTGGTAGGTGATTCATAGATTGTGGTATGATAGCTACATAACACCATAGAATCTGTCTCACCTTGTCTTAAGGGTTAGCAGCAAGAGGTATGGTGGCTTATCTCTAATTTCCAAGATCTTAATATCATATTTGTACAAAGATTGCCTAATGCAGATCTAGATGCTCTGGAAAATGAAATTTCTAGGATGACACTGCTTAGGGATGATTTACTATTGAAATTTTGTATACAGCATCTATCCCTGAGAACATCACTAATTTGCATGTTTTTGATGATGATCAACAAATATTTAAATTTATGGCCAATGCTAAAGTCTTCAAAGATGCAACGATAGATGAAGAAGTGAACGACCAGTCTCTGTAAGACACAACTGATGATAGCAAAGGAAACACCATCCCTAATTGTCCGGTTTCACTTGAGAAACTATATGACTTGCAGAACCCCTTTAAAGGACCCAAGAACACCAAAAACCACAGTTCTACATTGATGCACAAACATATTAACTTGGGAACAGAAAGAGATACAAAGTTCATAAATCTCGATACATGTTGCACACCAGAGGAGCAACAAGACTTTGTATGCATGTTCATACAGTATCGTGATGTATTCACGTAGACATACGATGACCTGAAAACATATGACACACGAATAATCCAACACATCATTCCGATCAAATAAGGGGTCAAGCCTTTTCAGCAAAAACTCAGAAAAGTCCATCCTTCACTTGAATCCCTCATACAGAAAGAATTGACTAAGTTGTTGGATGCTCGGATCATTTATAAAGGTCATCATTCTACTTGGGTTTCAAACTTAGTTCTTGTAAGGAAGAAGTCTGAGGAGATCTGCTTGTGCGTAGATTGCTGAAATCTTAATAGGGCCTCAGAAAAAGACAACTACCCTGTGTCGTCTATGGAGCACATCTTGCAGACACTATCTGGAGTTGAAATGTTCTTTCTCCTTGACATATTTTCTGGATATAACCATGGTTCTGGTAGTAGAACCTAATAGACTTAAGACTACATTCCATACCAAGTGGGGTACGTTCACTTACCGAAGAATTCGATTTGGTCTTGTAAACGCAAGTGCAACTTTTCAGTGCGCTATGGACATCGCCTTCTATGGGCTTATCAGACAAAGTGGGGTGGTCTACCTTGACAATGTGATGATCTCTTCCAGAAAGTGGATAGACCACCTGTGCTATCTCAAGAAGATCTTTAAGCGATGTCAAAAGTACGCGATATTGTTGAATCCCAAGAAAAGCGTATTTACAGTGTATGAGGGGAACCTCCTTAGGCATATCATCACTAAGAGTGGGATCAAGGCTAATCTAGACCGAGTTCAGACTATCACACTGATTCCTCACCCAATCAACAAGAAAGTTATGCATTCCTTCTTAGGGAAGATCAACTTCCTCCACAAGTTCATCATAGATTATATGTATATTGTCAAACCTATCCAAGACTTGATCAAGAAGGATGCAGTCTACAGTTGAGGGAAGAAGTACAAGGATGTGTTTTCCCATATCAAGAAGATGCACCTGTGTTGTACAACCTAGATTTCAGCAAAGATTTCTTGCTTTATAAATTCGCTTCTGACAACTCACTCATTGCAATACTCACACAGAAGGATAAGTTGAACAACGAACACCCCATCTCCTTCATGAGTGTGAGCCTGTAGGGACCGGAGCTCCACTATCCTGCCATGGAAAAACAAGCATATGCTATATACAAGGCGGTGAGACGTTTCAGACCCTACCTACTCAAAAATCATTACATAATATTTGTGCCAAACCCAGCCATCAGAGCGTTGCTCTTTCAACAAGAGTTGGGTGAAAGACGTGTGAATTGGATGACAGGACTGCAAGAGTATGATCTTGATATCAGGCCAGTTCACACTATCAATGGTCATGGTCTTTGAAGAATTGTAGAAAAATCAGTACATGCGCAAGAGGAAGAAGAAGACCTCACCAATTGGGAGCAAGAAATCAACATGTATAATTTAGAGCGAGCACCACCCGATTTGCTCGACAACTCTTGGTATGAAGAAGTGCACCAAGACTTTGAGAATGACACCATGACCTCTCACTTTTCCATGTGACATAAGAGGGAATTTCACCTCAAAGCCTTATCATACCGGTTGGTGGTGAACTCCAGTATTGCAACAATAATGCTGCAAGTCCTAGGGCACCCTACTTTACTTTTATCAACCTGGTAGTTCATAACAAACTTGGAAGTGACGGTGCTATATGTATAAGTACTAGCTCTTACCGCAGGCTGTCACTTGATCAGCTGGCACAAGTTCACTAGGAGCTTAAGCCAACTTCAATGAGTTCTCAGAAGAAGCTTTTAACTGTGATGAAAGAAAGCGAACTCGAAAGAGGCTATTCTACTTGTAGAAAGAGAATGAAAACTGAAATGAAACGCAAACCCTAGCAAACCCTAGTTTTACCCACTAACCCTACTTTTACAAGAAAAGATATGGAAACTATTGAGATGGGTGCCATTGACTACTAGAAAGGTAAAATGCATGTGTTCAAGCTACTTTGGAAGAGAAATGAGAAGAAACCATCTTTTTGTACTTTTGAGCAATTTTATGTAGAATTATTATGCTTGTGTTTTAACTAGTTGTGACTGTGTAGAGGTTTGGTGGCAAAGGTAGATGGAGTTGGATTTTACATGAGGTGAGGAAGGTGTGGAGAGGTCCTAAGAAGTCCCTAGTACCCTTCTGGAGACTTCCATTGCGATCAGACTTCGAAAAATCACTCGTATGAACTTCTACAGGAGGCTGCAGGGGATCTATAGGAGGATCTACGAGAGGAGATCTAAAGTGGTTTTTGGAGGTTTGAAGGTGGAAAAATGATGGGAAAAGGAAATGAAGGCTAGATGGAGGTGTTGAGGGGTCTAGGACTCTATCAATGTAGATCAGGAATGAAGGAGATGGTTGGATTTGTTCAAAGGTCAAGAAAGCAATTTTGCAAAAGAATGCAGAAATTGGGGAAGTTTAGCGAAATGAGGCAAATGAGTGGGGAAATCTTGAGAGATGAACTAGTATGGGCTATGCTATGGAGGAATGATAAGCTGGAGTGCTCTACAAGTGAGTTGCACACTTACTCTTCAAAATTGACCCAAGCAAGAACCGAAAAACATAGTTTTTTCTATTTTAACCTAAATTCTGACCTAAAACAAGAGAAATGTTGAACATAACTTTATAGATAGGAAATTATGCGAGAAATCCATGGTAAATGAACAAGAAAAGATCTAAGCATGTGAATCCAACTGATATCAACTTTTCCAACTTGAAATCTCACACTAACAATTACATTGGGAAAGCAAAAACAATGTTTTTGGTGGTAGCAATAGTGCCTTGATCTCAAATCATGGTCCCAAGGAGGGAGAAAGGAGATCAAGGCCTACCTGGTAGCCTTTTTTGATATTTTTCTGTTACTGCAACATCTATCCAATCAACCTGAAGCAATAGCAACTATGCTAACCATCAAAAGCAACCTAATTAACAAAGCAAGCTTTAACCTAAACAACAGAAATTATCTCATGAATGCAAGAAAAAACATATAAATACACAAAGGAGGTGTTTGGTAGCTTGGGTTGGGCCCTAACTCAAGAAATTCAGCCCTCTAGGAAAGATCGGTGCTGGTTCAAAACTAGATTCATCTTCATTTATCAAAAAAAATAGTAGTTACATCACAAAACTGTCTTGAAAAAGAGCTTGAAAATGAGCTAAGTACAAAGCTGCACTAAAGTATGAAAATCTACTATAAATGGCTAACCTACTAAGGCTTGAAGCCTTCTTATTTATACAAGTGGCTACTCCCAACAGTCCTCCTAAACTTAAGGAACTCGGCTGCCTAAAACTGAAGATAACAACAACTTTACTAGACTTGCTCGGCTGCCCCTTGGAATCATCATTGTGGGCCTTTGTACTCCGAGCTGTTAATGGAGAACTCGAGGAAGGGGTTGTTAATGAAGTATACACCCCTCCTAAAAGTCCTCAACCCTGTTTCCTCGAGTTTGGCTACCAATATGGTCATATATGCCTCGTCTTTGTCCAAAAATCTGCAATAAACACTCATTAGACTATGTGGCAAAGTGACTATCCCCATTCCCTCTGTTGACATAAATATATTCAAAAACATGCAAAAAACTATGGAAAATGGTGGATTAAATGAAAATAATAGGCAGAATGAGCCCATATAGTTACCCATTTCTGGGGCTCATCATCACCCCCTGCTGAATGGGTTGCTCATCCTCTGAGCAAGTAATCCAGTTCTTCATCTTTAATAGCTTTAACAGCTCCCCTGACATCCCAAGATTGTGATGTGATGTATTCTTCTCTTTCATTGAAGCCTATTTTTTTGTCCACTTCCTCCCACTCTTTCTATTCTTCCTTCTCCTTAACCCCTTCCAACAGTCCTGGCAATAATGGAGGACTGTATTTAAGAGAAATCTAGTTGGCTTTCAAGTTTTTCATTGATTACTTATATAAGGGCACTCTCCTCATAGCTTCCTTCATTCTGGTTGGGGAGTGATACTCCTTGATCTTTAGGCTATGGGACAATGTATTCCATCTTCTTATGCAAGCATGAAGGCATTTATCGCCAAATAATCTCTCCATATCTTAAAAGTGAGCAATAGCCTGTGCTTTCCTTTCAACATAGTCAGGGGAAACTTGAGGATTGTCTGCAAGGTGTTGGTGCACATATATGAGAGATAATGGATCTGTTGGTTCTGCCCTTACCATGAGGGGTTCACATAGCTCCTTTGTCATGATCTTCTGAATTTCCACTGCTCTCTTTTCTTCATGGCTCAACCAAGAAGCCATAGCCATGAGTTGTAGGTCTCCTAATGCAACATTTGGATCCCATAAATTCATGTCAGGGAGTGCCAGGTTGTGTAGGTAGAATTCTGCTAGCTTGGCCTTATCCTCGGCTGAACTACTATCACATAAATGCATAAACTGATTATAATTTTGGAATGGGATTGTGCCCCTTTGGGCCAATGTTTTAATATGGTATTGGAGCCACTGGTCTTTGAGATATATTGCATAGGATCTAGTTGGTTGTCTGCACTGCAAGCTCTCCATTGTCCAGCTGGCCATGCAGGCCATCTAGGCTTCCTTTTCCTGCAACCGTTGTTTCGAAATATGCACTTCTGTTGTTGCCTGAGACTCTTTTTATTGCAACTTTTTCATTAGCATTTCAACATCAGTCTGTGGCTCTTCCTCTTGTTTCTATTTCTCTGCTGCTTCATTATCTGCTAGGGGACCTTCTTGCTGTTGCTGCCCTTTCAAGATTGGCAACTTTTCTCCCCTTTGAGTTTCCCGTTCCTGTAACTGCTTTTTCAACAGTTCATTTTCCTCCTATAGTTGGGCTCTTATAATGCTCTCTATGTGCCTTAGCATTGCCAACTCCCCTCTCAACTCTTTCAAATTGTCTTCCATGTGCCCTATATCTTCAACTCCTTTAGATTTAGTAATCTACATCCAGGTGTGGGTTCTGACCCTTTCTTTTTCTAATCTAAATAAAAGAGGCACAACGAATTTTTTTGGGATGATCTTCCCACCTTCTAGAAGATTGTAATAGGAGCGTAAATTAGGCTGAGGGCTTGGCTCAGGTATTTCCTTTTCCTTTCTTCCCTCTTGTGACTGTTCTGCTACCTTCTTTTCCAATTTTTGAGTTTCTTTAAGCTTGGCCAGTGTCTCCTGTAGAACTGCTTTGGAGTCCATTAATTTAATTCTTTCCTTCCAGGTGGAGTTTTTGGGACTTCCTCTCTTGTAGGTGATAGAGATCTTGGAGGGAGATTCCTCCTTCTTCTTAGTAGGTGCATCCTCAATGATAATGGGTTCTTTTGATGGTGGTTGGGGCTTGCCCACCTTAACCCTAGTGCTCCTCCTGGCTTTGAAATACATAGAGTTTTTCCTTTTTCTTTTTCCCTTTTGTTTTGCTGGAGTGCTTAATGCAGCAAACACAAATGATGCTTCCCTTGCCAATGTTTCGCAGGATGTCTCTTCCTGTTGTTCTTCTCCTTTATCTCCTGCAATTTTTCCTGTGTCTGTTGTTTTTGCTTTTGTCTCTGCTACCTCTAGTGGTGTTTTCTCCTATGTTTTTCCTTCTGTTTGAATATCTTGTGCCTCCTCATTACTTTTCTTCTCAAGTTCCTCTATCTGCTCCTCTTCATTGCTAGATCGGCTAATGTCCTCAGTCACAGTTTTGATGTCATCTTCTCTTGACATATTCCTAAAAATTTCCCAAGCTATGGGGATGGTGTATGTGTGTAGGGAATCTTCTCCCAATAGTTTGATGATCACATGGTTGGCCAGCTGGTCTAGGACCCCTGCATTTAGCTTGGTGCCACATTCTATCAAAGACTAGAGGAGGAAATATGGGAGACTGAGTTTTCTAGCTGCAGGTAGGTCCATCCCATATCACAGTTCAGGCAATAAACTGAAGTGATAACCATAGAGGATACTGAACCTTCCTTCACAGGTGATGTATTTCATGATTTGGTAGTTGACTTCACTCCATGGAGGAGGTAATCTTGTCCTCCTAACCCCATTTTTATCCTCTACAGGATATTCATCAGGCTGAAAGAATGTCTTTTTAGAAACCTGTCCCAATGGTTTTTCCTCTTTGCTCCAAGGGAGCCCAAGTGGAAGCCCTGTGATTTTGCTAATAAAATCTAGTGTAAGCTCTAGGGCCAGACCCCTGAAACTAACTATAGAATGTGTTTTCGAATGAGGTCTTAACGACATCAAAAATTCTTCAGTCACCTCCTCATCATGTCCATGAATTCTCTCAAAGAAAGACATCCAGTTTGCCTTGGTGAAGAGGGCCACCACTTCTAGGTGCTCATGCAATTTGTTGGAGTTCAAAGGCTCCTTTCTCATAAAACCTCCTGGCATGGTGTTTTAGTGGTTTCTGAGAATGCTCAAGTGAGGAGGAAGGCAAAACCGAAAAATAGAGGGATAGCTGAGTTTTGTCTTTTTCTTACCAGAGAGGGAATTTTCCTATGTGATTCTTCTTATTCACAACATCAATTTGCAATTTCTCCCCTTTTTCAAACTGTTTTTAACTTGAATTTGATTCTCGGTTTTTGAAAAAAAATCAATTTTTTTGACAGAACAGAGAATAAATAACACAGGGTTTTTCTCTTCAGAGGGTAGACAGACTTGCAAATTCGGTTTTTTTTCACAGGTTGGTTTCTATGGTTGCATCCTTTTTTCTTTATAGAAGAATTTGAGGAAGAAGAAGACAGACTTTGAACGTAGAGAAGAAAACGGGGAGACTATGTAGAACTCAGAAAAAATAATACAGGCAGACTTTTAAGCTTCACTTTCCTTTCTTTGAACCCAATACTGTGTTTTTAATCCTCCACCTTATATAAATATATCATATGCAGAGCGGTTTCCCAAGCCTACCTCTTTTCAAGCTCAAATTTTGACAAAAGTCTCGGATTTTCCTTCTGCAGAGCTGCTCTCTGCCCTTCCTGTAGAAATCTTCCTGTAGACGGTGTTCCTGCTCCTGTAGAATGCAATAGTGCTCCTGTAGAGCCCGATAGGTGGGAGGGTTTTGCAATACTAGCAGAAAATAACTAGTTCGCTGTTCTAAAGGTGGTAGGTGAGTACTGCAGTCAAAAAATTCGTAAATGAAAAATGAAACAAAAGGTTGTGGAGGCTTAGATCACACTATACTTAACTATTGGCATAATCTACGGTGAGGAGGTGAGGTGGCCGGATGGGTATGTTATCCCCATCTAGACTGTTGGTCCTACGCTAGTGTCATTATGGTTCTTCACATCATCTGACCGCCATCACCTTCCTCAGTCCCATTATACGGCGTCACCACTACCATTTATGAGCTCTTTCTTCCCAAGTTGACGGGCCACACGTGTTGACTGCGTATCTGATCTACGGTTTAAATTGGTCGAGGCTCATTTGTACTCCACGAGGGTGTGTGAACTGAGATAGGGTGGCTAGTTGGCTGACCATTGATTTTGTTTAATCGTGACCTTTCCCATAGTTCATGTAGTTTGTAAATAATATTCATGCAATCAAGGAATAGGTTTAGCCACTTACATGCTAATTGCTGATGTGTTCTGCATGCTTGGGACTTTGGCACTTTATTTCCTCATTGTTGTTGCTACTAGTGCTCTGCATGCTTAGCCTTTGACTCATGCTAATGATTTCCCGTTCAAGCTCTTCTCCTTGCATGCTTCATACATCCTACTGTGCTGACCCTGTCTTTGGTGTTTTTTTTCCAAAGGGATCAGCTGCTATAGGAATCCTATAGGATTTCCTATAGTTGTTTCTCCTTCTGAAATTCAAGCTGATGTTTGAGTAGGGGCTAAAAGGACTGCTGAAGAATGTCCCAAATGAATAGAAATAGCAACTGGAAGGTATTAGGTAGGAATAATCAAAGAAAACTGCTACTTTATTTGTCACCCTTTTCTTGTGTTTACAGAATGGAAGAAACATAATTTCTGTATTTGTCTGTGCAGGGAAAGAAAAGCGAGTGGACATGTGGGTGTGCAGGGATGGAATGGAGAAATAGAAGATGGATGGTGGTAGGGAGGTTCACAGGCCTCATAGACAAATTTCTAGCCCTTGGGTTCTTCTCTGATCTTGATTTTGGCCTCTCTGTGATTTCTACAGGATCCTCCTGTAGAATACACAGAGTTTCCTGTAGGATACGAAATTTTCAGAACAAATGAGACCAAGTGTTGGGAAAGGATAACAGAGATGGAGGGATGGACTATGAAGGGTGTATGCAGCCTGGCCATGTCTTTTTCTCTTGTGTGACCCTCCTGCAACCTGCAATTTATTCAAAAGAAGTTAGGTTTTTTCTTTTTTCTCTCTTTTTTTTTGAGACAGCTGGGGAACCTCCAGGAGGTTTTCACCCTCACTACCTTCCTCGAGCACCTCCAAGAGGTTTTCACCTAGGGATCATTTATTCCATTTCCTATTTTTTCTATTTTTTTCTATTTTTATTTGCTGAGGGTGTGGGTGGAGTGAAGACAGGGACCTGCTCCACTACCAACACTGATTTACCCAGACTCTCAATGAACTCTTGCTTGGAAAGGGGCTTCCTGTAGATCTTCAATCTATGACCATTGACGAGCATGGGGATGGCTTCTTCATCGATGGTCCGGATAAGAACTAAACCATTGTCATTGCATTTTTCTACTGTGTATGGTCCAAGCCATCTTGTCCTCAGTTTTCCCTTGAAATATTTATATCTTGAATCATACAATAGCACCCAATCTCCTTGCTGGAATTTTTTTTCTTTGAGGTGTCTATCATGCCATATATTTCTTTGAAGTTGAACTACCTTAGAGTGGAGAAGGGCCTGCAATCTTTGTTCATCCAATCCATTTAGGTGAAGCAATCTTTCCTTTAGTGCATGGCTGAGATCTAGGTCCAGCTGAGTTGCCATGCTTAATGTGTTATATTCAATCTCTATGGAAAACAAATCCTTCTTCCCATAGACCAGCTCATAGGGTGTGAAACCTATGGTGGTTTTCTAAGTAATGTTATAGGCCCATGTGGGCTCAACCAGTCGATCTACCCAATCTTTTCTGCTGATGCTCACTACCTTAGTCAAAATCCCTTCCAAAGCTTTGATAGTGACATCTACTTGCCCATTTGCTTGCAAATGATAATCGGTGGAAGTTTTGTGCTTAATCTTGTGATGTGTGAGAAGGTCTTCAATCAGATTGGAGGTAAACTGACTTCCTTGATCTGTGACTAATTCTCCTGGATAGCCAAACTTGTAGAAGATATATTCTCTAAAAAACTCAGCTACTTTTTCTTCTGTTTCTGCCTTGATTGCCTTTGTTTCTACCCATTTTGTTAGGTAATCCGTGCACACAATGATGTAAGATTTCTGTTTTGAAGGAGGGTTGATAGGACCCACAAAGTCCATGCCAAACTTCTCAAATGGCTCGAAAGTCACTTGAGGTTGCAGGGGCATCTCATCCCTTGGAGTAGGTTTCCCCATCCTTTGACATCGGTCACATTGACTAATGTATCTCCTCACATCTTGATGAAGAGTGGGCCAACAATAACCTGCCTGCAGAATTTTGAAGGTAGTTCTCTTTGCTGCAAAGTGGCCCCCATAGGGCCCATCATGATAGGTTAGGAGGATGTCAAAAACTTCCTCCTCTCTGACACATTGCCTGAAAATCTGATCTGGGCCAAGTTTAAAAAGATTGCCCCCAATCCAAGTGAATGGGGCACTTTTTCTCACGATCTTGCTCTTCTCTTTGGAGGACGGGTGTGGTGGAAACTGTGCTGAAACCAAATAATTTGCTATATAAGCAAACCATGGAGAGAGTACTGGAATAGAAAATAGGTTTTCATCTGACATTGATCATCCACCATTCCTTCTTCACCTGCAGGTAGATATATTTTAGACATAAAATCAACAACAACATTTTTCTTACCCGGCTTATCAACAATGATCAAATCAAATTGCTGCAATAAAAGTAACCATCTAATGATACGAGCATTTACATCAGGTTTATTCATCAAATACCTAATTGTAGCATGATCAATGTGTACGAATGTTTGATAGCCAGTGATGTAGTGCCTGAACTTGTTTAGGGAATGGACTACATCCAGGAGCTCCTTTTCGGTTACAGTGTAGTTTAATTCTGCCTTGGACAGGTTTTTACTAACAAAATATATGGCATATGGTAGCTTCTCCTCAACCTACCCTAAGGCTACTCCTATGGATTTGCTCGAGGCATCTGTGTGAATGTGGAAAGGTAGGGACTAGTTTGGACCTCTCAAAATTGGAGCAGTTACTAGCTTACCTTTCATGGCATCCAAAGCCTCTTGACAGTTGTCAGTCCATATGAATTCAACATATTTTCCCAAAAGACCAAACAATGGAGAGGCTAGCTTACTAAAATCCTTAATGAATCTTCTATAATACCCTGCTAAGCCTAGAAAACTCTGAACATCTCTTACCTTTTGAGGAGGTGGGACCCTTTGGATGATAGCAATCTTGTTGGGATCCACCTGTAATCCTTGCTGAGAAATTGTATGACCTAGCACGGTCCCTTCAGTCATCAGGAATTCACATTTATCAGGACTGAGGGACAGGTTCATTTCAATACACTTGGCTAAAACTTTCCTCAGGTTAGTCAAAGCTTCCTGGAAGTTAGAACCATAAGGGGTAAAGTCATCCATATAGATTTCCACTGAATCATGAACTAGTTCAGCAAATATGCTCAATACTTCTCTCTGGAAAGTGGCAGGAGCATTGCATAACCCAAAAGGAAGGACTTGGTAGGTAAAAGAGTGGGAGAAGAGTTGTATTGGGACCTCCATCCCTAAGGAGGTGCATTCGACTGAGGTTATGGCTGAGCATAAGAGTGAAACAAATGAGCAGCTGGTTGAGTATGATATTGAGATGGATAATACCAAGGAAGGGTGTGGACCAGGAAGGATGAGCAGGGGGACCCCAAGAAGGGATGGAAGAAGCTTGATTGGGGTTGTAATGAGTCTAGGATGTCTCTTGCATTCCCTGTCGGTAAGGTCTGGGTCCATGTGGCTCCTTCAGCCCCTTGGTACATAGCTTTGAATTTGGGTAAGGAAGGGTATTGATATGTAGGATGGTCTTCTTCACAGAAAAAACACACTTCTATAGAGTGCAATGGAAATTCGTTCCTAGGATTCTTTCTAGTGCACCTAGGACAAAAGATGGCCAAAGCCCTCTCATCTTCCTCTTGCTTCCTTTGGATCCACAAGGTATCCATTTGCATGGCAAGAGTCTACCTCATCTCGCTCTTGAAATCTTCCATCTGATTCGCAAGTTCATTTTTAAGGGATGAACTGGATAAGGGGGTACTAGCTAAAGGTTGACCTCCCCTACCTCTCTTTCTAGCAGCCCTAGAATGGTTTCTAAACACAGTCTTTATGTCATCATAAGGGAGCTGGTAGATGTATCCCCTAGCTAGCAAATGGAGGGTATCTAGAAGGTCCACAGGGACTCCTCTGAGCAGAACCAACTTCAGAGATTTTGGGTCAAGTGTGCACCTAGCCCTTTTATAACTAAGTTGAAACCTCTCTTCATAGTCTTCTAAAGATTCATCACTTCCCATGGTCATTTGGAAGATTTCTTCCTTGGTATCCTTTGACCTACAGTAGTCTTGGTATTTGTTGTTAAAGGCTTGCTACATCTGAGCCCAAGTTGTGATACTGTTTCTAGGTAACCCCATGAACCAGCGTAATGCTACATCCTTGAGGGTAGAGGGAAAGAGTTTCAACTTCTGCTCGTCTTCTGCATAGTCATAGGTTCGACAGAGAACAACAAACTCAAACAAGAAGGTATCAGGGTCTTCGGTAGTCAATCCATGGAAGTGAGGTAAGGCTGAGGGACTTATTTTTTTCATCTTTGTGTCCCCATTGGTCTCTCGGATAGGAAAGGCACCTTCTATTCTTTCCCCATTTCCTCTAATGTTTCTGTTTTCAGCCATGGTCTTAGGAGGAATGGTTTCTTGCTCTTCTTTTGTTATAGGATCTTCGTATATCTCTGGAGGTTCACCTATAGGTTCTTCTGGATCACTACCACCAAAGAAGAGAGAAGGGTGACTTAGTGATGTGGTGGGGGTGTTGGGTAGGAATTTTCCTGAATTGTCTCTGTTCCTACGAGGCATGAAAGCAAATCTATTTTTTGGGTGATTTTTTTGTGTTTCCTTTTCTTCATATACTTGTAAAAACTGAAATGGATTGAACAAAAAATTGCAACTAACTAGAATAAACCTTTTTTACGATAGATTTTTCGGCGAAAATCACATGAGAAAACATTTGTCGACGCGTTTCGAACCAACCAGTGTGGTTCATCGTCAGGACAAGTTGAAAAAACAGATCCAGCTTAGCATGTTAAATAGTTAGAGCAGAGCCACCAACGGTTAGCTGGGCAAAAAAAATTGACATAGGACCACGGTCAAATTTAGTTATATTAGGTGTAAAATTTAGTTACACTAGGTGTAAAATTATATATATATATATATATATATATATATATATATATATATATATATATATATATATATATATATATATATATAATTGTTATTTTTATTTAATAATTAAAACTAAAAGGAAAGTAGTTATCTGACGGACCATCCCTTATATTGTAAATATATTAAGGGTTATGAAAATATATTAAAGGGATATTTAGTTAGAAAAAATCAAATAAATAAATAATAAAGGTAACAACAAAACATAAATAAATAAAATAAAAATTAAAAACGAATAAAATAATTATAATTGGTATCATTATTTAATACTTAAAACTAAAAGAAGTTATATACCTGACCATCCCTTATATTGTAAATATATTAATGGGTTATGTAAAATATTAATGGGTTATTTAGTTAGTATTAACAAATAAATAATTTAGAACAAGAGAAAACAAAATAAATAAATCAAATAATCAAATAAAGAAATAATAAAGAAAATAAAATATAAATATAAATAAAATTAATTAAATAAATAAATAGAAAAATATGTAAAATAATTCCAGTAAATAAAAAGTATAAAAAGAAAAGGATTAAAAAAATAAAAATAACAATACAAATAATAAAAATAAAAATAACATCAAATTATAAAAATAATGAAAACAGGGATTATTAGTTAGATGAAAGGGAATTATATAGTAATAACGGACATTACCTTATAGTGTAAGACTATATAAATATAATAATGGGTTCTTGATAAACAAACAAGAACGGGAAATAAAAATTAAGTAACATTAAAAATTTTAATTGATAAAAACCAATAAAATAAATAAATAAAAATAAAAAGAAATATATATATATATATATATATATATATATATATATATATATATATATAAACATAAAGATAGAAATAAAATAAGAGACAAGAAAAAAAAAATAGAATAAACCTTGCCGAAATGAAATTTGTAGAATTGAAATGAAAGTAGGAAATGCCTAATTTATGTTTGCTGAAATAAACTACTTAGAAAAATGTTGCAGTAGAAAATAGAAGAAAAGTAGTAATCACAAAATACTCTGACGCTTCCTCGGCAACGGTGCCAAGAAGATGGTGAAGTCCAGTATTGCAGCAATAATGCTGCAACTTCTTGGGCTCCCTACTTTACTTTTATCAACTCGGTAGTTCGTAACAAACTTGGAAGCGACAGTGCTATATGCACAAGTACTAGCTCTTATTGTAGGCTATCACTTGATCAGCTGGCACAAGTTCACCAGGAGCTTAAGCCAACTTCTATGAGTTCTCAGAAGAAGCATTTAACTATGATGAAATCTAACGCGAAAGAGGTTATTCTACTTGCAGAAAGAGAATGAAAACTGAAATGAAACGCAAACCCTAGAAAACCCTAGTTTTACCCACTAACCCTACTTCTACAAGAAAAGAGATGGAAACTACTGAGATGGGTGCCATTGACTACTGGAAAGGTAAAATGTATGTATTCAAGCTACTTTGGAAGGGAAATGAAAAGAAACCATATTTTTGTACTTTTGAGAAATTTTATGTGGAATTATTATGCTTGTGTTTTAACTAGTTGTGATTGTGGAAAGCTTTGGTGGCAAAGGGAGATGGAGTTGGCTTTTTCAGGAGGTGAGGAAGGTGTGGAAAGGTCCTAAGAAGTCCCTAGTACCCTTCTCAAGACTTCCATTGTGATCAGACTTCAAAAAATCACTCACATGAGCTTCTACAGGAGGTTGTAGGGGATCTAGAGGAGGTTCTACAGGAGGATCTATAGGAGGAGGCCGAATGTGGTTTTTGGAGGTTTGAAGGTGGAAAAATGATGGGAAAAAGGAAATGAAGGCTGGATGGAGGTGTTGAGGGGTCTAGGACTCTGTCAATGTAGATCAGGAATGAAGGAGATGGTCAAATTTGTTCAAAGGTCAAGAAAGCAATTTTGCACAAAAATGCAAAAATTAGGGCAGTTTGGTGAAATGAGGCGAATGAGTGGGGAAATATTGAGAGATGAACTGGTATAGGCTATACTATGGAGAAATGATAAGCTAGAGTGTTCTACAAGTGAGATTCACACTTACTCTTCAAAATTGACCCAAGCAAAAACCGAAAAATAGAGTTTTGTCTATTTTAACCTAAATTCTGACCTAAAACGAGAGAAATGCCGAAAAAAACTTTATAGACAGGAAATTATGTGAGAAATCCATGGTAAATGAATAATAAAGGATCTAAGCATGTGAATCCAACTAATATCAACTTCTCCAACTTGAAATATCACACTAGCAATTGCATTGGGAAAGCAAAAACAATGTTTTTGGTGGCAGTAATAGTGCCTTGATCTCAAGTCATGGTCCCAAGGAGGGAGAAAGGAGATCAAGGCCTACTTGGTAGCCTTTTTGGATCTTTTTTCTGTTACTGTAGCAGCTATCCAATCAACCCAGAGTAAGAACAAATATGCTAACCATCAAAAGAAACCTAATTAACAAAGCAAGATTTAACCTAAACAATAGAAATTATCTCATGAATGAAAGAAAAAACATATAAATACACAAAGGAGGTGCTGGGAAGCTTGGGTGGGGCCCTAACCCAAGAGCTTCAGCCCTCTAGGAAAGATCAGTGCTGGTTCAAAACTGGATTCATCTTCATTTATCAAAAAAATAGCAGTTACATCACAAAACTGTCTTCAAAAAGAGCTCGAAAATGAGTTGAGTACAAAGTTGCACTAAAGTATGAAAATCTACTATGAAATGGCTAACCTACTGAGGCTTGAAGCCTTCTTGTTTATACAAGTGGGGACTCCCAACAATCCTCCTAAACTTGAGGAATTTGACTGCCTAAAAATGAAGATAACAACAACTTTAATAGACTTGCTCGGTTGCCCTTTGGAATCATCATTGTGGGCCTTTGTACTCCGAGCTGCTGATGGAGAACTCAAGGAAGGGGTAATTAATTAATGAGACAACCCTCCTATAAGTCCTCTGGCCCGTTTCCTCGAGTTTTGCTGCCAATCTACTCATAAATGCCTGCTTTTTGTCCAAAAATGTCCAAAAATCTGCAATAAACACTCATTAGACTATGTGGCAAAGTGACTATCCCCATTCACTCTATTAACATAAATATATTCAAAAACATGCACAAAAATATGGAAAATGGTGGATTAAATGAAAATAATAGGCAGAATGAGTCCATATAGTTACCCATTTCTGGGTCTCATCAGTTGGTGCATGGGGTGCTTTATAGGAAGCACAAAAATGGAATTTTGCTCAGGTGCCTGGAGGAACATAATTCAGAGAGAGTGTTACGTGACATGCTTGATGGACCAGCCGGAGGTCACTTTGTGGGTAACACAACTTCACATAAAGTCATGAGAGCCATTTTCTACTGGACCACATTGCTTAAGGATGCACACACTTATGCCTGCAAGTGTCCTGTCTGTCAGCGATGTGCCAACAGAATTTAAAGGTCAGCAACCCCGCTACAGCCTATTGCAGTGGAAAAAACATTCCAACAGTGGGGCTTAGACAACATTGGGGAAATCTTCCCACATTGAAGAATGCAACACCGCTACATTCTGACTGCTACATATTACTTCATGCGAGGACGGAAGTAGTTTTGCTCAAACAAGTGAACGACTAGGAAGTCATTAGCTTCCTTTAGCAGAACATCATCTTGAGGTTCGGTGTTCTGGTATCACTTATTTTGGACAATGAAGCTTACTTTTATTCTTTGAAAATGTATTATTTTGCATTACAATATGGTATTGTGCTTAAACATTCAGCTAAGTACTACCCGCAGGGAAATAGTCTTGTCAAATCAACAAACAAGAATCTTATTCGCATCATAAAAAATACCGTTTACTCTGAGCAGCAAAACTAGCATTCCACTCTAGTGAATGCACTTTCAGCTGACCGAGTTACACCCAAGCCTTCTCTAAACACATCTCCATACTTCCTTGTGTACAAAAAATAAGCCATCCTTCCACCCAATATCTACTTGCATGCTCTCCAGTTATCCCAAGAATCCCAAGGCAAGCTGTGTCTATTGATTCAGTAGAACATGGACACATTATACAAGTTACAGGAAGAATAGATGAAAGAAAAAGAATTTTTTTTACTCCACCAGAACCATATGAAGAGATGTATGCACAATTACACTTGCTTTCACACTTAGTCATTTTCCTAAAAAATTTGTCGACTAGACAACCCTCCTTCACCCAAACCTCGATCTCAGTGACCTTGCATTGTTTCCCAAAACTGCATAGAGTTTGAGGCTATCCTTCGGGCACCCCGCACTATACAATTCTGGAAATGAGCTAGCTGACTGTCTCCAAGAAATGTGTAGAAGTTGTCTCAGAACATGATCCAGTTTGCACTTCCTGCAAGATCTCCCATCAAGCCTTCCACTGCTCAACTAGAGAAATGAAATGAACTATGACCCATGGTTGTACTAAGCTACAAAACTATACAAAACTTGTCTAGCTTGACTGCCTTGAAATTCCTCCAGAAACTGCACATACATGTGGGACAGGATTCTGTTGCCTGTCATTACACTCTCCCGGGAAATTACGCAGATCTAACAGGCATTCTTCCATATTGGCCTATTCTACTCTCACTCAGAAGATTGTGGAGATCTGTCTATCACATGCCCTTCTGTCTTGCTCTATAATTATCCCAAAGATTATGCAGTTATGTCCGAGCCTGAACTGTCTCCCAGAATTGTGCAATTTTGACCAGCATCTCCCGTAGCCCAATCTTGCCCTCCTCTGGAAAACTACGCAGATTTGTTGTTAGTGCCTCCTACTGCCTACATTATATTCCCTAGACAAACTTTGTAGATCCAAGCTAGATGATTTTCCTAGTGCTCCCCTTGAAAATTGCATAGATTGGCCTAGTAGTTCCTCGACACCCTGCCTAGCCTTCCTCCCAGAAATTGCGCAATTATGTCTCCTAGATAAGTTTTGCCCCGCAGTTGTCACTTTTGTCCCAGATTGTGCAAATCTGCCTCCCAGTGACATCTGTGTAGC
The DNA here is from genome assembly GCA_031772625.1 of Pinus tabuliformis. Lineage (NCBI taxonomy): Eukaryota > Viridiplantae > Streptophyta > Pinopsida > Pinales > Pinaceae > Pinus > Pinus tabuliformis. The sequence continues at coordinate 60,962,373 of CM062805.1, read as the reverse complement.
TTTTCCTGATAGTTCTTTGAGCCTCGTATCTTGGCCTGTGTTGTGCTCTACGCAATTTCAGTGCCTTGTCCCTCTCCTGCTCCCCCTGCACCGAAATAGAAAACAATGCATCATGTTAGACTCAGATATTTTTTGATTTGATGTCATCTCATCATGAGTGATTATAGCAACAGGTAAGTCAGTGAAACATGGCGCGATGACAAATGGGAAGGAATAGGAGAACATACTAGAATACTTTCTCACAGTTGAAAGAATGCACGAAGTACATCAAGTAGTGAGTGAAAGGGACACACATAAATGCACCATCAAGCAAAGACCAAGACCATCTAATACCCCATGCACTTTTTGATGTAGAGGTGAAGACATGTTACACCTAGAGCATATCATCACTCAACATCACATCAGCTTGAAAAAGACACCACATTCAGCTAGTACATGTCAGCAGTGTCATGTCAATTTGTGTCGTGAGTTGTCTCGACCAGATCACTACTATGGGTCATACTTTTTGTAATCATTGTAATTTAAAGTGGAAGTCCAAGAGACCCACATATGAAGTTGAAGAGTTATGTAAAGTCAAAACATCATAGGAAGTCAAACAGTCATGAGGGAAGTTGAAGAGTCACAAGGGTCAGTTATTCCCCCTTGGCTATATATACCCCACTCATTGTATGAGCAAAGGAATTTTCACCTTGGCTCCTCTTGCATAGCCTTGAGAGTTTGTTGTTTGTTTTTGGAGGAGCGAGCATTGGCTCCAATATCCCACTACTAGGACTTACGTTGTATGGTTTACATATATGTCTTGGATCTTTTGCTTAATTCGGAAGCTTGTCTCAGGCCAACACATTTTCACAGATGTTTTTTATCCATTTGTAAGACTATTCTTTAAACATTTGTAATGCATGTTTGCTTAACCTGTACTAAGATAGTTGAATTACTTCAGTTATTTTAGTACTCATATTATTGAAGATGTGTTGTATTGTTTACCAATTTTGTCTCGTCCGTGTGGACTACTTCACCGGACATTAGAAAAAACATCTTTTTATTTTCTTGGTTTTAATGACCATCACCCCCATGTGGACTACTCTGCTGGACGGTGTACATGTTTTCCCTTGAACTTTGGTTTTCATGACTACCACATCCACTGTGGACTATTCCACTGGATGTTGGACAGACCGTTGTTGTTTGTCATGTGTGTTTCTTCTTGGGTTGGTACTATTCCCTCTCATTAGGAGGCTCACTTTACTTCCCCCTTTTTGACAGTAAGAGAACCTGGACAAAAAATTTACATTATGCACTTACTAAGCACACTCACCTCGCTTTCTTGAAGTTACAAGCATAACACTCCAATCCAATTAACAAAAAGAGCTAAGGAAAATCTCTAAGATAATGGAAACTGGGCCATCGTAATGGATGGGACTCCTACACCAAACAATGTGAGGGCTAGTTGGGACTTCATACCGGGGAGATCCCATAAATGTTGACGGGTCTGGCACCATCATCAAATTGATTGAAATTACTCTTAATAAAACACAACTCATTACTTTTCAAACTTCATAACGTGGTTATTTATAAGAACCTACATTATCTTTGTTAATTATTTTATCAGTTGAAAATATGAAGTAAAGAACTATTGAAGTTTTGAATTAAGATAGACTTACTTGTCACTCGTAGAGGAACTACTTCTAGTAGGCATCTATAGCCTCAATAGGGTTACCATTTAATCGAGTAATACCATTATCCTATCCACTATAATAAATGTTAGAGGTATTAATTTTTTCTAAAACTTTTCTTTTAATTGCATGAAATTCATTGTCCTAGATTGGTAGTGAGATGTTGACAATGCCATTCACAAGTTATAATGATATTGAACAAGCTGGCTCGTGATGATACCTCTTGTATTACAGTCTTGCAACCATAAGTCGTTATCCTGTCTTGGTGACCAGTTGTGATAATGTCAGTATCATTAGTTCCCCATGATCATGGCAAATTGACTCATAATGATATCCCTTATCCTTCAATTTTAAATATTTTTGAATTTCACTCTAAAAATGTAAAATCAGTGGATGGGGAGGTAAAACTACTCAAGAGTTATGGATGACAATTGAAGTCATAAGGTGCTAAAACTTTGAAGTAATATTTATTTTTAAAATAAGATGTACATGAAAGATCAAAGGATAATAAGATCTTTTAGTGTTTCAAGTCATGAAATATTCACAAGTTAATGGAGATAAAGATATCAAAGATTATAATATATGCAATACTAAACTTCAATGTGATAATTTATTTCTAAATAATTTTTCTTTAATTCATAAATTCCACATTGATGATGAGAGAACCCAATACAAAGTCAAAAGAGTATTATTGAATACAACTAATATAAAGACACTAATATGTACATACGATTATTGACATATTTACAGTAGAATATTCATTCTCAAGAAAATTATTTCTTTAAACCTAGCCATTTACAGGAAGTGAATCTCTCTTACACTATAAATCTTGGAGGATAAAATTTAATGGGCTAAGCCTTTCAACGATATGAAATGGTCCAAACAAAATTTTCTAGAACCTTGTATGTTTTCCCTATTCTTCATGGGCTTTATCCAATTTCATAACCAAGTCACCGATTTCAAAAAATTTATTGCTTACTGAACTTGCATGAAGCCAAGACTTCACTGTCTATTGATGTTGAGTATGAGTCTTCTTGGGTTTATCTCTTCCTTCTTCTAGTTTTAGAATTTGAGACATTCTTAATTTTATAGAAGAACAAGGTTGTTGTTCAGCATATTGCAGTAGGGTTAGTGAAGACAAAGCTAAATTAAGAGGCAACACAACTTCTTTTCCATATACTAAGTAATAGGGAGAAGTTCATAAAGAATATTTATGAGTAATCCTGTCAACCCATAGAGAAAAATTTAAAGCCTTATGCCAGTTCTTTTGGTTTTCATCAATAGTTCACTTAATAATTCTTATGAGGTTTTTATTGGTGGATTCAGCCAATCCATTTCCTTGAGGATAGTAATTTGCAGAATATTTAACTTTAAAACCTCGCTTGAGTGAAAATTTAGTAATGGCATTACCAGAAAAGTATGAAGCATTATCAAACATGAGAGCACTAGGAAGGCCAAACTTGGTAATTATGTGTTGATCGATAAAATGAATAACAATTTCATAATTCATAATAACTATTAATCTGTAGTAGTTAAAATATAGTTGTGGTGTTTAGAAGAGTGTGGAAAAATATCACCTATGATATCCAATGCCCATTTTTCAAGAGTTTGTTCAATATTGACTGGCTGTAAAGGCAAGGCTTACCTCTTCTCTTTCCCTGAAGTTGTTTGGAAGATTTTGCATTTTCTTACATAAGCATGTGTAACTTTGAACAAGATCAGCCAATAGTAACCAACATGAAGGATTTTGTGAGCAGTGGTATCCCCGCTAGAGTGTCCACCAACTGGTCCATCATGTAACTCCTACAACACTTTTTTATGCTTCAAGCTTCTCTTAAAATCTAAGTAAGATAGTGTTATAGCTCCAAATCTCACTCTTATGGTTTGTGATGCTGCACTTATGGCCTAGGGCAACCCCTCCTTCCAGACCTGGTCCAAAAATTTAAAAAACAGTGTTTTATTCCCTATACGCGACTTTGCCCTGTGTTAAACGCGTGTACACGCGGGTCTGTCATACCCAACCCGCGTGTATCTATTAAAACACTTAAAAAAATATAATTTCCTCTTTTTCGGGCAGTGATTGCGGGTTTACCTGCTGGATCACCTGTTAGTGCCCATGGCCCAACTGTTCCCAACCAACTCCTAACTAAAAAACTACTTTGGAGAGGGTATAAAAAGACATCAAAGGGAAGGCCAAGGGGAGAGAGAAAGGAGAGCAAGATTATTATGCTGAGATTTTTCCCTTAGACCAGGTCTGAAGTCCTTGGTGCATTCTGCACTTCCCCCATTTTGCATAGGAAACCCTTGTTTCCATGTGTATTGGTGATCATTCATCCTTGACATCATCATTGAGTAAGACTTGGAAGGAGCTCTTGTTGGAGGCTGGAGGCTGGAACGAATCCGGGAGGAAGCTTGCTTGGAGCCTGCTGAAGGTGTTCAGGTGATATCTTTCCGATATATGTACTTTATTTGCCTTTATATATAAAGAAACACGTCTTTGTTCCCGAATAATCTTTCTTTATGCTTATGAGATTCTTGTGTTGAATTCTTATGAAAGTGGTTACTTAAAGATTTTTTATAACTAACTTTATAGCATAAAGATGATTTATATATAAACTTCTATACATGTACTGTTGTGTTCTTTGATTTGTTTGTCTTGCAGGTCAAAGAAAGAAGAAGGGAACTCCAAGAAGGGTTTGCACCCTAACGGTCTTCTCGAACGTAGGACCTTAGGTATGTACCCTAAACATTAGAATTTGCTTAAAAGTAAAAAAGATGGCTGTGTGTGTGTGTTTCTTTGTATAAGCAATTTTCAGTCTGGTAGAGTCTTAGCCCAAAGGACCCTAGGGGTACTTTCCCTTCAACCAGAATTGGCGACTCCACTGGGGACAACACTCTTGTTGTTCCTAGTTTGGGTAGTCCTCAAGCCAATCAAGGCTCAGTCCCTCTGTTTGTTGGTTCTGACTGTCTGATATTTTCTTGAACTCCAAGCTTTTCCAGTTTTTCAGTTTGTGTTTTTTATTTTTCTTGAAACACTTCATATACGCACTTTTTCTGGATTACAGAAGCGTATATACGCAAGTTGCACTAAGTAAACCCGCGTATACGCAGGTTTCCTTAGTTACAGTCGCGTGTACACGCATTCTGAAAATAATTGCAGGCGCGTATATCACATAATTTTCAAGATTTATAATTTTTCTTTTGCTGAATGTCTGTCTGGTGGTTTGGGTCAGTTTAAAACAGTCAATTCCCAGTGACAGTTCTCTGTTTAACAGGGGGCATCTTGTTTCGAACTCTCTCTAGTTATAAGGAGTGCTAGTCTTGTTTTTCGTTGATTGCAAGCGTCATTGATTTTTGACACACAAGGTTTCTGTTTAAGAATCTTGATTGCTCTGTTTCGGCAGAGTGGGAAGATTGTCTTCAAATCTTTGTGTCCATTTTGTTTTCATGACATTTATGTTTGCTTAACGAAATCGTTTTTATGACCATTTACTCCTTTGTTTCGGGAAATTTGTTTGTTACCAGTTTCTTGAAACTTGTCTTTTGATATTTTGGACTTTCATTGCTGCTTTTGATTGTCAAAAGCGTTTTCGAACACATTTTATTTTTGTTGAGTTTTCATCATTTGAAAGGTGTCAATTCACAAAAGTGTTTGGTGGCTTGTTTATCAATCATTAGTGTCAGTTTTTTTTTGAGAGTTTTCCTTTGAAAAAGACTTTTTGGTTTGATTGAAAGAAAATCTTTTGAAAGTTTTTGAGTTTCGCTTTCTTAAACTTGCTTCTCATTTGATTTCCTTTTTTGCGAAGTGAAAGTGCTTTGTTTTTTATCTTAAAACTTGTTTTTATTGTTTGGACGAAATGATTAGTAACAAATCATCTTCTATCTAAGCATTTCAGTGGCAAGACAAAATTTGGTAAAGCAGCAACTTTCCTTCTTTGTTTTTAGAGTAGTCTTTGAATCGTGCATCCACATTTAGTTCTTGCATTAGGGAAAGACTTGCATCTCTTTTTAGGCATATTTAGTTTTGTTAGTTTTTGTGAGTGTGGAGTCTGAAAAGAAAAAGAAAATTTTTTTTGTTTATATTACAAGTGCCTTCTGAACCTCATAGAAATTGCTATTCATCGAAAACAAAAGTGCATGTGCATGTAGCTAGGTTTTATTAATTTCTTTTGCGTCCATAAAACACCACAAGTTTTACCTCCATTACCTTTGACTTAAAGAACAGCCTAATAAAATCAAGCGCTTAATTAAAATCCACTAGAACTTTTTGTTTTAGTTATTACACCAACAAGTTTAGGATTTTAGGGCCTTGGATTAGGCGAGTGGAGAGTTAACTCTCCAAGGCCACACAAAACGTCAAACATAAGAGTCTGATTAAAGAGAGTAAATCCAATAGCGTTAGGGAGACCAGGAAAGCTCCGGATCTGGGAGTTAAGCACGAGGGTCTGTGAAGACAGGGAAGAGAGATACCCCCTCTCCTACTTGTCCGAACTTACCTCACGACTGTTCCGCCTGGCTTCTGTGACGAGTTGGTACCCATAGTTGCCTCTCCTAGGGATCTGCATAGGTGGCTGCGGAGGGGAATCCCGTGGCACCTGAGGTCGACGTTGTATCACTCTCGACAGTACTTCCGGAGGGCACCCTTGCGAAGCTTGGGGGCTTGCACCGGCGCAGGCTGTTGTTAGGAGGTCAGCGTAACTTCCTCTGATACCTTCGCTGATAGGACTGGGCCCTCATCATCCCAGACTATCCTCGGAAGGCCCTTTGATTCACTTTCTCGTATTTTGGTGTCCGGTCTCAATCACCCGGAGCGGAAATACTTGAAAGTTGTTTGACTGGCTGTATCTTTAGGAACTTTATACTATGTGCTCTGTGCTCCTAGTCGGCTTAGCTTTTAATTTTTTGAGTCTTTAGTTAGATCTTAACAGAAAATTCAAAGTGGCTGACCGGTCTCCAAGACGGTCTCGAAGACTTCGTGGTCTCTCGCCACCTAGTTTAGAGCCTTCTCCTAGAAGGCGCAGAGGGAATACTACCGGTGGGGTCCGTCCTACGCCGGTTGACGCATCGGGGATTGATCCTCCTCTCGGGGATATTAGCGGCCAAGCAAGGCCTGGTACTTTTGAACAAGAGAGGGACGCTCCAGTCTTTTCTCAAGTTCGCTTTCAAGCGGAGGATAACGTAGAGGTAGAAGAACTTTCAGAATCATTAGTGATTCCAAATTCTCCGCTACCATCTAGTTACCCAGACGTATTGCAATACGTTGGGCCTCCATTATTTAGACCAGCGAGTCCAGGTTACGCTACGCGCTTACCGTTTATGATCTCTACTGGAAGCATGGCTTCCACGAGTGCTGCGACTATGCAAACCCCAACATCGGTGCAAGGGGGAGGAACCATTTCCATCCCCTCCGCTTCCTTCTTTGGATCGTTTGCTAGCACATCTTTGGTTGGGTCTACCTCCATTCCGTCCACGAGTGGAAATGCCCAAACCAATGCTTTTAGTACTGGTTCCTTCCTTTTTGGCACCCAATCACAGGGTATTCCGTCAGTTCCGTTCAGTGCCGCTACGTCCATGATGGGCGGATCGGCTTCATTTCAGGGTTTTCCTTTTGGAAGTGGTCATATTCCACATTCCAACCCAACGGTAGGATCCATGCCTTTTTCTTCAATAGGACAAAGCAGCAATCCTTTCCAAGGTTGGAATAACCCTGGGGCTAGTAACGCAGGAACTGCGAATCCATTCATTGGCCAACAAGGAAGTAGGCCGTATTCCACGGTTAGCATGTTTCAAAGTATTCCTCCCCTCGCTTCGGCTTGGAACCCATATTAGGGGTTATCGACTCCTTACAATTCTTTAGGAGGAAACTTTGCAAGCTATGGAGCTTATACGGCAGGAGTTGGTCAAACTCCGAATTTTGCTGGACCACAAGGCTTGCCCTTTGGTTCAGCTGGTTCTACTGGTCACTTGGGGCAGCCTGGTGCCTCTCAAATCCCAGGACAATCTTTTCAGAACTTGGGGAGTTCTGCCCAGTCTGGGTGGAATCCCCTAGGTCCTCCTAGGCTTCCATTTCTGGCAACGTTAAACTTGCCAGATCTCACTAAGCTAACGAACGACCCTATCAGATACAATCCGGCCTGGCCTCCGGTCCCAACCAAACTCCCTTCGGACATCCCAAAATTCGAAGGGAAGAGTGGTGAAGATCCGGGCGATCATGTAACCACATTCCATTTGTGGTGCTCATCTAACTCCCTCATCGAAGATTCGGTTAGGTTGAGACTTTTTCAGCGCACCTTGACTGGTAATGCGGCTAAATGGTACATAGAGTTGCCAGGGGGCAGCTTTACATCGTTCGCTGACTTAGCCAATATCTTCTTGAATCACTTCCAGATGCCTGTCCGCTATGATGCCGGAACTGAACTTCTGGCTACCTTTCGTCAGGATAAGGCAACCCACATTTCTGATCACATACAGGAATGGAGACGGAGAAAAAGGCTCATTAAAGCCGAAATCCCTCCGGAGTACCGTCTAGAGTGGTTTTTGAAGTCTTTGCAACCTGAGATCTCCAAGGATGTCTCCATGTCTGGGGTCTATTCTGAGGAGCAAGCCATTTTCAGGGCCCAGCAGTTAGAACTGATTTACTCTCAGTCTGGGATCCTCCAAAAGTACTTGCCAGATGCTCCTGGATCTAAGGTTGATTTAGCTAAGCCAAAGCCAGGTCCGCACGTGGATGGTATCGTAGGGTCAGTAGACTCGACTACAGTGAACTTGTTGAATCAATTGCAGCAGTTGTCATTACAAACTGCTTCTAACAACCAAGTCACAATGTCTAATCCTCAAGCTTCCCAAAATTCTTCCATTAATGCCGTCCAATCCGATAACCCCAAAGGAAATCAAAATTCCGATGGAAAAAAGAAAGGACGTGGTAAGAAGAAGAACCAGGATGGGAAGCCCGATGCAAATAAATCCGGCAACAACGCTGGTGGTGGTGGAAATGAGTCGAGAAAGAAAGTTAAGTTTCCTTGCAAGTTATGCAAAGGAGACCATCTAACTCATCTCTGCCCTAGAATTGAAGACGCTCAGCGCTTGTTAGGACAGCAAGGGACTTCTAGTTCGCAAGCTGTGTTAACTAACCCGTTTCCCCAAGGGCAGCAACTTCTTGCTGGCGCAAGTTCGAACCCTGGTACCTCCGCAGGGGGCAACCAGGAAGGGGACAAGTCATCAAATGTTTTCATGATGGGTGCTCACGCTAATGTGGCCACACGGTCACGCGATTATGGTGAAGGTGAAAATTCTAAGGGTAAATCAGTTCCCGAAACTAACAACCCACTTCATATTGAGCGACCTTCTGTTGAGACTATACCTCGGGTGCCGAAAGGTTCAGCTAAACGCGCGACTATCAACCCTAATATTAGGGCAGCCCAGAATTACTCCATTGTCGAGGATCTGGCTCAGAGTCCATGTGCTATGTCCGCGTTAGAGGTTCTCCAGACATGTCCTACTCAACGAAGTGCCTTGCTATTGGCAATGGGGGCAGTAGATCCAAGTAATTCCTTAGCTCTCTCTTTTGATATGAGTAATGTCAAAAAGAGACTTCCTCATCACATGGCTTTCCAGATAAAGTCTACCTACCAGAAAACGAATATTTTCCGGACGGTTGTAGATGAGGGAGCTTCCACGTGTGTCATGTCTATGTCATGCTGGAAGGCCATTGGATCACCGACGGTTGTTCCTTCACCCACCCTATTGACAGCATTTGATGGTCACTCTCATAGACCGTACGGGATTATCCCGGCTTTTCCTATATGTGTTGGAGGAAAGGTCGTTAATATTGAAGTAGAAGTCATAGACGCTAACCTAGATTATAATCTCCTATTAGGAAGGAACTGGGTATATGAGATGGAAGCCGTTGTTTCGACTCTATTTCGTGTCATTTGCTTTCCTTATGAGGGGAAAATCGTTAAGGTTGACCAATTGGACTATTGTCCAGCTGATCCTCAAGCAAACTCTGACTCTACCATTCCTTTAGTGGGTAACCCCCGTCCGCCTATTGAGAGTCTAGGAGTCGGGATGTATTCTTCATTGATGGGTACGTTTAACCTTCCGCCTCCTACAGCTGGTATAGATACAATTTCATCCTCCAGGGATCCTTTACGGAGAGAGTTTGTCCAAACTCTTTATTCTTCGAATCCTGGAACCTTAGCTTCATCTGTGACCACATCAGGTGACGACAAGGTGGGTGAAATAGAATCTCTTATGTCTGCAGCAGAACCTAGATGTGAATCTATCGATAACTCTGTAGATAACCATTCTACTATTTCCTCTGGGAAAGAAATAGATGGTGATGTGGCTCATTTTCGGACCCCTGATTCCACCTCTGCATCAGATTGCTCGGATATTGTTTTTCCATCGGATGAAGCGATATTCGAAGCAATGACGGCCGTAGATCGACCTTTGGAAGATTTACATCGTCGGTTATACTTTCATTCCCCTGTGCATGAAGTAGAATCTCGGTCCTCCAGTTCGACTAGTGATGTTTGTACGGTCCCTTTGGCTTCGACACATTTATTTGCCGAAGAGAGTATATTGATTGGTTCGATCGTCGTACCTATAAACATCCCTAGGAGTCAGTTGGGGGAGCCCCCTGACGGGCTCTACCTCAGGAAGTGCTTTGCTTAGCTTTGGCCAGGCAATGGCTTCTTTGTATTTTATGTATATTTGTACATATCTTATCGAGCGTTCTCTGATATCAGCACTTTTTGGTCTGCTTTGGCAGGTGTTGATGGATGATTTGGTTTATTTTGGATTCGCCGATGGTGCTAATCGGCACACTCGGAATCTTGCTTCCGCAGCTTGGGTACTTTATTACCCAACTAGTCAGTTGATGACATCGAGAGGCGTGTGTATCGGTCCTGCTTCAAACAATATGGCCGAGTATACAGCTGTTATCAATTTATTATCCGAGGCAATCTCTCATGGGATCGACTCGTTGGTAGTGTATCTTGATTCTCAATTGATAGTGTCTCAGTTAAATAACATTTATCGGGTTAGAGATCCATCATTATATCGCCAATATTTAAGGGTGAGGTTGTTGCAAAGATCATTTACTTACATTAATTATTTGCACATTCCAAGATCTCAAAATTGGTTAGCTGATTCTATCGCTAATCAAGCATTAGACTGGCATATCAATCATTCATCATCATAAAATCATGCATCAAAAAGTCAAACTGTATATATATATATATCGCAAAGCGTTTCGAGTGTACATATGCGTGTCCAAAATATACAAAATTGGGACTCAAATGCCCATAATCATGTCAGGCATATCTAATGCCTCGGCTCTGGATGAGCATCTAAATAACTAACTATAGCAGTGGCCACGCGCCGAAAGACGCGAATCCAGTCACGTGGCATCCCAACCACATGACGCTGCATATCTGGAGGAAGGTCCTCTATCTCGGCCATCGGTACTTGGTAGCTCAATCTCGCCAAGTGTCGCTGGACGTTGTTGAGCGTCCTTTCCGCATTCGCAGCCTCCTCTTCGGCTCCTCGGCCACGCCGTCCATGCCGTGGGAATCCATCTGGTCGCACAGGCCCAATGTCTGGAACATGATCATCATATCAGTCATTTGAATCTCATCAAAAAATATATTTTTCAAAGTTCATCATTATGCTTGAAAAATCCTAAAAATCATAAAATCATAAAAATCAAAAAAATCTTACCGATCTCGCCCCATGCTGCGTCTGGTGGTAACACTAGGTCAGGATCTCCTCGGAAATCCAGTCCAGCATAGGGGTAGTCGTCTATGGCGATGATCTGTTGCTCCCACCAAGCAAAAAAGTCGTCGTCGAATGCATTCCTGGGCCCTTCCCCACCCCCCAGACGTTTCATCAAGTCAGCCCACCGGCCCATACGTGGATCACGCGGACTACTGATGGGAACTGCTACCCTGGGGCGGAGTGCGGGAACCTTCTCGAAGAAAAACGTGCATAAAATGGTTCCGTACCCAAAGTTCTTGGTCTGTCCCTTCCTGATAGAAGCAAGCTGCTCCTTCATGTTGGCAAGTAGAGGAGTACACCAGTCAAACACCGTGGTAAGACAGTCCACTGCTACGCTCATGTTTACCCGTGATGCCTGATGTAGCGAAGATGATCCGTTCACTCGAGCTATGGTGAACAAGATTATCCGCAGTGACAAACTCGCCACGTGTGGGATCGAGATCTGACTCCCGACCTTCCGATGACCTGGGCAGTAAAGTTGTACATAGTCGTCCACACTGAGACTATTCTGGGTCCTGCCCCGGGAGTGGACTACCTCTCCCCTTCGGGAAAGGCCCGTGATGAAATATATATCTTCCACTTCTATCCTGAGTGGCATCTGATCAATCATAAAAGCTTCTTCCTCGACATCCCAATAATCAATAAGTCTCTCGAGCAGATGCACATTTGCTTTCATATTCGGCAACTTGAAGAATTTTAACAATCCGCATCCCCGTAAGGCATCTAATGCCTCATCATTGTCCATAACTTCATTATCTACAGCTGAGTGCTCTCTTTCACGCCATGTGAGAGTCATCCTGGAAGAAAAAATCATTTTCATCCATTAGTTTTTTGTATAAAAATTTTTCGCTGCGCACACGCGGTTTAGCCTATACACAGTCACGTGTAGGGCCGTCATATACGCGATTTATATACATCCAACCCACGTGTACGCCGCAGAGAAATTTTTTGCAAAAATCTAACGGTAAAACATTAATTAAACTTCCTAAAAACTATCACAATTGATTGCAAGACAAGTTTAGTGCTTACCTGGAAGTTTTCGGCAAGATTGAACGGTTGAATAAGTCACGGGGAAAGTTTGCTCCTTTTGCTCCACAATTTGCTCTCCAAGTCAAACGGTGAAAATGGTAAGTCCAAAATTTCTTTTTATAAGTTTTGAAAATGCAAAATTTTTTCAAAATTTTATTTTGTTTGGTTTCATGTCACTTTTAACTTGGGAGCTTGGAATGTCGAGATTGAGTTGTTTTTCAGGACATTTTGGACATTTTTCGACGGTTCGAGACGGTTCCATGACTGCTGACCCGTCATGGCAGGTATCGTGTTCTCACTGGCATATAGGTTAGGGACACCATTTTTCCGTTGCATTATGCATACTAGCCTCCATTTGACCGATACATCTGCCGTAGGGTCGACCCCATCATGTTATGGTTCGCAAGCCATTTTCACTCGCCGATTCTTTAAATCATGACATGATGGTAGAGCCATCCTTTTACATGGGCATCCTAGTTAGCACCTCACTGACATTTGTTGCCCATGCTGCTTCGTTTTGAGTAGGCTCGGGAGTCCTCTGTAGTCCCGCCATGACTTATGCGTTGAAGACTCATTCTTCTTTGCTTCTTCGCTTCGTTCTGGCCTTATACCCTAGAGGCTCCTATGTGTGTTGAGTTGTACTTCTGCATTGCATGTTGACCATTTGCACCTTTTGGCCTATAGCCGGCTTCACTTGGACTCGTGTTTAAGCCCACTTTTGACCATGACGTCTGCAAAAATCAACCTTGCATACCCTTGACCTCTGCAGCTTGACATACCCAGATCCGTGGAAGGGACATATCTCTGAGTGTCACTGACCAGTTTTTCACCTCCCTGCATTGAGCATAGGAACGTTCCTTTCCCAGGAACTAGATCATCTGTTTCACCGACACTCGTTCTTTCCACTGTACCATAGCATTCTTTTATTCTTTTTCCGGCTTATCAGAAAAAGACAAAAAAATTAAATATTCCAAAAAGAGCGGGAACAGGGACATTATTTCCATTTATTGTTGGTAGCTAGAGTCAGTCGTGTCGCCCTTGAACAAAGCACTCAAAACAAAGTCTCCTCCGCATGGGTGGGATTTAGTTTGACTTAGGTAAGCCATAACCTTGTTATCGAGTCAGTTCTCCCCCGATTGGTTATCTCTTCCAATCATATGGAGGGTTCGTTCGTGCCTCCGGCATGACGAACTTATACAGATTCATTATATGCTGCCACATAGTCACATTGAGTCGTGCTTTTGTTCAAGGGAAGTTAGCCTGAGTCGGCCTTTCTGCGGTGTCTCTTGACTCATTTTTCAGTCGGCCATCCCTGGTTGTCAGTGTCATGTCTATCATCACATCAGTTATATTGGTCCTTCACTCGTGCCGGTTTGAGAAGGTCCCCATTGACTTCTTGCTGGCGGGTCTTGTCCTTATCGACGATGACACATTGCTCTGAGGGCAGACCTAGAGACCGCACCCTGGCCCTATTTTCATTATTGATAGGTCACCTTGTGCTCAGCATCGATCAGTATCATGGGTCTTTGACTGAGTGGTTTCCCTTGTGTTCGACATCAGCATACATTATCACACATTGGGATTCGTGCAGTACCTTGGTTTCCATTTGACCCTATTGGTGGATACCTCGCCTCTGTGTCAGCTTTCATTATTGGTTGGTTCAGAGGGTTTCTGCCGTGCGCTAGCCACATCTTGTGTACGCCGGAAACGTACTTCGGTTGGGTTACTACATCTTTTTCGTCCGATTCCTTCCACATTATTGGCCTACGGGTTACACTCGCGCTAGATTGATGGAGGATGCCTTAATGCCTTCCTTCTAGCGGATCTTTCCCTATCGACTCCGACTCATTGCTCTGGGGCAAAGATCTAGAGTCCATTTGGCAGTACCTTGGGGTTTGCAGTCATTAGTGGCAGATTCCTCGCTATCGACAGTGGGAAACCATCATTGTCTCCTGATTGATAGATTCTTACAGGTGTTCGACTTCAGCTCATCTATTCACACTTGTTAGATTGTACTGGGTACCTTGACGCTCATTATCATTATCGGTGAGTAGTCTCGCGTTTGTTAACGGTATACATCAATGACCGGTAATCAAACGATTTCTCACATGGTCGACTTCAGATCATTTATTCCCATGGTGTAGAAATGTACCACGGCGGTCGGTGAAGACCTCAGGTTGTATCAGCATTCATTGGTTCACTTGACAGTTGCTCCTGTTGCTGCTAGTTGATACCACTCCACCTTATATGTTGCAGTCAGTCATGGCGACATTCTATATGCTGGCACCTGAGTTTGCAGTGTAGTACCATCCTATTCCATCATGTTCAGTTGGTACCTTATGGGATCAGTCGTTGATTTCAGTGATCCGTTGCATCTTTCAGCATCATTGACAGTTTTATATGTGATATTCAGACATGTACTTACTCATTATGATCAGATGATCCATTATGTATTTTACAGTCATTTATACTTGTATACTTAGTGGATCCGCTTGTACTTGATATGCGGACATGCTTTACTTTTCCTGAGCATGGGTATGCCCGCCTCAGACAGTGTTTCTTTCTGATCTCCTTTCGGTGGCTTGGCAGGCTGAATTCTGGTGAAGTCCTCCTCGGTTTTTCGGCAGAGTTCCTTTCCTTGTACTTACTTAATGTATTTCGGCCATCATGTTCCCCTTCTGATCTCATACATTAGGGGGCATCTGTTATAGCTCCAAATCTCACTCTTATGGTTTGTGATGCTGCACTTATGGCCTAGGGCAACCCCTCCTTCCAGACCTGGTCCAAAAATTTAAAAAACAGTGTTTTATTCCCTATATGCGACTTTGCCCTGTGTTAAACGCGTGTACACGCGGGTCTGTCATACCCAACCCGCGTGTATCTATTAAAACACTTAAAAAAATATAATTTCCTCTTTTTCGGGCGGTGATCGCGGGTTTACCTGCTGGATCACCTGTTAGTGCCCGTGGCCCAACTGTTCCCAACCAACTCCTAACTAAAAAACTACTTTGGAGAGGGTATAAAAAGACATCAAAGGGAAGGCCAAGGGGAGAGAGAAAGGAGAGCAAGATTATTATGCTGAGATTTTTCCCTTAGACCAGGTCTGAAGTCCTTGGTGCATTCTGCACTTCCCCCATTTTGCATAGGAAACCCTTGTTTCCATGTGTATTGGTGATCATTCATCCTTGACATCATCATTGAGTAAGACTTGGAAGGAGCTCTTGTTGGAGGCTGGAGGCTGGAACGAATCCGGGAGGAAGCTTGCTTGGAGCCTGCTGAAGGTGTTCAGGTGATATCTTTCCGATATATGTACTTTATTTGCCTTTATATATAAAGAAACACGTCTTTGTTCCCGAATAATCTTTCTTTATGCTTATGAGATTCTTGTGTTGAATTCTTATGAAAGTGGTTACTTAAAGATTTTTTATAACTAACTTTATAGCATAAAGATGATTTATATATAAACTTCTATACATGTACTGTTGTGTTCTTTGATTTGTTTGTCTTGCAGGTCAAAGAAAGAAGAAGGGAACTCCAAGAAGGGTTTGCACCCTAACGGTCTTCTCGAACGTAGGACCTTAGGTATGTACCCTAAACATTAGAATTTGCTTAAAAGTAAAAAAGATGGCTGTGTGTGTGTGTTTCTTTGTATAAGCAATTTTCAGTCTGGTAGAGTCTTAGCCCAAAGGACCCTAGGGGTACTTTCCCTTCAACCAGATAGATTCATAATTTCTTCTAAACAAAACAATATTAAAAAGTTGGTATTGGTTTGATTTAAGTCTCAAAGCTCTTCTTTTCTTGTAATTGAGTTCAATTGGAGCATAGCCATTTTTCAAGTAGAAAATAAAATCAACATACTAAGATTTAGTATCAACAGGACATACCTCTAAAGCTTGAACATTGTTAAATCTTCTTTAGTAGAATTATCAAAAGCTCTAGTTATCAATCTGCAAAAAAACTTGACCTCTAACTATTTGAGCTAGTTTCATTTCTAGGTCTTATTCTTGTAAGGTTGTAACCCAATTAGCTCTCTTTTCTCCTAATTCTCCTTGAATAAGAAATTTCCTAACTGACAGGAAAGGTACAATCACTTTTGTATTTGATTTCAAGAGAAAATGTCTAAGATGTTTTATTAACTTAACGATTGCAAAAGTCTATTTTTCTACTTCTGAATAAATCAACTCTACTCCTTGTAGATTAGAACTAAAGAAGGAAATGGGAGCTTCAACTTGTTATTCATTTGGTTGAGTTAAGACTATTGCACAAAACTATTTAGAAGCAAAAGTATATAGGACAAATTCTTTAGAAAAATAAGGTGATGATAATGAAGGAGCATCTATTATGACTTTTTTTTTATTCAAAAGACGTTCTTTTTGTTTGTCCCCATTTTTATATTTTCTTATTTTTTATCATATTTTGTAAAGGCATGATGATATTTCAAAAATAAGGGACAAAGTGTTTAACAAAATTGATTTGGACAAGAAAGGATTGCACATATTTTTTGTTATGAGGTAAGGAGATTTATGAAATTGTTAGAAAATTATATATTATGGAGCAATGGAACACATAAAATATTGCAGAAATATAAACACAAAAAACGCACAAAACAAGACAGACACAGATATACGTGGTTTACCAAGTTTGGGCTATGTCCACCCTGAACAGCCAATCCTTCCTTTATGTTATCCAACAACATGAAGAGACACAACCTACAGCAGATCCGTTGTAATATCCTTTGTTTTCTCTCATAGTCTCACCTACCTGTTTCTCGCTCAGAGAATACACATCTATATAACAGCCTCAAATACAATGCCCTCATACAAAGAGAGGGTTTGCCTTTTAGGGAAAAAAAATCCTAAACTAAACATAAGTTCTACCGTTAGATCATCTGCCTAATGAATGACCCAGATTGACTCGAAATTACTATACTTTTACAAGGCAATTTTACATCTATTTTTGGCTTTGGGGGCACTGCCCCTGAACCCTGCTGGGGGACCGCTGGCCCCTGAACCCCCCAACTGGGGGGGATCGGCTCCGCCAGACCCTTGTGGGGGGGACAAGTCCCCCCCGCACACCCCGCGTGGAGGGGTGTACAAACTTCCTGTGGTATACATCCGGCTGAAACAAAGACCTCTGAACAATCATGCTCCACACACAACAATCTCCCACTTGGAGAATGATTGTAGCAACTCCTCCATTGCTTCATTTGCTGGAAAATGACTCCTCTTTGGACATGGTTGTTTCTCATCTTCATCGTCGTCCTTGAAGACCAACTGAAACTGAGCATGTTCTCCGTTTCTCCCTGGTTACAACTTTTGTTAGCATGTCTGCAGGATTTTGGCTAGTGTGTATCTTTTCCAGCTTCAACTCTCCATCTTCCAACACTGATCGTATGAAATGGTACTTGAGCTGTATGTGTTTAGTCCTGGAATGAAATGTTGAGTGCTTTGCAAGATGAATGGCACTTTGGCTATCACTGTATAACGTGCCCATATCATGCTCCTTACCCAATTCACCCCTAAACCTTTGTAACCAAATCATTTCTTTACTAGCCTCTGTAGCAACAACATACTCTGCTTCTGTTGTTGAAAGTGAAACAACACTTTGGATTTTTGAAACCCAACTAACAACGGTTCCACCAATAGTAAATACATATCTTGTAGTGCTCCTCCTATTATCTCTGTCACCTGCCATATCTGGATCAACATATCCCTATAGAGAAATGTTTGAACCACCAAAGCATAATGCTTGATTTGTGGTACCTTTCAAATATTTGAGAATCCATTTCATTGCCATCCAATGTTCCTTTCTTAGATTATTCATGTACTTGCTTACAACTCCCACTGCATGTGCAATATCAGGCCTTGTGCAGACCATTGCATACATTAAGCTTCCAACCGCTGATGCATATGGAACTTTAGACATATAATCCATGTCTTCTTGGGTGTTGGGGCACATTTCCTTACTAAGTTTGAAATGGCTAGCAAAAGGTGTACTAACTGGTTTTCCATTGTGCATATTAAATCTTTTCAACACCTTTTTTATGTACTCATTCTGAGACAATGTTAATTTGCGATTTTTCCTGTCTCTATTGATTCTCATACAAAGGATTTGTTCTGTAGCTCCCAAATCCTTCATTGCAAATGAATTTGCCAATTTTCTTTTGGGCACATTTATTTCCTGCATGTTAGACCCTACAACAAGCATGTCATCTACATACAATAACAATATAATATAGCTGTCATCATTTTGCATTTTTAGATAAACACAATGATCAGAGTGACATCTAGTATAACCTTGTTCAGACATAAACTTGTCAAATTTTAGATACCACTGCCTTGGAGCCTGTTTTAAGCCATACAAGCTCTTCTTCAACCTGGACACTAGTTTCTCCTTCCCTTTCATATCCTTTTGGCTGCTACATATATATCTCTTCCTCCAAATCCCCATGGAGAAAGGATGTCTTTACATCTAACTGCTCAAGATGCGAATCTTTAGCTGCTACTAGACTTAAAATAGTTCTGATTGAAGTCATTTTAACAATAGGAGAAAATATTTTATCAAAGTTAATACCTTTCTTCTGTGCAAACCCCTTCACCACAAGTCTAGCTTTGTACCTCTATTTTCCTCCATCTTCTTCCTTCAGCTTGTAAACCCATTTATTCTTCAATGTAGTTTTTCTTGCAGGCAACCTGACTAAGTCCCAAGTCTAGTTATGCATTAAGGAGTCCATCTCTTCTTCCATGGCTACCTTCCACTTCTTCCTACTTTCAACTTGCATTACTTCTTCATAACATTCGGGTTCACTAGAATCAGTCAACAATAAATAATATAATGAAGGAGAGTATCGTTCAGGGGGTCTACTTATCTTGGTAGATCTTTTAACACCACTTTCAGGTGTTTGGGGTGCCTGTTTCTATTGTGGTGGTTGTTGTTGTTGTGGTTGTTGATTACTATTATTTTCAGGCACCTTTACCTTTTCAGTGATTTCGTCAAGAACTGCATATTCCTTCTTTTCTTTTTCTTGCTTATTTTCCTACAACTGATTCTTATACAAGACCTTTTCATTGAATATTACATCTCTGCTCCTAATGATTTTGTGATTTTCGTAATCATATAAGCGATAACCAAAATATTAACACCATATCCAATAAAGGTACATTTCTTTGACTTTGCCTCAAGCTTTGTTCTATTTTCTTTATCAATATGGACAAAGGCCTCACAACCAAAAGGCTTTAAAAAGGAGTAGTTTACCTTTTTACCTGTCCATGCTTCCTCTGGAACACCACCATCCAAGGAACTTGAAGGCCCTCTGTTTATTAGATAAACAATAGTATCTACAACATCTGCCCAACACTGTAAAGGCAATCCTGCATGCAATCTCATGCACCTTGCACGCTCCATGATTGTTCTATTCATCCTTTCTGACATACCATTTTCTTGTGGTGTTCTTGGAACTGTCTTCTCTCTGCGAATTCCATGCTCTGAACAGTACCTATGAAACTCTTTGTTGCAATATTCACCTCCATTATCTGATCTAAGACACTTCAATTTCTTTCTTGTCTCAATCTCAACCAAAGTTTTCCATTTCTTGAAAGCATCAAATACATCAGATTTATTCTTAATACAATAAATCCAAATTTTTCTAGTTGCATCATCAATAAAAGTAACATAATAGCAAGAGCCACTAAGAGATGATACCTGAGCAAGTCCCCATACATCTGTATGCACAAGCTCTAATTTTTCGCTCTTCTTTTCTTTCCCAACTCTGAGAAATCTAACTCTATTCTATTTTCCATAAATGCAATTCTCATAGAAGTCCAAATCAACATTCTTCAAACCCAACAACAAATTCCTTGAGTGAAGAATCTGCATCCCCTTTTCACTCATGTGTCCGAGCTTATGATGCCATAATGCTGCATCTGATCCTTTGGAAGTTAAAGCATTAACAGAGTTAGAAATACCATTGCATAAATACAATGTACCAACCTTTTCGCCTTTTTCTATTACCAAGGCTCCTTTGGTGACCTTCCAAGCTTTATCTGTGAAAGTTGTCACACAACCTTCACCGCCTAACTGCCCTATTGAAATCAAATTTTTCTTTAGATTTGGAACATGCCTTACCTCCTTTAGTAGCCATTGGTTTCCATTCTACTATTTTACAAGAACCTTACCCATTCCAACAATTTTACAGGGTTTATCATCTCCCAAACGAACTTGTCCAAAATCTCCTTGAACATAGTCATGAAAGTATTTCTTATCAGGTGTGGCATGGAATGAGGCCCCTGAATCTACCACCCAAGAATCAATAATATTTTCAAAAGAAAGAATCAAATCATCTTGTAACACCTCACCTGTTACATTTGCTTCATGATTGTTTTCTTGTTGTGCATCTCCTTCTTTTCCCTTCTGAGATCTACAGTCTTTCTTTAGGTGTCCTTTCTTTCCGCATTTCCAGCACACTATCCCCGATCTAGACTTGGATCTGCCTTTCCTTGATTTACTGTGATATCCTGAGCTCTTTCCTCTTTCCATTTTTCTTCCCCTAGACTCTGCACTCAAAGCATTACTCGATGTCTCACCGGAGCTTTTCTGTCGCATTTCCTCACTAAGGATAGCACCGACAACATCATCAAACTTTAAAGTACTAGATCCAGACACAGAGTTACTAATGGAAATTACTAAACCATTCCAACTTTCTGGTAATGAGCACAAGAATAACAGAGCTCTAACTTCATCATCAAAGTTTACCCCTACAGAACATAACTGACTTGTAACAGTATTAAAATCATTTAAATGGTCTGCAATAGATCCACCTTTCGACATCTTCATATTAAATAACTGTTTCATGAGAAATACCTTGTTTGAGGCTGAGGGTTTTTCATATAGGTTCTCCAACGCCTTAATCAAACCCTCTGTCGTTGTTTCCTTTGAAATGTTGAAGGCGACTGATGCCGCGAGGCACAACCGTATTGTTCCGAGTGCCTTTCTATCAAGAAGGTTCCATTCTTCATCTGTCATACCCATCGACATCTTTGTTTTTCCGCCCAATGGTAGGTACAGATCTTTTTGATACAGATAATCTTCCATCTGCATTTTCCACAGCGAGAAGTTTTGGTTGTTAAATTTCTCGACCCTAAACTTACATCTTCCGACATTGCTCCCACTCGAATGAGGAACCCTTCTTTCCTGCGAGTTTATCAGCCAAATAGACCTTTGGCTCTAATACCAGTTGTTAGAAAATTATATATTATGGAGTAATGGAACACATAAAATATTGCAAAAATATAAACACAGAAAATGCATAAAACAAGAGAGACATAGATATACGTGGTTTACCCAGTTTGGGCTACGTCCACCCCAAACAACCAGCCCTTCATTTTTATTATCCAACAAAATGAAGAGACACATCCTACAGTAGATCCATTGTAATATCCTCTGTTTTCTCTCATAGTCTCACCTCTCTGTTTCTCACTCAGAGAATACACATCTATATCACAGCCTCAAATACAATGCCCTCATACAAAGAGAAGGGTTGCCTTCTAGGGCAAAAAAAAACCCTAAACTAAACATAAGTTCTACTGTCAAATCATCCGCCTAATGAACGGCCCAGATTGACTAGAAATTACTATACTTTTACAAGGCAATTTTACATCTTTTTTTAGCTTCGGGGGTGCTGCCCCCGAACCCCTAATGGATTCAATACCATATCAACTGGTATTCCATTTTTCAAATAGGGCATATCTTGTCTGGGCAAAACGATTGAAATAATACCTTTATTACCATGCCTTCCAGCTACTTTATCACCCACCGGCCCCCGGACCCCCGTGGAGGGGTGTATAAACTTCCTGGGGTATACATCTAGCTAAAACAAAGACCTCTGAACAATCATGCTCCACACACAAAAAAAATAGCCTTAAATCTTCTTGGGTCTATACTAATTCCTTAGTTTGAAACAATAAAGCCTAAAATATTTCGATCACTAAGAGCAAAGAATGATTTCCTCCGATTTAGGGAAATCCCAAACTTTTTGCATCTTTCAAATATTTGTTTTAAAACATTAAGATGAATATTACTTTCCTTTGAATAGATTGTAATATCATCCAACTAAACAATCACTGACTTGTTAATCAAACCTTTGAAAGCGATATCCATAGCTCTTTGGAATTAGCTTCAACATTTATCAATCCAAAGGCATCTTATGATAAGCGTATGTTCCCCATTTGGTCTTGAATGTGGTTTTTAATCTGTGTTCAAGGTGTACGAGAATTGAGTTATATCCTGAAAATCATCTGAAAATGATATCAATTCAGAACTTGCAACAGATTGTATGATTTGTTCCATTGATGCTAAAGGAAAATTGTCCTTTTCACATGCTCTATTCAAATTTCTAAAATCAATGCAAATTCGAATGTCTCCATTCTTCTTTCTAACTAGAACGAGATTTGAAACATACTTTGAGTGTTTGGTTTGGAAAATAATCTTGGCCTTTAGTAATGTATTTACTCAGTCTTGATTTGAGCTTTAAGATTAGGATGGATTTTCGAAAGTTTTTGTTGGACAGGTTTTACATCAAGCAACATGGGTATAGTATGTTGAATGATAGATATGTCATATGTTTTTAAATCATCATAACTCTAGGAAAAAACATCTTTCTATCTCCTTAACAAATTAATGAAAGTAGATCTTTCATTAGGTGAAAGTCCAAGGTCTAAATAGATATTTTGGGGTTTTTCATTAGACCCCGAATTAACCAGTTCAAATCTTCATATATTACTTTGGAGTTTACAACTAGTATATTTCTTGAATCTATCTTTCAAATCTTATAATTCTTTTAATTTTACTACAGGTTTTGCGAAGGAATTTTTTTCAGAAGACTTATTAAGCTGATTATTATGTTCATGTTCATCAATGATTTGACCTGAATAAGAACTTTTAGAAGTTAAAAAATTTCAGATATCATTATCATCATTGAATACATGCCAATGAGTTATGTTTTCATGAATGGAGGGGAGAAAAATAAATTGTATTTAAAATCTATCAGGACTGAAATCTTCTGGAGGAATAAGCTTTGAAGCAACATTAGCTAAGAGATTAGGTCTAGCATTCTGTAATATTGGAATTGGAGTTATATTGAATGTTGTGAAAAGCATAGTTAAATATTGAATCAAGGATTGATAATGTTTAAGATGATTAGAAACACAATGAATATTGTTTCTTACTTGTTTAATAACAATTTATGAATCACCATAAACTTTAAGATGCTTGACATCAAGATTGATAATTTTTTGCAAACCCTGAACTAATGGTTCATACTCAGCAATGTTATTAGTACAATAAAATTATAATCTACATGCAAGCGTGGTTTTCTCTCTATTTGGATTAATTAAAATGAATCCATATCCTACACTATCACTAAACTTCGATTGATCAAAATAAAGAACCCAAAAAAATTCATCACAATTATTTACAATATTATCTACAATATTAATACATTTTGATAAATCCGTTTGTGAGAAATTTTCTATTTGTGAAAAAACATAATCAACATGAAAAGGACAATTCTAAGCAGGGAAACCACCAAAGAAGGATTCTAAAGAATAATTTCCCAAAATATTGTTTGTGAATACCATTGGTTCATTCTCTTCATCTAAATCAGTCACAAAATATTCGATGTGCTTTTCCCTATCAATGTAAATTTGATTAGGTTTTCCATTGTAAGGGAGCCAAAGATGTGACCAACTAGTTGTGAAATAACCATGTAGTTTCTTAGACCAATCCCTACTTAAAATGATTCCATAAAATTCAGGGATGTCAGCAACCAATATATCTATTATTTGACAAAATTTTGGGTTTGAAGATAGTCTAATTAAAATAACATTCATTTCTCCTAAGACATTGAATTTTGTTTTGTCTAATTGGACAATTTGCACCTAAATCTACTAAACAATTGTGAACATTGCTTTTTTAAGATTTAAAATATCAACAAATATGGAGGAGTGTGAGAATTTGATCTATCTCCAATCAAAATGGCATCGGAAGGATCAATTTTATCTATAGTGACATTTGGGGGTTTTTGTTTTCCTTCTAAGGATTTTGAAGTGACAACAGTAGAAGGTAATGGGGATGCACGAACAACATTCAAATCATTAAGTAACAATTTCTGTCACTGTTTCAGTTTACTAACCTCATATAGAGAAATATTAGCTTTAGTTCTTTTCATGTCCTCTACAATATTATATTCAATGATATTTGAAACTGTCAAAGTTTTAGATGATGAAGTAGATGGAGAAGAAGACTTAGAAGTACTTAGAGAAGAATAAGAAGGATCAGTAGGAGTGTTTTTAGTCACACTTTTCTCTTTAGTTTAAGGGGTAGAAGCTTTTTATTTTTTCTTATTAAAGTGGTATCAACAGGTCCTTTTCTTCTAGTACTTACAAGCAAAGCCTCTTCTTCTTATTCATTCTTCAAAGTGGGCAGGCTAAAGTCCCATAATCCATGAGCTTCAACTATCTCTTATTATTATGTTTCATCGGCAAATGAAAATGTTTCTTCCTCTTATTCATCATCATCAAATTATGCATTTGATATTTCAGCAGGTGGTTGAGATTATGAAGATTGATTCCTTTTAAAAAGTCGATATGATTTCCTCAAAGATTTTGTTTCAGGGAAAACTAGTGTCGATTCGAACTGGTAGTCCCACTAAGATTGGTAGCTATCTTAGAAAAAAACAATGAAAGTTTTTCAAGAGTTCATTAAGTGTGATAGATGGACGAGAAGAAAAGAGGACCAACCTGGATCTTTTGCTTTGATCCTGGCTTGATTTATGCTTTCCTTGATAGAAGTTGCCACTCCTCTCCTACTTGTCCCACTTCAAAGAGTACCTGTAGACTCAAAGTAATAACAAACTATCAAAGCATCTCTATCTAAAACATCATAAACAATGCATAATTAGAAACACATTGACCATACAATTGCATTCATAAACAATAAGATTCACAAATACACAATCATATGGAGGAAAACTCAAAGAACTTTATTAATAGTAATGTAAGAGAGGATTACAACCCATCTGTCTAATCCAGGATCATCCTCCCAGTTGTAGAAGCCCTCTTCACCTCATGAACAAGCAAATCACCCAACTTTGCAATGTCTCTTCTCACCAAGAAACCAACAACACTTCCTTACAAAATACAAAATTCCAACCTCTAGATCTCTCAAATGAGGGATCCATTTATAGATGTCCTATAAGGGTGTGAGTCAGCTCTAGGTTTTTGATTAGTGTCATTCCACTGATAGTTCCTGGTTCCACTTGGAGATGTCATTGATCTCTTACTCATTCCTAGGTGAATTCAGAGAGGCAAGTGTCATATGAGAAGTTTCTAGAAGATTCCATGATCATCCACTTAGCAAATTGTCTCTACCATTTGTCTATTCTCACTCATCACAACCTATAGAAGGCATTTTCAGTATGTGTCGCATCCCCCATTTGTAGAAAGTGAGATGCATCACACCCTGACCATGGAGCAGTCAATATGGTCCCGTTTTGGCCAGTTCTGAGTAGTTTTTCAGGTGTAACTTTTGGGAAATGATGTAATCAGTTGACCATGATCCTTTAGGGTATGAAATAACACTTTCAGGGACTAAAGAGCCCTTGGTTTATGGACATATGAGTTTTGGGTTACAGTGCCCAAATATGTCTATAACAGTTGCCCCCTAAATCATGAGGTCGTAAATCTTCTGATGTCGGGTGAAATTCTTTATCATGAGGATCCAAAGTATTCGAACTGGAAGGTGGCCTGTGTAAGATAAAATATAATACATCATCATCATATTATTTTCATGATCTAGCTGAGGCGGGCATTCCCATGCTCAGCTTTATAAATTCATTTTCATGTACATAGGATAGACAATCGTCTGTTGTTGCAGACTGGTGATTCTTCGCATGAAGAGTCATCTTCCCTGGCTTAGATGACTATCTGTGCAGCTTCTATGTACAATTGATGTCTTTATTTTCTTGAATATATCGCAGCTCAGATGGATGAAACTAGATCTGGGGTCTTCAAAACTCGTCCATTCTTTGCCCGATGTAGAAGCCGATCCATGTGAAAAGATGTTCTGAAGTCGAACATGGAAAGACATCACCTAATTACCAGCGAATAACATGATCTGTTAACAGACGCGAGAGGAGTCACCAATAATGATGATGACCCTCGAGGTACTACAGTACAATTCACATGGTGTGAATATATGAGTCGATGTCAAACACCACACAAGGTGTTTCAGTCGAAGGTCATTGATGTAAGCCTATCGCCAGAAGTGAGAAACTTGCCATTAAGGCATGCAAGCTTGAAAGTACTGAAAGGGTTGTTTATAACTCAACTTCTTGGATAATGAGCTGATGTCGACAAGAAGTGACCTGTCATAGGAGGGCCTTGATGTATCCCACATCTACGACACAAAACGGAGCAAGTGATTTTTGTGGAGGTGAAAACGATCTGATGATATAAGGTTCAGGAATGGCGGCCATGAAAAATGAAGCGTGGATGTAATGCAGTGGATGAGGTGTTCGTTGGATGGTGAATTCTTTGAATGACTTCTCTTGAACATATTGGTGACACTGACATGGACTAGTAGTGTTAACCCCATGGATTGCACGGCAGACCAAAGGTGACGGTGAATGGAAAGACCCAACCCAACTCAATCACGGTGATGGAGTGAAAGTGTCATGTTCAAGAGCGACTTGCTACCAATAAAGTTCTTCAAGTTTTCTTCCCATTTTTCCCCAATCATTGCCGACCAATACCTCTTTATTTTTGACAAGCTTGAGGAGGATGACATATTCTTTGTCTATAATTTGCCCTTTGGGAAAACCTGTCGCTTTGTGTTTAGCAAGACTAGCATCAGTGAGACTCGTTCTTGTCTAGGTGGACAAGTTTGTCTCTATTGTTTTAACAAGTTTAATGACAAAGCATTCCTTGTCACCAGAATTCTGCTCAGATATTTGGTTTCATTTTTTAACGAGGTTGAAACCAATCAACGAACTATCCTCTGGCAACCTTTGATCACAACTTATAAGGGGTCATGAAGGAGAGATCTGGTTCCAATGCCCCCAGTACATATTGTACAACATCACTTAATTGAGTCATGTCAGTCAGATTTTCAACTATGAAAACCTCGCTGTGATCGACACTATCAAAATGTTCAGCGTCGTTCTTAATATTTGATGATGTAGAATATATCATATGATAGGTTTCCACTATGGCCACTTCTGCAAGATTACTTGGAGGTGGGAGGGCAAAAGTACCCATTAAGGATGAGTCTTTTAGGAGACCTACTCTGACATGTTGAAGTGATTAAGAACTTCCATGGGTCAATGGAATACTTCCAGTAGCTTGTGAATTGTTGGGGAAAAAGGTTAGTTGGTCAATGATTGTAATTCCACCTTGGAAGGGAAATGCAATCTTTCTAAAATATGTTGACACAACGGCGGCCATAGCATAAATCCAGGGCCTTCCTAGCAGGATATTGTAGTCAAGGTTTCCATCAATGACCTCAACTTCAATTTCTACTGTCTTGCCCCCCAGTTCAACTTGAAAGTTACTTAATATCCCATGTGGCGTGTATGTTCTTCCATTGAATGCTTTCAATGTCATTGATGATCATGACAAAGGTGGAGAGCCTAAAGTTTTCTAGCAACTCATTGACATAATACAGGTAGATGCTCCCTCATCAATTATTGTTCGATGAACAGTTTTGTTGAGGGCTTTAACCTGTATGAGAAAAGAGAGTTTTGTTGGTAACTGAGGTTCATATCCTTTACGATTAAAGGCCACTAGATTGGAATCTGTTGGATCAATCCCACCTATCGCTGATAACAAAGCCTGCTTTTGGGAGGGGCAATTCTGCAATACTTCAAGTGTTAACATAGCAAATGGCGATTGGGCCAGATATTCCACTATATTATAATTATGTGTTATCGAGCACGAGGATTAAACATTGATTTATGTACTACTCCCTTAGGCAGTTTTATTTTTAATTCAGGAATGATTGGTGGAACAACTTCTGATGAAGTTGTTGTTGAATTGTTGGGTTGATCTGTAGCCTTGCCATTCGACGATTTTGTATTTCCATAATATTTATTCCTTGTAGATATCAAAGCATCATTTTTTTGTTTTGAGATGGATAACATAAGCACTTGTGATGGGGAAGCACGATCACTAGAAACCAGGTTAGTTTCAGGATTTGGAAACGGATCAGTTAATACCACTGAATTATTTGAAGTCCTTTTGAAAAACTTCTTGACTTTAGCTTGATGTGGACAATCTCTTGTGTAATGGTCCTCATCACATATGAAACATGGCTGATTAGGTTTCTTCTTTCCAGTAGGGTTTCTAGAAGGTTTCTCAGGAGTGGAATCCTCCTGTTTCTTCTTTTTGTTCATCCCTTTCGTTTTTCCCCTTGGTTGCTTAAGATTTTTTCCTTTGTCGGTTGACACGAAATTGACCTCCGAGGTGAGAGGTTCTTCATCTGCTTTTTGACTAGAAACTGTATGGAATTTTTTAGATGTAGCCTTTGCAGTTTTCGTGCTTGTCATACGTATCATGCCATCACTGGCATGAGAGTCTTTGTTTGATTTAGGAGGGGGAGGAACGGAAAATTCTGGTCTAGGAGCATCAGGAATTTTTTCGTAGAGCATTCCAAACTGAGTATAGATCAAGTCTAAATATTAGGCACGAGCAATGACTTGCTCTTCAGTGACAACTCCTCCCTTAGCCACATCCTTTGTAATAGAGGGTAACAATGAATTTATAAACCATTCAGCTAAAAGTTGATCAGGAATGTACGTCTTTACCATTCTTCGACGACACTGCCACTCATGACTAAGATCAGATATGTGAGTGGCTGTCATCTGTTTAAACTTGGTAAGGAGTTCTGTCCCTGTTTTGTACCTTATAGGTAACTAAAAATGGGTTAAAAAAGTATTGGCAAGGGTGCTGAAGTTATCAAACGAAGCTCTAGGCAATTCAATATACCATTTTGTTGTCGGACCAATTAGCATTCATTGAAAAAGGTGAAGCCTAATCAAATCATCATTCAGGGTGTTGGGTGAGCACCACCAATGGAATGCCATTACATGATTCAATGGATATTCACCTAGATTTCCATTGAATTTAGGAATATCAAAGGGAAGTTTATGAGGAATCGCTGGCCACCAAGGGGCATAAACAATTGGATCATTCATCAAACAGTTTAGATTTGGTAATTCTAGAGTTGCTACAAAAGGCCACTGTTGATTCAGGTTAGGTGAAGCATACCCAGGATAAGATTGGATCGCCTGAGCAGTAGGTCTTTGCATACCAGCATAATGTATCTGATGCTAGTAACTTTGATAAGGTTGATGGCCATAACCGTTATAGTATGGTTGTTGATAACCATTATGGAAATGCATTTGCCCACTACTTACACAGACTTGTTGCTCAGGTCCTTGGTATGATTGTTGGAATTGTGGTTGTTGATATCGAACCAGCCATGGTTGTTAAAAATTTTGCTACTTTCCATACTGGATGATTGAACAAGATGCGGAGTGATAGTACCTGTTTGAGCCTGAGTCGTTCTAGGTAAGGAATAACTAACTTGAGGTTGTGATTGAATCGTAGAGACGAGAGGTTGTTGAATTGCAACCTGAGAGACTTGAGGTTGACATATAACAGGTAGTGCTTGTACTTGCGATATAGTCACAATAGCAGGTGTAGTGGGAATATTCAACACAGGTTGGACTGGTTGCATTGAATATACAACCCTTGGTTGTTGAGGCTGTATTGGTACCCAACCGCTAGATGTAATTCCAGTTTGACCTGAATTTTTTTTGTAAACTCCCATATGGTTGTTCTCCAGGAGGGAACAATGAAAAGGCATACTATCCCCCATATGGTGGAAATCTAGTGCTTAAATGGTAGATCAGCCTTTGAAGACACATTGGATCAACTTGTTGAGTTTCAACATAATAAATACCAGATAAGATCCGGGATGAAGGAATAGCAACAGACCATGTCGTCGAAACAGTCCCTGACTGGACTCCGGTTTGTTGTTGATAACTAGCTAGAACAGATGGTATACGAACAATCATTATAGGAATGACAACAGGAAGCTCTGACGTAGCTGTGTCAATTGACACAGTCCTAGATGTTGATGGTTGTTCAGACATATTTAGTCTATCCAAAAGATTTCCTAGCGATTTGACAGGAACTTGCAATGAAAAAGAACTAACCTCTGTAGTAGAAGGATGTAAGTGGATCCCAGTTCCAAAATGCACTAGAGTACTAGGTGGAAGATCCTCTACTATCTCTTTCATAGCAATCAATCTAGGTGGAAGAGGTAGGCTGTTAGGTCCGAAAATATTTCTAGAGCCGAAGAAAGTGTAGCTTCTGCAGTAACAGATACTGGAGGGGTGACACCTTTTGAATTTTGGAACTCGACTTCCAGATGTTCAAGTAAGTGAACTTCAGTTTCTAGATCAATCCTAGATGGAGCTGCTTCAGGAATAGAGGTGTTTACCATTACACTAGGATCAGTTCTAATGTCCTCTCATAATTGCGGAACTTCTTCTGTAAAGGCAGATGTACCAAAGATAATTGGAGTCACTTTAGTCTCTAATGATGTTGACACACAAGTTTCAAATAAATCAGGTGAATTGGACTCAGTTAAATGAGACCATTTTGCCCGGGTTGGTTTCATTTCCAGGGTCAAAGATTGTTGACTTGCTAATCTCTGTGAATGACAGGGTTTTGATTGACTTTCTTCCACGATTCTGGATTACTTGATCAGCTCAAAAATTAAAGGGGAAAAACGTTATTCTGATTTAAATGAATTTTAAGACAATTTGATGCAACTTTCTTTTTCAATTTTTAAGAGTCGAGAAAAAGCTAATGGTGACTCTAGTCACCTTTGATTTTTAATGAGCCTGAAGTGACAAGTGCTCAGATGGACCTTTCATTTTAAGGATTCGAAAAGGAACAAAAGTGACTGCTCTAGAAGTCTAGACAGAGGGTTTACCAAATCGATCGTAAAATTACAAAATACACCGTGGTGATAAATGATAGAGAAATTACCAAGGACTTATTTACGACAGTCAATCTTCCCGAATGCTGTGTTCAATGCATTACAATTGATAGGGTGGCAGACACGGCTTCCTAAGGATAAAGGATATCAGCCTATTGTGGTCTCCCAATATATACTCGACGGTATGGGGAGCACAAGTCCGTACTGGCACTTGTCGTATCAAAGAGGAGTAATCACCCAACCTTCAATGAAAATGATAGTTACTAGGTTTTACGATGCTAGAACACGTCTCTAGCCTAGACTTCTAGATGTCTTGCATTAGGTTCCAAAGCATTTTTATGTTCATTGAGGTTTATTTTAGAGTTGATCTTGCTTAGAAGTTTTTCTTTCAAGGTTCACCATGTGATGTAGATGTGAAATTCTGAAATATGCAATCTAAAATGATAAACAATCATTTATGTTCTTTTAGCAATTAAAATCCTAGCTACAAAGGAAAGAAGATAACGATTTTTATTTTAGCAAAGAGCATAGAGCACACACTAAATGCACTTTCCTAAATCAAATTTTTCATGTAGTCAAAATGAAGATGCACATGCATGTATTTGTTTTCTACTTCCTTAATGTGTGAATGCCAAAAAGAAAGCTAAGTACAGATTGAACTATTTTCTTTCAAAGTGAGAGTACTAACAATTTTCTTTTCAAAATGAAAGGAAGACTAAGACGACATTGTACGATTTCAAATTGAAAACTATTTTCGACACTTCAAATACTAATAATTTCAAATCAAGTACAATGACAAAACTGCAATCAACTATCTAGAAGAGGAAGACTTTACGACACTCTTCTTTTGATTCAGAATGACAATTATGACACTTGCATCAAAAACAACAGTTCAATTAGGCTACTTTCGACAAAGGAATACTGTAAATGATCGATAAATACACAAAAACATTTACAATTCCTTACTGATGGAGGCTGAAATATGTGAAGGAAGAAGGTTTTAGCAAGAACATATTGATCATGTACAGAAAAACTACTGAATAACGCTGAAAACAAGGAGGAAAAAACCAAATTTCAGAGAAGAAAATAGTGTCACTCAATCATCGCACCTACAACACAGGGAAACAGGGATGCATCTCACCTGCAACACACAAGAGGTGTGATGCATCTAGGTTGCACAGTTACATACAGTGCGATGGGCCAGGGAGAGAAACTGAGCTTGGTTTTTGCTCAAAACCTGCAGCTAAGTTCAGTGACTTAGGTTGAGTAATGACGGACAATAAACACAAAGCATAAGGGTAGGATTTGATGAGGTTCTAAGCTACCACAAGGGCACTTAGAATGCTTTGTAATTTAGATGTTCAGTTCATAAACCAACCCGGAGATTGACTGAAGAAGCATTCATCTACTTCGCAATTGTATAGCAAAGGTGTTTCGAAGGCTAGCTGGCTAACTTCAAGCTCCGTCTATAGTTTATAAAGAAAACAATAAACAAACAAAATAAACTATTCATTCCCCAGTGGAGTTTCCCTTTTTTTTCAAGGAAAACTAGTGTCGATTCCAACTGCTAGTCCCACTAAGATCAGTAGCTATCTTAGAAACAAATAATGAAAGTTTTTCAAGAGTTCCCTTAAGTGTGATAGATGGAAGAGGAGAAAATAGGACCAACCTGGATCTTTCACTTTGATCTTGGCTTGATTTCTGCTTTCCTTGATAGAAGTTTCCACTCCTCTCCTACTTGTCCCACTTCAAAGAGTACCTATAGAGTCAAAGTAACAACAAACTACCAAAGAATATCTATCTAAAACATCATAAACAATGCAGAATTAGAAACACATTGACTATACAATTGCATTCATAAACAATAAGATTCACAAATACATAATCATATGGAGGAAAACTCAAAGAACTTTATTAATAGTAATGTAAGAGAGGATTACAACCCAGATGTCTAATCCATCATCATCCTCCCAGTTGCAGAATCCCTCTTCACCTCATGAACAAGAAAATCACCCAACAATGCAATGTCTCTTCTCACCAACAAACCAACAACACTTACAAAATACAAAATTCCAGCCTCTAGATCTCTTAGATGAGGGATCCATTTATAGATGTCTTGCAAGGGTGTGAGTCAACTCTGGGTTTTTGATTAGTGTCATTCCATTGATAGTTCATGGTTCCACTTGGAGTTTTCATTGATCTCTTACTCATCCCTGGGCAAATTCAGAGAGGCAAGTGTCATATGAGAATTTTCTGGAATATTCCATGATCATCCACTTAGCAAACTGTCTCTGCCATTTGTCTATTCTCACTCATCGCACCCTAAAGAAGTCCTTTTCAATATGCATCACATCCCCCATGTGTAGAAAGTGAGATGCATCGCATCCTGACCATGGAGTAGTTAGTATGGGAATATTCAACACAGGATGGACTGGTTGCATTGAATATACAACCCTTGGTTGTTGAGGTAGTATTGGTACCCAACCGCTGGATGTAATTCCAGTTTGACCTAAAATTCGTTGTAAACTCTCATATGGTTGTTCTCTAGGAGGGAACATTGAAAAGGCATACTGCCTCCCATACGGTGGTAATCCTTTGAAGACACATTGGATCAACTTGTTGAGTTTCAACATAAGAAATACCAGATCAAAATCTGGATGAAGAAATAGGAACTGACCATGTTGTCGAAGCAGTCCCTAATTGGACTCAGGCTTGTTGTTGATAACTTACCGGGACAGATG
Organism: Pinus tabuliformis; assembly: GCA_031772625.1. Classification (NCBI taxonomy): domain Eukaryota; kingdom Viridiplantae; phylum Streptophyta; class Pinopsida; order Pinales; family Pinaceae; genus Pinus; species Pinus tabuliformis. The sequence continues at coordinate 60,928,091 of CM062805.1, read as the reverse complement.
GTATACCAACAATCATTGTAGGAACGATAGTAGGAAGCTTTGTCGTATCTGTGTCAGTTGAGATTGTGAAGATTGATTCCTTTTAAAAGGTCAATAGGATTTCCTCAAGGATTCAACAACTTGTTTCTTTATTTCAACCTTCTCATTTGACATTGTTTTCAGCACTTTCTATAATCCTTCCAAATCAAAAGGATCTTTAGAAACCTCTTTCTTGGAATCATCTTTGAAGGTTACTTTTTTGGTATATTTTCTTTCTTCAATGGAAGATTTATTTTCAAGAGCTAGGACTCCTCAACATATAAAGCTTCTTTCATGTTATCTAGAACTACTTTTTTATTATCTCTATCTACAAACATCACAATATTCGAAGGAAGGGCATTGATATACCATCCAATTTCTACATCAACGTCAGGTGTGGAAGTATCTAGTATTTTATTTAATAATTTTTTCAATCTTGAATTAAAGTCTTTGATTTTCTCATTTGGGTTAGATTTGAGATTTGATAAATCATTGATCAAGGTAGTTGTTGTTCGATCATCCCCAAATTTTAACAAGAATTTTTCTTCAAATGTGTCCCAACTTGTGATTGAACTAGCTGGTAATACCAAGACCCTAGAGATCCTTCAAATGGATAAGGGAATAGTCTACAAACTACATCTTCCTCTGAAACCCCATTGAGATTGATTGCTAGCATAAAATTATGAAGGTGTTCCTTTGCAGGTAAACCATCATCTAGATTATATTTGGTTAACCATCTTTCTGGGTGTTTAGGAAGAGGATGTAAAGGTGGTTTCATCGCAACTACCCCCAGGTTATTCCATGGTCTGTTTTCTATTCTTGGAGTATTAGGACCAGAAGAAGTTGTACGCGATGAAGAGGTCGTAGGATATTGGACAGTTGAATAGGTTTCCCTTGTAGTACTACTAATTATAATAGAAGTAGTTGACTATGGAAGAGGAATGTGAATGGAAGAAGAAGATAAAGGATGATAGGAAGAAGGAAAAGGAGAATGAGAGGAAGCTAGATTGACTAAAGAAATATGAGGTGGGGAAGATGATATAATCCCACTAGTTGAAGATTTTGTATCTGGAGTATTTTTGTTTTTCCGATGAGTGGGAAATGGAAATTCAAAAGGCTTGATTATGAGATGTTCATTTTGAGATCTAGTTAAAACTCCAGAAGATTGAAGAGATGAATTTACACTTCCTTGAGATAAATCAATTCCAGCAACATTTTCTCCAAAAATTGAAATTCCTTCCAATCTTTGAATTAAAGTTTGCACTTCAAGAGATTTTGCTGGTGATTCTTTAGGAGTTTGATAGAATGGCTTTGGAAGTCAGCTAGGAAATTTAGTGGATAGTTTAGCAACTTTAGATATAGAATTAGGAGATTTAGAATGTGATCTTGAAGTTAGCGGAGAATTTGAGGGAGATTGACCCCTATAATGCCTTTTGGTTTTAGGATGAGATTTTGTTTCAATTCATAGTCTAATGGCCCTCTTTCTAGTGCCAAAAATGTTGATGGTCCTAAATGACTGCATCAACATTGGGGGAAACCACCTGGTTGGGACCTTAGAATAGATCCTTTTCTATTTGGGATGATGGCTCTGACTGGAATTATGGGACCAGTTTCCCTTTCTATAAAATTATATGAAATGAAGTGGATTTCGATATAATGTTGTAATATGATTAGAAATTGAAATAGAAACTCATATACTACTAATTATCCCTGGTAAGCAGACGGTATATGTGGTTATAAATATTTCACAATTCTCATAACAATATAGATCATCACGTAATTATGAAGTTAACGCACATAAAGATAACTAATTTAATTATATAGTTAATTAAATTAGTTGGTTAAATAGCCACATATATTTAGATCACGTTGTTCACATATAATTTGTAATTTCAATCAGGCACATCAATAGTGATAATGAAATATTTCTTTAACACATATATTATGAACAAAAACAAAATTCAATTGTACTCTAAGTAAATAAACAACTAAAGCATAATAGTACCCGATATATCATTAATCTTCTCATCATAGAAAGGAAATGGTTCACCTTGATATCAATAAAAACCTTTGTTACAATAGTGAAACTTAAGGTCTCTCTTACAAAAATTCAGAACCGCTCCTCCTATCTAAGAGGGGATTTATACTTTCATAACAAAATATAAAGATAGAAAATAAAATAACAACTTCAAGCGGTCTTAACTAAAAGTAAGTAAAACAAACATATTTGGAATCAGTTACAATAGATTGTCTATTCTTGGGAGGAATATTGTTCTCTAATGTGTTGTTGCAACTAATAGATATCAATCAAATTCTTTAATTTAGGTGGAGACTTGGGTTGCGTCAGCATCTAGCTCATGAAGATCACATCTCTCAATGTTGGCAGCATTTGTGTCGTAGTGTTTAATAAGCATTAGAGCATAAGCCACTAACTGTGTCATTTTACTAAGAACTTCCAATGGCTCTCTAAGTTAGTCTTGGTCATTTGTTCAATAATCTTAACCGTTTTCTTGAAATATTCTTGCCATGTCTTAGTCATCAGTAGGATATTGGGTAACGTTCCCTCGGGACAACTTGAGATGAGATTAGCTTGGAGAAAATTATCACTGATTTCCTCTGATATTGCTTGAAATGTTTCACACCTCATAAACAGTCTCTTCTTCTAGCTTAATGTGAATTTCCCACTCTCTGAAAATAATCTCTTTATGGGCCTCTTCGATTTTAGGAAGATTGGCTAATCTTCCTTCTACACTTTCCTGCTAGGTTAAGAAACCATAAATTTTCTCCTCTATATCTTCAAAGTAATTTTTAATATCTAATAGTTGGTCTACCAAGGAGCCAATGGTCTAGCACTAATCATTAATAATTTCCAATTTCTATAAAATGACTATCTATTATTGGGAATAAGAGTGTTCAACTCTTTAGCCTCTTTCTTAAATTCAATCAAATCTAGATTGACACTTAGATGTTCAATCCTTCTCTGTAGCTCTTGAATCTGTGAATCTAGGGAATGTGTATCAACATCATATTGGACTTTGATAGAGTCAAACCTATGCTAAAGCTCTGTCACCTATGCCTACCAGTGTTCTGTTATCTTCTTCTTTTCTACTTCAATACCTTGTTCTAATAGTGAAATATTTTCTTCTTTCTCCTTTAATAGTTGTTTAACCTCTGTGGCTTTGTCAATAGTGGTTGAGGCATAAGCACCTGTAAATTGAGTAATCCTACCCAATTCCTTTGTAGGAGTTGTTGTGGAGCCTTTCCATAACACTTCAAAAGATGCATTACCAGGAACTAATGCCTAGGACTGGTCGAGATTTCTTTTCTTTCTCTCCCTCTTTACTACAACTTTGTGTTGAGGGTTGTAGAAAATGTCCAGTGGAGGAATCTCCTCAATCCTTAAAACAACTTTGGAAGAAGGGAATGATAGTATGATTTCTACATATTTATCATCCAAATGCTTCTTAGGAACCTTCGTTGATATCAGAGTTTTTCGAGGATTCTTTAGAGGGTCTTGAACCTTCATTTGTTGAGGAGTCTTAGCAGCCTAAGACTCATCAGCCTTGGAATTAAGAGCTTGATTGTATTCTTCCCAAATTTCTTCTAACCTAGCATAAGGCATAAATGCTTTTGCATGAGAAGAAAAAGAGGAAACTGTTAATTTTGGTTGAGAAGGGTCAACCAATTGTGTAGAACCCATAATTTCAACATCATCATGAACAATCTTCTCTTCAGGAAATTGCAATGAATCCATAGGTTTTTTCGCTAGCTTCGAAGCTATGTATTGCATAAATTGATTCATTTCTTCGAGGGTAATTGTTGATTTTCTTTGCATGCTATTAGGGTTCTATAATTTTTATAGGATTTCTTGATTATAGATCATCATTATTATGTTTGCGATGTTGTAAATAATATTTCCTCCTAGAAATTATTTCCAAAGAAATACCAAGTATCAAGAGTTAAGGATATTTTTGCATGTAAAGGTTTGGATCAGATCATACTGTAGGTATTTTCATCAAAAAGAGCATAGAACGTTCCAACAATATATCATGCACTCAAATCCAATTCTTGGGCCAAAGGCAAGAGCAAGTTGAAGTCTGCACCACTAAACAAAGAAGAAGGCATAAGTGAGAAAAAACTTATGTTGAAGTATTAGAATTAATTCAAAAAAATAAATGAATAAATCTAAACTCTAAAAAACATGAAAAATCCTTTATTCCAAAGGTCAATGCATATGGCCCACCCCACATTCATGCATTAATTCCCCAAACGTTAAAAACATCAAGATGTGTGCATATTATAATATATCGTTATGCATCAAGAGGTGTGCATATTATAATATATGGTTATGCATATGTTTAGAATCCCCAAGCCCCTCCATCGAAAAGTGGTTTTCACTTTTACTATCATTTACAGATGCCACCCTCATGTGATTTTGGACCCCCCTCCCCCTAAACCTCTTACTGCCCACCCGCCCTATCCATTAACTGTTTTGGTTTTACTTTTATAAATATGGCGGGAATGGATTTCATGTGATTATGAAATAAATACTGTGTGGATGTGAAGATGAGATCAAGCTAAACTAGATTTTAGAGGAAGAAATTAAAGGCAAAGTGAGTGAAATGAAATGAAAGGTAAATGAGTAAATTAATTTTACAGTTACAGGAACACGAAATTCATGGGTGCAGGAAAATAAATACACGAGAAAAAATAAGAGGGAAATTTTACAATACTATGTTCATGAAAGTAAAAATAAATATAGGAGAAAAAATAAGAGGGAAATTTTGCAATAATATGTTCATGAAAGTAATGTATAAGTGATAGATTTTTGAAATAGTAAACATGATGGATTTATAAATCATTCTAATAAATACTTTGAACTATGAATTTCATTTAAATATTTGGAAATATTAATTTAAATGTATTATTTAAATCCAAATATTTTGTGACAAAACAAAGTATTTAAAACATGATGGATAAGACAATGCACATGATAATGGAAACATAAATAGGGCTCGTAGTGCATATCCACCACAACCTTTAAGAACGGAATGCAGTAGAGAGAGGGAAAACATAAACATATGGCAACAAGGAAAACAACATTACTCATTCAAAGGCCCAGTCACCACCAGAATGGCAGAAACAACAGATTTTCAGCAGTCAGTAAAACAATTTCAGATTTGAATGCACAATACCTGCAAGAAAAAGAGTTATGAAATAAATATTGTGTGGTTGTGAGGCTAAGATCAAGTGAAACTAGATTTTAGAGGAAGCAATGAAAGGCAAAGTGGGTGAAATGAAATGACAGGAAAATGACTTAAATAATTTTATAGGAAAAATAAATTCATGGGTGTAGGAAAATAAATACACCAGAAAAATAAGAGGGAAATTTTGCAATAGTATGTTCATGAAAGTAATGTACAGTTTTTTAGAGGGATAAAATTCAAAACAGAAATGTTTTACTAGCCATGGATTTACAAAGAAACAACACATGGTTTTGGAAATCCATCCAAAGATTTACATGAGTAAAAGGAATTTTAGAAGGGAAGGTAAAAGGAAAAACATACATGGTTTTTGAAAACAACCCATGGATTTTTGAAACAATAAATGGATTTGAAAACATGATGGATTTATAAATGATTCTAATAAATACTTTGAATTATGAATTTCATTTAAATATTTGGAAATATTAATTTAAATATATGAAGGTAAAAGGAGAAACAAGACATGGTTTTTGAAAACAACCCATGTTTTTTTGAAAGAATATATGGATTCAAAAACATGATAGATTTATAAATCATTCTAATAAATACTTTGAATTAAGAATTTCATTTAAATATTTGGAAATATTAATTTAAATATATTATTTAAATCCAAACATTTTGTGACAAAACAAACTATTTAAATGATGACGGATAAGACAACGCACATGACAACAACAAGATAAACAGGGACAATAGTGCATATTCAACACAACATTTCAGAACAGAATGCAGTAGAAAGGGGCATCTTCCAACAAGACAAACAACATTTCTCATTCAAAGGCCCAGTCACCACCAGATGAAAGAATAGATTTTTAGTAGTCAGTAAACCAATTTCAGATTTGAATGCATAATACCTGCAGGTAGTTTAGAATTTCTAGCAGGAAAATTAGAGATATTATCTTATCTTTAGTTTATTATGCAGGATTTCTCTAGAAATAGACACAGTCAACAACAATTCACTTTAAAGGTTGAACATAAGATCAGAAATAGTATAGACTTCCTATTACTTAGTTGTATTTTGGGAAATATCTACATGTTTTTGGTAGATATTGCTTGTAATAGTTTTTATTCAGATTTTTCCAAAGATTATTAGAGAATATTTTGTAAATAAATTCCTTTTTTTAGATTTGATATTAGTTTAGCAGAGGATCTTAGGATATTTTGTAAATTAATTTATAAAATTTTGTAAATTATTTATAAATACTTCATCTTCAATAGTATTAAGGGTTGATTTCTGAATATAATTTCCTCTACAAATTGTACTTTTTTGAAGTTGCTTGAAGCATCAATAATACAAGGACATTTTCACAGGATTCATGTGGTGTACAAAATGGTGATGTGCTTCTTTAGTTTATATGTTTAAACATTGTTTTCCTTCCTCTATTATTCTAAAAATCTCAATTACGTAACAGAAACTGTGATGAATATGAAATGTTACATAGAGCACCCTATTCTGGTTGTTAGTAATTTTCATGTTTTTTGCTGAAGTCAAATTAAGGAATTCTTAATTTCTCCTTGATTTCTAATGAATCTTACATTTATGCTATTTCATAGTCCATCTAAATTTATGAAAATATCCAATTAGTGCAACCTAGCTTTCCCTGTCAAACTCCTCTAAATTTTGATGCCAAATCCATTTAAATCTTCATACTCCATATCCCAATGGAATTATAGCAATTAGATCAACCAAAAAATCCAATAAAAAACAATCAATATAGTCATAACTAGCCTAAAATTCACATAAAAAATAGCTAAATTTTACAGAGAGATCCCTCTTTGAAGCTAGCAGTGCTAGATCCCATCTTTGAAAGTGGTTTTGATGTTGTCCTCTGTGTTTACTCCTTCAACCTCAAAAATACAAAACGACAACATGTGCCACCAGTGAATAAGAAGAATCCCTTTCAAATAAATCATCAAACTTATTGGGTTCATTATCAAATTTCCTATTACCTGACGCAGTTGTGACCTTTTTAACCACTTGATGGGGATCATACTGTCTATTAGATATGTAGGAAAACCATGATTTTAAAGAGGATTTATTTCAATTTTTGCATGCTTATAATTATCTAAAGAAAATATACCAAATTAGGCTGGGAAATAAGTCCACATATTATTTTGGATTCCTTTAAGACTTTAGAAATACCATTACCATGTTTTGATAGGCTATCTCCCTAGTCAGAAGTTTATTGAGAATGAACAATGGTAAAACATGGGGATTTGCTAGACTTTTGTATATCTTGATATAGGTGAATGATTCTTCACCAAACAAATTCCCTAATCGAAGAAGATCATATTCATCTTTTGGAGACATATGAGGAGCCTTTTTGTCAAATATGGCATGATATGTTGGTAATATGACCCCATGGAACATTTTATAGAAATGTTGGTGATATTTGGAGTCCCATAAAATGTCATGCTAAACATGAATGGGAGTTGGGCCTTGTGGAGTCCACTTCCATCTCATAGATGAAAAATCCATAGAAAAACATAAAGCATCCATGATGTAAACACTCATATAGAAAGAAGGGATTGTGTTCTTAGAAAATTTGTGTTTACTCCAGAAAGCTAAGATATGGGCAGCTAAATTTTCTGTAAGTATAGTGGTCCAATCAAATATATACCCTTCTGAAGCCTTTTGTATCATAGGTACTCATTGGTCAGGAAATTTATGTACATTAGGGAGTGCATGAAGCCTACACATCATAATAGTTATCTGAGAATAAGGACCAGCAAGAAAGTCTACAATATAATTACCACTCTCTTCTCTCATGTTTGTTTGAGTCCTTTCTCCACCCTTTAATTGGCTCCAATGTATGTCCATTCTAATTAATAAATCTGCCAATGTATTCCTTATTATATTTTCATTCTGGCTTAGGTAAATGATACATTCTCATCAAGTCTTCACTAGGAAAAGACATGATGACTGTGTGCTTGTTTGTAACAATTCACCTATAAACAATACTTAAATTATCCATGACCCATTGAACCATATCTCTATAGGGAAGACGTCTCAGTCTGGCTACAATTCTGTGTAGAAAAGAATTCCCCGCATCATTGAAGGTTGTATTTGAGACCGGGGTAGAATCATCGGTGGTCACTATTCTATGAGTAACCTTGGCTCCTTCATCTTCAAATAATTTATACATCGCTTCATTATTACGGGAATCAGAGCTTTCCTATGTAGAAAACATAGAGATCAATGAAACACTTCTCTTCAATGGGGACATAGTGAAAATAATGTAATTTTGCAATACTAATATTTTCCTTTAAATGAAATCTTCACAATATCGAGGGGAAATTAATGAAGGAATTCAAAATTCCATAAACCATAAACCCTCATTATCAAACATTACATGCAGAAGTGTGAAATCACATGGGTTTACCATGTTATCACATCAGAGGAATTATATCGGAGAAATACATTGGATGACTGTATTAGAAAGTTATGATAATCTAAACATCCAATGTGGAAAAGTTCTAATATAATAATGGTCATGAAAGAGGTGCAAGGCATAGTGGGATAATTATCTCAGGGGTTTCATATTATGAATTTTAATAGAAATCTTCCAATGAAATAGTTTCCATATGAGATTTCTGATAGAAATATCAGAGATATTAGATATCAGAGATGTAAGATATCAAAGGAAGATGAAATCAGAGGTGAAATGTGAGAGAAATTATGATATGAAATGTGTCGATATAAATAATAATAGTTGTGGGGCCGGAGGATGATTATAATATTACTTAATGTAAAAATGCACAAGCCTTTTATGAATATTGATAAAAACCCTTTTTATATGGTTCTTTTATTAAAGGAAGCATTGTGGAGTTCAGAATCAAGGAGGAGCTTTATCATAACATTTTTTTAAAGTAAAGTTACAATATAATGGAGTTTTGGTAGAGGTCTTCCAACATAAATTTTACTTTGAGAGTAGGTCACATCAGAGCTTTGGTTTATCATAACATATTTTAAAGTGTAGATATGATACGGGACGTTGTGATAAGGAAAATACTTAAGTTTCTCAAACTTCATAATAAATTCAAATATGCTCCAATTTTATTAAAATCAAACACTTTATTAAAAGAAATTAAAATATAAAAAGTATAGGGTCCCCATTATTTATTAATAACTAAGTATAAAAATGGGGTGTTGTTGAATGCTACAATATTACACAACCTCGTCCTTAATGAATGAGCACTTTTTCATATTTATGATTAGATTCTCCTACTACAACATCTTCAATCCATTCCTTAAATGTCTTAAATACTTGTCCTTGGACCAACTGAATACCAAGATATCATCTAGATACACAATCACAAATTTCTCCATATATTCTTTTAAAAACTAATTCATTAATCTCATAAAATTATTAGGTACATTAGGAAAACTAAATGGCATAACCAACCACTAATACAATCCTTCATTTGTTTTAAAATTTGTCTCTGATTCATCTCCTTCTCAGATTTTGATATGATGATATCAACTTTCCAGATCTATTTTGGAGAAATACTAAGCATAACTTAAACAATATAAAAAATATTCTATCAGAGGTAAAGGAAATTTGTACCTTATTATGATCTTATTTATTGCTTTGAAGTCCATGAACATCCTCCCTCATCCAACCTTCTTTGGAGTCAACACTTTAGGGACTACACATGGGCTCAAACTCTCTTTGATCAACCCTTTATTTAGAAAATCTTGCACTTGATTCTTGATTTATTCATTCTCTTGTGTGTAGGTTTTAACCTTGTACATAAAATACTTGCATACGAATTATAAAAATAGAAAATAAACAATGGAGAGAGCATAAAACATAAAATAGATATACATAGATATTTCCCCTGGATCCAAAAATTGGGACTACTAGATTGATTTTTCATTATATCCCTTTAAATTTTACAACACATACACACACACACACACACACACACACACACATATACATGTCAAAGCATTCATATACCCCAATCCATTAATGTTGGATTAGAATATAACAGTAGTTCCCTTGACCAGATATAGAAGATACCATGGGAATAAAACCATCATGTCCAAAACCATGTGGAAAACCCATGCACAAAACCATAAGTAGGTCCGCCCACCAACTATAGGGTCCAAAAAAAATAAAATCCCCGGGCGCTGCCCTAAACTCTGTAGAGGGGGGATACCACCCGCCTCAAACCCCCAACGGGGGGGATTCTGCCCCCTTGTGACACCTCCCACTACACGTGGCACAACGAACGGGGAGCTTCGAGCCCCCCTTCTAACCTATTGTGTCACACATGGGACTATTTGTCGAAAGAATATAACACACACCCAACATTCTCCCACTTGTTGTTTTCATTCCACATAGGGGGTCACAGGAGAACATAGTCATTGGTCCAGCCCTGCAATGCCCATTGTTTCTCTACACTAAGAAAACTTCTCAGTGCTCACAGACTTTGTGAATGCATCTGTAGTATTCTTCAAAGTGTATACCTTTACCAGCAACACCTTTTTGTCCTCAACCATATCCCTCACAAAGTGATACTGAACATCAATGTGCTTTGTCTTTGAATGATAAGCATGGTTCTTTTCCAAGAAAATTGCACTTTGGTTGTCACAGTCTATCCTTATAACTTGTTGTACTAACCCCATACTCGAACACAATATTTTCAACCAAATTGCTTCCTTGCTTGCATGAGTGGTTTCCATGTATTCTTACTTTGTAGTTGAAAGTGCCACTACAGATTGTCTCTTTCTCATCCAAATGACTAGACCTCCAAATAGGTTAAACACATACCCACTTGTAGATCTTCTCTAATATATATCTCCATCCCAGTCTGCATCAACACAGCCACAAATGTCCAAAACTAAGTCCAATCATGGTCTTCCTTGGTAGCACAAACCATAATGACCAGTACGACATAAATACCTGAAAACCTGCTTCACTGTTGTGCACTGCTCCTTCCCTGGTTTTGACATAAACCTGCTCAGTACTCCCCTTACATGTGCAATGTTTGGTCTAATACAAACCATTGCATACATAAGGCTACCAACTACACTTACGTATGGAACACGGGACATGTCCTCTTCCTCTTCTTATGTCTTGGGACATTGTTCAATAGATAAATTTACACCTACAGGAATAGGAACCTTCACCGGTTTACTGTCCTGCATATTAATCCTCTGCAGGATTATCTCGACATACTTCCTCTAGTTTAACCAGAGCTTCCTCTTTTCCTGATCTCTTTTAATTTCCATTCCTAAAATATAGTTTGCAACATCGAGATCCTTCATGTTGAATTTGGAAGACAATCGAGTGTTCAAATCCTGAATAATTTCTTTTTCATTTCCAATCAACAACATATCATCCACATACAAGACCAGATAAATAACATGGTCACCAATTAATTTAAAAAACACACAGTGATCCACTTTGCTTCTGGTGAAGCCAAGTCCCCATATATATGTATCAAATTTCTAATACCACATCCTTGTTGACTATTTTAACCCATGCAGAGACATTTTTTACCTACATACCACTTCTTTCTTACCCTTCATCGCAAATCCTTTAGGTTGCTTCATGTATATCTCTTCTTCCAAATCCCCATGAAGAAACGTTTTCTTCACATCCATCTATTCTACCTCAAAATCAAAAGCAATAGAAATAGATAAAACTAATCTAAAAGAAGTTACCTTAGCAAAAGGAGAGAAAATATCACCAAAATTAATTACCAACACCTGGGAAGAACCTTTTTCTACCAACCAAGCTTTTTATTACTCCATCTTGCCTTCTACATTCATCTTCTTCTTGAACACCCATTTCCTTCCAATGGGTTTATTTCCACCAGATCCCAAGCCTCTTTTATGCAAAGATTCCATTTCATCAATCATGGCCTCTTTCTAGAGTTTTCCATCCTCTAAATCTACTGCCTCCCTAATAGTTCTAGGATAATCATTAGTAATATATAAAGAAAAATTTGACCAGAAATAAGATGGGCTACACCTTTCTAGCAGCCTTTTTTCCCAAACTGATCTTTTCGCAATTGGAGTTTGTGGCTCTTCATCTTGTTATTCACCTTCTTTTGTAGAGTTTGATTCTTCCTCCTTTAGCTCAAACCCTATCTTCTCAGGTTCCTTTGGTAGGACTTCATTTCTAATAACATCTTTCACCTCTCTAAATACCATATCTCAGCTATACACAACCTTCTTTGTTTTTGGGTTCCAAAGCTTATAACATTTTAGACCATCCTTATACCCAATAAATATGCACCTGTCAGATTTACTATCCAACTTGGTTATTTTCTCCTTTGGAACATGTACATATGAATAAAAACCAAATAGCCTCAGATGTTAAAGAGAGGCTTTCTTACCAGTCCATACCTCATGTGGAGACTTATCCTCAAACACTGACGAAGGTGATCTATTAACTAGGTAAAATGCAGTCTCCACTGCCTTGACCCGGAATTCCTGTCTTAACCTGGCACCATTGAGCATGCTTTTTGCCTTTTCCATCAACGTCATGTTCATTCTTTCTGCAAATCCATTTTGTTGAGGTGTTTATGGAGTATCCGTCTATCGTTTTACACCACACTTCTTATAGAACTCTTCAAATTCCTTGCAGAACTCTCCACCATTATCTTTCCTCAATGCCTTTATCTTCTTCTCTGTCTGGTTTTCCGCTAGAGCCTTAAATTATTGAAACCTATCAAAGACTTCAGATTTCTTCCTGAGGAAATATATCCATGTATTCCTTGAGAAGTCATCTATAAATGATACATATTACACAAACATAATTAGTGATAGAACCGAAACATGTCCAAACACATCACTGTGCACAAGCTCTAATATCCCTTTCACCCTCTTAGCACTAGAGGGGAAACTCACCCAATTTCTCTTTTCATATAAACAATGTTTAAAAAAATGGAAATCCAGAGAGCAGTTAGACATACCTTCTACCATACCATTACCATGAAGTATTTGAAGGCCCTTCTTTGCAATATGTCTAAGCCTTCGATGCCATAGCATGGTATTTTCTCCAAACGCCACTACATTTTTTGCTCCACTTTTAGGAACTTGTTGTGGTAAAAACACAACCCAAAAATTATTCACTTAATTCTCATAATGGGGACCCTTTAATTGAGTGGTTAGTCATATTATTATCTGAGTTTAAGAATTTATATTTCTTCAATGAGTTTGATATATTCCTATTTCTCTATCATAAATTTTTGATCTCATTTGGTTGTTTGGTTTGTAAATGGCGCCTAATTGAAGATTGCATATTTTTCATTACCTTGGCGTATTAAAATGTATAAATTGTACATTCCTTTTGTTGATAATTTGTTTTTTGTAAATAATTAATTTTCAATTGTAAATATTAATTTATATTTTATACATAGCCCCCGGGAACAAGATTGATATAATTAAGTGGTTCTAGGTTAGGCCTTAACCATTAAATAAATTGGTTCGTTTTATGTAAATGAAATAATCAAAGATATTGAAATTCTGACATTAGAGGAATCCTTTTAGAATTCCCCAATGTCAAAACCCTAATCTCTATTTTCAGTGGCTTGGAGAGCATATCAAATTAGAAGTATATATGTGGAAAATCCTTTATATAAACTTCAGAGTATTAAAACAAACATATCATATAACCAAAGTCTGAACATTGTATAAAGGAACTATAATTTATAAGAAGTTTTCAGAGTGCCCACTTGCCACATGATTACTCTTGCTCCCACCAGGGTTAACACTTATAAGAGATTCTCAACTGAGCAAGATTTTAAAAACTCTAATACAACACTCCCTTCGATCTCCAACTTCTGATAATCACATCCCTCTGATCTTTGACTTCCGATACTCATATCCCTCTGATCTTTGACTTCTGAATTTGCCAGGCCCCGATACTTTGGGCTCGATTTGCATATTAATGATGGTCTAATCAGAATATTGCATCCACCTATATATCAAAACTTTTAAATGGTAACAATCGTAAAGCCCCTGATATCAAATTTTCGATTCAAAGCTTTGATATAATGGACCCGATAAATTTATTAAAGTGAGTTTAATACGATATCACATCTACTCCATATCGGAGCCACCCAATATCGCAACTATTTTGTTTTATCTCATTTTAAAAGTTCTAATATCCATTTCTTTGATACCTATTAACATATGCCACTTGTCACCATGTCCTATGTGTAGAAATTTCTCATTTCCCACCCCGGTTTTCAGTTTCTCCTTATTTCTCCCATATAGTTAAATGCCCTTTCCCATAACCATACATTTAACAAGCTGAAAAAAAAAAAAAAAATTTGCTGAAAACACAAATTCTGGAAATTTTACAGAATGCTGGAAATTGCAGAAATAAAAATCAGCAGTAATAAACAGCCATTAAAACACATTTAAACACTGATATTTTTGGTCAATGTGACCCTGGAAAAACCCCCTACAACTCTTCAGGAAAACCAGTTTGAGAGCTCTTCTTTATTTCTGAAAATTGCCTTTTACAGTGAGAAATTTTCAGCAAAAAATCAGCAAGCAAATTTACAACTTATCTCTTTTCCCATGCTTCACAGCAAACTGGAAATTACAGCAAACAGGACAGCAATAAATTCTGTACGGTCTCCTCGATTTTCGTGCCCACTTTCAACATTAAATGCTCCTGTATGGCCCTTGTTTTGCGTGTAGAAAAACCAGCAAACTGCTCCTCGATTTTTGTGCAAACCTCTCCTTGAAAATCATGCCAAAATCTGCCTTTCACTGTGTGCTAAATCAACTGTACAAATCTGCTCAACTGCTACCTTGGAATGTGTGCCAAGCTCTCCTTCTCCTCCCTGCTCAGAAATCTCTCTTGCTCTCCTTCTCCCAATCTGCTCATGAAAGAATTGAATCGAATGTGATATTTTCCTCCTTTTCCTCAATATAACTCCAAATGACTTTTGGGTGACCCAAGTGACTTTTGGATGATCTCTAAATCCAATGGCTGAAATAGATTTAGATCAATGGCTGAGATTAAATGCTCATTTAAATCTCACTTTTTATTTTTTAATTCACCCCACTTTAATAAAGACCCACTTAGTCATTTATTTCCAAAGTCACTTTTCCTTTCTAATTTTTCATTGACTTTATAAAAGTCACTTTAAAATTAGACTTAGTAACTTTATCACTTAAAGTCACTTTTAAATTAGATTTAACTTTATAAAATTATAAAGTCACTTTAAGAGAAAAATTAAATTATTTTGGACACTTTTCCCTAGGCCAAAGATCAAAGCCTAAGGGAACCACCTGTCCTCTGGTACCAAATTTCAACACTCCCTCTTACCGAGGAAGGTGTTCCTCACCACACCCATCTTGTCTCTGAAGTAGACATGCTTGCCCCGTGGTAAGGCTTTGGTAAGGATATCTGCAACCTGCTCATCAGTGGAAATATACTCAAGCTTCACAACTCCCTTCTAAACATAGTCTCTAATGAAATGATATCTAATCCCGATATGCTTTGACTTGTCATGTAATACTGGATTCTCCGTGAGTTTAATGCAACTCTGATTATCATAGTAAATCACCGAAGGTCTCAATGGCTGACCAAATAAGCCAAACAACATCTTGCGAAGCCAGATAGCCTCACAACTAGCTAGACTAGCTGCCATATACTCTGCTTCCGCTGAACTCAGTGCTACTGACTGCTGCTTCCGGCTGAACCATGACACTACTGCTGAACCCAACCCAAAACAGCACCCTGAAGTGCTCTTCTTATCAGAAGCACAACCTGCCCAATCAGAATCAGTGTATCCTACCAATCTCACTCCATCTCCCTGCCTGTAGTCCAGACCATAATCCACTGTCCCCTGCAAGTATCGCAAAATGTGTTTTGCAGCCACCCAGTGAACCTTCCTAGGCTCACACATAAACTGACTCATCGTGTTGACTGCAAAACAAATATCTGGTGTAGTGTTGACCAAATACATCAAGGAACCAATCAGCTACCTGTACAATGTGGGATCCACCAACTCGGAATCCGAAGCATGAAGCTTCTTCCAGTTGGTGATCATCGGTGTCGACATGGGTCTACAATCCTCCATGTGGAATCTGCTAAGGATGTCCACAATATACTTCCCCTGCCCCAGGAAGAAATGCCCCTCCTCCTGCCACACCTCCAAACCCAAAAAGTAATGCATCAAGCCGATGTCCTTCATCTCAAACTCCGTCGCAAGATCTCTCTTGCAGTGCTCTATGAGTCTCTCTGCACCTGTAATGATCAAGTCATCCACATACAGCACTAGAATGAGAGGCTCCTCACCAATCACAATAAAGTAAAGGTTCGGATCTACCTCACTCTTTGTGAAACCCATCCCCTGCAAATATGTATCTATCTTGGAGTACCAAGCTCTGGGAGCTTGCTTCAAGCCATAAAGGGCCTTCTTCAGTCTGCACACATGGGACTCCTTCCCATGCACCTCAAAGCCCTGTGGCTGCTCAATGTACGACTCCTCCTGTATGAAGCCATTGAGAAATGCGGTCTTCACATCCATCTGGTGGATCTTCCAACCCATCTCCGCTGCTATCGATATAATGGAGCGGATCGAAGTATATCAAGCCACGGGAGCGAAGGTCTCCTCATAATCAACTCCCTCTACCTGGGAGAACCCTCTAGCCACAAACCTCGCTTTGAATTTCTCAATGCTGCCATCTACAGCATGCTTTACCTTGTAAAGCCATCTAGAAGTAACCACGGATTTACCCTCAGGCCTTGGCACCACCTCCCAAACATCATTCTTCATGATAGAAGAATACTCCTCCTGCATGGCCTCTCTCCAGACCTGCTGGCTATCTGTCTCCTCATAGCTAGAAGGCTCAGAGTCAAGGATGCTGGTAACCATCGCCATATAGCTACAAAACCTCTCAGGTGGTCTACTCTCTCTGACCGGCCTCTTCGGCTCAGCAATAGATGTGGCATCTCTCAAGGTGTCCTGAAGCCACTTGGGCTTTCTCTTCCCTGAGCATGCTTCTCCCATAGGAGAATGAAACTCCTCCTCCTCATCACCATCAGTAGCCTAAACTCCTGACTGTCTGTCTGCTGTCCTCCTGCCTGGACCTGAACCTGTAGAAGCTGAGGCACCGTGTGAACTGTCCATCAATGGACTCCCTAGTGAACTGCTCTGTGAACTACTCTGCATGCTGCCCGGAGCACCACCACTCTGGCTCGGCGAGCCACTGCTCACTGACGGACCTGACATCCTCATAGATGTACCTCTGGATCCTCCTGATCCATGCCCACTGGATCCCTGCGACTGACTCAACTGCTGCTGAGGGTCTGGCTGATCCAGATACTCTAACTCCCGTGACCTCCTAAAGGCCCTGTCCTCCTCGAACTTGACATCCCGTCTGACAACAACTCTCCTCTGTCCAGGAATGTAAATCCGAAAGGCCTTTGAGGTCTCACTGTAGCCCACAAAGATACCCTTCTCTGCGGTGGGCTCTAGTTTGGTCCTCTTCTCGTTGGGTATATAGGAGTATGTAATGCATCCAAAGATATGAAGATGACCAATATTAGGCTTCTTCCCAGAGAAAGCCTCCTCCGGAGTCATGTGCCACAAGTCACGATGCGGATTCCTGTTCTTCAAGTAAACAGCTGTGTTGCAGGCCTCTGCCCACAAGAACAATGGCAACCCCTGATCATGTAACATGGCTTTGGCAGCCCCTATGATGGATCTGTTCTTCCTCTCCGCAACCCCATTCTGCTCGGGGTTGTAAGGAACAATGAACTCCCTCCTAATGCCTCTGCAAAATAGTCAACAAACTCTCCAAGGTTGTACTCTCCTCCATTGTCCGACCTCAAGGACTTGATCTTTCGACCTGTCTGAGTCTCCACAAGAGCTCTGAACTCCTGAAACTGCTTGAAGACCTCACTCTTGGTCTTCAAAAAATAAATCCAAGTCCTCCTCGAGTGATCATCGATGAATAAAACATAGTACTCATATCCACTCAAGGAAACATGAGACATCCGACTGCTCACATCGGAATGAATCAAATCAAGTATCCCCGTCGCTCTGCTGTCACTGTTGGGAAAAGGGGATTTGGCAAACTTGCCCATCGTACAACCTCTGCAAGTATCAAAGTGATCAGTACTGAAATCTGGCACACCTGTAGTGATCTCCCGCAATGTCCTCAAGGCTCCATGATACATATGTCCCATCCTGCGGTGCCAAATCTCACACAACTCAGAAGTGCTAGCTCTACTGTCGGTACTACTGCTCAATGCCAAAAGGGGCTAGAATGCAAACTTGTACACCTTTGCATGGCATACACCTATCACTCTAGCTGAATCAACTGGAGTGCCCTTGGGATACATCAACACCTGTCCTCCCCTGAACAGTACCTCATATCCTCTGTCCTCCAAAGCTGAGATGGATATGAGGTTCTTCCTCATCCCTGGCACATAAAGAACCTCTGACACCTTCAAGGGAGGTTTGGACTCCCTCTGAAATGTCACTGTCCCCACCCCGACTGCTCTAACAACTCTGTCATCACCGAGTACTACCTCAATATCAGTGCCACTCTTTGAAAGCTCTGAGAAGTACTCACGGACTCCTGTCATATGACGTGAAGCCCCACTGTCCACATACCAGATACCTGAAGATGCTCCGCTAATCGAGGGTAAAGCATGCTCCCTTTGAACCTGTGTGGCAGGTGATCCTGCACTAGAGGACTCACACGTAGTGAACGCAAAATCTTGGTCAAAACGACCAGCAAAGTCCTCAATCTCTGCTGAAGCTGCCACGTCATGGTTCTTCCCCTTCTTCTTCTTCTTCTCCGGACACATAACTGCATATTGTCCCATCTTTTGACAATTCCAACACTTCACCTTGGAATAGTCCTTCTGTGTGTTCCCCTGTTTACCTTTACCTTTGCCTTTGCCCCCACCACTGCTTGTGGAAGCCTGCTTCTTCCCTTTGCCTTTCTTGCCTCCTGCCACCAGTGCTACATCCTCATCCTGCTCAACTGGCTTGGCTGCCCCAAGGTGACCTTTCCTGATCTCTGTCTGAATGCAATCATCCCAAAACCTCTCCCATGTGGGAAGGGTCTCACGTGCACAAACCCCATCAGCAAAGTTCAACTATGAACGGGGGAGGCCATTCACTGCAATCCGCACCAACTCAGTGGGTGGAATGGCCTCTCCAATCGCTGCCAACTCATCTCTCACATTAGTAATCTTTGTGAGATATCCAGCTGCACTATCATTACCCATCTTAATGTTCTTCAGCTTCTCCTTCAGGACCATCTTCCGGTTCTCATTGGTACTCTGGTAGAGATTGGACAATGTTGTCCACATCTCATGGGCATTGCTCTTTCCTCTCACATGAGGAATGCAATGGTCTTTGATTCCGCCTAGAATCAGCCTCTTACCCTTGTTGTTATTTTTATTATAAGTTGTCAACTGAGTAGCATCAGTAGGCACAACAACAGGGTTCTGTGTGGTATGCACCATGATATCCCAGACTTCTGCCTCCTCAAAGATACTCTACATTCTCTCCTTCCAAACGCTGTAATTTATATGCCCATTCAGCCTATCGTCCACCCTTAATCCCAATGACATCCTGTTGTCCTAAAACTGAAAAATAGCACTGTTGTAGTAAAGATAAAACTGTTGTTTATGAAAAAATCAGCTTGCTGGAATTTTCTGAGTGAAAAATCAGCAACTGTAATTTTTCCTTTTGCTGTCCCAAACTGCCCTTCAGCACTCAACCTCTGATACCATGTAGAAATTTCTCATTTCCCACCCCGGTTTTCAGTTTCTCCTTATTTCTCCCATATAGTTAAATGCCCTTTCCCATAACCATACATTTAACAAGCTGAAAAAAAATAAATTTGCTGAAAACACAAGTTCTGGAAATTTCACAGAATGCTGGAAATTGCAGAAATAAAAATCAGCAGTAATAAACAGCCATTAAAACACATTTAAACACCGAGATTTTTGGTCAATGTGACCCTGGAAAAACCCCCTACAACTCTTGGGGAAAACCAGTTTGAGAGCTCTTCTTTATTTCTGAAAATTGCCTTTTACAGTGAGAAATTTTCAGCAAAAAATCAGCAAGAAAATTTACAACTTATCTCTTTTCCCATGCTTCACAGCAAACTGGAAATTACAGCAAACAGGACAACAATAAATGTTGTACGATATCCTCGATTTTCATGCCCACTTTCAGCATTAAATGCTGTTGTATGGCCCTTGTTTTGCGTGCAGAAAAACCAGCAAACTGCTCCTCGATTTTTGTGCAAACCTCTCCTCGAAAATCATGCCAAAATCTGCCTTTCACTGTGTGCTAAATCAACTGTACAAATCTGCTCAACTACTGCCTTGGAATGTGTGCCAAGCTGCTGTCTCCTTCTCCTCCCTGCTCAGAAATCTCTCTTTCTCTCTTGCTCTCATTCTCCCAATCTGCTCATGAAAGAATTGAATCGAATGTGATCTTTTCCTCCTTTTCCTCCCTTAATATAACTCCAAATGACTTTTGGGTGACCCAAGTGACTTTTGGGTGATCTCTAAATCCAATGGCTGAAATAGATTTAGATCAATGGCTGAGATTAAATGCTCATTTAAATCTCACTTTTTATTTTTTAATTCACCCCACTTTAATAAAGACCCACTTAGTCATTTATTTCCAAGGTCACTTTTCCTTTCTAATTTTTCATTGACTTTATAAAAGTCACTTTAAAATTAGACTTAGTAACTTTATCACTTAAAGTCACTTTTAAATTAGATTTAACTTTATAAAATTATAAAGTCACTTTAGAAGAAAAATTAAATTATTTTGGACACTTTTCCCTAGGCCAAAGATCAAAGCCTAAGGGAACCACCTGTCCTCCGGTACCAAATTTCAACACTATGAGCCATTGTTGTATAAATTTAAATTTTTTTGATTTATATGGTTTTGGGGAATAAATATAGTTCTTCACATTTTATGGTTTAAGTTTGTTTTTCGGCATTTAAAAAAGAAAAACCTCGTTACAAAAAAAACTAATTATTTTTCCTTTTGATAGAAAAGTTTCCATCGCCGGCAATGGTGAATAGATCTAGTAAATATTTCCGAATAAATTCCCCAAGGTAGAAATTTTTTTTTAATAAACAAAAGTTGTTAACGTAGTTGAGTTCCACCTATAAGTTTGAAACAAGCTAGACAAACGTATCAGAGAGAAAACTAAACTGGGATTTTTTTTCAACTGTAGCCATCTACATTTGGCCAGAACCCCAACCGAAGGAATCATTTTGTTTCATTTTATTTTAATTAACTTAGTAGTTGAGAAATAGAGCGGGATTGTTAATATTTCCACTATGTATAAATACCCATCTCTAATTCTTAGAAAGGGGATTTGAACCTAATAGAAAAAAGTGAAAATTATATTAGAGATTTTAACCCATTTGTAGAGGATTTTTAATTCTCATTCACACTACTATGGTGGGGTTGAAGCCATTATTTAAAGACAGGGATCGAGTTGCTGGCAATAGGGGATTTGCACTACTGCAATATTTTTAGGTTCATGTAACTTGATTATTGAAAATAAATTCTTCAGTTTTCAATTACATTTCTATTGTATGAGTATATTAGTTGGCTTTACCACTATTGTTAAATGTTACCTGTTAGCTCATTTAAAATCTGATCAAGCTCTCTTGTAGGATTAATCATAAATGCATCGTGAAAAATGGAAATTGTATAAGAACAAAATTTTATTTATTTAGGCTAGCTAGCTATATAATAGTTTAAAGTTATAGATGTTCTTCTTTTCTACATGTCATTTTATTAGAAATATTTCAATATTATGGCATCAATCTTTTGTTTCTTCTTCATATGTTTATTAGGAGTTGGAGTTAATTACAGTTAAGTGTCTAGTAACTATTTTTTAGGAATTTAGTTTTTGATATCTTCTTTAACAAGGATTGGCCCTTGTGAACTATTTCCCTGATCTAATTCTTTTATTTTATTCCAATTCCAATATGCTTCTTTTCCCATCCCATTTGCTTGCTCTTGATTGAAAGAAAGACTATTCTTTCCTTAAGTTTTTCATTTTAATTATTATTTACTTATCTTCGAAGTCCTCTTCCCAAAGAGGAAAAGTTTAGAGTGGTTTGGCTGAGGCACAAAGTCAGCTTAAGGATCATTCTCTTCCTTGATTATCAAGGAGAATCGATTTCATGTCTCTTATATGTTGGTGATTAATATACATACCTTAAAAAAATAGAGAAAGATAAAAAATCATTGGACCTAGTCTAACTAGTCAATACCACCATTTCGATGGAAAAGGAATTTCTTTAAGTTCCCGACTAGGTGGTCTCCCATAGAATGTTGAAAGGATCATTTTTCCCAATCAACATTTTTGGTGCTAGAAGGAGGGCTTTGAGCTAGTTCTTCTATTTAAATTTTTGTTTTATCATTTTTAACTAATCATGGCTCCTATATGAATTCCTACATTGGTTCATGCTTTCAGCTCATCTAAACCTACCTGGGACATGACCAAGAAGCAGATTGAGTCCTTTTCTAATTTGAAGTTCAACAATGAGAGTGAATTTTCTGCCTTAGATCATATTTGTGATTTTGTGGATAAATGCGAATATTTTAATATTATTGCTGACAATGAGATCTATAGGTTGTTTACTTTGAAATTTCAAGGACAAATTCGTAAATGTTTCAAAGAACTTCTAGTGAAATTAATTCATTCCTGGAACCATTTTATGTAGGTATTTCTTAAAGGGAATCAAAATTATAGTTATGATCATTTGTGTTTAGAATTAGATAATATTTTCATGTACATAAATGAATCTTTAGAATATTTTTCTAATATATTTTGGGCACTTTGTTATAGATTTCATTTAGCTGATTTACCTTCGACTAAAGATTTGATTGAACATTTCTCTTCTCTTGTTTCTTCAAATTATGAAGATATAGAATAAAATAATGAAGAACAAGACACAACTAATTCATTTATTAGTCTTGAATTAGAAAATAATTTTATTGACCTTGAGCCTAATATTGAAATTATATCACAACTTGTATTGTTGGAAAGTTGCAAAACACATATTCCGATTTCTGAAATGAATATTTCAAATATAAATGTGGAATTTGAAAATGTAATTGAAATATTTTCTAATGATTCTTGTGATCAGAAATTAGGCCCATGTTGTACTACGCAACAACCCCCCCATTTATGAGTAACAATAACTAAGGATAGAGATATAAATGGGGACCCTTTTTGAATTTTTAGGCTTAAAATAATAAGACCTAACTCTAAGAAAATACCTAGAAAAAACCTCGCAAAACGACCTAAGGATGAAAACCTCATCACAAATCGCAAATCGCACTTTTCCATGTGATTGTCATAAAACACCTTTAAAGAATTGCGATGAGCGATTAAATCTCCCACTGTGATATCCCAATCAATAGCACCTTGTCATTTTGCAAATCACACTTCACACTTTGCAAAATTCGCAAGTAATTCAGCTATTCCCTTACGATGTCCATTAGCGATTGGAGAAAAGTGATATTGCGATATTCACAATCACATTTCTCTTTATAGATCTGGTAACGCTATATTGCATTCATATTACTCTGATCTTTGACTTTCGATATCTGCCAAGCCCCGATAAGTTGTGCCCGATATGCATATTAATGTTGGTCTAGTCTAAATATTGCATCTTCCTATATATCATAACTTTTAAATGGTAACAATTGTAAAACCCCCGATATCAAATTTTTGATTCAAGGCTATGATATAATGGACCCAATAAATTTATTAAAGGGATTTTAATACAGTATCACATCTGCTCCATATCGGAGCCGCCCAATATCGCAACTATTTTGTTTTATCTCATTTTAAAAGTTCTGATATCCATTTCTTCGATACCTATTAACATATGCCACTTGTCACCATGTCCTATGATCCATTGTTGTATAAATTTAAAAATTTGTGATTTATATGGTTTTGGGGCATAAATATAGTTCTTCACATTTTATGGTTTAAGTTCGTTTTTCAACATTTTAACAAAAAAAAGCTCCTTACAAAAAAAACTAATTATTTTTTCTTTTGATAGAGAAGATTCCATGATCGGTGATGGTGAATAGGTCTAGTAAATATTTCTAAAGAAATCCCCCCCGCAGGAAAATGTTTTTTTTTAATAAACAGAAGTTGTTGAAGAAATTGAGTTCCACCTATCAGTTTGAAACGAGCTAGACAAATGTATCAGAGAGAAAACTAAACTGGGAATTTTTTTCAACTATAGCCATCTACATTTGGCCAGAACCCCAACCGAAGGAATCATTTTATTTCATTTTCTTTTATTTAGCTTAGTTGTTGAGAAATAGAGGGGGACTGTTAATATTTCCACTATGTATAAATACACATCTCTCATTGTGTGAAAGCAGATTCGAACCCGATAGAAAAGAGTCAAAATTATATTAGAGATTTTAACCCGTTTGTAGAGGATCTTTAATTCTCATTCACACTAATATGGTGGCGTTGAAGCCATTATTTAAAGACAAGGATCGAGTTGCGGGTCGCAGGGGATTTGCACTACTGCAATATTTTGAGGTTCATGTAACTTGATTCATATTTTTAATAAGGTTTGTTTCTGTAATTGCATGCACAGCACTACTATTTGCATAGATTATTGAAAATAATTTCTTCAGTTTTCAATTACAATTCTATTGTATGAGTATATTAGTTGGCTTTAGCACTATTGTTAAATGTTACATGTTAGCTCATTTAAAATCTAATCAAGCTCTCTTGTAGGATTAATCAGAAATGCATTGTGAAAAATGGAAATTGTATAAGAACAACATTTTATTTATTTGGGGTGGCTAGCTATCTAATAGTTTAAAGTTATAGATGTTCTGCTTTTCTACCTGTCATTTTATTAGAAATATTTCAATAGTATGGCATAAATATTTTGTTTCTTCTTCATATGTTTATTAGGAGTTGCAGTTATTTACAGTTAAGTGTCTGGTAACTATTTATTAGGAATTTAGTTTTTGATATCTTCTTTAACAAGGATTAGCCCTTGTGAACTATTTCCCTGATCTAATTCCTTTATTTTATTCCAATTCCAACAAGCTTCTTTTCCCATCCTTTTAGCCTGCTCTCAATTGAAAGAAATACTATTCTTTCCTTCAATCGGGATAAGTCTAGGATAAGTGCATCATAGGTTAACTTTTTCATTTTAATTCTTATTTATGCATCTTAGAAGTCTTCTTCCTAAAGAGGAAAAATTTAGAGTAGTTTGGCTGAGACTCAAAGTCAACTTAAGGATGATTCTCTTCCCCGATTAGCAAGGAGAATCAATTTCATGTCTCTTATATGTTGGTAATTAAAATACATACCTTAAGAAAAAAAAGAAAGATAAAAGATAATTGGAACTAGTCTAACCAGTCGAAACCACCGTTTCAATGGAAAAGGAATTTCTTTAAGTTCCCGAATGGGTGGTCTCCCTTAGAATGTTGAAAGGGTCATTTTTCCCAATCAACATTTTTGGCGCTAGAAGGAGGGCTTTGAGCTAGTTGTTCTATTTAAATTTTTGTTTTATCATTGTTAACTAATCATGGCTCCTATATGAATTCCTACATTGGTTCATTCTTTCTACTCATCTAAACCTACCTGGGACATGACCAAGAAGCAGATTGATTCCTTACCTAATTTGAAGTTCAACAGTGAGAGTGAATTTTCTACCTTAGATCATATTTGTGATTTTGTGGAGAAATGTGAATATTTTACTACTATTGCTGATAATGAGATCTGTAGGTTATTTACTCTGAAATTTCAAGGAAAAATTCACAAATGGTTCAAAGCACTTCTAGTAAAATTAATTCATTCCTCGAACCATTTTATGTATGTATTTCTTAAAGGGCATCAAAATTGTAGTTATGATCATTTGTGTTTAGAATTAGATAATATTTGCATGTACATAAATGAATCTTTAGAATATTTTTCTAATATATTTTGGTCACTTTGTTATAGATTCCATTTAGGTGATTTACCTTCGACTGAAGATTTGATTGAACATTTCCCTTCTCTTGTTTCTTCAAATTATAAAGATATAGAATCAAATAATGAAGAATAAGACACATCTAATTAATTTATTAGTCTTTAATTGGAAAATAATTTTATTGAGCTTGAGCCTAATATTGAAATTATATCACAATGTTTGGAAAGTTGCAAAACACATTTTCTGATTTCTGCAATGAATATTTCAAATATAAATATGGAATTTGAAAATGTAATTGAAACAATTTCTAATGATTCTTGTGATCAGAAATTAGGCCCATGTTGTACTACGAAACAACCCCCCCATTTATGAATAACAATAACTAAGGATAGAGATATAAATGGGGACCCTTTTTAAATTTTTAGGTTTAGGATAACAATACCTAATTCTAAGAAAATACCTAGAAAAAACCTTGCAAAATGACCTAAGGATGAAACCTCATCGCAAATCACAAATCACACTTTTCCATGTGACTATCATAAAACACCTTTAAAGAATTGCGATGAGGGATTAAATCTCCCGTTGCGATATCCCAATCTATAACACCTTGTCATTTTGCAAATCGCACTTCACACTTTGCAAACTTTGAAAGTAATTCAGCCATGCCCTTACGAAGTCCATTAGCGATTTGCGAAATGTGATATTGCGATATTCACAATCAGGTTTCTCTTTATAGATCTGGTAACACTATATTGCATTCATATCCCTCTGATCTTCAACTTACGATATCTACCAGGCCCCGATAAGTTGGGCTCGATATGCATATTAATGATGGTCTAATCAGAATATTGTGTCCGCTTATATGTAAAAAAATTTAAATGGTAACAATTGTTAAACCCCCGATATCAAATTTTCGATTCAAGGCTCTGATATAATGGAGTTGATAAAGTTATTAAAGGGAGTTTAATATGATATTGCATCTGCTCCATATCAGAGCTGCATAATATCGCAACTATTTTGTTTTATCTCATTTTAAAAGTTCTGATATCCATTTCTCTGATACCTATTAACATATGCCACTTGTCACCGTGTCCTATGAGTCTTTGTTGTATAAATTTACAAATTTGTGGTTTATATGGTTTTGGGGCATAAATATAGTTCTTCACATTTTACGGTTTAAGTTTTTTTTCGACATTTAAAAAAGAAAAATCTCGTTACAAAAAAAAAAACTAATTATTTTTTCCTTTGACAGATAAGATTCCATCGCCGGCAATGGTATATAGATCTAGTAGATATATCTGAGGAAATCCCCCCAATGGAAAAAGTTTTTTTTAATAAACAGAAGTTGTTGAAGCAGTTGAGTTCCACCTATCAATTTGAAACAAGCTCAACATACGTATCAGAGAGAAAACTAAACTGGGAATTATTTTCAATTGTGGCCATCTACATTTGGCCAGAACCCCAACCGAAGGAATAATTTTATTTCATTTTCTTTTAATTAACTTAGTTGTTGAGAAATAGAAGGGGATTGCTAATATTTCCACTATGTATAAATACCCATCTCTAATTGTGAGAAAGGGTATTCGAACCCGATAGAAAAGAGTCAAAATTATATTAGAGCTTTTAACCCGTTTGTAGAGGATTTTTAATTCTCATTCACACTGCTATCGTGGGGTCGAAGCTATTATTTAAAAACAAGGATCGAGTTACTAGCAGTGGGGGATTTTCACTACTACAGTATTTTGATGTTCATGTAACTTGATTCATATTTTTAATAAGGTTTTTTTCTCTAATTATATGCGTAGCTCTACTATTTGCATAGATTATTGAAATTGAATTCTTTAGTTTTCAATTACATTTCTATTGTATGAGTATATTAGTTGGCTTTAGCACTATTGTTAAATGTTACTTCTTAGCTCATTTAAAATCTGATCAAGTTGTCTTGTAGGATTAATCAGAAATGCGTCGTGAAAAATGGAAACTGTATAAGAACAAAATTTTATTTATTTAGGTTGGCTAGCTATCTAATAGATAAATTTATAGATGTTTTGCTTTTCTACATGTCATTTTATTAGAAATATTTCAATATTTCTAATATTTTGTATATTTCAATATCATGGCATCAATCTTTTGTTTCTTCTTCATATGTTTATTAGGAGTTGGAGTTATTTACAATTAAGTGTCTGGTAACTATTTATTAGGAATTTCATTTTTGATATCTGTTTCAACAAGGATTAGCCCTTGTGAACTATTTCCCTCATCTAATTCCTTTATTTATTCCAATTCCAATATGCTTCTTTTCCCATCCTTTTAGCTTGCTGTCGATTGAAAGAAATACTATTATGTCCTTCAATCGAGATAAGTCTAGGATAAGAGCATCATAGGTTAATTTTTTCATTTTAATTCTTATTTTTGCATCTTAGAAGTCCTCTTCTCAAAGAGGAAAAGTTTAGAGTGGTTTGACTCAGACAAAATGTCAGCTTAAGGATCATTATCTTCCCTAATCAGCAAGGAGAATTGATTTCATGTCTCTTATAAGTTGGTAATTAAAATACATACCTTAAGAAAATAGAGAAAGATAAAAGATAATTAGACCTATAACAAGTCGAAACCACCATTTCAATGGGAAAAGAAATGCTTTAAGTTCTCGACTGGGTGGTCACCCTTAGAATGTTGAAAGGGTCATTTTTCTCGATCAACATTTTTGGTGCTAGAAGGAGGGCTTTGAGCTAATTGTTATATTAAAATTTTTGTTTTATAATTTTTAACTAATCATGGTTGCTATATGAATTCCTACATTAGTTCATGCTTTCGGCTCATCTAAACCTACCTAGGACATGACCAAGAAGAAAATTGAGTCCTTGTCTAATTTGAAGTTCAACGGCGAGAGTGAATTTTTTGCCCTAGATCATATTTGTGATTTTGCGGATAAATGCGAATATTTTACTATTATTGCTGACAATGAGATTTGTAGGTTGTTTATTCTAAAATTTCAAGGACAAATTCTCAAATGGTTCAAAGCACTTCTAGTGAAATCAATTCATTCCTAGAACCATTTTATGTAGGTATTTCTTAAAGGGCATCAAAATTATAGTTATGATCATTTGCGTTTAGAATTAGATAATATTTTCATGTACATAAATGAATCTTTAGAAGATTTTTCTAATAGATATTGGTCACTTTGTTATAGATTTCATTTAGGTGATTTACCTTTGACTGAATATTTGATTGAACATTTCTCTTCTCTTATTTCTTAAAATTCTAAAGATATATAATAAAATAATGAAGAACAAGACACATCTAATTCATTTATTAGTCTTGAATTAGAAAATGATTTTATTGAGCTTGAGCCTAATATTGAAATTATATCACAAGTTTTATTGTTGGAAAGTTGCAAAACATATTTTCCGATTTTTGAAATGGATATTTCAAATATAAATGTGGAATTTGAAAATGTAATTGAAATAATTTCTAATGATTCTTGTGATCAGAAATTAGGCCCATGTTGTACTACGAAACAACCCCCCCATTTATGAATAACAGTAACTAAGGATAGAGATATAAATGCAGACCCTTTTTAAATTTTTAGGCTTCGGATAATAATACCTAAATCTAAGAAATTACCTAGAAAAAACCTTGCAAAACGACCTAAGGATGAAATCCTCATCGTAAATTACAAATCACACTTTTCCATGTGACTGTCGCAAAGCACCTTTAAAGATTTTTTATGAGCGATTAAATCTCCCATTGCGATATCCTGATCAATAGCACCTTGTCATTTCACAAATTGCAAACTTTGCAAGTAATTTAGCTATGCCCTTACGATGTCCATTAGTGATTTGCGAAATGTGGTATTACGATATTTGTAATCACATTTCTCTTTATAGATCTGGTAATGCTATATTGCATCCATTTAAATATTGTGACATGCGATTAAGAGCGGTAAAGCGTGTGAAATAATTATGTTTTAATATCAAAATGAACAAATTGACAGGTCAATAAATATTTAGCGGCCTGAGGAAAGATAATCATTTTGCAGGTTATGGGTAGTTAACATCGAGTATCGCATTAAGCCTTTCTCACAATCCAACATCATTTCAAAGAATATTTCAGTCTTAATTATCTGATACCATCTGTGTTGATGTATCTTGTCTATTTTAGGCAAGCTACAAAAGACATGTCACTAAGGAAGGTGATGCAGAAACAGGGAAAGCAGAGCATTGTTGAATTTGCATTTACAGAGATGGCCCCTATTTTCTGTGATACACTCTGCAATGTTGCCAGAGGCGCAATAGCTTGGGAGGTCATATACAATAGGCTTGAGGACAAACATCCTAAAATCACTATCAAAAGAACAATAACTAACTCAACAAGGCCTTCGGGGAATGCTACCTGTTCTTTCCTTCATAGGATAGGAGTAAGGGCTAAAATCCTCCCATACACGGATATGATCAGGTGGGTGATCGAAAATCTCACCATTGAAGACCGACAATTTAGGAATTCAAGAATGGAGCTCATAGGGTCGTTCAGAGCAGAGGACTTAAAGAAAATGTACCACGTACATAACCCTCACGATATCTATGACAAGGCATTCGTGGCCAACTTCGCAAAGAAGAACCTAGACCCCTTCAAGCTGATTCAGGGTTGGAGAGTATTAGACAACAGATTTAAATATGACAAATCAGGTATGTATGTTGTAACCTCTTTGGAAAACCCCTACAGCTATCCAACATCTATGTTACTAAGTTTTCCATAGAATGGATTCCTCTGATTGATGCCTGCGTAATTTCCCACATCATGAATTGGCCCTCCATACTATCTGATAACCTGGCTACCATCATTACTGAATATTGATAGAAGAGAGCCTCCTCTCCAGACAACCTTCCTCCATTCTATTTTAGTGACTACATTTTGGATGCCATCTGTTCTTCCATGACATTTCCAACCATGGGTTGGAAATGGACCTTATAGGACCCCTACCCACTCCATCTTAGCCATAAGCAAATATGGGAATTGCATTATATACCCTACTTCTATAAAATATGTCATGTTGTTATTCTACCCCTGCATCAAATAATTTTCAATAAGAAATCCCCCAGGTTTTCCTAAGAATCCTTAATAGACTTGCTAGCTTTCGAAAAATATTTCATTGAAGAATGGTTCACCTACATTAGGGTTTTTGGTAGCACAGTTGATCCACATGTCCTTCCTTTATATGTTTCTAATAAATTATTGGCAAGAGAGATTGCCTACCAGACCGTGGGAAAAGGCCTAACTAAAGTTCTTAAAGACAACAAGAAGTTATTATGGCCCTCTTTCCCTGTCAAGTGCAGTTCTTTTGCTTTACAAAATTTTGTTCATGCTATTGAGGAGTTAGCAAACATGGAAGTCCTCAAGCTTCATACATTGTCAAAAAGGAAATTTGATCCAGACAAGGTGGCATATAACATCACTATTGAAGTAAAGCTCAAGCCATACAACCATGATGATAACAATTTTTAAGACTTGTTATAGTCGGCCAAATCCTTAGAGAAAATGTTCAAATGGGCTAAAGCGAACCTGAGTCTTGAAGGTTTTGATAGATTTCAGGAATTCAGAAATCAAGGGCTCAAAGTAATCCCAATGCACTTATTGAAAATTGAAGATAAGCCCACACCGAGTGTGACTGTTAATAGTGAAGGACCTAGTTCTCCGATAGATTCTCAGATAAATACTGATAAAACACTAGATATCGGGAAGACTCGAGATATAGATAATACAGTTGAGTCCAGATGGAAGTCAGCTGAGAAATAGGTTATGAGCACCCTGACTATAGAAATTACTTCAGAGGTCAAAGGCAGTAATTTGGAATAGGAGCAGGACTAGTTTAATCAAAAACTACAAGACACTCCCAAAATGACAAATTCCTAAGAAGAAGTGGAGTGTAAAACTCCTCTGCATGTTCAGGAGGATACAGAGCCCAAGTCTATGGATGAACAGTCCAAGCCCATGGATGAGTAGCCGAACCTATGGATGTGTAGGCAACAACATCCTAGCAGACTGAGATTATCTCTTCTCTGCCCACATCAGAGATTGTCTTGAAGGTGACCAAAATTCTGCCACTTGATGTGTTCTATAGCTTGCTACACAAGGCTGTGGTAAGAAGACAAAGGAAAAGGAAAAGGGTAGAAACATCAGATTTCCCATGTGGAAACAAGCCAAAGGACATAGTTTGGAGGGACATTCCTTTCAACCCAGCTGAGAACTTGACTAGATTGTCACAGTTCACGAGAGCATATGCAACGGCCACCATGGACAAAGTGATGAGCCTCATAAATGGGTAATTATATGGGCTCATTTTACTTCCTAACCTAGTCAAATCAACCATTCTCTTAGCTTATTGTATGATTTTCTAATTATATTTATGCTTATAGGGTGAGTTGAGTTAGTTATTATGCCATGTGGTCTAACATGTATTTAATGCAGATTATTGATGGATTTCATGGTCAAAGTCAAGGATCTAGTGGTCAAACTGCAACAATAACTTGAAGTAGATAGATTAGAGGACTTATAGGAGGGAATTCCCCTCATTTATTGCTCCTCACTTCGAATTCCCCTTCATTTAACTCAGAGTATAAGCAGCCAAATCATGCACTAGAAGGCAGACGAGCAAGTGGAAGATGATTGATAGTTATCTCAAGATTTGGGAGTCAAGCCTCCCTAATTTTAAGGAAGCTATTGGTAGCTTTAGATGTATAAGTAGAAAGGCCTAGGGCCTCACTAGGGTCGACCTTTTTTCTTATGTAAACTTTGCTCAAATTTCGAGCTTACTATTTTATGACAATTTTATGTAATCTTGTTATTTTTTGATAATGAAGATGGAAACCTTTTTGAGTTAGCACTGAGTTACCTCAGAGGGTTGAAGCTCTTGGGTTAGGGCCCAATCCAAGTGGCAAAGATTCTCTTTACTTGTAATTGTATGCTTTACTCCAGTTTGTATATTAGTTTGCTGTTAGATGTATTTCACTTATGGTTAAGAATAGGTTGCTTTTAATGATTAGTAGCTTGCTTCCATTTGTGATTTCTGTAGCAGGTTAAGCAGTGATTAGAGAAGATTCAAAAGGCTATCAATAGTGCCTTGGTCTCTATTCCTGATCCGAATTGGATACATGAAGAAAAATCAGAGAACCATGACTGTATCAAATCGGGACAAAACTTCGACTTCAAAGCATTAAGAACAACAATCAGAAACACCTCTAACCAGTGGCAGTTAGCAGCCAGTGTGGAACGACGAGGACCTCGGTCAAAGTGTGCTAACTGAGGCCCATGGAGGCTGCGCAGGAGGTGAAACTAGCCCTTGGGAGGCCTGTATTGGGAAAAGGAGGTAGTTTTTGATGCACGATTAGCGCTTAGCACTAATCGCGCCTCGTTAGGCAAAACCCCTCGAGAAGGAGAGGCCCCGAGTGCTCGGTTGCATGAGAGCCAGGAAAACCATGGGAAAAAAGGCTAAAGGCAAAGGCGAGGCCTGTGCTCCAAAAACCGGCAATATGTAGCGAGGGCACCCTTGGGCGGTAAGCAGTTTTGGCGAAAACAGAATGATTCCACTCAGTGGCTGACGCGTGGCAAGCGGAGGAGAGAGAAAACTACGGCTCATCATGTGCTAGTGGTCAAGAAAGTCAACCATGTGAAATGTGCAAACGGCATTAGATCTGGAGGCCCCAGATCTAACTGTTGAGATCGCGCTCGACGGGAAAGCCAGAACTGACAAGGGATTAAGCCACGATCTATAAGAATTTGATGTTTGGTTCGACCGCCAAGGTGGAAAATGACTCATTCCATGATGTAACGGAAAGATTGAACCGACGAAGCAAGTTGGCGCAGTTGCAGGAGGACAAGTGGCCACTCCCTATGAGCCTGATGATGACGCCGAGACAGGGAACTCCAAGCGAAGCTGTAGCAGGCGATCCGATGGGATGTGGAAGGGGAATCGAACAGCCATGAGCTCGAATGGCTTTAAAGCCATGAAAAGACAAAGCAGAACACACCGAAGATGGGGAAGACAGAAGACAGAGAAAACAAAGAAAGACAGTGAAGCAAAAGAAGCAGAAAGAAGACAGAGGGCCGAGCTGACCAAACGCAGTGTCGAGCACCAGAGAGCTTGAGAGATTCAAGCCATCCCTAAGAGGATCCGTCATGACTGAGAACCACACTAGCTCTTTCCATAAAACACCAGAGAGGTCAAAGAGCTAGTGAGGAAAAGAGTCTATGCACTGTAATGGCCCGGGGAATCCAAGAGCCACCCTGCGAAGAAAATTTTGTTTTAGGAGACTCATATTGAGCTCCTTCATTGTAATTCTCTGCTTTAAGACACAATAAAATAAGGCCACCACTAAGAGCTGGACCGGAGATGTATCCCTTGAGGATAGGGTGAAGTCCTTATTAAATTCTTATGTTCTTATATTTTATTATTGTATTTCTCTGTTGTTTTCCATTTCAAGTGTTTGTAATACATGTATCTATGTCTTAAAACCTAACCTCAATTATACTCGGTCAAATGATTGATTATGAGTTTTTGTTAATACATAACCTGAATTATTTGTGGCCAAATGATTGATTGTGAGGTGATACATATCTGAATAAAAGTGATTTAGGGGTTTTTTTAGGGTGTTGAATCTATAGACACACACCAGCACATGAGTTTGTAATACCTTCATGTAATAAATCTTAACTGAGATCGCTCATAGGGTGATGATCAGATCAAGTGGTATCAGAGTTTTAGGCTATAAAGGTTAGACAAGCTTGTGTTGGTATAGCTGTGAATGCTCACTAGATCAAAGCTCAAATTAGGAAAAGGAGAGTTGGTCGAAAATAATCTTGAAATTGGGAGAGTCTATCCTCAGAAGACAATGTTATAGTAAGGTTCTGTGGGGCCAGATCCTCAATTCATCTAAAGTTTCCTAGCTATAAAGTCCATGGTAGAAGAAATGTATAGGGACTTTAGAAAACATAAGGATGAAGACTTATCAAGCTCTAAACAAGACAAAGAAGAAGATGAGTCTCACTTCCATGACCACTCCAAAGGAAAAGGGAAAGAGGAAAGCTTTCTCACACCTCCTAATAGCCCTGTGCATAACAAGAAAGCATCCTTAATCAAACTAGATGTTAAATTATATTTGGCTATATATGATGAGAGTTAAATGCAGAAAAGTTGGACAATTGGATTGGACAGATTGATGTTTATTGCAGAGTACAGAACATTGACTCAGATAAGAGCAAGATTTAGTTGGCAAGCCTATGCCTAGGAGGCACTACCTTGGTTTGGTGGGAATGCTAGACCCAAGATGATATGAAAAGACATGGTAATACTATCTCTATCTGGAATGAATTTGTTTCTGCAATCAAAAAGCAGTTCTATCCATTAGCCTACATGCAACAAGCCATGATGAGTTGGCAAACTCTTCGGCAGTTGAAAGGGAAAAGTGTGCAAGGGTACACTCAAGAATTTAGAAAGAGAGCATTGATTCTAGGAATCTCATTAGACTCACCAGAGACTGTTTTGAAGTAAATTGGTGGTCTACATAGCTACATGAGGCATACCATCCTCATGTTTAATCCCACTAGTATAGATGAGGTATCTGTACAAGCTACTCATCTAGAAGCTAGAGGAAAGAATGGAAATCTAGAAGTTGGGGGACCATCCCAACCCACTGCAAGCAAGAGCAAGGAGAAAAGAAAGTAGATGTGGAAAGCAAGGAAGGCTAACACTGCACAGAAGAGCAAAGCTTCATGCACTCACTGTAAAAGGATGGGCATGATGATGAGCATTGTTGTATTCTACATCCAGAGCTGAGACCTAAGAATTTCGAGGGCAAGAAGAAGAAGACTGTTGTAGTTATTCAGAAGGATTTGGGGTTAGACTCGGGAGATGAAACAACCATTTCAACCATAGGTATAAAAGGTTGTCTACTTTAGAGAATGCTGAAATCAAGAAGCAGTTGCAGGAGTTGCTTGAGAAGGGGTTCATCAGGACTAGCACATCACCATGTGGGTCACCAATCATTTTGGTGAGAAAGAAATATGGCTCATGGAGAATGTGCATTGGTTATCAAGCACTGAATAAGATAACGATAAAAAAACATTACCCCCTTCCATGCATAGATGATCTTTTAGATCAATTGAGGGAAGTTGTTTATTTCACCAAGCTAGACTTGCACAGTGGATACCATCAGGTCAGAGTTGCAGAACAAGATGCGTGGAACACTGCTTTCAAAACAAAGCAGGGATTGTATGAGTGGTTGGTTATGCCTTTTGTCTTAAATAATGCTCCTGCTACTTTCATGAGATTAATGAATGATGTACTTAGACCTTTTCTTGATGATTTTGTTATTGTGTATCTCGATGACATTCTAATTTTTAATAAAACGTTGGAAGAACACTTAAATCATGTTAAGTAGATACTAGATGTTTTGAAAAGAGAAAAACTTTATGTTAAACTCTCAAAATATGAATTTGGCAAAACATCTTTAAATTACTTGGGTCATATAGTAGGGGGTTGTGAATTGAAGATAGATCTCTCTAAAGTGGCAGTCATTATAAACTGGCCTAAACCCAAGTTTGCTATAGAAGTGAGAAGCTTCTTAGGAGAAACAAAATATTGGAATAAGTTCATTTCTAACTTTTCCTCAATTGCAGCTCCCTTACATGCTTTAACAAGATTGAACAAGGTGTTTTAGTGGGGAAGCAAACATCAGAAAGCCTTCAACACCTTGAGAGAAAAGATTAGTACAACACCTATACTAGCACTGCTTGATCTGCAAAGACCATTTGAGATCCAAACTGATGCCAGTGACTATGCCATGGAAGTAGTGTTCACGCAGCACGGTAAACCCATATGTTATCATTCTAAGACTTTTAATGTTGTACTAGTTAATTATCCTACATATGATAAAGAATTGTATGCATTAGTTCAGAGTGTGAAAAAGTGGAAACATTACTTAATGGGCAAAGAGACAGTAATATATAATGATCATCAACCACTTCAATATCTATTCTCCCAAACTAAGTTGTAGCAATCAAGACATTACAGATGGATGGGTTTTCTACAACAGTTTCATTTAGTCATCCGATATAAAAAGGGCATACATAACAAAGTTGCAGACATGTTATCTATACCCATTATAAATGCATCTACTATACTTAAGCATAATTTTGTGCTACATCAAAGCTACGTTGAACAATATGCTCAAGATATGGACTTTAAATATGTATATGCAGCTTTTAGTCGAGACAAAAGAGTTGAAGAATTGGATTACCATGTGAAGGACCAACTCTTATACCATTGTGGGAAACTCTGAATTCCACAAACTAAAAGAATAAAGATAATTAGGGAAGCACACACTTCCTTGATATCAGGTCACTTTGGGGTAAGTAAAATAGTTGCATAGCTGCAAATATTTTGTTATTGGCCAAAAATGAATGAGACAGTTTCTAGATATGGAAGAGGGTGTACTATGTGTGCTAAAAGCAAGCCCAGCAATAGAAAACTAGGCTTGTACACTCCATTACCAGTACCTTCTCACCCTTGGGAAAGTGTTTCCATGGATTTTGTTTGAGGACTGCCTAAATCTAGAAAAGGTCATGGTTATCTATATGTTGTTGTGGATAGGTTCAACAAAATGTGTATTTTGATACCTTGTAATAAATAGATTACAACTAAACAAACTACAAAATTGTTCTTTGAATATGTATGGGTTCATTTTGGGTTACCCACTTCTATTGTATCTGATCGAGACACCCGATTTGTGGGGAATTTTTGGTTAAGTCTGTGGGAACTGATGGACACCAAAATGAAGAAAAGCATAGCTTTTCATACACAAACTGATGGCCAGATAGAAGTAGTTAACAAGACAGTGATGCAGTTACTCAGAGGATATTGCATCAAACATCCTAATCTTTGGGATGAACATTTGTGTTATGTACAACATGCTTACAATAGAGCAAAACATACTTCTACACAAAGATCTCCTTTTGAGACCTGTTTTGGTTTCACACCAAGGTCTCCTTTGGATTTTGTCTTTGGTAAAGATACCACAGTTGAGGGACACAGTGATGTGGACAAGGCAACTAGGTTCATTGAACAAATCCAGGAGATCCACTAGGAAGTACAGTAATAGCTGGAAAAGAG
Organism: Pinus tabuliformis; assembly: GCA_031772625.1. NCBI lineage: Eukaryota > Viridiplantae > Streptophyta > Pinopsida > Pinales > Pinaceae > Pinus > Pinus tabuliformis. Next base: position 60,889,695 of record CM062805.1, on the reverse strand, counting down.
CCAAGCTAAAGACAAGGCTAGGCATGACAAGCATCGGATGGAGCATAGTTTTAAAGTTGGTGACCTGGTCTGGTTGTGTATCAGCAAGGATAGGATGCAAGGTGAAGGTAGGAAGCTGAAACCTATCAAGTAGGGACCTTTCAAAATACTCAAGAAGATTGGTGAGAATGATTTTTTGCCTTGATCTACCAGGCTACATGCACATCTACTCAGTCGTAAATGCAAATTGCTTGAGATTGTTTGAACCCTTACTGATTGAGGATCTTGAAGAGCAGAGTCAATTTCCTTCTATTGATGACCTACTACCTAAATATCTTAATGAATTGTAGGAAGACACAGTGCTGGACAGGAAGGTGAGGACGACGTGCAAAGGAGATTTTGAGTACCTCAGAGTAGGGCTCAAAGGTTCAAAGACGAGTAGTGCAAAATGGATTGAGATTGGACATGTGAGAAAATTGTACCCTCACTTAGTCAATGCTTGAAAACCAACTTTTGGTGGTCCAAAAGCTTTTCAGTGGGAAGGTCATAATCTGAATTGGATCCATGAAGAAAAATCAGAGAACAATGAATGTATCAAATCAGGAAAAAACTTCAACTTCAAAGCATTAAGAACAGTGATCATAAACACCTATAAATAGTGCAGTTAGTAGCTAGCATGGAACGACGAGGACCTCAGTCAAAGCGCGCTAACCAAGGCCCATGGAGACTATGTAGGAGGTGAAACTGGCCCTTGGGAGGCTCGGATCGAGAAAAGGAGGCAGTTTTTGATGCGCGATTAGCATCACTGGGCAAAAACCCTCGAGAAGGAGAGGCTGCGAGTGGTGAGTTGCATGAGAGCCAGGAAAACCATGGGGAAAAAGGCTAAAGGCAAAGCTGGGGTCTGTGCTCCGAAAACCGGTAGTATGTATCGAGGGCACCCTCGGGCGGTAAGTAGTTTTGGAAAAAACAGAGCGATTCCACTCAGTGGTCAATGAGTGGAAAGCAAAGGAGAGAGAAAACCATCGCTCATTGCACGCTAACAGTCGAGCAAGTCAACCATGTGAAATGTGCGAACGACATTGGATCTGGAGGCCCCAGATCTAACGATTGAGATCACACCCGATGGGAAAGCCAAAACCGACAGGGGATTAAGCCACGATTTATAAGAATTTGACGTCCGATTTGACTGCTAAGGTGGAATATGACTCATTTCATGATGTAACAGAAAAATCAAACGAACGAAGCAGGCTGGTGCAGTTGCAGGAGGACAAGTGGCCACTCCCTGTGAGCCTGATGCTGACGCCGAGACAGGGAACTCCAAGGGAAGCTGTAGCAGGCGATTCGATGAGAAGTGGAAGGGGAATCAAATAGCCATGAGCTCAAATGGCTTTAAAGCCTTGAATAGACAAATCAGAACACACCGAAGATAGGGAAGACAAAAGACAGAGAAAACAAAGAAAGACAGTGAAGCAAAAGAAGCAGAAAGAAGACAGAGGGCTGTGCTGACCAAAGGTAGTGTTGAGCACTTGAGAGCTTGAGAGATTTAAGCCATCCCTAAGAGGATCTGTTAGGACTGAGCACCACACTGGGATTTTTCCATCAAAGACTAGAGAGGTTAAAGAGCTAGTGAGGAAAAGATTCTGTGCACTCTAGTGGCCTGGGGAATCCAAGAGCCACCCTGCCAAGCAAATTTTGTTTCAGTAGACTCATATTGAGCTCCTTCATTATAATTCTTTGCTTTAAGACACAATAAAATAAGGCCGCCACTGAGAACTAGACCGAGATGTAGCCCCGGAGGATAAGGTGAACTCCTTATTAAATTCTTGTGTTCTTATATTTTCTTACTGTATTTCTTTGATGTTTTCCATTTCAAGTGTCTGTGTGTTTGCAATCTGATCGATCCGTTGCCTAAATAACATAGACACACACCAACACATGAGTTTGTAATACCTTCATGTAATAAATCTTAACTGAGATCACTCACAGGGTGATTATCAGATCACTTCCTCCCTTTGGGACCACAATTTGAGGCAAAGACTCTCTTGCTGCCCCAAAACACAAATTTTCCACATTCCTAGGACTCCTAGTGTTTGCAACTCTCTAGTAGGTTGATAGTCCAGTTTTTCTTTGCTTTAGATCTTCTTTATCAGGTTCACTTCTTGATTTACAATATTCCTTTTGCATACTTTCCTTTCTTACATCATTTCCTTCTATACATCATAGTTTAGGCCATTTTAATGCAAAACTCTGTTTTTCCTAAGATGCACTCATTTCATTGGTTGCTTGATTTTCTTGGTTGATTGTCAGTTTATATGTAGTAGATCTCTTCCAACAGTAGGTCAGCTTACCAGCAATCACATCCTCCATCTGATCCATGCCCTATAGGTCTCCCAAACCTCACCTCAATTCTGCCCTAGTTTCCTTCATTTTTCATAGAACTTCTTCCTCTCTCCTTGAGCAAACCCAATAATCTTTCTCTCTCTTGATGATTCATGGTAGAACTTAGGTTCCCTAACACCTCATTCCAACCTTCATCCACTTTTTCCACCCACTCTCACACTCTCAAAACAGCGAAAATTTCTCTCGGCCTCCTCCTGTAGGCCTCCTATAGTTTCCCTGTTTTCCTCCTGTAGTTTTCCTATGTCCTCCTGTAGTTTTTCATGTAGGCTTTCTTTTGAAGGACGAGTGTGTGAAAATCCTCCAGAAGACCACCTAAGAACTCCTATGACCCTTCCACACCATCCTACATCCTCTCAAGCTCCAAAACCTCCCTTTAACGCCACATGTTCGTTGCCACACTCACACACAATAAATTAGATGCATGTTAAATTCACATAAAAACACATAAAAATCCAAAAATAGCATGGTTAGATGTTGTTTACTTCCTTGAGTAGGTAATGGCATTTATTTTATGGTTTTCATAGTTTTTTTGGCAAAAATAGAATTAGCTTGTTAATTAGGGTGTACTAGGTTTTTCTTTACATTCCAGTCTTTCTCCTTTTTGCAGTTATAATAACATCTGTAGAGTAATCTTTCTTTCCTTTCATCACACATAGAGCTTCTTCTAAAATCTATAGAAGTTCGCTTGAGCTCCTAGTGATCTTGCGCCAGCTGACCAGGTGACAACCTATGGTGAGAACTAGTACTTGTGCATATAGCATCGACTATTCTAAGTTTGTTATGAATTACTAGGTTGATAAAAGTAAAGTTGGAAGCCTACGAGTTGCAAAATTCTTGCTGTAATATTGGCACTCACCACTTTTTGGTGCCATTTTTGGGGAAGCATCAGAGTATTCTGTGATTACTGCTTTTTTCTATTTCCTATTGCAACATTCTGCTAATAGTTTATTTCGGCAAAAGTAGACTAGTCATTTCTTTTCTTTCAGTTCTACATTTCCTTGCTTTCCTTTTCAATTCTGCAAATTTCTATTCAGCAAGTTCATTTTAGCTAGTTGCAATTTGTTTTGTTCAATCACAATTTCAGTTTCTGCAGGTACTTTTAGTGCGGGGAAAAGAAACAAAAAACCAACCAAAAATATTTCCTTTCATGCCTCGTAGGAGTAGAGATAACTTAGGAAAAAACAACACCCCCACTGCTTCACACAACCAACCTTCTCTCTTCTTCGATGGCTGCAATCAAGAAGAACCCTTAGGTGAAAATCTAGACATATTTGAAGAACCTATAGGGGAAGAAGAAGAAGAAAACATTCCTCTAGAGCCAATGGCTGAAAATAGAAATGCTAGGGGAAATGGAGAGAGAACAGAGGGCACCTTCCCCATTCGGGAGACCAATGGGGACACGAAAATGAAGAATATAAGTCCTTTAGCCCTACCTCACTTCCATGGTCTGACTATAGAAGATCCTGACACTTTCTTGTTCGCGTTTGTTGTCATTTGTTGAACTTATGACTATGCAGAAGACGAGCAAAGGTTGAAACTGTTCTCTTGGGATTACCTAGCAATAACATCACAACTTGGGCTCAGATGTAGCAGGCCTTTAACAACAAGTATCGAGAGTATTGTAGGTCAAAAGATACTAAAGAAGAAATCTTCCAAATGACCATAGGAAGTGATGAGTCCCTCGAAGAGTATGAAGAGAGGTTTCAGCTCAGTTACAAAAGGGCGAGGTGTACACTTGACCTTGAGTCTTTGAAGTTGGTCCTACTTAAGGGAATTCGAAAAGACCTTTTAGACACCCTCCATCTACTGGCCGGTGGAGACATCTACTAACTATCCTATGAGGACATAAAGACTATTTTTAAAAACCATTCTAGAGTAGCCAGAAATAAATGTAGGGGGAGTCAACCCATAGCCAGTACCTCTTCTTCCAATTCATCCATTAAAGGTGAAATTGGAAACATGCTGGAAGACTTCAAGAGTGAGATGTTGTAGACTCTTGCCATGTAAATGGATAACTTACATATGAAAAGAAAACAAGAGGAAACAAAGAGGGCTTTGGCCATTTTTTTCCGTATATGCACTAGGAGGCATCCTAGGAATGAATGCCCATTGAACTCTATAGAGGTTTGTTTAGTCTGTGAAGAAGATCATTCTACAGATAATTTCCCTTCCTTGCTCAGACTTAAAGTTGTATACCAAGGGGCCTAAGGAGTCATTGAACATATCTATTACATAAACCAAAGGAGGCCGCATGGACCTAGACCATACCAGCAGGGGATGCAAGGGACATCTCATGCATACTACAACCCCAACCAAGTCACCCCAACACCTTCTTGGGGTCCCTCTGCTCAGCGTTCCTGGTCCACACCTCCTCCTTGGTCCCTCACATCTCAATATCATGCCCAACTAGCCAACCATTCATTTCAATCCTATGCTCAGTCGCAACCTCAATGGAATGCATCTCATCAAGGGTGGAGGCCACAATACAACTATATTCCCGCTCTTCTACCTCCACCACCTACCCAACCACAACCGTTACCTTCTGCTCCACCAAGGCAACCCCAAATGCCTGCCCAGCTAAATCCAAACCCGAACAACAAATAGGCTCAGCAAGTGTATAGTGGGGAACCATCATGCCCAACTTATGCTGTGGAGATTCAAGAATTTAACTTGCAATCCAGGAAAGTTCTCCCAGATAGCCAGCCTCCACTGAGGGAGGTTGAGGAAGATAAAGAGGAAAGTGAACCTGAAGCAAATCCACCCTTTCCTGAGAGACTATCCATGACAATCCAGCCTACCCTAGAAGAGATTGAACTCTTGGCAGAATTGAAACATTTATGTTTGAAGATACCACTTCTCCAAGCCATAAAAAATGTTCCTATCTATAATAGGTTGATCCAAGAGAGTGCTTTAGGCATCTAGAAAGGCACAAGAGAGATGCCCCAACTATCAATGTCATAGGACAACTGTCCGACCTGATGTTGGGGCAGACAATCTATCCAAAATATTTGGACCCTAGAAGCCCAGTAGTTGATGTCCACATCAATGGCACAATGGTCCCACATACCTTGATTGATCTAGGAGCTTCCATTAATGTGATGACAAAGGACACAATGCTCAAACTTAACCTCCAAGTCTCCTTGAGGAATACCACGACAATGTTGCAGCTAGCAAACCCATCCATAGTGACCCCCGAGGGGATTGTGGAATATGTGATGGTCTCCATTGATTCTTGGGAGTACCCTACTGATTTCTTAGTTCTCCAGCCAAAGGCAAAGCTGACTGGGTATCCTCTCATTCTGGGAAGACCCTGGTTGGCTACAGCCGATGCTTACATCAGCTGTCGAGCTGGGAACATGACCATAAAGAACAGGCACATGTCCAAGCAGTTAATATTATATCCTCTTGCCCAACCCTTGCGAGAACATGATCTACCTCTCCGGTTGAAGGAGGAGGATGAGGATGAAGTTTATTCTACACCACTTTGTACATTAGAAATCGCCATAGGGGAAAACCGCAAGATTAGGATGATATGATTGAAAATTTGATTTAGAATCCACCTCCCAGTGTATCACCATTAGAAGACATAGTAAAAGAAACCCAAAACAACCCCTCAACTGATCTCTGTGTGGTCGACCCCACTTCTCTCTATGTTAAAATTTATAGAGGTTAGGCTAGAAAGGACATTGAAAATCAATCCATCCCTTCTCCATACACAGTTAGTTCAGCTTCAGAGAAAGATATGGCATGACAGAAATATGAGGGAGAAGAAATTCCAAGAGGGAGATTGGGCACTGCTCTATGATTCAAGATACAAGGATTTCAAAGGAAAGCTAAGGACAAGATGGCTGGGACCCTACACTGTGGAGAAATGCAATGACAATGGTTCAGTTCGGATCAAAACCATTGATGATGAAGCCATCCCCATGCTTGTCAATGGACATTGGTTCAAAGTCTGCAAGAAACCCCTCTCCAAGTTAAAGTTTATTGAAGATTTAAATAAAACAGTGATGGTAGTGGAGCATGTCTTAGCTTCCACTTCAACCACTCACTGAATAAAAAAGAGAAAAAATAAGGACTCAAGTGAAAAACTCCATGAGGCACTTGAGTCCCATCATTGGGTTGAAAACCTCTTCTGAGGAGGCCTAGTGATGTCAAAAAAAGAAATGAATAAGATTCCTTAGTGAAAACCTCCCTTGGAGGCACCCAGGGCAGGCAATTAAGGTGAAAACCTCTCTGAGGCGCCCTAGTTGTTTTCAAAAGGAAAAAGAGAGAAAAAATGAATTTTTATTGAATTGCAGATTTGCAAGAGGACTATAGGGAGTAGAAGAAGGTGCCAAGGGGACCCTGTCGTTCATACCAATATCCATCTCATCTTCTCCACACCTTCCTCCATCATTTTTGGCATCTCTTTCACCCCACTGTACCTCTTCCTCCAAAACTGTGTTTTCTACAGGAGGCTCCTATAGGAATTACAGAAAGCCAAAAATGTCTATAAGGGGTAGTTTGATGGACAAGAAAGGCTTCATGAGCAACCTATAATACCTCTTACCATATTCAAACCTGCTTTCCATCATTTCCAAGCCTGCATCGCACTCCTATTAGTTCCTGGATCTACCTCAGGTTGAAGGAAGGCAGGTCTAGGGTAACATCAAACCACGCTTAACTTGGTAGTTAGCACTACTAGGTTGGGAGAGGGATCTCTCCTTGTCAATCTCAATTAGGATATTGGAAACTAGGGCATGAGATGATTGAATTTAATGTAGATTTTAGGCTAGGTATAGTAGCTCAGGGTTTTCTAGTTTGATTTTTAGGTTTTGGTTGCTGGATCAATTGGAGAAGGTAGATTGGGTCTGGGAAATAAACTTAGGGATACAGTCATTTTATATGGGACGAGGTAGAAAAGGGTTTATCTACTAGCAATGGATTAAGATGGTAGATTAAGACATCTAAGGAGTTGGGGAGGGCATAAAGAAACTATGAATTCTCTTCAAACAGTTGAAAACATTGATAACCAAATGCATTCCCAAGACAAAGCAATGTAAATTAGTATATTTTGTCTATTCACTTTGATTCATTTAGTTTATAAGAGAGAGAGAGAGAGATGTGGATACATATAAAACATCAGAAAAAAAATCATTACAAAGAATAAACAATACATAAACTCACTGTCACAAGAATCCCAAAAAATAGTTGTGAAACCTGGTTTTATTCCTTGCCAAACTACTGATACAAATGTTCAATGAGTGCCAACACTTCTACCAAAGTTCAACCTTTACAAATGACTCAGAAATTACATAATATAGGCAAGTAAACCACTCATGCTAGCTATCAGGGTTGAATCCATGAGAAAAGGGGTGGTTTCAACCATATCTAAACTAGGAACACAAATGTAGGCAGTGGAATAGCTTGCCTCTAAAACTTAGGAAACCAATTCATTATAGCTAAAAACCACTTGGAATTTGATGTATCTCCCTATGAGGTGATTTTCATCAATACTTTCATCAAATACATCATTTACCATGCATACATTTACCTAAACAAGAAGAAAATTCAACCATTGAAGAAACTGGGTGAAATTTTGAGTTTTAGGAAAAATTGACAAAATCTGCCTGATGCGCACCACCACTTTAGGGAAGCTTTTAGAGGCCTTCCACTCATCCCAATTAGGCCCAAGATAACTTGTTAGAAATATCTTCCTATCTCGTTTCTGTAACAACTTGAATTTCCTGATTTGGAGTTGATTTTCCCCTTCAAAAATCCATTCTCCCAACACTGCTTCTTGTGGGTCCAAAAAGTGGCAGAGAGGGCATTTTTTGGGTGTTTTTTTCCCTTTTGGTGACCTAGATCTTCTCCAAAATTGATGAAATTTTCTGGTTTTTTTTTTTTTTTATGATGAATCCAAAACTACAAGCCATTTGGAAAAAGAGTGAACCAATTCAATGCGCAGTGTCGGTGGCGCTGCACATCAGTTGGAATTTCCTGTGTTTCCATTTTCAAAAATGCAAAATGAAAAAAAGTTTCCAAAATTTCCTCAAATTTGGCAAGAGGCAACCTCATTAAGTGATTTTCTAAGCTAATGAAACATCATCCAAGATTTTGAGTTTATCATGTTCTTTCTTGGCCCTCAAGGCTCTCCTTAACCTAGCTTTTAGCCTCTTTACCATTGTTTTGCAAATCTTATTTCGAGTTAAGTAATGATAGGCCATATGGTGCAACATTTTATTCTCTTTGTTGGATTTCTCAAGAAAATTCTCAAGGTGAATGTTCACCTTTTCCAACCATGTCTCTCGGTCATTCTCAATTTCTTGCTTGAGGGAGGTCATCTCGATCTTTTCCTTTTTTCCTCATGCCTATCTTCCCTAATCATCTGCAACTCCATAATAGTTTGCTTATCTGTCAACTATTTGTTTTCCTACTCAAGAAAGTTGATGATCCATTTGGCCCTCTCAAGGTTAAGTGATAAGGCTTGAATTTTAGCATCCTTCACTTTGATAATCATGTCCTTGAGTCTTGAGCTTTGAGAGCCCAAATCAGTAACATCCTCCTCAATCAAAATAATCTCTCTGTCTTTCCCTTAAGGAGGGCTCTTCTCATGCATATTTTGCTTTCCTTTATCTCTGTCCTTTGACTGCTGGCCAACCTGTATAGCTAAAGAAGAAGGAAAAGCCCCTTTCATCCCTAGTGAAGATAGCATTTGCCTGCGGTGTGGTGAAGAAAATGAGACCCCTTCCACGCCTAGTGGAGATATTACTCGCTTGACAGCTGCAAAGAGCATCCTAGTGCCTCTTTCATAGGTGACAAACACAGGAACATGAACCTCCTCTATTTTATTTTTAAGCTCCTTTTGTTTCCTCGAAGGTTCACCTTCCTCTTGGGAATATAAAAATATTTGAGGCCCCTTGAAGCACTCATGGGCAATGAAATTTTCGCATGGCATTCCAAACTAAGTGAGCTGATGCAAAATGATAATTTTGATGATAGAAAAATGATAAATGCTATTGAGTTTCTGTGGATATGGTTTTCCTTTTGCAATAAATGTCATCCTATCTATGTTTTTGCATATGAAATAAGGGATTCTCATCATTCTAACCCTACTGAAGTGCATGAGAAATCTGATGTGGTAGGCATAAAGTCTAGAGAACCTACCTTCACATGTAAAGTATTTGATGATAAGTTTCATGAGTGGAACATACCGGTCCTCTAGGAATTTAAAAGGAAACACCATGCTGAGTTTACCATGGTACTTGGCCTTGATATAAGGCTCATAATGATGCTTACTAATATTTTTCCTTTGTTCCATTTTTCCCCTACATCTATAATTCTTGTGGCCTCTGCAATGATAGTTGGTGAAAGAGTAAATTTTACCCCAGTAAGATGTACCATGTTGTTATCCATGTTTATCACAAACTACCTTGCTAGCTCATGGTGAAATTTAACCCTCTCAACCATTTCACAAAACTCAAAACAGGACTGATATCTGAAACATGTGGTGGCTAGTGGGAAAGCAAGGAGTTCACTCATGCTTATAGTTTCCTCCCTGATGATTTTTCCACCTTTGTGAGGCTTCCTGGACTACACATTTCTTTCTCTTGAGCTATCACTAAGTGTGTCCTCTTCAAAATCTTATTCACTACTTGCTTCCATGCTTGTCTCTATGATATAATGTGGTGATGATATGGTGAACAATGGATAATAGGTGGGGACAAATAAAATGAGTATGAAGAGATTTTGTTAATGGAACAATAGTAATGTGGTGGGGTAGGGGAATGAAGGCAAGGATTTGGGGAACTAGGGTTTTGATTTATGAGGGACTTAGGGTTTAATAAAGGGGATTAGTTTCTTAGGGGAATAGGGAAAGGGAAAATAGAATCAAGGGGTAGTTTTAGTGCAATGAAGTTGGGAAAAGGGACAAAGGATGTTGGTTTTGCAATGATGTGAAAGTTTTGCAATGAGGTGAAATAGAGTATGGAGGCAAGCTAGGGTTTTGATTTTAGGAAGCAAAACTCATGAACAAAACATGAAAAAGACTTATTTCAGCTTAGGATATATGAACACTTACTTGTAGGAGGTGAATGCAGCATTTGGGAGGATTTGAGATGAACTTGTGTGAGTTTGAAACCTCACTGGCCAATGCACAGTGCACTGAGCCCAATGCGCAGTGCCTGCCTGATGCACAATGCTAGTTTATTTTTACAAAGGGAAAAGATATCTTATGCGCAACACCCCTATGATGCGCAACAACGACCCTCTGATGCACAGCGTCGGGCCAACTTGCTCTAAATTTTGGGTTTTCTTCCTCTTTTGCTCAATTTTCCTTCAAAACGTGATTTTGGCTCTTCACTTGACTTCTTGCACAATAGAATGACTTGCTAACATGAATTTTCTTTATATACCATACACTTTAATTTTTGTTCATTCTCAACCCACTTTTGTAAAGTCTTAGTCACTTTTATAAAGACTTTGTTTTTCATTTTGAAGTTTGAATTCTTTTCTTGGCAATTTGATGGACTAATGTCTTGATGCTTTTGTTTTTGCAGTGGAAAGAGTTGGCAAGGTGACCAAGAATAGCTGCTGAGTGATTATTACATATAGAAACAATTAAATTACATGAAATTTTTATAAAAATGGAAAAACTTTGTTTTCACCTCAAAACAAAGTTTTGAGGTGAAAAATATTTATTGAGCATATCAGAAGTAAACTTATAACTTTATGAACCTTCATGTGCCTGTTGACCTCTTTATTAGGGCATGATTGACAAACCCTAAAACTTAATGGAACTAAACCCTAGGACTATTTGTTATACATGAAATGAAATAGGATGACTGTGAATGACTAAAAAATATCTGTAAACAGGTCAACAGGTGGATGTCATGAAGGACACTGACATAAAACCACTACCATCAGTTGATCCATGACCTAATGGAATGCAACTGATTGAATGAGACCCCTAATATGCATGCAAAAGAGAAATTTGATCACCGATGGAAGTGTGAGGACACTAACACTAACATTGGCTCGATGGTAGCTCCTAGGAGGTGCCAAGAACCACAGATCTTTGGAAACGCAGACTAGTGCCTTCATCCATTGGACAATATAGAGTCAATAACTTCAAAACACCAAGAAAAACAAAACACCTTGACTCAAGACTCATAGCTAAACCGACTCAACTGAGACTAACTCGAACAATTGAAACTAAATAATCAAAAACTGAAGCCAAACATTCAGCTTTATAGCCTTCACTTCAGGCCCCAAGCTAAATGAATGGTAACAGTGCCAACTTTGCAATGAAAGGAACAAAATGGTATGTACAATGACAAAATGTGATAGCAGAAAACTCCTTAGAGACAGTACCGTTTCAGAAGCTGACCATTTACTGGTCCTCCTGAACAATCTTCCCCATTCATTTCTTTGAGTAGAAAATCATTTTTCCCTCTATATGTAGCAATTCTGTATGGTTCCTTCAACAGGTTCTCGAACTTGCCATGCTTTCCTTTATCCTCATTTCTAGCATCCCACCATAGTACTATGTCTTCAATCTGAAATTTGTCCACCTTTGCCTTCCAATCATAAATCTTTTTAATTCGTTCCTGCAGCCTGAAGGTATTCTAAAAAACTTCCTCTCTCGTCTACTATAAATGTATCATCTGACTTATTCTCCGCTGAAAATGATCTTCCGCCCTGCCAACTTCCTACAAAAGTTTTACAACCAGGACTGCAAGAGATGTCAGGAATACCATGTCAATACCGTATACAATCTCGAACGGAGACATTGCTATTGACTTCTTTTGGCTCACCCTATCAGCCCATAGTGCATTAACCAATTTGTTATGCCAGCTCTTCTTATTGGTTTCCAGTAGATTTTTAATGATGTTCACCAATTACTTGTTTGAGGATTTGGCCAATCTGTTACCTTGCGGATAATATGCAATAGAATGTCCCAAGGTAATTTTGTATTTGTTGCAAAAGTCAATCATCTTTTTGGACTTTAAAGCTGTTGCGTTATCTGTAATAAATTTGTTAGGATAGCCAAAACATGACAAAATATATGTTTCAAGAAACTGAATTATTACCGAGTCCATGGCTCGCCAAGTGGAGATTGCCTCAATCCACTTTGTGAAATAATCCATCGCTGTCAAAATCCACTTGTGCTGAGTTGAAGATGTGGGATGGATCTTGCCAATAAAATCTAGGCCACATCGCTGAAATGGTGCACTAACTTAGACTGGCTTGAGAGGTAGAGGCTGCAACTTTCTTCTTCCTTGAAAAATCTGGCATTCATGATAGCTGTGATAGTTTTGTAAACATCGGCAAACAAGGTAGGCCAGTAGTAACCTTCTCTAAAAATTTTGTTAGCCATCGTCTTCCAAAATAAGTGACCTCCACAATCTCCCTTATGAAAATCACTCATGACCTGTTGGGCTTCATCTTCGGTTATGTAATTCAACAAAATGCCTCCGAGATCCTTCTAATAAAGTGCATTGTTTAGAATATAAAATCTAGCAGCCTTAAGTTTTAGAGTTATACCTTTATTTTTAGCCATCCCCGGTGGTGGTGAAAGATGCTGAAACACGTACACAATATCTGAATACCAAAGAGATTGGAGAAAAATTTTAGATACTTGAATCAACGAATTATCTTCTTCTTCTTCAGACATGGCTGCAATCAGATTTATATCTAATGCACGTAGATTGGACTTCGCCATTAACTTTACTAGACCCTACCCCTTGATTAGCTTTGTGGGCTTTATCTCCAATTCATATTCTAGCAATGCTGCAATCCATTTTCCCCGTCTTCCCTTCGGATTTGTTTGTACCAAAACATCTTTAACTGTTGCGTTAGGGACGTAAGCAAGGATATGAGAGTGCAGAATATATACCCGGAAGTCTTTCAAAGATTTAACTAAGGTAAGAGCTTGATTCTCAATGATGTTGTATTTCAAGGCTACATCCCTAATTATCCTACTGAAAAAGGCAATTGGTTTTTCTAACTGATCTCTTTTCTGCATTAGAACTGCTACCATAGTATGTTCAGAAGCGAATGAAAATAACATGAAATCCTGTGAATAATCTGGACTGATCAAAATCGGGGCTAAAGATAGAGCCAACTTTACCAGGTTAAAAGACTTCATAGCATCCTCATTCCACTTGACCACACTATCCTTCTTCAACATATTAGTAATTTCCCTCAAGTGTTCAGTTAGATTAGGCACGAAACGATGTAAGAAATTCATCTTACCATTAAATGCTTGGATTTGTTTCTTATTTCAAGGAAAATCTATCTTCTGTATAGCTTCCACCCTTGCAGGATCGATGCAGATTCCTTCCTTTGATATTATGTGACCAAGTAGCTTCCCTTCATCCATAGCAAATAGGCTCTTTTTGGGATTGAGTGATATTTCATATTTTCTGCAACCTGAAAAACAATTTTCAGATGGTAAAGATGCTCTTCATCTGAATTTGAAAAGACAGTCAAATCATCAAGATACACTACCAAAAACACATCTTTTTCATTTTTGAAGGCAATGTCCACGGTCCGCTGAAATGTTGCACCAGCATTCTTTAAACCAAACAGCATCTCTGGCATAGTGGAATGTTCCCCAAGGAGTGGTGAATGTTGTCTTGTCCTTGTCATCTTCATGTACCATAATTTGATTTTAGCCTGAATATCCATTGAGCAATGACATATGAGATACTCCAACTACTCTCTGGATAATGTGGTCCATTTTCGGTAGTGAGTAGATATCTTTTAATGACACTTTATTCAAATTTCTGAAACCTATGCATAATCTGATCTCACCTGTCTTCTTCCTCATAGGAACCAAATTGGAGATCCAATCTGAAAATATGATTGGGTCAATTATACCAGCCTTGTACAATAGATTTACCTCTTTTTCTATTGACAGCAACAACTTTGGATTTATCCTTCTCAGCTTTTGGCGGAATGGCTTCTGATTTGGCTTAATAGGAATTATATGCTGAATTATAATTTTGTCATGCTCCTTTAAGTTGGTATAGTCCCAAGCGAATACATCAGAAAATGAAGACAATAAACTAATGTATTTAGCTTTTGCCTCAGGAGATAATGCCTTTGACAACTTCACCACCTTTGGATTCTCATTTGTTCCAATATTTACATCTTCAACACCCTTCTTGGTCAGCACTAAGCTTGGCTTTCGGGCTACATCATCTTGATCAAATAGTTCCTCTAAAGGTATAAGGCCTTTAGGAATGACATTATCTTTCAATTTTAAGACTTCCATCTGATTTACTTCTATTTCTGGTTCACCATCATCTCGCTCACCATCTATAGGGGTGTCTTTATACTTGCCTTCATTTTGCAGAAAATCATCAATTTCTTTGTCATCCTGAAACACCTGCCAGTATCTCAGATTATCAGGAACAAGTGGGGGATGCTTCACATGAATTTCAAATTTATTGTTTGAATTCATTGGGATCTTCAAATTACTTGCATCTGTAGCAAGAGAATCTGCAATGACATTTGTGTATGAGGGACACATGTCAAGGTATAATCTGGAAACAACCTCAAAATATCTAAAACTGGATTACGGTAAGCTCTCATTCGCGGATGTTTGGCTTGGTATTCACCCTTGACTTGTTTGATTACTAATTCTGAGTCTCCATAAACTGAAATTCTCTTTGCATTCAACTTCTTGAGTATCTTCAACCCTACAATTAGTGCCTCATACTCGGCTTCGTTGTTGGAACAATCGAAATCCAATTTATATGAACAAATTATTACATTGCTTGGGACTTTATTTGATAGGAAAACATGGCTGCGTATCCAAATCCCAATCCCTACACCATACTTACCTACTGCTCTGTTGAAATCCATACTCCATAAACCAACTTCTTCCTCCAAGTGCTGGAATTATGTCTGCTCTTCTACCTTTGGCTGCTATCCATCAATTTCCTGTTGTTGGTGGAATGTAGACTACTCAGCGATACTTGCAAGCTTTTGCCTCTCTTGATCAAGTACAGCCCTAAAATTTTCTGTTATCTCTGGAATATATTCCACTTCAACTAACTTGCTATTTACATCATTAAAACCACTATCTGAATAAAGAACAAAAGATTCTAAATCTGTATGTACAGAGTTAATTGGATGATTCAAAGGTTTCTCCTTGCTTGTTGTGGAGCACCTGGAAGGTATGCTTTTGACTAGCAATCTAGTGGTTTTTCAATAATAATTGTAACCTTTTCTGCATTATGAGTTCAAAGAAGATAAAGGGTTTTGATAAAATGTGCAACAATAGATAAAGGAAGCTCAAGTGCTAATAATTGACGTTTTCCATGCAGGAAGACATGGGAACAAAGGATCGGCGGTTGAAAGCAAGAAGCAAAGGGAAAATAACTACTGTCCCTCCAACGGGGAACCAGACGCGGACAAGATCAAGTAAAATTAGAGCCGAATAGCCCAGAGAAAGAATGCAGGATACTGAGACGAAGAACGCAAGAAGGGAAAGAGAAGAATTGAACGATTAGCGAATCCCTCAGGATCTTTGATCCTGAGGGATCGCTGCTTTAACTTATCTTTTAATTATCTAGATACCTCCGCCATTTCTGTTATATAGAGGCACCACGCCATTGAGCGGGGGGGAACGACTGTTTTTGTAATTCTAAGTTTGAGAACCAACTGTGATCATTGAGTCTCGTTGAGACCTGACTTTGTTATACTTTTGTTGATGCGATTAATATAAAAGACTTGGTGTTCATTTCGTCTCTGCATCTGGAGTAACTTCAGGCAGTGTTCCATTGGCAGCCAAGGGCCCAGCTCCGAAGGACACTTGCTTTTGTATTATTATACTGTGTGGTTTGTTTATTTCCATTATTTGAGTAATCTGATACATCTTTCATGTGATAGACGATGCTTTATTATAATTGATATCTGAACGAGTTCTTTATGTCTCTGCTTTGTATAAGTGGATCTATTCGAATTGCATCTCTCAGCTATTCCTGTAGCGGAATGTTGGTATGAATGTTATTGTTATCAAATCCATGTGAAATAGCATTTGTAAGACTTGAAAGCAATATTACTTCGTTCAGAAACATAGTCATATCATCCATTACTCTCAGATTGCTGTAGTAGCATAGGACGTGTACATACGGTTGAAGGTTGTTGTTCCATTCATTATTGCTGTTCCATTCATTATTGTTGTTCCATTCATTATTGTTGTTCCATTTATTACTGCTGTTCCATTTACAGATTGCTGTTCCATTTTACTTTCCGCTGCTTGATTTACCTGCCTTTGTTGTTCTTAGTGTGAGAGCAGGCCTAAGGCTGTAGTGAGCCTCAGCAAGACGCTGCTTAGCCCCAGACCTATAAGTCCATGCTCTGATTTCCTTTCTTTATCAGTTTCTAGGGGGATGGGTTATTGCTTCCGCACCCTTGACTGATCAACTGCCTTGCGTGATTTTATCTTTTGCGTTAGTTTAGCTACAGCTTAGCATCTGTTTCCTTTCGAATCATTAGAACACTGTACTACCGAGCATTACTCGGACAAATAGCCTCGGATTGAGCTACTCCTTGCAATAACAAAACGTTCCCGGATTGACTTATTAATGTGGGATAATTAGTGGTGTGGGAGACCATAGTTACAGCTCTACATTTTGGCGCCGTTGCCGGGGAGGAGTAAAAGCCATTTGCCCTTTACAGAGTAGTGCGCAAATCTGCTAGGGGGGAGTTGGATTTTAAAAACGGAAGGTAAGAACCTGCGTACGGAGCATGTAAAAGCCCTGCTCCACCATCCGCTCTCTTAGTAGAATTGCTGGTTGATAGGATTTAGTAGTTTTTAGAGTGCATGACTAAGCAGAAAAAGTTAGAAAACAATATCAAACCCCCAGCCAAACCTGAAAAAGCCAAAGGATCGGTGACCCTTGGCCGAACGACCTTCATAGACGAAATCTACAAGAAAACTGAATCTCAGCCGTCAGTAGGCCTCAGAAAGATTCATTCTAAGCAGCCTACTAGTTCCCTTCAGGCTACAGCAACACCATCTGGAGCCTACGCTGAGGTGCATAGTCAGACTGTTGAACAGGACTTCCAAGAAATTGAAAATCCTGTGTCAGAACGGCTGCAAGAAGGGAACTTAAGCAACCTTTGTGAAGGAGAAGGGGAAACAGGGGAAATAGAGGAACCGAAATCTCCTTCTAGGATAATCCAGCTGTTAGACAGCCCAGATAAGGGAAGCGCAGCCAGAATTAATACTGAAGGCACCCCATTCCTTCAGATAGAAATCCCAGATAAGGGAAGTGTCATTAAAACAGCCCCTGCCAAGGCTGCTCCTTCTCAGCCTAGGAACACCCTCCTAGAAATTCCGGAAGGATATTGGCACATATTCGATCCCATGGCGCAGAATCAGCCAAATACCCAAACTTCTACATTGCAATATCCTATAGTAGATTCTGCTGCAAATGCCCCCATGAAGGCAATTCCTCTTCAACACATCCCAACGTTTCACGGACTCACATCAGAGGACCCTGATGCATTCTTATTTGAATTCGATGTGTTATGTAGAGGGTATGATTACACCACTGACCCCCAGAAATTAAAGTTGTTCCCCTCTACTTTGAAGGGAGCAGCTCTGAGATGGTTTATGGGTCTAGGTGGTGGAGTCATAAACAATTGGGAGCAAATGAAAGAATCCTTTCTCAAGAAATATCAGGATTACTGTAGGTCAAGAGAACTGAAAGATGAAATCTTCCAAATGACGGCCAGACCAAATGAAACTCTAGAGGAATATGTGGAACGCTTCCAGTATAATTTACAGAGATCCCCCTATGCATCATTACCTCTGCCTGATAATGTGTTGAAAACTGCATTAATTAGAGGTATGAAAGAACAGTGGATTGAAACATTGAATATCATGGGAAAAGGGGATATTTACCAAGAGAATTTTGCTGATATCATTGATTTATGCATTAGGAGTTCAAGAGGTAGCACAAGGATAAAACCAACAGAATATGATAGGTTTGTTAGAGATAACAAAATATCAACAGAAGGGGTAACACGTGTAGAACTTGGGAATTTATTAGAAAATTTTAAAACTGATATCCTAGGGACATTAACTACTCAGCTTGATATTGTGCAAGCTAAACAAAAGCAAATGGAGGCAGAGAAAAATCTGGCAATTTTCTGCCCCCGATGCAGAAGAAAACACAGCCACAAAGAATGTCCGCTAGATACAGTTCAAGCATGTGCTATCTGCACGAAAGACCACCTTACTGAAAGTTGTCCCTCACTTCCTGGATTAAAGGCTGTATACAAGGAAGCAGAAGAAGAATCAGAACCAGCATACTTTGTTAACCAACGTCGCCAATGGCAACCTAGGCAATCAGGTATGTTTTCGGATCCAGCTTCTTCTTTTCAACCTCCACAATACAATGCTCAGCAATATGGTACGTGGCAAAACCAATCTACATCCCCAGTCCCGAATTGGTCATCACAGCCGTTTCCTTCTCCGAATCCATGGATGAATCAGACAAACCAATTCGGATGGCCAAATTTTCCCTACACCCCACCATATTGGCAGAATAACTCATATCCTCCGCAATGGATTCCCCCTACTTCACAAGGTTCACCCTGGCAGACCAATTGGCCAAGATCGACATATCAGTCAACAGGAACTATTCCACTCCCTCAACCAACTCTGCCAGCCTTACAACGAAACCCCCAGTCCAATTTAAGGCCGCAACTCCCAGCCCAACCCAATCCCAATCCTAATAATAGACCAGTCCAATCTATCCAAATTATAGAAACATCAGAAACTGGACTTGACCTAAGGGAGTGCAATGACCTTCAGTTACGATTTGGACGTATCATAGAAACAGAGGGAGACAAAACAGTTCACATTGAAAATCAGTTCCCAATAGAACAACCACCACAACGAGAGGATGTAAATAAGGAACAGACCCATCAACAAACAAATACATCATCCCCTCCTTTCCCGGAACGATTAGTCATACCACGACCAGTGCAACATCCAGACTTTGACATTCTGGGAGAGTTACAAAACCTGTACATAAAAATTCCATTCCTCCAGGCCATTCAAGATATTCCCATATATGCAAAAACTATAAAAGAACTGTGCATAAAAAAATCAAGAAGGAATATAACTACTAACCCTAGAGTCCAAGTAGTTGGAACTTTATCTGACCTGTTATCAGGAAAAGAGACACCTATCAAATACGAAGATCCCGGGAACCCAATTGTAACTGTCCAAATCTATGGTCAAACCTTGACTAACGCTTTAGTCGACTTGGGAGCTGCAATCAATATTTTGACAACTTCCACCTGTCAAAAGCTTGGCATCACATCAGTAGAACCTACTTCTACTTTGTTAGAATTGGCAGATCGATCTGTAGTTCGACCCGAAGGTACTCTGTATGATGTCATGGTTTCCGTAGATTCCTGGGAATATCCAACTGATTTCCTGGTAATTAATCCAAAAACCCGACTAGATGGACATCCGCTAATATTAGGAAGACCTTGGCTTGCTACTGCCGATGCCTACATTGGTTGCCGGCAGGGAAACATGACTATAACTAAAGGACCAGATGTTAAAATTCTAGTTCTATATCCTCCAGCACAGCCAAGCCTGCCAATGATCAAAACCAATCAGTATCCTGTGTCATATCTTACTAAAATATCAGAGCCCCATTGACTGTACAGAAGGCTTTATATTTTAAAGATCAAATAGAAGATGACGCCATCAATAACTTCATTAGTCAAACCGAATCTAGATCTCACACACAGTGTTCTATGATAGAGGCAGCATTTGATAGTGAGCTAGAGGAAGACCTTTTGAAAGACGCACATGACCAAACAATACCAGTGACTGTTGTTGCCAATAGTAAAGTAGTGGAAATTGAACCTGGTAAGGCCCTAAATATTAACGCCAACCTTACACCAGACCAAGAAGCAAAACTTGTAAATCTGTTACGAAAATATCATGGAGCATTTGCGTGGGATTACCCTGACATGAAAGGGATTGATCCTCAATTATGCACCCACCACATTTATATAGAGAAGGATGCAAGACCTGTTCGTTAGCCACAAAGAAGACTCAACCCCCATCTAAAAGAAATAGTAAAAGCCGAACTTCAGAAACTTTTATATGTTAATTTTATTTACCCCATCTCTGACAGTAAGTGGGTCTCTCCCCTAGTGGTGGTACCCAAGAAAAATGGGAAATGGAGGATTTGCGTGGATTACAGGGAGTTAAATAAGGCCACACAGAAGGATCACTTTCCCCTCCCATTTATAGATCAAGTACTGGACACTTTGGCAGGGAAGAAATTTTTTTCTTTCCTGGATGGCTTCAGCGGATATAACCAAATCCAAATTGCCCCTGAAGATCAGGATAAAACTACCTTTACTTACCCTTGGGGAACGTTTGCCTATCGAGTACTACCCTTCGGCCTATGCAATGCCCCTGCTACATTCCAAAGGGCTGTTCTCAGCATCTTTGCAGACCTAATAAACGACAGACTTGAGGTGTACATGGATGACTTTACACCATATGGAGATGATTTCGACCCAGCTCTGGATACCCTGGAAAAAGTCCTACAACGTTGTATCGCTACCAGACTTTGCCTGAGCCACGAAAAATGTTACATGATGATGACAGAAGGGCTCATTCTAGGGCACTACATCTCAGTAGCTGGCATCCAGGTAGACCCGGCTAAAATTCAGATTCTTTTGCTTATTCCTACTCCCACTACTCAAACAGAGGTACGCAGTTTCCTTGGATTTTCTGGGTATTACAGATGATTTATAGAACATTACTCACGTATTGCTGCACCTCTATATGTTTTAACTGGCAATGTTGATTTCTTGTGGACAGAAAAATGCGACCAGGCTTTTAAGGAATTGAAGAACCTGCTATCAATAGCTCCAGTCCTTCGAGGACCCAACTGGAATTTGCCATTTCAAATCTCATCTGATGCCTCGGACACAGCAATTGGTGCAGTCCTGGGGCAAGAAGAGGATAAGAAGCCATATGCTATTTACTATATCAGCAAAAATTTATCCTCTGCCGAACTCAATTATACTGTTACTGAAAAGGAATTCTTGGCTGTAATACATGCTGTTAACAAATTTAGACATTATATCACAGGCTATCCCATTGTGTTATATACAGATCATTCTGCTATCAAGTATTTGGCAAATAAACCTGTTACGAATGCTAGAATAACCAGGTGGTTCATCTTATTGCAGGAGTTCGACATCACAATCAAGGATCGACCTGGCAAGGAGAACCCTGTAGCTGATTTCCTCTCACGAATACCGAAAGCAATT
Source organism: Pinus tabuliformis (assembly GCA_031772625.1). Taxonomy (NCBI): domain Eukaryota; kingdom Viridiplantae; phylum Streptophyta; class Pinopsida; order Pinales; family Pinaceae; genus Pinus; species Pinus tabuliformis. The sequence continues at coordinate 60,867,996 of CM062805.1, read as the reverse complement.
GAAACAGCAGCAGTGGAAGATCAATTTCCTGACGAGCACCTTTTTGCTGTTGCTGTTCGAACACCCTGGTATGCAGATGTCGCCAATTACCTCGCAGTCGGTAAGCTACCAAAACACTTAACCCCTCAGGAATGCAAGCAGATTGTTCAGAAGAGCACTCGGTTTTCATGGATTGGAGGCCATTTGTTCCATACAGGGGTAGACATGCAAATCAGAAGGTGTATTCGAGAAGACGAAATCTTCGACATTCTAAAAGCTTGCCATGACGGGCCATGCGGGGGACATTTCGCTGAAAAAAGAACAGCACATAAAGTATTGCAGACCGGATACTATTGGCCTACAATTTTCAAGGATGCGAGAAAATTTGCACAAGCCTGTGACAGCTGCCAGTGAGCAGGAAAACCTGGCCAAGCCGATGAAATGCCTCTGAGACCACAATTGGTCATTGAGCCATTTGAACGATGGGCTCTGGACTTCGTTGGGCCCATCAATCCACCATCAAATCAGAGGGCATATATTCTGGTGGCGACAGACTATGTTACTAAATGGATTGAGGCCGAATCATTACCTAGGGCTACAGAAGACTCTGTGATACAATTCTTGTTCCATTTGTTTGTACGTTATGGACTTCTGAGAGAATTAATCACCGATGGTGGACCACAATTTGTTGGAAATAAATTAGCTGCAACACTTAACAATTACCATGTCCAACATAAGATCACTACCCCATACCATCCGCAGGCAAATGGGCAAGTAGAAAGTAGTAATAAGGTAATAGAATCAATTTTAACAAAAACCATTGCATCGCATCGGCAAGATTGGGCCGCTCGACTACCTGAGGCACTGTGGGCCTACAGAACCACATGGAGAAGTACTACAGGCTATTCTCCTTATCAATTAGTGTTTGGAAAGCAGCCAATTTTCCCCATAGAATTCGAAATCCGAACGCTACGAACTGCACAGGAAGTCGGCCTAGATCTGAGTGAGGCACAAATCAATCGATTACAGCAGATTAATGAATTGGACGAAATCAGGCTCTCTGCATTACAAAATACAGCATTGATTCAACAGCAGCGAGCTAAATGGCACGATGCACTTATCAAGAATAAAGTCTTTCATGAAGGAGACTGGGCTCTGTTATACGACTCTCGGTTTCAGGACTTCCCGGGGAAACTCCAGACTCGATGGTTAGGACCATATGAGATCCAGAAGGTGCACGACAATGGGACCCTTACCCTGATCACAATTGACGGTTCTGGATATGCATTCAAAGTAAATGGCCACCGTGTTCGCCTTTATCGGAAGCCACTCACTCGGGAATCCTTCTGTCAACAGCTGCGACAAGATACTGATATGAAAATTTTAGGAGAGGAAGCGAAATCTTCCTCACCTATAGCTTAAGAAATTCATTTCATAATTTGTACATAACATCTTGTATATATGTTTCCTTGATTTTTTTACTTGTATTCCAAGTGTTTTTGCTGTTCCTTTGCGAAAAGGAACAACACTTGTGTGTTTTGCTGTTCCTTTGCGAAAAGGAACAGCACTTGTGTGTTTTGCTGTTCCTTTGCGAAAAGGAACAGCACTTGTGTGTTTTGCTGTTCCTTTGCGAAAAGGAACAGCACTTGTGTGTTTTGCTGTTCCTTTGCGAAAAGGAACAGCACTTGTGTGTTTTGCTGTTCCTTTGCGAAAAGGAACATCACTTGTGTGTTTTGCTGTTCCTTTGCGAAAAGGAACAGCACTTGTGTGTTTTGCTGTTCCTTTGCGAAAAGGAACAGCACTTGTGTGTTCCTGTTGTTCCTTTGCGAAAAGGAACAGCACTTGGGTGTTCCTGCTGTTCCTTTGCAAAAAGGAACAGCACTTGAGTGCGTCTGTTGTTCCTTGTCAAAAGAAACAGCATTTGAGTGTCTTTGCTATTCCTTTCTCAAAAGGAACAGCATTTGTGATCTTCAGTTGTTTCTCTCAAAGAAATGGTATCCTACGAATGAATTCTTCTCTCAGGAATGCCATTGACATGTTTTCGCCCTTATGGAGGATGCTATGCGACCATGGTCTCCTCAATCTTTTAGATACAGCAATGAACTTATGCGATGAACATAAACCATGAGACACCGAAATCAGCATATCATAAATCGCTATCACTATGAAGCCAGTATGTATAAAAGGACAAGAGGAGGGACGTGAACTTTTCATCTTCGCTGTCATTGTCATTTACCGGTACCATTGTTATTGGTGATCGTTATCATGACGATTCCCCTAAAAATCTCTCTTGATCATTACTGAGGAATATGAGCAAACGATTTATATCTGTCTGTTGGGACTATAAGACTTCTTCCACCATTCCCCGCTCTTAAGGAGTGCGGAACCACCCTTATGTGTAAATAAACAAAAAAGAGAGGTGTTCTGCAAAAGAAAAATAAAAACAAAATATGAAATTGTCAAATGCAGGATAGGGGGTCTCATTTAGAGCCAGCCTACCATGATCATAAGGATGGAAGCGAAGTGGCATTCCCATTACGGCCACCACACCAGGGATATGATCCGAAGGTAAATTAACAAGTAAACCTTGGAACAGGAGGTCTCATCACGAGCCGGCCTGACCATGTTTCGTGCCTACCTTGTGAATGGCATTATGGCTATCTGGTTACCAAGCCAGCATAATGGCCTGCATTTTGACAAAGCACTCTTCAGAATATACACAAAGGATCATTGTTCCGGAGGGTGAAATAAACAACTCTGCCAAGGTTATGAACACCTGTTGGAAGCAGAGCTCTGTTAATGGCATTGGAGTCGTAATATTTACACCAACAGGTATGATATTAAATCTTTCTGTCTCTTATATCCTTTGCATGTATCATATGTCACACCCCGATATATTTATCGCATGAATATTATCACCAATCATAGCAACGGAACTGACAATGACTACTGGAGACTTCGTACAGTTGACAGACGTCCAACCCCTCGGTTCCTCATTATATCACGCAGGCTTATATAAAACGCGATCCACTTTTCTGCCTCGGTTTCGGCATTTCATTGTCTTTTTACAACATGGCATAATTCCATATGCTGTACTTTATGATTTGACTCCCGACTGGCTGCTGCTCCTCTCTTTGACGGCTGGGGGCAGCCTATCAGATCGCGGGGGGGAGGTAACTTTATTACTCCATGGATTACGTGGCTGCACACCATTCGGGCAAGATAATGGCACGATTTAACGGTATGATGATCTCATTCTACGGAGACTGCCGTCCACGATCTTTCTTTTTGTTGCATGCTCTGTGAGATCCTTTCCAAAATTAGCATCGATCATCCTCTCTGCGTAGCAAATACCGCAAACAGTTGCTGTTCCATTTCTGAGTTCTATTTCTGAGTAAGCCATGGGCGGGAAGACAGTCCGAAGCGAACCACACAAGCTGACAGTTTCCGCTGCTGCTCGCGAAATCCTGGAAAATGCAGGATGGTTGAATTACTTCAACCGCCTGCAAGAATCAAACGAGGCTGTAGCGTTGGAATTTCTGCAGAATTTGCAGGAAAACTACTCTGTAGTAGGAGGAAAGCGGATAGTGGTTACGGAGGACATCATCGCAGAAGTCTCAGGATTACCAGCTGCTGGACCCAAATGGAAGCTGAAGAAGGAAAGATTGCAAAAAGCCATGGAAATTTTCCAGAGCGAAGGCCAAAGCTTGACAGTCAAAGGGAAAGGAGTTCTGCCGGCAACACTTGGGGAACCCTGGACCGAGCTGGCGAAAACAGTGCAAAGTTATATCACCTGCGAAGGGAGAAAAGACGTGGTAAAGCCTCATCACTTGAAACTTTTAGCTGTTTTAAAAGGAAAATGTTCTGTAAATCTCCCCGCCCTTTTAAATTCGCTATTACATGATGCGGCCCGAAGCCTGAAGAAGGCCCAGCACACAGATGCAGTTGTTAGCCACCACGGATTGATTCGGCTGATAATAAGCCACAGTCTTACCCAACAGCAAAGCACTTGGGAGGAATTGATTGAAACAGTCAAAGGGGGATTGGCTGTACCACCCCCAAAACTTGAACGACCCTCCAGCACGCCGGAACGTTCAGAAAAACGCAAGAAGCCAGCAGCAGAAAGACATGCTGCTTCAAAACGGAAACAGTCCTCCGACACGCCAGAACGACCAGAAGAACCCAGAGAACCCGTTGGCACACCCAACCTACCTGAAAGACCAAGGAAGTCAGCCCGGTTGGCTCGAATACGAGGAAGGTTGGAAAGGATTCAGGAAACTATGGCCCAGCCAATCGAAATTGAGGACGAACCTCCGGAACTAGAAGGTGGATTCTCTGAAGGAAATGCTGAGCAATCGGAGGCCGGGACTGACCAGCCAGAAGGAGGAATTGAAAAAGGACATGAGCACTCTGAGGGAGAAGAGGCCACCAAGCAGGGCAATCAAGAAGAAGAAATTGCACAATCTGGGGGTAGCCCGTTGCAAGACCCTCCAGGTGAGGAGGAATTGGCAGCAGTTCTGGCCAATATGGGAGAATATGGCCAGGCCTCCAGCACAGGAGGTGTCCCTGACGGTCCCGCAAAAGAAGAATTACCTGAGGAAATGCATGCAGAAGAGGCAGGGGAAGAAAACCTGCCTGGCTATGATGATGAAGTGGAAGATAATAATCCGGGACAATCTGTCCCCAGAACGCCGGAAGATATCCCAGAGGAAGAAGAAGTAATATTGAGGGCTAAACACTCTGCCGAGACAAGAGAAATTGAGAAATTGAGAAAGAAGCAGCAGAGGATGTTGGGCACTATAGCCAGACTCCGGCAGCAAATTCGAATGTTGAAAGCCAGTCTGAGAATACAAAAGACTGCAAGGAAAAGGAGGAGGACCACGGTAGCAAGAACCCCGAGGACAAGAATTCGCTTTGATGGTCGAAACCCCATCAGGAGACCTACTGCCGAGGAACAGTTTGCTGTTCCAAATAGCGCAGAGGGACAGACTGCTGTTCCATCTGGCCTTGAAGAACGAATGGATATTCCAATGGAACAGCAAGAGGCTCCGATGGCAGGAAGACCACAGCAACCCTTCGCTCGCATTAAGAATGAAACAGAAAGCAAAGAGGTCCAAACAGAAGCACCACCCTCGGGTGTAATTCGGGTCCGAAACTCCAAGCAACGTAATAGGAAGGTCCAGGTTAAACTTCCAGCCTCTACGGCTGTGTGGAAGAAAGACCCAAAAACCAGAACATTGCATAAAACGATGAAGGAAGCCCAGCAGGAGGCTAAGCAGTTGCGGGAATAGACGGTCCCCAAGGAAAGATACGAAGAGCTCCAACAGCAACTTCGAGACATTAGTCAGTCTGAGAGCCAGGCCTTTGAAAGATGGCAGAAGGAGCAGGAAAAGGTTGCTAAGGTAACTCGTCGATTAGATAGTATTGTTAAGCAGATGGACACCCTATGTTCCTTATATAATGACGTTTTGACTTGTAGGGCCCTTGCTAAAAATTATGCTTTATTTTTGCTTGAACGATATCTGAGATTAAAAATAAAAGCCGTTAGGGCAGGAGCACCTATCCATATCAACACTGTTAATGATTTTATAGACTGTTGCAAGCATTATGGAGCTAAAGTTCGAAGGTTATTATGCGAGTTTTACCTGCACAATCTTGTGCTAGACCAGGAAACTAATTTAAATCCTGGCCCTTTTGTTGGCGATATACAATTCCAAGCCTTCATCTCATTTGGGGTTAATAAGGTGAAATGGCTCAGAGCTTATAACACCTTTAAGAGACAAGAAAATAGCCTAGACTTGTGGATACGAGCTGAACCTAGAGACCCAGTGACGCTATGGAGAGAGCATAGGAGTCTTATGAGGATCCCAGGTGTTATTGAGATAATATGACCCATGCACGAAGACTTGATCCGAAATGGTCTGGAATATTTCCTGACTATTAAAGATCTTGCCCTCGATGCTGCAAAACTTCGATACCGGACCTCTAGTCCAAGCATCCAGCTCAGGCAACCATTCAAATATGAGAATTTTGAGCTGGCTGCCAGCCGATTGAACCTTTATGGAGAACGGATTCTGCAAGCAGGGCCATCCTGGTTAGGGTATCGATTTCGCAGTCCAATTATTTGGCACCCTGCACCCGGATATCAGGCCTTATATGAGATGCCTGCAGATCAAATAGATCAGTTCTTTGACCATCTAGTTGCTCATCATGGTTGTCGGCCTCCTCACGAGATCCCTTCTCCGGCCTATTCTCTCACCGCCTTGCATGTTAACTACAATGTTTTCATGAGGCCATGAAAAAGGGTAAGCAGGGGGGTGTGTGGAGCACCTGGAAGGTATGCTTTTGACTAGCAATCTAGTGGTTTTTCAATAATAATTGTAACCTTTTCTGCATTATGAGTTCAAAGAAGATAAAGGGTTTTGATAAAATGTGCAACAATAGATAAAGGAAGCTCAAGTGCTAATAATTGACATTTTCCATGCAGGAAGACATGGGAACAAAGGATCGGCGGTTGAAAGCAAGAAGCAAAGGGAAAATAACTACTGTCCCTCCAACGGGGAACCGGACGCGGACAAGATCAAGTAAAATTAGAGCCGAATAGCCCAGAGAAAGAATGCAGGATACTGACACGAAGAACACAAGAAGGGAAAGAGAAGAATTGAACGATTAGCGAATCCCTCAGGATCTTTGATCCTGAGGGATCGCTGCTTTAACTTATCTTTTAATTATCTAGATACCTCCGCCATTTCTGTTATATAGAGGCACCACGCCATTGAGCGGGGGGAACGACTGTTTTTGTAATTCTAAGTTTGAGAACCAACTGTGATCATTGAGTCTCGTTGAGACCTGACTTTGTTATACTTTTGTTGATGCGATTAATATAAAAGACTTGGTGTTCATTTCGTCTCTGCATCTGGAGTAACTTCAGGCAGTGTTCCATTGGCAGCCAAGGGCCCAGCTCCGAAGGACACTTGCTTTTGTATTATTATACTGTGTGGTTTGTTTATTTCCATTATTTGAGTAATCTGATACATCTTTCATGTGATAGACGATGCTTTATTATAACTGATATCTGAACGAGTTCTTTATGTCTCTGCTTTGTATAAGTGGATCTATTCGAATTGCATCTCTCAGCTATTCCTGTAGCGGAATGTTGGTATGAATGTTATTGTTATCAGATCCATGTGAAATAGCATTTGTAAGACTTGAAAGCAATATTACTTCGTTCAGAAACATAGTCATATCATCCATTACTCTCAGATTGCTGTAGTAGCATAGGACGTGTACATACGGTTGAAGGTTGCTGTTCCATTCATTATTGCTGTTCCATTCATTATTGTTGTTCCATTCATTATTGTTGTTCCATTTATTACTGCTGTTCCATTTCCAGATTGCTATTCCATTTTACTTTCCGCTGCTTGATTTACCTGCCTTTGTTGTTCTTAGTGTGAGAGTAGTCCTAAGGCTGTAGTGAGCCTCAGCAAGACGTTGCTTAGCCCCACACCTATAAGTCCATGCTCTGATTTCCTTTCTTTATCAGTTTCTAGAGGGATGGGTTATTGCTTCCGCACCCTTGACTGATCAACTGACTTGCGTGATTTTATCTTTTGGGTTAGTTTAGTTACAGCTTAGCATCTGTTTCCTTTCGAATCATTAGAACACTGTACTACCGAGCATTACTCGGACAAATAGCCTCGGATTGAGCTACTCCTTGCAATAACAAAACGTTCCCGGATTGACTTATTAATGTGGGATAATTAGTGGTGTGGGAGACCCTAGTTACAACTCTACACTTGTGATCATATACTTCATCTTCTTCTCCCTATATAATTTTCTCAGCTGACCAAACACGGGAATAGTGGCATATGAGAAGTCTAATTGTAATGTCCCTTTCAGTTTTGCACTCCACAACCTAGATAAAAGCATGCCAAATCTAGGGGGAATGTTTGCCACAAGTACATCCATGAGAACCTTCTTTGCTGGAATCTGATCTAAAGTCACAACCAAATCCTTGATAATACCAATACATCTGGCCCTACTGGAATCAAAAGAATAAAGACCATGATATTTATGAGTGATGTCGAGACCCAATTTTTCCATCATTGCCTTTGGCATCAGGTTGTGGGATACTCCTGAATCAAACATGGCATTGTGCAAGAGATACTCATGGAATCTAAGGCTAATGTAAAACGGGGCTACTTCACTATCCTCAGATTGGCCTTCTAACGCAGGACCAAAAATAAGCTTGGGTTGGTCATTCTCCACATTAACCATATCAGACAGGGGATCTACATTCAAAATATTTGACGCTTGACTCTTATAACTGCTATTCTTCATTAATTATGTCAGAGGTATCGACACTTTTAACTTAGCAATCTCATTCTCTAAGATAAAGTTTGTAATTTTATCTACCTCTTTGACTAGAGAATCCTTCTTTTCAGGATTTTCCTTGGCTACACTTTGCTAATTTGTCTTCTCATTTGCAGAATGTACTTTGTTGGAAGTAGGATCTGCTGGCTCCTTTCCTTTTTCTGAACATTTGAAGAATCATTCTGTTAGCCTCCTGTTGCAGCAGGTTAATCATATTTCATGATCGACATTTTTACGTGCCAAATATGTCGTACTATGCATGCTGCAATGCTCCATATTTGCTACAGATGGCCAAAGAACTATCCATGAAAGCATGCTAGTCTAAATGCCACTCCTGTGTTCCAATTTTTGGTAAGCAATTCATTTTTAGTTTGAGGCAGTTTTTTCAGTTGGAGGATTTCAAGCGAGGCATGTCTAACTTCCCCTTCTTCCTCTTTTCCCAAATCTCTCACTAACTTCCCCTAAAAGAGGTCAAGATCTGCTTGATACCTCTTAGTTTCATCATTCTCTATATCATTTGCCTTGGTGAAGATCTGCTTCACTCAAGGAATGTACACACTTCTTCTATCAGTCATTTTCCCCCATTGATAGCCTAAGACATCATTATTAGCATTTTTTCTCATCATTGTCATATTAACTATTAACTTTGCTATGTAGCTCCCTATCTATTTCCCCTTCCCCTACTAAAGCTATGCATATTACTCCCCTATATACTTATCCCCTCCCCCTGGTTGAAAGATAACCATATACATCCTCGGGAATTGCTAAGTTTATCAGAAACTTAGCAAGAACCCAAACTGCCCTCCTCTAACCATCTTTCAGATGCATTTCAGACTCCTTCTGATGCATAAAGCCCTTCATCACTCTATAAAACCCCTCTAGTGCTTTTTGATTCCTTCACAAAGCATAAATTCCCTTCATATGTATAAAAAACCATCTTTTGGCCTTGTTTCTACCTTTTCCAAGGCACAAACCCTTTTAAAGGCCATTAAACCCCTCTCAAAACACATAAAAATCCTCCCAGGTGCCTTTGGAATCCTTCCAAGGCATGAATCCTCCCTTTTTGGCCATCGGACCCCTTCCGATGCCCTAGAAGTCCATTCCAAGCACTTACCTCACCCCTCTGAATTCATTTGCCTTGCCTTTTTTTTATAATAAATTGCTCCGATGTAAAAGAGTCTTTTGGACCCCCTCCGATGCAATATCGCAGTGGGGAGGGAGGTCTTGTGTTGAAACAACAACTATTTTTGCATGTCCGATCAACAATGGCCGATGCGATATCGCTTATCGGCATATCACAAATATTCAGGGTTAAGGCATGGGTTATAATGGGCCGCCGATCGCCGATATGCCGACTGGATCACAGCCGTCCATCGCCCCCACTCATCCACGGTCTGCATCATTTCGACGATCGCCCATTTCGGCGATCACGCATATTTAAATCTCATGTCCCCGCCGATGCCGAAGCGCTGACTTAATCTCCGCCGTCCATTTGGGCCCTCAGATCAACGACCCGTTTTTGATCGCATCGCCCCATATATTGCTCCGACTGGCCGGAGCCGAAATAATAATAAGGCATGACATATAAAAGTTTCGGGTCCGAAAGGAGCCCTTTGTAGAGCGAAATGGGAGTGCTCCGATATTCCGAAGCCGAAATGTAATAAAGCAGAGCTTAATGAATATCGGGTCCAAAAGGGGTCACTACTGTAGGTTCCATATACTGGGCCCGAAAAGCAATAAAATGCAGTTTTGAAGGATTTCGGGTCCGCTTATCATTTTTATTAAAATCCGCCGATTTGGGTTCGCCGATGGGCCAGACCCGATGTAAATCAAAAGGGAGCCTATAATGCATTTCGGGTCCGCGGGGTTCATCGCTCATCGGAGGCATTATGGTTTGGGATCCGTCGATCCGCCGATCGCCGATTTAGTGCCAGTCATTGGATCTACCTTCTCGCGATCCAACGGCCATGATTTAATAGAATGCAAAGTGTTGCGACAGTGCCAATTTTCAATGAAAATTCATGTTTTTAAGCATTCATGCGTTATAAGGAAAGGGGCATTTGTTAAAGTTTTGTTTATACAGCGCTCCCGCCTGCCACAACTGCAAAGGAACGATGCTTTCCTTGGCTATTTTGAAATCGCTTCATGCCCATAATACATCCAAACGCATGGTTTTGCCTCAGCAATCTATTAGCATGCATTTCTCCTCCGTTTCGCAGCATTTTTTGAAGATTTAAGCATCATTTTTGATCGGCCAAGCGCCTATAGCATCCCAAAGGCCACGGAAGCATTTGCAGCAGTTATTCTTGCATTAAATTGGCAGATAAAGGGGTTATTAGACAGTTAAAGAGTATCAGAGAGAGAAAGTGGCTTGATTCTGTGTCAAAGTGTATCATAGGAAGCGGCAAAGAGTATCAGATCAAAATATCAGCAGCCTGAAGCAGCAGAACATTAAAGAGGCCCCCATCAAAGTCAATAAAGAAGCTCAGAGCCATCAAAGCCCACCAGATCACAGTTATGAGCATTAAAGCCACTCTACAGCAGCAGAACTACCTAGAGGGGCAATTCAAGTGTTTAAAGCCCAGATTTTGCAGAGACAGTGTACAAAGACACATATGAGCAGCGCAGCAAGTCCCAAGGCACAGTTATTGCAGAAGTGCCAGCGCATTGCTCAAAAGACCAATAATTTATTCATTCTTATGGCTGTAGTCCCTGCGCAGCTGGTAGATAGGCATCCTTTCATTTATTTGCAATAAATGTTAGGTTAGAAGCATTCATTTCTCCAGATCTGCTATCAGATCTGCTGTTGTAGATATTTTGTAGATATTTTCTCTATTTATACCACCCTCTAGATAGTGTAAAGGGTTGGTTGGTTGTATTTCTCATTCCAGACTTGCGCTATAAGCTTAAGAACTTCTGTAATCAAAGATTTCTGGAATATTTGCATCTGAACTGGCTGGTTGTGCTTTCAATGGCTGAAGAGCTTTGATGTGGAATTCATGTGCTTGCTGATGGTTCAATAAGTCTTTCCTCCCTCTGTTTATCAGTTTATATGTATATGTATCATATGTATATCATAATCTAAGTTGCAGGAAGAAGGAATAGTTCAGAGCTGGCTTTCATGCCCTCTGTGCTCAATTCTTGTAACTTTTCTATGTTTTCCTCTGAATTAGTGATAAATATGCATACTTAATTGATCATGTTTAAGCTATTTCTCATTTCTGAATGCTGTTTAGGAATCCTTCATTGCTCCTATATAGTCTTCATCCACTTTCCCTCTTTGGCTGGATGAGAGATCCTTAATTGCCTCCTCATCCCCTAACCTCCATTTCATCCTTGTTCCAGCATTTAATCATTGTTCCATGCATAGCTATCCTGCTCCATATTCCCCTCGTCTGCTAAGGAAAATGCACCCTTCAGTTCACATTCATTGACTCCATGCCCAATGGTTTGAGCTTCTTACACTTTGTATGCCAACTCTCCTTGAATAGATCAACCATCCCACCAAATTCAAACAAAACCCGTGTGCATCATATCTAGCCTAAAATCATCCCTTAAACAAAGCTAAATCCTAAAGAGAGAGCCCTCTCTGACTGCACATAGGCTAGGACCTGTAGTCCAAAGATTGGTTTGTGGTTACCTCGGCCGTATCCCTTTGGGAGTCAAAAGGGACAACCTGAGTGATAACATAATGGCGACTCCGCTGGGGACCTGAATCATTGGTTTATTACTGTAAACCCCCAATTTTGACCAGTTTGCCTTGTTTTCTGGAGAAAGTGATCCTTTTCTTTAGAGCTTCTCATGTTTAGCTCTGATCTGTGATGGTGGACAGAGATCAGGCACTTCAAGGTTAATTCATCCACCTGGCGACTCCACATCATCCTCATAATAAAGACTCCACTGGAGAAATGAACCCAAAAGAGATATATGAGCAGATCAAGCTTTTGACCTGGATTACTATCCAAGAGGTCATGTTTTTTCTCCATAAAGTTTTACTGTGTATATTGTATTTTAAAGACGATTCTATATCAGATTTTTATGATTTTCCTTTGGAAAATGTTGTTGAAAAGCCTCCTTCCACATTAGAGCAGCAATCTTCAAATGCTGTTGAAGATCATCATACAGCCAAGGAGGAACCAAAAATAGAGCCCAGTCTTACAGTTCCTATATATACTCCTGTGTCTCGTAAAGTTCTTGATAGATATAAGCCTCTCATTTTGCCTCCTGTGCTGAATCCTTTGCCTGCAAATCATCCTGAGTATCTCCCTAGATTTGATGGAGAAAATGGTATTACTGCCCAGAAACATATCCAGGCTTTTGAAGATTATCTTAATATATTTGAAGTGGAAGATGAAGATGTCAGTCTTAGACTATTTGCCCTTTCTTTGCAAAGCGAAGTTAGGACTTGGTTTAAAGCATTGCCTGAGGCCAGCATCTCTAATCTTCAGCAGTGTGCTAAGCTCTTCCTTAATAGATGGATGATCAAAGTTAGTTTCCTCTCGCTCATTCAAGATTATGATGAGTTAAAAAGGCTTCCAAATGAGTCGGTTCAGCAATTTTCTGATCGATTCAATCAAGTCTATCTCTCTATGCCATTGAATATTAGGCCTCCCCCTGATCTGGCTCTATTGCAATATCCAAGAGCTTTTGATCTAGAAATGGAATTTCGTTTGAGAGAAAGATGCCCGTCCACTTTGAAACAGATGCAGGACATAGCCGTGGATGTGGAGGCAAATCTAAAGAGGAGGGAAGAACAGCGCAAGACAGAGCAAGAAGAAAGACTTCATAGCGTGTTACAAAAGTCAGAGAAAATGATGCAGTTGATCACAATGAAAGTTGAATGCTTAGAGCACAAGAACACATCTGTTGTGCATGAGGAAAGTAGTGACATTCACGAAAAAACCTACCACAAATTAGATGACATATTCATAGAGCCATATGTGAAGGAGCAGTCTCCTGATATACTGTGTGAATATAATAGCTTCTCTTCTTTCAACTGTCTGCCCAAATATGATCTGTATGATGATGATTATGAGCCTAACGACCAAATCAGCTTTGCAGAGGAATCAGATCCTATTTTGGCAGGAAGCGAAGTCCAGGCTCAGCAGCTTGAATGTAATGATCAGCTTGCCCAGTTCAACTATGAAGTAAAGGAGGAAAGCGCAGAAAATTTTGATTTCAGCGAAGGAACTTTACCATTTTGTTTTGAGTCTTTTCAATTTATCAGGGATAATTATCATGCTGTGTATGATCAAGTGTCACCAAGTCTTGTTATTGACTGCCTGGAGGATGATCAAAATATTGTTCCAGATGCATCGCCTCCAGTTTTTCAGCCCCGAAGAGCCATCGAATATCAGATTGAGGAAGACTCGGCAGCAGCACCTGAGCAAATAAATCCCTTCCCTGCCGCTTTGTTTTCAGCCATCTCAGGTATTTGAAGAAGAAGAGGAGCAGCCTGCGCAGATCAGTCAGGTTCCAAATGAGCCTGTATGTAATAAAGTGCAAGCACCTTTGCAAGTTTTGAATGACCTATCTGCTGGTAGGCAGAATGATGAAAGAGATCAACGCTTTTCTCCATTAGCAGGCTGCAAGGCTCAGTATCGAGTTGTTGATGATCTCCCGACTCCAAGGCATGATAGTTGTCCCAAACTTTTGTAAAGTTCTTTATTTCGGCCCAGCAATTGTATATATATGTTGTCAGATAGTTTTGTACAGTGTTTAAACATAGGGAAGGAGGTTAGTAGCTTCCTGATCTTCTCAAAGATTAACAAAGCCATATCAAATTGCAAGATCTCAGTTGGTCTCACCAGCAAGCACAAGCAGCAAAGCCCACTCATGTTTTTATTGCTTAAGTGGCTGCATTGGCTATTTCACTTCACCTAATAGCAAAGTAAGTGCTAGTTAGGGTAGGTAGGTAGGTAGGATCAATAAGGCAGCCAGCCAAGGGAATTTTGCAGAACACAACAACAATTGAATACAAGGCAGTCTGACCTGTTGTTCTTGGCTTTTCACAAGTAAAAGCCATCCCCAAGTGGAGCCACTGTTAGCCTCCTACTGCAGCAGGTTAATCATCTTTCATGATCGACATTTTTACGTGCCAAATATGTCATACTATGCATGCTGCAATGCTCCATATTTGCTACAGATGGCCAAAGAACTGTCCATGAAAGCGTGCTAGTCTAAATGCCACTGCTGTGTTCCAATTTTTGGTAAGCAATTCATTTTTAGTTTGAGGCAGTTTTTTCAGTTGGAGGATTTCAAGCGAGGCATGTCTAACTTCCCCTTCTTCCTCTTTTCCCAAATCTCTCACTAACTTCCCCTAAAAGAGGTCAAGATCTACTTGATACCTCTTAGTTTCATCATTCTCTATATCATTTGCTTTGGTGAAGATCTGCTTCACTCAAGGAATGTACACACTTCTTCTATCAGTCATTTTCCCCCATTGATAGCCTAAGACATCATTCTTAGCGCTTTTTCTCATTATTGTCATATTAACTATTAACTTTACTATGTAGCTCCCTATCTATTTCCCCTTCCCCTACTAAAGCTATGCATATTACTCCCCTATATACTTATCCCCTCCCCCTGGTTGAAAGATAACCATATACATCCTCAGGAATTGCTAAGTTTATTAGAAACTCAGCAAGAACCCACACTGCCCTCCTCTAACCATCTTCCAGATGCATTTCGGACTCCTTCTGATGCATAAAGCCCTTCATCACTCTATAAAACACCTCTAGTTCTTTTTGATTCCTACACAAAGCATAAATTCCCTTCATATGTATAAAAAACCATCTTTTGGCCTTGTTTCTACCTTTTCCAAGGCACAAACCCTTTTAAAGGCCATTAAACCCCTCTCAAAACACATAAAAATCCTCCCAGGTTCCTTTGGAATCCTTCCAAGGCATGAATCCTCCCCTTTTCGCCATCGGACCCCTTTCGATGCCCTAGAAGTCCATTCCAAGCACTTACCTCACCCCTCCGAATTCATTTGCCTTGCCTTTTTTTTTATATAATAAATTGCTCCGATGTAAAAAAGAGTCTTTTGGACCCCCTCTGATGCAATATCGCAGTCGGGAGGGAGGTCTTGTGTTGAAACAACAACAATTTTTGCATGTCCGATCAACAATGGCCGATGCGATATCGCTTATCGGCATATTGCAAATATTCGGGGTTAAGGCATGGGTTATAATGGGCCGCCGATCGCCGATATGCCGACTGGATCACAGCCGTCCATCGCCCCCACTCATCCACGGTCTGCATCATTTCGGCGATCACCCATTTCGGCGATCGCGCATATGTAAATCTCATGTCCCTGCCAATGTCGAAGCGTCGACTTAATCTCCGCCGTCCTTTTGGGCCCTCAGATCAACGGCCCGTTTTTAATCGCATCACCCCATATATTGCTCCGACTGGCCAGAGCCAAAATAATAATAAGGCACGACATATAAAAGTTTCTGGTCCGAAAGGAGCCCTTTGTACAACGAAATGGGAGTGCTCCGATATTCCGGAGCCGAAATGCAATAAGCAGAGCTTAATGAATATTGGGTCCGAAAGGGGTCGCTACTGTAGGTTCCATATATCGGGCCCGAAAAGCAATAAAATGCAATTTTGAAGGATTTTGGGTCCTCTTATCAGTTTTATTAAAATCCGCCGATTTGGGTTCGCCGATGGCTCGGACCCGATGTAAATCAAAAGGGAGCCTATAATGCATTTCGGGTCTGCGGGGTTCATCGCTCATCGGAGGCATTATGGTTTGGGATCCGCCGATCCGCCGATCGCCGATTTAGCACCAGTCGTTGGATCTACCTTCTCGCGATCCAACGGCCATGATTTAATAGAATGCACAGTGTTGCGGCAGTGCCAATTTTCAATGAAAATTCATGTTTTTAAGCATTCGCGTGTTATAAGGAAAGGGGCATTTGTTAAAGTTTTGTTTATATAGCGCTCCTGCCCGCCACAACTGCAAAGGAACGATGCTTTCCTTGGCTATTTTGAAATCGCTTCATGCCCATAATACATCCAAACGCATGGTTTTGCCTCAGCAATCTATTAGCATGCATTTCTCCTCCGTTTCGCAGCATTTTTTGAAGATTTAAGCATCATTTTTGATCGGCCAAGCGCCGATAGCATCCCAAAGGCCACGGAAGCATTTGCAGCAGTTATTCTTGCATTAAATTGGCAGATAAAGGGGCGATTAGACAGTTAAAGAGTATCAGAGAGAGAAAGTGGCCTGATTCAGTGTCAAAGTGTATCAGAGGAAGCGGCAAAGAGTATCAGATCAAAATATCAGCAGCCCGAAGCAGCAGAACATTAAAGAGGCCCCCATCAAAGTCAATAAAGCAGCTCAGAGCCATCAAAGCCCACCAGATCACAGTTATGAGCATTAAAGCCACTCTACAGCAGCAGAACCACCTAGAGGGGCAATTCAAGTGTTTAAAGCCCAGATTTTGCAGAGACAGTGTACAAAGACACATATGAGCAGCGCAGCAAGTCCCAAGGCACAGTTATTGCAGAAGTGCCAGCGCATTGCTCAAAAGACCAATAATTTATTCATTCTTATGGCTGCAGTCCCTGTGCAGCTGGTAGATAGGCATTCTTTCATTTATTTGCAATAAATGTTAGGTTAGAAGCATTCATTTCTCCAGATCTGCTATCAGATCTGCTGTTGTAGATATTTTGTAGATATTTTCTCTATTTATACCACCCTCTGGATAGTGTAAAGGGTTGGTTGGTTGTATTTCTCATTCCAGACTTGCGCTATAAGCTTAAGAACTTCTGTAATCAAAGATTGCTGGAATATTTGCATCTAAACTGGCTGGTTGTGCTTTCAATGGCTGAAGAGCTTTGATGTGGAATTCATGTGCTTGCTCATGGTTCAATAAGTCTTTCCTCCCTCTGTTTATCAGTTTATATGTATCTGTATCATCTGTATATCATAATCTAAGTTGCAGGAAGAAGGAATAGTTCAGAGCTGGCTTTCATGCCCTCTGTGCTCAATTCTTGTAACTTTTCTATGTTTTCCTCTGAATTAGTGATAAATATGCATACTTAATTGATCATGTTTAAGCTATTTCTCATTTCTGAATGCTGTTTAGGAATCCTTCATTGCTCCTATATAGTCTTCATCCACTTTCCCTCTTTGGCTGGATGAGAGATCCTTAATTGCCTCTCATCCCCTAACCTCCATTTCATCCTTGTTCCAGCATTTAATCATTATGCCATCCGTAGCTATCCTGCTCAATATTCCCCTTGTCTACCAAGGAAAACGCACCCTTCAGTTCACATTCATTGACTCCATGCCCAATGGTTTGAGCTTCTTACACTTTGTATGCCAACTCTGCTTGAATAGATCAACCATCCCACCAAACTCAAACAAAACCCATGTGCATCATATCTAGCCTAAAATCATCCCTTAAACAAAGCTAAATCCTAAAGAGAGAGTCCTCTTTGACTGCAGGTAGGCTAGGACCTGCAGTCCAAAGATTGGTTTGTGGTTACCTCGGCCGTATCCCTTTGGGAGTCAAAAGGGACAACCTGAGTGATAACACATTCTTAGGTTGTGTTGCTTCCTTTCACTTTTGGACCGGATTGATTCGTACATCCATGATCCTGAGTGAATATTGTCTTTGTTGTGCTCTCAGTGCATTCATATATCCCCTCTGATATTCATTTGACTCTTCTTCCAGGACTGTTTCATTGGTTAGTATAAAATCCTCATCCTTTTGTACAACCGGGATCTCTGAATATTCCTCATCCTCCATGATATAGATAGGCAAACCATCTACTGTAAAAAACTGATTTTCCTCTCCTATTGGGCCATGCACATAATTCTATTGAAGTGGTGTTTTAACTTGCTATTATGCTGATTGATCTTGTGCTCTTTTCTCCCTCTGTTTGATCCTAAACTGTGGTTGGTGCTGACTGTGGAAATTTGGATTTCTGATTGGTGCCTCGAGCTTATTTGTAATTGTCAATTTTTCAAACATTTTCTCAATTTTATGAAGCAAATGATTAGCCTATACATCTGAGGAAGAAGCTTCTTCCTTTATGGCCACTTTCTTTTTGGTCTTCATCCTAGCTCTTTTAGCTAATAGATTTGCCTCCACACTCACGGCATTTTTTTGCATATCCTCCAATGTAGCAAGATCTCGTTCTATCAATTGGTATGCCATGTCGGGATCAAAATCATCGAGGAAATTTATCAAAGCCAGACCCATTGGTGGCTTGATATCAGCTGGAATAGCATTATAGACAGTATTGAATCTCACATAGTAATCCTAAACACTTTCACCAGAATTCCTCTTTATATTTTCATACTCGAAAAGAATTTGGAGTGGATTCTTCTTTACCTCCCAATGATCCAAGAATTGTCTATGAAGATCTAGCAATGTATTGATAGTCCTCACAGGTAGCGCTCTAAACCACTTCCGAACATTGCCTCCAAAACTTTGCACAAATAATCGCATGGTCACATTCTCTTCATCTATCTCATCAATATCAAAGAAGTCTTTCATCCTGTCAACATGTTGCTGCACTGTGATACCTTGAGTAGCATCAAACAATAGTATCTTACTTTGGTAATCAACAGGCATAGCATCCAAGTTTTTTGGAAAAATGAGAGGTGCATATCTGGCAGTGATTACTCGAGGTGGATTGAAAACTGGCCTTGAGGAAACAGGAGGATTTATAACGACAAGGGAGTCGATGTGATGGGTGATTGATGGGTTGAAGGAGGAATAGAGGTGACAGATCACTGATCAGATATGCTAGGTTACACAAGAAGGGTAGGGATAAACTGAGATTGAGAAAAAACCTCATAACTAGATGAGAAAGCAGATGGACCAAGAGTAGCAGATGTTGATTCTAGAATCTCAAGGATATTGGTAGCTACAATGGATGATTGAAGGGAATTTAAGATATAATCATCAATTCATCTATTCACCCTTTCATGTTCAAGGTCTTCAACAAATTGCGGATTTAAAACGGTATCACCAATTGCACTTTCAGACTTGGTTTTAAACAAAGAAAGATCAAAATGTTCATCAAAAGGGAGATATTCAAGATATTGAAACTCAACAGGGCATGAATGAGATTTGAAAACCAGTTTAGGACTCAATGAACTTTCTTTCCTGAGTATTCTTGGAATGATATTAGGAATTTCAAACACGGGAGGAGGATCAGGATCAGGATTGGCCCTGGTGTATCTTCTTGAAGCCAATGTGTTTGATTTTTCCCCAAAATTCAAATGGACATTACAATTTTTTCAGCCTAATGAATTCTAAACCTATCATCCAAAAGTCTAGAATTTTGTTTTAAAAGTACTGGAGTAATATTTTTCAGTTCATTCCCCAATATGATCACCACGATGTTAGTGCCTGAATCTACCTCAGGCTGAAGGAAGGCAGGTCTAGGGTAACATCAAACCACGCTTAACTTGGTAGCTAGCCCTACTAGGTCGAGAGAAGGATCTTTCCTTGCTAATCTCAATTAGGATATTGGCAACTAGGGCTTGAGATGACTGAATTTAATGTATATTTTAGGCTAGGTATAGTAGCTCAGGGTTTTCTAGTTTGTTTTTAGGTTTTGGTCGCTGGATCAATTGGATAACGCAGAATGGGTCTGGGAAATCAACTCAGGGATACAGTCATGTTCTGTGGGGCAAGGTAGACAAGGGTTTATGTACTAGCAATGGATTAATATGGTAGATTAAGATAGCTGAGGAGTTGAGGAGGGCATAAAGAAACTATGAATCCTCTTCAAACAATTGAACACACTGAAAACCAAATGCATTCCCAAGACAAAGCAATGTAAATTAGTGTATTTTGTCTATTCACCTTGATTCATTTAGTTTAGAAGAGAGAGAGAGATGTGGATACATATAAAACATCAAAAAAAAAACTCATTAGAAAGGAGAAACAATACATAAACTCACTGTCACAAGAATCCCACAAAAATAGATGTGATACTTGGTTTTATTCCTTGCCAAACTGTTCATAGAAATGTTCAATGAGTGCCAACACTTCTGCCAAAGTCCAACCTTTACAAATGACTAAGAAATTACATAATATAGGCAAGGAAACCACTCATGCTAGCTATCAGGGTCGAATCCCTGAGAAAAGGGGTGGTTTCAACCATATCTAAACTAGGAACACAAAAGTAGGTTGTGGAACAGCTTGCCTCTAAAACTTAGGAAACCAATTCATTACAGCTCAAAACCACTTGGAACTTGATATATCTCCCTATGAGGTGATTTTCATCAATAATTACGTCAAATACATCATTTACCATCCATACATTTACCTAAACAAGAAGAAAATTCAACCAATGAAGAAACTAGGCGAAATTTTGAGTTTTAGGCAAAATTGACAAAATCTGCCTGATGCACAGCGCCGTGAGCCTGATGCACAACACCACTTTAGGGAAGCTTTTGGAGGCCTTCCGCTCATCCAAATCAGGCCCAAGATAGCTTGTTAGAAATCTCTACCTATCTAGTTTCTAGAACATCTTAAATTTCCTAATTTGGAGTTGATTTTCCCATTCAAAAATCCATTCGCCCAAGACTGCTTCCAGTGGGTCCAAAAAGTGGCAGTGAGGGCATTGTTTGGGTGTTTTTCGCCCTCTTGGTGACCCAGATCTTCTCCAAAATTGATGAAATTTTTGGGGTTTAGTTTTTTTTCATTCTAAATCCAAAACTACAAGCCATTTGGCGAAAGAGTGAGCCAATTCAATGCGTAGCGCCAGTGGCGCTGCGCATCAAATGGAATTTCCTATGTTTCCATTTTCAAAAATTCAAAATGACAAAAAGTTTCCAAAATTTCTGAAAATTTGGCAAGAGGCAGCCTCATTAAGTACTTTGTTGAGATAATGAAGCTTCAGCAAATATTTTGAGCTTATCATGTTCTTTCTTGGCCCTCAAGGCTCTCCTTAACTTAGCTTTTAGCCTCCTTACCATTGTTTTGCAAATCTTGTTTCGAGTTAAGTAATGATAGGCCATATGGCACAACATTTTATTCTCTTTATTGGATTTCTCAAGCAACTTCTCAAGGTGAATGTTCAACTTTTCCAACCATGTCTCTCCATCATAATCAATTTCTTGCTAAAGCAAGGTCATATCGATCTTTTCTTTTTTTGCCTCTTGCCTATCTTCCCTGATCATTTGCAGCTCCATAATAGTTTCCTTATCTATCAACTGTTTTTTTCCTGCTCAAGAAAGTTGATGATCCATTTGGCCCTCTCAAGGTTAAGTGATAAGGCTTGAATTTCACCCTCCTTCTCTTTGATAATCATGTCCTTGAGTCTTGAACTTTGAGAGCCCAAATCAATAACATCCTCCACAATCAAAATAAACTTTGTGTCTTGCCCTTCAGGAGGGCTCTTCTCATGAATCTTTTGATTTCCTTTATCTCTGCCCTTTGACTATTGGCCAACCTATATAGCTGGAGAAGAAGGAAAAGCCCCTTTCACCCCTGGTGAAGATAGCATTTTCCTGTGGTTTGGTGAAGAAAACGAGACCCCTTCCACCCCTGGTGGAGATAGTACTCGCTTGACAGTTGCAAAGAGAATCATAGTGCCTCTTTCATAGGTGAAAAACAAAATAACATGAACCTCCTCTATTTTATTTTTAGGCTCCTTTTGTTGCCTAGAAGGTTCACCTTCCTCTTGGGGATCTGAAAATATTTGAGGCCCCTTGAAGCACTCATGGGCAATGAAAGTTTCCCATGGCATTTCAAACTGAGTGAGCTGATGCAAAACGATAATTTTGATGACAGGAAACTGATAAATGCTTTTGAGTTTCTGTGGATGTGGTTTTCTTTTTGCAATCATTGTCATCCTCTCTATGTTTTTGCATATGAAATAAGGGATTCTCATCGTTCTGACCCTGGTGAAGTGCATGAGCAATCTGATGTGGTAGGCATAAAGTCTGGAGAACCTACCTTCACATGTAAAGTATTTGAGGATAAGTTTCATGAGTGGAACATACCGGTCCTCTAGGAATTTAAAAGGAAACACCCTGCTGATTTTACCATGGTACTTGGCCTTGATATAAGGCTCATAATGCTACTTACTAATATTTTTCCTTTTGTTCCACTTTTCCCCTACATCTGGAATTCTTGTGGCCTCTACAATGATAGTTTTGGAAAGAGTAAAGTTTACCCCAACAAGACGTACCATGTTGTTATCCATGTTGATCACAAACTGCCTTGCTAGCTCATGGTGAAATTTAACCCTGTCAACCATTTTACAAAACTCAAAATAGGACTGATATCTAAAACATGTGGTGGCTAGTGGGAGAGAAAGGAGTTCACTCATGCTGATAGGTTCCTCCCTGATGATTTTTCCACCTTTGTGAGGCTTCCTGGATTGCACATTTCTTTCTCTTGAGCTATCACTAAGTGTGTCCTCTTCAAAATATGATTCACTGCTTCTTTCCATGCTTGTCTCTATGATATAATGTGGTGATCATATGGTGAACAATGGATAATAGGTGGGGACAAAGAAAGTGAGTATGAAGAGATTTTGTTAATGGAAAAATAGTAATGAGGTGGGGTAGGGGAATGAAGGCAAGGATTTGGGGAACTAGGGTTTTGATTTGAGAGTGACTTAGGGTTTAAGAAAGGGGATTAGTTTCTTAGGGGAATAGGGAAAGGGAAAATAGAATCAAGCGGTAGTTTTAGTGCAATGAAGTTGGGAGAATGGACAAAGGATGTTGGTTTTGAAATGAGGTGAAATAAAGTATGGAGGCAAGCTAGGGTTTTGATTTTAGGAAGCAAAACTCATGAACACAACATGAAAAAGACTTATTTCAGCTTATGATATTTGAACACTTACTTGTAGGAGGTGAATGCAACCTTTGGGAAGATTTGAGATGAATTTGTGTGAGTTTGAAACCTCACTGGCCAATGCGCAGTGCACTGAGCCCAATGCGCAGTGCACTGAGCCCAATGCGCAGTGCCTGCCTAATGCATAGCGCCAGTGTATTTTTTCACAGGGAAAAGCTGTCTGATCTGCAGTGCCCCTCTAATGTGCCGTGCTGACCCTCTGATGCGCAACGCCAGGCCAACTTGCTGTAAATTTCAGGTTTTCTTCCTCTTTTTCTCAATTTTCCTTCAAAATGCGATTTTGGCTCTTCACTTGACTTATTGCACAATAGAATGACTTGCTAACATGAATTTGATTTATATACCATACACTTTAATTTTTTTCATTCTCAACCCACTTTTCTAAAGTCTTAGTCACTTTTATAAAAACTCTGTTTTTTAGTTTGAAGTTTGACTTCTTTTCTTGGCAATTTGATGGACTAATGTCTTGATGCTTTTGTTTTTGCAGTGGCAGGAGTTGGCAAGGTGACCAGGAATAGTTGCTGAGTGCTTATTACATATAGAAACAATTAAATTACATGAAATTTTTACAAAAATGGAAAAACTTTGTTTTCACCTCAAAACAAAGTTTTGAGGTGAAAAGATTTACTGAGCATATTAGAAGTAAACTTATAACTTTATGAACCTTCATGTGCTTGCTGACCTCTTTATTAGGGCATGATTGAAAAACCCTAAAACCTAATGGAACTAAACTCTAGGACTACTTGTTATACATGAAATGAAACAGGATGATTTTGAATGACTAAAAAAAATGTGTAAACAGGTCAGCAGGTGGATGTCATGAAGGAAACTGACAAAAACCACTACCATCCGTTGATCCATGACCTAATGGAATGCAGCTGATCGAATGAGACACCTTATATGCATGAAAAAGATAAATTTGATCATTGATGGAAGTGTGAAGACACTGACACTAACAACTCCAAGCATCATTATTATTTTTTTTCCTTTCCATGAAAAAACATAGAAAAACAGTTTTTCAGTTTGAAACGAAAACAAAATAAAAGGAGGAAAAGGCACCATTAACTTTACCTGAAGCTTACCTACTATCCCTCCATCATTCATCTCCACCTCTGGCATCATTCTTGAGGTCCAAGCATACGGAAATAGCTGAATTTTCGAGGGGAGAATCAGCTACAAGAGCTCCTGTAGGAATTCCTGTAGCAGCTGATCCCATAGAAGTCCAACACCAACAGCAAGGGACAACGCATCTAAAGGTTGAAAAGGCACATGTAGCTCAGCTCCAGCAAAAGAATAACCTGTAAAAACACACAAAAACACATTAGCAAGCAAAGACAGCATGCATGAGGAAAAATGAAGGCATGTAGCAAAGAAAGCCACAACACCTCACAGTCAATGACAACAAATACACTTGGATTACAGGTAAGTAGCTAAGTCACTCCTCTATCTGCATTTGTGTAATTAGGAATCATACAAAGGCAACGAGATGGTTGAAATCAAAAGAGAGGAAGGTGGCCAGTAACTTTTCCACCTTCATTTAGTTGACTCCACTTAACCGAGGTATCACCCACATGTGTGCACAATCAACTCAAGCAAAAGATGCGAAGGACAGGTAGTGGGAGGAAGAGTTAACTCTGATGTAGTAATGAGGGGATGATTACGAGGGGGGTCATGATGACCAAGTAGGTGGGGACCAACGGTCCTAATCTAGGGAACGTACGCCTTGCCAACTCAACACTCATAACCGAAAACAACGATAAAAGGTAATGATCACTCCTTCCCACGCATTCTTACCACCTTTACTTCAATTTCTCCTCATAATGCAGCCACACAGCAGTATTCTTATGCTCCCACAGCCTTATATCCACTATCCTCAATTGATTTCCTCCATATTTTTTCTCTCTGCATCTTCTACAGGAGCCCTACAAGTTTTCTATAGGAGAACCTACAAGGAATCTACAGGAGGGACAACAGGCTTCTACCGGAGGGGTAGTGAGTCATTTTGAAGTGAGGAAACGTGATTTTTGGCACGAATTTCAGTCTGAAGAGGTAGGGTTCATGAATTACCTCTATTGAATATCAAAATGTGAAAGAGTTGGTCTCAAATTGAAGATAAAATGAGTCTTTAAGAGGGTAGAAATACATAAGAAAAAAATTGTTTAAAAAAAAATAAAAATTGTTTTTAAGAAAAAAAACACAATCCCCTCTATTTTTCTATTTCACTCAAAATTCTTTATCTCCACCTCCATATCTTGTTTTTCAAAAGAAGTATAGGTAGTATGACAGGGGGTTTATGAGAAAAGAGCCCACTAACTCCACTAGACTCCATGCACATCCTCAAGTGGTCGAAATATTTACAAGGGCATATTGCATGAATTTCTTTGAGAAGTTTAGAGGGTTTGATGATGAAATTGCCCATGAATTTTCTCTCTCTTTGGTCCCTCACACAATAAATCATGCTACTGTAACCATTAGAGGCCTCTCCATTGAAATAACCCCTGAATTGATCAGTAGGGTCACTACCCTTCCTCTTGGGCTTCCTTGGAGTAAAGATGAGAAAATAATTGGCCAAGCTGCCAAGAGGAAATTTTTCCAAGATAATGAAACCCTTGTTGAAGACAAAAATAGAATTAGGAGGGCTAGTGTACCATATCCCTGGGATGAGGTTAGCTACCAAGTGATCAAATACATTTCTTGTGAGGGGAGGCACAACATTGTTTATGGATATCATTTCAGAATCCTCCAAGAATTGAGATATGGCATGGATACCCCAGCACATCAAAATCTCAGTATCCCTTACTTTCTCCTTCAGTCCCTCATTGAATCCAGCACCAAGGTACAAGAACGAAATTCACAGCAGCTAGCTCACCATGGCCAAATCAATATCCTAGTAGAAGAATCCCTTCATACCCTTACAATCCCTATAGCATGGGAAGTTTTCAGAAATATGACAGCTGAGGATGACATCAAGGCATTAACCTATGATGTCAGTCCTGCTGTCAGTGAGGAGGGAGAACAACAAGGTTGAGAAGGTGAAGCTAGTGGTGACATATCAAAGTAATAGAGGAAGGAGGAAAGAAAAGAAATATAGGAGGGGAGAGTTGAAGAGACATAATAGGAGATAGAAAAAGAGACAGAGAAGGAGGAGGAAAAAGAGATAGAAGAGGGAGAAAAGGAGGCAGAGAGGGTAGAGAAAAGAGAAGAGTCCCCTGAAACTTTGGAAAGAGAAGCAACAGTTGCCCTCACTACCCTCAGTACACCAGTCAAGCAGAAGCAAAAGAGGAAAAGAAAAACCTCCATGTATTTCAGGGCAAGGAAGAGTACCAGAATTAAAACAGGCAAACCTTAGCCCTCATCAAAGGATCCCATTAACATTGAAGATTCACCACCTACCAAGGTGAAAGAATCTCCTTCCAAGAAACCCATAACCTATGAAAGGAGTACTACAAGATATTCTACATGGAAGGGAAAGGCAATTCTACAGGATCCCAAACTAGGCCTACATGAGGCTAAAACAGTCCTACAGGAGACACTGTCCAAACTACAGGAGACACAAAAACTTGAGGAAAATATAGGAGGATAGCCAAAGGTGAAAGAGGAAGCACAAGAGCTACAAGAACCTAACCCCTAGCCTAATATTGACTCCTATTATAGACTACTTGAGGGAGGCAAGATAATCCCACAAAAATTTGCAATTCCACTATTTTTCGAATTGGAAAAAGAAAGAGTGAGAACACATAGGTGGATGCAGATAGCCAAGTCCAAAGGAGTTGAGGATATTGACCACATGGAAGACAAACTCAGGGAAATGGGTAGGGAATTGAGTTCTCTTAGAGACATAGAAGCCATTACAAGAAGCCACCTTGAGAATGAGAATGAATTACTAAGGAGGTAGCTATAGGAGAAAGAGACTCATTTGGCATACATGGCCAACTTATCCATAGAAGCATTACAATGCAGAACACCAGCCAAATCTTATGGCCTCTATCTGAAGGATCAATGGCTTCAATTCCAAATAAAAAATTTGGCACAAAGAGGCCTAATGCCTTTCCAAGACTATAGGTAGTTCATTGATTTGTGTGACCAAAGCACCTCCGACAACAAAGCAAAGATGGCAGAGTTCTATCTACACAACATGGCCCTCACAGACCTGAATGTGTGGGACCCTGATGCCAAGCTAGGGTATCTACAATTAATGGCCATGGCATCATGGATGAACCATGAAGAATTGAGGGCAAAAGAAATGAAAATATTGTTAGTAAAAGAGCAGAATGAACCATTGATGATAAGAGCTGATCCATCAAATCCTATGGCACTCATCAGTACACACAACCTACTTGCAAATGACCCTCATATTTCCCCTAAATATCTAGCCAATCAGGAACAAGCCATTGCACACTTTGAAGATATGATTAGGCTACTTGGGGATGACTATGTGCATACATGCATGAGAAGATGGAACACCCTACCCCACAGCTTGCAGATAAGAGAATACCATTCCCCCATGAGGCTAAAGGAGGCATTGAAAAGATTGCCAATGTACAAGCGCTCCATGCAAAGGATGAAGGTCAACCGTATTGGCCTCAAACTGAGTCCTCCACTGATATTAGGCATGCTGGAAGGCAGAAGAGAAGAAGAAGAGAAGGAGCAGCGGAAGGACATAGACAAAAAGGCAAGATTTTATGGAGAACATGAGCAGACCACATTAAAAGCCTGGAGTTCTAAGGAGGCCACCTGGGCCATGAAATACCTAGAGATTGACTAGGTTCCTCATAAGATAAGAAACACCTTCAGTAGGGGGCTGATGATGAGCCTCAAAAATGGGTAATTATATGGGCTCATTTTACCTCCTAACCTAGTCAAATCAACCATTCTCTAAGCTTATTGTATGATTTTCTAATTATATTTATTCTTATAGGGTGAGTTGAGTTAGTTATTATGCCATGTGGTCTAACATGTATTTAATGCAAATTATTGATGGATTCTAAGGTCAAAGTAAAGGATCTAGTGGTCAAACTACAGCAATAACTCAAAGTAGACAGAGGAGAGGACTTATAGGAGGGAATCCCCCTCATTTATTTCTCCTCACTTTGAATTCCCCTTCATTCAGCTCAGAGTACAAGCAGCGGAATCATTCACTAGAATGTAGCCGAGCAAGTGGAGGATGATTGATAGTTATCTTGAGTTTTTGGAGCCAAGCCTCCCTGATTTTAAGGAAGCTGTTGGTAGCTTCAGATGTATAAGTAGAGAGGCCTAGGGCCTCACTAGGGTCAAAATTGTTTCTTGTGTAAACTCTGCTCAAATTTCAAGCTTACTATTTTATGACAGTTTTTATGTAATCTTGCTATTTTTTGATAATGAAGATGGAATCCTTTTTGAGCTAGCACTAAGTTACCTCAGAGGGATAAAGCTCTTGGTTTAGGGCCCGATCCAAGCATCGAAGCTTCTCTTTACTTGTATTTGTATTCTTTACTTCAGTTTGTAGATTAGTTTGATGTTAGATATATTTCTCTTATGGTTAAGAATAGGTTGCTTTTGATGATTTAGTAGCTTGCTTCCATTTGTGCTTTCTGTAGCAAGTTAAGCAGTGATCAAAGAAGATTCAAAAGGCTAGCAACAGTGGCTTGGCCTCTCTTCCTCCCTCTGGGACCATGATTTGAGGCAAAGACTCTCTTGCTGCCCCAAAAACACAGATTTTCCTCATTCCTAAGACTCCTAGTATTTGCAGCTCTCTAGTAGGTTGATAGTCTAGTTTTCTTTGCTTTAGATCTTCTTTATCATGTTCACTTCCTGATTTGAAATAGTCCTTTTGCATGCTTTCCTTTCTTACAACATTTCCCATCATTTCCTTCTATGCATCGTAGTTTAGGCCATTTTAATGCAAAACTCTGCTTTTCCTAGGATTCACTCATTTCATTGGTTGCTTGATTTTCTTGGTTGATTGTCAGTTTCTATGTAGTAGATATCTTCTAGTAGTAGGCCCGCTTACTAGCAATCACACCATCCATCTGATCCATTCCCTATATGTCTCCCAAGCCTCACCTCAATTCTACCCTAGTTTCCTTCATTTTTCATAGAACTTGTTCCTCTCTCCTTGAACAAAACCAATCATCTTTCTCTCTCTTGCTGATTCATGGTAGACCTTAGGCACCCTAACACCTCATTCCAACCTTCATCCACCTTTCCCACCCACCCTCACACTCTCAAAACAACGAAAATTGCTCTCGGCCTCCTCCTGTAGGCCTCCTGTAGTTTCCCTATTTTCCTCCTGTAGTTTTCCTGTGTCCTGCTGTAGTTCTCCCTGTAGGCTTTCTTTTGAAGGCTGAATGTGGGAAAAGCCTCCAGAAGGACACCTAAGACCTCCTAGGACCTATCCACACCATCCTACATCCTCCAAAGCTCCAAAACCTCCCTCTAATGCCACCTGTTCGCTGCCACACTCACACACAATAAATTAGATGCATGTTAAATTCACGTAAAAACACATAAAAATCAAAAAATATGTTTTTTGCTTATTTACTTCCAGAAATAGCATGGTTAGATGTTTTTTACTTCCTTGAGTAGGTAATGGAATTTCTTTCATGGTTTTCATAGTGTTTTTGGCAAAAGTAGAATTAGCTTGTTAATTAGGGTTTACTAGGTTTTGTTTTACATTCCAGTCTTTGTCCTTTCTGCAGTTAGAATAGCATCTGTAGAGTAATATTTGTTTCTTTTCATCACACATAGAGCTTCTTCTGAGATCTATAGAGGTTGGATTGAGCTCCTAGTGACCTCGTGCCGGTTGACCAAGTGACAACCTGCGGTGAGAACCAGTACTTGTGCATATAGCACCGACACTTCCAAGTTTGTTACGAACTACCAGGTTAATAAAAGTAAAGTTGGAAACCCAAGAGTTGCAGAATTCTTGAAGCAATACTGGCGCTCCCTAAAAAGCTACTGAAGTCTCTACTTTTTTGAGGGAAAAGGAGGAGAGGATTGCACAACTCGAGCAACAACTTGAAGTAGAGAAGGCAAGTGTGAATAGGCAAGCAGTTAAGCAGCTTGCCTAGTTGCAACAGAGCATGGAGGTCCTGAAAATAAGCCATGAAGCAGATATATCGGCTAAAAACATACAACTCCTAGAATTACAACAAGCCATGGAAAGATATAAGGATGTCCCTACTACTGAGGAGTTCGTTAAAGAGGCGCTAGAACTAAATTCCCTCCTGATGAAACAACAAGAACAGTTCTACCAAAAGATGTCACGTATTACTCCTTATCTAGCTACTAGCGATCAACTAACAGACAAGACGATCCACTAGAGAATTAAGATCACTGATCTAAACACTAGAATCTCAGAATTCATTGAATGGCAAGAGACAGAGGATGGAAGGAAAGCCAATTTGCGTGAGACAAAGGAGACACACAATAAAATTCTCTTCATGGATTGGGATGTAAGAATCAAGCATGCTGAGCTAGTAGTGGCAAGGGCAGCCGACATATCAAAGAATATAATCAAGGCAGTGAACCATAATCTATTTGCCACCAACCTGGTAAAGGAAGGCAATGTAAAAGAAATGCCTAATTTAGGTGCTTTTCATAAAAGTTGGCAGGAAAAGGCAGAGGCCGAAAAACAGGAAATCACAAAATTGACCAAGACAGATTAGGATTCGTATTGCCAATACCTCGTGAAGCTGCATAGCCAAATCATGACCCTTAACTGCTCAATTCATTCGACTCAACAGACATTGCCACCTCTCATTGATGCAATTTTCATAGGACATGTTAGGACACATTTCGAGGCACCTCCTCATCTCAAACCAGTGACCGATATATGTGATCTGAAGGACATGCTGGCAGACATCAAATCATCTTCTTAGTTCTACTCACTAAGCCACTGCTTATTTTTAGACTTAGATAACTAGTTAGGAGGAATGTTGTTTGAAACCTCGTCAAATTTTGTATAATCTATTTTTTCACATTAGTTATAATAGTATTTATACCCTTCTCATGCATTTAGAGAAGGGTCCATAATTTTATCAAAAACATTTTCAAATAATTCACTATTGTAAGTTTGTGAATGCTTTGGTGAAATTATGGAACGTGATTGTTTCTTTTAGATATCATACTACTTTCCTTTGTTGATGCACTATTGTGTTCTTGGGATATAATTTGATTTGAAGAAAGCAGTTGATCTGTGTCATTACTCAAATGAGCAAAACATCACACATATGTTACTATTATCTTGTACGATTGTTTCTGTTTTTATTTAATTAATGACAACACTTTATTCTGATGAATTATATCTGAGATTTATCTTTTATGTTAAGCGTTAATTGCATTATTGTATGATGCCTAGCTGAAATTTTTTATTTTCATATATAATTCATCACATATGCGATATATTTTATAAATTCCTTTGACTAACTATTTAGTCAAAGAAGTTATCTTATACGTTATCATCTATGTTTATGCATGATTGATATTTATTATCACATGTTAAACAAATATCTTTGTAGATCACATACCATATGGAAATACCTGGGTTTATATTAGAATAAGTTAGTTGGAGATTTGCATAATAGAATAGATCATTTATATTATCATTATTCTATTGTAATCACTCATCAACTACCCACTCTCATCTTAAAACCCACACTCGGAAAATGGTCCCATTATCCCTAGTTGAAGCCACCACTTTAAATGGAAAACGAGTTGTCTTAATGTCCAGACCAGGTGGTTATCCTCCATGTTGGGACAATAGAAATATGAAGCCGTAACATTTTGGTGCTAGAAGGAGGGTCATCTAACTATGAATGGCATATAAACCTAAATATCAATAAATAAACATTCATAAGAGTCAAAACCCCTCCATAACTTCTACACCCTCTAGGTCTCGTTCATAATCTCCTAATCAAAAATCTAAAGTTGTAGAAACATCTCCCTTGTCTCTTGAAGTAGTAAGACAACCACCTTCCCCAGATTACACTCTCGGGTCTCTCGAAGTCCGTTCTCTGATACAAAAATTGGAACAAATATCCATTTCTGTTGAGAACCCACAAAGGCCCGAAGTTTCTGAAGAAAGTGTTTCTTCATTATTACAAAAAACTGGTGTATTGAATAGATTACAAAGTGAAAGTCTTGGAGTAACCCTTTTTGAGTTCCCCATCCCTCTACGACGTAGGAAAGCTACCTCACCAAGGTCTGAATCAGATACCAGTGAGATCTCATCACCCCTCCATCCTTTCACTTCTACTCAATCCACGACTTCTCAACTATCCACTTCTCCAATTAGTACTGCTACTAGTAGTACTAACCCACTAGTAAGTTCTTTTCCATCTATACCTACTTATGGACTGACCTTTCATATTCTCAGTCTTCAATTCAAGTTATGGCCTATCAACGCGCTCAACCTTGGATAAATCCTGGCACTGTCTTGGTTTCAAATCCAAATGCACTCCCAGCAAACCCAGAAAAATGGCTGCCTAAGTACAATCTTGATGATGCTTTCTTGGGTGAAGAACATCTAAATAACTTTATGTTAGCCATGAATCTTAATGGAGTTGCACATGAAGATGTTGTAATCAGACTGTTCCCTTATACCTTCCAAGGATTTGCTGGATCTTGGAAATTTTCCCTTTCGGGAGGTTCAATAAGGAACTAGGATACTTTTCAAGAAGTATTTCTTGCAAAATTTGGTGATGAGAGGACCATAGCATCCTTGATCAATGATCTTTCTAATTTGAAAGCTAAATCATATGAAAAGATCAAAGACTTCAACTCTAGATTTAACAAGTTGTTAAATAAAATCCCTGCTACCTCAAAACCTACACTAGATGTACAAATAGAATGGTACATATCATCTCTTCCTTCTAATATTGCAATCTTTGTAGATAGAGCCAATGAGGCTACCCTTGTAGAAAACATGAAAGAAGATCTGTCTATAGAAATAAGGATTATAGCTTTGGAAAAGAGATCACAAACAAATGAGAGGAAGTCAAAGAAAGTAACATTTAAAGATGATTCTAAAAACAAAGCTTCAAAGGACCCTTTCAATCTCGAAGGCCTTCAAAAAGTGTTAAAAATGGTGTCTAATGAAATGGTCAAAATCAAGAATCAAGTCACAAAATCCTCTACCCCCAAGAAACCCTTTTGCTCATTTAAAAGAAATTCTCCTTCTACATCTCAACCCCCGAACACCATTTTAAATGTCGAGTCTAATCAAGTAGCAGAGGAAGACCCTCCAGTCGAAGAGGGAGATGAAATAGAAGAAGAAGTTGAATTGAATGGAATGTGGGGTTTCATTCTCCCAAATGAAGAAGAGGCACAATCTACACTAGTAACTAGTAGAAGTAAAAACTCTCCTCACATGTCTATCACAAATCAAAAACAAAAAACTACTACTCCTGTAAAGGAGAAAACAGTAACTGAGAAATCTAATGCTAATCAAACAGATCCTATTCCTCTAGATCCCCCAAATACTTCCAAAACATTGGTAATCTTAGAGACAGTGGAATACAACATAGTCGAAGACATGAAAAATACTAGAGAGAACATCTCATTGCATGAACTCACTAAACTCAAACAACAACATAAAATTTTAATAAGATAATTAAAAGCAGTTCCCATATCTTCTCTACCATCTGTTGTAGTTACTCAAGCTGCCTACGATATGGGAAAGCCTCCATCATCTTCTAACAAAGTAGATCCTTCAGATTTAGTTCTACTTGGTGATAAGTCTATTTCCCATATTCCTCCATTTCTGCTCACTTACAAAATTTTCAACAGGAATGTTCATAACTTCCTAGTTGATTCAGGAGCCTCTTCAAATATTATGCCAAGGGCTGTGTGCATTAAATTGAACATTACCCCTCAAAAATATGAAGTACACATAGTTTAGTTGGACTGGATGAGTGTAGAGGTACTTGGAGAAATAACATGAGTCTTAATTAGGATTTCCTCTAATCCGAAAGTTTCCCAAATAATTGATATTTTATTTGTTGATATCCCTGAATTTTATGGTTTAATCCTAAGTAGGGATTGGTCTGAACAGTTGCATGGTTACTTCACAACTGATTGGTCTCATATTTGGTTTCCACCTAATGGTAAACCAAACCAAATCAGGGTGGACTAAGAAAAGTTCTTGAACTATACAGTCAATGACCTTGAGGGAAGTAATGAGCCTGTTGCCTTCACCAATAACATCATTGGAAATTACTCGACTGAGTCATTTTTGGGATCCTTTAATGCTTAGAGGTATCCCTTTCTAGATAATGTCATAGTGTCTCAAATATGAAAAATTTCACAAACAGATGCTTCCAAGTGTGTAAATTTAGTAGATAAAATTTCAAATAATTCTTTGTTCTAGACTCTCTATTTTGACAGTCCCAAATTTGAAGACAGAGCATGCGCAGGATGTGTTATGATCAATCCACAAGGGAAGAAAACTATGTTATCCCGCAGACTTGAATTTCAGTGCACCAATAATATCGCTAAATATGAAGCATTGATCCAAGTACTGTATAAAGACATTGGACTTAATGTCATATATTTGTGAGTCTATGGCGATTCTAAAATAATTGTGAAGTAGGTAAGAAATACAATTCATTGTGTCTCTGGGCACCTTAAACACTATCAATCATTAGCCCATAACATAACTTCTCATTTCTCTGCTTTTAACATTTCTTCAGTTCCAAGACTGCAAAACCCAATTTCTGATCTAGTTGCTAATGTAGCATCCAAGGTTATACCCTCAAAAGATTTCAGTCCAGATAGATTCTCAATAGAGTTAATATTTAGGCCATATATTCTTGATAATGTAACAAAGTGGAGAGTATTCAATAAAGATGCAGATATAGTTAATATCCTTACATCTGAAGGGTCCTATGAGGAACAGATCATAGACGAACAAGAGCATGATTTGCAAATGAAAAATGATCAGAATCAAAACCCAATTGGGTTACTTCACTTCAAGAATATGATGTACAAATCCAGCCAGCTAAAATTGTCAGGGACGAAGGTTTTGGCAGGATGCTAACATGAGCTTCCCAGTTACCACCTGAAGAAGATCAAGGTAATGAAGCACAAATATCAGAGGTAATCCTCAATGATACAGAATCATAATATGCCGATTTGAAATTTTATTTGAAAAATGGATATGCTCCTATGCATCTTAATTATAAGACGAAACGTGCCTTAAGATTGAAATCAAATCAATATGAACTAGTCAATGATGTATTATTTAGAAAAAATTATGATTTAGTATTGCTAAGATGTTTGGAGAAACCTGAAGCTGAAAAGGTCATGCAGGAATTATATGATGGACCAACTGGAGGACATTTCATAGGAAATACCACAACTCACAAAATCCTACATGCAGGATATTATTGGCCAACGGTATTTAAGGATGCACATGAATATGGAAGAAAGTGTAGAACATGTCAAACCAAAGCTAGAAGAGAAACGAAGCCAGCATTCCCCGTGCAACCAGTAAACATCCAACAACCATTCGAAAAATGGGGACTATACATAATTGGTGAGATTGTTCCTAACTCTTCCAAACTACATAGATTCATCCTTACATCTATTGATTATTTTAAAAAATGGGTAGAAGCTATCCCTTTGAAGGTAGCCAATACAGAAAGCATTATAGACTTCATTGATCAGTACATAATTACTAGATTTGGCTTACCCTCAGCTTTAATGTTTGAAAATGCATCTTACTTTTCTGGAAATGCAATGGTAGAATTTACTCTAAAGAGAGGTTTTAAGTTAAAATATTTAGCCAACTATTATCCACAAGGCAATGGATTAGTAGAATCAACAAACAAAAGCCTCATCAGAATTATCAAAAGGACTATTGACCAAAATCATAGGAATTGGCACAAATCATTGATATTTCCTATATGGGTAGACAGAATTACATAAAAGGCCTCTATCAGTTCTTCTCCTTTTTCTTTAGTTTATGGAAAATAAGTTGTTCTTCCCACAAACATAGCAATCCCATCTCTTGCCCTAGTGAAATTCATCAATGTAAACCCTTCCTCTTCTCTCCAAGCTAGACAATTTTATATGCTTAAGCTTGAAGAAGATTGAGATAAGGCCAGAGTAAACCATTCCCATCATCAACAATTAGTCAAAGCCTCTTTTGTTACAACCTCTGGCTGTCAGAAAACTTTTGAGGTAGGTGATTTAGTTTTGAAATGGGACAAAGCACATGAGGAAAAAGGTAAACATACCAAACTTCAAAGACTACGGCTTCGCCCTTTTCAAATCATTGACAAAATTGGACAATCAACATTTTTCTTACAAGACTTATCAGGTAAGAATGACTATTTTCCCATTAATGGGAAAATTTTGAAAAAAATACTTTTCTTAGAAGATAACATCTTCCAATTTTGTAACATATCACCTTTAAGATTCTTAGGAAAATAAAGGTTAAGTAATATTTACTTTTGGATTTTCAAAATAAAGTATTTGATAATCTTTATGATTTTTCGCGTCTATAAGTAGAGTTAAAAGAAATAATTAGGACATTTGAGTACTAAAGTAAACCCAATTTCTTTGGAAAGACTTGATCTTTCTAAAAAACATTTATTCTATCAACAAACTCTTATCTTTCTAGAATATGAATATTTTGTTATCAGTCAAGAAAAGAATCTTTAATCTAGTAAGGACTTTCTGCAGATGAGTATCTTAAAAACTCTATCATTATCATCCAAAACTCCCAAAAAAGCCAATGGTTCACGCCATCTACTAAAATTTTCCTTTTTGAGAGTGTAATTCTAAAATATAAAAAACTTAGAACATAAAAAGTCTCATTACGAGCTTGTTTACCATGTTCATAGGGAAATAATTAAATTGATATTACCAATACTGCATATCAAAACAGGGTAATAGCTAATGATCTCGTCGATCAAAAGACAAGGGTTCTCATCAAGAGCAAGCTTGTTCAGTTTAGTTACAGCCAGTGAATGGCACTATCATTATTAGGTTACTAAGCCTAGACAATGTCTTTTAAGAAAACTAAAAGAAAAGATTATATTAAAAAAGGAAAAAGGGACAAGATCCAACTGATATTCAAAGCAAGTGAGTATCATTTTGAAATTTGAAAATCGCTTCAAATGGGACAATGAATCATTGTTGGTTAAAATATAACCCTGTCGAGGCTGTGAACGCTTGCTAGCAGCAGAGACTCTATCTATGATAAATGAGTAAACACCAAAAACTAATCTGTAGAAAACACTTGCTATATCACTTTATATCTTATTATTGGTTGATGCAAACATTTATATTTTTATCATTATGTTAGAGTCGGTCTGGTCATCCCTCCGTCAGAGATCAAAACTCTTTTTGCATTTCATGTTTAGGTGTCCCATCTCTCTCGATCAATTGCATTCTGTTAGGAGCATGCCATAAATCTGTCGAAAGGGCTTCTGTCATTCATCCCCCTCATGCTTTGCACTGCTGGCTCAGGTCGCGTCATCAAAATCAAATCTGAAAAGTCATTTGCCCTGTTTTAGTTTCTAGGTCATTACAGCCATTTTAGTCATTAGGTCTAGGGTTAGTCAATTTGGTCTTCGACAAGGTCTAATAAAGCCAGCAGGCTAGAGGGAGGTTCTTGAAAAGTTGTTATTTCAAAGATGTTTATCATCATATAGATGGATTATGAACTTTCTTCAAAACTCTGTTTTGAAGACAAGTCGACATTTTGTTATTTGTAATAATTTTCAAAAAAATTTAGTTCTTGAAATCTTCAAGCGCAGCCCTGGTCTCCTTTTCCAAATTCCATGATAACTATCCTTACAAAAAATTGCCAATAAATTCATCATTTCAACCAAAAATCAAGGAGGAAACAAAAAGTCAGAGTTCTATTAATTGTGAAAAAGTGTCAATTGCAAAACATTACAAAAATGGGTTTTGGAGAACCAAAAATCAAATTGATGTCTTTATAAGGTTTTACTATGAACATGAATGTCATTCTGCATGCCAAGGTTGGAGAAAAGCATTTCAAAGCGAATTTGGGAGAGCAGTGCGTGTTTTGGAGAGAACTTTTTTGCAGCTAGCCGACACGGCACACATAACAGGTGGCGCGGCGCACAGAGAGCGCGCAGTGCACTGGGTTTTTGGCGCAGCGCACATAGTTCAAAGCCAGGAATTGTTTCAAACTTCCCCAAATTTCTCATTCCTTGCGTGGATTTGCCAGGTAGGCTTGCTATCTTGATGTTGCATCAAAATTTATGATAAGAGATGGTGGTGTAAGGGTGATAAAGGTTGAAACAAAAATTCAACCCTCTTTCTATAAACACAAACAAATTTGCTGCCAGGGTTTTAGAGCTCACAGTTTTGCCACCAAAATCATTTCTCCTTCCCCTTGTTCCCTCATCTTCACCAATCCCTAATTCCCTATCACCTAAATTCATTACTCCCTTCTCCTACATACTCTATCCCAAATCCTCTAACCTCACACCTCAAAACCTATACAACTAATCCCAAACCCTAAACCCTATTCCCATACATCAATCCCTCAAACCCTCTCCCATATTTCCCTATTAAATTTCTCCCAATAATTCCCATTCCTCACTATTGTTTCCCCCTCCTAACAGTCCCTATTGCATTTGTTTTTTCCCTTGGTGGCAGAATTTGAATACAACATCAAAAAGAGCAGTCCAAGTACAGTTTATATATAGCAGTAACTTTGTCTTCAAGTTATTTTGTACAACAGTCATGGCATCCGAGCATTCATCAGACTATGATGTAGAAACTCAAAGTGACTCTCCCTTGGAAGAAAAGGCACCCCGGAGGCCTCATATAAGTGGCAGACATGTTAGGGAAGAACCGACCACCTTTACAGAATTGCAGGCCTGCCCTCTTGTTATGCAGTGTTTTCAACATCATTCATGCTACGAGTTTTGTCAAAAGGTGGCTAGTGTCCAATTTCATCATGAGTTGGCTCGTCTTTTTGTGTTGCACTTGCACAGAGATCAAGCTATCTTGGTTGGTGTCACCTTCACACTTACACCAAAATCTGTCTCATTAGCAACCATTATACCGAACATTGGTGAACCATGGCACAAGAAACAAAAGATTGACCAACAGCATTATGAGCCATACATCAAAACCAGTTTCTTGAGGCGGCACAAGAGAGTGTTTCTGTTCTGATATCTGAAAGATGAATATGCTCCACTCATGAGATTGATCATGAAATATTTCAGTTGTGAGGGACGGTTCTCTCGTCTTTATGCTTATCACATCAGGTTGCTCATGCATTTCACCAGGGTACGCATGATGAACATTTCGTATTTCATTTGCCAAAACATAGAGAGGATGACCACCTTTATATAGCATAAAACACCTCGGCAGCAACTTAACAGTGTCTATCATTTTGCTCTTATTAAGATTTTGGTGGTTCATCAGCTTGGATTGCAGGGCATCACTTGGGATGATTTCATCTCTCATGACTTCTTTAGAGCTTCATGAGGATTATCAGAGCTTAAGCATGAGGGTGAACCTTCTCGTCAGTATGAGCGCCATGAGACTGCTAGTTTGCCGGTTTTCATGAGGCACCAGACATTTGTTTGCAGCGGCAAAGCGAGTGTTATCTCCACGTGGGGTGGAAGGGGCCTTGCTTCCTCCATCAGCATCACAGGTATAGGACAAAGGCAAGAGGCCAACATAGGATGAGGGGCCTTTAGGTGAGCCATCAGGTGAAAGAGAGACTGACTTCATTCTCCTTCATGATACAGATACAAATACAGGTCAATAAAGCGCCAAACTTAGGGAGATCATCCAAGAGCAGCAAACAGAGATCGAAGCCTTATCCCTTGACTTGGAGAGGGCTAAGTGGACCATGAAGTACTTGGAGCAGGGGAACAAACAGCTTGAAGATTAGCAGGCAATCATGGAGCTACAAAACATTCGTGAGCATCGCCAAGCTGCACAAAGGAGAAGAGTTGAGCTCATGTCATTGGAGCAAGAGCTTAATGTGGATCGGGAAGCAAATCTTGAGAGAGTTAACATGCACTTAGAGAGGCTGCTGGACAAGTCCAACAAGGACCACGCATTGCTGAGACACATACACATGGATTTCCACTACATGGCGCGAAACAAGGTGTGCAAGGCCCAAATCAGGAATTTGAAGGCGAAATTCAGGAAGGCAATCAAGAAGCAAAAGAGGCAAAGGGAGCTTGATCGTCTTTAGATACTGGCTAAGGCCTCTTTAGCCTAGCATAACACTTGGTAAGGAAGCTCCAGCCCAAATTTCAAGAAATTTGGGGCATTTTTGGTACTTTTGTAAATTTTTGTGCAAAAAATAGGGTTTTTCTCCCTGTGCGTTGCGCCACATGGCGCGCGCTTATGATAGGAGGCTCCAAATGCAAAAAACTTTATAATTTTGTATTTTCCATGAAAAATCATGACTGTTGGTGTGTGGCCAAGAATTTTGGGCAGGTGTTGAGTCCTTAAGAGGTCAAAAACACCCTAAAAATGACCCCTCTGCCCCTATTTTCACACATAGGAAGTAGTCTTGGGAGATTGAAGTTTTGGAGGGGAAAATGGGCACCAAATTCAGAAATTCCACTTGCGTTGGAAAGTAGAGAGGTATGGATTTCCAACAAGCACACTTGAGCTCAATTTGGACTTCAGAAAGTGCCTGAAAATTAGCTCCAAAGTGGTGCGACGCATACAGAAATTGGCGCTGCGCACAGAGGTTTTTTGCCCAATGTTTCACCTTCCAACTCAGAAATTCAGCCAGTTTGACTAGTTTTGCTTTGCGATGTTATTTTTGACTTATCTTGATGTAATTGAGTAAACATGATGTAATTTTGGCACTTGGTTACTTTTTCTAGAAGATTCATTCTCTAAAAGGTGAAAATTTAATGAATGAATCAGTTTCCTACCTTATAGAGGCAAGTTGTTTTGACTACCTAGATTTTAGTGCTTTGTTTAGAATTGGTTGAAACAGCTCCTAGAATGATGAGCTCAACCCCTAGAGGCAAGGGAATAGGTTGGCTTGCCTATATTATGTAATTTCTTATTCATTTTCAGGGTTGGACTCTTGGGAAAAGTTTGGGCACTCTATTGTACATTCACTTCTGCATTTTTGGCTAAGGAAAGACTAGGGTTTTGCAGCACTGTTTGGGATCCATGTGGCTTTATGTTTTGATGGTGTGCTTCTCTAAGTAATTGTAAGTTTATCTAGTGTTATGTGTATCATTTTCTTGCTTCTTC
This sequence comes from Pinus tabuliformis, assembly GCA_031772625.1. Taxonomy (NCBI): domain Eukaryota; kingdom Viridiplantae; phylum Streptophyta; class Pinopsida; order Pinales; family Pinaceae; genus Pinus; species Pinus tabuliformis. The sequence continues at coordinate 60,826,594 of CM062805.1, read as the reverse complement.
TTCTGAATTTGAAACAAATAAGTGATTAAGGTGGAATCCATAACTGTTATGCTCTGCCTTTGAATTTGTTTAAATTTCCATGTTTTCATCTGTTTAAGGAGAATTCTTGAGACTCTCTTGCTCTCCTTAGCTCCTCACCGGTATGATATATCCATATGACTTGCTTTAAAGCATCAAAATGATTTCTTTCCTTGCCCCAATCGGAACTCTGCAGAAATTGTGCCTCATCCCCGAGCCCAAATTTGCCTTTCCCATTTTTTCAACAAAACCCTTAAAAAACCAAATCAAATCCCTACACTTAATACCTAGCCTAAGATCAGTTGCAAACTTAGTCATCTCGAGCCTTATTGATTACCTTTTGCTGAGATTGACCCAGAGAGAGCCCTCTCCTGTCCTCGTAGGGCTAGCTACGAGGCTGAGCGTGGTTTGATGTGGACCTAGAACCTTGTCTTTTCAACCTGAGACAAATCTAGGCTCTAACATAGTGCCAACCATACTGGGGAGAACATGGTTTGCTTGTTGTTGTCATTTGTTTTATAAGCTACAGATGGAGCTTGAAGTTATGCCAGGTAGCCTTCGAAACGCTTTTGCTTTGCATTAGCGGAAGTAGATAAACGCTGCTTCAGCCAATCTCCGATCCAGCTTGTAAACGTGACATCTAACTTGTTAATTGCCCCAGTACATGTATCAAGTTCAGATTTGATTGTTGATGGTGGAAAATGATCAGGCATAAGAAGGTTGAAATCATTCACCTCGTGACTTCATTCACTGAAAAATCCAGAGATCAATGCTTCATGGTGAATCCACTGCAGGAAGGTCAGTAGTTTTAGGATTTCCAGATGGATCAGGTTGCAAGAACATATGCTCCCATGAGCCGAGATCACATCCCAGGTTTTCCAAATAAAATGCCCAATGTAGATTGGTCAAAGAATTTTCCTATATTCAGAAATATGGAAGGTAATGACGCTGCTCTTCATCTGGTGAAATTTCACATTCATGTGCATAAATTAAAGATTGATTTTCGTGAAGACTATTTCATGAAAATGTTTATCGCTACTCTGGAAGATGAAGCCCAATCTTGGTATGAAAATTTGCCACCTGCTTCCATTTATTGTCTAAAAGATTTTCATATGATGTTCTTTGAAAGGTATAAAGAAACATATCCATCATTGACTTTGGTTAAGAACTGTTGTAGCCATGTTCGTTGTTTTACTGAAGATCTTGAGAATTTTTATGGACATGATAATTTCATGGATGATGAGATCATGGAAGCCTTGTATGAAAATCTGTTTCAGCAGCATACAAAACTCTTAGAGGAAACTTTGTAGCAGGTTGAAGATTTCCATATGGCTGAAAATGATGAAAGAAGAAGTTTTATTTCAGATCTGGTTGAAATAAAAGAGGATACGCAGGAAAATGATGTTCCAATCTCAGAAAATGATGATGATAAATCAGATCGAGAGACAGATTGTGATGAGGAAAAACATGTTGTTCCGGATCTCATAGAAGAGAATTGCATTGTTGAGGCTGCCTCAAATGAAGAAGACAGAGTTACAGACCTAACTGCCCTCATCTCATCAGAACACAACCTTCATAACGAGGTAATCCAGCCAGTTCATGAACAACAAGATGAGATCTTCGCTCAAGTAAGTAACGAGGTTTCTCTGGATGAATTTATGGTAGATGATAGACGCGATAGTGTTGGGTTTCACGAAACATCTGAAGTTTCTTTTCTCATGATTGATGAATGTAATGAGAATCTGGCTATCATACCATATGAAGATGACCTACAATATATTCAGACTACCGAAGATCAGACCATTCAGGATTCCATTTCAGATTCTTCTTCATATGTTTCATGTTTTGAAATGTGTTTTCAAGAGGAGATTCACTCATCAACCTATTCAGAATTTTCTGAGGATCAAGGACATACTCATACTGAAGTACATTATGAAGGAAAATCAGAAGAAAAGGAGAAAGACACTTTGCTCTTTCAGCAGGAGGACAGACTTCATGTTTTTCAAGATCCTCTGGCACATCTGTTGCAGTCCGCAGTGAAGGTGTTTATTACAGTATTCAGTGATGAAGGAGATCATGATCAATTATGTTTTTGGATGCCCAGTTACAAGTATCTATTGTTGACCAGAAGATCTAATCATGAGAATCAATCAAGAAGGCATCTACTTGATTGGTTGTATTGGAATTTTGATATAGTTTGATGGTATATTGCCTTGTAAGAAACACAGGTGGTCATGTACTACCACCAAGTTTAAGTTCAGGTCTTAGTATTTTGAGTTAGTGTGTTACAGTCAAGTTTTTTTAGTCATTTCAGTTTCCAGTCCAATAAATTGAGTCAAAATCTTGTATTGTTTGTCGAAATAATGATTCCATATCCCAATGGACGAAGGCACTGTCTAGCTCTCCCAGGGATCTGCCGTTCTTGGCACCTCCAAGGAGCTACCATCCCCATTGGAGCCAATGTTAGAGTCGGTTTGGTCATCCCTCTGTCAGAGATCAAAACTCTTTTTTCATTTCAAGTTTAAGTGTCCCATCTCTCTCGATCAATTGCATTCTATTAGGAGCATGCCATAAATCTGTCGGAAGGGCTTTTGTCATTCATCCCCCTCATGCTTTGCACTGTTGGCTCAGGTCTCGTCATCAAAATCAAATCTTAAAAGTCATTTGTAGTCCTGTTTTAGTTTCTAGATCATTACAGTCATTTTAGTCATTAGGTCTAGGGTTAGTCAATTTGGTCTTTGACAAGGTCTAATAAAGCTAGCAGGCCAGAGGGAGGTTCTTGATAAGTTGTTATTTCAAAGATGTTTATTGTCATATAGATGGATTATGACTTTTCTTCAAAACTCTGTTTTGAAGACAAGTCGACATTTTGTTATTTGTAATAATTTTCCAAAAATTTTAGTTCTTGAAATCTTCAACCGCAGCCCTGGTCTCCTTTTCCAAATTCCATGATAACTATCCCGGCAAAAAATTGCCAAGAAATTCATCATTTCAACCAAAAATCGAGGAAACAAAAAGTCAGAGTTCTATTAATTGTGAAAAGTGTCAATTGCAAAACATTACCAAAATGGGTTTTGGAGAACCAAAAATCAAATTGATGTCTTTATAAGGTTTTACTATGAACATGAATGTCATTCTGCATGCCAAGGTTGGGTAAAAGCATTTCAAAGCGAATTTGGTAGAGCAATGTGTGTTTTGGAGAGAACTTGTTTGTAGCTAGCCGGCACGACGCACATAACAGGTGGTGTGGCACACAGAGAGTGCGCAGCGCACATGGTGTTTGGCGTGGCGCACACAGTTCAAAGCCTGGAATTGTTTCAAACTTCCCCAAATTTCTCATTCCTTGCATGGATTTTCCAGGTAGGCTTGCGATCTTGATGTTGCATCAAAATTGATGATAAGAGATGGTCGTGTAAGGGTGATAAAGGTTGAAACAAAAATTCAACCCTCTTTCTATAAACACAAACAAATTTACTACCAGGGTTTCAGAGCTCACCGTTTTGCCACCAAAATAATTTCTCCTTCCCCTTGTTCCCTTATCTTCACCAATCCCTAATTCCCTATCACCTAAATTCATTACTCCCTTCTCCTACATACTCTATCCCAAATCCTCTAACCTCACACCTCAAAAACTATACAACTAATCCCAAACCCTAAACCCTATTCCCATACATCAATCCCTCAAACCCTCTCCCATATTTCCCTATTAAATTTCTCCCAATCATTCCCATTCCTCACTATTGTTCCCCCTCCTAACAGTCACTATTGCATTTGTTTTTTCCCTTGGTGGCAGAATTTGAATACAACATCAAAAAGGGCAGTCCAAGTACAGTTTATATATAGCAGTAGCTTTGTCTTCAAGGTATTTTGTACAACAGTCATGCCATCCTAGCATTCATCGGACTATGAGGTAGAAACTCAAAGTGACTCTCCCTTGGAAGAAAAGGCACCCCGGAGGCCTCATAAAAGTGGCAGACATGTTAGGGAAGAATCGACCACCCTTACATAATTGCAGACCTGCCCTCTCGTTATGCAGTGTTTTCAGCATCAGTCATGCTACGACTTTTGTCAAAAGGTGGCTAGTGTCCAATTTCATCATGAGTTGGCTCATCTTTTTGTGTTGCACTTGCATGGAGATCAAGCTATCTTGGCTGGTGTCACCTTCACACTTACACCAGAATCTGTCTCATTAGCAACCAGTATACCGAACATTGGTGAACCATGGCACAAGAAACAGAAGATTGACCGGTAGCATTATGAGCCATACATCAAAACCAGTTTCTTGAGGCAGCTCAAGAGAGTGTTTCTATTCTGATATCTGAAAGATGAATATGCTCCACTCATGAGATTGATCATGAAATATTTCAGTTGTGAGGGACGGTTCTCTCGTCTTTATGCTTATCACATCAGGTTTCTCATGCATTTCACTAGGGTACACATGATGAACATTTTGCATTTCATTTGCCAGAACATAGAGAGGATGACCACCTTTATACAGCATAAAACACCTCAGCAACAACTTAACTGTGTCTATAATTTTTCTCTTATTAAGATTTTGGTGGTTCATCAGCTTGGATTGCAGGGCATCACTTGGGATGATTTCATCTCTCGTGACTTCTTCAGAGCTTCATGAGGATTATCAGAGGTTAAGCATGAAGGTGAACCTTCTCATTAGTATGAGCGCAATGAGACTGCTAGTGTGCCGGTTTTCATTACATATCAGAGAGGGACTAGACATTTGTTTGCAGCGGAAAAGCGAGTGTTATCTCCACCCGGGGTGGAAGGGGTCTCGCTTCCTCCATCAGAATCACAAGTACAGGACAAAGGCAAGAGGCCAATGCAGGATGAGGGGCCTTCAGGTGAGACATCAGGTGAACGAGAGACTGACTTCATTCTCCTTCATGATACAGATACAGATACAGGTCCACAAAGCGCCAAACTTAGAGAGATCATCCAAGAGCAGAAAATAGAGATCAATGCCTTATCCCTTGACTTGGAGAGGGCTAAATGGACCATGAATTACTTGGAGTAGACGAACAAACAGCTTGAAGATCAGCAGGCAATCATGGAGCTACAAAACATTCGTGAGCATCACTAAGCTGCACAAAGGAGAAGACTTGAGCTCACGTCATTGGAGCAAGAGATTAATGAGGATCAGGAGGCCAATCTCGAGAGAGTTAACATGCACTTAGAGAGGCTGTTGGACAAGGCTGACAAGGACCATGAATTGCTGAGACACATGGGTTTCCACTACATGGTGCGAAACAAGGTGTGCAAGGACCGAATCAGGAATTTGAAGGTGAAATTGAGGAAGGCAATCATGAAGCAAAAGAGGCAAAGGAAGCTTGATCGTCTTCAGATATTGGCTGAGTCCTCTTTAGCCCAGCATAACACTTGATAAGGAAGCTCCAGCCGAACTTTCAAGAAATTTGGGGCATTTTTGGTATTTTTGTAAATTTTTGTGCAAAAAACAGGGTTTTTCTCCCTATGCGTCGCGCCACGTGTCGCGCGCTTACGATAGGAGGCTCCAAATGAAAAAAAATATATATTTTTGGATTTTCCATGAAAAATCATGACTTTTGGTGCATGGCCAAGAAGTTTGGGTAGGTTTTGAGTCCTCAGCAGGTCAAAAACACCCTAAACATGACCTCTCTGCCCCTATTTTCACACACAGGAAGCAGTCTTGGGAGATTGAAGTTTTGGAGGGCAAAATGGGCACCAAATTCAGAAATTACACTTGGGTTGGAAAGTAGACAGGCAGGGCTTTCCAACAAGAACACTTGGGCTCAATTTGGACTTCAGAAAGTGCCTCAAAATTAGGTCCATATTGGCGTGATGCATACAGAAATTGGCCCGCCACATAGAGGTTTTTTGCCCAATTTTTCACCTTCGAGCTTAGAAATTCAGCCAGTTTGACTAGTTTTGCTTTGTGATGTTATTTTTGACTTATCTTGATGTAATTGAGTAAACATGATGTAATTTTGGCACTTAGTTACTTGTTCTAGAAGATTCATTCTCTAAAAGGTGAAAATTTAATGAATGAATCAGTTTCCTACCTTATAGAGGCAAGTTGTTTTGACTGCCTAGATTTTAGTGCTTTGTTTAGAATTGGTTGAAATAGCTCCTAGAATGATGAGCTCGACCCCCAGAGGCAAGGGAATAGGTTGGATTTCCTATATTATGTAATTTCTAAGTCATTTTCAAGGTCGGACTCTTGGGAAAAGTTTGGGTACTCTATTGTACATTCACTTCTACATTTTTGGCTAAGGAAAGACTCGGGTTTTACAGCACTGTTTGGGATCCATGTGGCTTTATGTTTTGATGGTGTGCTTCTCTGAGTAATTGTAAGTTTATTTAGTGTTATGTGTATCATTTTCTTGCTTCTTCTTCTGAATTTGAAACAAATGAGTGATTAAGGTGGAATCCATAATTGTTATGCTCTGCCTTTGAATTTGTTTAAATTTCCATGTTTTCATCTGTTTAAGGAGAATTCTTGAGACTTTCTTGCTCTCCTTAGCTCCTCACCGGTCTGATCTATCCATCTCACTTGCTTTAAAGCATCAAAATGATTTCCTTCCTTGCCCCAATCAGAACTCTGCAGAAACTGTGCCTCATCCCCGAATCCAAATTTGCCTTTCCCATTTTTTCAACAAAACACTTAAAAAACCAAATCAAATCCCTGCACTTAGTACGTAGCCTAATATCAGTTGCAAACTTATTCATCTCGAGCCTTATTGATTACCTTTTTCCGAGATTTACCTAGAGAGAGCCCTCTCCTGTCCTCGTAGGGCTAGCTACGAGGCTGAGCGTGATTTGATGTGGACCTAGAACCTTGTGTTTTCAGCCTGAGACAAATCTAGGCTCTATCACATTACAAGAGTAAAGTAATTGAATAAGTAGATTAAGTGCTAATGATTCTAGAGAAATGTTTTTTACTTTATAACTCATGTAATTATCATTCCTATAACTTTAATTACTTTGAGATTCTTAGAAATTTCAGAAAATTACTCAGAGATAACTAGTTCTCCCAACTGAATCACCAATTGTTATACTATGAAACAACCCCCCTTTTATTAATAACAATAACTAAGGATAGAGATATAAATGGGGACCCTTTTTAAATTTTTAGGGTTAGGATAATAATACCTAACTCTAAGAAAATACATAGAAAAAACCTTGCAAAATGACCTAAGGATGAAATCCTCATCGTAAATCGTAAATCACACTTTTCGATGTGGTTGTCATAAAACACCTTTAAATAATTGTGATGAGTGATTAAATCTCCTGTTGTGATATCCCTATCAACAACACCTTGTCATTTCACAAATCGCACTTTGCACATCGCAAACTTCGCAAGTAATTCAGCTATGCCCTTACGATGTCCATTAGCGATTTTCGAAATGTGATATTGCGATATTCGTAATCGCATTTTTCTTTATAGATCTGGTAATGCTATATTGCATCCATTGAAATATTGTGACGTGCCATTAAGAGGGGTTAAGTGTGTGAAATAATTACATTTTTATATCAAAATGAACAAATTGACAGGTTAATAAATATTTAGCGGCCCGAGGAAAGATAATCATTTTCCAAGTTATGGGTAGTTAATGTCGAGTATCTCATTAAACCTTTCTCACGATCCAATGTTGTTTCAGAGAATATTTCAGTCTTAATTACCCAATATCGTCTGCACTCATGTATCTTGTATATTTCAGGCAAGCTACAAAAGACATGTCACTAAGAAAGGTGATGCAGAAATAGGGCAAGCAGAGCATTGATGAATGCAAGTTTACAGAGATGGATCCTATTTTCTCTGATATAGTCTGTGATGCTGCCGGAGGTGCAACAGCTTGGGAGGTCATATACAATAGGCTTGAGGATGAACGTCCTAAAATCACTGTCACAAGAGCAACAACTGACTCAAAAATGCCTTCGAGACTTCAATTCAGGGACACTGCCTATTCTTTCCTTCATAGGATAGGAGAAAGGTCTAAAATCCTCCCATACATGGATATGATCAGGGGGTGATCAAAAATCTGACCATTGTTAATAGGCAATTCAGGAATTCAAGAATGGAGTTGATAGAGTCATTCAGAGCAGAGGACTTGAGGAAACTGTACCACATACCTGACCCTCATGATATCTATGACAAGGCATTCATGGCCAACTTCGCAAAGAAGAACCCAGACCCCTTCAAAACGATTCAAGGTTGGAGAGTATTGGACAACAAATTCAAATATGAAAAATCGTGTATGTATGCTATAGCCTCTTTGGAAAACCCCTACAACTATGCAACAGCTATGTTATGTATATTATATGGGTTACCCAATAATAGTAAGTTTTCCATAAAATGGATTCCTGCGATTGATGCCTACGTTAATTCCCACAACATGAATTGGCCCTCCATCCTATCTGATAACCTAGCTACGATCATTACTGATTATTGACAGAAGAGAGCCTCCTCTCTAGAAAAGCTTCATCCATACTATTTTAGTGCCTACATTATTGATGCCATATGTTTTTGCACGACATTTCCAACCATGGGTTGGAAATGGACCTTACAGGACCCCTACCCAATCCATCTCAGCCATAAGCAAATATGGGAATCGAATTATATACCCCACTTCTATAGAATATGTCATGTTGTTATTCTACCCTTGAATCAAATAATTTTCAATAAGAAAGCCCCTAGGTTTTCCCAAGAAGTCGCAACAGACTTGCTAGCTGTCAGCAAATATTTTATTGAAGAATGGTTCACCCACATTAGGGTTTTTAGTAGCACATCCGATCCACATGTCCTTCCTTTATATGTTTCTGATAAATTATTGGCAAGAGCGATTTCCTACCAGACCATGGCAAAAGACCTAACTAAAGTTCACAATGACAACAAGAAGTTATTATCACCCTGTTTTCCTATCAAGTGCGGTTCTTTTTCTTTAGCAAATTTTGTTCATGCTACTAAGGAGACAACAAACATGGAAGCCCTCAGGCTTTATGTTAAGCCCCTATAATACTAGTGATTCCCCCATTACTATTGTCATTGTATCCCTTATTTTTATTATTGTGTCCCTATTGTCCCCATATTGTTATTAGTATACCCCATAGAAAACCACTATTGTTATTTTTGTGCCCTTATGTTACTACTGTTATGTCAGCCTGATTATATTGTGACCCCTTAGACTCATATATATAGAAGGGAGGTTTATTCATTTGTATCATCCAAGAATTGTCCATTCGTGTAATGTAAAGGAGGTTTCCCCCGTAAATAGGCTGAATTCTAAGGCGTTGATCTATCTTTTCTATCTTTTGTGAGTTGGTTTCCTAACATTTGGTATCAGAGCTTTGGATTCTAGGGTTTTGTTACTCGAAATAGGTCATCATGGTTTTTTCGCTATAACTTTGTTTCTACAACATTTCAGATGCTACGAAAAAACCCGTTTGGTCTGAAATCATTTTGAAATTTGGTTATGAATTTCAAAGCTTTTCTTGCTATATTTGAGGAGATATGATATGAGGAAGTTAGGGTTTCTGCAGACTCCTGAATTACATTCCAAACAGGTGACCTGGGTAAAATCATCATAACTTTTGTTTTCAGCATCAGATTGAAATTTCAGAAGAAGTTTCAGAAATATGACAGCTTGTAGTTTTTTGTGTACCAGTTTCAGGTACTAAGGGCGAAACAGGGACACGTGGCACGTCATACAAGTTCGCTCTAATGAACTAGTCTATAATCAGGTCACCGTGGGAGATTTGGCATAAATCTTCCTTGGAGAATCCAATATTGATCAGACTTGCAGGGTTAGAAAGAGGACTCAAAGAGATACCATAGGATGAGATTTCAAATATTCGAGATCTACCGTTATTAAGATAGAACAGATTCAATATCGAGCTCTTACAAAGTGAAAAAAAGGTTTGTAGTTGTTTTTAAATTTTGCATAAGATTGGTTTGAAAATTTGGTTTGAAGGAATTCAAATGGAATAGCATTAATTAATGCCCCGAGGAAAGAAAATGGAAACACCTAGTAAGAAACCTGAAAGCTCTAGCATGCCTCATGAAGAAGAGGAAGAAATGCAACATGATATATCAAAATTACAAGACCAAGTACAACAAATTTCACTCTCACTAAAGGTAAATGAAGCCAAGATAAATGGCGTGGAAGCTAATATGAATGACATGAAAGTTAAGATGGATGGAGTGGAGGCTAATATGAATGGCATGCAAGTTAAGATGGATGGCATGGAAGCTAAGATGGATGGCATGGAAGCTAAGATGAATGGCATGGATGATAAGATGGAAGAATTGAAGATAAATTTGAATAAGTTGCTACAAGAAATGGTCACTAATGGTGAAAGGGTGGTAAAGGAAACTCATGATGAGAACAAAAGAAATGTTAATTATGATATCATTGACTCTAATGTTGGATTGAAGTCCCACCATGTTCCAAAAATCAATATGAGGAATTTTGATGGCAAGGATCTTCGAACATGGATACTATAGATGGAGCAATTTTTCGATCTCCATAATGTGGAAAACACACTAAAGGTACGTATTGAAGCTTTATATTTGGAACCAAATTAGTTTGTATGGTGTCGATGGCTTTTCTCTCGTGAACAAATTGTCACTTGGGAAATTTTGACAGAAGAAATGATAGCACATTACGAGGATACAAAAAGAAACACCTTTTTTAGCCAATTGATAAATCTCAAACAAAAGGGTTCAATGATGGAGCCAATTGAGGACTTCCAAAAATTGAACATAAGGGTAAAAGATATTCCAGAGAAGCATAGAATGATGTGTTCATAGGGACTTTAAAGGATAATATCCAACATGAGGTTTTCATTTGGGAACTGGATTCATTGGAGAAGGCATTCAGGTTAGCGAGAAAAATGGAAAGCAAAATTATGGCAACCAGGAAGCCTACCACTCACAAAGATGGAAGTGTTGTTTTCCCTAGCCTTCCACAACCTACAAGGTTTACACCACAACAATTGGAAGAAAAAAGAGCAAAAGGGCTTTGTTACAATTGTGATAGAAAATACACTATAGGTCATAAGTGTGCTGAGAAGAAATCATTCTACATAGATTGTGAAGAGGAGGAAGAAAAGGAACAAGAAATGTCAAAAGAAAAGGATATACTCCAGGAACAAACCCTAGATAAAGAAGAAATGAATCCAACCATATCTTGTAATGCATTGGCTGGAATTACCACTCCTCAAACTATCAAGATAGAAGGACATATCAAGAAGAAAAAGCTAATAGTATTGACTGATTCGGGAACTACCCATAATTTTATTCATCGTAAGATAGAAAAGGAATTGAATTGCTTCCTATATCCAACACCAAAGTGTCAAGTGATGGTTGCAAGTGGAGGAACCATAAATTGCTCTGGAAAGTGCCATAATATCAAGCTATCCATGGGAAAATATGTATTGAATAGCCCAATGCTTTCCATTCCAATGGGTGGTGCTGATGTTGTACTAGGAGTCCAATGGATATAATCCTTGGGTACAATAGCTTTTAATTTCAAGAACTTTTCATGAAATTTTGTGTGGAAGGAAAGGAAGTTGAATTAAGGGGTATTGCAGGGAAACTAGGAAATATAATCAACTCTAATGGTATGAAAAAGCTTCTAAAGAAGGAACAACGAGGTGTAATTGCACAATTATGTTCGCTAGAGGTTCCCACATCGAAATCATCTATTTCTCTAGATCTCCAAAAAGCCTTGAAATATCATTCCAAGGTATTTGAGACTCCCAAAGGTCTCCCACCTATTCGTGATCATGATCATGATATTCATTTGATTCCATGAAGTGTTCCTCCAAACATTAGGCCGTACAGATATCCCTATGCCCAAAATTGTGAAATTGAATGTATGGTTGCAGAAATTCTAGAGGCTAGTATAATTCAACCTAGTCAAAGTTCTTTCTCTGCTCCAGTAGTATTGGTGCACAAGAAGGATGGATCATGGCCCATGTGTCTAGATTATAGGGAGCTCAACAAGCTCACTATTAAAGATAAATTTCCCATTCCTTCCATTGATGAATTATTGGATGAATTTCATGGATCAATTTACTTCACCAAGTTGGATCTTCATTCAGGATATCATCAAATCAGAATGAAGACTGAAGACATGCCGAAAATAGAATTTAGAACTCATGAGGGTCATTATGAATTTTTGCTCATGCCTTTTGGCCTTACCAATGCACCTTCTACATTTCAAGGTTTGATGAATTCCATTTTCAAACCCTTAGAAAATTTGTGTTAGTATTTTTTGATGATATACTAATCTACAGCAAGTCTTGGAAGGATCATGTTGAACATGTTGACAGGGCGCTCAAACTATTGGAGGAGAAACAATTATAAGCAAAAAGCTCCAAATGTTTCTTTGGAGTATAAGAGGTGGAATATGTGGGTCATATTATATCTCATGAAGGTGTTAAGGTATACCGTAGCAAAATTAAATCCATTAAGGAATGGAAAATCCCCACATCCATAAAGAGTTTGCGAGGATTTCTTAGGTTGACAAGGTATTATCGCAAGTTTGTTAAGAATTATGCGAGAATAGCAACACCTCTAACAACATTATTGAAGAAATATGCATTTTCATGGACTTGAGAAGCAACAAAGCCCTTCGAACATCTTAAAGAGGCAATGTGCCAAGCACTGGTCTTAGCTACGCCAGACTTCACAAAAACCTTTATTGTGGAATGTGATGCTTCAAGAAATGGAATTGGTGCTGTTTTAATGCAGGATGAAAGACCCATTGCTTTTGAAAGTTGTCCAATCAAGGGAAAGTATTTACACAAAGCTATTTATGAGAAGGAAATGTTGGCAATACTACATGCACTTAAGAAATTGTGACCCTACCTAATGGGAAGACACTTCAAGGTAAAAACAAATCATGATAGTCTTTAATAATTTTTAGAAAAAATATTATCCTCTAAAGAGCAACAAGAATGGGTCACAAAGATGTTGGGTTATGACTTCGAAATCATCTTCAAAAAAGGGAAGCAAAATGTTGTGGCAGATGCACTCTCAAGAAAGGATGAGGATGTGGAAGCATTGTTGTGCGCCATTTCTATTATTCAACCAGATTGGATAAATGAAGTAGGGGAGGAATGGAAGAATGACAAAGAAGTGTGGGCACTCAGTCGAAAGATACAACAATATCCCACTACATCTGATACATTTAGCTGGAAAAATGATTCGTTATGGTACAAAGATCACTTATAACTATGTAAGAATTCTCAACTCAAACAAAATATTCTTATGGAATTGTACACTTCTCCCTTAGGAGGGCACTCAGGATTTTTAAAAACTTACCACAGGGTTAAGAAGGAATTTTTTTGGGATGGCCTTAAATTGGATATTCAAAAGTTTGTGGCGGAATGTTTTCTTTTCCAACAAAATAAAGTTGAAACAATTAATACCCTAGGTCTATTACAACCTTTATTCATTCCAAGCCAACTTTGGGAGGAGGTTTCAATGGATTTTATCACAGGTTTACCCAACTCCAAAGGAAAGAGTGTCATCATGGTGGTAGTTGACAGACTTATCAAGTATGCACACTTTTGTGCATTATCACATCCATTTAAAGCTAGTACATTTTCTACTGCATTTATGGAAACAATTCAAAAGCTACATGGAAACCAAAAGATTATTGCAAGTGACAGAGATCCCATTTTCATTGGAAATTTTTGGACAAAATTATTCTCTTGTCTCGGTACTCAATTAACTCATAGCTCATCTTATCATCGTCAATTTGATGGGAAAACTGAGATAGTAAACAAATGTTTGGAAGGATATCTTTGTTGTTTCGTATCTGATAAATAGAAACAATGGGTCAAATGGTTGCTGCTGGATGAATGGTGGTATAACAATTCCTTCCATACTGCAGTAAAAATGACCCCATTTATGTCACTCTATGGATATCATCCACCATCCATCACATCATATTTAAGAGAAAATTCTAAGGTTCAATTAGTGGAACATCACATCGAGCATCAACAATAAGTTCTCCAACTCTTAAAGGATAACCTCATGTTGGCGCATAATAGAGTGAAACAACAGGCAGATCAACATCGCAGTGAAAGAAGTTTTGATGTAGGTGACTGGGTATTCCCATGGCTACAACCATATAAACAAATGTCCCTCAAGCAAGCTAAGAAGGATAATAAATTATCACCAAAGTATTATGGTCTGTACAGGGTGTTGCAAAAGATTGGTACTATGGCATACAAATTGGAGCTTCCTGCAGCTTCCCAAGTGCACCTAGTTTTCCAGTTTCATGTTTAAATAAGGTTATAGGTGACAAGCTCCCAGTTCAAAAAATATTGCCAGAATTTGATGAGGAAGGAAAAATCATATTGGAACCGGAAGCAGTCACAGAAATAAGAACTCGAAAGCTACAAAATCAATCAATTTCGGAGTATCTCATGAAGTGGAAGAACTTATCCGCTGAAGATTCCACATGGGAGGATGAGAATTTTATATAGAAGCATCTAGAACTACTCAAGCATTGAGGACAATGCTTTTTGGAAGAAGAGGGGCATCTTAGGCCCCTATAATACTAGTGATTCCCCCATTACTATTGTCATTGTATCCCTTATTGTTATTATTGTGCCCCTATTGTCCCCATATTGTTATTGGTATGCCGCATAGAAACCCACTATTGTTATTTTTGCGCCCTTATGTTATTACTGTTATGTCGGCTTGATTATATTGTGACCCCTTAGACTCCTATATATAGAAGGGAGGTTTAGCCATTTTTATCATCCAATAATTGTTCATTTGTGTAATGTAAATAAGATTACCCCCTTGAAGAGGCTAAATTCTAAGGCATTGATCTATATTTTCTATCTTTTGTAAGCTAGTTTCCTAGCACTTCATACATTGCCTAAAAGGTAATTTGATCCAGAAAAGGTGGCATATAAAATCACTACTGCAGTAAAGCTAAAGCCATACAACCATGATGATAACGATTTTGAAGACTTGTTACAGTCGGCCGAATCCTTCGAACAAGCGCTCGAATGGGATAAAGTGAACCTGAGTCCTGAAGGTTTTGATAGATTTCGGGAATTCAGAAATGAATAGCTTGAAGTAGTCCTAATGCACTTATTGAAAATTGAAGATAAGCCCACACCCAGTGTGATTGTTAATAGTGAAGGACCTAGTTCTCGGGTATATTCTTAGATAAATATTGATAAAGTACCAAATACAGGGAAGACTCGAGATATAGATAATATAGATGAGTCTAGCAGGAAGTCAGCTGAGAAATAGGTTATGAGCACCTCGACTACAGAAATTAGTTCAGAGGTCAAAGGCAGTAGTTTGGAGCAGGAGTGGGATCAGTTTCATTAGAAAATGCAAGAAAGTCCCAAAACAACAAATACCCAAGAAACAGTGTAGTGTAAAACTCCTCTGCATGTTCAGGAGGATACAAAGCCCAAGTCTATGGACAAACAACCCAAGCACATGAACGAGTAGTCCCAGCCTATGGATGAGTAGGCAACAACATCCCAACAGACTGATATTATCCCTGCTCTTCCCACATCAAAGATTGTCTTGAAGGTGACTAAAATTCTGCCACTTGATGTGTTCTATAGCCGCCCCACAAGGTTATGGTAAGAAGATAAAGGAAAAGGAAAAGGCCAAAAACACCCATGATCCCACCTAGAAACAAGCCAATGGACATAGTTTGGAGGGACATTTTTTTCAACCCAGCTGAGAACTTGACTAGATTGTCACAGTTCACGAGAGCATATGCAATGGCTACCATGGACAAGGATACTGAAGTCTCTACTTTGTTGAGGGAAAAGGAGGAGAGGATTTCACATCTCAAAGAAGAGAAGGCAAGTGTAAACACACAAGTTGCTGAGCAACTTTCCCAATTGCAACAGAGCATGGAGGTCCTGAAAATAAGCCATGAAGCCGATATATCAGCTAAAAACATGTAGCTCCAAGAATTATAGAAAGCCATGGAAAGATATAAGGATGTCCCTACTACTAAGGAGTTCTTTAAAGAGGCGCTAGAACTAAATTCCCTCTTACTGAAACAACAAGAACACTTCTTCCAAAAGATGTCACGTATTACTCCTTATCTAGCTACTAGCGATCAACTAACAAAAAAGGTGATCGACCAAAGAACTGAGTTCACTGAAATAAACGCCGGAATCTCAAAATTCATCGAATGGAATGAGAAAGAGGACAAAAGGAAAGCCAATCTGCCTAAGATAGAGGAGATATAGAAACACATTCTCTTCACGGATTGGGATGCAAGAATCAAGAAAGCTGAGCTATCGGTGGCAAGGGTAGCCAGTGTATCAAAGAATATAATCAAGGTAGTAAACCATACGCTGTTTGCTAGTAACCTGGTAAAGGAAGGAAATCTAAAAGAACTGTCTGATTTCGGTACTTTGCATACAAGCCTCAGATTCGTATTGGCAATACCTCATGAAGTCACATAGCCAAATCATGACCCTTAACTTCTCAATTCATTTGACTCGGTGGATGTTGCCACATCTCACCGATGCAATTTTTGCAGGATAGCTCAGGACACATTTCAAGGCACCTCCTCAACTCAAACTAATGACCATTATATGTAATCTGAAGGAGAAGCTGGAAGACAACGAATCATCTTCTTAGTTCTGCTCATCAAGCCACTGTTTATTTTTAGAGTTAGTTAACTAGTTAGGAGGAAGGTTGTTTGAAACCTCCTCAAATTTTGTATAATCTATTTTTGCACATTAGTTAGAATAGTATTTATACCCTTCTCATGCATTTAGAGAAGGGTCCAGAATTTTATCAAAAACATTTGCAAAGAATGCACTATTGTAAGTTTGTGAATGCTTTGGTGAAATTATGGAACATGATCGTTTCTTTTAGATATCAGACTACTTTCCTTTGTTGATGCACTATTGTGTTCTTGGGATATAATTTGATTTGAAGAAAGGAGTTGATCCATGTCATTAGTCAAATGAGCAGAACATCGCACATATGGTACTATTATCTTGTATGATTGTTTATGTTTTTATTTAATTAGTCACGACACTTTATTCTCATGAATTATATGTCAGATTTATCTTTTCTGTTAAGTGTTAATTGCACTATTATATGATGCCCAGCTGAAATTGTTGATGTTCATATATAATTCATCATATATGCTATATATTTTATAAATTTCTTTGACTAACTATTTAGTCAAAGAAATTATCTTATACATTATCATCTCTGTTTATGCGTGATTGATCTTTATTATCACATGTTAAACAGATATCTTTGTAGATCACATACCATACAGAAATACCCGGGTTTATATTAGAATAAGTTAGTTAGAGATTTGCATAATAGAATAGATCATTTAGATTATCATTATTCTATTACAATCACTCATCAATCACCCACTCTCATCTTAAAACCCATAATGGGAAATTGGTCCCATTATCCCCAGTTGGAGCCACCACATTAAATGGAAAAGCAGTTGTCTTAAGGTCTAGACCGGGTTGTTATCCCCCATGTTGGGGCTGCAGAAATTTGAAGCCACAATAGCCCAATAGAATCTAATAAAGAACAATATTTAAATAATGAATATATTTGTTGTCACTCATTGCTTCAGCAGTCACTAGTTTTTTCTAAATCCAAACAGCATTCATGTTTGATGCAAAATCTTGAGACAAAAAAGTTATTTGAGCTTGAGGGGACCCACTTCATTTCCAATGGTATATAGAATTCAAAAAATGAACTTCTGGAGCAAAGTTAGAGCCTACTGAATAATCCCTTTGGAAAGCCCAACAAACGAGAAAAAATGGCTAAGTGTTGAAGAAAAATCATAATCAGGGCTTGGGACAGTTCATCGCAATCGCATATCGGCCATTGACGGGGTCAAGGACTCACTCTTAAGGCTTATCAGTGGATGGGAAGGCCGATTGTGATTTATCGTTACAATTGTTGAGCAGGGACGATAAAGGCCTAACATAGGAAATGGCTACAAAACAGGGTCAGGCGGGCCATTTTCTCTCTCCTCCGTGGGGTATATATGTCAAGGCACAAGAAATATCGCACATCACCCATCAGTGAAGGCAAAGGGATCCTAATTAAGAGATATCACATGTTCCATTAGTCGATTGCCATTTTCAATTTCTCACTATTTCACCTGGGGAGGGCCGATGAACTCTGACACAGGAAAGGCATGACAAAATAGGGTTGAGCGGGCCCTTTTCTATCTCCTCCAAGAGACCACTTGGTGGCCTATGACTGGTCCATTGAGCTTACATGATAGCTGACATCAGTGATGACATAGCATCTATGGAAGATGACATGGCAGGTGGACACATTGTACTCATTTTTGGCATTTTGAGGGGTCTTATGGGATTGTTTCCAAGTGCCATGTGGCACCACCCACAAGTTGACATCTGGTAGTGATGACATCAGCAATGACGTGAGTAGTTTATTGGAAATCAATGATCGCAAGTTTCAAGGGGTAAAGAGATAAGGCCATAAAGAGGCACCGATTGCGATATGCAGGATTTCTCTTGGACACGATAAGAGTTTACAATTCAATTTATAAGGGTCCTGCGTCTAGACTATTGAACTTGTCCCAAGAAAAAGGTTGTATTGCACCACTGATTATGATTTGTGTGATTCTCCCATGTGTTGGCATTATGATGCATGTGTTGTACTTGATGGCAACCCTCTCATAGAAGAATATCTCACTTATGTATAACTGGATGAATCTTCAGAAGAGATATCAGATGTGACTGATGGAGGACAACTCAAAGGAATCAGATGATAGTTCTAAGTGTGACAAGTTAGCTTTGCCATCAAGTACAAAGGGGGAGATTGTTGGCATTATGAGATAAGTGTTGTCCTTGATGGCAAACCTCACTGATGACAAATCATAGTACAGAAGGTCAGCAGCAAGGAATTGATGATCAGACTATAAGAAGAAGAGAAAGTTCATACACGCAGGTTCGTTAAGCCCAAGTCGCGTGTACACGCAGGTTGGCTTCAGCAAAAGCGCGTGTATGTGGAAAAGTACCTTTGGTCCATGGCGGTTAGTCCTTGGAAGTTGTGCCTATGGTTTCGGACCATTGTGTCTCGACGGGCGTGTCGATCCCTAGTTTTGAAGTTGATGGTATTGTGTTACTATGGTTTTGGCTCTTGGTATTGAGCAAGGCCTAAGGCTATATAAGGAGAAGGAAATCATTAGGCAAGTGCATCTGAAATGTCTTGAATATCTGATGAAGCATTAGATCCAGTATGCAGGGTTATGGGTTGATGATGCATTGCTTGATCTGAGCTAAGGAGAGATCTCACCGGTTGATGGAGAACTAGATCTAAGGAGAGATCGGGATCAAATGGTTTGAAATGAACTATCTTTATGATGCTTATTCTAGATCTACATACTGACGCATGTATTGTTCTATAAATGTTATGAGTATGACTGATGTCTGGTACAGCTGCAAGTTATGAGAAATTATTTTTAGATCTGTACGCGGGTTGTCTTTGGCAAAAGCGCGTATACACGCGGGTTGTCTTTGGCAAAAGCGCGTATACACGCGGGTTTGATTCATCGAAGTAGCGTATACATTGTAAAGCTTGATATTTGAAGTTGCAGATGGATCTGATGGTTATTACAGAGTTCTGTGTCTGCTCTGTGTTCTGGTGACTGTTGTTAACAGGGTTTCAGTGATTCAGAGTTTGATGATTGTTTTGAGCTTCAATGATAGTTATGGGTCCAGTATGAAAATTGGATGAAAAGTGGCCTTACAGATTATGTGTTGTGCTTCAGTGTATCCAGTCTGAAAATTGATGAAACGTGGTACCTGGAGGAGAGAAGATTGTAGGCAAGCACCTACGTACTAGTATCTAAGCTAGTACAAAAGCTAAAGGAGATCTTTGGAGCATTGTAGCAGGTAGCAGCCTGCGTACTAGTAAATGAATCGGCTAGTACAAGAGCAAAGGGGGTTGTAGCTCCCGTACTGGTATAAGACTGCACCAGTACAAATATTGTAAAAGGATTTTCTTATTAAGAAGAAGATTGAGATGACTTGCAGCAGGTGGTTTTCACCCACATTGGGTTTCCACCTTATATCTTTGTGTTCATGTGTGTGGCTCTTGTGTGATGTTCTGTTATTCTGCACCTGTTTACTGTTAATATGCTTAATAATGATCTGATGCATTTACTGAAGATTAAGCTAACTGAATTATAAGATCTCTGGATATACGCGAGTTTCATTAGACACAGTAGCGTGTACACGCGGGTTCACTTAATTGAAGTAGCGTATATGTTTCTGAGTATGAAATTGAAAAGTTTGATTGATCTGATAATACTGATTCACCCCCCCCCCTCTCAGTATTATTTCCAACAATTGGTATCAGAGCAGGTCCTTTGATAGAAGCTTGATCGCTTGAAGGAGATCCGTGGAACAATGGGAAAGAAGCTTAAGAAGAAAGCTCATAAGAAGAAGAAGACATCTCAGAAGGACTATGACAGTGGGAGAATCGATTGGGGATTAGGTATAAGAGGCTCTTCAGATTCAGAATCAGATTCAGAATCATTATCAGGTATGAATGTGTTACCCTCTGATGTTCCTGCTATATTTCCTTGTGAAAGTGATGGAAGTGATAGTGAAACTACTGAACATGCTTTTATGGGTGAGCAAGAAAAGTATCAAATAGAGGCAGTATTTAGAAGGCTTACAGACAAAGTTAAAGATCAACAAGATCTATTGAACAAAAGGGAATGTGCTTTCAAAGAAGAAGTTACCAAACTAAAGGCCCAACTAGAAGAAGGAAACAAGGTAAGAAAGCTACTCAAGGACAAGGAAGACCAATGTCAAAAATTGCAGCATGAAGTGACATCATTAAGAAAAGAAGTCAACGAAAGAAGCACAACCATCAAGAAACTCAAAGATAGATCCAGCTACTATGAAAATCTTGAAGCTACGATCCTCTCACTAAAGGAAGATCTTGAAGAATCCAAGAAGCAGAATGAAGATCTACACCAAGCAATTGAAAAACAAGACAACGAAGTCATCAGCTTAAAATCACAGTTGGAATGTGCCTTCAGAGTTCGTCAAATTCAGCAGGATCTGTATGAAAAGCAAGAAAAGGAGATACTCAAACTAAGGGAACAAATGGAAGAAGGAAGGAAAGATGAAGAAGATTTGAAAAAGCAATCTCTTGAAAAGGAAGAACAACTTCAGGTTGAGGTAAATATCTTGAAAGGTAAATTAGAAGAAAAGGATAAACTTTTGAGATTTCAAGATAGTACTAAAGCCTTGGATGATATTCTTAGTAGTCAAAGGTCTCCTGCAATCAAGACTGGTCTTGGTTTTCATGAATCTATTGAAGGTGAATCTAGCTCACAAGGTGAGGCAAGGAACTCTAAAGAGAAATTTATAATGATCAACAAGGAGATGAAAGGTCAACCCCATCAACAATCAAGGAAAGAGACTCCTCAAAGAAAATCTTTTACTCCTCCTATGAATAATGTTGAATGTTATGTATGTCATAATCTTGGACATGTTGCAGCTAGATGTGGAAGAAGAAGGGTTCAAGACCATCATGTAGAAAGATCATCACATTCAAGGTACTTTAATGGATATTGTTTTGCTTGCAATACGTTTGGTCACAAAGCTGCTGATTGCTACAGGAGGAACATGAAACATGTTAGATGTTATGCATGTAACAAGCTTGGACATATAGCAAAGGAATGCAGGAACAAAGGATGGACATCACACAAAAGGAAGAAAACCTCATCACACTTGAAGATATGGAGGAAGAAGGAAGTACAGTCAGCACAATGTACTGAGACACAGCACAGCACAGACATATCAGACTCAGGGGGAGCTGAAAGTGTAAAACTTCAGTGTCCTGAATCTCATACGCAAGTTTCTTAAAGGGAAGTCGCGTATATACGCGAGTTAGACACTGAAAAATCGCGTATATATCAGTCTGAGGAAAAGCAGTGGGGACAGGCTCAGAAAAGGGATCTGACATGATTCAGTCCATTATTTGCTCTATTGGTTAATTGTTACAGTCTGTTGAGGATGTGTAAAAATGTTTTGATACCTGTAAGATGTCTAGAAGTGTTTTGATCCTAACTTGATGATGATGATGTCTGGATGCTTATTGCTGATATATGCATGATCAGATCTAACAGATGGCACAGGTTGAGGGGGGGCATATGCCTTTAGTAATTCGTTGTTGGCATTATGGTTAATAATCCTTGGTGATGATTCTTATATGGCTAAATGATATATCTTGCTATGATGTGGTTGTGAGTTGTCTATGATAAACTCTCATATGATTCTTGAAGTTACATAGAAGATGTTCAGATCAGATTTATGGTTGATTCTTTGATGATGCATATATGGTGCTTACATGGTGATCTTCATAAGGACAAGGAGACGTACAAAGCTTGAATACACATCTTCCTCACTTGATGATGAGTCACTCATATTCTGCTGTTGTCATATGCATAAAGATCATACAGTTATGATGCAGGCACTCATGTGGATAAGGATTGTTGCTGATGATGATATCAAGAAGCTTTGTCAAAAGATTTGAGCTCAAGATACATAGTGCTGATACATGGATGACTACTCAAAGTTGCTTTATTGAAGACATGGTGATGAGTTCTTATCTATATGATGATAGGTTGATCCTTACATATGTTAATTGATGCAGATGTTCCCAAGTAATGATACTTGGATCATGTAGAGCTTGATGAAATGGCTATGGTGGTTTCACACATGATACAATGTGAATGACTCTGAATTCTGTTCAAAGGGATGAATTGATGCAGACATACCTTGTTATAGGTTGATGACCTATTCTCTACAGGACATTTACAGGTTGCTGATATGGAAATTTGTGTACGCGTGTTGTTTAAAGGATATCCGCGTGCATACGCCGTTTTACAAGGGGATAGTCGCGTATATGGTGTACGCGTGTTGCGTAAGGGATATCTGCGTATATACGCTTGTTTATGTGGATGCAGACGCGTATATGGAGTTTTTGAAGGAAATCAGCAGGGACAGATGTTGGTTGCAGAAAGTCTGATATGGATCTGACAAAGATCATCTGGCACAGGTTCAGAGGGAGCAGATAATCTTCCAATGATGCATTGTTGGCATTATCTTAAAGCTTTTGGTTCTAGTTCACATTTGATGTTGATTTCAGGAGGAACAAAGGCGAAAGGAGAATAGAAGGATCTCTTGGTTGCTGATCTGAATGGTGATTATCAGATGCTGCTGGTGACTTTCATAAGTCTTGGTCTAGTTATTTCGTCTCTATGTCATATATCTCTTTTGTGGTATCTCTTTCATGGTGTCAAGGTCATGTAACGGCCTATTTTAGTTTCCCCACTATGCCTGGGATGATTGATGCAATGTGATTGGTTTCCATATGTAAACTTTTGATGTATCCCCACTTGGTTGGGTGGATGAGTCAATTTTTGTATATCCTCACTTAGTTGAGAGATGGATGTATGTATGAGTCTTTGGTGATAGGAAGGTCTTTTATGATGTATAGAGTCATGTTCTTCTTGAAGAACATCTTTTGCAGATCTTGCCTAAAGTCAGGAAGAGCATGTACAACACACTTCAGCGGTACAGAGATTCAGCATGTACTCAGGGGGAGCATGGACAGATTGGTACACCTTGGCATATACAAAGGGGGAGACTATTCAGAGATTTCAGTAGGTACTCAGGGGGAGTATGGACAGTGGAATGATTCAGCAAAGGAAGAGAATATCTTGGTCCACCCTTTGCCCTTGATGTCAAAGGGGGAGAGTGATTTGGTGTTGTTGCCATCAAGTCCAAAGGGGGAGATTGTTGGCATTATGATGCATGTGTTGTACTTGATGGCAACCCTCTCATAGAAGAATATCTCACTTATGTATAACTGGATGAATCTTCAGAAGAGATATCAGATGTGACTGATGGAGGACAGCTCAAAGGAATCAGATGATAGTTCTAAGTGTGACAAGTTAGCTTTGCCATCAAGTCCAAAGGGGGAGATTGTTGGCATTATGAGATAAGTGTTGTCCTTGATGGCAAACCTCACTGATGACAAATCATAGTACAGAAGGTCAGCAGCAAGGAATTGATGATCAGACTATAAGAAGAAGAGAAAGTTCATACACGCAGGTTCGTTAAGCCCAAGTCGCGTGTACACGCAGGTTGGCTTCAGCAAAAGCGCGTGTATGTGGAAAAGTACCTTTGGTCCATGGCGGTTAGTCCTTGGAAGTTGTGCCTATGGTTTCGGACCATTGTGTCTCGACGGGCGTGTCGATCCCTAGTTTTGAAGTTGATGGTATTGTGTTACTATGGTTTTGGCTCTTGGTATTGAGCAAGGCCTAAGGCTATATAAGGAGAAGGAAATCATTAGGCAAGTGCATCTGAAATGTCTTGAATATCTGATGAAGCATTAGATCCAGTATGCAGGGTTATGGGTTGATGATGCATTGCTTGATCTGAGCTAAGGAGAGATCTCACCGGTTGATGGAGAACTAGATCTAAGGAGAGATCGGGATCAAATGGTTTGAAATGAACTATCTTTATGATGCTTATTCTAGATCTACATACTGACGCGTGTATTGTTCTATAAATGTTATGAGTATGACTGATGTCTGGTACAGCTGCAAGTTATGAGAAATTATTTTTAGATCTGTACGCGGGTTGTCTTTGGCAAAAGCGCGTATACACGCGGGTTTGATTCATCGAAGTAGCGTATACATTGTAAAGCTTGATATTTGAAGTTGCAGATGGATCTGATGGTTATTACAGAGTTCTGTGTCTGCTCTGTGTTCTGGTGACTGTTGTTAACAGGGTTTCAGTGATTCAGAGTTTGATGATTGTTTTGAGCTTCAATGATAGTTATGGGTCCAGTATGAAAATTGGATGAAAAGTGGCCTTACAGATTATGTGTTGTGCTTCAGTGTATCCAGTCTGAAAATTGATGAAACGTGGTACCTGGAGGAGAGAAGATTGTAGGCAAGCACCTACGTACTAGTATCTAAGCTAGTACAAAAGCTAAAGGAGATCTTTGGAGCATTGTAGCAGGTAGCAGCCTGCGTACTAGTAAATGAATCGGCTAGTACAAGAGCAAAGGGGGTTGTAGCTCCCGTACTGGTATAAGACTGCACCAGTACAAATATTGTAAAAGGATTTTCTTATTAAGAAGAAGATTGAGATGACTTGCAGCAGGTGGTTTTCACCCACATTGGGTTTCCACCTTATATCTTTGTGTTCATGTGTGTGGCTCTTGTGTGATGTTCTGTTATTCTGCACCTGTTTACTGTTAATATGCTTAATAATGATCTGATGCATTTACTGAAGATTAAGCTAACTGAATTATAAGATCTCTGGATATACGCGAGTTTCATTAGACACAGTAGCGTGTACACGCGGGTTCACTTAATTGAAGTAGCGTATATGTTTCTGAGTATGAAATTGAAAAGTTTGATTGATCTGATAATACTGATTCACCCCCCCCTCTCAGTATTATTTCCAACACCATGGACGTGATAAAATATTAAAAGTTAGGTTTATAAAGCCTCTGCATCCAGACTATGGGCTCGCTCTGATAGAAAAGTGAAAAGTGCAGTGGAAGCACCGATATGCGAGATTTTTTTGTCCAGATGCAATAAAGGTTTTCAGTTTGGTATATAAAAGTTGGCATCTAGATTATCGATGATCGCAATGAAAAAGGAAAAAACAGGTTAAAGAGGCAATATGCAAGAAAAAGGCAATATAAAGGAAAAGGTCACCGAGACACACAGCCAACGACCTTAGTGCCTAAGGGCTCAAAACCATGTCTCAACCCCTATTCATATGAAGAAATCCACAAAAAGGGGAATAGTAAAAGGGACCAAGGGGAAAATCAAAATTGGATCGTTTCACTTGTTTTAGAGGAAAAACCCCACAACTATGTGATTACACTGTGAAAAAAAGAACATTTCTCAACC
This sequence comes from Pinus tabuliformis, assembly GCA_031772625.1. NCBI lineage: Eukaryota > Viridiplantae > Streptophyta > Pinopsida > Pinales > Pinaceae > Pinus > Pinus tabuliformis. The sequence goes on along the minus strand of CM062805.1, from coordinate 60,800,600 downwards.
ACCATGTTGGGGCATTGCATAAATCATACAGAGGTTAAAGGTGAGAGGGGTCTACAACTGGTTAGTTTAATGAAGGTATGGGGCACACTCAGGGAAGGACTCGACCTGCAGCATGCCTCCACAAGTCAGTGCCATAAGAATTCAAAGTGGAAGAGACAGTTAGCCAACCGAGCAGCATGGGCACACTCCGTGACACAAACAAGGCCTATTCTGAGGCTCTCACAGGGACAGAAAAGGACTCTTCCTCCATTCTTCCTCCCATCCCTCTTGACTTTATGTATTTCTATGTTTTCAAGAAGGGATTCGATCCCTGTTGTAACAGGCATGTAGCAAAGCCTTACAGGGGGGATAGCTAGTCTAGTATGGTAACTCGAGCGTCGACTCTTAGATATTTTTGTAAACTGTAACTCCATCAGCCCCCTCTTCTTATAAATAGGGGGATGAAACATAATACAAAGGTTTCATACTTTCTCACCCGCAAGGGCTAGACTCCGTGATACCATTTTTGGCTCATAAATATGTAAGTGTAGGACTTGTATTTCAAACTGTGTTACTTCACACAGGTAGATCTTTCAGACATAGCAAAGAAATGGTAGTGATTCCCCCTTCTAAGTATTATAGTATGTTATCCTCCTGTTAATTCCATTATGTTCATATTCTTCCCCACATTACTGCTAAATTACCATTGTTAGAAGTATTTCAAGACCTCCTTACAGATTCACTAGTATCAATATGTTATGCTTGTGCCTGTAAGTTCCTCACAAATTCATTTTCATTGACGTTGTTAATGCTAGTGCCTGTATGAATTATTGAAATTATATCTTTAACAGTTTCTCTTCATGAATCACAACACCCAACTTCTCTTGTTCCCATTATATCTTCTTCTGACTTAGATAATATCCCTACGATGAGTTACTATTCCTCCTCATCCTATATCATTTACCCAACAAAGACTATTAATTTGTAATCCCCTTTGAAGTAATCAGCCTTCGATGTTCTATGTGATATTTCTAGGAACTGTGTGTGTGAGGGAATACCTGAAGTACATAACTCATAACTTTGGATGAATGAACCAAACCCCCTCATACCTTTTTTGTGACAGTTGGAGTGCTGCAACCCATCACATATAACCTTATAAGCACTCCTCTATCTAAGATGTCCTATGCACTAGCCTACGATCAACCCATAGGTTGTCTCTAAGGATATTTCCTTCCCTCCTGTTGCACTCGTGATGTATGGTGCAAGATTTGGTGAAAACATCTTTCTGGCATCGTTGTCGGGGAATGGATTAGAATGTTTTTCCCTAGGTATGACAAAGCATTTTATTTCCTCTGTTATGTGATCATGGGAAGTGTGGGTTGAATATCTCTCACCTTGGAAACTCCACTCTCAAATTATGGTAAACAACTCGGCGTCTCCACTGTCAAATTATGATAAAAAACTTGGCGACTCCACTGTCCATATATCTATTTTGATCATCCTAGATTTGAAGTAGCCACATACTCTCTCTGATGCTACAACAATTGAAAACTCTCCCTACTTTCGAAGTTGAAATCAATCACATAGGAAGGTTTTCAAGATGGCCCTTCCTGCATTCCTAGCCAAAAAATTTGATGCACTAGATTTCTCTTCCATTGCTGGTTATCCTAACCATGTTCCTTCATTTCATGAGTGGGATAGCTATTTGCCTAAATTCAGTGGGAACTCAGAGAAAAGACCTGACCAACACCTCGAAGACTTTCATGAATGCATGGAGCAATAAGGTATTTATCTTAAAGATGTACAAATGAAGTTGTTCAAATTGTCTTTAGAGGGGGATGCTAGGGTTTGGTTTAAAACACTACCTCAGGGAAATATATCTTCCTTGAAATATTTTCATACAACATTCCATCAATATTAAAAAATAGTTTACCCCTTGAATGCTTTATTTGAATATTTTTGCACACCTTTTAATGATGAAGAAATTCTCGAGGTTTAATACCTTACTGAAGATGTTTGCAGAGCTCAACTCCAAGAAAACATCTACTTCCATCAGAAAGCATCACCCAATGAGCTAGAAAGTGAAGAAGGAGATATCACTGAGCTGTGAACAAACCCTCAGGGGTTTGATTAAATTGAACTGGATGTTTCTCCTTCCAGTGATAAATACAACTCTGTTGGAGAGTCAAGTGATGTAGAGCCACCATGCTTCCAGTCAAGGGAAGTTGCACAAGAAGAGGAAGCCCATTAGGAAGTCAGCGAAGAGCCTCCAGTTTGCAATGCTCATCTTTCACCTGGAGAACAAGACCAAGACCCTCCTCCAAAGCATGATTCATATTACCTAGAGGAGGAGGAAATGGTCATGGAGGTTCATAAGGAGTTGTTTTCTAGCAAGTGGAGAAAAACATCCCAGTAGCAGGCTTTTCTTGAAAAGGTTGAACTTGAGGAGTTGAATGATGATTGTAGTTGCCCTAGCCAAGAGGATATAAAGCAATACACTGCTCAGGAAAAGGAGGCAGCTGCAAATTTTCATTTTTCATTCCATGACCCTGTGGCTAAGTACATGAGCAGTTTCTTAAGTCAGCAGCAGTGGTTGTGTCCAGAGCATGCTTCAAGCTTTTCATTTGCAGATTTTTCATGTTGCATGCATGTTTAAAACTTTCCTTTTCAGTAGTATGAAGGCATGTGGTACATTACTCTTATGCTGGCCCGACTCTATTGGAGAGTTGAACATATTTAGCTTAATTAAGTACTATGCATAAGTAGGATTGTACATAAATAAGCTCACCAACTGAGCATTTACTTTTCAGTTGTTAGAATTTTTATTTTGCAGTTTAGAGTTAGGAGGAAAGTCCCATGGAGATTTTATAGACTATAAGGATGTATTTATTACTGACTCCATGCCCAATGGTGTAGGATATTGGTCTGCAGGTTATCAACACTTTTCAAGCAAGGCACTATCCCCAGTAGGAGCCAATTTTGTCACTCACTGCTTCATCAGTCACTATTTGCTTCCAAAGCCAAACAACAATGATGTTTGATGCCAAATCCTGAGACAAAAAATATATCTAAGCCGGAGGGGACCCACTCCATTACCTAGTGCTCGGAAAGAGCTTTCAAATGGTATATAGAAGCTTGAAAATGTACTTTCGGAGAAAATGTTAGAACCTACTGAACAACCCCTTTAGAAAGCCCAAAAAACAAGAAAAAATGGTTAAGTGTTGATGATTTGAAATGATCATAAGTTAAAACTAATGTAGAATTGATTAGCCATTATTGAATTGATTGTTAACAGAAAGTGTGGAAATCAAGGAAACTGCTTGAGAAGAAAGAATCGCTGACTAAACATAAGCAAGATGCATAACAGAAGTGAAAATAGTAAAAACATAGTGATACTAGACATCAAAATTGATTACGGAGCTCATCTCTGATGGACTACGTCTCGGGGTCCGCTTTCAAGATGGGTGACTGCTTTATTAGGATTGAAACCAAGGAGATCAATTACACAGAGAATAGACCAGACTGAATGTGCACACAGGCACTTCTGATCACTGTCAATAGGAAGCTCTCTAAACCATATTTCGAATTCCTGTCATGGTTCCCAATTCCAACTCTGGATGCTCCTGTTACATTGAAAACAAAAACAACCTCTAACCTGCAGAATCTGCATACAAAAACCAAAATATCCAATATCCCTTCAATGAAACAAAACTGCCTTTTTAACATCCACCAGTTGCATTCGAACTCCTTAGGCTGAGTTTGGGATGAACATGCTGCAATTTGGGGTGGTTTTGTCTTAGTCTAGTCACCTTGTGACACCTGATGAAGAGGTTACATGGTGGAGGAATTAATAACTGCATATTAAACAATATAAAAACCCAAAAATAGACATTGGATGGGCCTTGAATGCTGGTGGCTTTATTAACTGGGTCGAGGAGGTTAACCACCAATGTGAATAGGCCACAGTCTAATCTCCAATTGCCACCTTTGTAGTCTTCCCAGGTGGTTCTAGTGAGCATTGCGTTGACTATTCACATGTATAATGGTCCCGGTTAACTTCCCTACACGGTTACATAACCCGACGGTCAACTCTACCCTCCATTCACATGTTGTTACTCCGCTGCGGTGAGGAACTGGGTTAAGGTTGACCCAACGGTTACTGCTAACCCCACCGACTGATCTCTGCTCACATGAAAGCTCTGCGGTTTAGAACCCCACGTGGTCAGACCTGATGGTTATACAAACCCCGACGGTTTTCACATCTCCACATGTTCACATGTCACATGTTCTCCGATGTGGTTATAGTTGGCGGTTTAGGACCTATGTATATGTTATTTGTAATGTTTTATTTTTTTTTGTAATGTATTCACATGGCTAATAGTTAATACATGGTCTTTTATGTATTGTTTATTACATAGTTGTAATGTAAAGAGGTTCGGTAGGACTTAGGTAAGGTCTAGAGCTTAGGTTTATGTCTTTAGTGTATGGGTTTAGGTGTAGTTTTAGGTAGTATGGTTTATCATTAGGTTTGTACCATACATCTATTATGTACTAGGTTAGGTATTACATCAAAATAACCTATGTACCTTTTCTTCGTCACAAAGTGACATTTGTACCAACATCACAGGATGATAACCTATGTCGATAATCAAACCTTGAAAAAGGGATGACAAACCCCACATCAATGATCAACTATGGCGGAACTGTCGATGAACACCAATCCCGTGAGGCAAACGACAAACACATGTCGACGACCAAATCCTGGTGAAACTGAGGACAACCGCATGTCGACAACCAGGGACAAAACCATCACCATGAAAACCATTAACATCACCTGAACAACCTGAACCATAATCAACATTGTCAAAACTGAACGACACCGAACTAAATGCTGATGATTACACTGAACCGAATGGTGATGATGACATTGAACACAGACCATGAACCTGTGCAACTGATTTGACGAGATCCTCCTTGATCATTCCTCTCCACTTGAAAACTTTTGTACCACAAAAGTTGACTAAACAAATAGTCGATGAGGGTAGTGCTCCCTCACTTTCCACCTTAACCTGATGATGTACCAATAGGTTCGATAAATCACATGCAAGTGATGACCCCGATGATGCTGGCTGATATAGGTGGATCTCCAGACACCAGTGGCATGGAAAAGTCTCAAAATTCTTATTGGCAGGAAGACTTTGAACTTGACATCAGATCGAAGTGCTCGTCGCCCTGATTCCAATGGTGCAAATGGCACTCCAATCTGAGTCTGAATGAAGGAGATAGAGTCAGTCAAAGTTGGGTTGACTTTTTGATGACTGTGCAGTATTAATGAAGGCACAATTTATGCTCTTTCTGGCAGACAGAATCCAGCCAACTTCGGTCATATTTCAAGCAAAATTGTCGCCTGGATAAAATGACTCCTTCAGTCAAAATCCAAATTTTCAAAAATCTACAATTTGTTTTATTTATACAAAAAATATATATATATAAAAAAAGGAGTGGCGGGACACCAACCCCACCACCCCAATATGTACCATAAAAACAATATACATTGGTGGAGGGGTGGGCCATGAACCCCGACCCCTCACATAGAAACAACAAGAAACATAATGGGGTGGGCGGCGATGATCCCGCCACTTGACAACCCTCATAACTAAGAAACCCCACGACGTGGAGTTTTGGGTAGGGTTAGCCATTGGGGCATAGACCCAATGCCGACACATGCCAAACACTTCCTAAATAAATGTGATAGAGCCAACAGAGGTGGATTGGTGGGCCTAGCCTGAAAAAATTTTGTAATGTAAAAAGGAGGAGGTGGGGTTTGACCACCTGACCTCCTCTGTAATAAACGAATCCTAAACCAACTCAGCACAACTGATTTATTGAGAAATCCACCCGGGATTTAATATAAACTCTCATTTTCAGAGTGTACCCAGCGCAAATGGAGGAACCAGGAGCAGGCATGGCAAACGAGGCAAATTTTTTTTTATTTGATTCTTAATGCAGGTGGAACCATGACTGAGCGAAATTTCCAGGAGGGTGAAATTTTTGCAGTGTCCAAATTGGACAAACTTTATGTCAATCTTACACCTCTTAGTGACATGAACTTGATGGAATAGTCAGTTTCCTAATTTGAGAAACCGATTTGGAAAGGACTCGGAAGAGGGAATCTTTAAGGAATCTAGGGGAATCTAAAAGATTCCTTAAGCCCCAGATTTTCATTTTCTCAAAATTCAGAAATTTGACAGTAGATTTTTCACTATTCGAAGCCAAAAATCTGATGGTGTGTTCAGATTTTCCATTTTCTCATTTCATTTTTCGATCACTTTTCTAAGTGGAGTGTAGGTGTCAGCGTTTATGTGCGAGCATCCATTTCGATGCGATTCGATGCCATGAGATCGATGGTATGAACAACTTCAGTAGTTTGACATCCTCTTCTTTAGATGGCCTCAGGATGTGAGGTATATGCAGTGTATTCATGTACTTCTTTTGCTATGCATTGTGCTGCACAGATCACTATTTGATGTTTGATGTGGGATCTTGTCTCTTACTTGCTTTCATGATTCCTGCTTGATGTGTTGTAGAATCATTTGTGGGATGTACTTGTTGTCATTATTCATAATGTTTTATTTGAGATCCCTTTGTCGTCATGCTGATGGGATATTCATGTTGTCATCATGTATGTTTTCATTGAGATCCCTTTTATGCCATGCTGGCAGGATGCTCATCGTGCATGATTTATGTCATATTGATAGGAGTCCTTTTTTACTGAGTTCCTGTAGCGGAACATCTCTTGGAGGCACTCCTGCATGAGGGAATTTTCCTTGTATGATAGAAACATCACCTCTTATGTACATCATCACTATTGACAACACTTAACGCAGTGACTTACACCATCTTGACATTGGGTTTCGGAGACGTAGCCCCTCCTGGACAAACTCCATTATCAACGACTGATGTTTTCATGTGCTGATGATTGTCATGTTCCTCTTCTTTACAACATGCAGATGTATTCATTTATTTTATTTTAAAAATGCAATTTAACACATCACGAAAGTAAAAGGTCTTGGAAGGGTCCTTTGTCACACCCAGACCTGGATAAGTGGTATCAGAGAAGTATTTGCATGGATGTCAATTTCAAGTGTGAACAATGGAACGTGCAGCGACAGAGGATGAAAAAGTGACATACGAGACCATGCTCAAAATTTCCAAAAGGGTGGAAATATTGTATGAAAAACTATAGAAAGAGACAGAGGAAAAGGAGCGATTGTAGCTTCAGTTGCAAGCCATAGAAGAGGCCCTGGAAGAACTAAAGCAAAACAACCAAAGTCTTCAAACAGATAACATTGAATTGAAGATGCGTATACATGAAGAGAAATAGGAGAAACATAGTTTGCTACAACAGCTGCAAGCAAAGGACAAGGCCTTCGAAGAGCTACAGCGTGACCCATGTGAGGTAAAAAATAATTCTCTGAATTCATGTATGTGTCCTGATGATGATTTCCTTGTTTTTGAAAATCATACCACAGGAATTGGCTCCAAACTGTTGAAGAAAATGGGGTATGAAGGAAAAGTCTTAGGCATTAATGGCCAAGGCATTGTCAACCCCATCAAAGTGGAGGAATTACCCCATCAGATAGGACTTGAGTATGTCAGAAAGGAGGTTGGGGAATGCACCACGATAGTTAGCGAACCACCAACAATAGATGATGAGAAGACCTCATCAATTATTTCCAAATCAACAAAGGAGGTAAAATATGTTGATTTCCTTTCGGTTTCGTCTTCTCATAGTATGATTTCTGTTGGAGATTTTGAGATCCCAATTATAGGGACAAACATGAGGCTCTTTACAAGGATAAGGCACGAGGAGGAAAAATAAATTGGTGTCAATAACCAAGGCATAACTCAACCATTGGAGGTTGTGCAGAGACCTCAATTTGCAGGCTTGAAATACACTGAGGGAGAATTCTCAAAGGTGTTAGATGCTTCTGAGACATTGTTGATATCATTAAGGAAAGAGAATGATGGGAACACATCCCCATCATCCCATGGTAGTTTCCATTGCAGGGAAAGAGCCGAGGCAAGCTCTCATCGCCATACTTATGCCATAGACAGCAAGGAAAGGTATAGCCACTCTTGAAATTTGAATGTTCATTTCAATTATAATCATTTTGTTAATGATGGACATAAACCATGGAATCGAAAAATATGTACCTTTTGTGGATTACATAACCATACATTTTCTAAGTGTTGGGAAAGAATGGTAGCACACAAAAGGAGGAGGCATGAAAGACCCTCTCAACAGTAGGTTAAATAGATCTGGAGAAAGAAGATGTATTGCAGTCATTGCAATAGAAATGGCCATTAAACAGCCACTTTTTGGCGGCTTCATCCATAGTAGCACCTTAAAGACAAAGTGTCGATGCATGAACCAGATGAAATGATTGTTCGACAAGAAAAACCACCACAGGGGTTGAGCCATTCACATTGATAAGTGAAAAATGGTTTCTAAATATGTTGTCTTGTCATGGTCATGCTTTTGTAAATCATCTGTTTCGAGTTGCATGTTGAACTATGAAAGTGATGTCATGTTTCCGTCACTTGTCAAAACAATAATGTTTGGACTTATCTTTGTAAATCATGTGTTGCAGTGATGAAGTGTTTTCCATCTCTTGTTGGAGCAAAAATGATATGTTGGCCTTGTTTTCATAGCTGGGTTATTGTGTCCATCTTGATGTAAACTTGACCACTGAGTATGTGTTATAAAGTTTCGGATACTTGGGTCGTTAGTTGGTCATGTAAGACAAGCATTTAATTTGCAAAACAATGTACTAGAGGTTGCAGGTGTCATGTAATCGCTTAAGGCTCCGAAGAACAAAGGTGAAGGAGATGGAGCAAGACATTTTAGGATGCTTGTGATGCAGACGAGGTACAGAAAAGTTACATATTTTTTTTCATGCTTTTGGAGGACCAAAAGCTCCTCAGTGGGGAGGATTGATCTAGGTGGATCTCCAGACACCATTGTCATGGAAAAGGCTCAAAATTAAAAGTGGTAGGAATATGACGAACTTTACATCAGATCGAAGTGCTCGTCACCCTCATTCTAACTGTGCGAACAACACTCCAATCCGAGTCTGGATGAAGGAGATATAGGCAGTCAAAGTTGGGTTCACTTTTTAATGACTCGGCAAGATTAATGAAGGCACAATTTAGACTTTTTTCGGCATACAAAATCGGCCAACTTTGGCTAGATTTCAGGAAAAATTGTCACCTAGATAAAATGATTCCTTTAGTCAAAATCCAAATTTTAAAAAATCTGCAATTTGTTTTATTTAAACAAATATATATATATATCTATATATATCTATATATCTATATATATATATATATATATATATATATATATATATATATATATATATATATATATATATATATATAGATATATATATATATAAGGGGTGGTGGGCCACCAACCCTGCCACCACAACCCGTACCGTAACAACAATATACATTGGTGGAGGGGTGGGCCACGACCCCTGACCCTCCCACAGAACCAACAACCAACATAACGGGGTGGGCGGCCATGACCCTGCCACCCCACAACCCTCATAACGGAAAAACACCATGGCACAGAGTTTTGGGTAGGGTTGGCCCTTGGGGCATGGACCCAATCCCGACACACGCCAACCACCACCTAAATAAATGGGACAGAGCTAGTAGAGGTGGGGTGGGTGGGCCGCCGAAGGTGGGCCCAACTTGAACCATTTTTAAAATTAACAAATTTTGTTATGTAAAGAGGAGGAGGCAGGGTTTGACTGCCTAACCTCCTCCGTAATAAACGAATCCTAAACCAACTTAGCACAACTGATTTATTGTGAAATCCACCTGGGATTTCATATAAAAGCTCATTTACATAGTGCACCTAGGGCAGATGGAGTAACCAGGAGTAGGCATGGAAAACGAGGCAGAATTTTTTTTAATTGATTTTTAATGTAGGTGGAACCATGACTGAGCGAAATTTCCAGGAGGGTGAAATTTTTATAGTTTCCAAATTGGACAAACTTTATGTCAATCTTACATCTCTCAGTGACACGAACTCGATGGCACAGTTAGTTTCCTGATCTGAGCAGCTGGTTTGTAGAGGACCGAGAGGAGGGAATCTTTGAGGAATCCACGGGGAATCTAAAAGATTCCTTAAGCCCCAGATTTTCATTTTCTTAGAATTTAGAAATTTGACAGTCGATTTTTCACTATTCAATGCCACAAATCTGATGGTGTGTTCATATTTTCCATTTTCTCATTTCATTTTTAGCCACTTTTCTAAGTGGAGTGCAGGTGTCAGCATTTATGTGCAAGTAGCCATTTCCATGGGATTTGACACTGTGAGATCGATGGTACAAACAACTTCAGTAGTTTGACATCCTCTTCTTTAGATGGCCTTAGGATGTGAGGTATATGAAATGTATTCATGTACTTCTTTTGCTATGCCTTGTGCTGAACATATCCCTGTTTGATGTTTGATGTGGGATCTTGTCTCTTAGTTGTTTTGATGATTCTTGCTTGATGTGTTGTGGAATCATTTGTGGGATGTACTTGTTGTCATGATTCGTCATGTTTTATTTGAGATCCCCTTGTCATCATGCTGATGGGATACTCATGTTGTCATCATGTATGTTTGCATTGAGATCCCTTTTATGCCATGTTGGCGGGATGCTCATCGTGCATGAGTTTATGTCATACTAATAGGAGTCATTTTTGACTGAGAGTTCCTGTAGTGGAACATCTCTTGGAGCCACACTTGCATGAGGGAAATTTCCTTGTATGATAGCGACATCACCTCTTATGTACATCATCACTATTGACAGCACTTAATGCAATGACCTAAACCATCTTGACACTGGGGCCTGAAGACGTAGTCCCTCCTGGACGAACTCTGTTATCAATGACATGTTTTTATGTGCTGATGATTGTCATGTTCTTGTTCTTTATAGCATGAAGATGTATTCATTTATGTTCTTTTAAAAATGAAATTTAACACATCACAAAAGTAAAAGGTCTTGGAAGGGTCCTTTGTCACACGCGGGCCCGGATCACTGACCATGGCACATTCTGATTCGGTGACCTGTTACATCCATCTGCAGTGTGAACAACTTGAAATGATGGTCAAACAACCTATTATAACATGGCAATTGATTTCTTTCCATGAAGAGCCATGAGTTAGTGATTCATAATCATATTTGAAAATATTCTCTACTAGATATTGTTTAATAACATCAACATGTATTAACAATATATTTTGCGGAATAACAGAGACAATCAAAGATGTTTTTGACATCAAACCAGCTATACTTTCCTTCCTAATTACTAAGTGAACTTGCTTCCATAAACCCATCAAACTGTAAGGTAAAAACTGCAACTTAATTTGTCTTTGAAAGTATTGAATTACTTGTTGATTTGTGTGAATCAATTTTTCTTTATTCATTAAATGATGTTTCCATTGACTAGCACTTTCCCTTGATGCATAAGTTCCCCTTAGATACTTTGACACTGCTTTAGAAAAGGCTTTGATATGAAAACAAATGGGCTTCCTCTCCACTTGAAAATAGGTTTCCAAATTGTTTGAAACATGAAATGGTGACACAATACAAGAGAAATGTAACATTGATTTTCGCCAATACTGACTTGTATCCTTGTAACTGTTAATTTCCAAACTTGAACTAATTTGATTCATTCTTACATTAGGAAGAGGAGCTTTAGGCACAAACTGTAATTCATGTTGTAGTCCCTACTTATGAGTAAGATGTTTGGTTTTACATAGAACTGGAATAGTTTCTACTTCTTTAATCAAAACATCTTTAAGCTGAGTCTCATAATCTGAACAAAAATCATGTTGTTTCTTATGTTGTTCCTTTACACAAATGATTACAAATATTTTATTTGAACTTATTAATCACTTCATCTGATTAGCATTAATATTCAAATGATTTTTGTTTTGATGTTCCCTAACAATAAATTCAAGCCCATCATTCTTAAGGTGACATTTATGTTCTCTCCTGTAAAATACTGCATCACAATCATAAAGATAAGGACTTCCTAAGAAAACTCCACATATGTCTACTGGAACCACATCTAATTCCACTTCATCAATGTAATTATCTATAATGGAAAATCTTAATTGACACTGTGTGGTGACTTTTATCTAAGTTGATTTAGTTAGCCATCTTAATGGGTAAGGTCTTGGATGATTCTGTGTTTCCAAACCCAAATCATTAACTAAATATTTAGAGATTAAATTCACCTGTGATCCACTGTCAAACATTGTATCTATCTTTTTATGCTTAGACGTTATCCTTATGTTAAACAATTCAACTCTTTTATCCTCATTTGAAGGATTTATGTTTGATGAAGATGCAATAGTTTTTGAACTTGAACCAATGTCAGAAGTTTTGCCTATCGTAACCATGGCAGTTATCCTCCTTTCATCGCTTGAATCTGAAGCTAGATCTTGCTGGATTGCTGCAATTGCCTTCTTTTCATCCTTCTCCTTAAGGATCTTTTTGGGCTTAATTTCTAGATGAAGTTTCCAACACTTGGATTCATCATGACCGATTCTCTGGCAATGAGAACAAGTAGGTCTTTCCTTCTGAGCTATCACCAATTTATTTCTCTTCGAATTGTTCTTCCCCTTAATGTCATTGGAATCTTTGATTTCCAACTCTTTGGATGACTGTGATGAAAACTTGAATGGTCTACCACCTGATTCAATATGTATGGTTTGAACACACACTTAATCAAAATCATCGGGATTAAATATCAATAATGTATGCTACACATATGAATGTAAAATGTCGATGTATTTTAACAAAGTTTCACGCGTATCCAATGAAATACCAAGTGCCAATGCTTTCTTTCTAAATTCCTGAGTAAACTCCTAAACACTCTCCCCTTTACCTTGCCTCAAATGCTACCAATCAATAACATCTTGCTACATGTATCCTAAATGATAGAATTGTTTCCTAAGATCTTTTAAAAGCTTAGACCATGAAGAGATGACTTTTCCTTTTCACTTTACATATATGTGAGTTTTACTTTCCCACCAGATTAAGATTGTTCCCCCATTCTAAGTGTAGCTAACTGAATTTTCGTTTTATCATTAGAAATGTTTTGAATGTGACAATACACTTCTAACTATTTAATTCAGTTATCTAACTTTTCAGGATTCATTTCGCCATCATAAATAGGTAACTCAAATTTAGAATCAAGTTTTAAAAGAGTTGTTTTCTTAGGTTTCTTTTCTGTTTCAAATTCTACACTGGAAGAAGATGATGATGATGATGATGGAGATGATGGAGGTGAAGGTGGTTTATCAGCCTTGCATTTACCTTTGTCCTTCATCGATGGCTTTGAAGAAGACGCTGCATCTCTCATCTTCTTGTCTTCGTACAGTTCTCCCAACATCTGTTGCATAGTCAAGAATGCTTGCTGAAACTATTCATCACTCATCTTAGTTTCGGTGTTTTCACCTACATTAGATCATGTCATGGTCAACTTATGAACAACTCGTCGCTTTTCAATCTGTCGATCAATTTTCTCAAGGATTTATTCTCCTCGTTGTGACTTTGACCTGGTTAACATTTAATGGTAAATCCTACAAATGAAACCTACTCTGATACCAAATTATATGATCTGAAATGATCATAAGTTAAAACTAATGTAGAATTGATTAGCCATTATTGAATTGATTGTTAACTGAAAGTGTGGAAATTGAGGAAACTGTTTGAGAAGAAAGACTTTACGAAAGTTGATTAAACATAAGCAAGATGCATAACAGAAGTGAAAATAGTAAAAACACAGTGATACTAGACAGCAAATTTGATTACTGAGTTCGTCCCTGATGGACTACGTCTCCGGGTGGCTTTCAAGATGGGTGGTCGCTTTATTAGGATTGAAAGCAAGGAGTTCAATTACACAGAGAATAGACCAAATGGAATATGCATGTAGGAAATTCTAATCACTGTCAAAAGTAAGCTCTCTGAACCATATTTCCAACGCTTGTATTGGTTCCCAATTCCGACTCCGTATGCTCCTGTTACACTGAAAACAAAAACAACCTCTAACCTCCAGAATCTGCATACAAAAACTGAAATCTCCAATATCCCTTCAATGAAACAAAACTGCCCTTTTAACATCCACCAGGTGAATTCGAACTCCTTAGGCTAATTTTGGGATGAACATGCTGCAATCTGGGGTGGTTTTGTCTCGTTCTAGTCACCTTGTGACACATAATGAAGATTTTACATGGTGGAGGAATTAATAACTGCATATTAAACAATATAAAAACCCACAAATAGACTTTGGATAGGCCTTAACTACTGGAGGCTTTATTAACTGGGAAGAGGAGGTTGACCACCCATGTGAATAGGCCGCATTCTAACCTCCAATTTCCACCTCCACGGTTTTCCCTAGTAGTTTCGACGACCATTGCATTGATTGTTCACATGTATAATGGTCCTGATTAACTTCCTGAATAGTTACATAACCTGACGATCAACTCCAGGCTCCGTTCACATGTTGTTACTCTGCTGCAGTGAGGAACCGGGTTAAGGTTGAACCGACGATTACTACTAACCTCGCTAGCTGATCTCTTCTCGCATGACAACTCTGGGTTTAGAACCCCGCATGGTTAGGCCTAATGGTTATAGAAACCCTGATGGTTTTCACATGTCCGATTGTTCACATGTCACATGTTCTCCGATGTGGTTAGAGTTGGTAGTTTAGGACCTATAAATATGTTATTTTTAATGTTTTATATTGTTTTGTAATTTATTTACATGGTTGAGATTTAATACATGATCTTTTATGTATTGTTTATTACATAGTTGTAATGTAAAGAGGTTCGATATGACTTAGGTAAGGTCTAGAGCTTGGGTTTATGTCTTTACTATATGGTTTTAGGTGTAGTTTTAGTTAGTGTGGTTTATCATTAGGTCTATACCATATGTTTTATATGTATTAGGTTAGGTCTTATATCAAAATAACCTATGTACCTTTTCTTTGTCACAAAGTGACATTTGTACCAACATCACAGGACGATAACCTATGTCAACAATCAAACTTTGCAAAAGAGATGACCAAACTCACGTCGATGATCAACCCTAGCGGAACTGTCAATGAACACTAGATCCTGCGAGGCGAATGACAAACACATGTTGATGACCAAATCCTAGCGAAATTGATGACACCACATGTCGACATCCAGATACAAAACCATCACCATGAAAACCATTAACATCCCCTGAACAACCTGAACCATAATAAACATTGTCAAAATTGAATGACACCGAATTGAATGCTAATGAAAACACTAAACCGAATGCTGACGACGACACTGAACACTAACGATGAACCTTTGCAACTGATTTGACGAGATCCTCCTGGATCAGTTGAACAAAAATTGCAATCGAGGCTTGGTATAGTTCATCACAATCACATATCTACCATCAACAGCATCAAGGACTCACTCTTAAGGCTTATCAGCGGATGTGAAGGCCGATTGCAATTTATCACTGCAATCATCTAGGAGGACCAATAAAGGTGTAACATAGGAAATGCTTATAAAACAGGGTTTGGTGAGCCCTTTTCTCTCTCCTTCACAGGGTACATGTGTTGAGCCACAAGCAATATCTCACATCAGCCATCAGTGAAGGAAAAGGGCTCTCACTTAAGAGATATTGGTGGTTCCATTAGCCGATTGCAATTTGTGATTTTTCACTATTTGGCTCGGGGAGGGCCGATGGAGGCTAATACTGGAAAGGCATGACAAAACAGGGTTGGGCATGCCCTTTTCTCTCTCCTCCAGGATACCACATGGCGGCTTCTAATTGGTCCTGTGTGCTGACATGGCAGTTGAAGTTAGTGATGATGTGGTAGGTACAGAAGATGGCATGGCAGGCAGACATGTGGCACTCATTTTTAGCATTTTTAGGGGTCCCATGGGGTTGTTTTCAGGTGCCACGTGGCACCACCTATAGGGTGACATGTGTCAATGATGACATCAATAGATTATCCACAATCAGTGATCACAAGTGTCAAGGTGTAAACAGCTAAGGCCATAGAGAGGCACTGATTACAATATGCAAGATTTCTCCTAGATGCGATAAGAGTTTACAGTTCGATTTATAAGGGCCCCACGTCCATACTATTAGATTTCATCCAAGAACAAGGCTGTAGTGCACCATCAATTACGATTCGCCGAAATTTCCTCCAAATGGGATAAAAGATTAAAGTTGGGTTTATAAAGCTCCCATGCCCATATTAATTGTTTGAATGACTTTATTTCAATTATAAAGATAGAGCTTGACTTGGCTGGGAAAGCGTCGGGGAACATCTTTGGGTGGCATCTCGATGAGCATTGCGATCGATCAACAAAGTAATAATAAGGAGATCTTCATATCTAGCACTAATGTACAGAAGTTACCGAAGAATACCCCTTGGTCATTCATTGAGACTTAGAAGTTGATGCCTAGGGAACTTCAAAATCCTTCACACCCCAAGAGAGCATCTAGTGGCAAAGGGTGCCATTACCTAGCCACTTTTACCCCCATACCTATAGCAACCACTAGTATTGGATCTTGGATCGTCAAAAGAACTGCCCTCAGGAGCTACCTACAGCCAGACTCCATATAGTGTACGGACTTGCTTGAGTGGGCCAAATATCGCTATTGACTTTCTTAAACCTACTGGCATTACTTTTGTGTTACTTTTATATACCCACCCCTACTTCACCAACCTAGATTCATTGCCTACGCCTTACTTTAACTTACAACATTGTATTGATTGGATGGAAGGGCTTCACATAGAGCTTCTTGTACGGGCATAGATACAACACCTGCGTTCGATCACACTTCCTGTTGAAATATTCTTACTTTTGGTACCACTATGAACTATATCGTTGAGGAGCTTTACCAATATGATTCAGAATACACCGCATTCTAGGAAAGAATACACCTACCTACCTTTCACATAAATGCCTACACCTTCTAGTTAGTTACCCACCAGACTACCTCAAACTACCTATCCCTGTACACTTGCCTCATCCATGCTTAGTTGCTACTGCTCCATTAATTAAGATAGAAAACATTGCTAGGAAAGAAACTTTAGATCCCTACCTTGCCTGTCATTTTAGTGCCTGCTAATTGGGTACCCACCCTATCCATTCACCTATAGCTTCCAGGAATACTTTGTTGGTGATAGGCACTAGTCTATGAACTACCCTATCCTTTCCTTACCTTAGAAATTATTATGGGTGGGTGGTACCACTATCCAACTTCTGGGTATATAACCTATTCCGCTGAATAACCTATACTCTTCATCCATTAGAACCCACTTGAACCAAGTTTCATGGATCATACAATACTAGTTATTATGGAAAGATAGTATCCTATTACTAGTGTGTTACTTGTAGTGAGCTTATACATGTGGAATACTAGTGAGAAGCATAGTGATTACCATTACCTGTACTTGATTCTTGTATTAACCTTGACATATGACTATTGTGTACAAGCACTGTTCAAGCTATGAGTATTGTACTAGTTATACCAGTTCCATTGAGTGAATACACGTACTATCTCCTTTGTTTAAATCATCAATACTATGAGTGTAATACAAGTAGTGATGCTCATTATGAATAGTAACAAGCAGGAAGCTCCATAACTCTTACCAACTTTCATTACAGTTGGATAAGTAGTACTAGTAAGCATAGTGAAATCGAGACTATTATAGACATGTAAGTTCATCCCATTAGTTGTATCCCTTATATATCAGTAATAAATACCACTTAACTGTCACTTATACAGGTATAGATGTAATGAATCATAGTATCTAAGAGCTATGATTAGGCTTGTTCATGCCTTTGATATGTAATGGACTTACTTCATCTTATATGACTAGCTTGACTATACTATTTGCTTAACTAAGATACCATGTATAGCTACTCTTATCCAGGTTATGATGACATTATATCCATAATATGGAACTAGTATTTATATCAATGTATCCAAGCCATTGAATCGAAGGTAATGACTAGTTAAGCTTATCTGTAATATCACACCAACTAGCTAGCATTGGAACTAAGCTTTGTACTATTCATGTTGTTTTTCTCACCTAGTCAATTTGGATCAATATGGTTATGATTAGGTCATATCTAAGCTACCTGTTATCAACCATGGGTCTCAAACTAGGACATATGACCCACCAGTGGTATCTAGTAAGTCCAATCCCTCCGTCTCACCCTTCTAACATAGGCAAGGATCCTTTATTTAGGTCTTGCCTGAGCAGAGCTAAATCTTCATGTCATGCTTGTAAGATGAAGAAAGGACCCTATATTTCTTCCCCTAAAAGCTGGATGTCATTGAAGAGATTTTTCTCGACCAAGAACAAGCAAGCCTTCCTTCTTTTAGTGGTCAAATGATGTAGTGCACCTAGGGACTTGAGCAGTCTTAGACCTATACGTATGGAAAGCAGATTAATGGGAGGCATTGTTCCCTCTCAACCAACCCTCCCTTATATATATCAAACTCATTTGGGGAAGTTTCATCTTCTTTTTTCTCCCTTCAGCTAGCCTTCCTTGGGGAAAGCATCATAGTAAGATGAGATACGACGTGCGATATCATCCTATGCCGTATGTACTGAGCTTTCTTGGGAGACATGGGGAAAACACCCACATTCAGTATCAATTAGATGGGTGTAGGGAGATCATCGAGCTGGGTCAGGGTTATCAAATCAGTATTGTTGTTAGAGGGTGGATAAATAAACCACCAGTACTAAGTGCTTAGTAGATAGGGTGAGGTAGCTTAAGGTTGTTGGGCATGGAATACGCCCACAACATGTTGTGGGGGTCAAAGCCCGAGTTTTGGTCAAGTGTATTGTAAAACTTCGCGAATTGCGGGTTCGGAGCGCGAAGTATAGGTTGAGTCATAGGGTTGTTTGCCCTAAGTATTGTAAAGTAATGTAATGTCATGTCAGCCTACCCATGGTCCACGGACCATGGGATTATATAAATAGAGCGAGGCTCTAAGTTGTAAATATAACGAGTTAGAGAGATAGAGGAGTATGAATGGTTCAAGCATATAGTAAGAGTTTAAGTGTATTGGGTCATAGTAGTAGGAAGAGGCCTAGTAGAGTTTGCAGTTGAGTGCGTGGACCCTTATAGCTGAGTGTGCAGGGCAATGTCAAGTCTGTAATCTTGAACGAAGAATAATAAAGAGAAGTTGATTCCAATTTCTATGCATCTGCTTGTGTATTACCTTCTTTACATTTATACTATTTTGTTGTGTGCACTTATATGATTACTAGATATACTGTTAATTATCACTAGTCTTACGTAAATAAGTTAAATAATCGGGTAATAACAGGTTAAATAGTAAGGAACTTGGGTATAATACGGACCCCGCCTCGAGTAGGGCTGCACAAAGGCAGCATCACAAGTTGCGAGTGACTAATAGGTGCGCATAGTGACGTGCATGCAATGTCAAGCAGCTGACTGCCAGAAGCTCATCAGACATCCCCAGGGTGTGGAAACCTAGTTCTAGCTACCTCCCATACTACTTCAGGTGAGACCTCAGTCCACGCTCCATGGACTATTACCAAAATGGCCAGTAGTACTGAGATTTGTTTGGCTAAATCACCTCTAAACCTGGGTCATGCCTATACAAGGCAACAAATGGTTCCATTGCTGGGGCCGGGATATGCATAAGGGATGTCTGATGTCATGCCACTGAAATCTAACAAAGAAAGAAACTGAAGGGTGGTTGGATAAGAAAATTCATGAGTTCATGACATAGGAAAACAGAAATCCGTGAGTATCTAAGGAACACTAGTTGGAGTGCTACTTGTATATGGAAATCCATGAAATTTTCTTTGCATCCTTTCCTTCTGAGCTGTATGAGTGGATCATGAAGCTAGCAAATAGTGAGGGAAGGTGTAGGCTCAACAAACCAATCATGTGGACTCTGGAATTAGTGCGTAGAATAGAAGTGTCAAGAGATAAGATCGCGCAAGTTGTGGACCATTGGCTCAACCAAATTAAAGGAGGATTTAGCACTGAGTTCAGGGTAGACACAACTATCATCTACAATGAGGCGGAGTGACGTTTCCTCAAGAGACCACGACGTAAGTATATTAAATCTTTGAACACTTGGATTAAGATGCTATTGTGTGAAAAACGGGTTATGCGAAGAAATTAATGTTTGGGATGACGTGAAGTGGGAAGATCTAGAGAAGCTGAAGTAGTGAAGAATTGGAAACCAGTACCTTAATTTCCCCCTTGCAAGAAAGCGAGGAAGAGCTCGTGAAAGTTTCTCTGAGAAGCATGATCAGTCTGATAAGGCAACGCATTCGACGTTTACCACCTCCACCCACACCGCCTCCCGTCTCACCCTCCTCACCTCCATCTCCACCCACCCCTCCTCTACCACCACCACAATTCAATATGGTGAGTGCGATCAAAATAGCGGTATTTAGAGAAGTGGGGAATGAAGATTCGGACTAATTCTGGTTCTTGGTAAAGCACTATGGGAAGCAGAAGGTGTCGTGGATGACAATATCAAGAAGGCTACACTGGTGAGCACATTGTAGGATCACGCATTAACATGGTACATCAAGCATTCTAATGACCATCCAAATGCAGGAATCGTAGAAATCGAGGCTGTGTTGAATAGGGAATTTAGCAGGCCAAAGTCGGAAACACAATCAATCATTGGGTTTAAGGAGATCATGATGCTCCCAAGCAAGACCCCCTGGGATATAGACCAAAGACTAAAGGGTATGATTCCTGAAGCCAACATGATGTTGACAGATGGACATCACCATGCATGGTTTGTAGCATCACTAACAACACACTTAAGGACGGCGCTGTCACAACAAAAACTTTCCACCGAGGCTAAATCTTTGGAGATGGCGATGAGACTGCATGAGACCCCTATAGAAGACCCTGGTCTGGGAGTCCAACAAATCCATGCCCAGTTGCAAAATCTGTGTTTGGAGATGCAGAGTTTGAAATAGGACAGGACACCTCGGCCAAAGGCGCACAAGGAGGTATGGTGCATAAAATGCAAAGGCCAGGGGCATGACAAGGAGCACTATCCAGTGTTTGTGAATTACTTGGCAGGAGGAGGGAGGAGGGTTGATGCCATTAAGACCTAAGGCACAGGCAAGACCGAGTGTGGTACCTGCATTATGGTGCGTGATCTATCAGATAGGAGGAAAACACACTACGGATAATTATCATCTATTGCAGAAGTATACATAGACGTCCCAACAATTCTTTTGTAACTTCTGCAGATCGATAAGCCATGATTGGTGCACTTGCAAAAGCTACAAACTAATGATGGATCAGACTCCTACCCACAGGGTATAGACAGAAACACGAGCCCTCGACCCAAATGCAGGAATGGCACATGCTGGATTTGCGGCGCGCAATCGAGGTCGAGGTGGAATGGGACCAAAAAGGGGTCGCAGATAGTTAATTTGTTATAATTACAGATGGCCAAGGCACTATGCCCACAATTATACAAACATGACAATGACATCGTGCTTGTACTGTATTCAGTTTGATCATGAAACAGAAGATTGCCCTCCATTGATAGTGAGGCTGCATGAAAAAGGGGTACTTTAGCCCCCTCAAACTCAGAATTTGAAGATGACGAGGTTTGAATCACGTCAAGAAGATTTGAATGTAAACATGATGCTTAGGAGCAATGTGACCACTAGTGATGATAAAGGAAAACGGTCAGAAGAAAGTGTGTGGGTTCGCAAGGCTCCTATAAAGGAACCCGAATTTGATTTAGAACATGTGAAGGAGACATTTATGGAAGCTAAGAAGAGCTTCATGAAGGCCTCCACTTCAGGTAGTAAGGTTCAACTAAAACCAAGGATGGATCCTTCAATGCTCACTACCTTTTTGGAGACGTGCATGAAACTACTACGCGACAACAAGGTAGTAAAAGGAGTACAGAAACTTATCACTAGGTGCATGGGGTTAGGAGATTCGTGCATGGTCTGGAAACTTGAAAAGCATGCATTGCGCATAGGACGGCAAATGAGGTTGACTGCACAATCAACGAATATGAAATGGATCAGGTAATCCTAGATCTTGGATTGAATGCGAATGTACTGCCAAAGCAAACATGGGAATGCATGGGAAGACCTGCACTACAATGATCTCCTATTTAGTTACAAGTGGTGAACCAACAAAATATCTTTCCCATGGGAAGATTGCAAGGGGTAACAGTAGATATTGAAGGTGCAAGCATGCAGGTGAAGTTTGAAGTGACAGAGATTTTCGATGACAGTAATCCCTATCCTGCACCACTAGGAATAGACACGGCCACCGATATGAGCGGAGTCATAAATCTGAAGAAGTGCAAAATGATATTTGAGAAAAATTCACTACGCGTAGTAGTACCACTAGATCCAGCTGAAGGAGCACGATACACTGAACTAGTGCGTAACGATGATAGTGATGATGATCTCGATTGTATTTACAAGATAATTGTGTGAGAAGAGGATTGGGTGAATCCAACTGCAGATGGAAGGATTTTGTGGGAACAAGAGATAAAGCAATGGCAGAATCAGCTTCACGAAGTAACAACGCTTAATTGCAACATGATGTTTAGATCACTGTGCCACGTGACAATAGAAGTAATGGATCTGCTGACATATAATGGGTTGACAAAGGTGGATGAATTCCTGCACAAATTTGAAAGCACAGTACTAGAACAATAGTGGTTCGATGCGATGAAGTGGGCACTGCGATGCCCACACGATGGTGGGGCATGCATCAAGGAAGTTTTAAGGACTCGCGTGGATGTAGAAGGATGATGCACCTATGCTTTGGAAAACCCAAGCTTAAACCAAGAGCCAGTCAGCAGGGGTGGAACAACTTGTGCACCCACCTTTCCCGATGGGTGCGGATATATGTTGTACAACCCGCACAAATGCACACCACTCCCAGAATAGAGAATCATAACAAACCACAGCAGCAGGAAAGGCGATGCATGCTACCAATTATCCATGGAGAAGCATTCGATAGGGTGTGCGAAGTCCTGAACGGAGTTCACCAGGAAAGACGCACTGATTGGGTTTTCGTGTAGGAGTGGTTCAATGGGCCTATAGGACCATGTGCAAAAACTTGACCGCGGAAATGATTCCAAAGGTGCGAAATAGAGTAGAGACTGTAATTTCTGAAGAGAATGAAAAAATGAATTTGCACATAATAGCTCCCGTAGATGTGACGGTGTGCGAAGATCAAGACGAAGAAATTACATAGCTATGTGAGGTCGAACACATAAAGATTCAAGAAGCTATTCGACGAGGGAACATTAGACTTTGTGAACTTGAAAAATAACATGTGTGATTTAGGAAGAAGACAATTTTGATGGATGTTGAGATCAACAGACTGGAAAATGAGATCAAGCAAGCATGTCTCATCAATAAACCAAGGATGACAAAACAAGGTGCGAATGATCATACCACTGGATTAGAATATTATCATCGAGAATTTATGACCCTGTTGCCATGGCTACAACTACACCTCACCAAATGTAGTAACCAAGGGAGCACACTACATATGGTAGAACAGATGGCACCGGCTGTTGCGAAGGCAATTAAGGAATTTTCACGGACTATACTGGAAGGTGAGTTGAAGTCTTGCACAGGTGGTGCGACCACCTGACTAGCCATAGTGAGAACAATCTCAACGCTCCAGGCAGTTCAAAGAGAGCACGGGACTATAAAAGAGTCTATTTGGGAGTTGTGCAATAAGGGAGGTGTGTGCAGAATCAGCATGTCACAAGGTCTGCGCCCATGCATGGGGGGTTGCACTGCCACGTGGGTAGGCTAGGAAGTGACCATTGGTGTCATTGTTCATGATGGGATGTCCAATTTAAGGCAAAAAGGGAGCAAGCAGTGGGCATTTAAGATGTAAATTAAGGGCAAGATTTGGGACAATCTGCCACCAAGAGAGCATTGATGGCCCAGAATTGGGAGGAATGGTTGACTTTCAATTCAAAGGGCGTTATAAAACTCCAGGGGCTAGCCACGAGACAACACATGTTCACTTGATATTTGAGCAGTTGATTAGAGCACAGAGTGTTGCACCTGAGCGATATTCAAGCCCCAAAGTTCGCAAATGACCATAGACAATTCAAACAAGATGGCAGCTACCAAGATAGGTTTGGGCTTTGTAGAAGGAACCACCGAGGAGGCCATGAAAAACCCCACAGTACATGATGTTCCCAAAGATACTGGGGTCGTGCTCGAAATCCCAAAATTACCTTAGACATTGAGGCCCAAGAAAGATAAGCAAGCAGCAGGACTAGTCTGCATGTCCCTGAGGAATCCATGATTTGGAAAGCTCTCAATGGAAGAAAAGGGCAAGGCTATCACCATTGAGACAAATGATGAGGAGGAAGACCTACAGGCTCTTGTCAATGAGATAGAGGAATCAAAGGACATGGAAGAGGATATCCAACCAGTGCGCTCTGTAGCAAAATTGCCCGAGTACGTCCCTCAGTGGGAAGGGAAAACTAAGATACCATTGGATCTGGATGCCACCAAGAGTGCACTCCAGACCTCGCTCCTCCTTGATGGAATTGTGTTTGAGGGCTCGCACCTGGGTCATGTGCCCACAAAAGATTGGGACCTCATGGACAATGAGAAGTTCACACACTTAGAGATGGAGAGCCTTAGGAAGCAGAGCATGGAGGGGCCAGTCACAACATTAGAGCCACAAAAATGGTTACGCGGTGTGCGGAAGGATGGATTGCTTCATCTGTTGTGGATTCCACACTTTCATCACACACCCATCATTATTTTCGTCATCAGGCAGCTGCTTTGCCTGGTGCACGATGGGTACTTATGGCTGGGGGAGCTTATTCCCATCACGGCAGATCTCATCCAAAGAATTTCTCAGCTTCTATGTAAGGGAAAGCACCCCACGACGATAGCATGAAAAATTGAAGATTTGGCTCTCGCAGAGGCCATGAAGAAAAAATATAAGCTTTGGAAGAAAAAGAGGGGTTATGCAATCAGCAACATCAAAGACAAAGGGGTGTGCTTTGCCACCCAACTCCTGGCCAGAAAGGTAATGTGAAAATGCCACGGCGATGAGGTACCAGCATCGGTAGTTGTGTTGGTTGAACAATGCGAAGAGGGGGTCCAATTCAACTGGGCCGAGTTCCTCTGCGAGTAATTCTTGACCAACTGCAAGGAAGCCCAAGAGTAGGGCAAGACCTTCCACTACACGTGGTTTCTCTTGTCATTTTGCTGGTAGCAGGAGAACTGCCAGAGGATAATCAATTTCCAAGCATTGAGTAGGACTTCTAGAGGTCACAAAGTACGCATTGCTTTGGGCTACCAAGGACACAAAGCAGATTCGCGAGACAAAGATCTTATGGGTGCTCATGGAGGTGAGCATCCAAATGTGGATTAATAAGTGGTCGCGCCTATCCCCCGTAGTGCACAGCAGTCTGCGGAGCTTTGCAGACTTCAAGGCGAACATGCACAACATCTACGTCAAGGCACGAAAGGATCCAGCGCAATAATGGACCAAGCTCCCCTTCATCGCCACTGATGATGCAATTTTTACAGTGTTAGAGTCATGGCCTCCTGAGTGGCACACTCCAAATTTGGTGGATCTTGATCCAAAAATGGATCCTGGATAAACCTCTAAGTATAAAAGACTTCATATAAGAGGTAAATATTCAAAAAAATGGCCTAAAAGGCTTTATGAAGAAAATCGCATCAGTGGAGGTCCAAGGCATATTTAAGCGAAAAAGGGAAGCCATCCCCGATCGCTGATCCCCGACATATTGGGTCGGAGGTAGACAGGCAATGTTGCATAAGGACTGAGCTGAGCGATAAGCCAATCGCTGATATTGACGAATCACAATCGGCGATGCCACAAAGGCGGGACCCTGGGCCGAGTGATATCGCGACCGCCGATAACAGCATTGGCGGATTGCGTCGACATAGGCAATACCATATGGACAGACCCCGGAGCTCATGCAATATGGGATTGCAACTAGTTGCATCGCAAAATCATATCACAGCTACACAACATAGCAGGGCAACATATATATATATATATATATATATATATATATATATATATATATATATATATATATATACATATACATATATATATATATATACATATATATATATATAGATATATATATAGATATATATATATATACATATATACATATATATATATATACATATATATAGATATATACATATATATATATACATATATATATAGATATATATCTATATATATATATATATATATATATATATATATATATATATATATATCTGTGTGTGTGTGTGTGCAATTCGATAGCCGAACCCGATGAGGTTATAGGCAATATTTGATATATTTTGAGGTCCATCAAATGACAATTTTCTATGTATTTTTGCATATTTCATTTAATAAAGGAAAAGCAAAGGGAAGCGTTGATGTGATGAAACTGGACCCAAAAGGGTTTGTAAGTGCCAATGTATAATATTTCAAGTCTGTCTCAAGCCATTTTATGGGATTTTGCAGTGTTTCAATGTATTTTTAAATATAAAAGGAAACCACAAAACAAGCGGGATTTCGGGAGGACCGAAGGCAGTAAGAGGTTTTGGCTAGGCTCCGCCTGAGCCCATACATTGGCTGCCATGTGTCTAGGCCCTGGAGAGAGAAAACAACTCTTTTCAAGCAGTTAACTTCCATAAGCATGGGCCGCCCGAAATGAACCATAACTATTGGATCTAGATCTTCCAAATCAATGGTGCAGATGTGATAAGCGACATAAAGGTGGACCCAAAGGAAAATAAGGTGGAATCCATAGTATTTTAAGTCCAATAAACATTGATTCTGCGGTTTTTTGCCATGATTGAATGTATTTCTTTGTGTAAACAGAGAACGACCATTTCAGGAATTCAAAGGCCCGATGATCCATTCCATTACGGAACAGGTGGCCACCATCCTTGAAGGCATTTAACAAATGATTGCTAATGCTCAGAGAGGGGATTTGAGCGGACCGAGGTCGGAAGATAGAGAGCCAAGAGGAAAAACAAACTGATAATGCCAGTTGGCTTAAAATCCATGAATGTCAGATATAAAAAGAGGTTGTTGGAGTTGTTGCTGAAATAGAGCATAAGCAGAAAGCGAAGCCAAAGTAGGAAGCTAAGGCATAAGCGAACAGTGAAGAAAGGCAGCAACAAAACAAGCAGCGTAGAAAGCAAAAGCTAAAGCGCACGTAGCTAGGGGAGTCACTTGGAGTTCAAGTGGGAAGCCAGAGGGATGTAAACTGACAGAGGGCCAAAGAAGCCAGAGCTAAGAGCCAAAGCCAGAGCCAGAGCCAGAGCTAAGAGCCAGAGCCAAGAGCCAGAGTGAGAACCGAGAGCCAGAAAGCCAAGAGCTTCAAGAGCCAGGGATAAAACAGTGTCTAAACCCATTGTTTCTGTGTAAAACAGTGGAGTTGATCCAAGAGCTTGTAAAAGGGACTTTTCCATAATCCCAGAGAGCCTATTTAAGTTAACTAGAGCTCACAGATACGTAGCCCAAGAGTTTTGGGTGAACTCCTAATTAAATTGTTATTTTGAGTGTTTGGTTTATTGCTGCATTAGTATTTATTGTATGTATTTACATATCAACATACATAGCAGATTTTAAAGCACATAAACAGCCAACAATAAATATAAGCATACATCTATAATTTCAATGGTATTATCATTTCCGCATTGGTTAATCAATAAGACTTGGGAATATTTAAAGCTTTGGAAGTGGGAGAGGTTCTTGTAACTTAGACAAGAATCCTAAGTGCCCCATTTTAAGTTCAGGTGGTATAAGATCTTAAGATTGATTAACCCCACCTTCAAGGAAGGTTATATCAGAATGCTTGATTGACAGAGCAAAGATTGCTTGTTTGAAAGGTGTTTGGGTAGTCAATGATTGATTTTGTGATTGATGTATGCTTGTTGTAGATTGACTATTTTGTGAGTTTACAAAGGTGAATGGAAAGCTATAGATAGCTCAGTCCAGGAAGGACAAGAAGGAAAAAGAGCTGAAGGCACTCTTCTTATCGCAAAGGACCTCAAGGCAATCCTTGGAGCCCAAGACGTTTGTTGCAAAAGGTTGTTGAATAAGCTCTTTATTTATCTTGTTAAATTTTTTTTTGTTCATTAGCATAATGACAACTTCTACAAGTGGGTCATCAAATTCTTCTTTCTTCACAAGATTCTTTGATGAAGACATGAAGCAAGAATTGTCCACCACGATGGATGCAGTGAGACAAATGTATGAGGATGGAAGGAAGAGTAGCATGCTTAGAGAGCAGTTGAATTCCATGAAGGAAGAGAAGCATATGCTTTTTGACAAAGTGTAGGAAATGGAGAGGCAACTTCATATTGCAAATATGAACCTGAAAAGGATGCATCAGTAGGAGACACAGCTCTCTGTTGCCCAAGAAGCCTTAGTCAAGTATCAGCTTGAAGAAGAGGTAAACCATTCTAGTTTGTCTTCAAATTCCCCTAAGGATGCCTATATTGGTTCTTTTGAAAAACATACTAGAGGCATAGGTTCCAAGCTATTGTCCAAGATGGGCTATGAAGGAAAGGCCTTGGGAAAGCATGCACAAGGTATTGTTGAACCAATAATGGTTGAGAAAAGGCCTAAGTATTTGGGTCTTAGATATGGACAAGCTCATGGAGAAAGTCCCAAAGCTGCGATGAAGACCATTGAAACAGCCCCAAGACGGAGTTGCATTGCAGGTGTTTAGAAGCACACACTTGAACCAGAGAGTTGGGGAGACTCTAAAAACCTTAAAGAGATTGATGGTGTTCCAAAGGGAGCCACTTCTTCATTTGATTCACCTCCTCATGAAGGAAATAAAAGTGAAAGAGAAAGGTATAAATCTAGTTCTAAACATTTTCCTTTTGATTGTGCAAAGCATGATAAATTTCCACATATGTATGGGAAAATAATTGCATGCTCCTTTTGTGGGTTAGGTAACCATAATGTTTCTAGATGTTGGAAGAGAATGGCCACATAAAGGAAACATTTGAAGGAAAAGAAGCAAGAAGCCAAAGGTCCATTGGGCAAGGCAAATCATGTTGTCAAGAGGGTTCACATGCAATGCACTTACTGCCATAAGCAAGGACATCTTGCTACAAAATGTTGGACTCTGAATCCAGCAATGCTTCCACAAAAGCTGAAGAAAGTGGAACGAGAATATGGAAAAAATGGAAGTGAAGATTCCATGAATGATGTGTCTTATAATGATTCACATGATGATGTTGATGTGCAGACAAAGGTAGTACCTTTGAAAGGGATTGGTAAGGAATAGTTAGAGTTCTTATCCAATTAAGATTGCAAGTCTATTGATGCATCTATATTATATTTCATTTAGCTTCAAAAGTACAGTGTGCTTAAGTAAAAGTTCAAGTATGAAATGCATGCATGAGCAGGAGATGCATGAACACAGGGATGTTGATGATTTCCTTGGTTTTGAACATGTATGTGTAATTAGCATGCAGGGTTGATTGCTTTGACATGCATGTGATGCCATGTTGACTTGGGAGAAGTTAACTTGGTCTCCAAATGGAGATAATGATGAAGTGTTTCATCTTTTGAAAAAGAGGCCTAATGGTCCTTTTCTACACGCTTGAATTGAAGGGTCATTTGTTCAAGGGCATGTTTTGTGGGTTTGTTATCTAGTCCATCATTTGTATGTAAATGTAAGACATGGAGGTGTTCACAAGATGTGAAAATATGTTTCTTTTGTTGAAGCAAGAGTTTAGTCCATCTAGTTGTTGTCTGTGATTCTGTTGTTGTTAACAGTTGTTGTTGACAACTTTTCAAACAGGTATAAACGAAAGTTTTGTGGAGCAGATGTACCTCACATTTGTTTTAGCCACCTTGGATCAATGATCAAGGCAAAGAAGTTCAATCCACCTTCTATGACCATTTCAGCAGAAGTTTTGTAGGAAGGCAAGGAGGAAGACAATTCTTCCCAGGAAGACCAGCCCATCCAAGAAGGGAAGTGGTCAGAGACTTTGGTTTAGAGGCACTATGCAAGGCAAGTGTGTGGAGGCTGAAAGAAGAAGGTGTTGTTACTCTTAGGTATTGTCTAGATTATTATATCACTCTTTTGGAGACCAAAAGTTCTTTTAGTGGGAAGGCGTGATCCAAAAATGGATCCTAGATAGACCTCTAAGTCTAAAATACTTCATATAAGAGGTAAATCTTCAAAAAAATGGCCTAAAAGGCTTTATGAAGAAAATTGCATCAGAGGAGGTCCAAGGCAGATTTAAGTGAAAAAGGGAAGCCACCCCTGATCACCGATCCCTGACATATTGGGTCGGAGGTAGATAGGCGATGTTGCATAAGGACCGGGCCGAGCGATAAGCCGATCGCCAATATTGGCAGATCTGAATCGGTGATGCCACGAGACAAAAGCGGGACCCTAGGCCGAGCGATATCGCAATCGCTGATAACAGCATCAGCCAATCACGTCGGCATAAGCCATACCATATGGATAGACCCCGAAGCTCATGCGATATGCGATTGCGACTAGTCACATCGCAAAATCACATTGGAGCTACACAACGGAGCAGGGAAACATATATATATATATATATATATATATATATATATATATATATATATATATATATATATATATATATATATATATATATAGATATATATATATCTATGTGTGTGTGATGCGACAGCCAGACATGATGAGGCTATAGGCGATATTTGATATATTTTGAGGTCCGTCAAATGACATTTTCTATGTATTTTCACATATTTTACTTAATAAATGAAAAGTGAAGGGAAGCGCCAATGCGACGAAACTGGACCCAAAAGGGTTTGTAAATGCCAATGTATAATATTTCAAGTCCGTCTCAAGCCATTTTACGAGATTTTGCAGTGTTTCAATGTATTTTTAAATATAAAAGGAAACCACGAAACAAGCGGGATTTTGGGAGGACCGAAGGCGGTAAGAGGTTTTGGCCGAGCTCCGCCCGAGCCCATACATTGGCTGCCACGTGTCCAAGCCCTGGAGAGAGAAAACCACTCTTTTCGGGCGGTTAACTCCCATACGCATGGGCCACTCGAAATGAACCATAACTGTTGGAGCTAGATATTCCAAATCAACGGTCCAAATGCGATAGCGACATAAAGGCAGATCCGATGGAAAATAAGGCAGAATCCATAATATTTGAAGTATAATAAACATTGATTCTGTGGATTCTTCCTATGTTTGAATGCATTTCTCTGTCTAAATCGAGAATGGCCATTTCAAGAATTTCAAAGGCCCGATGATCCATTCCGTTATGGAACAGGTGGCCACCATCCCTGAAGGCATTTAACAAATGATTTCTAATGCTCAAAGAGGGGATTTGAGTGGACCGAGGTTGGAAGATAGAGAGTCGAGAGGAAAAACAAATCAATAACACAATTTTGCTTAAAAGCCATGAATGTCAGAGACAAAAAGAGGTTGTTGGAGTTATTGCTGAAACCGAGCATAAGTAGAAAGCGAAGCCAAAGCAGGAAGCTAAGGCCTAAGAGAGCAACACAAAAAGGCAGTAGCAAAACAAGTAGCACGGAAAGCAAAAGCTGAAGTGCACATAGCTAGGGAGTTACTTGGAGTTCAAGTGGGAAGCCAGAGGGCTGTAAACTGATAGAGAGATGAAGAATCCAGAGTCGAGAGCCAGAGCCAGAGCTAGAGCCAAGAGCTAGAGCCAAGAGCCAGAGCCAAGAGCCAGAGTGAGAGCCGAGAGCCAGAAAGCCGAGAGCTTCAAGAGCCATGGATAAAATGGTGTCTAAACCCATTGTTTCTGTGTAAAATAGTGGAGTTGATCCAAGAGCTTGTAAAAAGGACTTTTCCATAATCCCAGAGAGCCTAGTTAAGTTAATTAGAGCTCACGGAGACGTAGCCCAAGAGTTTTGGGTGAATTCCTAATTAAATTGTTGTTCCGTGTGTTTGGTTTATCGCTGCATTAGTATTTATTATATGTATTTACATATCAGCATACACAACAGATTTTAAAGAACATAAACAACCAACAATAAATATAAGCATACATCTATAATTTCAAGCATATTATCATTTCTACGTTGGTTAATCAATAAGACTTGGGAATATTTAAAGCTTTGGAATTGGGAAAGGTTCTTGTAACTTAGACAAGAAGCCTAAGTGCCCCATTTCCATATTAGAGTTGGATAGGACAGAAGCACAAAAACAAAAGGATGAGGCCAGGTTGCACATCACGAAGTTGGCCGAGAAAAGGTACAATGAAAAAGTGGCAGCAAAGGTAAGGGCAGTCTGCGAGGTAGCAAAGGTGGCCGCAGAGTAGGCAAAGGCTGCCAAAGTAGCAACAAAATCGCAGAAAACAGGAACCACAACAACGCAAGATGAGGAGGGCCAGGATTTGTCTACAGGACAGGAAGCAAAGGACATAGACCTCGCAGAAGAAGGCGTAGACCTGGGTACAACTTCCACCCAACTGAAAAGGCCGCACGTCATAGAGATATCCGGTCCATGGAAAAAAGTCAAGGCCTCAAAATTGGCCATCGACCCAATCACGTTAACAAAAGGTGACCTCTACAGCAACAGCGACATGATTCCCGAGATCACTAAGGAAGTGCTCCAAGAATCCATGTCGGAGCAGCAGATTATGTTGGCGGCCCTAAGGGTGTAGCTGCAAGAACTACAAGTGCAGCCCCCATATGAAGGAACCGTAGCCACCTATGGCACAATAGGCACATCAGGAGCAGAGAAACTGCTACGTTCAAAGATTTCCAACACCATAGTGCTACCGAAAGGGGTGCTAACAATAGAGAATGAGGTCGACAAAGCCATGGTGGGCAAGATCAAGGGACTTGGCCTTAATGTGACTACCCTTCCGTCAGACACATTATACCAACTGCAAGATGGCATAACAGTAGAGCTTTGCGCCAGGGAGGGTCATGCGATTCAAGTGATGAGTGAGCAAAAGATTAACATCGAACAGCTCAGCCTGCAGCGTGATGAACTGGTGTCACAAAACTAGAAGATAGTGCAGATAGTTGATGAAGCATGCCAGCAAGTCTTAGATTTTTCCATCACCGTAGACCTACCAACAGAAATGTGGATCCACTATCTGGCAAGTGGAGTCCGAAACGTGTGTGAGGAAACAATGCATGTGCAGTTGGAGCTAAATCTCCAGATTGCCAAGTTGCGGCTGAAGGTGCAGCCTTCCACTCCCCCGAAAGTTAGAGAGACTTGCATTAGTGTTGTCCAAACAGGGCTGGAAGAAATTGGATAGGCAGTACAGGATTGTACCAGTATGTTGGACCAAGCCTTTGGCATCGTCACATCCTTGCAAGAGGAACCCAACATATAGCACCTAGAAATAGAGGAGCGCAAGCTTCAGGAGTAGTACGATAGTGTAAGGGGAACTATGTAGACGGTCATCCTCACTCAACGGCTAGCAAAGATGTAGCAAGCAAGGGCACTAAAAGAGCAGGTGGATGCCACAAGACAGAAAGAGGCACTTCTTAAAGTGCACGTCCAACCATGGATTGATGAGGCCTTCAACATTATGGTAGATATCGAGGGCAAGCTCGCATAGATGTAGGAGCTCTACGTGCTAAGGCAGGGATTTGATCCTCACAAAGAAGCATTGGAAGAGTGCATGCAACAGGTCCAGAAAACTGTAGAACAGTGTGTCACAAACCTTTGAGCAATACGGGACGAGTTAGAGGGGTTCCGCGCCAACAGAGTGACTCGGGGACGAGTCATGATGATTGTGTTAGAGGTCTTTTGGGCATGGAATCCCCCCACAACATGTTTTGCGGCTCAAAGCCCAAGTTTTGGTCAAATTTATTGTAAAACTCCATGAATTTCGGGCACGGAGTGCGAAGTATAGGTTGATTCATAGGGTTGTCTTCCCTAAGTACTGTAAAGTAATGTAATGTCATGTCGCCCTACCCATGGTCCGCAGACCATGGGATTGTATAAATAGAGTGAGGCTCTAAGTTATAAAGATAACGAGTTAGAGAGATAGAGGAATATGTTAGTGCCTAGATTTACCTCAGGCTGAAATGGTAGGATCCAGGGCCAACATCAAACCACGCTCAGCCTGGTAGCTAGCCCTACCAGGTTAGGAGAGGGCTCTGTCTGAGTCAATCTCAGCAAATAATGATCTATGGGGCTTGAGATGACTGAAATATCTTCTAATTTTAGGCTAGGTATATCTACAAAAGAGTTAATTTGATAAAATAGTGTTTTGTTGGCTCAGAGGGAAAGGCACATTTTAGGGTGCAGGGATTGAGGCTCAGTTCTGCAGAGATCTCGATGGGGCAATATAGGCAATCATTTTGGCACTTAAATTTTAGTGAGATGGAAGGAAAAGATAGGTGAGGTGTTGAAAAGGGCAAGAGCAATCTTGAATCCTCTCTAAACAGCTGAAAACATCAAACAACTAAAGCAAACTTCAAGTAGAGCATTGCACTTTCAATGAGTTCTAATTGCACTCTTGTTTGTTTAGTTCAGAATAAATAAGATAGATGATGGCATAGATAAAAAAAATCAAAATTACAAAGAGAAGCACTATACCAATACAAATTCCACATGAATCCCAAAGAGTGCTGCAAATCCTGGTCTCAATTCCTTAGCCAAAATACTGAAAGTGAATGTATAATGAAGCTCAAGGCTTTCACAAGAGTCCAACAATGATAATTACTGAGAAACAACATAATATAGACAAACATAGCTCATCCTTGTTTCTAGGGGTCGAGCTCATGAGTTTAGGAGCTGATCCAACCAATTCGAAACTGAGAACTACAAACTAGGCTACATAACAGCATGCCTCTAAAAACAAGGAAACTGATCCATTCAGTTTGAAACAACCACTAAATTGATGAATCTACCTCTACAAGTGAAAATCCAACATATTTACATCATAATCCATAAATTTTCATCAAATTACATCATAAATTTGCCATTAGGAAAGTGAAAAAGTCAAACTAGGGGAAGCTGGGCGAAAAACAGAGCAAAACTTGGTCAAACTGGCAATTTTTCCTCTATGCGTCGTGCCTGATTCTCTATGCATAGTGCCTGTTTGGAACCACTTTTGGAGGCCTTTCTGATGTCCAAATGAGGTCTAGGTGTGCTTTTTGGAAAGTTCTACCTGTCTACTTTCCAACCCAAGTGGAATTTTTCAATTTGGCGTCCATTTGCACCTCCAAAAGTCCATTCTCCCAACATTGCTTCATGTGTGTCAAAATAGGGGCAGTGAGGTCATTGTTTGAGTGTTTTTTGAGCTTTTGAGGGCTCAAAACCTGCCCAAATTTCTTGGCCATAGGTAGGAAAGCATAGCTTTCCATGAAAAATCCAAAAATGAAAAGTTTTTGTGATTTAGATCGCTCTAGAAAAAGCAAGCGCCACGTGGCACGACGCATAGGGAGGAAAACTCTGTTTTTTGTGCCAAAAATTTACAAAAATGCAAAAATTGCTCCAAATTTCTTGAAATTTGGGCTGAGTCTTCTCTATTAAGTGCTGTGATGGGCCAAGGAAGCCTTAGCCAATATTTGAAGTCCTTCATCCTCTTTTTTCCTCCTTGATGCTCTCTTCAACTTAGCTTTCAAATTCCTGATTCTTGCTTGGCACACCAAATTCCGGGACAAATAATGATATGACAAATTTCTAAGCATGTTCTTCTCATTTATTGCCTTCTCTAGCTTCCTCTCCAAGTGGGTATTGACTCTTTCAAGCCATGACTCTCGATCAGCATTGATCTCTTGCTCCAATGAAGTGAACTCTATCCTCCTCCTTCGGGCACTTTGGCGGTTTTGCCGAATGTTCTGTAACTCCATCACCACCTGCTGATCCTCAAGCTGCTTGTTCCTCTGCTCCAAATACTATATAGTCCACTGGGATCTATCCAAGTTGGTGGATAAGGCATCAATGCCCGCCTGTTTCTCCTTGATGATCTGTCTAAGGTTTGCACTTTGTGGGCCCATGTGAGTATCATCACCCTCAATGAGGATGAAATCAGTCTCTCGCTCACTTGATGGTCCTTCCTCCTGTAGAGGCCTCTTGCCTCGATCCTGAACCTACTGTGCTGATGGAGGAAGCGAGGCCCCTTCCACCCCAGGTGGAGATAACACTCGCTTTGCTGCTGCAAACAACCGTCTAGTGCCCCTCTGATAGGAGATGAACACCGGCATACTAGCGGTCTCATGGCCTTGCTGATAAGAAGGTTCACCTGTCTCATGCCCAACCTCTGAAGGTCCCTATGAAGCTCTAAAAAACTCACGAGAGATGAATTCATCCCAAGTGATGCCTTGTAAACCACACTGATGAACGACCACAATTTTGATGAGAGCAAAATGATAAAGACTGTTAAACTGCTGCTGAGGGGTCTTGTGCTACACAAGAGTGGTCATCCTTTCTATGTTTCGGCATATGAAATAAGGAATGTTCATCATCTGTACCCGAGTGAAATGCATCAGCAGCCTGATGTGATAAGCATACAAGTGGGAGAACTAGCCCTCACAGGTGAAATACTTCATGATGAGTTTCATTAAAGGAGCATACTCATCCTTGAGAAACCGAAAAGGAAACACTCTCTTGAGCTACCTCAGAAAACCAGGTTTGATATATGGTTCATAGTGTTGCCGGTCAATCTTCTGCCTCTTATTCCATGGTTCTCCAATGTTTGGTATGCCAGTTGCCAATGAAATGGTTTCTGGTGTTAATGTGAAAGTAACACCGGCAAGAGTGGCTTGATCACCATGCAAATGCAACACAAATAAGCGGGCCAACTCATGATGAAATTGAATATTAGAAACCTTTCCACAAAATTCATAACATGACTGATGCTGGAAACAAAAGATGGCAAGAGGGCAAGCCTCTAACTCGGCAAGAGTGGTCGGTTCTTCTCTGATATGTCTGCCACCTCTATGAGGCCTCCTGGTTGCATGTCCCTCCATGGGTGAATCACTTTGGGTCTCTTCTTCATAATCATATGAAGGATCATATGCCATAACTGCAGATAGACAAATTGGCTTGGAAAAATAGGTGCTCATGTGTCAAACTATGTTGGACTGACTTTGATGATTGTTTGACCTCTGCTACCAAGGGAAAACGGTGAAACAAGGGACTGTTAGGAGAAGGAAAAATAATGGGAATTTAGGGACTGTTGGGATAGAGTTAGCTAGGGAAAAATGGGACATTATGGGAGTTTTGTATAGGATTAGGGTTTGGGATTTTACAATTAGGATTTTGGGAAAGGGAACTTGGGATAGAGGATTAGTGAATTTAGGGGGCTTGAGGAACTTCGGTAACAATGAAATTCAGGGATAAATGGGATAGGGGAGTAATGGAGGGATGATGAACATGGTGGAAAAATAGGTTTTCAAACCCTAGGTAGCAAGTTTTTTTTTAAATAGTAGGGTTTGATTGCTTCTCACAAGCACCATAAAAAGCACACCATCAAACCATCATCAAACTTAGATGAAATACAGCTTTGAAGATTGTACCTACTTGTATCAAGACCGTTCCAAGCGATTTTGGGCGATTAGAGCGAGTTTGGAAGTTTTTCAGGCTCTTTGGCTATGTGCGCCGCGCAGCACACCCAATGCGCCGCGCCCCACCAGTGCACCGCGCCTGTGCAAAAATACACTAAGTTCGGAGGCCTAGTGCTGCGTGTAAAAATACACTGAGTTCTGAGGCCTAGTGTGCCGCGCCTCACCAATGCGCCGTGCCTCACCAATGCACCGCACCAGTCACCAGGAGCGATTTTCACCCAATTTTTTCCTCTTGCTCAACAAAATCACTTTGCCTTACTTATCTTTTGCAAATGAACTTTACAAATGAAGGCATTGCTTATAAACCAAGAGCTTTTGAAATTTTGGCTCATGAAACCCACTTTTATAATGTTTTGGATTTGACTTTATCTTTAAACTCTGCTTTTGAACTTTTTCACTGCCTTTTTCACTTTGTGATGAATTTACTGACCTGAGCTTTCTTGTTTTTGCAGGTGTTGGGGCTTTTGGGCTAAGAAAAGAAACCAGGATGAAAATGAATGGATTTACAATGAGGAAAACAAAAACTTTCATGATTTTGTACAATAAATGCTAAATACTCTATTTTTTCCTCAAAACAGAGTTTTGAGGAAAAACACATTTTCAAATTCTTGGTGACAAAATTTATTGATGTTGAAACATCCTCATGGCCTGCTGGAAATTATTGGACATTTTAACACATTTTTTGATGAAACCCTAATGAAACGCTAGACCTATTTGACAATGAATCCCTAGAAAAGACTTCTGCAATCTTTAAGACAAAAAGGTGACTGTATACAATTTTTTATGAATAAACATGAGCCAACAGGTAAATGACATGAGGGAAAATGTACAGCAAGCCACTATTGTCAGATGATCATGCTCCTAATGGAATGTAGCTGACTGAGTGAGACACCTAATATGCAATGTAAAAAGAGGATTTGATCTCTGACGGAGGGATGAAGATACCGACACTAACATAATACAAATGGTTCAAGCATAGAGTAAGAGTCTAAGTGTATTGGGTCATAGTAGTAGGAAGAGGCTCTACAGTTAAGTGCATAGAGGCCTAGTAGAGTCTGCAGCTAAGTGCGCAGGGCGGTGTCACTTCTGTAATCTTGAATGAAGAACAATAAAGAGAAGTTGATTCCAAATTATATGCATCTGCTTGTGTTTTGCCTTCTTTACATTTATATTGTTTTGTTGTGTGCACTTATATGATTGTTGGATATACTATTAATTATCACTAGTCTTACACAAATAAGTTAAGTAATCGAGTAATAACATGTTAAATAGTAAGGAACTTGGGAATAATACAGACCTTGCCCTGACTAGGGCTACGCAAAGGAAACATCACAGGTTGCGAGGGAGTAATAGGTGTGCGTAGTGACATGCACATAGGGTCAAACCACGGACCACGAGAAGCTCATTAGACATCCCCAGGGTGCGGAAACCTGGTTCTAGAACCCTCCCATACTACTTTCAGTGAGACCTCAGTCTGTGCTCCGCAGACTATTGCTGAAAGGGCCAGTAGTACCGGGATTTGCTTGGCTAAATCACCTCTGAACCTGGGTCAGGCTCATACAAGCCAACAAGGGTCTACCCTCAAATGTTAGTGATGGAATAACAATAGTAAGGTAAGTGAGATTGTTCGTAAGCTAGCGTGTGTAAGGGAAGGTAGCAGTGAGAGTGCTAGTGAAGGAATGTCAAAAGGTAGCCTAGAGAGAAAGGAACATATTCCTTGTACTAAAAGCCAGATGAGATTTTCCTAGGGTTACCCCTTTCCTCTTCCCTTGGTCGATCTTGCTAACACATCCTCTTTGATTTTTCATCTGTATATTATGTGGCTCGATAAGGAAATAGCTTATAAAGAAGCGTTTCATGAAAAATGTTTTCGTTCGGCCATTCAAAGACTTTCCTGGTGAAGCGGCTGGCTACTCGATAGGTGCTACGCTGGGCCCAGACCTGATCACTTGGGCCATTTAAGGCTTGCTAATCGCTGGGAGCTTCACACGCTCATACCTAAAATGGTCAAATCGATTAAACAGTCAGTCACTGATGGAAAAGCATGGATGGTGGATTCTGACGAACTTTATCCCGAGATGCAGGCCTCGCATTTCACTCACAGAGAGACATGAATGATTTATCTACGTAATGACATATATAGTGAGATAGATTTTTGTATATGATATTAGGTGGCGTAATGTAAGCTCTGCTGGAAAAGGGAAAAGTGTAGTTGAAGCACCGATATGCGGGATTTTTTTCTCCGGATGCAATAAAGGTTTATTGTTTGGTATATAAAGGTTGTGCATCCAGACTAGTGGTGATCGTAATGAAAAAGGGAAAATCAGGTTAAAGCGTTGATATGCACCGAAAAAGGAAATACAAAGGAGAAGGTCGCAAGAGACACATGACTGATGACCTTAGCGCCTAAGGGCTCAGCACCTGGTCTCAACCCCCAGTCATATGAGGAAAGCCACAAAAAAGGGTATAGTAAAAGGGGCCAAGGGGAAAATCAAAATCGGCCCATTTCACTTGTTTTAGAGGAAAAATCCCGCGATTATGCGATTACAGTATTAAACAAAGAACACTGCTCAACCACCGCACTAGGGCATTGGAGACATTGTACAAAGGTTAAAGGCAAGATGGGTATGTAGCTAGGTTTTTTAATTAAGCTATGGGGCACACTTAGGGAAGGACTCGGCCTGCAGCATGCCTCTGTTGGGTTGTGTTATATTCTTTCCACAACTAGTCAATGTAGTTAATCGGGGGTTAGAAGGGGGGCGGAGCCCCCCCTTCATTGCACTGATTGCATAGTGGGGGGGGGGGGGGGGGGGGGGTCACAGGGGGGTTGAGGGGTGTAGGTAACCCCCCTCTATGGGGTCTGGTGTAGTGCCCCAGAAAATTTTCTTTTGGACCCTATATTAGGTTGGGTAGACCTACCTATGGTTTTGTGCATGATTTTCGCACATGGTTTTGGATGCAATGGTTTTTGGTCCATGGTATTGGATGCTTTGGCACGTATAAATATGTATTGTAACATTGAAAGGAACATAATGAAAAATCAAGCTGGTAGTCCCGGTTTTGGGATGTAGGGGAAAATCTTTGTGTATAGGTGTTTTATGTGTTATGCTCTCGCATTGTTTATTTTCTACGTTTTAGAATTCGTATGCAGGTAATTTCTATACGAGGTTAAAACCTACATTTGGTATGAGAGTTGTTTTGGCTTCAAGGGGATGCATTTGTTGCTGAGGGGTTTCACTCGAGCCTGTGGTAGACCCTGTTCAGTGGGAGATCTGCGGGATTGATTTTGGTGGTGAAAGGAGATGGCGAGTATTGGAAAGATAGAGATGGAGAAATTTAATGGTCAGAGTTTTGAGTTATGGACAATCAACATGGAGTATTTGTTGGTGGATAAAGATCAGTGGGTTGTGGTAGATCCAGGTACTAAACCAATGGGAATGTCTGATGAAGAATGGAAGAAGTTGGATCAGAAGGCTAAGAGCACAATATGATTGTCTGTCTCAGATTCAGTATTGCTAAATGTATCAGGGGAAGCTACGGAAAAGGCTTTGTGGGACAAGTTAGGGACTTTGTGCCAATCTATGTCTCTGGTGAATAAACTATTCCTATGGAAAAAAATGTATAACCTAGGATGAAAGATGGAGACTCGATGTTAAAACATTTGAACGCATTTAATACTGTGGTAAGTTAGTTATTATCTATTGATATTAAAATTTCATATGAAGATAAGTGCATTAGTTTGTTTTGTTCTCTACCAGATTTGTGGGATAGTCTGGTTATTGCAATAGGAAGTAATGCAACTGCCTTACACTTTGATGAAGTAGTCTCATCCTTCTGGTGGATGAGATGAGAGGGAAAAATATGGAGAGCCAGAATGGTGATGCTTGTCTATACAAGGACGGTCCCAAAATAGAAACAAAAATAAGTCATCGAGTGGGAGATCTAAATCTAGAGGGAGATATAAATATCCAGGAAAACCTGTAAAGGTGGTTTGCTAGAAATGCGAAAAGGAATGGCACTACAAAAGGGACTGTAAATATAAAGATCCTGACAAAGTAAAGGGATCTGATGATTCTCCTTCTGTAGAGGCGATAACCACCTCAGATGATGGTGGGGATGCACACTTGGCTTCAAGTACACATGTAGATCATGAGGTATGGTTGATTGACTCAGGTGCATCCTTTCACTTCACTCCCCATAGAGAGTGGTTCTGTGAGAATGAGAAATATGATGGTGGTGATGTCTTCTTGGGGGTTGACAGGAAGGCTAGAATCATTGGTCGTGGAAAAGTAAAGTTGAAGTTGCAAGGTGGAATGGTTAGAACACTTCTAAGTGTTTTGCATATTACTGCATTAGCCAAAAATCTCATTTCTATAAGTAAGTTGGATGATGCAGGTGTAAAAAAAGTGTTCGAGAAGCATACCTGCAAGATGGTTCGGGGGGCATTGGTATTGATGCGAGGAGCTCGAATTGGAACTTTGTACAAGCTGCAAGGTAGCATTTTTGTTGATGGGTGCAAGTCTATGTACTATGTATCATTTATAGATGACTTCTCAAGGAATACATGGATATATTTCCTTAAGAAGAAATCTGAATTCTTTGATAGGTTTAAAGAATTTAAGGCTCTGGTGGAAAACCAAACAGAGAAGAAGATAAAGGTGCTAAGGATAGATAATGGTGGAGAGTATTTTAGTAAGGAATTTGAATAACTCTATAAGAAGTATGGTATAGCATGACAGAAGACTATTCCATATACACCTCAGTAAAATGGAGTTACAGAAAGAATGAACAAGACATTTATGGAAAGGGCAAGAAGCATGTTCAGTGGTGGTAGGTTAGGACAAGAATTCTAGGTAGAGGTGGTGGAAACAACATGTTACCTGGTCAACTGATCACCTTCATCAGTGTTGGAGGATAAGACTCCACAAGAGATATGGACTGGTAAGAAACCCTCTCTTTCACATCTGAGGGTATTTGGATGTGATGCATATGTACATGTTCCAAAGGAGAAACAAACCAAGTTGGATAGTAAATTTGAAAAGTGCATCATTATTGGGTATAAGGATGGTTTAAAGGGTTATAAGCTTTGGAACCTAGTAAAAAGGACGGTTGTGTACAACCGAGACGTGGTGTTCAGATAGGTTAAAGATGTTCCTAAACATGAAGTCCAACCAAAGGAACTTGAGAAGATAGAGTTTGAGCTTAAGGAGGAAGATTCAAACTCTACAACAAAGGAGGAATCAGAAGATGAAGAGCCACAAACTTCGGGTGTGAGAAGATTAGTTTGAGAAAGAAGGTGACCAGAAAGGTATAGTCCATCTACTTTCTGTTCAAATTTTACTTTATCTGTTATTGATAATGATCACAAAACTATGAAGGAAGCAGTAGATTCAAAGGATGGAAAACTCTAGAAAGAGGCCATGGTTGAGGAAATGACATCTTTGCACAAAAATAAGGCTTGGGATCTAGTGGAGTTTCCTAATGGAAGGAAACCCATTCGTAGCAAATGGGTGTTCAAAAATAAGAAAAAAGTAGAAGGAAAGGTGGAGAAATACAAAGCTCGGTTGGTAGCAAAAGGTTATTCCCATGTGCCGGGAATTGATTTTGGTGATATTTTTTCTCTTGTTGCCAAGGTAGCTTCTATTAGATTACTTCTATATGTTGTTGCTACTTTTGACTTTGAGGTAGAATAGATGGATGTGAAGACAACATTTCTTCATGGGGATCTGGAAGAGGAGATCTACATGAAGCAACCTGAAGGTTTTGCGGTGAAGGGTAAGAAAGAATTGGTATGCAAGTTAAAGAAGTCTCTATATGGGTTAAAAAATTCACCAAGGACGTGGTATCAGAAATTTGATACATATATACAGGGACTTGGCTTCACCAGAAGCAAAGAAAATCACTGTGTGTATTTTAAATTAATTGGTGACCATGTTATTTATCTGGTCTTGCATGTGGATGATATGTTGTTGGTTGGAAATGACAAAGAAATTATCCAGGATTTGAAGACCCATTTGTCCTCCAAATTTGACATAAAATATCTTGGTGCCACAAACTATATTTTGTGCATGGAGATTAAAAGAGATCGGACAAAGTGGAAGCTCTGGTTAAACCAGAGGAAGTATGTCGATACAATATTGTAGAGGTTTAATATGGAGGATAGTAAACCAGTGAAGGTTCCTATTCCTGTAGGTGTAAAGTTATCTGCTGAACAGTGTCCTAAGGCACAAGAAGAGGAAGAGGACATGTCTCGTGCTCCATAGGCAAGTGAAATTAGTAGCTCGATGTATGTGATGGTCTGTACTAGACTAGACATTGCACATACAGTGGGAGTATCAAGCAAGTTTATGTCAAAACCAGGGAAGGAACACTGGACAACAGTGAAGCAGGTTTTCAGGTATTTTCGTGGCACTAGTGATTATGGTTTGTGCTACCAAGGAAGACCAGGATTGGACAGAGTGTTGGATATTCATGGCTTTGTTGATGCATATTGGTCTGGAGATCTGGATCAAAGAAGATCTACAACTGGGTATTTATTTAACCTATTTGAAGGTGCAGTCAGTTGGATGAGTAAGAAACAATTTGTAGTGGCATTGTCAACTACAGACGCAGAATACATGGTAGCCACTCATGTGAGCAAGGAAGCATATTGGTTGCAGAGATTGTGTTCAAGTATGGGTTAGTATAGGGAGCTATAAGGATAGATTGTGACAGCCAAAGTGTAATTTTCTTGGCAAAGAACCCTGCATATTACTCAAAGACAAAGCAGATTGATGATCATTATCACTTTGTGAGGGATATGATAGAAGACCAAAA
Source organism: Pinus tabuliformis (assembly GCA_031772625.1). Taxonomy (NCBI): domain Eukaryota; kingdom Viridiplantae; phylum Streptophyta; class Pinopsida; order Pinales; family Pinaceae; genus Pinus; species Pinus tabuliformis. The sequence goes on along the minus strand of CM062805.1, from coordinate 60,756,157 downwards.
GGTGTTGCTGGTAAAGGTGGACACTTTGAAGAACACTGCAAATGCATTGACAAAATCTATGAGCTCTGAGAAGTTCTCTCAGTGTAGAGAAACAATAGGTGTTGGAGGGTTGGATAAATGACTAAGCTCTCTTATGACCCTCTGTGGAGAGAAAACAATAAGTGGGAGAATTTTGGGTTGTGTTATACTCTTTTCACGACTAGCCGACATATTTAACCGGGGGGTTAGAAGGGGGGTAAAGCTCCCCTTCGTTGCACCGATTGCGTAGCGGGGGGGGGGGGGGGGGTGGGTCACAGGGGGTTTGAGGGGTGTAGGTAACCCCACTCTATGGGGTCTGGTGCAGTGCCTCGAAAAATTTTGTTTTTGGACCCTATATTAGATTGGGCAGACCTACCTAAGGTTTTGTGCATGATTTTCACACATGGTTTTGGACGCGATGGTTTTGGTCCATGGTTTTGGACGTGATGGTTTTCGGTCCATGGTATTGGATGATTTGGAATGCATAAATATGTATTGTAAAATTGAAAGGAAAATAATGAAAAATCAAGCTGGTAGTCCCGGTTTTGGGATCTGGGGGAAATCTCTGTGTATATGTGTTTTATGTGTTATGCTCTCACATTGTTTATTTTCTGTGTTTTAGAATTTGTATGCGGGTAATTTCTGTATGAGGTTAAAACTTACAGCCTCCATAAGTCGGTTCCATAAGCATTCAAAGTCGAAGAGATAGTCAACTGACCAAGAAACATGGACACACTCTTTGACATAGACACGGCCTATTTTGAGGCTTTCACAGGGAAAGCAAAGGACTCTTCCTCCATTCTTCCTCCCATCCCTCTTGAATTTTTGTATTTCTCTATTTTGAAGAAGGGATTCAATCCCTATTGTAATAGGCATGTAGCAGAGCCTTACAAGGGGGATGGCTAGTCTAATATGATAACTTGAGCCCTAGATCTTAGATATTTTTGTAAGTTGTAACTCCATCAGCCCCCACTTCTTGTAAATAAGGGGATGAAACATAATAGAAAGGTTCTAGAATTTCTCACCCACAACGGCTCGACTCTGTGATACCGTTTTTGGATCATAAATTTGTAAGTACATGACTTGTATTTTAGACTGTGTTACTTCACACAAGTAGATCTTTCAGACATAGCAAACAAATGGTAGTGATCCCCCCTTCTAAGTATTACAGTATGTTATCCTCCTATTAATTCCATTATCTTCATATTCTTCTTTGCATTCATGCTAAATTACCATTGTTAGAAGTATTTCAAGACGTCCTCACAGATTCACTAGTATCACTATGTTATGATGTGCTTGTAAGTTCCTCACGAATTCATTTACATCAACGTTGTTATTCTAGTGCCTATATAGATTATTGAAATTATATCTTTAATAGTTGCTCTTCATGAATCACAACACCCAACCTCTCTTGTTCCCATTATACCTTCTTCTGACTCAGATAAGTATTGGAATTATTAGAAATGCAAGCTCTATGTGTTATACATAGGGTTCTTAATGATGTAAGATCCCTATGATGAGTTACTCTTCCTCCTCATCCTATATCATTTACCCAACAAAGACTATTAAGTTGTAATCTCCTTTGAAATAATCGTCCTTCGCTGTTCTATGCGATACTTCTAGGAACTATGTGTGTCAGGGAATACCTAAAGCACATAACTCATACCTTTGGACAAATGAACCAAACCCCCTCATACCCTTTTCGTGACAATTGGAGTGCCGCAGCCCCTCACAAATAACCTTAAAAGCACTCCTCTATTTAAGATGTCCTAGGCACTATTCTACAATCAACCCATAGGTTGTCTCTAGGGACCTTTCCTTGCCTCCTGCTACACTCGTGATGTATGGTGCAAGTTTTAGCGACAACAATATCAATCTCTCTTCCCTTAAGGAAATTTCTAAAAAATCAGAACACATTTCTACAACTAAAAGAATTGTTGGGTGTGGAGCCTAATTATCTTCTATATTCAAAGGTATTGCCACATTGGACCCCAGTTCGAAATGAGGCGGCAACGCCGCTTGTAAAATATTTGCTACAGGGGGGGTCCAGGGGGTGCAGCTACAGGTGGGAGTTGTAAGCAGGTACATGAACAATCCAGGAAAGGAACATTGGATGTTAGTGAAATGTATTCTCAAATATTTGAAAGGTACCACAAATCAACCATTATGCTTTGGTGGTTCAAACATTTGTCTACAGGGATATGTTGATGCAAATATGGCAGGTGATGGAGAAAACAAGAGGAGCACTACAGGATATGTATTTACTATTGGTGGAACAACTGTCAGTTGGGTTTCAAAAATCCAAAGTGTTGTTGCACTTTCAACAATAGAAGCAGAGTATGTTGCTGCTACAGAGGCTAATAAAGAAATGATTTGGTTACAAAGGTTTATGGGTGAATTGGGTAAGAAGCATGATATGGGCACATTATATAGTGATAGCCAAAGTGTCATTCATCTTGCAAAGAACTTAGCATTTCATTCCAAGACTAAACACATAGAGCTCAATACCATTTCAAATGATCAATATTGGAAGATGGAGAGTTGAAGCGGGAAAAGATACACACTAGCCAGAATCCTGCAGATATGCTAAGAAAAGTTGTAACTAGGGAGAAACTGAGAATATGCTCAGTTTCAATTGGTCTTCAAGGATGACAATGAAGATGAGAAATAACCAGGACCAAAGAGGAGGCATTATCCAGCAAATGAAGCATCGGTGGAGTTTCTATAATCAGTCTCCAAGTGCGAGATTGTTGGGTGTGGATCCTGATTATCTTCTATATTCAAAGGTGTCGCCACATTGGACCCTAGTTCGAAATGGGGCAGCAACACCACCTATAAAATATTTAGTACAGGGGGGGTCTGGGGGGGGCGGTTGCAACCTTTGGGGAGCCCCCCCCTAGCGGGGAATTTCGGGGGCGCAGCTAAAAACAGATGTAAAATTGCCTTGTAAAAGTATAGTAATTTCTAGTCAATCTGGGCCGTTTATTAGGCAGATGATCTGACGATAGAAATTATGTTTAGTTTAGGTTTTTTTCCCTAGAAGGCAACCCCTCTCTTTGTATGAGGGCATTGTATTGAGTTTTTGGAATATATGTGTATTCTCCGAGCGAGAAACAGAGAGGTGAGAGTGTGAGAGAAAACAAAGGATATTACAGCAGATCTGTTGTAGGTTGTGTCTCTTGATTTTTTTGGATAATAGAAAGGAAGGACTGGCTGTTCGAGGTGAACGTAGCCCAAACTGGGTGAACCACGTATATCTGTGTCTCTCTTATTTTATGTGTTTTCAATGTTTATATTTCTGCAATATTTTATGTGTTCCATTGCTCCGTAATATATAATTTTCTAACAAGAATTTCATTAAGCCAAAATTATGATAATACGGTGAATTTTCGAGATGACTCTTTTTAGCCAATGTTATATTCTAGTAGTCATCATTTTCTTTATCGTGGTATCTTTTTAGATAATAATGACCATTTTAATTTGTCATTTGAAAACAAGTTTATCACTAGTTTTGAAAATTTTGAAATTATTTCTCATTCAAACCATTATTCCTTAGTCATCAACGACGTTTCAAAATCTTCTTCTCTCATATCTTTTAATTCTTTTAGTACAAATCAATCATTTTATTTCCAAGAGAAGGAGGTTGTTGGAAATAATACTGAGAGGGGGGGTGAATCAGTATTATTAAGTTCTTTTAACAAATCTTCCTTATTTATACTTTGAATTATTTTTGCATATCAGTAACATAAAATAATGAGCATGAACAAGAAAGACAGATAGTCACACCAAAGAACACCAGATATAAGGTGGAAACCCAATGTGGGTGAAAACCACCTGCTGCAATATGTCTCTATCTTATTTCAAATTAGAAACTCTTTTTACAATGATTTTGTACTGGTGCAGTCCTTTACCAGTACACAGGCTGCAACCTGCAGAGAGCTACAACTCTCTCTCGTTTTCCAGTCTCTCCTGGAAGGGAGCTACAACCCCCTAAAACATCAAATGATCATCAAGTACATGTAAATTACACAGTCAACTGCAGTAACCAGATCAACAGTAACAGAACTAAACCCAGAACACCTTATCAACAAAAGAATTCAGTCAACAGAAGATCTTGAGACAGATACGTAGTTTTTCTTTCTTTGGCCTGCGTTGCTACGCACTTCACCTTCTGCTTCCCTGCGTATGCCCGCAGAGAGCCTTTTGCTGCACTGCGTGCCCATGCACTGCTTCTTCAATCGTGGTGCGTACTGTTACAGTAGGTACGCACCCAGATACACTTTCGCGCCGCGTTCTGTTACAGTAGGTACGCACCCAAATACACTATCGCGCCGCGTATTTTCACTGTGCGTACGCACCTGAGCCTCTGTCGCACTGCGTACCCACGCAGTTCTCCTTCTTCTGATCTGCGTACCCACGCAGTTTCCCTTCTTCTGCTTTGCGTACACACGCACCTCTCCTATTTCTGCTCTGCATACCCATGTACTTGCACCGTTTAGTACCTGCGTACTTTTGATTAGGGCCGAATTGACAGTTCACCAGAGTGCTGCAGTTAGTCGGATGCCCAAATCTGATCATGCGCTCGAGAGATCACCCTTCACAGATTCGCTTTCAACTTCACTTTCATATAGATCAAGCTTTTAAAATAATAACCCAATATTTCAGATCTTAAGATATTCAAATTTCAAAAGATACCTAGCCAAGTGATCTCCTTTGCTTTATATAGGCAGGCTCCTCCTAAAATCAGGGATCAATACCATAGATAACCAATACCAGGGGCCCAAAAACATGGGGCTCAATAATAATAATAATATAAAACAATACCACGGGCCAAAACCATAGAATCAAGAGCGGCGGGCTAAATACCACGGGCCAAACATAAAACCCCACGTGAACGCGCTTCTCTGCCTTGAAGTAAGTGAAACTGGGGGTATGCACCCACTGAACGGGTGACCTGTGTAGGTGGCCGCAGTTCCTTCACGATGTACCTGCGTGTACGCATCTTCTGAACTGTTCTCCTGCGTACTTCTTAATTTTCAACATTTTGAGGGCCTGATCAGAGCATTGCCACATGAGGGTGTTGCCATCAAGTACAACATCTGTAACATAGAGCCATACCAGAATCATAATGCCAACAATCTCCCCCTTTGGACTTGATGGCAACCTCAAAATCTTGCCACATGAGGGTGTTGCCATCAAGTACAACATCTGTAACATAGAGCCATACCAGAATCATAATGCCAACAATCTCCCCCTTTGGACTTGATGGCAACCTCAAAATCTTCAGCTTCATTCTCCCCCTTTGACATCAAGGGCAAAGGGTTATGCTCCCCCTAAGAACATGCTCCCCCTAAATATGAACCGGATCTGCAAAGAAGAACCGTAATCCACCAAACACCATAAATGACCATGAAAGAGATAGAGACATATTGCAGCTATAATCAGATCAGCATCCATGATCTCCTTTTGTACATCCTCCATAATGCCAACAATGCATTATATGCTCCCCCTGAACCTGTGCCATTCGATCTTTAACCAATCCGCAATCCAGCATATGTAACCATTAGAAGAGATTCAACAAGATGATGCATCAACAACCCCCAGCTTTTGCCTGAGGTATTCAAAAGTCTCCCTGGGCAATGGTTTGGTGAGTATATCAGCAACTTGTTCCTTAGAAGGAACATACTCCAACTTGACCTTCTGTTCAAGCACTTGTTCTCAGAGAAAATGATATTTGATTGGTATGTGCTTGGTCTTTGAATGCATGACTGGGTTCTTTGAAATGCTGATTGAACTTGTGTTATCACATAAGATGGAGATAGGTGGTGTACAAGTGATTTGAAAGTCCTGCAAGGTCTGCATCATCCAAAGGAGTTGAGTGCAGCAAGATGCAACAGCAACATATTCTGCTTCAGCTGTAGACAAGGCAATCGAACTCTGTTTCTTGCTGAACCAAGATACCAATCTGGAGCCCATAAAGAACGCACCACCACTTGTGCTCTTTCTGTCATCCACGCTTCCGGCCCAATCTGCATCTGTATAAGCATGAAGTGTGAGATCTGTATCTCTAGGATACCATAAGCCATAATTTTGAGTCCCTTGAAGATATTTGAAAATTCTCTTCACAACCTGAAGATGAGTCTCCTTCGGATTTGCCTGAAATCTTCCAACTATTCCAACTGCATGCATGATGTCCGGTCGGGTACCTGTCAAATAAAGTAAACTTCCAATCATAGATCTGTAGGTTGGTTGATGCACTGCTGCAGATTCATCATTTGCACTGAGGCTACATCCTGTGACCATGGGTGTGCATACTGGTTTTGCATCTTCCATGCCATATTTCTTCAAAATCTGTTTGAGATACTTGGTTTGAGACAAAAGGATCCCTCCTTCCTTTTGTTGGATTTGTAAACCAAGAAAATATGTTAGTTCTCCCAGCAAGGACATTTCGAATTCTTTCTGCATCACCAAGGCAAAGTTTTGACTCACAGCTTCTTCATTGCTGCCAAAGATAATGTCATCTACATACACAACAAGTATTAGCAATTTGTCATTTTCAACTTTTATATATAGATTGCTATCTGCTGATCCTTTTGAAAAACCTTGTTGATGAAGATATTTGTCCAACCGATAGTACCAAGCCCTTGGAGCTTGTTTGAGACTATAGAGAGCCTTTTTCAATCTGCATACAAGATTTGGATCATTTCCAAGAATGAACCCATCTGGCTGCTCAATGTATACTTCTTCTTCCAAATCTCCATTCAGAAAGGCTGATTTCACGTCCATTTGAAATACTTTGAAGTTTTGAAAGCTTGAAAGAGCAAGGAACATTTGGATGGCCTCAAGTCTTGCAACAGGAGCAAAGGTTTCTTCAAAGTCTATTCCTTCTTGCTGCGCATACCCTTTACAAACAAGTCTGGCCTTGTTTCTAATTACTTCTCCATTTTCATTCAATTTGTTTTTGAAGATCCATTTTGTTCCGATAACATTCTTATCCTTTGATCTAGGAACCAGCTACCAAGTGTTGTTCTTTTCGATCTGCTCAAGTTCTTCATCCATTGCTTTCATCCAACATTCATCTTTGCATGCCTCTTTCACATTTTGTGGTTCAGTGGAGGAGAGTAATGCCAAATAGCTTGAAGCTTCTGCAACTGTTCTTCTTGTTTGTACACCTGCTTCTTTCTGCCCCACAATCTGAGATTCTGGATGATTCTTCTGAACATATCTGGATGGAGTCTTCTCTTCTATTCTTGTCTGCTCCTCTGGTTCTTCTTGAGGTTCTTCTTCTTCATCATTCTATCTTTGAGGGTAGCCTTCATCTTCTTCGATGTCTTCATGATGTACTTGCCTAGGAATGTATCCCTTCTCATCAACCACTACATCAATGCTGTCAACGATTCTGCCAAGTCTTTTATTGTAGCATTTGTATGCTTTGCTATGTGGAGAATAACCAAGAAGAATACCTTCATTTGCTCTAGGTTCAAGTTTTCCAAGTTTCTCATCAGTATTCTTAATATAACATTTGCTCCCAAAGATTTTGAAGTGCTTTACCGAAGGAGTCTCACCACACCAGAGCTCATGAGGGGTTTGAGAGCTGTTCACCTGGACATTTGTTTTGTTGAGAATAACAACCGCAGCATGTGCAGCTTCACCCCCGAAAGTTGCGGGAGTTCCCGACTCATCAAGCATAGCACGGGCCATTTGTTGGACTGTTCTGTTCATTCTTTCCACAACTCCATTTTGCTGAGGAGTTCTAGCTATAGAAAATTCTCTTCTTATTCCATGTTCTTCACAGAAATCGAAAAATTCATTTGAGGTAAACTCCCCACCTCTGTCAGATCTGAGGCACTTAATTTTGTGTCCTGATTCGTTTTCAACCAAGGCTTTGAAGGATTTGAATTTTTCGAATGCTTCATCTTTGTGCTTCATAAGTCCTAACCAGACAAACCAGGAGAAATCGTCAATGAATAATATCAAGTATTCTTCTCCTCGAGGTGTTCTTTTCCTGAATGGACCACATGTATCTGTATGTACTAGCTCAAGAGGCATGCTAGCTGATCCTTCCTTCTCTGGAAAGTTAGTTCTGGTTTGCTTTCCAAACTGACATGATTTGCATATGGTGTTGTCTGGAATTTTGATATCTGGAAGATCGCGAACTGCCTGATATTTGCATGCTTTCCTTATTTGTGAAAAGCTTAGATGCCCCAACCTCTGATGCCATAACCAGTGCTCATCATCCTTGCTCAGATAGAATTGTTGTTGTCCTTCTTCAAATATGTATAGATTATTTGGAGTCCTTTTACCTTTGATCACTGTTTTACCTGTATCAAGATCATGAACAAGACATCCATTTGATCTAAATATCACTTCGGTTCTTTGATCACACATATGGCTGACGCTTAGAAGATTATGCTTCAATCCATCAACATACAAAACATTTCCAGCCTTGACCTTTTCTTTTAACTGAGCAATGCCTTTTCCTTTTATGGTTGCAGGAGTATCGTTTCCAAAAGAAACTTTATTTCCTTTTTCTAGAGCAGAATATGATTCAAGTTTTTCTTTATCACCTGTCATATGCTTCGAACATCCACTATCAATGTACCATAGATTTTCCTGTCCTTCTGCATAAAATGTTATCCCACATCTTTCTGTTTGTGGTTCCTTTATTCTCCATGTTTTGGTGCTTGAGGCTTGCTCCTTTTTCTGCTGAAACCTGCTCCTGCATTCAGAATCTTTATGACCAAAGTTAATGCAAATAGAACATTCAACTTCATTTTCAAGAGCTAAAAAGTTGTTATAGGTCCTTTTTGTAATCCCGGTCATACTTCTTTGTTTTTGAGCTTCTCTAGTCATGATTGTTTTATATGCAACACATTGAGCTGCTTTGTGACCAAAGTTATGGCAAGAGAAACAATGTCCATTGAAGAAACTTCTGCGGTTATCAAATCTACCGGCCAAATGATTGTAATTTCTATTGTCATCCATTCTTGAACCAAATTGAGAAGATTTTACCTGTGGCTGGTTGTAGCTTTTGTTCGCCCTTATGACGGATTGCCCCTGATAGTCTCTGTTTGCAATTTGTTCCTGCTTTACCTGATGGTCTCCATTGTGCTTTTGCTCATTCCTTCTTGCTGCATCAAGATAGCTTTTTGAGGTGGATGCTTGAGAAGTTTCTCCATTATAGCCCAGACCTGTCCTATTTAGTGGAGAATGTTGTACATTGATAATCTCATCCAAAGTTTCAGATCCTTTGACAAACTTAAGATTAATAGCTTTTGTTTTCTCAATCTCTTTTCTAAGACCAACAATTTCACCTTCTAATTTTTCAAGATGTTTTTCCTTTTCATCAATTTGAAATTGTAGAGTATCAATGATCATATTCCTTTCTTCTATACATCTCTTGAGTTTAGTAATTTCTTCATAAAGGCTATCCACATCTATAGAATCCATATAATCATCATCTTCAAATGCCATTAACAGTTTATAGTCATTACCTCGTTCATCTTCATCACTATTTGATAGAACATCACTATCTTCATGAGTGTAGTAGCTTTTCTTATCTGCACTATGTTTCTTGTTCCATCTAGCAGGTTCCTTTCCTTTATCCTTATAAGGACATTTTGCAACATAATGACCTACTCTTCCACAAGCAAAGCATTTAAAAGGTAACTTACCTCTAAACCTTCCAGAACCCCTTTGAAGATTTCTGACAAAATTTGATTCTTCTTCTTCTTCTTCTGGCACATGACTTGCTTCATAATAATCTCCTTTGCCTGAAGCCTTGAAAGCAGCTTCTCTTCTATTTGATGGACCTCCCTTTCTCATTTCATAAGCAGTTAGAATTCCGTGTAGCTGAGACATAGTAAGAATTCGTAGATTTTCCTTTTCTTCTATTGCAGACACTTTAGATTCAAACTTGGGGGACAATGATCTTAGAACTTTTTCAACCACAATCGCCTCTTTTATTTCTTCACCCAAGTTTTTCATGCAATTAACAATCTCATCTACCCGAAGAAAATAGTTAGCCACACTTTCATCATTATACATCCTGAGATTTTCATACTGAATCCTGAGAGTTTGAAGTTTAGCACGCTTTACCTGTTCATCTCCTTCGTAGCTCAAGACAATATTGTCCCATATTTCTTTTGCGGATTTATATTGCATAACCTTTACGAATTCTGTTTGAGATAAGCATCCCAGCAAGGTATTGACCACTTTGGCATTTGTTTCATATTTCTTCTTTTCGGCCGCATCTGTAGGAGTAGCTGAAGGAAAAGTGTAGCCTGTATCTATGATATCCCAAACTTCTGTACCAAGAGATTGAAGATAGGCAGTGACTCTTACCTTCCAATAATTGAAGTTTGTCCCATCAAAAATTGGTGGCCTGATTGATGCTTCCCTCTCGTAGTTGCTCATGATGAATGATCTTCCTTCAAGCGATCAAGCTTCTCCGAAGGACCTGCTCTGATACCAATTGTTGGAAATAATACTGAGAGGGGGGGTGAATCAGTATTATCAAGTTCTTTTAACAAATCTTCCTTATTTATACTTTGAATTATTTTTTCATATCAGTACCATAAAATAATGAGCATGAACAAGAAAGACAGATAGTCACACCAAAGAACACCAGATATAAGGTGGAAACCCAATGTGGGTGAAAACCACCTGCTGCAATATGTCTCTATCTTCTTTCAAATTAGAAACTCTTTTTACAATGATTTTGTACTGGTGCAGTCCTTTACCAGTACACAGGCTGCAACCTGCAGAGAGCTACAACTCTCTCTCGTTTTCCAGTCTCTCCTGGAAGGGAGCTACAACCCCCTAAAACATCAAATGATCATCAAGTACATGTAAATTACACAGTCAACTGCAGTAACCAGATCAACAGTAATAGAACTAAACCCAGAACACCTTATCAACAAAAGAATTCAGTCAACAGAAGATCTTGAGACAGATACGCAGTTTTTCTTTCTTTGGCCTGCGTTGCTACGCACTTCACCTTCTGCTTCCCTACGTATGCCCGCAGAGAGCCTTCTGCTGCACTGCGTGCCCACGCACTGCTTCTTCAATCGTGCTGCGTACTGTTACAGTAGGTACGCACCCAGATACACTATCGCGCCGCGTTCTGTTACAGTAGGTACGCACCCAGATACACTATCGCGCCGCGTATTTTTACTGTGCGTACGCACCTGAGCCTCTGTCGCACTGCGTACCCACGCAGTTCTCCTTCTTCTGATCTGCGTACCCACGCAATTTCCCTTCTTCTGCTCTGCATACACACGCACCTCTCCTATTTCTGCTCTGCGTACCCACGTACTTGCACCGTTTAGTACCTGTGTACTTTTGATTAGGGCCGAATTGACAGTTCACCAGAGTGCTGCAGTTAGTTGGATGCCCAAATCTGATCATGCGCTCGAGAGATCACCCTTCACAGATTCGCTTTCAACTTCACTTTCATATAGATCAAGCTTTTAAAATAATAACCCAATATTTCAGATCTTAAGATATTCAAATTTCAAAAGATACCTAGCCAAGTGATCTCCTTTGCTTTATATAGGCAGGCTCCTCCTAAAATCAGGGATCAATACCATAGATAACCAATACCAGGGGCCCAAAAACATGGGGCTCAATAATAATAATAATATAAAACAATACTACGGGCCAAAACCATAGAATCAAGAGCGGCGGGCTAAATACCACGGGCCAAACATAGGAAACCCCACGTGAACGCGCTTCTCTGCCTTGAAGTAAGTGAAACTGGGGGTACGCACCCACTGAACGGGTGACCTACGTAGGTGGCCGCAGTTCCTTCATGATGTACCTGCGAGTACGCATCTTCTGAACTGTTCTCCTGCGTATTTCTTAATTTTCAACATTTTGAGGGCCTGATCGGAGCATTACCACATGAGGGTGTTGCCATCAAGTACAACATCTGTAACATAGAGCCATACCAGAATCATAATGCCAATAGAGGTAATTTATGATGAATACAATGATGATGATGATAATTTTTTTTATCCTATACAAAGTGCACTAATTTCAAAAATTGATTTCTCTCATGGAGATTCACGTGCTATGATTTTGTCTCCTATTATTGAACATCAATTTTATCCTCAATGTTTTGATGACTTAGTTTTGCAGGTTTCTAACGCTTTTCATTCTGATTTTATATGGGAAACTTTCATCTATAGAATTTTTTTGGAATTCCCTTTTAGTGGGAATTCAATCACCGAGTTTAATGATAGGTTCCAGAGTTTTCCTGTAACATTATGTTGTAATTTTAATGTCCATAGCGATTTGGTTATGATTGCTTTATTTTGATTCTTTCATTATGTTTACTTTTCTGATTTTTTATGTAGACATGTTCAATATCTTAGCATTGAACACCCTCAAGATGCATTAACTAAAGACAATGAATATGTTATTCAAAATTTTAATCCTGAATATCAAAAAACTTTTCTATTTCAAATTAATTTAATGTTCATTTCACTTCAATTATATCATTGTCAAAAAAATTTAACTCTTGAGAGTCTTCCTTCACAATCTACCTTGCTACCTTCTCCTTCAGTTAGTTTTGAATCTCTCACAAATATACATCCATAATTTTACAATCCAATAGATATTTGTTTGGAGACAACTCTCCAAGAGAGATGGTTTTCAAATAAATTATTTGTAAATAAGTTGTTCTTTGTACATAATTTAGTTTTAGATGTACATAATGAATTCAGAATTATTTTTCTTGGTTTAATTACAATTGTGCTTTTGCTACTAATTTTTGACTTGTATGTACACACAGTAAATAAAGCACCTGAATATCTACACTAGAAGTTTGATCCTACATAATCTTAATCTACTTTTTTAAAATTAGGATTAGGAATAGATTAGATTGATTTATGTTAATGATTTGTAGATTGAATAAAAGGATGATTTTAAACATTCTAAAGAAATACATGGAAGAATATTAAGACCCATGAGGTAAAATTATTATCAATTTCTTCCAAGTATGCATTTTTATGTTCATTATCATCTGTTTGTGCACTTTTATTTCAATTTGTTGTTTTCTGCTTCAGTTTTTATTTCTTCTATTTTGCCGTCTTTTTGAAGGTTATGGTTTAATCCAACTTTTGTGAATAAGATAGTTTTGATAAACATAAATTATAAATGGAGCATCTTTCCAACCTTACTCAAGCAGATTTTCTTAACTTCAAATATTTCTTATCATTTTTGTGATATGTTTTAAAGCAATATTTGAGTAAGGAAATAAAATTATGTTAATCTCTCAAATGCAATTGTTAATCACAACACTTCATTGGTTAGTTTTTAATAAACTCATGAATAATAAAGGTCATTTTAAGAAGACAACATTTTACTTGACAAATACATAACAAGATCTTAATGCCTTATGTCAAGATATTACTTTTATTTTGTTTGAGTGGTATCTTTTTCATGAGTTTTCTTGCAGTAGTTTGCTTTTATTTTTCATTTGATTATATTTCTCTTTGCTCCTGTTTCTGGATATGATTTCATGACATTTCATTTTGTTTCCCTTTGAAAATCCCCTTCTGTTCTTTTGGTGATTTTACCAAATATTTTAGTTAAAGGGATTTTTTTACTGTTGGCATTATGACACAGGTTTGGCACTATGGCACAGGTGTTGTCCTTGATGGCAACTCACTCAAAGGGCAGATCATAGTTCAGGCTCTCAGAATGAAAGAAAATGAGGTATACGCAAGTTCCTCTTAACAAAATCGCGTATACACGCGGGTGTACCGATCAAAACGCACGTATACGTATGCATGCACTTTCATGCAAATAAAAGTGCGTACATGTGGGAAAACTTAGGGTTGGTCCATGGTATTTAGTCCGACATATTTGAACCTATGGTTTTCGTCCTTGGTATTGCATCCAAAGTGTTGAACCCAGGTATTGAGTCCTTAGTATTAGATCTCTATCATTTTCGACCATGTTTTGAGTAAGGCCTAAGTCTATTAAAAGGGAAGGAGATCATTTGGCAAGAGAATGAACTGAAGCATTGAATATCTGATGAAGAGCAAGATCTAGAATATTGTCATTGGGTTATGGTGCATAACTAGATCTGAATCAAGGAGGAACTTGAGCGCAAGGAGAAGGATAAGTTCTATTGATGGGTCAAGATCTTAAGGTGGTTTGAAGAGAAGTATCTTTGTGTAATTTTTGATCTGTTATATTTGGTGCATGACGTGATCTATAAATATGATAATCTGGGTATAACTAATGTATGAATAAGTAAAAAGGATAAATTATCTTTTATAGATCTGTACACAGGTTCAGCGCAGCAGAGGCGCGTATACACGCTGGTTCACTAACTTAAAATAGCGTATATGCAGGATGGTCTTGATACAGAAGCGTATGCACACAGGTTCCACATATTGAAGTAGCGTATATCTCATGAAATATGTTTTAGCTACTTCTGTTTATTGCTACAGTGTTCTGGGTTCAGAATTGGTGTTTGGTTACTGGTACTATTTTCTGCTTACAACATTTTGAGAAGTTATTGGTTGATTCAGTATTTGTTTGTACAAAGGATATTGGTTAATGCAGATATACTTGATGTTTGATTGATATTCATGGATCCAGTCTGAAAATTTATGAAACGTGGTCCCTGGAAGAAAAGAGAAGGTTGTAGCCTTCTGTAGGTCAGCACCTACGTACTAGTACCTCAACTAGTACAAGAGAAAAGGGGGTTGTAGCTCCCTTCCAGGAGAAGCTGGAGAACGAGAGAAGGTTGTAGCCTTCTACAGGTAGTAGCCTGCGTACTGGTATAAGACTGCACCAGTACAAAATCATTGTAAAAGGAAGTTTCTAATTTAAAAGAATATAGAGACAAATTGCAGCAGGTGGTTTTCACCCACATTGGGTTTCCACCTTACATCTTGGTGTTCATGTGTGTTGATTATGTGTGATGATTTGCTCTACTTTACTGCTCCTGTTTATTGATCATATGGTTAAATAATGTTTCGATGCACTCATTAAGAAGCAACTAATTGATTTATAAGTTTACTGCATATACGCTGGTTGCATTATACACAGTTGCGTATACACGTTGTTTTACTTAACTGAAGTAGCGTATATGAATATGAATATGGAAATGAAAAAGCTTTATTGATTAGATAATACTAATTCACCCCCCCCCCCCTCTCAGTATTATTTCCAACATTAACATCCATCTTTGGTTTGAGACATGGGAAATGTTTACTCTTAGATAATAAAATTCATTGGTAAAAGGAATAATATAAAAAAAAATCATCAAATTTATATCTTTCATATTCAGATTTGAAACCCTTATTGTGTTTCCTTGTCATTTTAATAATCTCACTTTATAATATAAGATAATTCTATTTTATGACAATGTATCTTATAAACATCTCTTGCTAAAGCTATTGTTAATTAAATATTTGTTTTCAAACATGAATCTTATAATCAATACTGGAGATACACAAAATGATAAAACAATGTTATTCTTTATTGGGATTTCATTGAAAACCTGAATCCTAGCACTTTGATTGATTTAACCTTATTCCTTTTTCTTAGAATTTCATCATTTTTCCAAAGATAACGATTTCTTCCTATTGTGCCGCCATTGTTGAGGAAAAAACACAACCCCCCCATTATTCACTTAATTCTCATTATGGGAACCCTTTGATTGAATGGTTAGTCATATTACTATCTGATTTTAAGAATTTAGATTGCTTCAATGAGTTCAATCTGTTCCCATCTTCCTATCATAACTTTTTTATTTCATTTGGTTGTTTGGTTTGTAAATGGCACCTAATTGAAAAATGAGTACTTTTCACTACCTTTTCCTATTAAAATGTATAAATTGTACATTACTTTCTCTTTTATAAATTTATTTATTTGTAAAGAATTAATTTTCAATTGTAAATATTAATTTATATTTTATAGATAGCCCCAAAGACCAAGATTGATATAATTAAGTGGCTTTAGGTTAGGTAGTAACAATTAAACAAGTGGTTCTTTTTATGTAAATTAAATAATGGAGATATTGAAATTCTGACATTGGAGGAATCCTTTTAGAATTACTTGATGTCAAAACCCTGATCAATGTTATAAGTGGCATGGAGAGCATATCAAATTCGAAATATATATGTGGAAAACCATTTTTATAAACTTCGGAGTATTAAAAAAACATATCATATAACCAAAGCTTGACCATTATATAAATGCACTATAATTTACAAGAGGTTGTCAGAGGGCCCACCTGCCACATCATTAATCCCCCTCTTATCAGGGCTAACACTTTTTGTATATTTTCAACTGAGAAAGCTTTTAAAAACTTTGATACAACACTCCCTCTGATCTCTAACTTTTGATAATCATATCCCTCTGATATCTAACTTCCAATATTCATATCCCTTCGATCTTCGATTTATGATACCTTCCAGGCTCCGATAAGTCGGACCCGATATGCATATTAATGATGGTCGAATCGGAATATTGCGTCCGCTTGTATATCAGAACTTTTAAATGGAAACAACTGTAAAACCCTTGATATCAACTCTCCGATACAAGGCTCCAATATAATGGACCAATAAAGTTATTAAAGGGAGTTGAATATGATATCACATTTGCTCCATATCGGAGCTGCCCAACATTGCAACTATTTCATGTTATCTCATTTTAAAAGTTCGGATATCCATTTATTTGATACCTGTTAACATCTTTGACTTGCCACCTCCTATGGGCTGTTGTTGTATAAATTTTAAAATATGTGATTTATATGGTTTTGGGGCATAAATATAGTTCTTCACATTTTATGGTTTAAGTTTGTTTTTCGACATTTAAAAAAGAAAAATCTTGTGACAAAAAAAACTAATTATGTTTTCTTTTAATAGAGAAGCTTCCATGGCTAATGATGGTGAATAGATCCAGTCAAGATTTTCGAAGAAACCCCTCCAGGTGGATTTTTTTTTAATAAACAGAAGCTGTTGAAGAAGTTGAATTCCACCTATCAGTTCGAAACAAGATGGACAAAGGCCATCTACATTTGACCAAAACCCCAATAGAAGGAATCATTTTGTTTCAATTTCTTTTAATTAACTCAGTTGTTGAGAAATAGAGGGGGACTTTTAATATTTCCACTATGTATAAATACCCATTCTAATTCTGAGAAAGGGGATTTGAACATGAGAGAAAAGAGACATAGTAATATTAGAGCTTTCAACCTATTTGTAGAGGAGTTTTAATTCTCATTCACACTATTGTGGTGGGGTTGAAGCCATTCTTTACAGACAAGGACCAAGTTGCTGGAAGCAAGAGATTTGCACTACTGCAATATTTTGAGGTTCATGTAACTAGATTCATATTTTTAATAATATTTGTTTCTATAATTGTATGCATAACACTACTATTTGCGTCCATTATAGAAAATGAATTCTTCAGTTTTCAATTACATTTTTGTTGTATGAGTATATTAGTTGGCTTTAGCACTATTGTTAAATATTACTTGTTATCTCATTTAAAACATGATTAAGCTATCTATAGGATTAATCATCAATGCGCCTTGAAAACTAGAAATTGTATAAGAACAAACTTTTATTTTTTAGGTTGGTTAGCTATCTAACAATTTAAATTTATAAATGTCCTTATTTCCTACATGTCATTTTATTAGAACTATTTCAATATTATGGCATGAATATTTTGTTTATTTTTCATATGTTTATTAGGAGTTGGAGCTATTTACAATTAAGTGTCTGGTAACTATTTATTAGGAATTTAGTTGTTTATATCTACTTTAACAAGGATTATCCCTTGTGAACTATTTCCCTGATCTAATTCCTTTATTTTATTCCAATTCCAATATGCTTATTTTCCCATCCTTTTAGCTTGCTCTCGATTGAAAGAAATACTATTCTTTTCTTGAAACGAGATAGGTCTAGGATAAGTGCATCATAGATTAAGTTTTTCATTTTAATTCTTATTTATGCATCTTAGAAGTCCTCTTCCCGAAGAGAAAAAATTTAGAGTGGTTTTCCTGAGCCACAAAGTTAGCTTAAGGATCATTCTCTTTCCTGATCAACAAGGAGAATTGATCTGATTTCTCTTATCTGTTGGTAATTAAAATATGTATCTTAAGCGAATAGAGAATGAGAAAAGGTAACTAGACCTAGTCTAACGAGTCGGAACCACCATTTCAATGGAAAATGAATTGGTTTAAGTTCCCAACTGGGTGGTCTCCCTTAGAATGTTGAAATGGTCATTTTTCTTGATCAACAGAACCACATAAAAGTTGCACCCATCTATAACAATATTATTCAGAATCTTTTACAGAGTTCCAAACCGAACTCACCACATCAATACTAATGCTCCCCAAACCATCTTGCAGGTACCTTTCTCGAACATTGATTTTACACCTGCATCATCCATCTTGCTTACAAAATCATATTTCACGGGAACGCATGAATATGTAGAACACCTGAAAGTGTTCTAATCCTTCCACCTTGCAACTTCATCTTGACTTTTCTACGTCCAACGATTCTAGCCTTCTTGTCATATCCTAAGAAGATATCATCGCCATCATATTTCTCATACTCTGAGAACCACTCCCTATGGGAAGTGAAGTTAAAGGATGCACCTGAGTCAATCAACCATGCCTCATGATCTACATGTGCACTTGAAGAAGAAGCTCAGTACACATCCCTGCCTTCATCTGAGGTAGTTTTCGCTTGTATAGAAGGAGCATCATAAGATCCCTTTCCTTTCTCAAGAGTTTTATGTCTACAGTCCTTTCTAAAGTTCCCTTCCTTTCTACATTTCCTACATACCTTTATAAGTCTTCCTCAAGATTTCGATATCCCTCTAGATTTATATCTCCCACTCGGGGACTTATTTTTATTTATGTTCTCAAACTGTCCTTATACATACAAGGCATCTACATTTTGTCCCTCCATATTTTTCCATCTCAACTTCTCTGGTAGTAAGGATGAGATTATTTCATCAAGCTTCAAGGTAGTTGTAATGCTACCATTTGAAACAACCATATTATCCCACGAATCTGGTAGAGAACACAGTAAATTAATGCACTTATCCTCATCTAAGATTTTAATATCAACAGATAACAATTGACTTACCACAATATTAAAGGCATTCATATTCTATCACTGAGTCTCCATCCTTCATCCTTAGATTATATAAATTTTTCCATAGGAGCAATTTGTCCACCAAATACTTAGATTCGTACAATTCCCTAACTTGTCCCACAAAGCCTTTGTCGTAGCTTCCCCTGATACCTTCAACAATACTAAATCTAAGATACACAATCGTATTGTGCTCTTTGATTTCTGATCCAACTTTGTCCAATCTTCATCTGACATTGTCGTTGCTTTAGTACCGAGGTCTACTTTGATCCACTGGTCTTTATTTTCCATCTTGATTTTCCACAACTCAAAACTCTGACCATTAAATTTTTTGATCTCTATCTTTCCACTACTCGCCATCTTCTTTCACCGCAAGAATAAATCCCACACATTTCTCATTGAATAGGTTCTACCATGGGCCCACTAAACCCCTCATCAGCGAAGGTGTCCCCTTGAAGCTGAAACAACTCTAATACCAAATGTAGGTTTTAACCCTCTCCATAAACTACCTGCTTATGAATTCTAGAAACATAAAATAAAAAATGGTGAGAGAATAAAACATAAAATAGATATACATAGAGATTTCCCCTTGATCCCAAAACCATGACTACCAGATTGATTTTTCATTATATTCCTTTCAATGTTACAACACATATATATACATGGTGAAGCATTCGTAAACCTCAATCCATTAACCCTAGATTAGAACATAATTGTAGTTCCTTTGACCAAATCTACAAGATACCATGGGAAGAAAACCATCATGCCTAAAACCATGTGCAAAATCCATGCACAAAATCATAGGTAGGTTCGCCCAGCTAACATAGGGTCCAAAAAAAATCTTGAGGCACTGCACTAGACCCCGAAGAAGGGGGCTGCCTCTCCCCCGTGTCATGTGTGGGACTAGTCGTGGAAAGAATATAACACACACCCACCATTGTGGAGTCATTTTGTAGGAATATTTGTTTGGCAGGTTTGTTCTAGGAATTAACTCAATATGGTGACTTATACTTCTCATAGGTGGTAACTCATTAGGAGAATCAATAACTATGAAATCAATGTGCTCATTTAATAGGTCTTGAATCTCTATTAGAAAATTATGAAATAATGGTATTTTTTAGAATTACCTTGGGTTTACAAATTATATTAAAACCCACCTCAAATTCCCCCATTTGTTGAAAAACGCCTTTCCACTCATCATGAGTTCTTTTGAACTATCATCCTTTGATGTGTTTTATTATTGTAGTGATACAAGTGTATGTTTCATACCATATTTCTCAAACTTGTAGAGGTTATTTCTCCCATTATGCATGGAATTCCTATCAAACTACCATGGTCTTTTGAGAAAAATACGACACACATCCATAGGCATCACATCATACATAACCTTATCCTTATAGATACCAATCTATATCTCTACCTCACATTGTTCATTCACTAACAGGTAATGAACTTTTTGTAGCCAAGAGACCTTATATGACAATGGGTGTTTAATCTTCTTCATCTCTAATTTTTCTACCACCTTTGTATATATTGTTGACGGTGGTGGAAATCCATCAACCAAGGGGGTCTCCACAATGTGAAGTCCCAATTTGACCTCACACCATTTGTAATAGGAGCCCCATCTAATGTGTCAACCTTACTGCCATATATTCTTACAGGTTTTCCTTGGCTCTAACTGTCAATAAGAGAGAGGAGTGAAAATGTGCCTTCAAAAAGCAAGGGGGTGTACCTAGTGTGTCTTCGATCGTATGTGTGTCAAATTTATTTTACTACGAAGGGGGAAGAGAAGTGAGCCTCTAAGGGAGACTTAATAGTACCACCCTAGTAGAGACACACATAAACAAAAATAATCCGTTCAACATCCAGTAGAATAGTCCACAAAGATGTGATGGTCATTGCAACCATTACAAAAAGAAAGATCTATCTAATATCCAGTGGAATAATCCACAATGATGCAATAACGATAATTACCACTACAAAATATTCTCAATATGATAAGTACAAAAATAACCAAAATAGTTCAACTAATTTAGCACAGATGAAAGAAAACATGAATTACAAACATTTACAGAATAATCTTACAAATATTCATAATACATGCATGAAGAACGTGTTGGCAATTAGGCTTCTGATATTAAGTAAAAGTTCCAAGACACATGTATATAATGAACACCACTAGCTTCAATAGTGGAGCATTGAAGCCACTCCTTGCTCCCAAAAAGAACTAGTCTGTCTCTCTAATTCCTTGCGGGAGGAGCCAAGGTGAAAATTCATTTTCTCATACAATATGGGTGTATATATAATCAAGAGGTGATGGTTCAACTTCCTTGTGACTCTTTGACTACCCTAAAGATTGTTTGACTTCCTATCACTTTTCAACTTTACATGAAACTTCATATTTTGAACTTGACCTTTGAACTTCCACTTTACAATACATTTTGAATAGATAATTACATAATCCACAATAATGATGTGGCATAGTATGACTCGTGACGAGACCTGACATGAAAATGATGACATGGACTGCATGATGATATGGCAATGCCAAACCGTCCTTCTTGTTTCTTCTTTCTTTGTGTCTTGAATAGGAGATGTATCCAATGCTTCGTCTTCATGTGAGATTTGTTTCATTCTTCATATCTACCCTCCAAAGGGTTGTCAATCATATGGAGTCTCCATATGGTCGTGATCTTTGGTCTTCTATTGTAATCCAGTGTTATTTCATCTTCTTGCCTAATGATCATCCTTTCTCCTTAGATCTTTAGGTGTCTTCTAACATTTCCTCCTTCTCCATATCCTTCTTCATAATCTTTCCATAGCATGATAGGGTTCTTGCAACTAAAAATCCACTCAAGACAAGATGAAATTAGTCTAATAAACCCATATTCTAAGATGTTGCATGATGATCTATTGAATGAGCCAGATCCAGGTGGTATTCTAATGGAGAGGCTTAGTGACTGTGTAGTTGCGCAAATCAGTCAGTCAAGGGTCATGGTTGAGCCTTGAGACTACGAAATGCATAGTTTAGGCTAGACTAAGGAAGAAGATTATGCAGTTTGGGTACGGAGTGAGGGAGACTGATGGTTTGGGCACTGTTTGAGCCAACTTCATAGTTCTGGAAGATAGAGGAGACTGATTGATTGCGTAATTGTGCAGTTCAGGATCTCAAGGCTCAGGCTTAAGCCTTCAAACTACATAGTGCACAATTCTAACTGGGCACGGGAGAGAAATTGTGCAGTTTTAGGAGTGAGTGAGGCAGGCTGAGGGGTTTTTCACTTTTTTAGCTAACTACACAGTTCTTGGAGGTAAAGTATGCATGGTGATTACACATTTGTGCATTAAAGAGCTTAAGGTTTGAGCTTGAGTTTAGGGATTGTTCAGTGCGGAATTGGGGCCAGGCAAGAGGGCCGAATTGTGCAATTTTGGAGGCCAAGGCTTGAGCTTGAGCACTAAAACTGCACAATGCATAGTCATGGGAGGAAGGAACTATAGATTCGTAGTGTTAAGAGGCAAGTTTGTTACATGAGGGTTGGCAGTGCACAATGTGCAGTTCAGGAAGGTCGAATGAGGCTAAGTTGTAGGGAATTTTCTAAAATTTGGCTAAGTGTGGGATCAGTGAAACTAATGTGAACAATGACAGAACTTGATTGTGATAACACACTTAGACACTTGAAGAAACAAAATATATCATCTTAAAAACATGAACACATACTTCCCTTAGTGTGACAACCTTTGTGAAAATTTACAATAACTGCGACACTAAAGACACACTTTGTGACGAAAATGACGACACTTGTGTGATAGTGCATGAAACTTTGGAAATGAGTGTGAAACATGCCTAAATGATAAGAAAAAATCATTATCACAAATATTTCCCCTTGGAACAAACCAAAACTCCACTCTACATGATAAGTGGAAATTCTCATGCTAAAAGACGACACTTTCTATATGAAAATAAAAGTGCAAATGATACTTGTGATATGCGAATGAAGGTGAAAACAACACATGTCACGAGAAAAATAACATGAAAATAATAGTAATTAAAAGAAAATCAAGCAAAATTGACATTCATAAAAATAAAAGGAAAATTTGCGACAGTGAAAGTGCGTAAAAGAAAAAGTTGGAGAAACTCACCAAAATAGAAGTACAATCACAAAAAAAGTGAGGGACTGGTGATGTGATTGTAAACTGACTGTCGAAATGAATTGGACATCTCACAACAACAATCCTAATGGATTGTGCTATGATTTTTCAAGCTTGCATATAATCATGCGTTTATGGACTTGTTGCAGACTAAACATGTGTGAGAAAGTGACTTCGACACTTCTTATCCAAGGAGGGAGCTCAAAAATCATTAGCTAACCAAGAAATGATTACGGACTATCCAATCGAAAGATCCAAAATAGGTTGCAACATTCGAGTGTATGTGAAATTTTGGTGGGTGTTTGTCACTACAAAAATACTTGGCAACACACTTGTAGAACTCCAGCTTCTCTTCCTTGGTCAATTCCATCCTGCAGGGTCTAGTTCTTCAGGAAGTATTGATTCATCATTGAGATTACCATGGCTTCCCCACTTACCCTATGCATAAACATAGTCCCCTTCATTCCTTTACTCGGTTAAGAAAAAACATAAGATCAACGATCACACAATGTTTCGAATTAGGATAGGGTAATGAATTTCATGAGATTTATATTTTCAGAGTATAGTTTTTCACCTCTGGTGTTGTTTTGCTACCAGCAGGCCTAGATAGTACCCCGATGGAGTTGCCTGTTTCACCTCTCTATACATGAAGCCTTTCTCTTCTTTCACCTTTATTTATTTATTTTATATAGAACTATGCATTAATACTTATTTATTTCATCAATGTAAGAGGAATCCTGACTTATTGAGAGCAAGAGAGGTTGCCCCTTCAAACAAGCGTAAATAAGACCTCTAATATTGGTTTTCTCGTTTATTTTTCCCCTTTTCCTTATCTACTTGATTGGATCAGCTTGAAAACACCGAAACATAAAAACCCAAGTGTAGGCATGATGTTTCCAAAATAGACATGCAAATCATGGTTCGACATAAGGCTTTCTTAATGTAAGGATCGTGTTTTCCATCAGAACACCGTCGACCAAAAGATGTAACCAAGAGAAGGAAGAGGGATATAGAGTTAGCCAAATGTTGTAGTGTCACAAAGTCCTTTTCTATTTTCCCACATTCCCTTTTGAGCCAACGAAGCATGTTCATTTAAGGTTTGAAAAGATGAGAGGAAAGACAACACACAACAAGAAAACAAAACCAAAAGACAAGACAGAAAGTCGCTAAACCAAACATGATGGGAAACCAAAACTAGAAAACAAAAACAAACCACAAGAAGCAATGCAGGATGAATGTGAAAGTAAACTAAGATGCAAATATACCTACACCTAACTTAACGATCTAGAAGGTTGGGGTTGTTGGATACCTATACCAATAGGTTTCATATTTCATGATTGGCAAGAGAAAATCCAAATATGCTCTGCTTTGAGTTCACAAAGATCCCATATTTCCTAGAGAGCAAGAGGGTGTGTAAAGTGTTTTCAATGTTGATGACCTTATTTCAATTTTGATGGATGATTCAACAGTTTAATCTGGATCATGCCATGTGTTCAATTTTATGCTATAGACTAGAGAAAGAAGTCTGTCCAAACAGCTGAATCTTGGCAGACAACTAGTTTAGGTAGAGAAGAAAAGGCTCCCAACAGCCTAATCTGGGACCTTGGAAGAGATAAGGGTCGAAGTAGATAGAGAAAGCAAAAGAAAAAGCCAAAGAAAAGAAAAGGCAAGTAAGGGTCTGCAAGTCCAAGTGCACCCTCCAAGAAGAAGTAAAAATGCTAGGTAAGTAGCTGGGTAGGTAGTTGGGGTTGCAGAAAGGTTATCCCTATCATTGCAAGAATGGTGATGGTGGGCAGCAAGGCAAAAGATCACAGCAGGAAGTATGACTAACTTCCCTCACTCCCCTCCAATTTCATTTCTAACATTCCTCATCAGCTTAGACTCTTGGAAAAGACTAAGGTTTCATGGTGGTTCTTAATCTTTAAAAAGCCACATTTCTTGTCTAAAGATCTTTTCATTTTGATCTACTCTTAAAACCAAGTTTGTTTCACATAAACTCAATGGTTTCCCCTCCACCTACCCTCTCATCCATGCTAACACTAACCCTACTATATAAATCCCTTATATCCCCTTTTTCCCTAATATTACTAACACCAAGGTGTGTAAATCCCAAAATCTTATAAATACCCACCCCCTTTGGCATTATAGCCAATAAAGTCTCGAGTCAGGGATCAAATGACACCAGGTCATGTTGATGAACCTATGCCAACTACCCCTTCCCCTTCATGAGCTAATTTCCCTATTTTTACCCCTTTTGCGCATAAAAAACCCATAAAAAGCCCTAAATCCCCACCCTTACCCGCTTCAAAGGGCAAAAGCATCAAAAACCCACTTTCCGCCATATAACCAAGGTTTGGCGCATATAATTGTTTTCAAAATACATTGGAAAATCATTCAAAACACCAATTTTTATGCCCCCGCCCGCTTCCGTATGTGCCGCCCATGTCGCCTCTCCGACGACCGTTAGATCAGGCCCTCCAGATCTGACGGCCCTGATCGCGTCGGAGCCTGTCCGACGCCTGACAGTTAAGCGTACTATCCCCCTGTCATCTCAGTCGTCCAACCACCGTCCGATTATCCGCTGCAGATCCAACGGTCACCCTGACGTCGGACCTCATCCGCTGTACGAGGCTTATCTCCCGACGTCCGTATTTTGAGGACGTCACTCCGCTGCCACGCGCCCTCACCACGATGCGTCGGAGGTACAACTGACCGATACCGCCCCCGTACAGGAAGTGGTGCGATACGAAACCACTGTTGGTTCCGGTTTCCCCATCCCGCCTGCTCACGTCATCGCCGCGTCAGCAACATGTCAGCGCCCCGTCACCCAGGTACGCTGCCCCGTCAGCCCCTTGCCCTGCCATTGGTCCACCTGTCCTGCCATCTCACTGCCCCTGTGGACCAACCAGACCCCGCCACGTCACCCGATGACGTCAGCATGACGTCATCCGACCTTGACCCCACCAATGACGTCCTGCTGACGTCATCGTAAAAAAGGCGCCAAAGTATTAAAAAGTCTATATTATGGCCAAAATCACGTTTTTACATTCTTTTTTCACTCATTCGTCGTTATTTCTGCCTCATGCGCTCGCGTCCAAGTTCGCTGTCAACCTGCTAAATCAACCAGGAGACCTCCAGCGCACGAGTTCAACCTGCATTCACGACCTTTGCTCACTACTTCACCAGGTATTCTTCATCGTCCGTCCTCTGTGCGCCTGCAATTCTCTGTTAAACACTCTGAAAGCTTAAAGAGAGTCCAAAATTAGAAATTCACCACTGAATTCCTCGGCAGAGCTTTAAACTTCCAATTATCACCTCGAAAAACACCAGCCGAGCCTTTTCCCAGCTACAATTTATTGAAAAACTAGGCCCTGTCTGCATAATCGCAGCAGGCGCATTTGAAACCAAATTTCACCATTAAAAAACGCCAGAGAAAGCTAAACTTTGGTCTTAACTGCTATCAAACAGTATTTGAACTGCTATAGACCTTGCATTCACCTTTTTCCCAGGCATTTTCATTTCTGTGCAAAGAAATCTTGTTGGTGTTACTCTGCATAGTAACACAGTTCTTGAGCAAGTAGAAACAAGTAGAAATCTTAAAGAAGAGTCATGGATCCCCCTGTAGCTCCTATAGCCCTCAATGTGGCTCCCTTGAATGTCCCTAACAAAACATTGGACACCAGAGCATTAGCAGACTTGGACTACAAGATATCAGAGGAGATGTTGAGCAGAAGCAGGTTTCATTTGCAAATCCTAAATGAAATAAAGATCAAACATGAGAGGGGGACAGACATCCTGGGAATTTGGGATTCATTCCTCCCAATATTCAAGCTTCCTCAGGTTAATCAATTCCCTGAGCTTGTGCACATAGTTGCTGAACACTATGATGCATCCCAGAGGGCAGTGCTAGACTCTGCAGGCTCAATTCTGTTCCTCATTACCCCTGAAGCCATCAGGGAGATGTTGCAGTTCCAGACAGATCAAAAGTTGGTCCCTCTGTCATTAGCTGATTTAATAGTACAGGGAGCCAGGATAACAGAGGCACAAATCACAAAGCTTAATCAGATTTTCATCAAAGCTGATACTGTGCAAATTCCTCCCATCCATTATCTCTACCTCAACCAGTTGGGCTTAGACCTTGTTGACATGATCAGTCCCATCTTGGGATATGATTCAGTGGAGTATGTGGATGAAACTGTTCTACAAATGATGCTTATGTTTTCCCCAGGAAAGAAGCCAATCCACTATGATTATGCCACATACATATCAGATAAGATGCATGATCAATTGATGAATTTATCAAGAGAAAGGGTATTTAGATACACCTCGTACCTATATCATCTGCTCCTATACTTCCAGCATGATAAGTTCTCCTTCCCAAAGAAGAGAGTAGATGCACAGGGCAATCTGAGATCAGTAGTGTATTGGACATCCGTTTTTCACATAGTAAGCTGTTCTCCATACACCTACTGCGAATTTATTGATCTTTTCATCCATCCAGCCTTGACTCTACTGTTGGGTTCACCTCCTCCCAGATTGACAGACGAAATGCAAAGACTCGTGCATTTATCAAAAGCATACAGTATTGGGATTGGTATTTCTACCAACACCACACCGTTATCAGGCTATATGGGTGTGAGTTGCCCCCATTTAAACTACCTAGATTTGTGCCTATGAGGCTACTTGCCTTGGAATACTTCAGGCAGTTTGGTTATGTGGATATGCTCCACTTTTCAGGAAAAGGTAAGAAGGCACAGTTAAAAATCAGAAATCAACTTGGCCATTTAATTCTCAATGAGAGGGATGAAGGGTGGAGAGAGGCAGATAGAATACTTCTGTGCCTTGGTCTCAAATACAGCTTCGTATGGAAACCCTATGACCCCAATAACTTCATTACAATGAGGAGGCTCAAATACAAATTATCTGCTTATGGACATTATAGCCTTCCTAACTTAGAAAAATATGCCAACCAAAGCAAGTGGAAAAGAGGAACTTTAGAAGAAGATGTGACCCAAGAAGAGCTTAATCAAAGAGCTCTAAGAAACCTCAAGAAGATGGCTGACCTTGAGTTTTATTCACAGGTCCCCTCACTGCCAAGCACACAAACTGGAGCAGCAGCCTCCTCCTCAACTGCCCAACATCAAGCTACAAGAACTGGTGAAAACATCACAGAAAAAGGCAAAGAGATGGAGCAGCAAGAGCAGCAAGGGCAGCAGGAACAGCAGGAACAGCAGGAACAGCAACAAAACCAACAGCAGCAAGCAGAAGGGCTGCAGCAAGGGCAGCAAGAAGAATCAGAACAGCAAGATCAACAACAGCAAGAAGAGCAAGGGCAGGAGCAGCCTGCCCAGCAAAAGAAAACAGTGGAGACTCCTCAGACCACTGAAAGAACATTGCCTACAAGACAAGACACCACATTTGATGCCTCGGTCCTCCAAACCCCTCAAAAGGAGGATACATTTGTCTTTAGAAAAAGAGACAGAGAGACTCCCCTGACATCCTCTATAGACCAGGGAGAGAAAAGGCAGAGACTCAATGATTTTCCAGAGGAGGATATAGCAATAAGAGAGGCATTGGGCATGGGCCCACCCAGCAGAGAAACTTCAGCAAGTTCCTTCCAGCAGGAACAAGACAGGACCATGGGAGGGGAGGTCAGCTCCTCCAGCCAGCAGAAAGAGGGACAAGTAAGCATTAAGCAGCAGTTCATAGACATCAAGAGAAGGAGTGACCCTATCAAGGTACAATTGTACAATCACCTGCTAAACATGGCTCCTTCCAATCAGCAGAGACTTATGTCTGCTTTTGATGTAAGTGAAGGCAAATTGACAATGAGTCACTTTATGCCTACAGCACTCCGGCCACAATCCACTGCTGACTACCTTAGGACCAATCTAGAGGTACTTGCCAAAGACATACACCCTATGGACAAAATTGAGCTGCATAAGCAAACTGGAGAAATGGTGTATGCTTCATTGGCCGACAAAACTTTGGATAATTATAAATTAACAAGCAGTCTGAATGCCACAGCTTCCCAGCTAGAACTGGAGAGGGCCTCTTCTCAGGCCAAAGACAACAGGATAAGAGCCCTGGAGGAAATCATTGTAGAAATTGGGCACAATCCCAATGACATCAAAGGGATACAAGAGATCCTGAAACTTAGAGATGCTGACATGGCTGCACTGAGAAAGAAGATCAAAATTCCAGCCACTATCCACCCACAGACTGATGAGGTAGCTAAGCAAAGGTATGAGCAGGATTCTACTGACCTGCTAATTTCCATTTACAAAGAGCTTATCAAGGCACAAGAAAAATTGGGGCAATATGAAGCTGCACAAGCACCTCCACAAACATCATCAAAACAAGCACAAGAAGGGCAAACATCTCAGCCCCCTCCACAGGTCATAAATCTTGAGGAGACTGTTCCTACTACGGTGCCTCCACCTCAGCAGGCTGAACAAACAGCCACATCTACCTCAGCAGCACCCATCAGCACAGATCAGAGCCTAGATATGCAGAAGTTAAAGAATGAAATACAAATTTTGGAAGCCCAGATGACAGAGCTGAACGAAACTAAGGAAAAGCTGGCCAAGGTAAATGAAAGGCATGATAAGACAAAGAGAGAGGTGGGAGAAAAGGCCAAGGAAATCAAAGCTCTTAAAGACAGGATCAAGGAGCTTGAGAATGAGCTCAAGCTAGATAAAATCATAGCAGAAATCAGAGCAATGATATGGTCCAATATTGGTAAATCCATCAACAACCAATGGCCATACATCGAGACAATCCATGAGCAACTAGAGCTCATTCCAAAGGCACAGAGAGAAATCCGAACATCAAGGGCCTTATTGGGAAACATGCCTGAAGTTGCTACAAGAATGATCAATGTGCTCAATCACAAGACAAGTTCTCAGTTGGCCATCATGGGGATTGCAAATAGAACTGAGACTATCCAAATGATCAAGAGGGTTCTTACTCTTAGAAGTCTAGTGCAGACATTGGACAGGAGAACCCAGGATATGCAGACAGAGGTAAATAAGTTCATGGAGAAGTTTCAAGTGTTGCAGAGTAGAGGACTCCCTAGCTTACTGAACAGCGGAGGGAAATTATTCACCCATGAACAGTATGCTAAAAGAGTAAATGTTTTTGCCTCAGCACAGGTCAATGAGAAGGCCAGCACTTCAGAAGACACAGGGCCTATTACAGGACAGATTTTCTATAGTAAGATAGAAAATCTACTTTTTATAATGAATGAAATTAATCACTTGTTTGATGTAGCCCCAACTTTTTTCAAATACACAGAAGCTGAAGAGACAATGGAGGCCATCCTCAAGCATCAGCTCCCTACACAGGAATGGTGGACAGATGCTATCCAGAGAATTTTGTAAACAGTGACTCAGTCATCAAATTCTGTTTCTTCTACCAATTTTGATGAAAAGAACAGTCAATAAAGTCCGCGGGCATCATAAATTCAAAACTGAGCCAACTCAGCGCATGAAGCGGCCAACAAAGCAGAAAAGGAGAACCACAGCTGGCAAAGCCAAGAACTCATTACGCAGGCAAAAGTAAATGCGTACCTACAGGATTAATGCAGAGTAATGCAACCGACTCAGTGACTCCTTAAAGTCAAACAATCCTCTGACAGATATAAATGGCATTTACGCTGCATTTAACATTGTAATAACTTCTTGCCTACTTTCTGAACACTACTGAAGATATTTTCTCTCTCTCAGATGACTCAATACCTGGGATATTTTGTAGACATATTTCTATATAAACCCCTTCGCATGATATAGCAAGGGTTGTTGGAAATTTCTCCTGAAAAGTCTCTTATGCTGTAATTGTTTTCTGAAAGTCAATAAAGGAAAGCAATGGAATTTCGTGGATGCTTGATGTGTTGAAGATGTTCTGTGCCTGTTCATGATTGCTGGATCCCTGCGTATCTTATCATACAATAAGTCTCTGTAACTTTCTCCATGTTTATTTTGTTTTGTTATAGGTCCATACACGCTATCTGATTTCCCATATTAAGCAACACAGAAAAAGAATAACTCCCAGGATTTGCTCACTGAGCACCCTGAGTTCAGTCTATGTTGTTTATTAAGTGTTTTCTTCAGGTGTAATCTACATAAAGTGTGATTCTTAAATTGCTGCACTTTCAAATACACCCTTCATATTGACCACTGTCACAGGAATTCATACTTTGCTCCTGTGCTCTGCGTCCTCTTTCATTTCACCAACATAACAGAAAATTCTTAACAGATTTCTGCTAGTTGACATATATCATCACTCAAATTTTAACTTGTCTGTTAAATACACAATAGGCCTTGCAGTTAGGACACTACTCAACATCTGAGATCATCTCACAGCATCTAGACTCCATTGCCCAATGGAAACTCATCATCAAAGTATTACATCATAAGACCTGAAAGAGATCCTTCAACCAAAACACAAACAAAACCTAAGCATCATAGCTAGCCTAAAACACAATTATAACAGAGATAAATCATAAAGAGAGAGCCCTCTCTGGTTGCAGTTGGGCTAGGAACTGTAACCCAAAGATTGGTTAGTGGTTACCCCGGCCGTATTCCCTTGGGAGTCATAGGGAACAACCTGGGTGTTAACATAATTGGCGACTCCACTGGGGACTTCTTAAATTTTTTTCAATTACTATCTATCTTCCAAAGCTACCAGCAAGCCTGAAACCAGCCAAGAGGCCTTAGAAACTGTTTCTGTAATACAGGGACAGCTTTAGGGAAGAGCTAGTTAGGGAATCTTCATCCTAGCTTTGGAACATATATAGCCATTCCAAAACTTTCATCCAGTCCTTGCATGTATAGAGCTTCCTGTACAAGTTCTAAAGAAAAATTAGAAGCTGGCTCCCAAAAGAAACCCAAGGCACACTAGGGCAAACCCTGACCCTAATCAACCCATCATTGTTGATAATCCGAATATCATTCCAAAGAACATTAGGAGACAGCAAAAGCAGGAGAAGCCTGCTGATTCAGATATAAGTTCAGATCAACCTATCCTCATTCCCACTCCCTGCAAAGTTCTTTTCCGGTCCACCCCTAGTTCCCCTAGTTCATCATCAACACCTCAAAGTCCTCCTCTCACATCTTCACCCACCACACATACCCTTTCAACCACTCCCCCATTTGTTACCCATCCCATTAACCCTGTTACACCAGTAATCCCTGCTGTCCCATTTGTTCCTGTCAACCCTATAAATCCCATAAACATGGCCAACAGGTATGCACCTCTGCAGATACCAGCTAATGCTGTGGCCTTACCTCAAGATTATCAAAGTAAAATCTCATATTTTGACTCAAATGGCTCTCTAACAGCTATCCAGCATGCCAAGAAGATGCAAGACCACTTTGAGACCTATGAAATAGATGATGACACTGTCAGAATGAGAATTTTTGTTCAAAGTTTAACTGGGGATGTTAGAACTTGGTTCAGATCTCTCAATGCAAACTCCATCACAACACCTGATCAGCTTTACGAAGCTTTTACTGAGAGATGGGAAAAGAAGAAAGATCCTCTCCACGTACTTGGTGAATATGACACTATTAAGAGAGGTCCCCAAGAAACAGTTCTGGAATATTGTGCTAGGTTTAACAACGTATATAATGCTATTCCACAGAACTTAAGGCCTCCTCCTGATTTAGCCCTGTATAAATTCCCTGATGGTTTTGACCCTGATATGGCCTATCAGTTGAAGGAAAGAAATCCTCCAACCCTTCAAGAAGCTCAAAGGGTTGCTGTCACAGTGGAAGCTAACCTAATTGCCAAAAGAAATAGGGCAAAATTGGAGAAAAGGACTGCCTTCAAAGAAGAAACTTCGGGCTTTGATCAAAAGCTGGATGCAATACTAAATAGTATGAAGAGATTGGGTGAAAGAGTGGAATCAGTTGAAAGAAAATCATCATGGGAAGCATCACAAAGCAACCCTCCTAGAAATCCGAATTTTAGGAGAACTCAGAACCCAAACATAGGAAAGACAAGTGCTGACCAAGACATTAGACCCCCTTTTCAAGAAAATTACGCAGAAACTTCCACATCTAACGAACTTAACGAAGATCCGGAGATTAACTTAATGGGTCTGGATGGTAAAAGCCATGTCTTCTTAACACAAGAGGACCATGAGGAGAATGAAATCAAAACATTCCAAACCAAGTCAGGAGAATCTTTTGACTTCAAACAAGGATATGATACTGCTGTCTATGAAGTCCATAAACAGTACAAACTAAGGAGTCGGACTGTGAATGTAAATCAGCCAGACAAGATAAAGGATAAACAGAGGTCTAAAGAAACCATGATCACAGAACCTAATGACAAAATAAACTTGCCTGCAGAAGAAATTGTAGTTGAAGAAGTTACTGAACTACTGTCCCCACTACAACAGCCCATGGCAACTTCGTCCTCTCACCCTGATCCAAATTTTACCCCTCAAGACATGAGTAAAAGGGGCAGGTCTCGAAGTCAAGATGAAATCCAACAAGAAGATCTAATGAACAAAGAAAGGTCTGCTATCCGTGACTCCAAAGCCCAAGTTGACAAACCTTTTGACCTAGCCACAGAGATTGGCAAGCTAAAAATAGCAATTCCCCTCTCAGAGCTAGCCAAGCATGACATCTATAAGCAACAGATCAAGAAATCCCTTCAACTCACTAATAGCAAAGATGATGTAAATGTGCTAGATGACACTCCAGAATTACTGTTTGGCCCAGAGGTAGATGGAAAAACAATAGTCACAGGGGTTTTACCTTTTTATGTCAGCTTGCATGTTCATGATAAAATACTGCATAATGCAATGTTCGATTCAGGCGCCTCTCACAACCTGATGCCAAAAGCAGTCATGGAAAGATTAAATTTGGATATAACAAGACCATACAAAGACCTGTTTTCCTTTGATTCTAGCCAAGTCAAATGTTTGGGCCTAATAAAAGATTTATGTGTGTCTCTGGTTCAATATCCCAACAAAACCATTCTAATGGATGTTGTAGTCGCTGATATCCCACCTAAATATGGGATGCTGTTATCAAGATCATGGGGAGCCAAGCTCCAAGGCTCCCTGCAATTAGATATGTCATATGCCACTATCTCTGTCTTTGGGCAACCAAAAAGACTTTACAGGGAAACACTCATGAAGTATATGGTCAGCAGTGAAGAAAAGCCTCAAAATTTTCCAATATATGCTGTCCATTCGGACATAGACTCCTTCATCCTCTTCAATGACAGCACAAGCATCTCAAACAATGACATTAGCACCGAAACACTCATACAAGAACAAAACATTGATCAAACAAGTATCACCTGCCAAACATCAATCAGCCCAACAATACACATTATCCCTCCTCTAGTTGTCAAAGATTGTCAAACAAGTGATGAAATTGTCCTAGAAAACAAATGGGAGAAGAAACCCCAACTCATGCTCACATTGCCATCCCATGAACAGAATTTTAAATCTCCTGTTCAGCAAGATATCCTGTGGGTCCTAGAATTTGATGGCTCAGTTAACAAGTTAGGGGCAGGAGCTGGAATTTGGATACATAACAAAGAGAAAGGCTATGCAGAAGGCAGGGCTTACAGATTAAATTTTAGATGCACTAATAACATGGCAGAATATGAAGCTCTGTTACTAGGTCTCAAACTAGCAAAGTCATTACAAGCTCCTAGGCTTTCCATCATGGGAGATTCTGATCTAGTAATTCAACAAGTGAAAGGAAGTTTTGTCACCAATGACAAAAGGTTGAGATCTTACAGGTCTGCTGTAATTGAAATATTGGAGACTTTCTCTGAGTTCTTTATCACAAAAATTTCAAGGGGCCACAATCTCCACGCACACAGTTTGGCAACATTTGCCAGCACCTTCAAATTCCCATTAGAACCCAATAACTGTTTCACAGCCGAGGTCAGATACAGACCCTCTATTCCAAACAATGTCAAAGAATGGCAAGTATTTGAGGATGACATGCAAATAAACAATTTCTTAACTTTGCAACAAGAGTTCACAGGATTAAATATTGACAATGATGGAGCAAGTCAATCACAAATACTTGAATCAGCAAGTCAATCACAAATGCTTAATGGAACAAGTCCATCACAAATACAGTTCCAACAGTCTGCTCACCCAATGTCACCTAGAACAGCAAAACAATTACTGAGTCCAACCATTTTCAACAATGAAAACATTCAGCAAATTCACCAAATTGACTGTGAAGAGGTGAGCAACGCTGAAGCTGAAATCATACAACTCAAAGACAACTTCCTTCCAGTAGGCCTTACCCCACTAGAGGACATTTTTGATTCAAATGATGTCCCCAGGAAACCAAAGATGCAGCCATTAGATGCAGCAGTTGAAGAATGCAACATTGGTACTATTGACAAGCCTAAAATAATAAAGCTATCTGCTTCTTTGCCCCCTGATCAAAAACCCAAATACATCGACCTCTTTAAAGAGTTTCAAGATGTTTTTGCATGGGGTTATGAGGATCTAAAGTCCTATGACACCTCTGTCATCCAGCATACCATTCCCCTCAAGCCTAATCAAAAACCATTCAAACAGAAATTGAGAAGGATCAATCCTGTGCTCCTTCCTTCCATTGAAAAGGAATTACATAAAATGTTCAAAGCTGGTATCATAGCACCAATCAGGTTCTCTGAGTGGATTTCAAATTTGGTCCCTACAAGAAAGAAAACTGGTGAGATTAGACTTTGTGTAGACTTAAGGAATTTGAATCAAGTATCACTCAAAGATAACTATCCTTTACCCAAAATGGATCACATTCTTCAAAGAGTAGTAGGGGCTTCAAGGATATCATTGCTTGATGGGTTCTCAGGCTTCAATCAAATCCTAGTACACCCTGATGATCAAGACAAAACTGCATTTACAACCCCATGGGGAACTTTCAAGTATGTAAAAATGCCCTTTGGATTGAAAAACGCAGGGGCAACTTTTCAAAGAGCAATGGATATTGCTTTTGCAAAAGAGATTCATGACTTCTTGGTCATTTACTTAGATGATCTTACACCCTTTTCAAAATCTGACCAAGAACACTTGAAACATTTGAGACAGATTTTCATAACATGCAGAAAATATGGCATCTCCTTAAATCCCAAGAAGTCATTATTTGGCTTGGAAGAAGGGAAACTCTTAGGGCACATTATTTCAAAAGATGGCATAAGAATTGATCCAGACAGGATACAAGCTATCCTACAAATGCCTCACCCAAGGAATGTCAAGGAGTTGCAGGGATTCTTAGGAAAAATTAACTTTTTAAGAAGGTTTATCCCGAATTTAGCAGAACTAATCAGATTATTAAACAATATGCTAAAGAAAGATTCAAAGGTCAAATGGACTGTTGAAGCAAAACAAGCCTTTGAGAGTATAAAATTGGCATTAACTCAAACCCCAGTGTTAACCAATCCTCAGTTTGACAGAGACTTTATCATTTTCTCCTTTGCCTCCCAACATACTATTGCTGCTGTTTTATTACAGAAAGATGACCAAGGTAGTGAGAAGCCTATTGCTTTCTTCAGCAGAGCTCTTAGAGATGCCCCTCTAAAGTACCAAATTATGGAGAAACAAGCCTATGCTTTGATCA
This sequence comes from Pinus tabuliformis, assembly GCA_031772625.1. Lineage (NCBI taxonomy): Eukaryota > Viridiplantae > Streptophyta > Pinopsida > Pinales > Pinaceae > Pinus > Pinus tabuliformis. The sequence continues at coordinate 60,719,253 of CM062805.1, read as the reverse complement.
AAGCTATTAAGGACTTTAGGATTTACATCCTTTACTCCCATGTTGTGGCTTATGTACCAAGTCCTATTGTCAAAGACATTCTCACCCAAGAAAACTTAGAGGGCAGGAGAGGAAAATGGATTGCCAATATACTAGAATTTGACATCGAAATTAAACCTACAAAGCTGATAAAAGGGCAAGGTTTGGCCAAATTAATGACAGAAGCAAATTTCCAAGCCTTAGATATCAATCAACTGGACAGTGAAACAGAGCTGGCGACTCCAAAGATCAATGTAGCCTTTGAACAATCTCCTTGGTACTCTGATATCTGTTATGTGTTACAAAACCTGTGTGCTCCCCCAGGACTGTCCAGAACTAAGTGTAGGTTCCTAAAAATGAAAACATCTAGATTTTGTGTGATGGACGGAAATTTACTTTGGAAAAACCATGAGGGTATATTGCTGCACTGTCTAATGGAGAATGAAACTAACAATATCATGCAAGATTTCCATGCTGGAGACTGTGGTGGACATTTGTACTGGAAGTCCACTGTGGACAAGATATTGAGAGCTGGTTATTACTGGCCCACCATGTTCTCTGATGTTAAGAAATTCACAGCCTCATGCCACAAATGCCAACTGTTTGAAGGCAAAAGACAGTTGCTGCCACTTCCTTTGAAGCCCATTGCAACAGAGAGACCTTTCCAACAATGGGGCTTGGATTTCATTGGGGAAATTCATCCCTCATCTTCAGGGCAACACAGATGGATTTTAACAGCAACAGACTACTTCACCAAGTGGATTGAAGCTGCCCCATGCAGACAAGCAAATGATTCAGTAATTATTCAGTTTTTGGAAAACAATATACTGGCTAGATTTGGCTGTCCGGACAAGATAATAACAGACAATGCTGCTGCCTTCAGATCCAAGAAAATGGTGAACTTCTGCCATAAATTTCACATTACTTTGGGCCATTCTACTGCTTACTATCCCCAAGGAAATGGCCTTGCTGAATCATCAAACAAAAGTCTAATAAACATCATAAAGAAGGTGCTTGAAGAGAACAAAAAGAATTGGCATAAGAAACTGGTCAATGCTTTATGGGCAGATAGACTAACAACAAAAAGATCAATTGGGACCAGCCCATATGAGTTAGTCTATGGATTAGAAGCCAAATTTCCTTCATCACTAGGAGTGCCGGTTATGAAGCTCCTGCAAGAAAGTCAAGCAGAGCCAAACGACATGCAAAGGAGGATCAATCAGATAATCTGTTTACAGCAAACTAGAGAACAAGTTTTCAGCAGAGTGCAAATATTACAAGAAAAATTAAAAAAAGCCTTTGATAGAAGAACCAAAGCAGAAGATTTCAATGTGGGAGACAAAGTTTTAAGATGGGATGCAAGAAGAGAAGAGAAAGGAAAACATGGAAAATTTGATTCTTTATGGAGAGGACCATTTGCTGTCCAAGCAGTACAAGGTAACAACACTTACTTCCTTAAAGGTCTGACTGAAACTGACTTGGATGAAGGTCCTGTCAATGGCAGGATGCTGAAGCATTATTTTGACTGTTTCCCATGATTGCAACATCAGGTTCCCTTGTATATATACAGATGTACATATTATTTCTATTTAGATTGTAAAAATGCAGTTTCCTAAGTGATTCACCAAACAGCAAAAGGCAAATAGAATCAGAGGTCTTCCAAGGAAGAAACACACAATTTTGACACATTAATGCAGCAAATTTCAAAGATTGGCATGGGCAGCTAAAGAGTAAGGCAATCTGACCTGCTGTTCTTGGTCTTTCAAAAGAAAAACCATCCCCGTGTGGAGCCACTGTTGGATACCTATACCAATAGGTTTCATATTTCATGATTGGCAAGAGAAAATCCAAATATGCTCTGCTTTGAGTTCACAAAGATCCCATATTTCCTAGAGAGCAAGAGGGTGTGTAAAGTGTTTTCAATGTTGATGACCTTATTTCAATTTTGATGGATGATCCAACAGTTTAATCTGGATCATGCCATGTGTTCAATTTTATGCTATAGACTAGAGAAAGAAGTCTGTCCAAACAGCTGAATCTTGGCAGACAACTAGTTTAGGTAGAGAAGAAAAGGCTCCCAACAGCCTAATCTGGGACCTTGGAAGAGATAAGGGTCGAAGTAGATAGAGAAAGCAAAAGAAAAAGCCAAAGAAAAGAAAAGGCAAGTAAGGGTCTGCAAGTCCAAGTGCACCCTCCAAGAAGAAGTAAAAATGCTAGGTAAGTAGCTGGGTAGGTAGTTGGGGTTGCAGAAAGGTTATCCCTATCATTGCAAGAATGGTGATGGTGGGCAGCAAGGCAAAAGATCACAGCAGGAAGCATGACTAATTTCCCTCACTCCCCTCCAATTTCATTTCTAACATTCCCCATCAGCTTAGACTCTTGGAAAAGACTAAGGTTTCATGGTGGTTCTTAATCTTTAAAAAGCCACATTTCTTGTCTAAAGATCTTTTCATTTTGATCTACTCTTAAAACCAAGTTTGTTTCACATAAACTCAATGGTTTCCCCTCCACCTACCCTCTCATCCATGCTAACACTAACCCTACTATATAAATCCCTTATATCCCCTTTTTCCCTAATATTACTAACACCAAGGTGTATAAATCCCAAAATCTTATAAATACCCACCCCCTTTGGCATTATAGCCAATAAAGTCTCGAGTCAGGGATCAAATGACACCAGGTCATGTTGATGAACCTATGCCAACTACCCCTTCCCCTTCATGAGCTAATTTCCCTATTTTTACCCCTTTTGCGCATAAAAAACCCATAAAAAGCCCTAAATCCCCACCCTTACCCGCTTCAAAGGGCAAAAGCATCAAAAACCCACTTTCCGCCATATAACCAAGGTTTGGCGCATATAATTGTTTTCAAAATACATTGGAAAATCGTTCAAAACACCAATTTTTATGCCCCCGCCCGCTTCCGTATGTGCCGCCCATGTCACCTCTCCGACGACCGTTAGATCAGGCCCTCCAGATCTGACGGCCCTGATCGCGTCGGAGCCTGTCCGACGCCTGACAGTTAAGCGTACTATCCCCCTGTCATCTCAGTCGTCCAACCACCGTCCGATTATCCGCTGCAGATCCAACGGTCACCCTGACGTCGGACCTCATCCGCTGTACGAGGCTTATCTCCCGACGTCCGTATTTTGAGGACGTCACTCCGCTGCCACGCGCCCTCACCACGATGCGTCGGAGGTACAACTGACCGATACCGCCCCCGTACAGGAAGTGGTGCGATACGAAACCACTGTTGGTTCCGGTTTCCCCATCCCGCCTGCTCACGTCATCGCCGCGTCAGCAACATGTCAGCGCCCCGTCACCCAGGTACGCTGCCCCGTCAGCCCCTTGCCCTGCCATTGGTCCACCTGTCCTGCCATCTCACTGCCCCTGTGGACCAACCAGACCCCGCCACGTCACCCGATGACGTCAGCATGACGTCATCCGACCTTGACCCCACCAATGACGTCCTGCTGACGTCATCGTAAAAAGGCGCCAAAGTATTAAAAAGTCTATATTATGGCCAAAATCGCGTTTTTACGTTCTTTTTTCACTCATTCGTCGTTATTTCTGCCTCATGCGCTCGCGTCCAAGTTCGCTGTCAACCTGCTAAATCAACCAGGAGACCTCCAGCGCACGAGTTCAACCTGCATTCACGACCTTTGCTCACTACTTCACCAGGTATTCTTCATCGTCTGTCCTCTGTGCGCCTGCAATTCTCTGTTAAACACTCTGAAAGCTTAAAGAGAGTCCAAAATTAGAAATTCACCACTGAATTCCTCGGCAGAGCTTTAAACTTCCAATTATCACCTCGAAAAACACCAGCCGAGCCTTTTCCCAGCTACAATTTATTGAAAAACTAGGCCCTGTCTGCATAATCGCAGCAGGCGCATTTGAAACCAAATTTCACCATTAAAAAACGCCAGAGAAAGCTAAACTTTGGTCTTAACTGCTATCAAACAGTATTTGAACTGCTATAGACCTTGCATTCACCTTTTTCCCAGGCATTTTCATTTCTGTGCAAAGAAATCTTGTTGGTGTTACTCTGCATAGTAACACAGTTCTTGAGCAAGTAGAAACAAGTAGAAATCCTAAAGAAGAGTCATGGATCCCCCTGTAGCTCCTATAGCCCTCAATGTGGCTCCCTTGAATGTCCCTAACAAAACATTGGACACCAGAGCATTAGCAGACTTGGACTACAAGATATCAGAGGAGATGTTGAGCAGAAGCAGGTTTCATTTGCAAATCCTAAATGAAATAAAGATCAAACATGAGAGGGGGACAGACATCCTGGGAATTTGGGATTCATTCCTCCCAATATTCAAGCTTCCTCAGGTTAATCAATTCCCTGAGCTTGTGCACATAGTTGCTGAACACTATGATGCATCCCAGAGGGCAGTGCTAGACTCTGCAGGCTCAATTCTGTTCCTCATTACCCCTGAAGCCATCAGGGAGATGTTGCAGTTCCAGACAGATCAAAAGTTGGTCCCTCTGTCATTAGCTGATTTAATAGTACAGGGAGCCAGGATAACAGAGGCACAAATCACAAAGCTTAATCAGATTTTCATCAAAGCTGATACTGTGCAAATTCCTCCCATCCATTATCTCTACCTCAACCAGTTGGGCTTAGACCTTGTTGACATGATCAGTCCCATCTTGGGATATGATTCAGTGGAGTATGTGGATGAAACTGTTCTACAAATGATGCTTATGTTTTCCCCAGGAAAGAAGCCAATCCACTATGATTATGCCACATACATATCAGATAAGATGCATGATCAATTGATGAATTTATCAAGAGAAAGGGTATTTAGATACACCTCGTACCTATATCATCTGCTCCTATACTTCCAGCATGATAAGTTCTCCTTCCCAAAGAAGAGAGTAGATGCACAGGGCAATCTGAGATCAGTAGTGTATTGGACATCCGTTTTTCACATAGTAAGCTGTTCTCCATACACCTACTGCGAATTTATTGATCTTTTCATCCATCCAGCCTTGACTCTACTGTTGGGTTCACCTCCTCCCAGATTGACAGACGAAATGCAAAGACTCCTGCATTTATCAAAAGCATACAGTATTGGGGATTGGTATTTCTACCAACACCACACCGTTATCAGGCTATATGGGTGTGAGTTGCCCCCATTTAAACTACCTAGATTTGTGCCTATGAGGCTACTTGCCTTGGAATACTTCAGGCAGTTTGGTTATGTGGATATGCTCCACTTTTCAGGAAAAGGTAAGAAGGCACAGTTAAAAATCAGAAATCAACTTGGCCATTTAATTCTCAATGAGAGGGATGAAGGGTGGAGAGAGGCAGATAGAATACTTCTGTGCCTTGGTCTCAAATACAGCTTCGTATGGAAACCCTATGACCCCAATAACTTCATTACAATGAGGAGGCTCAAATACAAATTATCTGCTTATGGACATTATAGCCTTCCTAACTTAGAAAAATATGCCAACCAAAGCAAGTGGAAAAGAGGAACTTTAGAAGAAGATGTGACCCAAGAAGAGCTTAATCAAAGAGCTCTAAGAAACCTCAAGAAGATGGCTGACCTTGAGTTTTATTCACAGGTCCCCTCACTGCCAAGCACACAAACTGGAGCAGCAGCCTCCTCCTCAACTGCCCAACATCAAGCTACAAGAACTGGTGAAAACATCGCAGAAAAAGGCAAAGAGATGGAGCAGCAAGAGCAGCAAGGGCAGCAGGAAGAGCAGGAACAGCAGGAACAGCAACAAAACCAACAGCAGCAAGCAGAAGGGCTGCAGCAAGGGCAGCAAGAAGAATCAGAACAGCAAGATCAACAACATCAAGAAGAGCAAGGGCAGGAGCAGCCTGCCCAGCAAAAGAAAACAGTGGAGACTCCTCAGACCACTGAAAGAACATTGCCTACAAGACAAGACACCACATTTGATGCCTCGGTCCTCCAAACCCCTCAAAAGGAGGATACATTTGTCTTTAGAAAAAGAGACAGAGAGACTCCCCTGACATCCTCTATAGACCAGGGAGAGAAAAGGCAGAGACTCAATGATTTTCCAGAGGAGGATATAGCAATAAGAGAGGCATTGGGCATGGGCCCACCCAGCAGAGAAACTTCAGCAAGTTCCTTCCAGCAGGAACAAGACAGGACCATGGGAGGGGAGGTCAGCTCCTCCAGCCAGCAGAAAGAGGGACAAGTAAGCATTAAGCAGCAGTTCATAGACATCAAGAGAAGGAGTGACCCTATCAAGGTACAATTGTACAATCACCTGCTAAACATGGCTCCTTCCAATCAGCAGAGACTTATGTCTGCTTTTGATGTAAGTGAAGGCAAATTGACAATGAGTCACTTTATGCCTACAGCACTCCGGCCACAATCCACTGCTGACTACCTTAGGACCAATCTAGAGGTACTTGCCAAAGACATACACCCTATGGACAAAATTGAGCTGCATAAGCAAACTGGAGAAATGGTGTATGCTTCATTGGCCGACAAAACTTTGGATAATTATAAATTAACAAGCAGTCTGAATGCCACAGCTTCCCAGCTAGAACTGGAGAGGGCCTCTTCTCAGGCCAAAGACAACAGGATAAGAGCCCTGGAGGAAATCATTGTAGAAATTGGGCACAATCCCAATGACATCAAAGGGATACAAGAGATCCTGAAACTTAGAGATGCTGACATGGCTGCACTGAGAAAGAAGATCAAAATTCCAGCCACTATCCACCCACAGACTGATGAGGTAGCTAAGCAAAGGTATGAGCAGGATTCTACTGACCTGCTAATTTCCATTTACAAAGAGCTTATCAAGGCACAAGAAAAATTGGGGCAATATGAAGCTGCACAAGCACCTCCACAAACATCATCAAAACAAGCACAAGAAGGGCAAACATCTCAGCCCCTCCACAGGTCATAAATCTTGAGGAGACTGTTCCTACTACGGTGCCTCCACCTCAGCAGGCTGAACAAACAGCCACATCTACCTCAGCAGCACCCATCAGCACAGATCAGAGCCTAGATATGCAGAAGTTAAAGAATGAAATACAAATTTTGGAAGCCCAGATGACAGAGCTGAACGAAACTAAGGAAAAGCTGGCCAAGGTAAATGAAAGGCATGATAAGACAAAGAGAGAGGTGGGAGAAAAGGCCAAGGAAATCAAAGCTCTTAAAGACAGGATCAAGGAGCTTGAGAATGAGCTCAAGCTAGATAAAATCATAGCAGAAATCAGAGCAATGATATGGTCCAATATTGGTAAATCCATCAACAACCAATGGCCATACATCGAGACAATCCATGAGCAACTAGAGCTCATTCCAAAGGCACAGAGAGAAATCCGAACATCAAGGGCCTTATTGGGAAACATGCCTGAAGTTGCTACAAGAATGATCAATGTGCTCAATCACAAGACAAGTTCTCAGTTGGCCATCATGGGGATTGCAAATAGAACTGAGACTATCCAAATGATCAAGAGGGTTCTTACTCTTAGAAGTCTAGTGCAGACATTGGACAGGAGAACCCAGGATATGCAGACAGAGGTAAATAAGTTCATGGAGAAGTTTCAAGTGTTGCAGAGTAGAGGACTCCCTAGCTTACTGAACAGCGGAGGGAAATTATTCACCCATGAACAGTATGCTAAAAGAGTAAATGTTTTTGCCTCAGCACAGGTCAATGAGAAGGCCAGCACTTCAGAAGACACAGGGCCTATTACAGGACAGATTTTCTATAGTAAGATAGAAAATCTACTTTTTATAATGAATGAAATTAATCACTTGTTTGATGTAGCCCCAACTTTTTTCAAATACACAGAAGCTGAAGAGACAATGGAGGCCATCCTCAAGCATCAGCTCCCTACACAGGAATGGTGGACAGATGCTATCCAGAGAATTTTGTAAACAGTGACTCAGTCATCAAATTCTGTTTCTTCTACCAATTTTGATGAAAAGAACAGTCAATAAAGTCCGCGGGCATCATAAATTCAAAACTGAGCCAACTCAGCGCATGAAGCGGCCAACAAAGCAGAAAAGGAGAACCACAGCTGGCAAAGCCAAGAACTCATTACGCAGGCAAAAGTAAATGCGTACCTACAGGATTAATGCAGAGTAATGCAACCGACTCAGTGACTCCTTAAAGTCAAACAATCCTCTGACAGATATAAATGGCATTTACGCTGCATTTAACATTGTAATAACTTCTTGCCTACTTTCTGAACACTACTGAAGATATTTTCTCTCTCTCAGATGACTCAATACCTGGGATATTTTGTATACATATTTCTATATAAACCCCTTCGCATGATATAGCAAGGGTTGTTGGAAATTTCTCCTGAAAAGTCTCTTATGCTGTAATTGTTTTCTGAAAGTCAATAAAGGAAAGCAATGGAATTTCGTGGATGCTTGATGTGTTGAAGATGTTCTGTGCCTGTTCATGATTGCTGGATCCCTGCGTATCTTATCATACAATAAGTCTCTGTAACTTTCTCCATGTTTATTTTGTTTTGTTATAGGTCCATACACGCTATCTGATTTCCCATATTAAGCAACACAGAAAAAGAATAACTCCCAGGATTTGCTCACTGAGCACCCTGAGTTCAGTCTATGTTGTTTATTAAGTGTTTTCTTCAGGTGTAATCTACATAAAGTGTGATTCTTAAAATGCTGCACTTTCAAATACACCCTTCACATTGACCACTGTCACAGGAATTCATACTTTGCTCCTGTGCTCTGCGTCCTCTTTCATTTCACCAACATAACAGAAAATTCCTAACAGATTTCTGCTAGTTGACATATATCATCACTCAAATTTTAACTTGTCTGTTAAATACACAACAGGCCTTGCAGTTAGGACACTACTCAACATCTGAGATCATCTCACAGCATCTAGACTCCATTGCCCAATGGAAACTCATCATCAAAGTATTACATCATAAGACCTGAAAGAGATCCTTCAACCAAAACACAAACAAAACCTAAGCGTCATAGCTAGCCTAAAACACAATTATAACAGAGATAAATCATAAAGAGAGAGCCCTCTCTGGTTGCAGTTGGGCTAGGAACTGTAACCCAAAGATTGGTTAGTGGTTACCCCGGCCGTATTCCCTTGGGAGTCATAGGGAACAACCTGGGTGTTAACATAATTGGCGACTCCACTGGGGACTTCTTAAATTTTTTTCAATTACTATCTATCTTCCAAAGCTACCAGCAAGCCTGAAACCAGCCAAGAGGCCTTAGAAACTGTTTCTGTAATACAGGGACAGCTTTAGGGAAGAGCTAGTTAGGGAATCTTCATCCTAGCTTTGGAACATATATAGCCATTCCAAAACTTTCATCCAGTCCTTGCATGTATAGAGCTTCCTGTACAAGTTCTAAAGAAAAATTAGAAGCTGGCTCCCAAAAGAAACCCAAGGCACACTAGGGCAAACCCTGACCCTAATCAACCCATCATTGTTGATAATCCGAATATCATTCCAAAGAACATTAGGAGACAGCAAAAGCAGGAGAAGCCTGCTGATTCAGATATAAGTTCAGATCAACCTATCCTCATTCCCACTCCCTGCAAAGTTCTTTTCCGGTCCACCCCTAGTTCCCCTAGTTCATCATCAACACCTCAAAGTCCTCCTCTCACATCTTCACCCACCACACATACCCTTTCAACCACTCCCCCATTTGTTACCCATCCCATTAACCCTGTTACACCAGTAATCCCTGCTGTCCCATTTGTTCCTGTCAACCCTATAAATCCCATAAACATGGCCAACAGGTATGCACCTCTGCAGATACCAGCTAATGCTGTGGCCTTACCTCAAGATTATCAAAGTAAAATCTCATATTTTGACTCAAATGGCTCTCTAACAGCTATCCAGCATGCCAAGAAGATGCAAGACCACTTTGAGACCTATGAAATAGATGATGACACTGTCAGAATGAGAATTTTTGTTCAAAGTTTAACTGGGGATGTTAGAACTTGGTTCAGATCTCTCAATGCAAACTCCATCACAACACCTGATCAGCTTTACGAAGCTTTTACTGAGAGATGGGAAAAGAAGAAAGATCCTCTCCACGTACTTGGTGAATATGACACTATTAAGAGAGGTCCCCAAGAAACAGTTCTGGAATATTGTGCTAGGTTTAACAACGTATATAATGCTATTCCACAGAACTTAAGGCCTCCTCCTGATTTAGCCCTGTATAAATTCCCTGATGGTTTTGACCCTGATATGGCCTATCAGTTGAAGGAAAGAAATCCTCCAACCCTTCAAGAAGCTCAAAGGGTTGCTGTCACAGTGGAAGCTAACCTAATTGCCAAAAGAAATAGGGCAAAATTGGAGAAAAGGACTGCCTTCAAAGAAGAAACTTCGGGCTTTGATCAAAAGCTGGATGCAATACTAAATAGTATGAAGAGATTGGGTGAAAGAGTGGAATCAGTTGAAAGAAAATCATCATGGGAAGCATCACAAAGCAACCCTCCTAGAAATCCGAATTTTAGGAGAACTCAGAACCCAAACATAGGAAAGACAAGTGCTGACCAAGACATTAGACCCCCTTTTCAAGAAAATTACGCAGAAACTTCCACATCTAACGAACTTAACGAAGATCCGGAGATTAACTTAATGGGTCTGGATGGTAAAAGCCATGTCTTCTTAACACAAGAGGACCATGAGGAGAATGAAATCAAAACATTCCAAACCAAGTCAGGAGAATCTTTTGACTTCAAACAAGGATATGATACTGCTGTCTATGAAGTCCATAAACAGTACAAACTAAGGAGTCGGACTGTGAATGTAAATCAGCCAGACAAGATAAAGGATAAACAGAGGTCTAAAGAAACCATGATCACAGAACCTAATGACAAAATAAACTTGCCTGCAGAAGAAATTGTAGTTGAAGAAGTTACTGAACTACTGTCCCCACTACAACAGCCCATGGCAACTTCGTCCTCTCACCCTGATCCAAATTTTACCCCTCAAGACATGAGTAAAAGGGGCAGGTCTCGAAGTCAAGATGAAATCCAACAAGAAGATCTAATGAACAAAGAAAGGTCTGCTATCCGTGACTCCAAAGCCCAAGTTGACAAACCTTTTGACCTAGCCACAGAGATTGGCAAGCTAAAAATAGCAATTCCCCTCTCAGAGCTAGCCAAGCATGACATCTATAAGCAACAGATCAAGAAATCCCTTCAACTCACTAATAGCAAAGATGATGTAAATGTGCTAGATGACACTCCAGAATTACTGTTTGGCCCAGAGGTAGATGGAAAAACAATAGTCACAGGGGTTTTACCTTTTTATGTCAGCTTGCATGTTCATGATAAAATACTGCATAATGCAATGTTCGATTCAGGCGCCTCTCACAACCTGATGCCAAAAGCAGTCATGGAAAGATTAAATTTGGATATAACAAGACCATACAAAGACCTGTTTTCCTTTGATTCTAGCCAAGTCAAATGTTTGGGCCTAATAAAAGATTTATGTGTGTCTCTGGTTCAATATCCCAACAAAACCATTCTAATGGATGTTGTAGTCGCTGATATCCCACCTAAATATGGGATGCTGTTATCAAGATCATGGGGAGCCAAGCTCCAAGGCTCCCTGCAATTAGATATGTCATATGCCACTATCTCTGTCTTTGGGCAACCAAAAAGACTTTACAGGGAAACACTCATGAAGTATATGGTCAGCAGTGAAGAAAAGCCTCAAAATTTTCCAATATATGCTGTCCATTCGGACATAGACTCCTTCATCCTCTTCAATGACAGCACAAGCATCTCAAACAATGACATTAGCACCGAAACACTCATACAAGAACAAAACATTGATCAAACAAGTATCACCTGCCAAACATCAATCAGCCCAACAATACACATTATCCCTCCTCTAGTTGTCAAAGATTGTCAAACAAGTGATGAAATTGTCCTAGAAAACAAATGGGAGAAGAAACCCCAACTCATGCTCACATTGCCATCCCATGAACAGAATTTTAAATCTCCTGTTCAGCAAGATATCCTGTGGGTCCTAGAATTTGATGGCTCAGTTAACAAGTTAGGGGCAGGAGCTGGAATTTGGATACATAACAAAGAGAAAGGCTATGCAGAAGGCAGGGCTTACAGATTAAATTTTAGATGCACTAATAACATGGCAGAATATGAAGCTCTGTTACTAGGTCTCAAACTAGCAAAGTCATTACAAGCTCCTAGGCTTTCCATCATGGGAGATTCTGATCTAGTAATTCAACAAGTGAAAGGAAGTTTTGTCACCAATGACAAAAGGTTGAGATCTTACAGGTCTGCTGTAATTGAAATATTGGAGACTTTCTCTGAGTTCTTTATCACAAAAATTTCAAGGGGCCACAATCTCCACGCACACAGTTTGGCAACATTTGCCAGCACCTTCAAATTCCCATTAGAACCCAATAACTGTTTCACAGCCGAGGTCAGATACAGACCCTCTATTCCAAACAATGTCAAAGAATGGCAAGTATTTGAGGATGACATGCAAATAAACAATTTCTTAACTTTGCAACAAGAGTTCACAGGATTAAATATTGACAATGATGGAGCAAGTCAATCACAAATACTTGAATCAGCAAGTCAATCACAAATGCTTAATGGAACAAGTCCATCACAAATACAGTTCCAACAGTCTGCTCACCCAATGTCACCTAGAACAGCAAAACAATTACTGAGTCCAACCATTTTCAACAATGAAAACATTCAGCAAATTCACCAAATTGACTGTGAAGAGGTGAGCAACGCTGAAGCTGAAATCATACAACTCAAAGACAACTTCCTTCCAGTAGGCCTTACCCCACTAGAGGACATTTTTGATTCAAATGATGTCCCCAGGAAACCAAAGATGCAGCCATTAGATGCAGCAGTTGAAGAATGCAACATTGGTACTATTGACAAGCCTAAAATAATAAAGCTATCTGCTTCTTTGCCCCCTGATCAAAAACCCAAATACATCGACCTCTTTAAAGAGTTTCAAGATGTTTTTGCATGGGGTTATGAGGATCTAAAGTCCTATGACACCTCTGTCATCCAGCATACCATTCCCCTCAAGCCTAATCAAAAACCATTCAAACAGAAATTGAGAAGGATCAATCCTGTGCTCCTTCCTTCCATTGAAAAAGAATTACATAAAATGTTCAAAGCTGGTATCATAGCACCAATCAGGTTCTCTGAGTGGATTTCAAATTTGGTCCCTACAAGAAAGAAAACTGGTGAGATTAGACTTTGTGTAGACTTAAGGAATTTGAATCAAGTATCACTCAAAGATAACTATCCTTTACCCAAAATGGATCACATTCTTCAAAGAGTAGTAGGGGCTTCAAGGATATCATTGCTTGATGGATTCTCAGGCTTCAATCAAATCCTAGTACACCCTGATGATCAAGACAAAACTGCATTTACAACCCCATGGGGAACTTTCAAGTATGTAAAAATGCCCTTTGGATTGAAAAACGCAGGGGCAACTTTTCAAAGAGCAATGGATATTGCTTTTGCAAAAGAGATTCATGACTTCTTGGTCATTTACTTAGATGATCTTACACCCTTTTCAAAATCTGACCAAGAACACTTGAAACATTTGAGACAGATTTTCATAACATGCAGAAAATATGGCATTTCCTTAAATCCCAAGAAGTCATTATTTGGCTTGGAAGAAGGGAAACTCTTAGGGCACATTATTTCAAAAGATGGCATAAGAATTGATCCAGACAGGATACAAGCTATCCTACAAATGCCTCACCCAAGGAATGTCAAGGAGTTGCAGGGATTCTTAGGAAAAATTAACTTTTTAAGAAGGTTTATCCCGAATTTAGCAGAACTAATCAGATTATTAAACAATATGCTAAAGAAAGATTCAAAGGTCAAATGGACTGTTGAAGCAAAACAAGCCTTTGAAAGTATAAAATTGGCATTAACTCAAACCCCAGTGTTAACCAATCCTCAGTTTGACAGAGACTTTATCATTTTCTCCTTTGCCTCCCAACATACTATTGCTGCTGTTTTATTACAGAAAGATGACCAAGGTAGTGAGAAGCCTATTGCTTTCTTCAGCAGAGCTCTTAGAGATGCCCCTCTAAAGTACCAAATTATGGAGAAACAAGCCTATGCTTTGATCAAAGCTATTAAGGACTTTAGGATTTACATCCTTTACTCCCATGTTGTGGCTTATGTACCAAGTCCTATTGTCAAAGACATTCTCACCCAAGAAAACTTAGAGGGCAGGAGAGGAAAATGGATTGCCAATATACTAGAATTTGACATCGAAATTAAACCTACAAAGCTGATAAAAGGGCAAGGTTTGGCCAAATTAATGACAGAAGCAAATTTCCAAGCCTTAGATATCAATCAACTGGACAGTGAAACAGAGCTGGCGACTCCAAAGATCAATGTAGCCTTTGAACAATCTCCTTGGTACTCTGATATCTGTTATGTGTTACAAAACCTGTGTGCTCCCCCAGGACTGTCCAGAACTAAGTGTAGGTTCCTAAAAATGAAAACATCTAGATTTTGTGTGATGGACGGAAATTTACTTTGGAAAAACCATGAGGGTATATTGCTGCACTGTCTAATGGAGAATGAAACTAACAATATCATGCAAGATTTCCATGCTGGAGACTGTGGTGGACATTTGTACTGGAAGTCCACTGTGGACAAGATATTGAGAGCTGGTTATTACTGGCCCACCATGTTCTCTGATGTTAAGAAATTCACAGCCTCATGCCACAAATGCCAACTGTTTGAAGGCAAAAGACAGTTGCTGCCACTTCCTTTGAAGCCCATTGCAACAGAGAGACCTTTCCAACAATGGGGCTTGGATTTCATTGGGGAAATTCATCCCTCATCTTCAGGGCAACACAGATGGATTTTAACAGCAACAGACTACTTCACCAAGTGGATTGAAGCTGCCCCATGCAGACAAGCAAATGATTCAGTAATTATTCAGTTTTTGGAAAACAATATACTGGCTAGATTTGGCTGTCCGGACAAGATAATAACAGACAATGCTGCTGCCTTCAGATCCAAGAAAATGGTGAACTTCTGCCATAAATTTCACATTACTTTGGGCCATTCTACTGCTTACTATCCCCAAGGAAATGGCCTTGCTGAATCATCAAACAAAAGTCTAATAAACATCATAAAGAAGGTGCTTGAAGAGAACAAAAAGAATTGGCATAAGAAACTAGTAAATGCTTTATGGGCAGATAGACTAACAACAAAAAGATCAATTGGGACCAGCCCATATGAGTTAGTCTATGGATTAGAAGCCAAATTTCCTTCATCACTAGGAGTGCCGGTTATGAAGCTTCTGCAAGAAAGTCAAGCAGAGCCAAATGATATGCAAAGGAGGATCAATCAGATAATCTGTTTACAGCAAACTAGAGAACAAGTTTTCAGCAGAGTGCAAATATTACAAGAAAAATTAAAAAAAGCCTTTGATAGAAGAACCAAAGCAGAAGATTTCAATGTGGGAGACAAAGTTTTAAGATGGGATGCAAGAAGAGAAGAGAAAGGAAAACATGGAAAATTTGATTCTTTATGGAGAGGACCATTTGCTGTCCAAGCAGTACAAGGTAACAACACTTACTTCCTTAAAGGTCTGACTGAAACTGACTTGGATGAAGGTCCTGTCAATGGCAGGATGCTGAAGCATTATTTTGACTATTTCCCATGATTGCAACATCAGGTTCCCTTGTATATATACAGATGTACATATTATTTCTATTTAGATTGTAAAAATGCAGTTTCCTAAGTGATTCACCAAACAGCAAAAGGCAAATAGAATCAGAGGTCTTCCAAGGAAGAAACACACAATTTTGACACATTAATGCAGCAAATTTCAAAGATTGGCATGGGCAGCTAAAGAGTAAGGCAATCTGACCTGCTGTTCTTGGTCTTTCAAAAGAAAAACCATCCCCATGTGGAGCCACTGTTGGATACCTATACCAATAGGTTTCATATTTCATGATTGGCAAGAGAAAATCCAAATATGCTCTGCTTTGAGTTCACAAAGATCCCATATTTCCTAGAGAGCAAGAGGGTGTGTAAAGTGTTTTCAATGTTGATGACCTTATTTCAATTTTGATGGATGATCCAACAGTTTAATCTGGATCATGCCATGTGTTCAATTTTATGCTATAGACTAGAGAAAGAAGTCTGTCCAAACAGCTGAATCTTGGCAGACAACTAGTTTAGGTAGAGAAGAAAAGGCTCCCAACAGCCTAATCTGGGACCTTGGAAGAGATAAGGGTCGAAGTAGATAGAGAAAGCAAAAGAAAAAGCCAAAGAAAAGAAAAGGCAAGTAAGGGTCTGCAAGTCCAAGTGCACCCTCCAAGAAGAAGTAAAAATGCTAGGTAAGTAGCTGGGTAGGTAGTTGGGGTTGCAGAAAGGTTATCCCTATCATTGCAAGAATGGTGATGGTGGGCAGCAAGGCAAAAGATCACAGCAGGAAGCATGACTAACTTCCCTCACTCCCCTCCAATTTCATTTCTAACATTCCCCATCAGCTTAGACTCTTGGAAAAGACTAAGGTTTCATGGTGGTTCTTAATCTTTAAAAAGCCACATTTCTTGTCTAAAGATCTTTTCATTTTGATCTACTCTTAAAACCAAGTTTGTTTCACATAAACTCAATGGTTTCCCCTCCACCTACCCTCTCATCCATGCTAACACTAACCCTACTATATAAATCCCTTATATCCCCTTTTTCCCTAATATTACTAACACCAAGGTGTATAAATCCCAAAATCTTATAAATACCCACCCCCTTTGGCATTATAGCCAATAAAGTCTCGAGTCAGGGATCAAATGACACCAGGTCATGTTGATGAACCTATGCCAACTACCCCTTCCCCTTCATGAGCTAATTTCCCTATTTTTACCCCTTTTGCAAAAAAACCCATAAAAAGCCCTAAATCCCCACCCTTACCCGCTTCAAAGGGCAAAAAGCATCAAAAACCCACTTTCCGCCATATAACCAAGGTTTGGCGCATATAATTGTTTTCAAAATACATTGGAAAATCGTTCAAAACACCAATTTTTATGCCCCCGCCCGCTTCCGTATGTGCCGCCCATGTCACCTCCCCGACGACCGTTAGATCAGGCCCTCCAGATCTGACGGCCCTGATCGCGTCGGAGCCTGTCCGACGCCTGACAGTTAAGCGTACTATCCCCCTGTCATCTCAGTCGTCCAACCACCGTCCGATTATCCGCTGCAGATCCAACGGTCACCCTGACGTCGGACCTCATCCGCTGTACGAGGCTTATCTCCCGACGTCCGTATTTTGAGGACGTCACTCCGCTGCCACGCGCCCTCACCACGATGCGTCGGAGGTACAACTGACCGATACCGCCCCCGTACAGGAAGTGGTGCGATACGAAACCACTGTTGGTTCCGGTTTCCCCATCCCGCCTGCTCACGTCATCGCCGTGTCATCAACATGTCATCGCTCCGTCACCCAGGTACGCTGTCCCGTCAGTCTCTTGCCCTGCCATTGGTCCACCTGTCCTGCCATCTCACTGCCCCTGTGGACCAACCAGACCCCGCCACGTCACCCGATGACGTCAGCATGACGTCATCCGACCTTGACCCCACCAATGACGTCCTGCTGACGTCATCGTAAAAAGGCGCCAAAGTATTAAAAAGTCTATATTATGGCCAAAATCGCGTTTTTACGTTCTTTTTTCACTCATTCGTCGTTATTTCTGCCTCATGCGCTCGCGTCCAAGTTCGCTGTCAACCTGCTAAATCGACCAGGAGACCTCCAGCGCACGAGTTCAACCTGCATTCACGACCTTTGCTCACTACTTTACCAGGTATTCTTCATCGTCTGTCCTCTGTGCGCCTGCAATTCTCTGTTAAACACTCTGAAAGCTTAAAGAGAGTCCAAAATTAGAAATTCACCACTGAATTCCTCGGCAGAGCCTTAAACTTCCAATTATCACCTCGAAAAACACCAGCCGAGCCTTTCCCAGCTACATTTTATTGAAAAACCAGGCCCTGTCTGCATAATCGCGGCAGGCGCATTTGAAACCAAATTTCACCATTAAAAGACACCAGAGAAAGCTAAACTTTGGTCTTAGTTGCTATCAAACAGCATTTGAACTGCTATAGACCCTGCATTCACCTTTTTCCAGGCATTTTCATTTTGCTGCAAACAAATCTTGTTGGCGTTACTCTGCACAGTAACACAGTCCCTGAGCAAGCAGAAATCCTAAAAGAAGAGTCATGGAACCCCCTGTAGCTCCTATAGCCCTCAATGTGGCTCCCTTGAATGTCCCTAACAAAACATTGGACACCAGAGCATTAGCAGACTTGGACTACAAGATATCAGAGGAGATGTTGAGCAGAAGCAGGTTCATTTGCAAATCCTAAATGAAATAAAGATCAAACATGAGAGGGGGACAGACATCCTGGGAATTTGGGATTCATTCCTCCCAATATTCAAGCTTCCTCAGGTTAATCAATTCCCTGAGCTTGTGCACATAGTTGCTGAACACTATGATGCATCCCAGAGGGCAGTGCTAGACTCTGCAGGCTCAATTCTGTTCCTCATTACCCCTGAAGCCATCAGGGAGATGTTGCAGTTCCAGACAGATCAAAAGTTGGTCCCTCTGTCATTAGCTGATTTAATAGTACAGGGAGCCAGGATAACAGAGGCACAAATCACAAAGCTTAATCAGATTTTCATCAAAGCTGATACTGTGCAAATTCCTCCCATCCATTATCTCTACCTCAACCAGTTGGGCTTAGACCTTGTTGACATGATCAGTCCCATCTTGGGATATGATTCAGTGGAGTATGTGGATGAAACTGTTCTACAAATGATGCTTATGTTTTCCCCAGGAAAGAAGCCAATCCACTATGATTATGCCACATACATATCAGATAAGATGCATGATCAATTGATGAATTTATCAAGAGAAAGGGTATTTAGATACACCTCGTACCTATATCATCTGCTCCTATACTTCCAGCATGATAAGTTCTCCTTCCCAAAGAAGAGAGTAGATGCACAGGGCAATCTGAGATCAGTAGTGTATTGGACATCCGTTTTTCACATAGTAAGCTGTTCTCCATACACCTACTGCGAATTTATTGATCTTTTCATCCATCCAGCCTTGACTCTACTGTTGGGTTCACCTCCTCCCAGATTGACAGACGAAATGCAAAGACTCCTGCATTTATCAAAAGCATACAGTATTGGGGATTGGTATTTCTACCAACACCACACCGTTATCAGGCTATATGGGTGTGAGTTGCCCCCATTTAAACTACCTAGATTTGTGCCTATGAGGCTACTTGCCTTGGAATACTTCAGGCAGTTTGGTTATGTGGATATGCTCCACTTTTCAGGAAAAGGTAAGAAGGCACAGTTAAAAATCAGAAATCAACTTGGCCATTTACTTCTCAATGAGAGGGATGAAGGGTGGAGAGAGGCAGATAGAATACTTCTGTGCCTTGGTCTCAAATACAGCTTCGTATGGAAACCCTATGACCCCAATAACTTCATTACAATGAGGAGGCTCAAATACAAATTATCTGCTTATGGACATTATAGCCTTCCTAACTTAGAAAAATATGCCAACCAAAGCAAGTGGAAAAGAGGAACTTTAGAAGAAGATGTGACCCAAGAAGAGCTTAATCAAAGAGCTCTAAGAAACCTCAAGAAGATGGCTGACCTTGAGTTTTATTCACAGGTCCCCTCACTGCCAAGCACACAAACTGGAGCAGCAGCCTCCTCCTCAACTGCCCAACATCAAGCTACAAGAACTGGTGAAAACATCGCAGAAAAAGGCAAAGAGATGGAGCAGCAAGAGCAGCAAGGGCAGCAGGAAGAGCAGGAACAGCAGGAACAGCAACAAAACCAACAGCAGCAAGCAGAAGGGCTGCAGCAAGGGCAGCAAGAAGAATCAGAACAGCAAGATCAACAACATCAAGAAGAGCAAGGGCAGGAGCAGTCTGCCCAGCAAAAGAAAACAGTGGAGACTCCTCAGACCACTGAAAGAACATTGCCTACAAGACAAGACACCACATTTGATGCCTCGGTCCTCCAAACCCCGCAAAAGGAGGATACATTTGTCTTTAGAAAAAGAGACAGAGAGACTCCCCTGACATCCTCTATAGACCAGGGAGAGAAAAGGCAGAGACTCAATGATTTTCCAGAGGAGGATATAGCAATAAGAGAGGCATTGGGCATGGGCCCACCCAGCAGAGAAACTTCACAGCAAGTTCCTTCCAGCAGGAACAAGACAGGACCATGGGAGGGGAGGTCAGCTCCTCCAGCCAGCAGAAAGAGGGACAAGTAAGCATTAAGCAGCATTTCATAGACATCAAGAGAAGAAGTGACCCTATCAAGGTACAATTGTACAATCACCTGCTAAACATGGCTCCTTCCAATCAGCAGAGACTTATGTCTGCTTTTGATGTAAGTGAAGGCAAATTGACAATGAGTCACTTTATGCCTACAGCACTCCGGCCACAATCCACTGCTGACTACCTTAGGACCAATCTAGAGGTACTTGCCAAAGACATACACCCTATGGACAAAATTGAGCTGCATAAGCAAACTGGAGAAATGGTGTATGCTTCATTGGCCGACAAAACTTTGGACAATTACAAATTAACAAGCAGTCTGAATGCCACAGCTTCCCAGCTAGAACTGGAGAGGGCCTCTTCTCAGGCCAAAGACAACAGGATAAGAGCCCTGGAGGAAATCATTGTAGAAATTGGGCACAATCCCAATGACATCAAAGGGATACAAGAGATCCTGAAACTTAGAGATGCTGACATGGCTGCACTGAGAAAGAAGATCAAAATTCCAGCCACTATCCATCCACAGACTGATGAGGTAGCTAAGCAAAGGTATGAGCAGGATTCTACTGACCTGCTAATTTCCATTTACAAAGAGCTTGTGAAGGCACAAGAAAAATTGGGGCAATATGAAGCTGCACAAGCACCTCCACAAACATCATCAAAACAAGCACAAGAAGGGCAGACATCTCAGCCCCCTCCACAGGTCATAAATCTTGAGGAGACTGTTCCTACTACGGTGCCTCCACCTCAGCAGGCTGAACAAACAGCCACATCTACTTCAGCAGCACCCATCAGCACAGATCAGAGCCTAGATATGCAGAAGTTAAAGAATGAAATACAAATTTTGGAAGCCCAGATGACAGAGCTGAACGAAACTAAGGAAAAGCTGGCCAAGGTAAATGAAAGGCATGATAAGACAAAGAGAGAGGTGGGAGAAAAGGCCAAGGAAATCAAAGCTCTTAAAGACAGGATCAAGGAGCTTGAGAATGAGCTCAAGCTAGATAAAATCATAGCAGAAATCAGAGCAATGATATGGTCCAATATTGGTAAATCCATCAACAACCAATGGCCATACATCGAGACAATCCATGAGCAACTAGAGCTCATTCCAAAGGCACAGAGAGAAATCCGAACATCAAGGGCCTTATTGGGAAATATGCCTGAAGTTGCTACAAGAATGATCAATGTGCTCAATCACAAGACAAGTTCTCAGTTGGCCATCATGGGGATTGCAAATAGAACTGAGACTATCCAAATGATCAAGAGGGTTCTTACTCTTAGAAGTCTAGTGCAGACATTGGACAGGAGAACCCAGGATATGCAGACAGAGGTAAATAAGTTCATGGAGAAGTTTCAAGTGTTGCAGAGTAGAGGACTCCCTAGCTTACTGAACAGCGGAGGGAAATTATTCACCCATGAACAGTATGCTAAAAGAGTAAATGTTTTTGCCTCAGCACAGGTCAATGAGAAGGCCAGCACTTCAGAAGACACAGGGCCTATTACAGGACAGATTTTCTATAGTAAGATAGAAAATCTACTTTTTATAATGAATGAAATTAATCACTTGTTTGATGTAGCCCCAACTTTTTTCAAATACACAGAAGCTGAAGAGACAATGGAGGCCATCCTCAAGCATCAGCTCCCTACACAGGAATGGTGGACAGATGCTATCCAGAGAATTTTGTAAACAGTGACTCAGTCATCAACTTCTGTTTCTTCTACAAATTTTGATGAAAAGAACAGTCAACAAAGTCCGCAGGCATCATAAATTCAAAGCTGAGCCAACTCAGCGCATGAAGCGGCCAACAAAGCAGAAAAGGAGAACCACAGCTGGCAAAGCCAAGAACTCATTACGCAGGCAAAAGTAAATGCGTACCTACAGGATTAATGCAGAGTAATGCAACCGACTCAGTGACTCCTAAAAGTCAAACAATCCTCTGACAGATATAAATGGCATTTACGCTGCATTTAACATTGTAATAACTTCTTGCCTACTTTCTGAACACTACTGAAGATATTTTCTCTCTCTCAGATGACTCAATACCTGAGATATTTTGTATACATATTTCTATATAAACCCCTTCGCATGATATAGCAAGGGTTGTTGGAAATTTCTCCTGAAAAGTCTCTTATGCTGTAATTGTTTTCTGAAAGTCAATAAAGGAAAGCAATGGAATTTCGTGGATGCTTGATGTGTTGAAGATGTTCTGTGCCTGTTCATGATTGCTGGATCCCTGCGTATCTTATCATACAATAAGTCTCTGTAACTTTCTCCATGTTTAGTTTGTTTTGTTATAGGTCCATACACGCTATCTGATTTCCCATATTAAGCAACACAGAAAAAGAATAACTCCCAGGATTTGCTCACTGAGCACCCTGAGTTCAGTCTATGTTGTTTATTAAGTGTTTTCTTCAGGTGTAATCTACATAAAGTGTGATTCTTAAAATGCTGCACTTTCAAATACACCTTTCATATTGACCACTGTCACAGGAATTCATACTTTGCTCCTGTGCTCTGCGTCCTCTTTCATTTCACCAACATAACAGAAAATTCTTAACAGATTTCTGCTAGTTGACATATATCATCACTCAAATTTTAACTTGTCTGTTAAATACACAACAGGCCTTGCAGTTAGGACACTACTCAACATCTGAGATCATCTCACAGCATCTAGACTCCATTGCCCAATGGAAACTCATCATCAAAGTATTACATCATAAGACCTGAAAGAGATCCTTCAACCAAAACACAAACAAAACCTAAGCGTCATAGCTAGCCTAAAACACAATTATAACAGAGATAAATCATAAAGAGAGAGCCCTCTCTGGTTGCAGTTGGGCTAGGAACTGTAACCCAAAGATTGGTTAGTGGTTACCCCGGCCGTATTCCCTTGGGAGTCATAGGGAACAACCTGGGTGTTAACATAATTGGCGACTCCATGGGGACTTCTTAATTTTTTTCATTACTATCTATCTCCAAAGCTACCATCAAGCCTGAAACCACCAAGAGGCCTTAGAAACTGTTTTATCTGTAATACAGGGACAGCTTTAGGGAAGAGCTAGTTAGGGAATCTTCATCCTAGCTTTGAAATATATAGCCATTCCAAAACTTTCATCCAGTCCTTGCATGTATAGAGCTTCCTGTACAAGTTCTAAAGAAAAATTAGAAGCTGGCTCCCAAAAGAAAACCCAAGGCACACTAGGGCAAACCCTGACCTAATCAACCCATCATTGTTGATAAACCGAAAATCATTCCAAAGAACATTAGGAGACAGCAAAAGCAGGAGAAGCCTGCTGATTCAGATATAAGTTCAGATCAACCTATCCTCATTCCCACTCCCTGCAAAGTTCTTTTTCGGTCCACCCCTAGTTCCCCTAGTTCATCATCAACACCTCAAAGTCCTCCTCTCACATCTTCACCCACCACACATACCCTTTCAACCACTCCCCCATTTGTTACCCATCCCATTAACCCTGTTACACCAGTAATCCCTGCTGTCCCATTTGTTCCTGTCAACCCTAAAAATCCCATAAACATGGCCAACAGGTATGCACCTCTGCAGATACCAGCTAATTTGTGGCCTTACCTCAAGATTATCAAAGTAAAATCTCATATTTTGACTCAAATGGCTCTCTAACAGCTATCCAGCATGCCAAGAAGATGCAAGACCACTTTGAGACCTATGAAATAGATGATGACACTGTCAGAATGAGAATTTTTGTTCAAAGTTTAACTGGGGATGTTAGAACTTGGTTCAGATCCCTCAATGCAAACTCCATCACAACACCTGATCAGCTTTACGAAGCTTTTACTGAGAGATGGGAAAAGAAGAAAGATCCTCTCCACGTACTTGGTGAATATGACACTATTAAGAGAGGTCCCCAAGAAACAGTTCTGGAATATTGTGCTAGGTTTAACAACGTTTATAATGCTATCCCACAGAACTTAAGGCCTCCTCCTGATTTAGCCCTGTATAAATTCCCTGATGGTTTTGACCCTGATATGGCTTATCAGTTGAAGGAAAGAAATCCTCCAACCCTTCAAGAAGCTCAAAGGGTTGCTGTCACAGTGGAAGCTAACCTAATTGCCAAAAGAAACAGGGCAAAATTGGAGAAAAGGACTGCCTTCAAAGAAGAAACTTCGGGCTTTGATCAAAAGCTGGATGCAATACTAAATATCATGAAGAGATTGGGTGAAAGAGTGGAATCAGTTGAAAGAAAATCATCATGGGAAGCATCACAAAGCAACCCTCCTAGAAATCCGAATTTTAGGAGAACTCAGAACCCAAACATAGGAAAGACAAGTGCTGACCAAGACATTAGACCCCCTTTTCAAGAAAATTACGCAGAAACTTCCACATCTAACTGAACTTAACGAAGATCCGGAGATTAACTTAATGGGTCTGGATGGTAAAAGCCATGTTTTCTTAACACAAGAGGACCATGAGGAGGATGAAATCAAAACATTCCAAACCAAGTCAGGAGAATCTTTTGACTTCAAACAAGGATATGATACTGCTGTCTATGAAGTCCATAAACAGTACAAACTAAGGAGTCGGACTGTGAATGTAAATCAGCCAGACAAGATAAAGGATAAACAGAGGTCTAAAGAAACCATGATCACAGAACCTAATGACAAAATAAACTTGCCTGCAGAAGAAATTGTAGTTGAGGAGGTTACTGAACTACTGTCCCCACTACAACAGCCCATGGCAACTTCGTCCTCTCACCCTGATCCAAATTTTACCCCTCAAGACATGAGTAAAAGGGGCAGGTCTCGAAGTCAAGATGAAATCCAACAAGAAGATCTAATGAACAAAGAAAAGACTGCTATCCGTGACTCCAAAGCCCAAGCTGACAAACCTTTTGACCTAGGCACAGAGATTGGCAAGCTAAAAATAGCAATTCCCCTCTCAGAGCTAGCCAAGCATGACATCTATAAGCAGCAGATCAAGAAATCCCTTCAACTCACTAATAGCAAAGATGATGTAAATGTGCTAGATGACACTCCAGAATTACTGTTTGGCCCAGAGGTAGATGGAAAAACAATAGTCACAGGGATATTACCTTTTTATGTCAGCCTGCATGTTCATGATAAAATACTGCATAATGCAATGTTTGACTCAGGCGCCTCTCACAACCTGATGCCAAAAGCAGTCATGGAAAGATTAAATTTGGATATAACAAGACCATACAAAGACCTGTTTTCTTTTGATTCTAGCCAAGTCAAATGTTTAGGCCTAATAAAAGATTTATGTGTGTCTCTGGTTCAATATCCCAACAAAACCATTCTAATGGATGTTGTAGTCGCTGATATCCCACCTAAATATGGGATGCTGTTATCAAGATCATGGGGAGCCAAGCTCCAAGGCTCCCTGCAATTAGATATGTCATATGCCACTATCTCTGTCTTTGGGCAACCAAAAAACTTTACAGGGAAACACTCATGAAGTAAATGGTCAGCAGTGAAGAAAAGCCTCAAAATTTTCCAATATATGCTGTCCATTCGGACATAGACTCCTTCATCCTCTTCAATGACAGCACAAGCATCTCAAACAATGACATTAGCACCGAAACACTCATACAAGAACAAAACATTGATCAAACAAGTATCACCTGCCAAACATCAATCAGCCCAACAATACACATTATCCCTCCTTTACTTGTCAAAGATTCTCAGACAAGTGATGAACTCGTCCTAGAAAACAAATGGGAAAAGAAACCCCAACTCATGCTCACATTGCCATCCCATGAACAGAATTCTAAATCTCCTGCTCAGCAAGATACCCTCTGGGTCCTAGAATTTGATGGCTCAGTTAACAAGTTAGGGGCAGGAGATGGAGTATGGATACACAACCAAGAAAAGGGCTACGCAGAAGGCAGGGCTTACAGATTAAATTTTAGATGCACTAATAACATGGCAGAATATGAAGCTCTGTTACTAGTCTCAAACTAGCAAAGTCATTACAAGCTCCTAGGCTTTCCATCATGGGAGATTCTGATCTAGTAATTCAACAAGTGAAAGGAAGTTTTGTCACCAATGACAAAAGGTTGAGATCTTACAGGTCTGCTGTAATTGAAATATTGGAGACTTTCTCTGAGTTCTTTATCACAAAAATTTCAAGGGCCACAATCTCCACGCACACAGTTTGGCAACATTTGCCAGCACCTTCAAATTCCCATTAGAACCCAATAACTGTTTCACAGCCGAGGTCAGATACAGACCCTCTATTCCAAACAATGTCAAAGAATGGCAAGTATTTGAGGATGACATGCAAATAAACAATTTCTTAACTTTGCAACAAGAGTTCACAGGATTAAATATTGACAATGATGAGCAAGTCAATCACAAATACTTGAATCAGCAAGTCAATCACAAATGCTTAATGGAACAAGTCCATCACAAATACAGTTCCAACAGTCTGCTCACCCAATGTCACCTAGAACAGCAAAACAATTACTGAGTCCAACCATTTTCAACAATGAAAACATTCAGCAAATTCACCAAATTGACTGTGAAGAGGTGAGCAACGCTGAAGCTGAAATCATACAACTCAAAGACAACTTCCTTCCAGTAGGCCTTACCCCACTAGAGGACATTTTTGATTCAAATGATGTCCCCCAGGAAACCAAGATGCAGCCATTAGATGCAGCAGTTGAAGAATGCAACATTGGTACTATTGACAAGCCTAAAATAATAAAGCTATCTGCTTCTTTGCCCCCTGATCAAAAACCCAAATACATCGACCTCTTTAAAGAGTTTCAAGATGTTTTTGCATGGGTTATGAGGATCTAAAGTCCTATGACACCTCTGTCATCCAGCATACCATTCCCCTCAAGCCTAATCAAAAACCATTCAAACAGAAATTGAGAAGGATCAATCCTGTGCTCCTTCCTTCCATTGAAAAGGAATTACATAAAATGTTCAAAGCTGGTATCATAGCACCAATCAGGTTCTCTGAGTGATTTCAAATTTGGTCCCTACAAGAAAGAAAACTGGTGAGATTAGACTTGTGTAGACTTAAGGAATTTGAATCAAGTATCACTCAAAGATAACTATCCTTTACCCAAAATGGATCACATTCTTCAAAGAGTAGTAGGGGCTTCAAGATATCATTGCTTGATGGTTCTCAGGCTTCAATCAAATCCTAGTACACCCTATGATGATCAAGACAAAACTGCATTTACAACCCCATGGGGAACTTTCAAGTATGTAAAAATGCCCTTTGGATTGAAAAACGCAGGGGCAACTTTTCAAAGAGCAATGGACATTGCTTTTGCAAAAGAGATTCATGACTTCTTGGTCATTTACTTAGATGATCTTACACCCATTTCAAAATCTGACCAAGAACACTTGAAACATTTGAGACAGATTTTCATAACATGCAGAAAATATGCATCTCCTTAAATCCCAAGAAGTCATTATTTGGCTTGGAAGAAGGGAAACTCTTAGGGCACATTATTCAAAGATGGCATAGAGAATTGATCCAGACAGGATACAAGCTATCCTACAAAAGCCTCACCCAAGGAATGTCAAGGAGTTGCAGGGATTCTTAGGAAAAATTAACTTTTTAAGAAGGTTTATCCCGAATTTAGCAGAACTAATCAGATTATTAAACAATATGCTAAAGAAAGATTCAAAGGTCAAATGACTGTGAAGCAAAACAAGCCTTTGAGAGTATAAAATTGGCATTAACTCAAACCCCAGTGTTAACCAATCCTCAGTTTGACAGAGACTTTATCATTTTCCTCCTTTGCCTCACAACATACTATTTGCTGCTGTTTTATTACAGAAAGATGACCAAGGTAGTGAGAAGCCTATTGCTTTCTTCAGCAGAGCACTTAGAGATGCCCCTCTAAAGTACCAAATTATGGAGAAACAGCCTATGCTTTGATCAAAGCTATTAAGGACTTTAG